>CM038141.1:180834139-183234139 GCA_021437245.1 Aegilops speltoides
GATGTTTAGCTTATTTACCTCAGCTTCGATCTTGTGCCCTCGGCGAGATTCAGTAGTTAGTCAGGCTTCTCGGCCTTTTTCATTTGTAGTTATGCGTACTCGGACATGTTAAGCTTCATGTGCTTTGACTTGTATGCTCTGAATCTTTGGGTTGAGAGACCCATGTTTCTAATATCTCGCTCCTCGGGCCTAGTGAGATAAAATACTTGAGTTGTAGAGTCATGTTGTGATGCCATGTTATATTTGCACATATCGAGCATATTGTGTGTATGTTATTGAAATGCTTTGTATGTGTGGATCGACTATCTAGTTGTTTATCCTTAGTAGCCTCTCTTACTGGAAATGTCTCCTAGTGCTTCCTTTGAGCCATGGTAGCTTACTCTCTGCTCCGGAACACTTAGGCTGGCGGCATGTGTCCTTCTTCGTTCATGTATACATCGCCTTGAAATGTCCGCGATGAATCTTGAGTCTGTTAGCCGCTTCTGGCCAGTTCACGAGTCTGCTAGCCCGATTGCTGCACTGGATTCACTGTTGATGACCAACACGTTAAATCTTTGGGTCATGGATGCCTATCCTGTAAGTTTGTGCCACTTTGGGTTTATGACTAGCCATGTCAGCCGGGCTCCTTATCATATGGATGCTAGCGACACTATCATATCGTGTGCCAAAAGGCTTAAACGGTCCGGGCAAAGTAAGGCGACACCGTGAGATCTGTCGTGAGAAAGCGCAAAAGTGATATAAGGTGTTACATGCTAGATCGATGTGGCATTGAGTCGGGGTCCTGACATCTCCGGTTTATATAGACACCGGAGAGGGCTAGGGTTTACATGGAGTTGGTTATAAAGAAGGAAATATAATATCCGGATCGCCAAGCTTGTCTTCCACGCAAAGGAGAGCCCCATCCAGACACAGGACGTAGACTTGAGTCTTGTATCTTCGCGCTCAATATAGTCTGGTTGTCCGGATACCCCCTAATCCAGGACTCCCCCAGTATCCCCTGAACCAGGCTTCAATGACGATGAGTCCGGCGCGCAGTTTTGTCTTCGGCATTGCAAGGTGGGTTCCTTCTCCGAATACTCCAAAATCATTATCGAACACTTGGATTGTGTCCGGATCTGCAAGATGATCTTCATACACCATCGTAGAGAGAATGATATTTCACGAATATAATCTGCTGACAACTTCAGACAAAGTGACATGACGCTACGGTCGGGTCCTTATTTGAACCGTTTTCCCACAACCAGCCATAGCGCATATTGCGAGGCGATTTCCTTGGCACGCGTCTTGTCGCGATGAGATCATGTCCCCTTATTGCGGGATTTCCATCAATACGGGTATGGGTAACCCAACCGCGCAATCAATCGTGGCTCTTGGGAAATAAGCGATTCTCAACGGGAAAGTGGGGAGGCGCCCCGTTCTCATCGCCTCTATAAAGGGATAAGGATTCCCCATCTTCACACATGCCTTCTTCCTCCTCTGCTTATCCATTCCCACACCCTCGAGCTCCAGCGCCCTAGTTCACGCTTTCTCCGCACAACCAAATATGTCCGGAGCAGGAGGCAAATGCGTGGCCTCCACCGTGAAGGAGGATCATGTTGCGAAGGACTGGGCGGCTGGATACCTAGCCGCAGACATCGCGCATCGGCTACCGGATGAAGGGCAGATCATTCCAACTCCGGAACCCCACGAGAGGGTCGTGTTTCTCGCCCACTTCGTCCGTGGACTGGGATTTCCACTTCATCCCTTCGTTTACGGGCTCATGTTCTACTACGGGCTAGATTTCCATGTTCTAGCCCCAAATTTCATCCTCAACATCTCGGCGTTTATCATCGTGTGCGAGGCCTTCCTCCGCATCAAGCCTCACTTCGGCTTGTGGCTACGAATCTTCTGCGTGAAGCCGAAGATCGTGAGCCGCCAACAAGCGGAGTGCGGAGGCGCCATGGTGGGCAAGATGCCCAACGTTACCTGGCTTGGCGGCTCCTTTGCGGAGACCGTGGAAGGGTGGCAATCGGGGTGGTTCTCCATCACCGAGCCGCGCGATGCCAACTGGGCGGCGGCTCCCGAGTTCCGATCTGGGATCCCCATGCGGCTCACCTCCTGGGAAAAGAAGGGCCTGTCCTGGGGTGAGCCTGCGGAGCTGACCGGACTTCAGAACTATATCAAGAATATGAAGGACAAGGAGATCAAGGTTGTCAACGTGGTCCAGGTCATGCTTGTCACCGGATCCTTCCGTGCCAAAGACGGGCTTTTAATCTGTGGGAGTTCGTCCTGGCCGAACACCAGATGCTTCAAAAGCTCTAAGGCATGACACACAAGGGCGCCTGGAAGGTGCTATTCAAGGCCTCCGAAATACCTCCTCCTACATCCGAAGATCACGGACTTCACGCCGCGCGGATCCCCCGTCTGGTGAGTTTTCTGACTATCACCGGATTCAGCTTTTCCCAATGTACTCATGGGGGAATCTTAAGTCATTGTGTGTATTTTATCAGGAACATGTGGAGACGGCGGAGCGGATTGACTGTCCGGCTCCACTGCTAGAAGGTCCAGCAGATGCTCTCCTAACGGAGATGCTAGTCCGGCGCCATACAAAGGCGCGGAAAAAAAACTGAAAAAAAGGCCGGGGACGGAAGGGTCTCCGGCGTAAGGTCGTGCAGAGCGCCTTGTCCGAAGGCGATGAGTACCTCCTCCCCCAAGAGGAGGAGGAAGAGAAAAACCGCCCCATCCGGAGGGCGAGGGCCTCTGGCGGCCAGGGGGACAGGAAGGGTCCCCGGCGCCAAAACCGTCATACCCTCGTCGTCCGAAGATGGCGAGGCAGATTCCTCCGCGGGCGAGGCTCTGAAAACTCTACCTCCCCACCTTTGGGGAGGAGAAGAAAAGCCGCCGGGGAGGGAAGCTGGGCGCCCGAAGGAAGGCGTCCATACGGACTACTCCACCATGGCCGCCTATAGCAATGAGGTGCACGAGAAGCCGGCGAGATCGTAAGTATCCGCACTCTTTCATACTTTAGTGCGACTTTGCTTCATAGTCCGTTATACTTTGGACACATATATTCAGTCGGCGAGGTCCATCCGAGGTATCATCTTGAGATGGGTCCTTGAGTGATTCAGCGATGAACTTCGCTCCGGCAGCCACTACTCCTCGGCACGTGGATCACATGGAGGTGTTGTCCCAAAGGCTCCCGAGCGGAGGAGGTGACTCAGAGATGCCCCAAGGCGGAATTCGAGATCTGCGGGCACCACGGGTATAAGATCCCCATGGATCGTGCGGCGAGAAGCGCAGCAAGCGGGCTCTCAGCCGGATACTATCCGGAACCTCCATGGTTCCGGACTTCGAGGCGAGCAGCTCCTTGCTGGGAGGCGAGCCGTCGTGCGATGACTTCCGTTGCGCCCGGCGCGGATAATCTCTTGGGCGCAGCGGCGCTTCCATGGATGAAGAGCATCGTACTCTTATGAGTGCGGTGATTCAAAAGGTTTTGTTTGCTAAGAGCGGACTAACTGAAGCTTGCACCAGCCTCCTGACGGGCTTTGAGGTAAGTAATCAAAAATGTGTGAAGTTACCACCCGATAGGTAGTAGCCCCCGAGACTCATTTGGTGTTGAACGAAAAGCCAAACGGAGGGTCGATTATAATCATGAGAGTCTAATAGTATGTTTGCATGTGAATAAGCAGGCGGTGCTTCTTGCCGCTGATTCCCGCACGGCCGAGGTTGCCGGACTTAAATGGGACCTGGAGTAGGTACAAGGAGAGCTCGGCCTCATGAGGAGGCAGCTCGAAGAGAACAAAGGTGAGTGATACCTCGTTCGCATATTTATAAATAATAGACAAAAATTGTTGATTCTAACGACGAAGCGCCGTGACTGTCGAATAGGGGCCACAACTGAAGTGGCGTCCCTCCGAGGAGAAAGAGGTGGTGGCCAGGTGCATTAGAGCGACAAGCGAGCAGCTAGTGTGGTGAGAAGTACAACAAGAGCTCGGGATCTCGGCAAGTAGTTCGAGTCCTTGGAGCGTGACCTCAAGACGAAGGAGTCTGAGCTTGCAAAGGCGCTTGCGAGTATGAAAGATGCCAAGGCCGAAGCCGAAAAGGCACAACAGGAAATCCAGGCGGCCAAGAAGATAGCGGCGAGTAAGACATTCTTTATGCAAAGCAAGCATGTGGAGGAGACATTTCTTTTACTTACCAGGATTTGGAGCTCTCCAGGGGCATTCGCAGATCTGCCGCGCAGCGTATCGATCTTCTGGTGTTCTCTGCGTGCAGGAGGAGCTCAGCGAAGCTGTTCGGTCCCGATATCTTTGGAGCCGGACACCGGTGCCAGCTGGTGACCAAGCAAGCGTTGGTTGAAGCGCATAGAAGGCGGCGAAGTGGCTATGAAAGATTTCATAGTCCGGATGTGGCCTGGTGAGCCCTTTCCTACCAGCTACCCGACGATAAGCGTATGGTAAACTCTGTCCGTGGCTTGAGGTGATCAAGCGATCCGTTTGCATTGAGGGTGCCGCCGGACCTTTCCCGTCTTGAAGGTGCTTTGGGAAAGCTGGATGCGGAGAAATTTGGTGAAGGGCCGGCAGCGGAGGCAAGGCCCATCGCTGTCGAAAAATATTATGATGGCGTCATGAAAGGCGCTCGTCTCATGGCCGATGAATGTACTAAGGACACGATCCTTGAGTAAATGTACTTCTGTCATTGTTGTAATATAAAGACGAAGCTACTTGCGTTATATAGCACTTTTTGATTTAAAATATTACCTTCTGTGCGGCTGTTTATCGAATTCTGAAAGTAGGCCAGTCGTCGGCTTCCGCCCCCACGTAACTAGTACCGGGGTGTTCCTGGAAAAACATGGACACTCTTTATCCAAATTTTTGGTCCCTTAAGGAGGTGTATGGCACAACGAACAAGGGAATCGGACTATGCGGCTTTATAACTTTCACTTAGCCATAGAATTCTACAATTTTAAATTTAGGCAAGCCCTAAATTGAGCCAATTGGGGCACTATATCACGCCTAAATCGGACGAAGCCGATTCCTACGCTGAAGCGGAAAAAAAATCTTTAAGGATTTTAAGACCTCTCGAACAATGACCAACTCTCGCCAGCGTCATCTTTGTTGGTTTTGGCTTTCTCTCTTGAGGTGCTCGTCCGGAAGAACAGGACACAATCGCGATAGTTCTCCTGCGCTACCTTAGCCGATATAACGAGCGTAAGGTACCAAAACAAGGCAGCCAGCAAACCCAACTATTGACCCAAGACATGATTCGGAGCTGATGTATATAGTGCTATAAGTTAGAGTGCCGCCTTTGTTGAAAGTGTTCGGACTTGTCTTGCCGCATTATGGGGCGCCATAAGAAGCCCCTGGCAAACTGAATGTACCAAGGTGTACGGATGCGATATTAAATAAACATTTATAGGAAAAATGTGCAAATAGGAATAATAAGCTGACGCTATGTATTATCTCCCATTGATGAATAATACGATTAAGCGTATATTTACAATGAGTGCGTTTAAGAAGAAGTTAATAGGACTATTTAACATGTCCTATCCAAGGGCGGGCTGCATATAGGTATATAAAACAGGTATAACAATCGTGAGCAATTCCACTGGTATTTCCTTTGTCGCAAAGCACATTGCCTCCTTGGTTTTCTCTCCTGTGTAAGTCCGACATTCTGGCTCTTCTGAAGAGGCTGCCCTAAAGCAGTGTTCTGAAAGATAAAGGGGGGGGGGTATGAAAGTATGTTTGCAGTTATACCGCACTATTGACTGAGTCACTGTTGCGCCTCCGCCTATGCCCATGGTATTTTGAGTGCGTGGTATGCAGCGGCTGCACGAATGCTACTTTGAGGGGCTTGGCGGAGGCGGACTGCTAGTCGCGCTCTTGGCGTGCTGGCGATCCTATTGTGGGGTGCTCCGGACTCGCTTGATGGTGTTCGAGGTTGTCGTCACCGGATTAGTGGTTTGTCGGAGAAGGCCACATTGTACTTCCGCCATGAGGGCTCTTTGTATGTTCTTACAGACGGGAGAAGCGGTCCATGTTTCCATTATTTATTATGACCCCGCGAGTCTGGCATCTTGGCGTGAGGTATGCATAGTGTGGTACCGCACTGAATCTAGCGAATGCGGTTCGTCCAAGCAGTGCGTGGTGACCACTACGGAAAGGGACGATATCGAAGATTAACTCTTTGCTTCGGAAGTTATCTGGAGATCCGAAGACCACTTCCAATGTTATAGAGCCCGTGCAGTGGGCCTCTACGCCGGGAATTACACCTTTGAAGGTGGTTCTGGTGGGGCTGATCCTTGAAGGGTCGATGCCCATTTTGCGCACTGTGTCCTGATAAAGCAGGTTCAGGCTGCTGCCGCCATCCATTAGGACTCGCGTGAGGTGGAATACGTCGATGATTGTGTAACGCCCCGGATTCGATGCGCCAGGTGTCCGCCAGTTATTCGCCGTCGTTGCCATGTCTTTTGCTTGCGTGTCGCACTTTGCCATGTCATCATCTGCATTTCATATCATGTCATCATGTGCATCGCATTTGCATACGTGTTCGTCTCATGCATCCGAGCATTTTTCCCGTTGTCCGTTTTGCAATCCGGCACTCCTATGTCACCCGGCGTCCCCTTCTTATCTCTTTTCTTGTGCTGGTGTTAAACTTTCTCGGAATTGCCCGAGGTTTGCCAAGCGGCCTTGGTATAGCACCGGTAGACCGCCTGTCAAGTTTCGTGCCATTTGGAGGTCGTTTGATACTCCAACGGTTAACCGGGTAACCGCAAAAGCCTCTTTTGCTTGCAGCCCAACACCCCTTCCAAAGTGGCCCAAAGCCCAGCAAACTCCCATCCATGCTCTCGGTCGTTCGATCACGATTGCGTGGCCGAAAACTGCTCCCCATTTGGACTCTCCTAGCTTCCTCCACCTATAAATATGTGCCTCCCCCGTCCAAATCGCAGATGAAACCCTAAATCCTCCCTTCGCGCCGCCGGACATGTCTGCCGACGGCCGGACACGTCCAGCCTCCACCTCACCCCGGCGAATCAGGCGTCGCCACGTCACCCGCCGCTGCGCCCCGCCCACTCATCCGCCGCCACGTGTCCCGCCGCCCGTCCTCTCTGCGCGCGCCACGCATGGCTCGAGGCCGGATCGAGCCGCCCGGGCGGTCGATTGCCTTCACCGTCCCCATGCGCGCGCCAGCCCAGCCCGCACAGCGCCATGCAGCGCCGCCTGCTCCAGCAGCGCTTCCGTCCTCCGGCAACGCGAGCTTCGTCGCCGCCTACCCTCCGCCCGCGCTGCCGCCGCGCCTGCCGCCCGTCAGGTCTCCTCCACCGTTATTACGCACCTCGCGCCTCCACCTTGCCCGGCGTTGCCGGCCGGCCCGCCCAGCGACCACCGCCTCTGGCCGCCCTCGCCTCCACCTCCTCCGCCTCAGCCGGCCTCCGCCCCGGCCGGATCCGGGCAAGGGGGCGCTGGATCCGCCTCCCCTGGCGCCTTGCTCTTCAACTCCGGCCGCCTTCTCCGGCGAAATCCGGCCTGCCTCAGAATCTGTGCCGAAGGTTGACTTCCCCCCCGAAATTCCTCTATGTCCCGATTATTTTTACATTATCATGCCATGTTCATCATGCTGTATCTCTGCATCCGTAGCTCCGTTTCATGCGTGTAATATGTCAAATTGTTCGCCTCGACGAGTACTTCATTTCATTCTAGTGCATCATTTTCATTTGAGCTCATCTTGATGCCCTAAATGCTGTTGGAAGAGTGCATGTTGATGTTAATCTGCTGAAACTGTTATAACTTGCTCATTTGTCATTTTTGCCATGATTGATGTGTGCATCCTATGAGTATGAGCTCTACATGTGTTTTGATCTATGATATGCCATCTTTCCAGGGGTGCCATCCATGTATTTTTGTGATTTGTGTAGTGAGTGCATCGAGCTTGGTAACTAGGGTACTGGTTGTTGTTGTTTTCTTGACAGATTCTGTTATATTTTGTTGCTATGTTAACCTGCTGCTACAAGTCATTGTGTGCATAATTTGGAGATGTTCTATAAACATGTTTTGATCTACATGTCATGCTCTCTCCATTCATGCCCCTGGTTGCATTTATAGCTTGCTGTAGATTGTTCATATCTTGCTCCAAAGTTGCTTGATAATGTTGCTGCCAGCCTGTTAACATTAAGTTCAATGTTTCCATGATTGTTTCCTAGTGATCCATGCACCCTATGAACTTGTTCTTGCCATGCTTAGCTTCATAAACATGCCTTCTTACTGTTGGTTGCTTTTTCCATGCCATGTATTGCTCTGTGGTGAGTGGTTCAAGCTCAGCAACATGCTTACTTATTGTTGTTCCTTCCATGTATGAATCTGTAATATAACTTGCCATGTTTAAATGGGTGCCATCATATTTTCTATGCCTTTTTGGCTCATGGTCAGTAAGGGACTGTTGATCTATGCATTTAGTAGTTTCATTCCATGCCTTTGTTTGCCATGATATGTTCCTGTAACATGTTGTTTGCTTGCTCTAAACATTGCAACCTGATGTTATTTCTGCTAAAGTCTGAAACTGTTATTATTTGCAATCTTACCATGTGTTTTGGAGCATGTTCTAGTGATTTCTGGAGATAGCTCAGTGTTCATGTTTTGTTATGTTTTACCTGTACTTCATGCCCATGCCTTTTGTTGTTATGTTGGGGTGTTGTAGCTTATTGTTTTGATGCTTGCAAGATGCCTAGTTGCTGTTATGGACAGATTGTTGCTATGACTTGTATAGAGTGTATTTGTTGGACCGTTGCTCCGTTTTGAGTGTGCTCTATATGAAACTTGCTTGATTTTGCATGTAGCTTCATTTTACCATGTTGCATCCTTGTTTTGAGGTGTTTGCTTGATGTTTGTATGCATTTTGCATCAATGCCATGTTTAACTTGTTTGGCTCATATCTTCTAGGCCGTAGCTCCAAATCTAATGAACTTTATATGTAACTTGAATAGAATTTCGTGTAGATCATCTTGGTGATCTTTAACTTGCTGTTTAACAACTTGAACATAAGGTTTGTTCAGATCTGGACCCATTTCGAAATTTGCATATGAGGACTTACCGGAATTGTTATATGTTGTTCCCGGCCTCATTTAAACTTGCCTTGATGTGTTGTTCTTGTTTGCATCATCTCTTGCCATGAGTAGCTTCATGTAGCTTTGTCATGCATCATGCTTGTTGTGCATCGTGTCTTGTCTATGTGTGGTGTGTTTACCATGTTGTGTGCTTCTTCTCGATAGTTCCCGTTTCGTTGCGATCGTGAGGATTCGTTCGTCTACGCTTGGTTCATCTTCGTGGCTTCATATTCTTCATGGACTCGTTCTTCTTCCTAGCGGGATTTCAGGCAAGATGACCGCTACCCTGGATCTCACTACTATCATTGCCATGCTAGTTGCTTCGTTCTACCGCTATGCTGTGCTACCTATCTGTTGCTCCGCAAGCCATCCCAAATTGCCATGTCTGCCTCTAACCTTTGACACCCTTCCTAGCAAACCGTTGTTTGGCTATGTTACCGCTTTGCTCAGCCCTCTTATAGCGTTGCTAGTTGCAGGTGAAGTTGAAGATTTCTCAATGGTGGACAGGGTTATGTTGGGATATCACAATATCTCTTATATTATTATTATTAATGCATCTATATATTTGGTAAAGGGTGGAAGGCTCGGCCTTATGCCTGGTGTTTTGTTCCACTCTTGCCGCCCTAGTTTCCGTCATACCGGTGTTATGTTCCCGGATTTTTGCGTTCCTTACGCGGTCGGGTGATTTATGGGACCCCGACAGTTCGCTTTGAATAAAACTCCTCCAGCAAAGGCCCAACCTTGGTTTTACCATTTGCCTCACCACCACCTACTTTTCCTTGGGAGTAATTAACCCAAGGGTCATCTTTATTATAGCCCCGGGCCAATGCTTGTCTAAGTGTTGGTCCAAACTAGAGCACCGTCTTGGGCCATTCCTTAGCAACTTGGATTCGTTGGTACCTACTCGCCCGCTTATCCGGTGTTGCCACGAGGCGAGATATGTGCAGCCCCTATCGGGATGTCGGCGCATCAGGCGGCTTCTTGGTCTTGTTTTACCATTGTTGAAATGTCTTGTAAACCGGGATTACGAGGCGATCGGGTCTTCCTCGGAGAAGGTCTATTCCTTCGTTGATCGCGAGAGCTTGTCATGGGCTAAGTTGGGACACCCACCTTGCATTATGTGGCGAGATGGGAATTTGTTAATGTCGGTTGTAGATAACTTGACACGATCCGAATTAAAAGCGCATCAACCGCGTGTGTAGCCGTGATGGTCTCTTCTCGGTGGAGTCCGGAAGTGAACATGGTTTACGGGTTATGATTGGCGTAAGTAGGAGTTCAGGATCACCTCTTGATCATTTCTAGTTGACGACCGTTCCTTTGCTCCTCTTCTCGCTCTCATTTGCGTATGTTAGCCACCATACTTGCTTAGCCGCTCTTGCAACCTCACCACTTTACCCTTCCTTTCCCATTAAGCTTTGCTAGTCTTGATACCCATGGTAATGGGATTCTTTGAGTCCTCGTGGCTCACAGATTACTACAACAACAGTTCTTGAGTACAGGTTATGCGATGATCATGGCGAGGCGATGTTTGCATGTTTGGAGTTATTCTTCTGCTTCTTCTTCAATCAGGGGATAGGTTCCAGGTCGGCAGCCTGGGCTAGCAGGGTGGATGTCGTTTGAGCTTCTGTTTGTGTTTCATCCGTAGTCGGATGTTGGTCTTATGTATGATGTGATGTTGTATTCATGTGGCATTGTATGCCTCTTGTATGTATCCCCACTATTATGTAATGTTGATGTAATGATATCCACCTTGCAAAAGCGTTCCAATATGCGGGTCTATCCTTGGTGGGACCTTCGAGTTCCTTTTGGATAGGGTCGCATATTGGGCGTGACAGATTGGGTCTAGGACCAATGTGGCTGAACCACCGTGACGGATGCTGGTAGGGTGATCCCTACGATTGAAGGTGATCGGACAGGCTGGCCATGGGTTGACTTTTGGGGCGACTGGCTCCATAGCATAGACGTCCCGTAGAGCTCGCTTCCGTTCCCGTTTGGGAATATGGGTGGCGTAGATCATGTTGACCGTTTTCACCTGGGGAGAAATTTCTTCTGTCCACCTATGTTCGGACGCCGGGGCTCCTCGTCGTCGTCGCTGTGCAGCCCCTTGTCCTTGTTTTCTGCGTTTATTTTACCGGCCTGTTTGAACACCCAACAGTCTCTATTAGTGTGGTTTGCTAGCTTGTCCGGGGTGCCATGAATTTGGCACGAGCGTTCTAGTATGCGGTCCAGATTGGACGGTCCCTGATTATTTCTTTTGAACGGCTTTTTCCGCTAACCAGATTTGGATCCGCTAAATCCGGCGTTGACTGCCATGTCTTCAGTATTGTCACCGTTGTTCCATCGCTTATGTCTATTGCGCCGTGGCTTGCCGTTATTGTCGTGGACATCCGAGGTGCTGGAATCTGGCGTGGTGCTACTGCGAGCCAACCAGCTGTCCTCGCCCATGCAAAAGCGGGTCATCAGTGTCGTGAGTGCCGCCATGGACTTGGGTTTTTCCTGGACGAGGTGTCGGGCGAGCCACTCGTCACGGATATTATGCTTAAAGGCCGCCAGGGCTCCGGCGTCCGGACAGTTGACTATTTTGTTCTTTTTAATTACGAACTGAGTCTAGAATTTCCTGGCTGACTCTCCGGGCTGTTGAGTAATGTGGCTCAAGTCATCGGCGTCCGGTGGTCGCATGTATATGTCCTAGAAGTTTTCGAGGAACGCATCATCCAGGTTTTCCCGACTGCCAATGGAATTTGCGGGCAAGTTGTTTAGCCAGTGTCGGGCAGGTCCTTTGAGCTTAATTGGGAGATATTTGATGGCGTGTAGATCATCTCCGCGGGCCATGTGAATGTGGAGAAAATCTTGATCCACCTGCAGAAGTCTGTTGTTCCATCGTATGATTCGATTTTCTACGGGTTTGAACCTTTACGAATTCATGGTCCATCACTTCGTCGATGAAGCGAGAGGGGTGTCTGGCGCCTCTATGCCGGGCTATGTGGCTACGCAGTTCGAATGAGTCTGGGTGGCTGTATTCGGCCCGACCGGACTTGTTCATAGTGTATCCGGCATGAAGATCATCGTCGCATGTTGGAGCGCGCCCCCGCGATCCGTAGATCGATATTGGTTGTCCTGCTTTGTTTTCCAGTATATATTGCAGGTCTTGCCTATTACCCCGGGCCGTAGTGTATTGGAGTGGGGGTGCGCGCTGGTATTCGAGCAGATGTGCCGTTTTATCCTGGCCACGAGGTGGCCGGTCAGCCATATGGCGCTCGAGTCCATATTCCTCGGCTGCCAGAACTTCCGTCCATCTGTCTGTGAGTGGGTCTTGATCAGCTTGGAGCTGCTGCTGCTTCTTTTTCAGGCTCCTCGTAGTGGCCATGAGCCTGCACTTAAAGCGCTCCTGCTCTAAGGGGTCCTCAGGTACGCCGAACTCGTCGTCGCCGAGGCTAATCTTGTCTTCGGAGGGGGCATGTAGTTGTCCTTGTCGGTGTCAAAACCGGCAGATCTCGGGTAGGGGGTCCCGAACTGTGCGTCTAGGCGGATGGTAACAGGAGACAAGGGACACGATGTATTTACCCAGGTTTGGTCCCTCTCGATGGAGCTAAAACCCTACTCCTGCTTGATTAATATTGATGATATGGGTAGTACAAGAGTAGATCTACCGCGAGACCAGAGAGGCTAAACCCTAGAAGCTAGCCTATGGTATGATTGTTGTTCGTCCTACGGACTAAAACCCTCCGGTTTATATAGGCACCGAAGAGGTTAGGGTTACAGTCGGTTACAATGGTAGGAGATCTACATATCCGTATCGCCAAGCTTGCCTTCACGCAAGGAAAGTCCCTTAGAACACGGGGCGAAGTCTTCAATCTTGTATCTTCATAGTCCGGGAGTTGGCCAAAGGTGATAGTTCGGCTATCAGGACACCCCTAATCCAGGACTCCTCGGTAGCCCTGAACCGAGGCTTCAATGACGAGTCGGCGTGCATATTGTCTTGGCATTGCAAAGGCGGGTTCCTCCTCCGAATACTTCATAGAAGATTTTGAACACAAGGATAGTGTCCGGCTCTGCAAAATAAGTTCCACATACCACCGTAGAGAGAATAATATTTACACAAATTCAATCTGCTGACGTATTCCGTGGCGTGACATCACACCACGGCCAAGCCTTTATTCGAATCATTTTTACTGTCCCACCTCAGCGCGTTTAGCGAGGTAGTTTCCTTGGCACGTCTTGTCAAAGTAGAGATCGTGTCCCCTTATTCCGAGATTCTCATCAATACGGGCGTGGGTAACCCAACCGCGCCATTGATTACGGCGCGTGGGAGATAAGCTAGTTTTACCAGGCTGGTGGGGACGCATAGCTTTGTCCGTCCATATAAGGGGATAAGGATCCACCTTTTTACCTACGCCTTCTTCCTCCTTTGCTCATCCATTTCCTTTTCGAGCTCCAGCGCCCAAGTCCGCACATCCCACCTCAACCTTCTCCAGCCATGTCGGGGCGAGAGGCAAGTGGATGGCCTCCTCCGTCCGCGGAGGGGCACATCAAAAAGCTGCTGAAGGCGGATACTTGTCCAACGACATCGCGCATCGGCTCCCGGACAAGGGCAGCTCATCCCCACCCGGGCCCCATGAGAGGGTGGTGTTCCTCACCCACTTCCTCCATGGACTAGGTTTTCCACTTCACCCATTCGTCCAGGGGCTCATGTTCTACTATGGCCTGGATTTCCACGATCGGCCCGAATTTCATCCTCAACATCTCGGCGTTCATCGTCGTGTGTGAACCTTCTCTGCATCCAGCCCCACTTGACTTATGGTGAAGACCTTCAATGTCAAGCCGAAGGTAGTGGGCGGCCGCCAAGCGGAGTGCGGTGGTGCCATGGTGGGCAAGATGGCCAACGTCCTATGGCTCGAGGGCTCCTTCGTGGAGACCATAAAGGGGTGGCAATCGGGGTGGTTCTACATCACCGAGCCACGTGACCATGAATGGGCAGCGGCCCCCGAATTCCGATCTGGCTTCCCTACATGGCACACCTCTTGGAAAGAGACGGGCCTGACATGGGGTAATTCAGAAAAGTGACCGGACTCCAAAGCGCATCAAAACCTGGTGAACAAGAAGCTCAAGCTTGTCAACATAGTCCAGGTCATGCTCATCCGCCGGATCCTCCCGTGCCAACAACGAGCCTTCAACTTGTGGGAGTTTGATCCGGCACAGCACCAAACCTTGACCAGGCTCTTTGACACTACGTACGAAGATGCCTGGAAGGTGCTATTCAAGGGCTCCGAGGCTCCCGCATCTGCTACCGAAGATCGCGGATTCAGCTCGCAGCGTCAAGCCAGTGAGGTAAGCTATTTTACCCTTTACAGGACACTTGTTTTTCATAGTTTGACTCCATGCGGGATCTAAACTCCCTTACCTTTGACAGGGCTGGCAAAAGACATCCGGGCAGGTTAACTGTCCGGCTCCCTTATTAGAAGACCCAGCAGACACCCGATTAACAGGGCTGCTGGTTTGGGAACCTCACGTGGTGCCGGAGAAGAAGGCCAAGAAGAAGGCCACGGGAACTCGAAGGAGTTCCCGGCGCCAGGTGTTGTCGGACTCATCGTCCGATGACTCCAAGGCGGACTCCTCCCGCGAAGACGAGGAGGAAAAATAGGCCTCTCCCCAGCGAGAGAGAAAAAAGGAAGCCGCCCCAAGCCTGGGGGGCGGAGGAATCAACGCCGCCCGATGAGGAGGTAGCCACGAGGCTAAGCCCTGGCGACATCGTAAGTGTCCGGATACCAGAGTAACTCATGGCATTTCGTTTGTCGTACAGAATCTCCTAACGCCGAATATAACCCTGCAGCCCGCCCAAGGACGGGCTCGACGCTTCAACGAGCGGCTCCTTGGATTCGTCGGACGTGAATAGCACCTCACTTCCGGCTGCCTCCTCTCCTCGCGCTGCGGATGACGCCGAGGTGGGGCCCCAAAAGGGGCCCAACCAGGAGGAGGCGGTCCCGGACTCCAGGCGCAAGGGGGATAAAACCCCAAAGGGCTCTAAGTCCAGCCCTGGGCCGGACTCCGCACCGGAACCTTAAGTGGTTCGAGTCAATGGACGCCCTTAAATGAAAGGCGAGGCTGCGACACGGTCACCTCCGTCCATCCGGAGGCACCGGATAATTCTTTGGGCGCTGCGGCACCTCCATCGGCGAGGAGCACCGCACTATTATGAGTGTGGTGATCGAGAAAGTCGATCCGCCAAGGCGGGCTGGTGAGCCGATGCCAGCCTTCTAACGAGGCTTTGAGGTATGTATTTAAGATATGTAAAATATTACCGCGCAGGCGGTAGCCACGATGCTCGGTTTGGTGTTCGGAAAGAAAAGCGGGCGAGGATCTAAAGATGTCTGTGAGGAGTCTAACATAAGTATGTCAATATGGGAATGCAGGTTGCGCTACTGACCTTTGCCGCACTGACTGCGGCGGTCAATGCATTGAAGCAGAGCCTCGAGCGGTCCGAGAACAAGCTCGGCCTTGCTAAAAAGTAGCTTGAGGACACGGAAGGTAAGTAATACCTTACGGAAGTATATAAAAGATGTGGTTGCAAAAGATGACAGGAATAACGTGAGTATTTCAGGGGCCACGAACTAGGTGGCGACCACGAAGAAGCGGTGTCAAGGCAGAAAGCAATGCGGCCCGGAGGCGTCTGAGCGAGAGAAGCAGGAGGCGCGGGTGGCGGAGGTGCGGCAAGAGCTCGAGGCTCTCGTGGAAAAACAGGAGGGTTTGGAGCGTGACTCAAAGACTCGAGAGTCCAAACTCGCCTCAGCCCTTGAGAGCGCCAAAGCCGCTAAGGCCGAAGCCCAAAAAGCCCTCCAGAAAATTGAGGCAATGAAGAAGATAGCGGCGGGTAAGGCATTCTTTATGCAAAGCAAGCATGTGAAAGTGAATTACTTGTTACTTACCCGAATCCGGAGCTCTCCAGGAGCATTCACAGACCTACCCCGTAGTGTGTCCAACGCTGCTTTGCATCCGGGCGAGGAGGGCTCGGCCGAGGAGGTGTTACGGTCTCGATATCTTGAGGCGGACACCGTGCCCTTGAGCGACCAGCTAAAGCAGCTGGTCGAGCTCCATAAGGTGGCGAATAAGCCATGAAGGGCCTCATAGTTGGTGTGGCCTAAGGAATCCATGCACAGGAGCTACTTCCGGGCTAGTGAGCGGTGGTGGGCCTTGTCCATGGATTGAAGTCGTCAGCGCTCAAATGCATCGAAGGTGCCGTAGGGGCCTGCGTGCTAAAGTGCACTAGGACAAGATGGAATGAGAAGCTTGTGACAGACAGACCACCGCCGGGCGGGAGTATCGCAAGCCGAGATGTATTATGAGGCGTCGAAGGGTGCCGCCTTATAGCGGTGAATGCTCCAAAAGATGTAATTTTGAGTAAACTTCGCATTTGTTATCTGTCGCTGAAAACTTGTTCATATCGCTAAACAACGTGTGTGAATTTAAAATATTACCTTATGCGGCCGTTTATTAAATTTGAGAGATGGCTAGTCGTCGGCTTTTGCCCCATGCCACGAGTCTTTGCGGTGTTGGGATAAACTTGGCGCTTTTTCCCATTCTTGGGTCCTTGAGGCGCTCAGCGCGAACAAAAGCGGCCGGACTATAATGCTTGAACACTCTCACTTAGCCATAGAATTCTATAATTTTAAATGTCGTGAAGCCCCTAGTATTCGGAAGACCGAGTTAGGCGCTATCACGCTGGGCGGACAAAGCCGACTCCTCGCTCTAAGCGGCATAAGTCTTTAGGGACTCGAAAACCTCTCGAACAGCGACCAGCTCTCGTCCTATCTTGACGGTCGCTTTTAGCTTTCTCCTTTGAGGTGCTTAACCCAGCTCAGCGGGGCACATCGCGGTGGTTCTCCCAGCGCTACCTTAGCGATATAGCAGGCGTAAGGTACCAAAACATGGGAGCCGGGCAAACCAAACTATTGACCCAAGACATGATTCGGAGCCGATGCATATAATGCTATAAGTTCGGGGTGCCGCACTTGTGGAAGTGTTCGGACTTATCACACCATATTTTGGGGTACTTAAGCCCCTGGTGTATTTGGTCGTACCAAAGTGTATGGGTGCAACAAGTCCTAAGTGAACATATATAAAAAAAAAGGAATGCAATGATAGGGAGAAGCTATGTATGGTTTATTCAAAAAGGCTACGGTAAAAGCAGAACGATACAAATAGTGCGATAAGCAATGGATGGGACTATTGGACATGTCCCCCTCTAGGGGCGAGCTGCGGGATGATATGTGAAACAAGTATACTGCTCGTTATAGAGACCACCTGGACATTCGATGTAGCTTCCTGCTTCCCTGGCTGTTGCATCGTCTGTTCGGTGATTCTCTTGCCGTCTGAGGCTTCTTGAGAAAGGATTCGAAAGTGAGAAAAAGAATGACACTGTCAGAGGCCCACAGTGCGGTTGAGCCGCATTCGGGCCTGTCGTGGTCGTGCCCTCCCCTATGCCCATGGTATTTCGGGCGTAATTATATGCAGCGTAATCTTGGTTCGCAATTTCGCGAGGGCTGGGGTTGGGCCGCATTGCTATGCGTGCTCGGGGCGTGCGAACGATCTTGTTGTAGGTTACTCGGCGCGCTTAGCGGTGTCGGGATGTTTAATAAACGGACTCGAATTGCCTTGAGAGGCTGCTTTGTACTTCGCCTGCGAGGCTGCGTATGCTCCTCCATTCGGAGAGAGTGTTCGGTGTTTCCGTTGACCGTAATGACTCCTCGAGGGCCTAGCATCTTGAGCTTGAGGTATGCGTGGTGCGGCACCGCATTGAACTTTGCAAATGCAGTTCGTCCGAGCAGTGCGTGATAGCCGCTGTGGAACGGGACTATGTGGAAGATTGACTCCTCGCTTCGGAAGTTATCCGGGGATCCGAAGACCACTTCAAGTGTAACTGAGCCTGTATAGTTGGCCTCTACACTTGGTATGACGCCTTTAAAGGTCGTCTTTGTGGGTTTAATCCTTGAGGGTCTATGCCCATTTTGCCTTTGTATCACGATAAAGCGAGTTCGAGTTGCTGCCATCGTCCATCAGGACTCTAGTGAGGTGAAATCCGTCAACGATTGGGTCTAGAACCAATGCAGCGAATCCGCCATGCCGGATGCTAGTGGGGGTGGTCCCTTCGATCAAAAGTGATCGGGCAGGAGGACCACGGATTGAACTTTGGGGCGACTGGCTCCATCGCATAGACGTCCCTTAGTGCACGCTTCCGCTCCCTTTTGGGTATGTGGGTTGCGTGTATCTTGTTCACCGTCCGCTTGTGGAAGCCCTTACATCCTCTATTGTTGACGGCGGGCTCCTCCTCGTCGTCGCTATGCAGTCCCTTGTCATTGTTTTCGGCATTTAACTTGCCTGCCTGCTTGAACACCCAACAATCCCTATTGGTGTGGTTGGCTGGTTTTTCGGAGGTGCCGTGTATCTGGCATGAGCGATCGAGTATTCGATAAAAATTGGACGGGCTCGTAGTATTTCTTTTGAATGGATTTTTCTGCTGACCGGGTTTTGAGCCTCTGAATCCGGCATTGACTGCCGTATCTTCAGCATTATTGCCATTAATGCGACACTTGTGCTTGTTGCGACGCGACCTGCCGTTGCTGTCCTTGGTATCCGAATTACCAGGGCTCTTGGTCATGTTGTTACTACGAGCTAGCCAGCTGTCCTCACCCGTGCAAAAGCGGGTCATAAGTGTTGTGAGGGCTGCCATGGATTTCTGCTTTTCCTATCCTGGGTGCCGGGCAAGCCACTCATCGCGGATGTTATGTTCGAAGGCTGCAAGGGCCTCTGCATCCGGACAGTCGACGATTTGATTTTTCTTGGTTAGGAGAAGGTCGAATTGTCTGGCGATTCCTCTGGTGGTGAATTATGTGGCTTAGGTTTTGGTGTGCGGTGGTCGCACATAAGTGCCACAGGAAATTGTCGAGGAATGCGGCTTCCAGGTCTTCCCAACAACCAATTGACTCTGCTGGCAAGCTGTTAAGCCAATGCCGAGCTGGTCCTTTAAGCTTGAGTGGGAGGTATTTGATGGTGTGTAGGTCATCACCGTGGGCCATGTGGATGTGAAGGAGATGGTCCTCGATCCAGACCGCAGGATCTGTTGTGCCATCGTATGATTCAATGTTTACGGGTTTGAAACCCACGAGTTTGATGATCCATCACTTCATCATGAAGCATAGTGGGTGTCTTGGCGCCTCTATATTGGGCTATATCACGGCGCAGCTCAAATGAGCTTTGTCTCTTGTGTTGACCCGGCGAATTGCCATATCCGGCGTGATGGTTATCGTCATGTGTAGTGGAGAGCCCACGCGATTCGTAGATCGATCTTGTTTGCCTTGCCCTGTCCTCCCATATATCTCGCAGGTCTAGCGCACTTCCCGTGCCTTGGTATTTTTGGCGGCGAGTGCGGCTTGAGTGGAGGCGAGAGGCCTCTTTGTCATGACCACGAGGTGGCGGTCGGCCGTATAATCTTGGCGGAGATGTAGGTTTAGGTGCTTCCTCCTCTAATCGGGGTAGTAGCCTGCGTTTTGGGTAGCTCTTGGAGGCGTTGAGTTCATACTCTTGGCCGCAGGACTCGATCCATCTGTCGACTAGCAAGTCTTGGTCAGCTCTAAGCTGTTGCTCCTTTTCTTGAGGCTGCTTGCGTGGCCATAAGCCTGCGTTTGAAAGCAGCTCTGTTCAGCGGGATCCTCGAGCACGACAAATTCGCCGTCATTGAGGCTTGCCTCGTCTTGAGGAGGAGGCATGTAATTATCGTCCTCTACCTCTCAATGCGCTCTCTCATGAGGGCTGGCTTCTCCATCCTCTTGCGTTGAATCCTCTTTGGAGGGGTTGTCTTGGCACTGTCAGGGGTGTTATTGTCTCCGTCTTTGGAATCACCGTTTTTTGTTGTGGCGGGATTTAGGCGGCCCGACGCCTTGGCGCTTAGGCTGTTTCTTGGAGGGGTCATCCTCCGTTGCTCCATCGCCATTCCCATCTTTTGGGATGTCCATCATGTATATGTTGTATGATGAGGTGGCCTTCCAGTGTCCTGTAGGCGCTGGTTCTTGGTCGTCTCCTGCATCGCCGTCCATACCGTCGATGTCTTCGGAGTCGAAGTCGAGCATGTCGGTTAAATCATCGACAGTGGCTACGAAGTGGGTGGTGGGTGGGCTTTGAATTTCTTCGTTGTCCGCATCACAACCTTCCTGACCATAATCCGGCCAGGGCTCTCCCGATAAAGAGAGAGACTTTAGCGAATTCAGGATGTCGCCAAAGGGCGAGTGCTTAAAGAAGTCCGCGGCAGTGAACTCCATGACCGGCGCCCAATTAGATTCGATTGGTAGGGGCGCGGGAGGTTCGGAGTCCGGAGAGGAGTCCGGCACCTTGGAGTCACGAGCTTCGCAAAGGACAGGGTTGGTGTTCGGCTCAATCACCGTAGAGATAGCAGCCCCCGAGGCAGTGTCCAGCCACCCGTCCTCGATCCGCGCAGTCGGCTCCGAGCTAAGGGTCGGAGCGGACACTTTATCTGACCTCGAGGCATGTCGGCGGCGAGCTAGATCATGCCCATCATGACAGTGCGGCGTGCTTGGCTGTGGCTCGAACCCGTCGAAGATCAAGTCTCCGCGGACGTCAGCTGTATAGTTCAAACTTCCAAATATAACCTCATGGCCAGGGGCATAGCTTTCAATCTGCTTCAGATGGCCAAGCGAATTGGCCCGCAGTGGAAACCCGCCTAATACGAAGATCTGTCGGGGGAGAAAAGTCTCACCCTGGACCGCATCGTTGTTGATGATCGGAGGAGCCATCGGGCCTAAAGATGATGACACAGAGGAACTGTCAATGAAAGCACCAATGTCGGTGTCAAAACCGGCAGATCTCGGGTAGGGCGTCCGAACTGTGCGTCTAGGTGGATGGTAACAGGAGACAAGGGACACGATGTTTTTACCCAGGCTCGGGCCCTCTCGATGGAGGTAAAACCCTACTCCTGCTTGATTAATATTGATGACATGGGTAGTACAAGAGTAGATCTACCGCGAGATCAGAGAGGCTAAACCCTAGAAGCTAGCCTATGGTATGATTGTTGTTCGTCCTACGGACTAAAACCCTCCGGTTTATATAGGCCTTTGAAAAGGGTTAGGGTTACCGCAGTCGGTTACAATGGTAGGAGATCTACATATCCGTATCGCCAAGCTTGCCTTCCACGCCAAGGAAAGTCCCATCCGGACACAGGACGAAGTCTTCAATCTTGTATCTTCATAGTCCAGGCGTCCGGCCAAAGGTGATAGTTTGGCTATCCGGACACCCCCTAATCCAGGACTCCCTCAGTCCTCCTCCGGATATCCGTCCATCGCCTGTTTGTCTGGGTTGACCTGCCCGTCTTCCTGCTCGGCCTGCTCGAAGGCAGGCTGATCAGGGTTGTATTCATCTTTGGCACCATCCGGACTGTTTTCGTCTCCTGTGCCAGTATTGGTGTGGCGGGGCTTGGAGCGGCGCCGCCGCCGCCCATGCTTTGCTTTCTTCCCTGAGGGGTTAACCTCCGTTGCCTCATCGCCATTGGTTTCCTTCGGAGTGTCCACCATATATATATATATAATATGAGGAGGTGGCTGTCCACCGCCCGAGTGGTGGTTCTGTTCTTCTCTGCATAAATGCGTCCACACCGCCGATGTCTTGGTCGAAGTCAAGCACGTCGGTTAAATCATCGACCGTGGCAGTGAAGTGGGTGGTGGGTGGGCAACGAATTCCTTCGTCACCTGTCTCCCACTCGAGCCGGACATAGTTCGGCCAAGAGTCACCTGACAAAGAGAGAGACTTTAACGAGTTCAGCATGTTGCCAAAGGGCGAGTGCTGGAAGATATCCGCAGCGGTGAACTCCATTACCGGAGCCCAACCAAGTTCGGCGGGCTCGGGGCACACGGACTGGAACTTACAGCCGGATACGAGTCCGGGGATCCGGTGTCACAGGCTTCTTTGGCAGTGAGGCCTATGTTCGGCTCTACCGCCGATGAGTGTGCGGCCTGCAGGGCGGGGTCCATCCACCCGTCCTTGGGCAACGCAATCTGCTCCGGATTTAGGTCCGGGGCTCCTGCAGGGGCGATATCCCGAGCATTGTCCTACAGCAGGTCTAACCGTGCTCATCGTGAATGTTCGGCGCTCGTGGCGCCGGCCCGAACCCGTTGAAGATCAAGTCTCCGAGGATATCGACCGTGTAGTTCAAGTTTCCGAACCTGACCTGGTGGCCAGGGGCGTAGCTGTCGATCTGCTCCAGATGGCCAAGCGAATTGGCCCGCAGCGCGAAGCCGCCGAACACGAAGATCTGTCCGGGGAGAAAAGTCTCACCCTGGACCGCGTTGTTGTTGACAATTAAAGGAGCCATCAAGCCTTGCAGCGACGACACGGAGGAACTCTCAATGAAAGCACCAATGTAGGTGTCAAAACTGGTGGACCTCGGGTAGGGGGTCCCGATCTGTGCGTCTTAGGTTGATGGTAACAGGAGGCAAGGGACGCAATGTTTACCCAGGTTCGGGCCCTCTCGATGGAGGTAAACCCTACTTTCTGCTTGATTGATATTGATTATGTGGGTATTACAAGAGTTGATCTACCACGAGATCGAAGAGGCTAAACCCTAGAATCTAGCCTATGATGATTATGATTGTGATCGTCCCTCTAAGGACTAAACTCTCCGGTTTATATAGGCACTGGAGAGGGCTAGGGTTTACATGGAGTCGGTTACAAAGAAGGAAATATAATATCCAGATCGCCAAGCTTGTCTTCCATGCAAAGGAGAGTCCCATCCAGACACGGGACGTAGTCTTGAGTCTTGTATCTTTGCGCTCCAATAGTCCGGACAAGGTATATAGTCCGGCTGTCTGGATACCCCCTAATCCAGGACTCCCTCACTGGGGGCTTGACATGGTCGGACCCCTTAAAGGGGGAAGCCATAAGAAGAAATATTCACTTGTCATGGTCGACAAGTTCACTAAGTGGATAGGAGCGAAACTAATCAAAACAGCCGAAGTCGGACCAGTTAGAGACTTCATATCCGGTGTGGTACACCGTTATGGTGTCCCGCAGAGTATTGTTACTAACAACGGTTTTAACTTTATGGCTGATGAGGTGAAAACCTGGTGCGCTAGTTTGGGTATCAAGCTCGATTATGCCTCTGTTTATCACCCTCAGACAAACGGTCAGGTCGAACGGGCTAATGGCTTGATAATGAGCGGCATTAAACCCAGACTAGTATGATCCCTACGTGAGTCAGACAAGCACTGGGTTGAGGAACACGATTCCGTACTCTGGGGGCTGCGCACCACACCCAATCGCACGACCGGATACACACCCTTTTTCATGGTGTACGACGCCGAGGCAGTATTGCCTTGTGAGATTATTCATGACTCGCCTCGAGTGCGCGTGTATGAAGAGAGAGAGAGAGGTCGAGCTCGATCAGCAGGACGATCTGGATGGCTTGGAGGAGGAGCGTGATGTCGTGAAGGCCCATTCCGCATTTTACCAATAGCAAGACCGGCGATATCAAAGCAGGGAAGTACGGGCAAAGACTTATAATGTCGGCGAACTCGTCCTGTGCCTACCAGAGAAGAAAAAGGACAAGCTCAACCCCAAATGGGAGGGTCCCTTCATCATAGATGAAGTTCTCATTGGAGGAGCCTACCGCCTTCGCAACGCTTCGGATAATCATTTGGAACCAAACCCATGGAACACCGCTCGGCTACGAAGATTCAACGCATAATTTTTTCGTCTTTTCTTCTCTCCCTCTCACCCCTTTTCCTCTCTTTTCGTCTTTTGTACTATTTCTACCAGTGTCCAGATAAACCGTACACTTGGGGGATATACATCATTAAATGTACATACCCATGATACCTGGGGGCTTCTTTTCATAGAAGCTTATTATGATTATTATTCTGGAGCATCAAGCTCACCGTATATATGTGTTGTCTACTCATATGTGTCCTGTCTTCGCCATTATATGCACCTTTATGACTTAAGTTTTTGCCAAGTTGGGTTACCTGGCTCCTGTGCTTATGCCCTATGTTCCCGCTTTTTCGGTTATGGCATAAAGGGAGCACCTCTGTGATTGTTACAGCCGGGTTATCCGGATGTGTACCTCAACCGGATGAAGCCGAAAGCTAGCGTTCTTAAGGGAATAGTCGGTCGGCGGACAAGAGATGAACTGCCCACGTTGCAATATACGGCCCCAAATTATAAATTGTACTGTGGTTTCTCGCATCATAGTTTATGTAGGCGCAACAACGCATGCTGGCCCAGGGAAAGGAACCCTTAACGAAACTATTCTCTCTGGAAGATGTTTCTTACGACCAAATGTAATATAGCATAACTCCCCGAATACAACTTGGCTGTAAAACAACTATGACCGGTCTGCCTAGTTTTCGAACATGCGTTGGTGTTTACCAATGGTGTAAATATCTGGAAACACTCCAAACCTCGGGTTCTGGAGGTCGAAGCGGAAAGTCTGCCATGACAATCGTTTTACAATTCGGCTGGAGATAAGTTTGTTGATAAAGTACACTACTACTTGGACTCAAAAACTTATTCCTCTAGACCTTCTAATAGGTTGCCTAGTTTACAATCCTGTTGAGAAAACTTAGCTGCTGTTTTCAATTGGTCGTACACTAAGCTAACAGGAATTTCTTGTACATCTGGTCCCCGAGGTCCGACCAGGGCCATATGATTCGGATCAAGCTTGGTATACCATGTTTTCACCATGGCTCAGGCTTCTCGAGCGCCTTCCCGACATGTTGATATCTTCCATAGCGATAAGCTCCCTTGAATAAAGTCATAAGATCATCTATACTTCCTGTAGGGGAATCGGATGGCCATAAAGCCCTAGACATGTTCCTCATTGCTTTCCGAGCTCGCTCGTGCACTTTGGACAGCTCTTGTAGCAAGTCGCCTTAGAATCCGAACACTTCTCCTTGGAGACGTCAGGTTAGCACACCTACAGAAGCAAAATTGTAAAATTTTCAAACATGAGACCATTTGATAGATAGACTAAAAAACATACTGAATATGCTGCCTTTCAACTTCTTGTTCTTCTTCAAAGCATCCGATAATTGGGCTCCTACATCCTTCAGTTATTCGGCCTGCTTGATATTTGCGTCCTGTAGTTTGTTCTTCTCAGTAATGGTCCGTGTCAATACACGTTGACCAGCGGCTTCTTGCCCTTTGGCATGTTGCTTATCTGCTTGAGCAACCTGTAGCCTCTCCTCCAGCTGATCTGTCGAGCCCACCAACGAGACAAAAGCATAATTAAGCAACCTTGTTGTATTCATGGAGCCTTATCTCCGAGCTGCTGCTGTACTTACCATCAGGTGCCTTCTTGGATTTCTTCAAATTTTCCAGTTCGGCGGTGGCAGCAGACCACTTTGTTTGGCATTCTTCTAGCTCCTTCGATAATGTGTTACTCCTCTCCATGAGTACCAAGCAACGTAATGACTCTTCAATCAGTTGGGCCAACTGCTTTAAGACTCGGGGGCTACTGGCATATGATTATTGAATCTGCGCAAAAAATTCTTACCCGCATATCCTTTGAAAGCTGGTGAGTGGCTCCAGCAACTCCATCACGAGCAGCTTGGATATAAGAATCCAGTGAGCTGAGAGCATTCAAAGCCTCTTTGGTACAATGTGAGTTGTGGATAGCCACTCTCCGCCGCTAGTGACCCATCGCACTCTCCACTTCGGAATTGTGACGGATACATTATCCGAATCCTCCGGGAGATGACAATCAGGTATTGCTCCCGCATCCCCTCCAGTCCTTGTGGCAGGGTCCGGGGCTGGATCAGTCTGTGCATGGCCGGCCAGGTCTCCGAATGCAGTCCGGTGTATACTCCTCCTGCAATATGGCGCAACAGGGAACGTCACCATCCGATCTATCCGATGAGGCGTACTAAAGGATTATACCTCTTCGACGCAGAAGAGGATCCTGCTGTATCATTGTTCGCCTTTCTTTTCAGAGAGGCACCTTGTGCAAGCGTCATCTTCTTAGAGGACGCCTTTGCTGCAGCACACTGGTGCGAGCGTCGCCCCTGGGAGCACGATGTAGCGTGGTGGGTTAATCACGATGGGAAAACTCTTTTTGAGGAGATGTCTCCTGGGTACTTACATGGGAGGTAGGAAGAAGGCCGGGATTGTCGGTTATAATGGCCACTTCCGTGCCATCATAGCTCGTCTGATAAAAGACTTCGTCCTGAAAATCTACAAATATGTCTGAATCCTCTTCGTATCCAGGATCAAGGTCTCGATTATGGTCCTCCAGCTGCGAAGCGGGGCTATAGATCCCCGCAACAACCTTCCTCCATTCCTACTAAAGGTAGTCGAATTAAGTTCGACTAAAAAGCGTAGTTAAGGGAAACAGATCAATTAAAATCGAAGACTCACCTAGTCAATGGGGATATACATCGAGAAACCTTCTCGGCAATTCAAGCGAGCGAAATCTTCTTTTTCCCCTTTGAAAAGGTTAGCCAACGTGGCAGCCAGCGCGGCGAAATTAGCCTGACCATTGCACCCACAACAAGAGGCGTCGTCCTCCTCGTTGTAATGCCACATGGGATGCCCCCTGGATTGAAGCGGCTGCACGCATCGTGTTATTGAAATCGCCATTACCTTGAATATAGTTAGTCTGGAGTGGGCAAGTATTCTGATCTTGTTCACTAGCCTCTTAACCTCCGCACTTTCTTCTTCTTCATAGCTACGAGGACGCCAACTGGCGCGGTTCTTTAAAGGGGCGGAGGAAAATTCGGGAAGACCTTGCCGGATTGGGTCCGGAAGGACAACATCTTTGATGTAGAACCACTCTGAGGGCCACTCTTCGGATGCCTTCTTCGGAGTGCCGGACAGGTATCCTATTCCGCCTGTGCGCCATACTTCGGCTCTGCCCACCTCAAATATGGATCCCTTCTGGGAGCAAGGGACGAGGCAGAAATATTTCCTCCATAAATCAAAATGGTCCTCACAGCCTAGAAACAACTCACATAGAGCAACGAAGCCCGCGATGTGTAGAATGGAGCCCGCTGTGAGGTTGTGAAGTTGGAGACCGTAATACTCCAGAAGACCTCTGAGGAAAGGGTGGATTGGAAATCCCACGCCCCTCAGTAAGAAGGAAACGAAGCACACCCGCTCCCCTTTATTGGAATTGGGGAATTTCTTCGCCAGGGCTTCTCCATTGAAGGAAGTTAATCCCGCCCGAACAGGGACTAGATCCGAGGGAGGAAGATATCCCTGTGCCTGAAGCTTGGTCAGTTGAGCGTGGGGCACCAAGCAGCTCTCCCAGTCGCCTTCTTGAGGGCCTTGGGGACGCGAGGAAGAACAAGGAGCATTGGCCATCTTTGGATTCTTGTGGCAAGCTCTAAGGATTTTCTCGGCTGGTGACGAATGGAATCTGAGATTCAATCTCTTTAAATAAGCACCAGCCCTACGTGATCAAGGGGTTATTTGTAAAAATGCCTGGACCCTTTGCATTCGTATAACACGTGGAAACCGAGGTGACGGCGGCGCAGAAGCTGAAGAGAACAATATTTAATGTAAAAGCCGAACTATATAGAATTCAATGGGGAACTCGCCTTGCAAGACGAAGACATGAATCCGGATACAACGATGTCATTGAAGGCAAGTTCGGGGGCTACTGAGGGAGTCCTGGATTATGGGGTCCTCAGAGAGCCGGCCTATGTGACATGAGCCGGACTAATGGGCCGTGAAGATACAAGAACAGAAGGCCTCCTCCCGTGTCCGGATGGGACTGTTCTTTGCGTGGATGGCAAGCTTGCGTCCGGATGTATAGTTTCCTTCCTTTGTAAACCGACTTTGTACACCCCTGGTCCCCTCAGGTGTCTATATAAACCGGAGGGTTTAGTCCATAGAGGCAATCACAATCATACAGGCTAGACATCTACAGTTTAGCCATTATGATCTTGAGGTAGATCAACTCTTGTAACCCCTATACTCATCAAAGTCAATCATGCAGGAAGTAGGGTATTACCTCCATTAAGAGGGCCTGAACCTGGGTAAACATCGTTTACCCTGCCTCCTTGTTACCTTCGATCCTTAGACGCACAGTTCGGGACCCCCTACCCGAGTTCTGCCGGTTTTGACACCGACACTTGGTGCCTAGCCTCTCGAGCCACCAGGACGCCCCGCATGCAGTGCTGGAATGCTACAGCCGCGCTCAGCAAGCCGAAGGGGACGCGACCATTGTCGTGTGGAGGACCCTCACATCGACCGACACGGGACGACCAGAAGAGCTGCCGAGATGCGGCCCTATTGAGCCCTGGGATGTCGATGCAGACATGGAACTCCTTACCCTGTCCAAGGTAATGAGCCGCGCCCTGCGGTGTGTGGCGATCGCCTTGCAGAACCATTGCCTCTTGAATCTCCTTAACTGCCTTGCTAAATGCCTAGCACCTCAAGCCCTGCGCCTTCTCCTGGGAAGCCTACGCTGAAGCATGCCTCCACATGGTGCCCGAGCACCTCCCTCGCGACATGGGCTAGGTCTGAGGCCCTCTAGAGGAGAGCGCACGAGCCCAGCCTGAGAGGGGCGTCGGGCGCGCCTTCCTATGCGATAGGTGAAGGTGCCCCATCCAGGGACGCGAGGCTTAGCGCGGCGTTGTCGGGTGACGCCTTCTCGTGAGACCCCTGACCCAGCTGCAGCTTCTTCGTCTTGGGGGCGACCACAGGAGGGAGGACACCACCCTCGTCTCTACGATTCTCGACTGCTGTAGCCTGGTAGGCGCGCTCGACGGAGCACACCGCGTCCGTTTCCTTGCAGGTGACCGTGATGATGCCACCGCTCCCTGGCATCTTGAGGACGTTGTAGCCGTGATGCGTTGCCGCCATGAACTTGGCCAGTGCTGGGTACCCGAGGATAAAGTTGTATGGCAGACGAATGTCGGCGGTGTCGAAGTCAGTGAGCTCGGTGTGGTAGTTCTCGCGTTCGCCAAAGGTGACAGGGAGGCGGATATGACCTATCAGATGCGTTTAACCATCAGTCACTCCTGAGAATCGCTTGGTGGGATGAAGCTAGTGATACGGCACTTGGATCCTGTTGAACGTCTGGACAGATAGAACATTGAGCCCTGCTCCACCAGCAATGAGGGTCTTGGTGACAACCATGTTGCTGATGATAGGCGAGTAGAGCATCGGGAGCACACCAGTAGTGGCCACTCACTTGAGCTGATCGGAGGAGTTGAAGGTGATGGCGTATTTGGACCACGTGAGCGGGCGACTTGCCTCGGGCTTGGGGAGCGCTGCATTCACCTCGTGCGTGAACTGCTAGAACATGTGGTGAGAGGCTGGGGCCTGAGAGCCACCCAAGATGCAAGCTATGGCTCGAGGCTCCTGGAAGGCCCCAGCCCCCTCGTCCTGGTGATGATCTTCGTTCCTCCTTGGTGGTGGAGGCAGTGGAGGAAGACCGGCATTGCCCTGAGGACGATCCTCGTGAGGCTGGTCCCTCTAGGCACCCTAGTGAGGGTGGCCCTGCCAGCGGTCCTCCCGAGGCTGGTCGCGCAACTCCTGGCGATGGCCGCAGCTGTCTCAGCGTCCTCCACCTCGGCCACCCCCATGACCATAGCCTCGATCGTTGCACTCTAGGCATCGACCGAGGCGCCCCTCACGGAGGGCCCTGAGCTCCTGGCAGTTGTTGGTGTTGTGGCTGTGAATGTTGTGGAAGACGTAGAATGGTCGATCGCTCTTTGATGATTCGGGGTGGTTGCGGCCACGTTTCATCTTTGGCTCGGCTGCAAGCACAGCTAGCCCCTTACGCTTGACGTCCTTGGACTTTTGGCTTTCTTGTCTTCTGGGTCAGCATAAGGGAGCTCGAGGAGGGAGAGGCGTCCCTCCTCAGCCCTCGCGCACTTGTTCGCCATGTTGAACATCTCCAGGGTTGTGCAGAGGTCCTTGTGGATGGAGAACTCCTCCTTCATCTTGACGTCGCGGACGCCGTCAGTGAACGCTGAGATGATGGCCACGGCCGACACCTTGGGGATCTTGAGGCGGACGTTGTTAAAGCACTGGATGTACTTCTGCAGGGTTTCCCCCGGCTGCTGCTTGATGCGTCGTAGGTCACCCGCGGCCGGCCGGCGGTCGCGAGTGCCCTGAAAGTTGGCAATGAAGCGGTCGCGCATCTCATCCCGGGGGAGATAGATCCCACGGGGAGATTCAGGAGCCAGGAGCGCGCGCCATCCTTGAGGGCCATGGGGAACCAGTTTGCCATGATCTTCTCATCGCCACTGGCCGCCTTGATGCTCAGCTTGTTGAGCTGCAGGAACTTGGCAGGGTCGGGAGTGCCGTCGTAGCGTGGGGGCAGGTCTGGCTTGAAGTTGCCCGACCGGATGACGTTGCGAAGCTTCGGGGTGAATGCATGGCACCCTATTGTGGTCACGGCAGCCTCTCGAGGAGGTGGAGCTTGGTCTTGGTGCCCGCGCGCCTCCATCATCACAGGCGGCACACGGTCTTGATGTGGGGGTGCCTGAAGCACACGTGCATCTTCTTGGGGCCGCTGCACACTTTGAAGCTCGCCTCTTCGCGCGCAGGCGCCTGGCGCGGCGGGTCGCGCCGCGATGCCGCCCGCCTTGGCTCGACGATGGCGCCCTGGGTTGGAGGTGGTGGAGGTGCCCCGTGAGCCACATCGCCCGCAGCAGATGGCTGCTGAGGCAGTGAGCAGGCTAGTGCAGTGGAGTCTTCCGCGGCACTGACGAGCTTGGCGATTTGCTTTAGCCACTCGTCATAGAAGTGGTCGACGGGGCGGTAGCGAAGGAGCTCCTGCGCCATGAGCAGAGCAGCTTGCACGTTCGTCGGGCCGCAACGTGCATGGGAGGATCAAGCAGCCGGGGTCAGCGACGGAGTGGCGGTGCGCCCGTCGCGGCGCACCGAGGGGTGCAGCGATGAAGCTTGCTACTTGTGGCCGACAAGGCCCATGGCGATGTTGGCCGCTGGTGATGGAGGACGACGAGGACAGCCGTCGCCCGCTGGAGCTGTCTAAGCGACATGGATGACAAGCGCGGCCAAGCGCTCAGCACGAGCCCGACGTGCATCAGCCATGGAAGTGTCAGAGTAGCGGTGGATCGATCGACGGAAGAGAGGATCCGACGCACCCCTACCTAGTGCGCCAAATGTCGGATTTCGGGTTCCGCAAACCCTTGATAGGTTCGAACTCTGGGGTGGGTGCGGAGATCTCAACCTACCTAGGCTGCCTACTCGCAAACTTCTAGGCCTAGCGTGTCCAGCTCAAAGGAACAGTGAGACACAACATTTTATCCTGGTTCGGGCCACCTTGCGGCGTAATACCCTACTCCAGCGTTTTGGTGGATTGCCTCGAAGGGCTGAGGATGAACTAGTACAGTGGATAAAACTGGCCTCAGGAGGTGAGGTGTTCTTGAGCTCGAGAGAGCTGGTGAGGTGGTCGGATGAGTATGGATCCGATCGGTTCTCTTCATATTCTTTCGCCCCTCTTCTATGGTGGTGGCTAAGTCCTATTTTATGGTGGCCTTGGTCCTCTTCCCAAATGTTGCAGGAAGGGATCCCACAATGACCAAATTTGAAGGGGGACAAGTAGTACATCCTATCCTGACAAAAGTGGTCTTCGCCTGTGAAAAGCCTCTGGTTGTGACGCTGCGGTGGGCTCGGCGATGACCTCCGTCCTGCTATCCTGGCAGTCTTGGTCTTGTTGCACCAGAATGGAAACCTTTGGCTGATTCCTCAGGACTCCGCGCCTGCTACTTGCCTCCTTTGCACCAAAGAGGAAACTGGCGCTCTGCGCCCGCTGGCGCCCGCCTGGCCTTGTTCGTCATGGCTCACGTCAGCTGAGCCTCGTGAGGTGCACCTTGCATAAAATTCTCCGCCCCTCGGGAGCCAGCATGTGGAGGCCGATCCCTTGGGGGTCTTGGCATCGTCCGCCTCGCGAGGCTTGGCCCCACGCGAGGGTCTTGAGTTGTCAATGCTGAAGCTGGGTCGTACCAGGCCGTCGATGGAGCCACGAAGTGGGCCGCAGGCAGGCAAGTCTGGGTACCCCCTTATCCAGAATGCTGAAAGCTCCCTCCACATATGCCTCCGTCAATGGACTCTGATAATCCTTGTTCACTTGCCTTACCATGAGCTGTGAGTCTCCTCGAATGATTAACTTCTTAATCCCCAACTCTATCGTGATTTTGTGCCCGGCAAGGAGTCCTTCATATTCCGCAGTGTTGTTGGTAGCCTTCTCCCGGGAAAAATGTATTTGTACCACATACTTGAGGTGCTCTCTAGTGGGTGCGATGAGGAGCATGCCAGCTCCTGCACCTTGTAGTGAGAAAGCACCATCAAAGTACATAATCCATTCTTGGGGGGCCTCCTTGCAGGGGATATATGTTTCCAGTGCTTCGTCTAGGGTAGGCATCCACTCCGCAATAAACTCTGCCAGTGCTCTACTCTGAATGGTTGTTGTTCTCTCAAACTTCAAACCAAAGCTTGATAACTCCAAAGCCCATTCCACTATTCTTTCAGTGGCCTACGGGTTCCTCAGTATGCGTTGCAAAGGAAACGGGTGACAATTGTGATCTCGTTGGCTTGGAAGTAGTGGCGGAATTTCCTCGAGGCCATGACGAGGCCAAAGACCAACTTTTACATGCTAGAGTAACTTGATCTAGCCCCCTGCAACAGGGAGCTGACAAAGTAAACAGGCCACTGCACCACCTTCTTCCTTGCCGCAGTCTTGGGATTGCCTTCACTACTCTGTTCTTCTTCTTCTTGATCTGCATTCAGCCTTGCCATGACTGGTTTGCTTCCTTCTCTAGGGGGACAGTAGATGTAGCTGCTCCTTCCACCACTTCCCATTGTGCCACCAGTGCTGCACTAACCACTTGATTGGTTGCCGCCAGATATAGCAGCACCGGATCTTGTGGCTTAGGAGAGACCAGGGTGGAAAAGGAGGAAAGGTAAGTTTTCAAGTCCTGCAGCGCTGCTTCCGCCTCCGGGGTCCACTCCATGGGCCCTGCGTTCTTCAAGATTTTGAAGAATGGTAGGGTGCGCTCGGCGGATTTTGAAATAAACCAACTCAGCGTGACAACACATCCAATTAAACGCCTCATGTCCTTGACTGATTTAGGTGCTTGAATCTGTTCGATTGCCCTGATCTTGTCGGGGTTGGCCTCTATCCCCCGGTGAGACACAAAGAAGCCATGTAGCTACCGTAGGGAATGCCAAATACACACTTCTTAGGGTTTAGCTTCAAGTTGATCTTGCGCAGGTTTGCAAAGGTTTCTTCCAAGTCCTGAATGAGTGTTGATATGTCCCTGGTCTTGACCACTATGTCATCCATGTAAGTCATTATTCCTGTGTAGCTGGGATTCAAACCCCATTTGCACTGCCCTTGGAAAAGTGGACCCAGCACTCTTTAACCCAAAGGGCATTCATATGAAGCAGTACGTGCCACATGGGGTTATGAACGTTGTCTTCTCTTCGTCTTCCTTGCACATGAATATCTGGTGATACCCGGAGTAGGCATCCAAGAAGGAAAGAATATCACACCCGAAGGTAGAATCCAGAATTTGGTCGATGCGCGACAAGGGGAATGGGTCCTTTGGGCATGCTTTATTCAGATATGTGAAATCTATGCAAAGCCTCCACTTCCCATTCGCCCTGCGCATTACCACTGGATTTGCCAACCACATTGGGTGCACTACTCCTCAGACCAAACCAACTGCCTCAAGTTTCTTGATCACTTCGGAAATGAACTCATGCCGCTCCGAGTCTTGCTTCGAGACCTTCTGCTTGACGAGACGGGCATGAGGGCAGACAACAAGGTGGTGCTCAATTACCTCCCTGGGAACACTGGGGATGTTAGACTGTTGCCAAGCAAACACATTGACATTCCCCACAGGAAGGCAACGAGTGCACTTTCCTATTTGTCGTCATGGGTGGAGCTGATAGTGAATGTACCATCAGCGCCAACCAGTCCTGTCGGGACCTTCTTCAGAGAAGGTGCAGCAACCCTTGATCTCTTGCTAGTGGAACTCTCCGGCAAGTCATCGACATGTCCAGCACACTCAGAAGAGGCGCGCTTCCCAGGTTCCTTGCCGGTATCCTTGCCATCTTTTCTCCCTTTCTTTTCCTTGGCAGGGACTGCGGCTTTCGCTGCCTCGGCAGCGACCGCATCCCGGTACATCTTGTCCATGCATATAATCGTGTCCTTCTTGTCTGATGGGATAGAAATAACGCCCATCGGTCCTTGAATCTTCAGGGTGTTGTAGGCATAGTGGGATGCCGCCATGAACTTTGCCAGGGCGGGTCATCCAAGTATCCCATTGTATGGCAACGAAAGCTCGATCAAATCGAACACAATCTTTTTAGTCCGGTAGTTCAATTCTCCTCTAAATGTCACCGGTAGCGCGATCTTCCCCTTTGGACTACTACTGTCGGGGTTGGTTCCTTGAAACGTGCCAGTAACCTTGAGCTCTTCATATGTTATCTGTAGCTTGCTGGGAAATTAGATTCAACCAGCCCCGCCATCAACCAACATCTTCATGACCTTGAGGTTGCGGATTTGTTGGTTATACCAACAATGGCAACCACTCTACCGCACTGGTGCGGTCAGGGTGATCCTCTTCATCAAAGATGATGGGCGTGCGAGACCATTTGAGTGGTTTCCGTGAATCTGTCGCTGGCTCCACAACATTGACCTCACACGCCCATTGTTTCAGCTGGCGGTGAGAGGAGTGCAAGGATACACCCCCATCAATACATAGGTTGTCAGTGGCTTTCTAAACTCTTGCTCGCTGGTTTCCTATTGATCCCCTTCATCGCTTTCGTCACCACATTCCTTCTTCTCATGCCTTTTAGCAGGTTTCCCTTGATGTTGGGGGGCCTTGCCGGGGCGGCCTCCTCGGCCGCCTTGACCCTTCCCACCAACGCCATCTTGGTCTCTCTCCTTGGCACACTTCTCGTACTCAGCTTTCTGCTTTTTGGCGAGTTGCTCAACTTGATGACACTCTTGGAGATCATGGCCCTTGGTCTGATGGATCTTGCAGTATGACCCATCAGCCTTCCCAGCCTTTTCGGCCACGGCAGCTTCCCGACAATCAGTGCACGCGGCAATTTCCTTGCCTTGGGCTTCGGTCTTGGCCTTCTTGTTGGTACTAGGAGTGATTGATCCTTCAACAACAAGCACTGCTTTTTTCCTTGCGCTTCTTGTTATGTTTCTTGTTCTTCTTCTTCTGGTTGGCAGCATTGTCGTCATCTTCTAAGTCAACGTCAATGCCATCCTCTTCTCCGCGGAGCTGCCTCCCCTCCTCTGTACGGGAACACTTATCTACCAAGGTGTAAAGCTCATTCAGAGTCCTGGTCAACTGAACGTTCATCTTGGAAGGTATCATGCAGTTGGGTATGTTGGACTGCAACGCGACAATCATAGCTATTGGGTGGATATCTGGAATGTTCTTGTGCACCCGGCTGAACCTCTACATGTACTTCCACAAACTCTCCACTTTCTTTTGTGGACGAAGCTGCAAATTGCTGGACCACCCTGGTTCTTGATGGCCTCCCGTGAAGGCACCAACAAACTCGTGGCACAGGTCAGCCCAAGTCGAGATGGAGTTCTCCAGCAAGTGCATCAGCCATGACCTCACGTTTGGCTTGAGTGCCAAAGGGAAGTACTTGGCAAATACATTTTATTTCTTCCTCCGGCAGCTTGAACGGCAATGGTGCATATGCTCAAGAACTCTACGGGGTTTAGTCTTCCATCATATTTTTCTGGTAGCTCTGGCTTGAACATATGGGCAGATGGCCAACGGACTTGCCGCAGCTCGCTAGTGAAGGCAGGACACCAACCTCGAAAGACGGGTATCCATCTCCACTGGGCGCGGGCTCGTCGACGTTCGGGCCATTCTTCCTATCAGACTGGTGGCGGGTTTCGCAGCACCGCTCTATGGTGACGCACATGTCTTCCCTCCGCCTGTCTTCCAGGACTTGCTGCTGACCTCGACGGGCTCGAGGATCAAATGAGGCCATCGACACCTTGTCGGGTTCTTGGTCGCATAGGTCTGGCTGCGGCCCCTGCGCTGGCTGCCATGGGGTGGCTTCATCATAGGATTGGTCCCTTCAGCTTGTCCAGCGGCTCAGGCTGTTGTCGCTGCCTGCGGATGCCGTGGCGGATCTGCCTTGTGTGATCCTCCCGTATCAGTGAAACCAATCAACTTTGAGTGTCTCTCCATTCATCCATTTGATAGGCTACTGGCAGGAATCTCAGCCGGAGCTGGGCTCACGCCATGGCTTCCGAAGCAGTGCTTGGCATGGACGATGACACAGATCACGACGTCGCCCGACTTCTGACGGTACAGCTAGTGGCGGCATCATATTCTCATCGTCACGATCCAGTCGCAAGGGCAGAGTGACAAAATGAAGGATGCGCTCGGGGGTTGGCGACCCCATTCAATGTTCTGTCTTGATTTCCTTGCCCTGGGGAAGGCGCGTGCCCCGTAGCCGCGCCCATAGCAGGGACAACTAGGGGGTTGCGATTCGCACCAGAATGGGCGCCATCGCAGCGGCTGCGCCCTTCAGCAAGGTGGAGAGGTGGAGACAGAACATTCTTCCCGCCCGTGCCTTGTGAAGCATGGCCGACGGGGTGGTGTTGATGTTGTCCTCCTCCGGCGCCTCCTGCTCCCACCTCAGCCGCAGGGCCAATGGTGACTGGGTTGCCCGCGCCGGTTACGTTCCCCGCGGCGTCCGCGTCCCCTGACGCTACCGCAGCTCCTATGTGATTAGTGGCTGCATGCGAGGGGGCCTTCGAGGTGGAAGGGTGGGCTGCTGCACCGAACTTTTTCTTGGGGGCCATGGATGATGAAGCCGTCGATGAAGGAGATGGTGATAAAGATTAACGCGCTCCTTACGACCTCGGGTTCACACAAGTGCTTCCCCCTACCTGGCACGCCAAAGATGTTGTGGTTCAGCACGATCACCTATGGGTCCATCGGCCCCTAGTAGTTCGGCAAGGGGGAAGGGCAAGTTGCACAGAGAGCAGAGGCCATAGAACAGCAAGGCAGCGGGGGCACTGGTGTTTTTTTACCTAGGTTCGGGCCGTCGCGAGGCGTAAAACCCTACTCCTGCTTTGGTGGATTGATGAGAGGACCGTGGTGGAGACGCAACGTTCAAGCCCGGCAAGGTCGCCTCAGGGATATCAGCTACGCGTGTATGAGTGTACAAGGGTCTGAATCTTTTCTAAGGTTGCCTTGGCCCTCATTTTATAGGTCAAGGGGTTACCACAATGGCAAAAATAGTCATTATCCGGTGATTAGATAGCCACAGTTCTATCATACCTAACTCTGCAGACATGACAAGGCGCATTAAATGCACCGCTTAGTGTCACGTCGTGGATGTAGCCTGGCAGGCCTTGCCGTGCCATTCAACCACCTTCTCGTCTGCCTGCATGACACGCCCCTGGATGGGTGTCATTTAGGGGTGATCTTCCTCAGAAGTGGTGCCACGTGCCAAATGACAACCACTTAATCACTTGGGGACTCGACACCGCACCGATAAGTGACTTGTGTTGCCGTGAGGTGGAGCAGTGGTGCCTTGGCGGGAAAGCAGGCCGCCAGCGTCCCGGCAACCCTTGCCGGGAGGTCTTGGGACTTGCCCTTGGGGTGGCATCGACCTGACCAGGCTCGCCTGCCCGGCAAGGGAGTTTTTTCCCTTAGTGATATCTTGTTCCTTTGGCTTGTCTTGGTCTTCTTGATCCGCCCTTTGATTTCTGAAACAGCCTTCTCTTCTGCTTGGCCTTGTCTTGGATACTGTAATCTTGCCCTTGGGCCTGTGTACAGTCTGGGCAACATACAGCAGGGTTTGTTGCACCGACGACCAGTGTGAACAATTACTTTGGAATCAACAATGTAAGATCTGAATTTATCACAAGCAAACACAACTTATAAAAATTCTTTCTCAGTATTAGCATAATTTCTTTGGGCACTGTCTAGAGTAATAGTAGCATAATTGATAACATTTAATTTCTTATCAACTTTTTGTCCTAGAACAACACCAACAACATAACCACTAGCATCACACATAATTTCAAAATGCAAGTTCCAACCAGGTGGTTGAAATATAGGTGCAGAATTTAAGGCTTTCTTAAGTGTTTCAAAGGCTTCTACGCAATCATCATCAAAAACAAATGGAACATCCTTTTGTAAAATATTAGTAAGAGGCCTAGAAATTTTAGACATGTCTTTAATGAACCTCCTATACAAACCAGCATGACCAAGGAAACTATGGACACCTTTAATGTCTTTAGGACATGCCATTTTCTCAGTTGCGTCAACTTTAGCTTTATCCACCTCAATACCTCATTCAGAAATTTTATGCCCCAAGACAATGCCTTCATTAACCATAAAGTGGCACTTCTCCCAATTCCAGACAAGATTAGTTTGTTCACATCTCTGTAAAACTCGATCAAGGTTGCTTAAGCAATTATCAAAAGAAGTTCCGTAAACGGAAAAATCATCCATAAAGGCCTTAACAGTCTTTCACAAAAATCAGAGAATATAGCAGTCATACATCTTTGAAAGGTCGCATGTGTATTACATAAACCAAAAGGCATACATGTATAAGCATAAGTTCCAAAAGTACAGGCACATGTGGTTTTCTCTTGATCGGATGGTGATACAGGTTTTCGAGAGAAACTGGAATATCCATCAAGAAAAAGAAGTGTGTGTGCTTTGACAATCTTTCTAACATTTGATCAATGAAAGGCAGAGGCTAGTGATCCTTTCTAGTAGCTTTATTTAATTTTCTAAAATAAATTACCATTCTATAGCTAATCACTATCCTTTGTGGAATAAGTTCATTTTTATCCTTAGGAACAATAGTAATACCTCCTTTCTTAGGGACACAATGAACTAGACTTACCCATCTACTATCAGCTATGGGATAGACTATACGTGCTTCCAGAAGTTTGAGTGTTTCAGTTCTTACCACTTCCTTCATCTTAGGATTCAATCGCCATTGGTGATCAACAATGGGTTTAGCATCAGGTTCCATATTAATCTTGTGCTGATAGATAGTGGGACTAATGCCCTTATGATCATCAAGAGTATATCCAATTGCTGCACGGTGCTTCCTCAGAATTTTTAATAATCTCTCTGCTTCATGTTCTAAAAGGTTAGCATAATAGGATATATCTTTTTCTCATCAAGATAAGCATACTTCAAAGTGTTAAGAAATTTCTTTAATTCAAACACAAGATCACCTTTAGGTGGAGGAGGACCTCCTAGAGTTTCAATACGCAAGTTGTGTTTAAGGAGAGGTTGTTCTTCAAAGAATATTTTATTTATTTCATTTCTTTCATGCAAGTGCATATAATTGTCATGGTCTACCAAATATTGTTATAGTCGATTAGTAGGAGGTACATCAATAGAAGCAAGACCAACTATTTCATCCTTACTAGGTAATTATTTATCATGAAGTTGTCTATAAAAGTTAGAGAAATTAAACTCATGAGATACATCACCAAAACTAACTATGACCGTTTCTTTCTCACAATCTATCTTAGCATTGACAATGTTCAAGAAGGGTCTACCAAAAATTGTGGGACAAAAGTCATCTTGTGGGAAACCAAGAACTAGAAAATCAGTAGCATATTTTATTTACACAATACTTCAATATCTCTAACAATCCCAAGTGGTGTGATGGTATCTCTATTAGCAAGTTTAATAGTGGCATCTATGTCTTCTAATTTCAGCGGCTGCTATATCATTCATAATTTCTTGATATAAAGTAAAAGGGATAACATTCACACTAGCACCTAAGTCACATAAACCATGATAGCAATGATCTCCTATTTGAACTGAAACAACAGGCATGCCAACAACAAGTTTGTTCTTATCTTTAGTGTTGGGTTTGGCAATTCTAGTAGCTTCGTGATGATGACATCAATACCATTGTTCCACCCACATCCCCTACTGCTACATATACTAGACCAATTACTAGAGCTTGTGCACGCCAACTAAATTATCAGGTACTTTCGTTTCTTGGTAATGATTTTAATGTTCATGAGAATATGATGCTGCCTAAATTGGATACGTTTGTTCTTCTTACAAATGAAGATGATGGCATGCGCAAGGGAAACAAGAGTGATGATTTCAGGACTTTGAAGCCACCATAATGAGTGTATGAAGGCTTGGATGAAATATACAAGATGCCATTTCCTAAATTTCATCCAGAGGCTATTATAGGTGTTGCGTCGCCTTATTATTGGGCCAGACCCATGTAATTTCGAAATACTAGAGTATAGGCTGTTTTTAGAGTCCGTATGTGTGGGGAAACAAGAGATAGGGTTGGTTTTAGACCCCTTCCCCAAGGGCCACGAAATTCCCCCATCTTCCTCCATATATACAGCCCTTAGGGCATCGTTTGTACTTTGGGTTTTGTTTAGATTAAAAGTTCGCTATAGCTGCAACTTCGCGTACATCGTTTGTGTTCAACGACCAGACCAAGATGTCACAGAGCCCATCTTGATCAATAAAGCTTTCATCTTATATTCGCAATATCCAGATTGCAATCTTAGTTTCTTGCTTGTTCTTCGTTTGCTCACAGGAAATAGACCCTCGTGGTCAGGTGAATCATGCTCCGGCGTTGTCAATAACCCCTCGGAAGTTGATTTAGCGATTGCTCAGGCGCGACGTCTTTGCACGTTCGTAGTCGGATGGTCAAAGTCGACTTCCACTGAAAACGATAGCTATCCCATCAAAACATCGGGACACCTTTGCCTCTATCACTTCATCCCAGAAGTAAATAACATGTCAATCAATATTTTCGACCAAGAGATCTTTAACTATAGCAACACTAGGTTCTACTTTGATTTGTTTAGAGGGTTTAGGTATTTTAATATTACTTTTGCGAACCGCTATTGACACCTTAGCATGTTCTTTATTCTAATAGGGAAAGGTGGTTTTTCAATATAAGCAGTAGGCACAACTGGATCAACATTGAAAATGATTGTTTCATCTTTAACTATTACCCGATCTTCGATTTCTTCTTTAATAGCGGGATGATATTTAAACGCACTTCTCCTTTGGGATATCAACATGAGTAGCAAATGATTCACAAAAAGAGGATACTATCTCAGAGTCAAGTCCATATTTAGTGCTAAACTTGTGAAAAGCATCGGTATTCATAAAAGATTTAACACAATCAACCTCCAGATTAATAGCTGACTCTTTACCTTCGTCGAGCTACTAACCCTCAGATTGCGTTTAATTCTTTCTAAAATATCCCACTTGAATTCAATAGTCTTCCTCATAAAAGAACCAACACAAGATGTGTCGAGCATGGATTGATCATTACGAGATGAGCATAAAAGTTCTGAATGATAATTTCTCTTGAGAGCTCATGATTGGGGCATTAATATAACATTGAATTAAGCCTCCCCAAGATAGAGAGATGCTTTCTCCTTGACGAGGCCAAAAATTATATATATAATTCCAATCACGATGAACTAGATGCATAGGCTAAAACTTTTGGTGAAATTCCAATTTCTATCGATTCCAATTCCAATTCCAAGATCCAATATCATCGCATAGCCTGTACCATGTTAATGCTTCCCCCCCAAAGATAAAGGGAAAACCTTCTTCTTAACTTCATCTCCGGGTACACCAGCAAGCTTGAGCAATCCACAAATTTCATCCACATGTATCAAATGCATATCAGGATGCTTCGTTCCATCTCCTGCATAAGGATTAGCTAGCAGTTGCTCTATCATACCCAAAGGAATTTCATAACTAATATTTTCAGTAGTTGCAGTAGGTTGAGGGATAGAGGCAAAGGTGTCCCATCTTTCTTTGAGATGGTGATTATCATTTCGGAGGAGTAGACTTTGACGATCGGACTATGTATGTGCGAGGACGTCGCGCCTTAACAATCGCTAAACCAACTCCGAGAGGCTATTGACCATGCCGGAGCACGATCAACCTGACCACGAGGGTTTATTTCCTGCGAGCAAATGAAGAACAAGCATGAAACTGAGATTGCAATCTAGATATTGTGAATATAAGATGAAAGCTTTATTGATCAAGATGGGGTTCTATGACGTCTTGGTCTGGTCGTTGAACACAAACGAAGTATGTGAAGTTGCAGCTATGGCGAACTTTTAATCTAAACAAAACCCAAAGTCTAAACGACGCCCTAAGGGCTGTATATATGTATGAAGAGGGGGGAATTTCGTGGCCCTTGGGGAAGGGGTCCAAAACCAACCCTATCTCTTGTTTCCCCACACATACGGACTCTAAAAATCGCCTATACTCAAGTATTTCGAAATTACATGGGCCTGGCCCAATAATAAGGTGACGCAGCACCTAGAATAGCCTCTGGACGAAAGTTATGAAGTAGCATCTTGTATATTTCGTCCAAGGCTTCATGCACTCATTATGGTGGCTTCAACATCATGAAATCATCACTTGTAACTCCGTTCTTGTTCCCCTTGCGCATGCCATCATCTCCATGCTGGTTCTTGCTCCAATTTTCATCCTCGTCCAAGCTAGGCCCTTCATTTGTAAGCAAAACAAATGTATCCAATTTGGGCAGCATCATATTCTCATGAACATTAGAATCATTACCAAGAAACAAAAGTACCTAGTAATTTAATTGGCGTGCGCGAGCTCTAGTAATTGGTCCAGTATGTATAGCAGCAGTGGCTATGGGTGTAACAATGGTATTGATGTCCTCATACTCCCCCCCCTTCTTGAAATGAAGTCGTCCTCGATGGAAGCTCATCTTCCTAACCCAAATAAGGCTTCAAATATGCAATGTTAAAAGTGGGACTAACCCCAAAATCTGCAGGTAGCTCAAGTTTATATGCATTATCATTTATTTTCTCTAACACCTTAAAAGGACCATCAACACGTGGCATTATCTTTGATTTGCGCAAATCAGGAAATCTATCCTTAAGCAAATGTAACCAAACAAGATCTCAAGGTGCAAACACAACATGTTTTCTACCCTTATCTCCAGCAAGTTTATATTTAGAATTCATACGCTCAATGTTTTCCTTAGTTAACTCATGTAGTTTTAAAATCAATTCAGCACTTTGTTTAGCATCAAAATTTACCTTCTTTGAAGATGGAAGAGGCAACAAATCAATAGGTGCGCGAGGTAGGAAACCATACACAATTTCAAAAGGGTACATCTTAGTAGTAGAGTGCAATTAACGATTATAAGCAAATTCAATATGAGGCAAGCATTCTTCCCACATTTCCATACTATTCTTCAGAACAGCCCTAAGCATAGTAGACAATGTTCTATTAACTACTTCAGTTTGTCCATCAGTTTGGGGGTGACAAGTAGTACTCAAAAGCAGTTTAGTCCCCAACTTAGCCCATAAACATCTCCAAAAGTGGCTAAGAAATTTAGTATCACGATCAAAAACAATAGTATTTGGCACACCATGCAAGCGAATAGTTTCACAAAAGAACAAATCAGCAACATTAACATCATCATCGCTTTTATGACATGGTATAAAGTGTGCCATTTTCGAGAATATATCCACGACAACAAATATGCTACCCTCCCCTTCTTTGTTTGAGGTAAACCTAAAACAAAGTCCATAGATATATCCTCCCAAGGAACACTAGGTACAGGCAAAGGCATATATAAACCATGAGGATTGAGTCGTGACTTAGCTTTTTGACATGTAGTGCAGCGAGCAATAAAACGCATCCCGTCTCATCTTTGGCCAAAAGAAATGTGTAGCAAGTACGTCCTCCGCCTTCTTCACGCCAAAGTGTCCCATTAATCCTCCTCCATGCGCCTCCTGCAACAACAAACGACAAACGGAGCTAGCTGGAATGCATAGCTTGTTAGCACGAAACACAAATCCATCATTAATGAGGAACTTGTTCCACATTCTTCCTTCTTTACAATTCTGCATTACATCTTTAAAATCAGCATCATGCACATATTGATCTTTGATGGTCTCCAAACCAAATATTTTGAAGTCAAGTTGTGAAAGCATAGTATAGCGACGAGACAATGCATCAGCAATAACATTTTCTTTTCCCTTCTTGTGTTTAATGACATAAGGGAAAGTCTCAATGAATTCAATCCATTTAGCATGTCTACGATTCAGTTTAGCTCAACTTTTAATATGTTTCAAATATTCATGATCAGAGTGTATAACAAATTCTTTGGGCCATAAATAATGTTGCCATGTTTCTAAAGTCCGAACAAGAGCATATAGTTCTTTATCAGAAGTAGAATAATTCAGACTAGGCCCACTCAATTTTTCAGAAAAGTATGCAACAGGTTTGCCATCTTGTAATAACACACCTCCTAATCCAATTCCACTAGCATCACATTCAAGCTCAAAAGTCTTATTAAAATCAGGAAGTTGGAGTAAAGGAGCATGTGTCAGCTTATCTTTCAATACCGTGAAGGCTTCTTCCTGTGCGGTACCCCAAACAAAAGGCACATCTTTCTTTGTAAGCTCATTGAGAGGTGTAGCAATGGTGCTGAAATCTCTCACAAAATGCCTATAGAATCCAGCGAGGCCAAGAAAACTCCTCACTTGTGTGACTGTTTTGGGCTGCGGCCAACTCTCAATAGCTTCAATCTTGGCTTTGTCAACTTCAATTCCCTATGGAGTAACAACATAGCCAAGAAAAGATACTTGGTCGGTGCAAAAGGTGCACTTCCCAAGGTTACCAAACAAACATGCATCACGTAGAGCAATAAAAATAGCACATAAATGTTCGAAATGTTCTTCCAAAGATCTACTATAAATCAATATGTCATCAAAGTAAACTACCACAAATCGTCCAATGAAAGCACGTAAAACTTTGTTCATTAATCTCATGAAAGTACTAGGTGCATTAGGTAACCCAAAAGGCATGACTAACCACTCATATAATCCAAACATAGTTTTAAATGCTGTTTTCCATTCATCTCCCAATTTCGTACGAATTTGATGGAATCCACTACGCAAATCAACTTTGGAGAATGTTGTAGAGCCACTCAATTCATCAAGCATATCATCTAGCCTAGGAATAGGATGACGATAATGAATAGTAATATTATAAATGCCTCTACAATCAACACACATTCGTGATGTACCATCCTTTTTCGGCACTAGAACAATAGGAACATCACAAGGACTAAGGGATTCACGTATATAACCTTTGTCGAGCAGCTCCTGTACGCGACGACGAAAAGAAGCTAAGTCATGCAAAAACTTCGAATAATTTCTTTTTATATAAGGTTATCTTCCTCGGAGATCTTTTCTCTGTATGGGAAACCTGCACGCAGTGGGGACCTTCCATTATCGGCAACGCTCTTGGTCTGTTTCGAGTCCGCTCAATGGATTGAGCGGCTACGTCGAGATCGGCAGGGTGGCCTTCCGCTATCGGCAACGCTCTCGCTCTGCCTCGAGTCTGCTCGGCAATTCGAGCGGCCTTGCTGAGAACAGCAAGGTGGTTTCCACGGCGGCAAGCACGCCCCGCCGGCCGCTAATGGATCCGTCCTCCAAAGCGCAGCGGTTTGCGTTTACGCACCGGCAAGCCTACCCAGTAAGCGTAGGGTGGACGTATAGAGAAAAGTTAAACAGGGAAATAACATGCATCAAATTTAAAGTACTGCAGAGTTATATTACATCAATTGTTGCTGCGGTTCTAACTAATGATATGAATTGTCTTGGTCATGAGCCTGTAGTGGTAACACGAAACGGGGCGCCTAGTCCCGGCGTTGGCCTTCCAACCTCTGGATTCCACCGACGCGGTTGATGATGGGCTCGATGTGCTCCTTGACCCCCGAGAGGTCTGCATCACCCGGCAAGCTGTCCAGCGCGGCGTCGAAGTCGAGGTCGGGGTTCTAGAATGCCAGCTTGGTGAGAACCTTGGTCATGGCACCCTGGCAAATCATCCGGGACTCGTTGGCCAGGGAGCTCGCCCGATTGGAATGGAACCGCTCCAGGGCACCAAGGACGCCCTCGAAGAACAAGGTTAGCTTGGCGTGGGGGCTCGTGCCTGGCTCCGGGGCATACCTCACCTCCGGCATGTTCATGTCGGCCAGCTGCTTGGTGATCCTGTTGGCGATGTCGGCAAGGCGGTCGGTCTAGATTTTGTCGCCCTTCACGTGATCTGCATGATTGGCGGTGTCGTTCCTCCGCTGCTGCCTCTCCTCTACCAGGGTCTTGGTCAGGGCTCCCTCCCAGGATGTGCCCTCCGTGAGCATCTTCTCAAGACCCTCCAGCTTTCGCTTCACGTCTTCGATGGAGTCGTTGGCACGGGAGAGCCGCTAGGCCTTGGCCAGGTTTTCGTCCTGTGCCTCCAACAAGGTGCGGCGGGTCGAATCCCTCTCCTTCACCAGCTGATCGGCCCTGGCCTTCAGGCCATCCCGCTCCACCTCCATCTCCTTCACCTTGTTGTTGTGGGCCAGGGCCTGGGCATCAAGCGTCTGTTTGTGCTTGTGCTCCAGCTCTTGGGTCCACGCCGTAGCAAGCTTTTCGACCTCCTTATCCTTGTCGCGGAGTACGGCAAGGTCCTCTTCCTGGGAGTTCAGCTCGGCCTCGCGCAAAGACCGGATGGCCTTGGCCTTGGAGGCTTCCTCCCTCGCTTCTTCCCGGGCCTTCTCAAGGTCGGACTGCTTCAAGAGGAGTTCCAGGTCGCGCTGCGCTAGCTGGTCTTGGGCGGCCTTCAGCTCCTCGTGGGCCAGGCGGATCCAAGCCTGCGCTTCGGCGATTCGCTCCGCAAGGTCTGCTTCCACCTTGTGCGCCACCGCCTCCTTGGACTTCACCTTGTCCAGTCAGGTGCGGTAGAGCGCCTGAAGCTTGTTGAAGCTGGCACTCATGGCCTGGAGGAGCCGCTCCTCTTGGATGCTGCTACCAGTGCTCGGCTCGTCGATGACCTCAAGCCCGGTGGCGGTGAGCACTTCATCATCAAACACCTCCCCCTCGGTCGGTGCCCTGGTGCTTGCCGACCCTGGGAGGTGAACGAACATGTCGTCGCTCACCTTCAGGTACTTGCCTGAGCTGGAGGCAGCGGATGAGGAGGGTTGGTCGTCAACCACCTCTTCCTCGGCAGAGACCTTGCCGGTCTCCTTCTCGGCAGGGGCCTTGCCGGCCTCCTCCTCAGTAGCGCCCTTGCCGGCCTCCTCGGCGGCGCCCTCGCCGGTCTCCCCGACAAGACCCTTGGCACCATCCTCGGTCGCGGTTTCGGCGGCCTCCTTGGTGGAGACCTTCTCAGCCTCAGCCACGGCGTCCGCGGCAACGTCCTCGATGACGGTGTCGGTGTTTCCCTGGTCCGCCATGGGGGACCTGGACACCAAAGGAGGAAATAAGGTTGGGCCAAAGCCAAAGTTCAAGAGAAAAGAAAGAAAAGCAAGGGAGAACAAATGACTCACCCATTCCAGGGTAGGAAGATGTGGCCCCCTCCCCGCCAATGTATGTTACCAGTGTGGAGCCGCCAACGCCCAAGTCTACCTCCTCCTCCATGTGCATGGGCTCGGTATCTAGCGCCCTTGCCAGGGACGCCCCTCGGGGTGGTGTGGTTGATGGAGGCGGCGTGGTGAGGGAGGCCCTTGGTGGCTCCTCCTGCTACCGTTCTTCTCCTGCAAATCGTGGCAAGGTCAACGACAAGGGAATTAGGCCCCGGCAAGCGTTGGAAAAGGGTGAATGGTGAACTTACGCTGGGGGCTGAGCCAGGGCTACGACGCGGGCTGCTGTCCGGGCTGCTCTCCACCACCGGCGGCGCCTTTGAAGTACCCAGCGGGGGCAGGCTACCCGTCGAGGCTTTGGCCCTCTTTGCTACCCGCTGGGCCAGCATTTCCGTCTCCCTTCAAGAACAAGTCAAATCAAGGAGGGTCGCATGATTCGTAAGGAAGGAAGCAGCGAGGGGCAGAGCGCTTACTCATCCTCCTCCTCCTCCTATGCTGCCTTCCTCTTCCCCTCGGGCTGAGGGATGAGAACTCAAAGGCGATGTCTGTGCCGGCGCCTGCGGAGCAAGGGGGGGGCGAAGGAGTCCGGAAGCGTTTGGATGAAGAAGAGGCAGGCGTCTTCTTCTTCCCCACCATGTCTTCTTCTTCGCCTGCTGCCTCCTCCCGCCGCCCGCCCTGACCCTCACGCTGCTGCTGCCCCGTGGGCCCCTTGCCGGCCACGGCCTTGCCGGACTGGACCGGCTTGCCGGAGCTAGCCCGACGCAGGACGCGCCTCTTCTGCATAGCCGGGGGCTCGCCGGCCTCAGCCTCCTCCTTGGATGACCCTTCGCACATGCCCTCGGCAGGAGGGGCCTTGGTGCTGGCACCACCCGCCTCCTTGACGGACTTCATCCACGCGGCGAGCTCCTCCTCCTCTCCGGTCACGGCGGCCTCGTTCTCCACGCCGCCGGCCTCGCCGGCAAGCCTGGCGAGCTCCGCCTCCATCGCCTTGGCGATAATGTAGTTCGGCTCCTCCTGAGTGGTGTCCTGGATGAGCCGTGGTTCGTCGTGGTCGAGTTCTTCGATCAAATTGGCGAAGAACGCCTCCCCTCGTGCCGGGGGCTCGACCCAGGCCGGATCGAGGCCATGCGCGTTGAAGGGCGGCATCATGGCCAGGATTTCGGCCTGCCGGGAGTTGTTGCTCAATGGGACCACTTCCGGCGGTAGCCCGAACAAAGGCCCCTTGACGACCTTGCCAGACATATCGGCCTTGCCGGTCATCTCCACCCTGCCGTCGGCTAACTCCTTGAGCTGGAAGAGCCTCCGGAAATACCAGGAGTGGCCCAGCACCGTGAAGTTGTTCTGCAGGCCGGTGCGGAGCCTCATGATGTCGGCCGCGTTCCTATAATCCCAAGCCAGCCTCCCCTTCTTGTGTAGCGGAGCGATTCGGCGGCAGATGAAATCCGTCGCGATCATCTTGAGGGTGAGCCCGGCCTCGGTGAGGGGGCAGATCCTGGCGGTGGCAATCGAAAACTTCTTGTCGTCGGGGTCGAGGTTGCCCCAGTCTGCGCAACGGGGCAGTGGCTCATGACGAACGCCCCGGCAAAACTCCGGTGGGTTCTCCTCCACGACCCAGCACCACCGATCCCGCCTTTCCTCCCATATTTCCTTCACGGCGCCTTCCGGATACACGCCTTTCTCCTGCCTCCTCGGGATCCAGGTGACGGTTCCAGAAAGGGCGCCCCCAGGCTGGACGCGGGGGTAAAAGTAATGGTGGAAGAGCGCCGTGCTCGGCACCACTCTAGCAAAACACTCGCAAAGATGGGCGAAATACGCTAGATACGCCACGACATTCGGCGTAAGATCCAGCAGGTGGAAGCCAAAAGTGCGCATGATATTGTTGAAGAAGTCGGAAAAAGGGGGGCAAAGCCCGCACAAGAAAAAGTCGACGAAAAATGGGTACCATTTCTGGCCGCCCTTCTTGCAAGCCGTGGGGAGGGCGCGCCTGGCGGGGTGCGCCGACATCGCCGCCCCCCACAACGGCTTGTAGTAGTCCATGAGCTCGAGGGCGTCGATAGTCGACGGGACAAAATAGGCGGCCTGCGCCCACCGCGCCACCGCCTCGCTCTCCGACATCTCCTTCTCCCTCGTGTCCTTGGCCACGCCCTTACCATTAACCGATTTAGGCGACATAGTGGCTGGGAAGGGAGCGAGGGGTTGGAGGCAGCAGGAAGCACATCAGCAGCAAACAAGAGCTTGAGGAAGAAGAAGATGGGGACGGCGATGACGAGATTGGGGAAAGCACATGGGGTAAATGAGCCGCATGCCCGCGGTTATTCCTTTTTATGGGGAAGACGTGGGCCGCCTCTTTTCCCATTCAATGCGATGTGACGCATGCCTGCTGCGACCGCCCCATGCATGCCCCCCCACGTCACAAGACGACCCCACGCCGCGACCGCCGCGTGGGGAAGAGCAACGACGGAAAATTAGCGGTAAAACCGCCCTACCGCCACAAGACCGCTACGGGCCTGGCCCAACAACGTGTCGCGCTTATGTGTGGCCCAGGCCCGGGGGCTCATGTCGGTGTACTAAAATAGGGGCGCTCTTTTGTACCCCTTATTCGTGCACGGGCAGTCAGAGCCGCGCGGACGGCTACACTTAAACAGGGCAGGGACAGGGAATCAAAGCCACGGGATAGCCAAAGCAATGCCAAGACAGAAGCATAAAGAGCCACAAGGCAAAGTGGTTTCCCCCGGCAAGGTTCTTGTCGGGGCAGCCCCCATGACCCCGGCAAGGCCCTTGCCGGGGCAGCCTACCTGATGCCAGCAGGACGCACCACCCTTGGGCCCCAGTTTCTCCAGCGTTACCGACCACGTTGGAACATAGGCTGGGGAGGCGCTTCCATGGTGGCATACAGATCTTTGTGAAGACAAGGAACACCTCAAATCAGAAGAGTAGAAGACGACGAACCTCGACGAGACCCTCACCGTGGAGACCCACAAGACCCCCAGCAAGATCCTCGCTGGGGACTACCGCAACGTCGCGGCAAGACCCTTGCCGGGGCCCCGGCAGGGTCCTTGCCGAGGACATCCGCGAGGCCGCGGCCAGGCCCGTGCCCGCCAGGTTCCTGCCTCCGCTCCCATGCAGCTGCCAGCCCACTAGCTGGGCAGGCACCTGCGTGTCAGCACAAGGCTCCTCAGCCAACTCAGCGCATGCCTACGTGGTGGCATGCAAATCCTCGTGAAGGCCCCGCCACCACGCCACCTCAGCAGCCTGCCAGCCTACATGGCACTGACCGCCTCGCTGGCCAAGGCGCGTGTCAGAGCAGGGCGAGGCCACGCAAAAGTGGAGGGGACACGTCAGGGGCGCATTAAATGCACCTTGTCCCGTAATAGCTAGCGATAGGCTTAACCACAGTACCCTGATGCCACCTCCTGTGTGCCACTGTGGCGATCTCCTTTTCTATAAAAGGAGGCCCAAGGCATCCAGGAGGGGGATTCGGACTTTTGGACAACTTACGCCCATTGTAACTACTTCAAGAACCTCAAGAACACAAATATACACATCAAAGAAGGACAAGGGTATTACGCATCTCTGCGGCTCGAACCTGGGTAAACGATCCGCGTGCTCGTACTGACTGCTGATCCTGCTCTCGACACAACCCAGTGCCCCGCAACCGTAGTAGGGATTCTTTTGATCCCATGGGTGTCGTTTCCCTCCGACATCTTATCTTGAAATCCGTAACTTCAACTTCATTGATTCTTTTTCCTGTGGACTGGTAATGACCAGTAGAATCCTGTAGCACATAAGTTTCACAATTTTTGCACTGTTTAAATTTGAATTTATTCAAATTTGAATTCAACCTTTCGGAGGCCATATCTTTTAAACCGTTGTGCAAATTAGTTGATTCTTTTTGCATTGTGATCCTACTAGCATGTACATAATATATACCTACTGATATGTTCTGTTATTTGAGTTTTATTTGAATTCCTTGATGTTGGCTTTATTGTGATTGTTATGTGAGTACAGTTTTTTTATTGGTGCCTTCGTTATGGTGAAGTGGACTAGAATTAAGCATTAGATTACTTTAGCACCGTTCAAGGAAAGTTACACTTTTTGATTTTGATCATCCTATATTCTACTATGCATGTGTGATTTTTATGCTATGATATGTGCTTGGTTTGATCTGTATGTAATTTGTTGTCATATTCTGATATTGATTGTATTATGTGATGGTGTGATCAACTTGCTATGGTAGACGTGGGCATGTGTCGAGTGATTGAAAGTGCAACTATCACTAGGTGGTTTTGTTAATTAATAACAACATATAGCTCATAGAGCTAATGCTATTCCAAGACTATTATTTCAGGAAAGCTCAATGAATGGCATGGCATGGATGATGAAAGTGGATCCCTCAAAATACTAAGGACAAAGGATTGGCTCAAGCTCAAAAGCTCAAGACTCTTCATTTTATATTTTAGTGATCCAAGATCACATTGAGTCTATAGGAAAAGCCAATACTATCAAGGAGGGATGAGGTGTTGCTTAATGATCCTCTTGCTTCATGTGCTTAGTGATATGCTCCAAAACCCTCAACTACTTTCCCACATCCACAAATGACCTAAACCCAAAACTAAAATCGGTCACAACGAAACTTCCTATCCGGCGCCACCGATTCCAAAAGTCATAGCCACTGCCACAAACCCTAAGCAAATCGGTCTTACCGATAGGGATCTCGGTCTCACCGAGATGGGGTTGCAATCTCTCTGTTTCCCTTCGTAACATTTCAGTCTAACCGAAGTGAGCGATTGGTCCCACCGAGATTGCAGTGTAAACTCTCTGTTTCCTTTTTGTAACATTTCTTTCGCACCGAAAAGAGCGAATCGGTCCCACCGAGTTTACCTGACCAACTCTCTGGAAAGCTTATTACCAAATCGGTCTCACCGAGTTTCTATAATCGGTCTTACCGAGATTACGTTATGCCCTAACCCTGACCGAATCGGTCTCACCGAGATGCATGTCGGTCCCACCGAAAATCACTAACGGTCACTAGGTTTACTAAATCGGTCCGACCGAGTTTAACAATTCGGTACCACTGAGTTTGGTAAATTGTGTGTAATGGTTAGATTTTGTGTGGAGGCTATATATACCCCTCCACCTCCTCTTCATTCGTGGAGAGAGCCATCAGAACGAACCTACACTTCCAACTTACCATTTCTGAGAGAGAACCACCTACTCATGTGTTGAGGCCAAGATATTCCATTCCTACCATATGAATCTTGATCTCTAGCGTTCCCCAAGTTGCTTTCCACTCAAATCTTCTTTCCACCAGATCCAAACCCATTGAGAGAGAGTTGAGTGTTGGGGAGACTATCATTTGAAGCACAAGAGCAAGGAGTTCATCATCAACGCACAATTTGTTACTTGTTGGAGAGTGGTGTCTCCTAGATTGGCTAGGTGTCACTTGGGAGCCTCCAACAAGATTGTGGAGTTGAACCAAGGAGTTTGTAAGGGCAAGGAGATCGCCTACTTCGTGAAGATCTACCGCTAGTGGGATAGACAAGGTTGCTTCTTCGTGGACCCTTCTTGGGTGGAGCCCTCCGTGGACTCGCGCAGCCGTTACCCTTCGTGGGTTGAAGTCTCCATCAACGTGGATGTACGATAGCAGCACCTATCGGAACCACGCCAAAAACATCCGTGTCTCCAATTGCGTTTGAATCCTCCAAACCCTTCCCTTTACTTTCTTGCAAGTTGCATGCTTTAATTTCCGCTGCCTATATACTCTTTGCATGCTTGCTTGAATTGTGTGATGATTGCTTGAATTGTCCTAAAGTAGCTAAAATCTGTCAAACTCTAAAATTGGGAAAAGGTTAAGTTTTTATTGGTCAAGTAGTCTAATCACCCCCCCCCTCTAGACATACTTCAAGGTCCTACAGTCCTGTACTTTCACATCATTGCATACTTGACTATGGTTTGCTTATTATAGTTTATCTTCCGCTGCATATCAATTAGGTCATTTCTACTGTTTGTCTTCGAAACTTCAATGTTTTGAAGACTTTCATAAAAATCGCCTATTCACCCCCCCTCTAGTCGATACTAGCACTTTCATGATGTCAGGCAAATTTCGTGCTCTGGCTTCTTCCCGGCCCTATGCCCATCGTCTTCCTCGTCGTCTCGACCTCCATCCTTGTCTAGTAGCTGCCCTGTGATGCCCTGCATCGCCCTGCATCGATGGCTCGTCATCGTTCGCCTTAAATGCGCCGCTAGCGCCATGCCCGTGCCGTGCCCCGCCTCTGTCCTCCATTATAGTACTGCTCAATCTCGCTAATGATGCTCCAAAGCCTTCCCCTCGGCTATATAAGCATGCCCTGACCTCCTCCGCAACTCCCAAGCCCCTCCTCGTCCCTCCTAGTCCACCGGAGTCCTCGGCCCCCTCTTCATTTCGCCGGAGTTCGTCTCGGCCGCCTCGGTTCCTCCTCGTTTCCTGCGAGCCTAGCCTCCCTCTCATGCTCTGGTGATGTCCACCGTCCTCCCCATGTCTCCTACTTCTTGAAGATCTACCGCTAGTGAGGCAAGTCCTTCGTGGGCGACGGCCATGGTGGGATAGACAAGGTTACTTCTTCGTGGACCCTTCGTGGGTGGAGCCCTCCGTGGACTCGCGCAGCCGTTACCCTTCGTGGGTTGAAGTCTCCATCAACGTGGATGTACGATAGCACTACCTATCGGAACCACGCCAAAAACATCCGTGTCTCCAATTGCGTTTGAATCCTCCAAACCCTTCCCTTTACTTTCTTGCAAGTTGCATGCTTTAATTTCTGTTGCCTATATACTCTTTGCATGCTTGCTTGAATTGTGTGATGATTTCTTGACTTGTCCTTAAGTAGCTAAAATCTGGCAAACTCTAAAATTGGGAAAAGGTTAAGTTTTTATTGGTCAAGTAGTCTAATCACCCCCCTCTAGACATACTTCAAGGTCCTACAAGTGGTATCAGAGCTTTGGTCTCCATTTGCTTTGATTTCCATAGCTTTTGGTGGTCATAGCCTTGGTTTCACAACCTAGGAGAGTATGGCGTCTAGCGAGGGAAATTATCACCGTAGAGGTCCTTACTTTGACGGTACTAATTTTGCTAGTTGGAAGCATAAGTGAAAATGCATATTCTTGGACATAACCCCGCCGTTTGGGCAATTATTTGTATTGGCTTGCAAGGTGAATTTTTCGATGGGAGAGAACCGAACCGTGAAGCTAATGCGGAAGAATTGAAGATGCTGCAATACAACGCTCAAGCTTGTGATATCATCTTCAATGGATTGTGCCCCGAAGAATTCAACAAAATCAGCCGTCTTGAGATTGCAGAGGAAATTTGGGATACTTTGATTGATTTGCATGAAGGTACCGAGTCCGTCAAGGAATCCAAGTTGGATGTGCTCCAAAGTCAGCTTGACAAGTTCAAAATGAAGGATGGTGAAGGTGTCGCTGAAATGTACTCTAGGCTTGCTCTTATCACAAATGAGATTGTCGGCTTAGGGAGTGAAGAGATGACCGACAAATTCATCATCAAGAAGATTCTAAGAGCATTGGATGGAAAGTATGATACCGTGTGCACATTGATTCAAATGATGCCAAACTATAAAGATCTCAAGCCAACGGAAGTCATTGGAAGAATTGTTGCTCATGAGATGTCACTCAAGGATAAGGAAGAACTTCACAACAAGTCAAGTGGTGCTTACAAAGCCTCAAGTGAAGCCCCCACATCATCAAATGAGAAACAAACCTTCAATGAAGAATTGAGCTTAATGGTGAAGAACTTCAACAAATTCTACAAGAGTAGAAGCAAAGAAAGAAGCTCCAAATCAAGGTCTTACAATGACAAGAGATCTTCTAGTCGAGAGCGCCATTGCTACAATTGTGGGAGACCCGGACACTACTCCAATGAGTGTACGGCACCCTACAAAAGAAGAGAAGACTCTCTAAGAAGAAGGAGCAAAAGAGAAGAATCACCACCAAGAGAGAGGAGGAGTAGAGATGATCGTTATGAACGAAGACCCTCACGGAGAAGCAAGGATTCGGAAAGGAAGGACAAGTCATCAAGGAGCTACACAAAACGAATACATCAAGCTCATGTTGGTGAATGGGTATCCGGCTCCGACTCCGACAATAACTCCGAGAGAAGCTATCACTCCGACTCCGAATATACTCAAGATGAAGGTGTTGCCGGTCTAGCACTTGTGTCAACCAACTCCTACGACATATTTGATTCACCAAATGAAGGTGTTGGAAGATGCTTCATGGCCAAAGGTCCAAAGGTGATGATTTACTTGTTGACAACTCTAGTGATGAATACTATGATGAAATGTCAATTAATCATGCTAAACAAGATAAAATGAATGACAATGATAAGGAGAAGATTGAGCTTCTAACTAAAGAATTAAACTCTCTTAAGTTAGGTCATGAAACTATCTACGAAGATCATCGAGAACTTTGAAGGGCTCATGAGAAGTTACGCTTTGAAAAGCTCAACCTTGAGCAAGAGCATGAGTTCTTAAAAGCAATCAATGATGATCTTCGCAAGAAACGTTCTTCTTACATTGCCAAGCGTTTACTCTTATCTACTTACATGCCTCAAGTGAAGTCTAGTAACAAGTACAAGAAAGATACTTCCTCTAGTAGTAACAATAATAATGTCAAATCCAATATTGTTGCTTCTAGTAGTTCTCTTGATTCCACTAATGATTCTCTTAGCCAAGTTACACTTGAGCAAGAAAATAGCTTATTGAAGGGAATTATAGAGAAAGGTGTTTACAAGAGCCTTGCTGGGAGTAAGCAATTCGAGGAAATTGTACGCAAGCAAGGAAGGCACCAGAAGAATCAAGGTGTTGGATTTGAACGAAAGTTCAATGCCAATGGAGTTGAGTGGGAAGAAGATCAATACCCCAAGACGAAGTTTGTTCCTCAACAAGAGAAGTATGATCCTACTTCCTTCAAGGGAACACAAGCTCAAGATGATCTTCACCACAAGACCACAAGAACAAAGGCAAGGACAAGCTTCAAGAAGAGATTGATGCATTTGAAGAAGCACCTAAAGCCTCGTTCAAATGGGTCCCCAAGACTACGTCAAGTTCTACTTCATCTAGTACAACTACAACTCCATGGATTCCCATCAAGATGATGTGGATCCCGAAGAAGAAGAACTAGAGAGTTCTTGAGGGTGACTCCGCCAACATTCTTCACTCATATCATTTTCGCAAGAACAAGTGCAATCAACTTCCACATCTTGCACTAGTTCAAGGAGTCACAAACCCTCATGTTGGTAAAAGGGACAAGGCAACCTAATGAATTCATGGACATCATCTTGTGTGTGCATCACTCTATGTCTATGTATATTCTTGTTTGATCCTTGTGGGACTAACCCATGTAGGTAAGTTGAAAGTGCAACTCACTCCAAAGGATTGCTCCAAATGATCTACACCAACATTGAGCATCCACATCTTCAACATCTACATGAAGTCATCATCGAAAAAACCCAAGGTTAGTTCATCCCTCTAAGGGGGGATCTCACATCTAGGGGGAGCTTAAATCTAAGAATTGAGTCAAATCAACTCTAATGGTGTGAACACATTAATGCATTATGTAAAAGTGGTAACCCCACTTGAGCTTAAACAATGAGTATGACCTATGATCAAATGTTCTCATTTGACTCCTAAGTCAATATACTCATATATAGATGACCTAGTCATCGCCAATTGTTTGATAGATGCTAGAATTGGTTGTGCATGCTTTGCCACATATTTCATTTGCTATCTTATTGTGTGAGCATGTTGGTGCATATTTTACTCATTCAAGGACATCCACTTGTTGTTTTGATTGTTTGGTTTCTTTTCTTTTTGCCAAGTGGATGGACAAGAATGCCTAAGAACCTTCTTTAGCTATCTATGCTTTTCTCATCTCAAACTCTATTCATGCTACATCACAAAATTTGATCAAGTCAGATTCAAACCACTCTGTGTGAGGAGCACTCGGAGTCCCCGATTCGTCATAGACTTAAACTTCCAAAACCTCTTTGTGATCCTCGGTCTGACCGATTCTTCAATTTCGGTCCTATCGAGATCACCAAGTTGATCTGAGTTTTCAATCTCGGTGCAACCGATTTGAACTTTTCGGTCTCACCGATTTTCTATAATCGAACACGCTTATGCATCTCGGTGCCACCGAAGTTGTTCCACTCGGTCACACCGGATGTGGTCGGGCTATATATAGCCACGGGCAAAGTTTGAAATTTCTCCAAACCCTTCGCTCAGCAAGCAATAGCTCGCTCTGCCATCGTGGTCTCCGGATCGTCTCCTCGCCGCCAGTAGCCTCCTGTCGCTGGTCTTCGCCGCCGTCAACGGAATTCGTCCCCGCCGGTGCCGCCGTAGCAAGTCCACTGCCAAGTTAGGGTATGGACTTGATTCTTTGTGCTATCCACATCTGATTCCTAGCACATTGTTTTCATATTGATTCTTGCCACGATTGAGACTCTTCTATACATCCAAAATAGTCTATAGATTATATGTGATTCAAATTTTTAGGGTTAGGTTTCCGCCGAAACCATCTCGGACCCACTGAGTTGAAAAACTCGGTCTCATCGATTTGGCGTATGCCATTGCACTAGTGACTCTCGGTCTGACCGAGAATTACTAATCGGTGCGACCGATTTGAGGATTCTATAAAACCCTAGCAGTCTCGGTGCCATCGAACTGAAACTCAGTCCAACCGAGATCATAAGTTTAGGTTCCAAAACTGCTTCGGTATCCCCGAGTTTGAAAATCGGTTGATCCGAAATGCTTTCTATGGAAAACTAAAACTGAACTTTTGAATCATTCTTTTGCAAAAATCTCTGCATTTTGTGATGCTCATCTATAACTCTTCACAGGGTCAGCAATCAGCTTTTACAGTATGTCTGATCAAAGTGACAGCCAGAACAGGTCAGAAGAGCAGATGGACTTGAGTGAGGGCACTAGTCCCTTAACTTCAGATGATGGGAGCAGAAGTACTCCTAGCAACTTGCCTAAGGCTGCTAGTAGGCAAAGGAGGAAAAGAACTTCAGATTCTGAGGATGAAGATTACAAAGCTGAGGAAGATGAGGCCACTTCCAAGAAAGTGGTTCTCAAGAAAGAGTATGGCTCTTTCGAGCACAAAGCCAGTCTCAAGAAGAAAGTTCCGCCAAGAGAACTCCAATGCCAAAGGCCAGGAAGTCCACTCAAGTGGCAGCTCAAGCTCAACCCAAAGAGGCACCTGCAAGGAAAGAAGCACCATCAAAACCTCAAAAGGTCCCCACTGGTGCAACCATGAAGTTCACAATTGAATCAGAGGATGACGGTGATCAGGACAAGAAAAAGAAAAGAGCTAGAACCACAACTGCCAAGGTCCTTGGAAAGCCCTCAATGAGAAGGGATTCTGATGAAGAGGAAGAGGATGATGCACCAGCACCTAAGGCAGCTAAGCTTATGGGAGATGCAATCAGGTCAGGGGCTGCAACATCCAAGCCAAAGATGCACCCAAAGCTGCCTCCAAGGCCAAACAAGCTCCAAAGAGGAATACTAGGAGTATTCCAATTCTTTGAGAAGAACAAGGCCCCAAAGGCCCAATGTTGTCAAGAAGAGGATGAGGAAGGACAAATCCTTAGAAAGCTCAAGCCCAAGATACCAGACCACAATGATGCCCATCCTGTGGCTGAGGACGTGAGAATCAGGAAGGATTCAGGGCTGAGACTGTGGAGGATGGAAGACCCATATGCTTCAAGAAGAAGGACTGTTGTTGACTACAGGTTCGACACAAAGGAACAAAAAGACTTTTATGAGACCATTCTGTTGGACAAGAAGCCCATAGTCTGTGATATGAGGTGGGTTGACTGGAAATTCATCAGGGAGAATGAGCAGCACTACCCTGGAGTGGAGGAGAGCTTTGTTGCTTGTGGAGTAGCAGATTTTGTTGGACTGAAGTTCACCAACTGGAATGATGAGCTCATCATGCGCTTCTACTCCACAAAGACACTTTTATCCAGATGGTAGAATTGTGTGGATGTCTCAAGGTACAAGGTACCAATCCTTTGTTGAAGAATGGGCAAGTCTCATAAATGCCCCCAAGGAAGAAGAGGATGACCGGACATTTATGCAAAGAAGAAGTTGGGTCACAATTCAATGGCTCACATGTACAAGGAAATTTCGACAAGGTCAGAGACTCACAAGTTTGGATCAGTTCACTTTCTCATTGTCAGGGCTGGCAACCATCAATGGGATCCTGAGGCACACTTTGTTGCCCAAGTCAGGTGACCATAACATGATCAGAGGACATGCCATCAACATGTTCCATGTGTTTGATGTGCCCCAGAAGTTCAAAGTCATGAGCCTGATCATTGAAACAATCAAGAGGACTGCAGCAGATCAGAAGAGGAGCTGTGGATATGCACCTCAGATTCAAGAATTGATCAACTCCAAGATGGGCATAGGGAAATATCAGTTGGATAAGGAACATTTTCCAATTTATCCAGAGTTTGAGGACAATGAGGTTGTCATGAATGAAGATGATCCACAATCAGTCCAAGCTCAGGAGAAGAAGGAGAAGGCAAAGAAGGAGAAGGCTGCCAAGAGGAGGCATCTGAGTATTTCTTGAAAACCAAACAAGAGCAGATTGGTTACTTGATAGCATCAACTCTGATCATGGAACAAAAATTCTATGATCTAGATGTCAAGGTAATGGCGAGATTGATCGGTTGTAGAGCATTGCGCAGGATGACATGCAGGAGAGGAAGGGCAAGACAACCACCAATGTGTTTGCAAGAGTGCATAGAGCCAGAGATCAGTTGCAAAGTGCGAAGGATGACACTAGAGCAACAACTTCAAAGACCAACCATCGCCCTACAGCTCCAAAGACAAGCAGCTCCAAAGATCCACTCCATCACCCTCTACTTCAACTGAAGCCTTCGTCCAAGGAGCTATCAGGCACCACCACCAGAAGATCAAGCCTGATAGTCGATCTAGCACTATGCATTTTCTATGAACTTTTTGGTAACTTGTTGCCAAAGGGGGAGAAAAATGTATAGATCATAGGCTTCGAGAGAGAGAGAGAGTTGTTTTTGATCTCTATTGCTTTATTTGGTGGTTTTTCAAACTTTGTTTGCTTTTGGTTGAGATACTATGCCTGTGAGACATTGATGATCATGTGTTTGATCATAAGCTACACTTAGCTAAATTTTTTTAAATAATACATTTTTTTAATAATTTACAAAAATATTACGCTGATATAAAAATTTTCGAAAATATTATCCAATCGGCCCACAGTGGGTCGATCGTCCTAGTCACCACCGCAGTCGACAAGGACTTATCGCCAACCGCAGTCGACAGGGGGCAATCGGCCCACGCGTGGGCCGACTATTGGCCAGGCCACGTCGCCGGGAGTTGTCGGCACGGGCGCACTCACGGGCGCCCCAGTCGGCCAGCTGCCGACCGATCGGCCAGCGGCAGGCCGACAGGAGCGGGCCCGCTGCGCAGCCTCTTTTTCTTTCCCTTCCTTCTCCTTTCTTTCCCTTCCTTCTCCTTTCCTTCCCCCACCTCACGCAGCACTCTCTGTTCTTCTTCCTTCCTCCTCTCTCCAACCCGAAATAGCTCCAATTAATACACCAAATGGCCCTTTTTATGGATTTGGCACCGTGAATGGGTTCTACTTAGCTAGAGGAGCCAAAAGACACCTCGATCTCTCGATGGGGTAGCTTGTGGTGGTTGTGCTGAAGATTTTGTTGGAGCATTTTTTCAGCTCATTTGTGGAGGTTGTGGAGGCGGAGGTGGAGGTTGTGGCGGTGGTGGAGGTGGAGGTGGTGGTGGAGGTGAAGCTGCAGGAGTTTGGTGGAGTTTCCGGCCCGGTTCCGTGATTGAAGGCCATTGTTAAATGGTTCATACAAGACGCTTCAAGGGTATATTTGAGCAAACATTTATTTTTCGAAGTTGCGTGCAATTATTGTTATTTGCTCGAGTAGTAAACGTAAATATTTAGGTGGTCGTGGTGAGCATTTTATTTCCCGTTTCGGTTTGCATTTTATTTAGATGTCAACTAATAGGTTGCGTAAAAATGTGTAGTTGCTCCGGTAATATTTCAGACTATATGAATATTATTTGCTCGAGTAGTAAACATAAATATTTAGGTGGTCATGGTGAGCATTTTATTTTCCCATTCCGGTTTCGGTGAGCATTTTATTTAGATGTCAACTAATTAGTTGTGTAAAAATGTGTAGTTGCTCCGGCAATATTCCGGACTATATATGGATGTGTACTATTTAGGATTGTCAATATTTGTAGTTGCTCCCGTTAAATCCGTAATATAGGCAGTCAGTGAAATATTAAAATCTTTTGTGGTGAGCATATATTTTCCCATTCCGGTTCCGGTTAGCATTTTATTTAGATGTCAACTAATTAGTTGTGTAAAAATGTGTAGTTGCTCCGGTAATATTCCGGACTATATGTGGATGTGTAGTATTTAGGAGTGTCAATATTTGTAGTTGCTCCGGTAATATGTGGATGTGTACTGCCTAATATTTGTTAGTGCGGGTATTTTAAGTTGTTGCTTAATAATTGTATTTCGCTGTGAACATCCTATTTTTTTCACAGACTCTGGAGGGTAGCGTACATGATGCGGAGCATCCTTCAATCATCCCCATGGATCTACCATCGTCTCACCAAGCACCAAGAGGACCCATGACAAGAGCAAGAGCTAGAGCTCTCGAGACCGAGGTGACTTCTCTCCTTAGTGATATCTCATATGATCCCCACGAGACATGGTTACTGCCTAAATCAGGGATGTTGTGCATGATTAGGTACCAAGAGGACCCTCCCGAGGATGTACAGGAAGATGGTCAAGACCCCAAGTCCACGGAAGAAGGCGAGAACAGCCTCGAGGCACCGCACATCCGGCCATGGGCCCGGACATCTGGCCCCTGGAGATCTACATGGCCAGGAGAATGCACCAGAAGCTACAGGGCCCGGACATCCGGTGTCCAGCCCGGACATCCGACCCTCCTCACCAGAAATCCGGCCTCCAGCCTGGACATCCGGAGGCGCCATCCAGGGAGCACAGAAGGCTGCCCCGACAGCCAGGACATCCGGCCGCCACCCCGGACATCCGGCCCCTCCTGAAGCACCGTACATCCGACCCCTCCGCCCAGACATCCGGCCCTGTCCATCCAGAGAGCTGCAGGGCCAACTCCACCAGCTCGGACATCCGTCGCGAGAGCCCGGACATCCGGCCCGTTGCGAGCGCCCGGACATCCGGCCCCCTCCTGACTGCGTGCAGTGCCTCCGGGCCATGGCCCATGTACCCCTCCGCCCCGTAGACTATATATACTCCCCCTCCACCTACGTTCTAGGGTTAGCATTGGTTTAGCTCATTTGAGATAGAGCATTGCTCATCCGATCGGATCTACTCCTTGTGAGGGACCGCACCTCTTCGGAGAAGATCCACCCGGATTCATGACCTCCACACGGAGAAGACAATCAAGACCTCCTCACGGAGAAGAACAGCTACCCTTGTATCGTCGTTTGTTGACTTTGGATCTCGCGTTACTTTGTGCCTCGATGATCTAGCACTTGTGTGATCATATTCGTGTCGGTTGAGTGTTTCTCTTATTTTTTTCCCGTGATTTCCCTTGTGTTCTTCCGCGCGTTCTTCATGGTACTCGTAGGATCCTCTCCAAACGTGAAAGATCGGCCCCTAGGGTTCCGCCCTACATCATCTTGGTATCATGAGCCACGTTGATCACGTTGTTGGAGCCCCTACCGCGTGTTTTCTAGCTTGATTTTGTTGTTTTCGTCCTAAATCCGAAAATTCCCCACCAAAAATAGCCCCATTTTTTTGTCATTTGTTGGTGTGATGAAGTTTTGTTGGATTTGATCCACGGATCTGCTTTGCATCGAGTGGATCTAGCTTTTCCCCATCTCTCTCGCGATTTCTAGCCACCAATTCGTCTGAATTTTGCCCCGGAGTTGCCCTTTTTCCCGTGGAGTTCATCGTGTTCGTCCCTGATCCAGGAGCCCGGGCATCCGCCCGTGTCCACCGGACATCCGGCGTCCCGGACATCCAGCCTCTGGCCCAGACATCCGGCCCCTGGCAGCAGCAACTCCATCCACCGCGTCCATTTCCGCCTAGTTTCGCCCAATTTTGCCCCGGTACCCACGCTTACTTCCATATACCACCACCGCTTTCCACAAGCACCACCACCGGTCACCGCTGCCTCCTATGTCCATTTTGACACGTTTTGATCTTTGAGATTTTGGGTTGTGGTTCCCGTGTCCTATTGTGTTTCGGCTATATAGGTACGGTTCGTCGTCAACACCACCACCGCTCATCTCCATCGACTACTCATCATCGCCAAGGACGGTAATTTCGGTGACATCTTTCTCATACCTTGCTATTGCATTGAAACCCACCTGGCCTTACATTTGCATAGCTTACCCATCGAGACTAGCCATTAAGTATTGTTGGCAACATGACTTGTGCACATTACTGATCATACTCCATAGCATACATACCATAGTGGTGCATATCTTGGCATCAACTTTTGTGTCACAAGGTTGTCATCGCATACACAATTGTTATCTTGGTTCGTGAAGTTTTGCATGAGAAAAGATCTCAAAAGTGACAGAGCCACCCAAGCTTTTAAGCAAAGAGGAAAGATAAGCAAAGAGCTTATAAGCAAGAACCATAGCATCATACTACATTAAGATTGTCACATCCAATCATCTTGGATCATAGCACCGAAATACCATACATATAGCATACTTGGGATAGAGATCGTTGCATTTTTGCCTAGTAGGTTGTGCACAAGTTCCGTATCCTCCTATTGTGCAATCATGCTAGCGTCTCTCGTGTATTGTGCAACAAAAGCATTTTCATGGATTCCACATTTTGGCTCACTTTTGGTTTGCACAATCCCACTTATCAATTTGCGTGTGTGTTTACGTGTACCAATACTTTCTTGGTCTACTGTTGCATTTGCAAATTTGTGAATCTTTTCCAACATTATTGAAGCTCACTTACAATTGCATCAAATTCTATGCCACCATCCTAACCAAGCTCCACCATAAGCTTTTACTTGTGTAGGTGTGAGAACTGACAAGAATTGGTACCAATAGTGCTATTTCATTGTCCGCATTTGAGTGACCTTGATTCATCGTCAACATCGGTCAAGGTACAATTGGTATAAGTTCTTCTCCTTCTACCACTCACATTTTGCTTGGAATGATGGATAGTCCAAGTTCTTCTTCCAACCCACTCTTCATCGAGCAAGACGATGACATGTCATCATTCATCACCAAGAGCCACCTCTTTGGTGCACAACGACCGTTGCATCAAGAGCAACAAGCTATGACCGACCGCATCGACAACCTCGCCACCGACTTGCGACTCTCCGAGCAACGTACAAAGGACTACTTCAACAACAAGCTCGACGCTCACAAGCAAGAGAACGATGCAAGGATGGACGAGATCCGCGCTTTGTTTGTGAACCGTCCTCCTTCTTCATCGTCATACTCAAGATGGAGCCGCTCAAGTCGACACTCCGACAACACCTTCTCCGGCTCAAGTACACCGTCATCGAACACTCTTCTACGAGCCGCGCGTCAAGACCATCATGCATCTCGCAATCCTCTACACGACAAGCATTCACAAGAGCAAGTCAATGAGCAAGTACCTCGTCCTGAACCACACCAAGTCATGTTTGCTCAAGCTCAACAACGACAACGTCAACGTCGTCAAGAGGAAGAACGAGTGCGTCTACACCAAGCGGAACAAGACGCCGAGGCTCTACGTCTTCAACAACAACAACGTGAAGCACAAGCTCTTGAGGCACAACATGCCCTTCAAGAATCAAGTCGAGCCATTGCCAACCGCAACTGAGATCGGCGCAATCAAGAGGAAGCACTTCAAGAAGAAATCCGAGAGCGGAACTACCAACCGCGCGTGCAGCGTCAAGTTCCTCAAGCTCCTCCACAAGTTCGACAAGCTCCTCCTCAACCTCAAGTTCAACAAGAGCAAGTTGATCATGGACTTCCTCCACGCCAAGAGCAACATGAGGATGATTATCCTCCACATCAAGGGCGTCATCATCACCACCGACCACAACACAATGAAGAGCAACGCTATGGCAAGCTAAAATTCACCATGCCCAAGTTCAATGGAAGCAATGATCCCGAAGAGTACCTATCATGGGCATTGAAGGTCGACAAAATCTTTCGTTTGCACAACTATGAGGAAGAGAAGAAGATCGCTATGGCATCACTTGAGTTCCAAGACTATGTGCTAATATGGTGGGAGCAAGTCCTTGAGCGCCGTGAAGCAAGAGGTAAACCTCCAATCACCACTTGGGCTCAAATGAAGGATGTCATGCGAGCACATTTTGTGCCCACCTACTACAACTGCGATCTCTTCAAGAAGCTGCAACTCTTCAAGCAAGGAACAAAGAGTGTTGAAGAATACTACAAGGAAATGGAGATAGCCATGATTCGAGCCAAAGTCACGGAAGATGATGAGCAAACTATGACACGCTTCTTGAATGGCCTCAATCATCCTATCAAGAAGATCGCCGACTTACAACCCTACTCCAACCTCATTGAGCTCGTGCATCAAGCCACCAAGGCGGAACGTCAAGTGCAAGATGACTTCAAGTACTCATCCAAGAACTACGGCTTCTCCAACATCCAAGCTTCGACGACTCCTCCAACTTCTACCTCAACCAAGCCATCTACAACCAACGATGACAAGTCAAGTTACAAGAAAACTTCGACAAGCTCGAGTCGTCTTCCTCCTACTACAAGCAACTTCAAGCCGCGGGCTTCATCATCTACTCCGACCGATGAGACCGTCAAGACAAGCTCCTTCAAGTGTTTCACTTGCGGAGGCCGAGGCCACAAGTCTTTCGAATGCACCAACAAGCGCACCATGATCCTCAACGATGATGGAACCTATGACTCCATGAGTGACGAGGAGATGGAAGCCATTGAGCAAGTGGCCATGCACCGGCGTGTGAACGAGGATGAAGATGATCAAGTCTTTTGTGATGAGGATTCGAGCCCTGCTCTCGTTGTCTCCAAAGTTTTGACTCTTCAACATCAACAAGAGGAAGACCAAAGATGCCACATCTTCCACACAAAGGCCGGCATCAATGGACAGTCCGTCAAGGTCATCATCGATGGAGGTAGTTTTCACAACTTGGCAAGTGAAGAACTATGCTCCAAGCTTCAATTGGTCAAGATGGAAGTTATTGCATGTGTTTCGATTGTAGACCCATTAATTCCATCACCGTTCGCTATAGGCATCCCATTCCTCGACTAGATGATATGCTTGATGAACTTAGCGGTGCCGCCTATTTCTCAAAAATTGATATTAAAAGTGGCTATTATCAAATCCGCATACAAGAAGGTGTTGAGTGGAAAACTGCTTTCAAAACCAAAATTGGCTTGTACGAGTGGCTGGTTATGCCTATGGGTTTATCGGAAGCTCCGGGAACTTTCATGCGTCTTATGCATTTCGTGCTTCGACCGTACATTGGAGTGTTTCTTTTGGTTTACTTTGATGATATTCTTGTGTTTAGCAAATCCATGAAAGAGCATCTAAAGCATGTTAGGGCTATTTTGCAAACGCTTCGCAAGGAACGTCTTTATGCCAACATGAAAAAGGGCACGTTTGGTGTTCACAAACTTATTTTCTTGGGTTTTGTCGTTTCTTCCAAGGGTGTCCATGTTGATGAATCTAAAACTGAAGCAATTAAAACTTGGCCCCAACCCACCAATTTGCAACAAGTGCGTAGTTTTCTTGGCCTTGCAGGTTTTTACCGTCGCTTTGTGAAAGACTTTAGCACTATTGCCGCTCCTTTGCATGCCTTGAGTAAGAAGAATGCTCCTTTTGTTTGGGGATCTTTGCAATCCACTGCTTTTGATGGGCTCAAGTCTTTGCTTACTCATGCTCCGATTCTTGCTTTGCCCAACTTTGACAAAACTTTTGAGGTTCATTGTGATGCAAGTGGTACCGGAATTGGCGGAGTTTTGATGCAAGAAAAACGAGCTATTGCATAGTTTAGTGAAAAACACTCCGGTGCTCAACTTAACTATCCCATCTGTGACAAAGAATTGTATGCTTTATTGCATGTGCTACATGTTTGGGAGCATTATCTTAGACCTCATGAGTTTGTCATTCGTACCGATCATGAAACGCTTAAGTACTTAAAAGGTCAAACTAAGTTGAACAAGCGTCATGCCAAATGGAGTGAATTTATTGAATCTTTCCCCTATGTGATCATGTACATTAAGGGTAAGGACAATGTAGTTGCGGATGCACTTTCACACATATGCACGCTTGTCACTAAACATGAGTTGAATGTTATTGGCTTTGAGCACATAAAAGACTTGTATGCTAATGACCCATTTTTTGCATTTCCTTATGCTAAGTGTTTGACGCATACATCTTGAGAACAATATTACATCAAGGATGCTTATCTTATGAGAGCTAACAAACTTTGCATTCCCGAGTCTTCTCCACGTTTGCTCCTTTTGCAAGAGGCTCATGGAGGCGGACTCATGGAACATTTTGGACGCGACAAGACATTCGCCACGCTCTCCAAGAACTTTTTTGGCCCAAGATGTTCGGTGATGTCTCACGCTTCACCAATCGATGCTCTACATGTCGCAAAGCTAAGTCTAAAGCTCAATCCCATGGTCTTTACATGCCTCTTCCTATTCCTTATCAACCTTGGGAATACATTAGCATGGATTTTGTACTTGGTTTGCCTAGAACTCAAAATGGAAAGGATTCCGTGTTTGTTGTTGTGGACGGATTTTCTAAGATGGCACATTTCATTCTTTGCAACAAGATAAACGATGCTTCACACGTTGCAAATCTCTTTTGTAGGGAAATCTTGCGCCTCCATGGAGTACCAAAGACAATCGTCTCCGACCGCGACATCAACTTCTTGAGTTACTTTTGGAAGACGCTATGCGCCAAGCTCGGAATGAAGCTCTTGTTCTCATCCACATATCATCCTCAAACCGGCGGCCAAACGGAGGTGACGAACCGTACGCTCTCCACTCTACTTCGCGTGTTGATCAAGAAGAATATCAAGGAGTGGGAGGAGTGTCTACCCATTGCCGAGTACGCCTACAACCATGCAAGACATTCGACGACCGGCAAGTCCCCCTTCGAGGTCGCTACAGCTTCAACCCGTTGTCCCCATTGGACATTCTACCTCTTCCCCTACAAGAGCAAACCAACCTCGACGCAAGTGCCCGTGCGAGCTACATCAAGAAGATGCATGAAGATACAAGGCACACCATCGAGCGCCAAGTACAATGACTCGCGACCAAGCTCAACATCAACAAGCATCCCATGATATTCAACATTGGAGACCTCGTGTGGCTACACCTTTGCAAGGACCGCTTCCCCAACGAACGCAAGTCCAAACTTCTCCCTCGAGCCGATGGACCCTTCAAGGTGCTAGCACGCTACAACAACAATGCTTACAAGATCGACCTCCCACGCGACAAGTACAACATGAGCGACATCTTCAACATCTCCGATCTCTCCCCGTACCATGGTGATGAGGATTTCTATCCAAGGTCGGATCTTTCCCAAGGCGGGGGGAGATGATGTGGAGCATCCTTCGGTCATCCCCATGGATCTACCATCATCTCACCAAGCACCAAGAGGACCCATGACAAGAGCAAGAGCTAGAGCTCTCGAGATCGAGGTGACTTCTCTCCTTAGTGATATCTCATATGATCCTCACGAGACATGGTTACTGCCTAAATCAGGAATGTTGTGCATGATTAGGTACCAAGAGGACCCTCCCGAGGATGTACAGGAAGATGGTCAACACCCCAAGTCCACGGATGAAGAGAACCAACGGAAGAAGGCGAGAACAGCCTCCAGGCACCGGACATCCGGCCATGGCCCCGGACATTTGGCCCTTGGAGATCTACATGGCCCGGAGAATGCAGCAGAAGCTACAGGGCCCGGACATCCGGCGTCCAGCACGGACAACCGCCCTCCTCACCGGAAATCCGGCCTCCAGCCCGGACATCCATAGGCGCCATCCAGGGAGCACAGCAGGCTGCCCAACAGCCCGGACATCCGGCCGCCACCCCGGACATCCGCCCCCCGCTGAAGCATCGGAAATCCGGCCCCTCCGCCCGGACATCTGGCCCCGTCCATCTAGAGAGCCGCAGGGCCAACTCCACCAGCCCGGACATCCAGCCAGTCAGCCCGGACATCCGACCCGTCGTGAGCGTCCGGACATCCGGCTCGATGCCCGGACATCCGGCCCCCTCCTGCCTGCGTGCAGCGCCTCCGGGCCGTGGCCCATGTACCCCTTCACCCCGTAGAGTATATATAATCCCCCTCCACCTACGTTCTAGGGTTAGCATTGGTTTAGCTCATTTGATATAGAGCATTGCTCGTCCGATCGGATCTACTCCTCATGAGGGACCGCACCTCTTCAGAGAAGATCCACCCAGATTCAAGACCTCCACACGGAGAAGACAATCAAGACCTCCTCACGGAGAAGAACGGCTACCCTTGTATCGTCCTTTGTTGACTTTGGATCTCGTGTTACTTTGTGCCTCGATGATCTAGCACTTGTGTGATCATATTCGTGTCAGTTGAGTGTTTCTCTTGTTTTCCCCCGTGATTTCCCTTGTGTTCTTCAGCGCGTTCTTCGTGGTCCTCGTAGGATCCTCTCCAAACGTGAAAGATCAGCCCCTAGGGTTCCTCCCTACATCAGTACGGGGTGCGGAGCTCTGCTGCGGTCTCGATACGTCCTTAGCAGCATCGGTGGAGAGCGGGAACGACGGCAGAGGGTGGCTGGAGCTCGGGCGGTGGGTGATCTGCTCCTGGTCGAGGTTGCAGTACTGGATTCGGTGAAACCCCAGCGCAACTAAGAGATGATGTCGAGACAGGAGCTCGAGGCGATCAATAATAGGTTAACAGAGGTGCTGGGAACCGACGGTGGCGACGAAATGCACCAGCAGAAGCTTCAAGCGGTGACGGTCTCCAGCAAGATCGGGACGATACCCTAGGGTATGGGAAGATGGAGTTTTTGGCAAAAATCAGAGGATGGGGGCTTTGAGATTGTTTATACGAAGTCTCGTGTCCTCGAGGGGCCAATTTTTGATCGAATCGATCGATTCGACAGAGGTTTGGTTTGGCAGCTACAATGTCCGGGAAGAACACAAACGAGGGACAGAGATGACATACGGGACCCTGTGTCAGCGGCAGAGAGGAGGAAAGAGAAAAACCAAATAGGAAAGGTTGTGGATTGTGCCGCGGCTGTGCGGGGAAATGGGCCGACCTCCTAGCTGCTTAGCTGCATCGCGCATGGGCGAGGTAAGGGAGTTGGGCTGCGGCAGTGCAACCCGACTTCACACTAAAAGTTGGCTACAAACATTACTATATATATATATCATATACTTGGCTACAATAAAATACCCAAAGACTTCCTAAAATAAAATATGACATCATACAGTAAAATATTAATGCTAATATATAAGACAATGAACATTCTAACAACACAAATTCACTTTAAAAAAACATTTATGCAATACAAGTATATAAAGAGCATTATAACAACTATAAAATAAATTTGAGTTTGCACAAAGCCCAGATAATTTAGGTAGACACCAGAATATATTCTTAGCGTTTTCCAAATATAAATAATTGGGGAGAAGTCATATCTTCACTCCAAATATATTGCCTTGAGTTGGAAAACACTTTAAATATTCAGAAAATTCTAATATGCATAGAAATCATGATGAAAAAAATGATCCTATTAACATACCAAATTTGAAAATTTGGGATGTTACATTCAATGTATTGACCCTTGTGGCTGCAACTTATCATGTTGCAGGATTATCAGATGATCATTGAGATACAGTAGGGTCGCGAGTCTTCACTCAACATTTTTGCCAGTGGGCATTGATGGGACTCATCATCTATTATGCTACATTTCCGCTGTTATTATTGAATAAAGTTACCTATGTGCTATGAGTTTGTAATACTTTATAAATTCTGGATCATACGTTATAGTAAATGATGCACTTGTTATTTGATATTCATATACTGTGTGTGCTAGCGAGTCGATCCAGGGACTAGCACAGTGAGCACAGAGACATCGAATCTTATCAGGTTCAGGTCGTTACAGATGGTATCAGAGCAGTGTGTTGAATGTAGGTCGTGACCTTAGAAAATGGATTAGAAAAGCCATAGGGGTGCACTTACTCGTTTCTTGAGGTTGAATCCTCAGAGGTTTTCTAGCACACCCCCCCCCTATTGTGGCTGATGATTGGCTTTGCTCAGTTAATAAGAATTTGGAGACAGTTGGTTGCATTGATGCAGAGAGTTAGGTTTGCCTCGCATTTGTTAGAAGGACCAGCCGTGGTATGGTGGGACAATTACTTGGTCGCTTATCCTATTGCTACTATCACTTGGGAGCTGTTTCAGGCAGGTTTTCACGCCGCACATGTGTCTGCTGGTGCCATGAGTCTGAAGAAGATGGAGTTCCCAGCTTGCGTCAGGGAGTTCGCATTGTGAATGCATATGTGGAGGAATTCAATAATCTTGCACGCTATGATCCTAACGATGTTAGCACTGATGCAGCTAGACAGGAGAAGTTTCTGGAAGGACTGGATGATGAGTTGAGTATTCAGTTGACGGTGGCAACATTCAACGACTGTCAAGAGATTATTAATAAGGCTATTGTACAAGGAATGTTCCAACATGTGGAGAACCGTAAGAGGAAGGCAAGGGACACAGAGTTCAACTCTGGAGGACCACGGAAGCACCATAATTCGTCAACATCTTCTGAGTACTATGATTCTGGAGTGGACATTTATAATGGTCATAACCATGATGGGCATAATCATCACGAAAACAATGGACACAACCACAATGGTCAAACGAATGGCAACAACAACCAGGACCTTTCGACGCCCACAAAGAAGGATCTAAGCCAGTTACTTTGTTACAGATGCAGGAACCCAGGTGATGTAGGGTAGAACCATAGGCCGATCTTTCACGATTGGAGCGGATCGCTATGAAGAACACGAAGAACACGAGGAGGGCAACGAGGGAAAAACATGAGAGAACACTCAACCAACAAGAATAAAGTCACACATTTGCTAGATCCTCGAAACACGAAAGGGTACAAGATCCAAATCCAACAAAGGACGATACAAGTGGAGGTAGTTCATCTCCGAGAGGAGGTCTTGAATCCACAAGGGATCTTCCCGTAAAGGGGTATTCAATCCAGGTGGATCTTCTCCGAAAAGGCCGCAGTCTCTCACATGGAGGAGATCCGTATGGATGAGCAAAGCTCTATCTCAAATGAGCTAAGCCAATGCTAACCCTAACTAGGATGAGGTGGGGGAGTATATATATTCTAAGGGACGAAGGGGTACATCGGCCTCGGCCCAGATGCGCTGCACGCAGGCAGGGGGGCCGGATGTACGGGCATCGGGCCGAATGTTCGGGCCTTCCCAAGATGCCGAATGTCCGGGTTGGTGGGCCGGATGTCCGGGCTGGTGGGGTCGGTCTCGGTGCTCTCTGGATAGCCTGCGCCGGATTTCCGGGCAGGTGCTGGATGTCTGGCCCGTCACGGGGCGCCGGATGTCCGGCCGTTGTAGAGTCGCCTGGCGTCCGTATCTCTTTGGTCTTCTTCTGGTTGGTGGCGCCGGATGTCCGGGCTCCTGCCGGATGTCCGGCAGTTGTAGCTCCGCGGCTACTCCACTTGAGGCACTTCTTGATCCGCTTCCGTGTGGACTTGTCCTATGCTTCGAGCATCTCGATGGTTGTCTCCTTGGTTCCTGAGCATACATAGTGTCTTTGCATTAGGTAGCAACCACGTCTCGCACAAGTGGAAAGGGGAAGCATTGAGGAATGGGTTCACCTTGCGTCCAATGGCGTATGTTAGAGGTCTCGTCGTAAGTCCACTTGGGGCTTGGGGAGTAGTCATAGTGTACATGGGGATGAATGTGGGATGCTCCTCATCATCTCCCCCCCCCTTGGGAAAGATCCGACCTCGGATCATGATCCTCATCACCATGGAAACGGTTGTCGTGGACAGACTCGTAGTTGGACGGAGTTGAAGGCGTGACGCGATCCAAGTACTCCATGGTGTCTCCGGTATGTGGTACATGCAAAATGAGCAAACACAAGCGACACTCGGAAATACAATGGTTAGCGCACACAAAATGTCCATCAATTAAGCGTAAGTCCGTGCGAAGGGATAGTGCATGACAAAGCGCATGAAGCTTATCAAGATGATATAGAATGATGTGCAAAGCATTCATGGGATAATTAGCATTGTGCCCAAAGCGACAAATTCTACCATTGTGTAAAATGATGTCATAGTGGGACGGTTAATCAATAGCATGAATATGGTAATGGATGCTCAATATGTGTAAGCTATCATGCAATTGATTGTGAACAATATGATCATGATGTATGAATATGCCATCAAGGAAGATCACCACAAATTTGCTAAGGAAGTGAACAAGCTCATATATCATGGATGACATGGGAATACAAGATGCAACAAGGCAATCATAATTTGAGTCAATCCATGCATGGGGTGCAAACTTGTGGTGAGTATGATATGTCCATCGAGCATGACATGTATGAGCACAGTCAACAAATATGGAGGTGTTGCTGTACCAATGCTCCATGTCGTTGCATGAGTGGAGGTTCAAAGGTGCATCCAATAAGTAAGAGCGCCCCTCAACTTGAAGGTCCAAAGGGTCCATCTCCAATGTTGCTCCTCCATTTGCGAGATGTATCATGTAGACAACAAGAAGGAAACAACAATGAAAGAATGACCCATCCAATGTGCGTATTTGAGGATGGCTCAAAGGGAAAGAGTTCACCTTTATGAGGATGTCGAAAATGTTGGTGTTGCACATCGTGTATGCCCTCACATAACCAATATGTCTCATGACGGTAATGCCTTGTGACTCCAAAATGAAAGAACATGACAAACACTCGGAAAAACAAATGTGGTTAGCGGAAATGCAAATCCTAGCATTCGAATGGTAAGATATCCAACAAGTGTATGCATCATGCTCATCATAAGAAAGTACAAGCGAGCATGTCATAGTATGGAGGCATATGATGCAAGAACAACAAAATACAAGAGGCTCAATCAAACAAGCATGCATCACAAGGAAAGTGTCCAAGTCTCCATGATCAATGAGCATAGCAAGCTGGCACTCAATACAAGGTAATATGAGAGATGCAACTAATGGAGACAAGAGGCAATGATCATGAAAAATCAAGTGAGAGGCATCAACATATATGTCATCAACCCAAGAAAGCTTGTAAGAGTGGAACACGGGTGATGCAACATAGCAAGCAATCATAGTGATCAAGTCAAGCAAGCTAGTAGTGCAAAGATGCAACATACTAGAAGGAATCATGGCAAGCATGTCATGTGTGCAAATAGTGGGCATGAATAATTCACATGTCATAGCACAAGTGTCGGGGGTTGGGTGCGACATATGCCAAAGGATGGCTTATCATGGTGGGGGCAAGTAGAACATCGCCGGTGCCTGGAAACGGGATGAGGCGAAGACATGCACGCCGACGGATCTTACCCAGCTTCAGGGCTCTCCGAGGAGATAACACCCCTACTGCTGCTCTGCGGGGTCTCCGCATGATCACTAAGGCAAAGTGAATACAAGGGTGCTCCTAGAGCTGTTTCTGGAGGAAGGAGAAGGCAAGGCTAGTTCTCTCCCTCCTTTGTGTTCTGTCTAATGCTACTGGATGCCAACCCTTTGCATGGGTGCCCTGGGGGTTTATATAGGCCTACCCCCCAGGGTTACAATGGTAAATCCGGTTAGGCGCGGGTTCCAGCCGTCTGTCTCTCAGGTGCCGTCTTCTCCGCCGACTCCTGGGGCCCGCCGACTGGTGGGTCGCGCCGACTGGCCTGGTACGAGGGCGTCAGCCCGTCCGCCGCGGGCGGTTCTTGCCGGCTGCGGATTACTGTAGCCGTGCTTCTAATGATGCGGGCTTGGTCGTGGGGTCGTGGCGACAGTGCCGCCGCCTGACGGGCGATCACTGTTGCCATTCCCCTGTCGCATCTGGTTAATGGCGTGTGGGGCCCATGGGAGGGGCCGGCCGACTCCAAGGAGCCGACTCCCAACGGGTCCGACTCTCGGCGCTCCTGCCGTCTTCAATACCCTCGCTGACTGGAAGGCCCCGCCGTCTCCGGGCCGTACAGACAGGAGGTCGTGGGTAGAGGGCCCCGCTCCAAGGGCTGATGTCAGGGATGGCATGGCAACAGTGCCACGCCGGGCGGAGATCTCCTGCGAGTACGGCGCACTTTGGCCATGCTTGCCTTTAATCATTGGGTGGTTGGTAGTCGCGGGCCGACTCCCCATAGTCGGCTTCTTCGGAGTCGCCTCTGGAACTCGGCTTGGATGAGAGTCGCCTCTAGAACTCGGCTTGGATGAGAGTTGCCTCTGGGACTCGGCTTGGATGAGAGCCGCCTCTGGGACTCGGCTTGGATGAGAGTTGCCTCTGGGACTCGGCTTGTCTTAGGTTTCTTGAGGGGCGCAGTCCGCCCCGATGTCTTGAAAGGTTCTGGGACTCGGGTTAGCCTACCCGTGGCCGATTACTCCGATAGTAGTCCCCAAAGCTGGTGAGGCTCCGAGGTTGATACGTGGTGTGCCTCAGCAGTTTCATTCTTTAGATGGGGGAAAGCAAGCTTTGATGGCCGCCTTCCTCCAAGCCGATTGGCTGGAGTCGGATTCTTTGAGGGCCGTCTTGCCCCTTGAGGTGCTTCGAACGGCGTGGCGGGAACCAGGCGGCATGCGTCGACACTTCCGTGGTGTCGCCCGCCGGGGCCCGCCTCGCGGGGCCCGTGGCGAGCCGTCTGCCTGCACGCAGCGACGGACAGCCGTCGGCGGGCTCACCACTACGCGCCCGCACGCGAACAGATCCGCCGCGTCGGGCGGCGGTTGGGCTCCCCACGTTGTTACTGCGCGTAGTAACTTCGTGGGTTTAATAGTGGGGGGCGTGGGGGCTCGCGCGCAGTTAATCCCCACGCTGCCCCATCGGCTTCTCAGCCTTTGAGACTATAAATAGGCGGGGGAAGCGGGATGGCGGAGCGCGCGCTCGTTCTTCCCTGCTTCCCCTGCTTCCTCCTTCCTCTCCTTCTTCCTGCCTTCGCCGCACCACGCCGCACCGCTCCGCAGCGATGAGCTCTTCCTCCGTCGCGGCCTCTGCTGTCTCCTCCGGCGCGTGGGATGGTTCCCAGGTGGACGACGACGCCATCGAGCACCTCCGCAGGATGTGCCGGCTCCCCGGCGCGCACCTGGTGCGAGCCCGTGCCGCTCCGGCGGGGGAGATAACGCCGGCGCCGGAGGAGGGTGAGCGGGTCATATTCCGCTCGCACCTCATGCGAGGCATGGGCCTGCCGACGAACGACTTTCTCCGCTCGTTCTTGGAGTTCAACGGACTCCAGCCGCACCACCTCACCCCGAACACGGTGGTGCTGCTGGCCACCTTCGCCACCCTGCAAGGGTTTTCGGCGTTCTCCCCACCCTCGAGCTGTGGGGAGTTCTTCCGATCGGCTTCGGCACGCACGCCGCCGCATATTGGCCCAAAGGCGCCCTCATTCCCATGCGTGGGTCGACCGCCGACAACCCCTTCCCCTCCATCGCGCTGATCAAGTCGGTGAAGATGTGGCAACGTTCGTACTTCTACGTGAAGAACGTCGCCACGGAAGGCGACTTGGTCAACTCTGCCGACTATGAAGCCGGCGCGACCGGCTGGGAGGCTTCCAGCTGGTCGATCGGCCAAGACACATCTCTCCGCCGGTACCGCGCGGTTGCCCGACTCCAGTCTTGCCGGCGGTTGGAAGGCTTGGTCGGGGCTGACTTGCTGGCCGCCTTCGTGGCACGCCGAGTCCTCCCAGGCCGTTCTCATCTGATCTGTCAGATGAGCGACCGCAGACACCCGAGCCGGATGAGCACCCGGGAGATGCCCCACGCGGAGGAACATGGTGAACCACATCGCAAACTGCGAGCTCGCGGAAGACTGGCAGTTCGGCAAGGAGCCGTACTCACGTGCCAACCCCCCGCCTGTGGTAAGTCAAATATTTTGTTTCTGTTTTTCTTCATAGCCGAATCCGACTTCTGATCTTCTTGGTTCTCTGAGTCAGAACACCCTCATCCAGCCTGTAGCCGGCGCCACCGAGCAGCCCCGCGAGTTTGCTCCAGACCGTGCGGCGGCGATGGAAGCCGACGCCGAAAGCGGGGGAGGAGGGGCGGAAGGCGGACTCCAGCCCTCGGTGACCTTCGCCGACTGGCCAAAGGACGAAGGCGACGGCGAGGTCGTCCCACGCCGCCAACCGAAAGCCGGCCATCCAGGCGCAAGTTCCACCGCCGGCTTGGCCGGTCAAGTCGGCACGAAGAAACGCCGGGCCGTGCCGAGTTCGCTCAGCAGTCGGCCGAAGAAGTTCAAGGGAGCGGCCGCCGCAACCAAGCGGGAGGAGGCGGTCGCGAAGGCCAACCGCTTCCGCAAGGAAGTGAAGAAGCCACCGCTGGTCTCCGCGTAAGTGCCGACTATCGCTTGTTCTTGTTTCTTTGGACAGATCTGTTCCGAGTCTTTTTTTCATTCTGCTTTCGGTTCAGGGCCCCTCTTTCTCTTGAGAGGGTCGCCGTCCCCTCTGTCATGGGGTCGGCCGAGACGTCCGCCAACACCCCGTGGATTGACCCCGCCGCCGACCTCCGGGAGGTGACGGAGCGCAACGTGCGGGAGAAGCGCGACGAGGAAGAGGCCGACCGTCTGGAGAAGGCGGAGGCCGAGAAGGCGGCGGCCTCCACCCAGAAGAAACTGGCGGAGGCCGAAGCTGCCGCCATGGCCAAACAGTGGGCCGAGGAGGCTGCACACCGCCAGTCGGCGTTGCTTGTCGTCCCGCTGAGCTCCGCGCCGCCTCCCCCGGAGTTCACGGGACAGACTGGAGAAGTCGGCGGGGAGCACTCCATCGTGGAGAGGGACAGAGGTGAGGCCTCTACGTCGGGCACAGCCTCGCCGCCACCGCTGCCTCCGCCGCATGGCAAGCAGTCGGCGGGCCCTCCAGTGCCACCGGCTGAGGATGAGGCGGTGGCGAGGCTGCTTCTCCAAGTCGTCTCACCGGCGCGCCACCGTCTTGCGAAGGTGGTCTCGGCGCCGCGCCCCTTGGAAGCCGGCGCCGCCAGCTCGGCCATTCCAGATGCTGAGGCATCAAGTGCTGCGCCTACTGGATGGGTGCGAAGAGGTGGCGACGGTCCGCTGAATCAGGCGCTCCTAGATGTGCAGGCGAAGCTGCGGGCTGAAGGAGAAGCCATCCAGGGCTGCACCAGGGCGCATCTGGCATCTCGGGCGTCTATCCGAGTACATTTTCTTTTTGACTTTGCCTTTTCTCATTCTTCTCTGTGGGGGCGCGCCAGCGCACCCACTGGGTGTAGTCCCCGAGTTTCGGGCCGGCTGCTGCGCAGGCGTCCCGGAACTCAATCTGGCGAGTTCCTCATTTTTGTCTTTGTCTGGTTTTTTATCGCAGGAGTACCACAACCTCCACGTCACCGCCTACAACCGTAACATTGAGCGGCTGGAGAAGTGGACTGCCGACTTGTCGGAGAGCCAGAGTAAGTTCTCCTTCTTTTCCGCGGGGGCGAGCTGGCGCACCCGCGGGCCGTAGTCCCTGAGATTCGGGCCGATTACTGAGCAGTCGGGCCGGATCTTCCCGGCGACCTTTGCTGCTGACGACTTAACATCTTTTCTCTTTGTTTTTCAGAGGCCAATGCCGCTCTCCAGGAACAGTTGGGCGAAGTCAGCACGGCCCTTCGTGCCAAGGAGGAGGAGTGCGGCAAGCTCGCCAAAGAGCGCGACTTGTTGGCCGAGCAGTTGGCGGAGCAGAAGGAGCTGCTAAAGGCGGCCCGGGACAAGGCGGGGAAGAAAGAGGCCGCTCTTCTGGCCGAGTTCGAGATGGAGCGCGCCTCCTGAACCGATAGGGAGGCGATGCTGACTACCGGCTTCCACGAGATCGAGGACATTGTCGATGGTGAGTTTCTTTTCTTTCTTTCCTCGAGCTGCCGACTGCAAGTCAGGCCGACTGCTGGTTTTCTTTTTGCTTCTTTCTGTTTTGGGGCAGACTTCTTCCCTGGCCACTCGCAAGCGGTCACTCGAGCCATCGAGGCTGATCGCAAGGCGCGGAGGGCAAATGGCGAGGAGATCGCCGCCACCGCCCCCCTGGCCGCCGACGAGCAGCTCCTGAGCATTGATGTAACGCCCCGGATTCGTTGCGCCAGGTATCCGCCATTTATTCGCCGTCGTTGCCATGTCTTTTGCTTGCGTGTTGCATTTTGCCATGTCATCATGTGCATCTCATTTTGCATACGTGTTCGTTTCAGGCATCCGAGCATTTTCCCCGTTGTCTGTTTTGCAATCCGACACTCCTATGTCCTCCGGCGTTCCCCTTTTGTCTCTCGTTGTGAGTGGGTGTTAAACTTTCTCGGGATGGCCCGAGGTTTGCCAAGCGGCCTTGGTATAGCACAAGTAGACCGCATGTCAAGTTTCGTGGAATATGGAGGTCGTCTGATACTCCAACGTTTAACCGCGCAGCCCGAAACACCTTCTTTTGTGCAGCCCAACACCCCTTCCAAAGTGGCCCAAACCCCATCCAAACCCGCTCCATGCTCTCAGTCGTTCGATCATGATCGTGTGGGCGAAAACCGCACCTAATTTGGACTCTCCTAGCTCCCTATATCTATAAATAAGTCCCCTCCCCCGAAATTCGCGGATGAAAACCCTAGACTTCTTCCCCTCGCGCCGCCGCACGCATCTCCCCCGCCGCCGGACATGTCCGCCCGTCGTCCCCGTCCAATAGGACGCCGACACGTCGCCCCGCCGGCCCGCTCTCTCTCCTCCCGCCGCCGCCCATGGAGCCGCCCTGACCCAGAGTTCGGATCCCGCCGCCGCCCATCCGCGGTTTCGCCGCCGCCGCTTGCCGCCGCCGTGCCTCCGCCGCCGACCTCCAGCGCCGCCATCCGCGTGCCCACCGAAGAACGCGCCGCCGCCCGCCGCCCCCGCCGCCCCCTCGCGCCGGTCGCGCCTTCCCGCCATCGCCTCGCGCCGCCCGCCGTAGCCGCCTCGCCTCATCTCGGCCTCGAGCTCGCCGGAGGAGCTCCGTGCCGCGCCCCGCGTCGTCCCTCGCCGGGATCCGGCCCGGATCCGGCAAGATCCGGCCCGGATCCGCCCGTCTCCGGCGACCCCGGCATCTCCGGCGTGTTTTCCGGCGAGATCTGCCTCGCCTCGAAGTCCGTGCAAGCTAGAGGTTGACCCCCGAAAATATCATAAGTCCCTGATATTTTGCATTATCATGCCATGTTCATCGCATCATAACTCTGTGCATGCTGCTCCATTTCGTGCGTGTAATATGTCAAATTGTTCGCCTCGACGAGTACTCCATTTCGTTCCATTGCATCATTTCAATTTGAGCTCATCTTGATGCCTGAATCATCGTTGTAAGAGTGCTAGTTGATGTTAATCTGCTGAAACTGTTATAACATGCTCATTTGTCATTTTTGCCATGTTTGATGTGTGCATCCTATGTGGTTGATGTCTACATGTGTTTTGATCTATGATATGCCATCTTTACAGTGGTGCTATCCATGTATTTTTGTGTGTCTTGTACTGAGTGTATCAAGCTTGTTAAGTAGGGTACTTGTTGTTGCTGTTTTCCTGAAAGATTCTGTTATATTTTGTTGCTATGTAAACCTGCTGCTACAATTCATTCTATGCATAATCTGGAGATGTTCACTAAGGATGTTTTGTTATACATGTCTTGCTCTATCCATTCATGCCCCTGGTTGCATTTATAGCCTGTTGTAGCTTGTTGTTATCTTGCTCCAAACTTGCTAAATAATGTTGATGTCAGCCTGTTATCATGAAGTTCAGTTTTTGCCATGTGCTTTTCTAGTTATCCAAGCACCCTATGAACTTTCTCTTGCCATGCTTAGCTTCATAATCATGTCTTCTTATTGTTGGTTTCCTTGCCATGCCATGTATTTCTCTGTGGTGAGTGGTTCAAGCTCACCAACATGCCTACTTATTGTTCCTGCCATGTATGAATCTGTCATATAACTTGCCATGTTTACATGGGTGCCATCATATCTTCTGGTCCTTTTTGGCTCATGGTCAGTAAGGGACTTTTGTTCTATGAAATTAGTAGATTCATGCCATGCCTTTGTTTGCCATGTTAAGTTCCTGTAACATGTCGTTTGATAGCTCTAAACATTGCAACCTGATGTTATTTCTGCAAAGTCTGAAACTGTTATTATGTGCAATCTTTCCATGTCTTTTTGAGCATGATCTATTCATTTATGGAGATAGCTCAGTGTTCATGTCTTGTCATGATTTACCTGTACTTCATGCTCATGCCTTTTGTTCTTATGTTGGGGTGCTGTATCTTGTTGTTTTGATGCTTGTAAGATGCCTAGTTGCTGTTATGGACAGATTGTTGCTATGACTTGTATAGAGTGTATGTGTTGAACCGTTGCTCCGTTTTGAGTGTACTCTATATGAAACTTGCTTGATTTTGCATGTTGTTTCATATTACCATGTTGCATCCTTGTTTTGAGGTGTTTTCTTGATGTTTGGGTGCATTTTGCATCAATGCCATGTTTAACTTGTTTTGCTCATATCTTCTAGGCCGTAGCTCCGAACTAAATGAACTTATATGTAACTTGACTAGATTTTCGTGTAGATTCTCTTGGTGCTCTTTAACTTGCTGTATAACAACTTGAACATAAGGTTTATTCAGATCTGGAGCAACTTTGAAACTTGCATATGAGGACTTACCGGAATTGTTATATGTTGTTTCCGGCCTCATTTAAACTTGCCTTTGATGTGTTGCTCTTGTATGCACCATCTCTTGCCATGAGTAGCTTCATGTAGCCTTGTCATGCATCATGCTTGGTGTGCATCATGTCTTGTTGATGGGTGGTGTGTTTACCATGTTGTGTGCTTCTTCTCGATAGTTCCCGTTTCGTTGCGATCGTTAGGATTCGTTAGTCTACGCTTGGTTCGTCTTCGTGGCTTCATCTTCTTCATGGACTCGTTCTTCTTCCTTGCGGGATTTTAGGCAAGATGACCGCTACCATGGATCTCACTACTATCATTGCTATGCTAGTTGCTTCGTTCTATCGCTTTGCTGCGCTACCTATCATTTGCTCTTCAAGCCTCCCAAATTGCCATAACCTCTAACCTTTGACACCCTTCCTAGCAAACCGTTGTTTGGCTATGTTACCGCATTGCTTGTAACGCCCCGGATCCGTTCGGCCGGTGTCATCGATTATTCTTATTCGTCGTTGCCATGTCATTTGCTTGCGTGTTGCATTTTGCCATATCATCTTATGCATTTTATCATGTCATCATGTGCATCGCATTGGCATACCTGTTCATCTCATGCTTCTGAGCCTTTTCTCCGTTGTCCGTTTTGCAATCCGGCGCTCCTATGTCCTCCGGCGTCCCCTTCTTATCTCTTCTCTTGTGCGAGTATTAAACTTTCTCGGAATGGCCTGAGCCTTGTCAAGTGGCCTTGGTATAGCACCGGTAGACCGCCTGTCAAGTTTCGTGCCATTTGGAGGTCGTTTGGTACTCCAACGGTTAACCGGGTAACCGCAAAGCCTCTTTGAGTTGCAGCCCAACACTCCTTCCAAAGTGGCCCAAAACCCACCAAACTCCTCTCCATGCTCTCGTTCGATCACGATCGCGTGGCCAAAAACCGCACCTCATTTGGACACTCCTAGCTCCCTCTACCTATAAATATGTCCTCCCCTCCATTTTTCGCGGTCTAATCCCCCGAAACCCTAGATCCCACCTCCTCGCGCCACCGGACATGTCCGCTTCTCACGGACATGTCCGCTCTCCGCTTAGCCAATCGCGTGATGCCACGTGGCGCTCCGCCGCCCGCGCCGCTGCCCGGCTGGGCTCATGGAGGTTCGCTGACCAGCAAGGCTCCGCGCCCCGCCCTCGCCATGCCCGCTGCGCTGGCCCCGCGCCGCCGCCGCCGCATGGATCTGCTGCGCCGCCGCCGCCGCCGATCCGCGCCGCCGCCCAGACGAGTTCGACACTCGCCGCTTTTTCTCCAGAACCTTCCGGCGCCGCGCAAATCTTCCGGTCGCCGCCGCCGCCGGGCGCCATGTGCCGTCCCTGCCGCCGCCGCCGCGGCAACCGCCGCCGCCGGTTGCCCAGTCGCCCTCGGGCTCCCGCAGCCAGCGCCGCCGGATCCGTGCCGCCGGCGGATCCGCCGCCGCCGCCGCGCGCCGGCCTCGCCGCCGCCTCGGTCTCTCCGGATGACGCGTCCTCCTCCGTCCTCTCGGCGATCGCCTGAACTCCTAGGGTCGCCGGAGCGGCGTTGACTCCGGCTGGATGAGATCCACCGCCCCCGATCCAAACACGCCTCCCGAGCCCCGGATCCTCCATCCCGGAACATCTCCGCCCGCTTTTTCTCGGGGTATAAAATCTTCTAAGTCCCCAGATTTCATAATTTTCATGCATTTTCATTGCATCACATCTCTGCATCCGTAGCTCCGTTTTGCGCGATAATATGTCAAATTGTTCGCCTCGACGAGTACATCATTTCATTCCATTGCATCATTTTCATTTGAGATCATCTTGATGCCCGAAATGCTGTTGGAAGAAGGCTTCAGATCGTTAGTTTCAGAATCTTATCAGCTCGAGCTCTTTTGTCATTTTGCCATGATTTATGTGTGCATCCTATGAGTATGAGCTCTACATGAATGTTGGACTTTGTCGTGCCATCTTTCCAGGGTGTTGACCTTATATTTTTGTGAGTTGTGTGCTGAGTGCATTGAGCTTGTAAAGTAGGGTAGTTCTTTGTTGCTGTTTTCTGGCAGATTCTGTTATAATTTGATGCCATGTTAACATGCTTCCACTAATCAACCTATGCATAATCTGGAGATGCTCTATAAACATGTTTTGATATACATGTCTTGCTCTATCCATTCATGCCCTTGGTTGCAATTATAGCCTGCTGGAACATGTTTATTTCTTGCTCCAAAGTTGCTTGAAAATGTTTCCTGACAGATTGTTTGCATGAGATTCAATTTTCACGAGGTCGTTGTAGTTGATCCGTGTATGCTATGACCTTGCTCTTGCCATTCTTAGCTTAATAAATATGCCTTCTTACTGTTGGTTTCCTTGCCATGCCATGTATTGCTCTGTAGTGAGTGGTTCGAGCTCACTTAACATGCCTACTAATCGTTGTTTCGCCATGTTCAAATCTGTAATAAAACTTGCCATGTCTACATGGGTGCCATCATATTTTCCGTGCCTTTTTGGCTTATGGTCAGTAAGGGTCTTTTGATATATGCTATTAGTAGTTTCATGCCATGCCTTTGTTTGCCATGATAGCTTCCTGTAACATGTTGTTTGATAGCTCTAAACATTGCAACCTCGATGTTATTTCGCTAAAGTCTAAGCTGTTATTACTTGCTATATCTCCATGTGTTTTTGAGCATGTTCTAGTTGTTTCGGAGATAGCTCAGTGTTCATGTTTTGTTATGCTTTACGTGTACTTCATGCCCATGCCTTTTGTTCTTATGCTGGGTTGCTGTAGCATGTTGTTTTGATGCTTGTAAGATGCCTAGTTCTTTGTTATGGATGCTTTGTTGCTATGACTTGTATAGTGTGTGGGTGTTGAACCGTAGCTGCTTTTGAGTGTGCTCTATATGAAACTTGCTTGATTTTGCATGTAGCTTCATATTATCATGTTGCATCCTTGTTTTGGTGTGTTTGCTTGATATTTGGGTGCATTTTGCATCAATGCCATGCTTAACTTGATTTGCTCATATCTTCTAGGCCGTAGCTCCGAATCTAATAAACTTTATATGTAACTTGACTAGAATTTCGTGTAGATCATCATGATGCATCTTAACTTGCTGTTTAACAACTTGAACATAAGGTTTATTCAGTTCTGGACCCATTTCGAAATTTGCATATGAGGACTTACCGGAATTGTTATATGTTGTTCCCGGCCTCATTTAAACTTGCCTTGATGTGTGCTCTTGTTTGCATCATCTTTTGCCATGAGTAGCTTCATGTAGCATTGTCATGCATCATGCTTGTTGTGCATCATGCCTTGTTCATGTGTGGTGTGTTTACCTATGTTGTGTGCTTCTTCTTGCTAGTTCTGTTTCGCTATGATCGTGAGGATCCGTTCGTCTTCTTCATGGAATCGTTCTTCTTCCTTGCGGGATTTCGGCAAGATGACCGCTACTACTGGATCTCACTACTATCATTGCTATGCTAGTTGCCTCGTTCTTTCGCTATGTTGCGCTTCCTATTACTGTTTGTCCAGCCATCCCATATTGCCATGAACCTCTAACCTTTGACACCTTCCTATGCAAACCTTTGTTTGGCTATGTTACCGCTTTTGCTCAGCCCTCTTATAGCGTTGCTAGTTGCGGTGAAGTTGAAGATTTCTCCATGGTGGACAGGATTTTGTTGGGATATCACAATATCTCTTATATTATTAATGCATCTATATACTTGGTAAAGGGTGGAAGGCTCGGCCTTATGCCCAGTGTTTTGTTCCACTCTTGCCGCCCTAGTTTCCGTCATACCGGTGTTATGTTCCCGGATTTTGCGTCCCTTACGCGGTCGGGTGATTTATGGGACCCCCGACAGTTCGCTTTGAATAAAACTTGTCCAAAGAAGGCCCAACATTGACTTTTACCATTTGCCTCACCACCACCTATCTTTTCCCTTGGGAGTCGCTCTCTCGAGGGTCATCTTTATTTTAGCCCCGGGCGGTGCTTGTCTAAGTGTTGGTCCGAACCGGCAGATCGGGGCCACCTCGGGCAACTCGAGGGCTGGTTTTACTCGTGGGTGACCTATCCGGTGTTGCTCGAGAACGAGATATGTGCAGCTCCTATCGGGATTGTCGGCAGATCGGGCGCTTTTGCTGGTCTTGTTTTACCATTGTCAAAATGTCTTGATGTACCGGATACCGAGTCCGATCGGAGTGTCTCGGGTGAAGGTCTATTCCTTCGATGATCGCGAGAGCTTGTCATGGGCTTGTTGGGACACCCTGCAGGTTTAAACTTTCGAGAGCCGTGCCCGCGGTTATGTGGCGATGGGAATTTGTTAATGTCGGTTGTAGACAACTTGACACCAGATCCGAATTAAAACGCATCAACCGAGTGTGTAGCCATGATGGTCTCTTCTCGGCGGAGTCCGGGAAGTGAACACGGTTTCTGTGTTATGTTTGACGTAAGTAGGTGTTTAGGATCACCTCTTGATCATTGCTAGTTGACGACCGCTCCGCTTGTTCTCTTCTCGCTCTCATTTGCGTTGGTTAGCCACCATACTTGCTTAGCCGCTGCTGCAACCTCACCACTTTACCCCTTCCTTTCCCTTTAAGCTTTGCTAGTCTTGATACCCATGGTAATGGGATTGCTGAGTCCTCGTGGCTCACCAGATACTTCCAAAACCAGTTTGCAGGTGCCTATGTTACCGAAAGCGGTGGCGAACCAAGCTCAAGGAGGAGCTCGTTGAAGATCTTGCCCTTTGTGTTGTTTCGTTCTAGTTGATCAGTAGTGGAGCCCAGTTGGGGTCGATCGTGGACCGTTTGTCGCATTTGGGGTTCTTCTTTTATTTTGGTTCCGTAGTCGGACCTTGATTGTATCTGGATGATGTAATGCTTTATTCATGTAATTGTGTGAAGTGGCGATTGTAAGCCAACTATGTATCTCTGCCCCTTATGTATTACTTGGGTTGTGTGAAGATTACCTCACTTGCGACATTGCTTTCAATGCGGTTATGCCTCCAAGTCGTGCTTGAAACATGGGAGATATAGCCGATCGAGGCGCTAAGTTGGTATCGAGCCATCCCGACCTTAGGAGCCCCCACCGCTTGATCGTTTTAGCGGCGAGTTGTGTCTAGAAAAATGTTTTGAGTCATTTAGGATTATATATATCGGAGAGTTAGGAATTCTTTTACTGCCCGTCCCTTCGACCTTCGGTGAGGTATCTGACGTAGAGTTTTGACTCTTCTCTTCTTAAATTTCACTAAATTTTTTTAGGATCACGGGTATCTTGGAATCGTTCGATATTCTTATGACGAGAACATTGTCTTGGTGCCTCGACATTTAGGGGTTGTGGCGGTGTCCCGGGAGTTGAGCTCCGAGGTGTTGTCGTCATAATTTTATCGATGCATTCGGAATACCGAGTTTAATGCGCCGACATCGAAAATCTCTTTTATGCAGTTGTTGGTGAGATAACCCCGCTAACCCGAGATCGAGGTGAGTACGGAGTATTGCCATGACTCGTATAACGGATGCTTTTCAAGGTTGAGGTAGACGATTTCGAAGGTTTCTTGGTTATGTGTTGACGGATGGATACTGGTGGATGTAGGGATTGTTAGTTTGTGTGAGATATATTGCTCCCTGTATCCCCAACACCAGATTGCACAACCGAAAGTTTGGGAGTTTTATAGGTGGGAATTCAAGTAGCTCTTAGGATATCTTTCCGACGGATGTATGATATGAAATTGGGGTTCGACGTCTAGTGGTCCGCCTATTCACGGTTGGTTTTACTGATGGTCTCGTTGTGTCTTAAAGAGTCCTTGGCTATGCCGACTGGGACACTTCAGTATGTCATGTGCACTGCCTTGTACATGATGGTGCTGTACGATTGAGCCCGTGTAGGCCCCACCACGAAAACTTCGGACGAAATCTCTATCATATGTTTGTTCCGGCTTATTCTGCAAGCCAATCCTTTGTTTTGTTTTATTTGTGGTATTCGAGTTGCTTCGATGTCAAATGTTGAATCCATACCTTTCCTAAACGGTGTTCTCATATTGCTATGTGAATACTAATCCTTTTGAGCATTGATTTTGTCATGTCAACTCCTTTTCAACCGGTGTAGTTCTCTTCAAGTGGATCCCATCATTCTCCCCATCTGCAAGATCAAATCTAAGTTTTCTCAACGGTGTTTGTTTCATCCGTCTCCAAGTTGCCTTTGTTTTTCCCGCCCACCCACCCTTTTTTTTCCTCAAGGACAGATTTCTTAATCAAGTATCCTTTTATTCATGTGAAGTCTCTTCATTCTTTTCTTTCAATGTTCTTATCCGGTGATTTCCCATGAAGATGCTCAACAGTTTCAAGTTCATCATCCTTCATTGTTGTTTCTTATCCGGTGGATCCTATTCAAACTTTCGATATTCATCATATTCCTTTCCTCGTTTCTAATGCTTTCTCATGCCGGTGCACCTCTTTATCATTCTACTTCTCGCTATTTGTTATTTCGGAGTGCTCAAGATATCTCACAAGACTTGTGTTTCCATTCTTAATCCGTTCAAGCTCTTTCAAGATGGGTATCTCATTCAAGCCATTTAATTCAACCGGTGCAACATCTCTTTTAAATCTTTTCAACGGTGTTCTTTTGAGTGGGCCCTAACCCACAGGTCTTTTCCCAGGATCTTACCTGACTCTTCTAATTATTCCGGAGCCATTCTCAAATTCTTTTCGGAGTTTGACGTAAGAATGAATTTTCATCAGTCAAATGTTTTTCTCCAAGATCTTTCAAATTCTTTTCATCTTTGGTCCAACCTTTCCTCTTTTTCATTCTCCCGGAGTGTCTCAACAATTCATGGTGGTTCTCATCATCATTCTCCACATTTGAAGACCGAAGAAGAGTTTCTCTTTAATCTTGCTCTATTCTCTTCAAGATGCGTGGTGCTAGCTTGTTGCCATCCTCTCATAATTGTTTTCGATTGTGAGAATCTCTTTCACCCATCCGGAGTATTTCTTGAGTTGTTTCCATTTCTTTCTTCCGAAGGCCATCATGTCATAATTCTTAATTCTCAGCGTTCAGCTCTCGTTCTCGAATTCTTCCGGTGAATCGTTCAAATATCCTCTAATCAATTCATGATCTCTTCGTTCTCATGTATCTAAATACCCTCAAGTATCTTCATTCATTTTGCAATTCTTCCCGGTGAATTGTGCCTTTGCTACATTCTTTTTCAGTTCTTACGGTGGTTCTTTCAAGATCTCTCTTCCTTGTTCATCATATCAATTCATTTGTTGTTCCAATCCCACCGGTGGTTCCATCAAGACCTTCCTCAAGTTTGCGCTATATCTCTACCTGTAATCATTTTTCAATGAGAATAAGTAGTATGCCAAATCCATTGCTTGCCATCAATTTAATTTGATGAAGGATAAGCATACAATAAATCTTATTCTTATTTCCTTGAGGTGATTCAATTGTTTTCTTTTCCGGAGTTCCAAGTTTTCCACATTATCGTCGCGAAGCTCCATCTAAATCATCGCAAGGCTTCACCTTGTGTTTTCAACCTCTCTTTCTTTCTATCATCCTTTTTATTACTGGAGTTCTTCATGGAGACTCTACATGGTGCTTCGTCAAGGATTCTTTTCATTCTTCAATTGTTCATCAAGAATTCTCTTGAAGTTATGATCCACCAAGCTATACTCAAAATAAGCATGGTGCTCAACACATGTTTTGTTTTGGGGAGTTCAAGTATTCTTTGTCTTGCATTCTAAAGTGCAATTCGTTCTACCTTATCATTCGAGGTGGTATTATGTCATTCTTGATAATTTGAGTTCATGTCTCATGATTCACATGTTGTTAAGAATGAGGTATTTTAAATCCATCAATCTCTTCTTTGGAGTTATCTTGTGTTATGTTCACCTAAAACCTTCCATTGGGAATATTGCTATTTGTGGTGCTTATCATTGTTCCAAGATTTCTCCATATCCTTCTCGGTGAAAGAGGTTTTTTTTTCATCTCTTCGTTGATCTCAAACAAGCAATTGTTTTCTTTAGTGGCAGAATGTCATCTCATAGCTTGCGATGTTTCCATAAGCCCACTACAAGCTTATTCTTTTCGTTGTTGGTTTTCCAACAACCTCGTTGTAACCATCTTGGAAGGGTGCTTTCCAAGCTCATCTGTGGCACAAGTTGTCATTTTCTTCTCCGTCCCTTTATCCGAATGATCTATCTTCTATTCTCTCATTACGGAGGCATTGTGATGTTGTGCGCTTCACCCATCACCTCGTTTTGTGAGCATCGTGTTCTTTTCTTGATTATCCATTTAACCGGAGTGTTGTGTCATCTCTTCCATATCTTTTCATCTCATCAAGTTTTCTTCTCTTTTCTACCGGAGTGCTGTCCAAATTCTGTCATTCTTGTTCCTTGGCTATCTCATTATACCGATGTGGTCATATTCTTTTCGTTCGTGAAGCTCTTATTTCCATGTCTTTCAACCTCTTGGTTCTCGTTGTATCCCTTGCTCCTCTTTACTAACGGAGTGTTTTCAACTTTGCTCATCTTCGTTGTTATCTTTCTTTCATTTTGTTCAACCTCTCAAGGTTCTTTGGTTTCACTCGTTTGTCAAAGAAGCAACTTAGTTTTACCTCTTCTCTTTCTCTTCCATTTTCCCTCCGGTGCCATTCTAGATCTCGGGACGAGATCCTCTCGTAGTGGTGGAGTGTTGTAACGCCCCGGATCCGTTGCGCCAGGTGTCTGTCAGTTATTCGCCGTCGTTGCCATGTCATTTGCTTGCGTGTTGCATTTTGCCATATCATCTTATGCATTTTATCATGTCATCATGTGCATCGCATTGGCATACCTGTTCATCTCATGCTTCTGAGCCTTTTCTCCGTTGTCCGTTTTGCAATCCGGCGCTCCTATGTCCTCCGGCGTCCCCTTCTTATCTCTTCTCTTGTGCGAGTATTAAACTTTCTCGGAATGGCCTGAGCCTTGTCAAGTGGCCTTGGTATAGCACCGGTAGACCGCTTGTCAAGTTTCGTGCCATTTGGAGGTCGTTTGGTACTCCAACGGTTAACCGGGTAACCGCAAAGCCTCTTTGAGTTGCAGCCCAACACCCCTTCCAAAGTGGCCCAAAACCCACCAAACTCCTCTCCATGCTCTCGGTCGTTCGATCACGATCGCGTGGCCGAAAACCGCACCTCATTTGGACACTCCTAGCTCCCTCTACCTATAAATATGTCCTCCCCTCCATTTTTCGCGGTCTAATCCCCCGAAACCCTAGATCCCACTCTCGCGCCACGGACATGTCCGCTTCCCGCCGGACATGTCCGCTCTCCGCCCAGCCAACGCGTGATGCCACGTGGCGCTCCGCCGCCCGCGCCGCCCGGCCGCTGGAGCTGGGAAACCCGCCAATTCCATGCAGCGCCTGACCCGCCCCAGCCTCGCCGCCGCCGCTACTCACTCCGCCGCCGTGCCGCGCCGCCGCCGCCGCCGCCATGGATCTGCCTGCGCCGCCGCCCGCCGCCGATCCGCGCCGCCGCCCCAGACGAGCCCGACACCGTCGCCGCTTTTCTCGCCAGTTTTTCCGGCCGCCGCCCGTCTCCTCCGCGCATCGCGCCGCCGCTGCCGGCGCCGCTTGCCGTGCCTCGGCCGCTGCTGCGGCAACCGCCGCTTGTTGCCCAGTCGCCCTCGGGCTCCCGCCGCCCGCGCCGCCGGATCCGGTGCGGCGGCGGATCCCGCCGTCGCCGTCGGCCCGCCTCACCTCGCCGCTTCGGTCTCCTCCGGCCAACCGCGTCCTCCTCCGTCCTCTCCGGCGATCGCCGGAACCCTAGGGTCGCCGGAGCCGGCGTTGACTCCGGCCTGGATGAGATCCACCCGTCCCCGATCCAAACACGCCTCCCCGAGCCCCGGATCCCTCCATCCCGGAACATCTCCGTCCAGTTTTTCTCGGGGTATAAAATCTTCTAAGTCCCCAGATTTCAGTAATTTTCATGCATTTTCATTGCATCACATCTCTGCATCCGTAGCTCCGTTTTGCGCGTATAATATGTCAAATTGTTCGCCTCGACGAGTACATCATTTCATTCCATTGCATCATTTTCATTTGAGATCATCTTGATGCCCGAAATGCTGTTGGAAGAAGGCTTCAGATCGTTAGTTTCAGAATCTTATCAGCTCGAGCTCTTTTGTCATTTTTGCCATGATTTATGTGTGCATCCTATGAGTATGAGCTCTACATGAATGTTGGACTTTGTCGTGCCATCTTTCCAGGGGTGTTGACCTTATATTTTTTGTGAGTTGTGTGCTGAGTGCATTGAGCTTGTAAAGTAGGGTAGTTGCTGTTGCTGTTTTCCTGGCAGATTCTGTTATAATTTGATGCCATGTTAACATGCTGCCACTAATCAACCTATGCATAATCTGGAGATGCTCTATAAACATGTTTTGATATACATGTCTTGCTCTATCCATTCATGCCCTTGGTTGCAATTATAGCCTGCTGGAACATGTTCATTTCTTGCTCCAAAGTTGCTTGAAAATGTTTCCTGACAGATTGTTTGCATGAGATTCAATTTTCACGAGGTCGTTGTAGTTGATCCGTGTATGCTATGACCTTTCTCTTGCCATGCTTAGCTTAATAAATATGCCTTCTTACTGTTGGTTTCCTTGCCATGCCATGTATTGCTCTGTAGTGAGTGGTTCGAGCTCACGAACATGCCTACTAATCGTTGTTTCTGCCATGTTCAAATCTGTAATAAAACTTGCCATGTCTACATGGGTGCCATCATATTTTCCGTGCCTTTTTGGCTTATGGTCAGTAAGGGTCTTTTGATATATGCTATTAGTAGTTTCATGCCATGCCTTTGTTTGCCATGATAGCTTCCTGTAACATGTTGTTTGATAGCTCTAAACATTGCAACCTGATGTTATTTCTGCTAAAGTCTGAAACTGTTATTACTTGCTATATCTCCATGTGTTTTTGAGCATGTTCTAGTTGTTTCTGGAGATAGCTCAGTGTTCATGTTTTGTTATGCTTTACGTGTACTTCATGCCCATGCCTTTTGTTCTTATGCTGGGTTGCTGTAGCATGTTGTTTTGATGCTTGTAAGATGCCTAGTTGCTGTTATGGACAGTTTGTTGCTATGACTTGTATAGTGTGTGGGTGTTGAACCGTAGCTCCGTTTTGAGTGTGCTCTATATGAAACTTGCTTGATTTTGCATGTAGCTTCATATTATCATGTTGCATCCTTGTTTTGGTGTGTTTGCTTGATATTTGGGTGCATTTTGCATCAATGCCATGCTTAACTTGATTTGCTCATATCTTCTAGGCCGTAGCTCCGAATCTAATAAACTTTATATGTAACTTGACTAGAATTTCGTGTAGATCATCATGATGCATCTTAACTTGCTGTTTAACAACTTGAACATAAGGTTTATTCAGTTCTGGACCCATTTCGAAATTTGCATATGAGGACTTACCGGAATTGTTATATGTTGTTCCCGGCCTCATTTAAACTTGCCTTGATGTGTGCTCTTGTTTGCATCATCTTTTGCCATGAGTAGCTTCATGTAGCATTGTCATGCATCATGCTTGTTGTGCATCATGCCTTGTTCATGTGTGGTGTGTTTACCTATGTTGTGTGCTTCTTCTTGCTAGTTCCTGTTTCGTTGCGATCGTGAGGATCCGTTCGTCTTCTTCATGGAATCGTTCTTCTTCCTTGTGGGATTTCAGGCAAGATGACCGCTACCCTGGATCTCACTACTATCATTGCTATGCTAGTTGCCTCGTTCTTTCGCTATGCTGCGCTTCCTATTACCTGTTTGTCCAGCCATCCCATATTGCCATGAACCTCTAACCTTTGACACCTTCCTATGCAAACCACTGTTTGGCTATGTTACCGCTTTTGCTCAGCCCCTCTTATAGCGTTGCTAGTTGCAGGTGAAGTTGAAGATTTCTCCATGGTGGACAGGATTTTGGTTGGGATATCACAATATCTCTTATATTATTAATGCATCTATATACTTGGTAAAGGGTGGAAGGCTCGGCCTTATGCCCAGTGTTTTGTTCCACTCTTGCCGCCCTAGTTTCCGTCATACCGGTGTTATGTTCCCGGATTTTGCGCCCCTTACGCTGGTCGGGTGATTTATGGGACCCCCGACAGTTCGCTTTGAATAAAACTTGTCCAAAGAAGGCCCAACATTGACTTTTACCATTTGCCTCACCACCACCTATCTTTTCCCTTGGGAGTCGCTCTCTCGAGGGTCATCTTTATTTTAGCCCCCGGGCGGTGCTTGTCTAAGTGTTGGTCCGAACCGGCAGATCTGCAGGGGCCACCTCGGGCAACTCGAGGGCTGGTTTTACTCGAGGGTGACCTATCCGGTGTTGCCTCGAGAACGAGATATGTGCAGCTCCTATCGGGATTGTCGCACAGATCGGGCGGCTTTGCTGGTCTTGTTTTACCATTGTCGAAATGTCTTGATGTACGGGATACCGAGTCGATCGGAGTGTCTCGGGTGAAGGTCTATTCCTTCGATGATCGCGAGAGCTTGTCATGGGCTAAGTTGGGACACCCCTGCAGGGTTTAAACTTTCGAGAGCCGTGCCCGCGGTTATGTGGCAGATGGGAATTTGTTAATGTCCGGTTGTAGACAACTTGACACCAGATCCGAATTAAAACGCATCAACCGAGTGTGTAGCCGTGATGGTCTCTTCTCGGCGGAGTCCGGGAAGTGAACACGGTTTCTGTGTTATGTTTGACGTAAGTAGGTGTTCAGGATCACCTCTTGATCATTGCTAGTTGACGACCGCTCCGCTTGTTCTCTTCTCGCTCTCATTTGCGTTGGTTAGCCACCATACTTGCTTAGTCGCTGCTGCAACCTCACCACTTTACCCCTTCCTTTCCCTTTAAGCTTTGCTAGTCTTGATACCCATGGTAATGGGATTGTTGAGTCCTCGTGGCTCACGGATACTTCAAAACCAGTTTGCGGTGCCTATGTTAATGAAAGCGGTGGCGCAACCAAGCTCAAGGAGGAGCTCGTTGAAGATCTTGCCCTTTGTGTTGTTTCGTTCTAGTTGATCAGTAGTGGAGCCCAGTTGGGGTCGATCGTGGACCGTTTGTCGCATTTGGGGTTCTTCTTTTATTTTGGTTCCGTAGTCGGACCTTGATTGTATCTGGATGATGTAATGCTTTATTCATGTAATTGTGTGAAGTGGCGATTGTAAGCCAACTATGTATCTCTGCCCCTTATGTATTGCTTGGGTTGTGTGAAGATTACCTCACTTGCGACATTGCTTTCAATGCGGTTATGCCTCCAAGTCATGCTTCGACACGTGGGAGATATAGCCGCATCGAGGGCGTTACATTGCTCAGCCCCTCTTATAGCATTGTTAGTTGCAGGTGAAGTTGAAGATTGCTCCATGATGGACAGGGTTATGTTGGGATATCACAATATCTCTTATATTATTAATGCATCTATATATTTGGTAAAGGGTGGAAGGCTCGGCCTTATGCTTGGTGTTTTGTTCCACTCTTGCCGCCCTAGTTTCCGTCATACCGGTGTTATGTTCCCGGATTTTGCATTCCTAACGCGGTCGGGTGATTTATGGGACCCCCTTGACAGTTCGCTTTGAATAAAACTCCTCCAGCAAGGCCCAACCTTGGTTTTACCATTTGCCTCACCACCACCTACTTTTCCCTTGGGAGTCGCTCTCTCAAGGGTCATCTTTATTATAGCCCCCCGGGCCAATGCTTGTCTAAGTGTTGGTCCGAACTAGAATCCTTTGCGCGCCCGTGGAAACTTGAGGTCTGGTTTTAGTTTATGGAGTGCTCATCCGGTGTTGCCCTGAGAACGAGATATGTGCAGCTCCTATCGGGATGTCGGCGGATCGGGCGGCTTTGCTGGTCTAGTTTTACCATTGTCGAAATGTCTTGTAAACCGGGATTCCGAGACTAATCGGGTCTTCCTGGGAGAAGGTATATCCTTCGTTGATCGCGAGAGCTTATCATGGGCTAAGTTGGGACACCCCTGCAGGGTATAAACTTTCAAGAGCCGTGCCCGCGGTTATGTGGCAGATGGGAATTTGTTAATGTCCGGTTGTAGATAACTTGACACCAAATCCGAATTAAAACGCATCAACCGCGTGTGTAGCCGTGATGTCTCTTCTCGGCGGAGTCCGGGAAGTGAACACGGCTTCTGGGTTATGTTTGACGTAAGTAGGAGTTCAGGATCATCTCTTGATCATTGCTAGCTTCACGACCGTTCGGCTTGCTCTCTTCTCGCTCTTATTTGCGTTGGTTAGCCACCATACTTGCTTAGCCGCTGCTGCAACCTCACCACTTTACCCATTCCTTTCCCATTAAGCTTTGCTAGTCTTGATACCCATGGTAATGGGATTGCTGAGTCCTCGTGGCTCACAGATTACTACAACAATAGTTGCAGGTACAGGTTATGCGATGATCATGACGCGAGAGCGATGTTTGCTTGTTTCTGGAGTTCTTCTTCGATCAGGGGATAGGTTCCAGGTCGGCAGCCTGGGCTAGCAGGGTGGATGTCGTTGAGTTTCTGTTTGTGTTTTCATCCGTAGTCGGATGATGCTCTCATGTAAGATGATGTTGTATTTGTGTGGCATTGTATGCCTCTTGTATGTATCCCCATCTATTATGTAAGGTTGATGTAATGATATCCACCTTGCAAAAGCGTTCCAATATGCGGGTCTATCCTTGGTGGGACCTTCGAGTTCCTTTTGGATAAGGTCGCATATTGGGCGTGACAATCGAGACCCATCTGCGGCCGGCTCATCAGCTGCAGCGCCGGCTTCAAGGTGCCGGAGCCTAGGCGATCTCTGCCCTGTGGCCAGGCATGCCGGCTCTGCGCACCGCCAGTCAAACTGCCGACTGGCTGGAGGTCGCGGCCGGTCGTCTTGAGGCTTGGAAGGGTTCCTCGGCCCGGGCTGGAGCGCGGGTCTTGGAATTCGTCAAGGCTTAGTATCGAGGCTAGACACAGACCGGTGGCAGCGTTCGGTCGAGGGCCAGCGGAATCGGCGTCGTGGAAGGCCCTCATCGAGCGCCCGGCGGCGATCGCGGACTACACCGACACCAGCGTCTTCGTTCCCGAGCGGGCCGCGAACAGTGAGGAGGTGCCTCCGCAATGGTTCGGGATGAAACCCGACTACGACGAGGACTCAGCGGAGGTGATCGGCTCCAGCACCGAGGAGGAAGACGAGGCGGGGGACGAAGACGAGATGGGGGCGTCAGAAGGCAGGGCGGACGACCATCCTCAGATCGATCGTGCCTCCAGCAACGAGCCGCGTCCAACTAGGCCGGCTGCCGCCGGAGGCGATCAAGCCGAGACTGCCCAGCCAGCCGCTCCAGCGCCTGACACCACCGTCTCCGCCGACCCGCTGAACCCGTCTGCTGCTCCTTAGGCTGCCATCTTGTCCTTTCTTTACCTGTTTTCATAGTCTTTGAAGAACTTGTTAATTTGCACAATTCCACCCGCGAGGTGTATTTTGAACTCGGCCAGAGGCCTTTGCTTATGTAAATATCTATCTGCCTTCTATCTTTCCTTGCTTGTTGCTCTTTTGGCTTTTTCCTTTGCCGCCTTTCCATAGTCGCTGCTTTGCCAGACGGACAGCCGCTCCGCGGCCTGCCGCAAGTCAAAATGCTTGGCTACTTTAGGGAAGGCAAGTACTTCGCCCTTTTAGAGTTTTTTAACAAGTGGGATAGAAGGCAGTGAGCCGACTACTCGAGAGTCGGCTCCGCAGAGAGAGGCTGGGAGCCGGCTCGGGCTATGCATATGCTTTGAGTCCTTAGCCATTTTTCCGTGTGTGCGCTCGTTCTTGCTTATTCGCTACCTACCAACAGTCGCTCTGCGAGCTGCGGCTTTCGACAGGAAACGGCTTAAGCGCAGCACACTACTTGTTCGACTGCAGGAAGCATTTCATAGCGCAAGACGGCAAGTCCCCGAGCCGACTAGTCGAACCCGGTGCCAAGCGGCATGACAAAAGAGTAGCATACTTGGAGGCATAATTCTTATCATACAGATAACAAAAAAGGGCAGTCCCCGAGCTCGTCTCGGGGGCCCAAAGTCTCGGTACTTTAACACAAAGGATAGCCTGGTACATACTGCATTAACTATAAAATCTTCGGAGGAGATTTGCGTTCCATGGCCGTTCTGACTCCTTGCCGGAGTCGTCCCTCTTGCGCGCTCGAGGCTTCTGAGCGTCGATTAGGTAGTAGGAGCTGTTGCCCAGTACTTTGCTGATGATGAAGGGTCCTTCCCAAGGCACCGACAACTTGTGTTGGCCAGCTGTTCGCTGAATCAGCCGGAGCACAAGATCGCCCTCTTGAAATGATCTCGTCCTGACCTTTCAGTTAAAGTATCGGTGCAGACTCTGCTGGTAGATGCCGGACTGGCTGAGTGCCAATAGCCGGCCCTCTTCCAGCAGGTCAACGCCGTCTTGACGTGCTTCTTCAGCTTCCTCTTTGGTGTACATGGTGACTCATGGAGAGTCGAACTCTATGTCCGTCGGGATGGCGGCCCGGCACCGTGAGCGAGGAAGAAAGGCGTGAAGCAGTTGACTTGTTTGGAGTCGTGACGCAGACTCTAGAGGGCGGTGGCAGCTCCTCAAGCCAGCGATCGGCGAGCGTTGAGTGGTTCGACCGGTCGAGGCTTGATGCCGGACAGGATGAGGCCGTTTGCTCGCTCCACCTGGCCGTTTGACTGCGGATGGGCGACGGACGCTAAGTCCAGTCGCATGCCCTGTGTCGCACAGAAATGAGCCAAGGCGCCTTTGGCGAATTTTGTGCCGTTGTCGGTGATGATGTTGTGCGGTATGCCATACCGCACCGTGATGTCGGCGATGAAAGTCACTACAGTCGGACCGTTCAACTTCTTGATGGGATTTGCTTCTATCCACTTGGTGAACTTGTCCACCGCGACAAGCAGGTGAGTTAGGCCGCCTCGGGCCGTCTTGAATAGTCCCACCATGTCCGGGCCCCAAAGCTGCAGAGGGCAGGCGATGGGGATTGTCTTCAACGCGAAGCCGGCTGAAGTGGCTTGGAGCGGAACCGGCACCTTGCATTTTAGGACTAACTCTTTAGCCTCTTCCAAGGCGGTCGGCGGAAGAAACCGTGCGAAAGGCTTTGGCGGCAAGTGCTCTTGAGGCTGCATGGTGGCACTTTTCATACGATGAATGTCTCGAGAATTGCTTGGCCTTGTTACGGCTCACGCATGGCGCTGGTAGACACCAGTGACATTGCGCCTGACTAGCTCTCTGTTGATTATGGTGTATGCTGCCGCTCGGCGTTGCACTTGCCGAGCCAAGATCTCATCAGTTGGCAGCTCTCTGTTCACTAGAAACATGAGGATGGGCTGCGCCCATGTGGGTGCTACTATTTCTTCAACCGCCACCGCAGCGATTTGGACATGGGTGACTGGGATGGGAGGCGGCGGGCTGGAGTCTATGGCCGTTTGCTGGATTGACGAAGTCCTCGGGTCGACTGGCGCAGTCCCCGGGCCGACTAGCGCAGTCCCCGGGCCGGGTTCTGAAGTCCCCGGGCTAGCTTCGACTATGATTTTCTTGGGGCCGTCTGTTGGGCCTCTTGAGTCGGATCCGACTTCTTCGGGAGGAGCCGGCACAAAGATGGAGTCTGATTCTGGTGAAGGCTTGATAGATGGCTTAAGGAGGCGCTGAAGAGCGACGCCAGACGGTATTGCTTGGCGGGTGGAGCCGATTCGTGCCAAGGCGTCTGCTTGATCGTTGTCGTTCCTTGGCACGTGAAGGAACTCGCACCCCTCGAAGTATCCGCTGAGCTGCTGCACCAGGAAATGGTAGCTCACCATGTTTGCATCTTTGGCGTCCCAGTCGCCAGATGACTGCTGGACCACCAAATCGGAGTCGCCGTAGCACAGAATCCGGCAAATGCCGAGCTCTTTGGCAAGCCGGAGTCTGTGAATGAGCGCCTTGTATTCGGCGACATTGTTGGAGGCGGCGAAATGGATCTTCAGCACGTATTTGAGCTTGTCGCCTTTGGGGGAGGTGAGGACGACGCCGGCTCCCAGGCCGGTACGCATCTTGGAGCCGTCGAAATGCATCCGCCAATGGGTGGAGTCGGGCGCTGGCGGCAGGTACTAGGTCTCGGCCCAGTCGACGAGGAAGTCGGCCAGTGCTTGCGACTTGATGGCGGTGCGTGGCTGGTAGTATATGGTGTAAGGAGCCAGATCTATGGCCCATTTGGCCACTCGGCTAAGCGTCCGGCTTCAATGATCTCGGCCGGTGAGCCGTGCAAACCACGGTGATTGGATGCTCTTGAAAGTAAGGCTTGACTTCTTGGCGGCAAAATGCACACGTAGCACATCTTACGGTAATGGGGTAGTTACGCGGAGGTCGGCGATTACCTCGCTCGTAATATACCGGTCTCGACAGGAGTGCCTTGCCTTCCTCTTTGCGTTCGACTACAATAAGCTGTCTTGACTACTCGGTGAGGCGGCGATGTCTGGAGCATGGGCTGCTTAGAGTCGAGCCGCCAACACAGGGGAGTAGTCAACATCTTCTTCAGGTGGAGAAATGCTTCATTAGCCTTGTGGTTCCACTCGAAAAGGTGGTCTTCTTCATCAATTGATACAAAGGGAGAGCCTTCTGCTTGACCCGTGATGAATTGGCTGATGGATGCCAAGCAGGCGGTGAACTTCTGCACATCTAACAGTCGGCTGGGTACTTCCATTCTCTCGATGGCCTTGATCTTCATGGGGTTGCACTCTATGCCGCGTTCAGAGACCAGGAAGCCAAGGAGCTGGCCGGCTGGTACTCCGAAAACGCACTTTTCAGGGTTGAGCTTGATCTGGAATCGGCGCAGGTTCTCAAAGGTCTCCTTGAGGTCCTCTAGCAGCATCCCACGCTTCTCTGTCTTCACCACCACATCATCCACGTAGACATGGGCATTCCTGCCGAGTTGCTTGAGGAGGCACTTCTGCATGCAATGCCGAAAGGTGGCGCCAGCATTCCTCAAGCCGAACGTCATCGTCAGGTAGCACAAGGCTCCGAAGGGCGTGATGAAGGAGGTCTTCAGTCTCTCTGCCGGGTTCAGCTTGATCTGGTGATATCCTGAATATGCATCTAACAAACTCAGCAGCTCGCATCCGGCTGTGGAGTCTATCACCTGATCGATCCTTGGCAGGGCAAATGGATCCTTTGGGCAGGCTTTGTTGAGGCTTGTGTAATCAATGCACATCCGCCATTGCTTGTTTTTCTTCAGTACCAAAACCGGGTTTGCCAGCCACTCTGGAAAAAACACTTCCATGATGAAGCCGGCTGCAAGAAGCCGGGCTATCTCTTCTCCAACAACTCTTCTCTTTTCTTCTGACAGGCGGCGCAAGGGCTGCCTGACGGGTTTCACATCTGGCCTGACATGTAGCTTGTGCTCGGCGAATTTCGTTGGTACACCTGGCATGTCTTTGGGGGACCATGCAAAGATGTCTCGATTCTCACGGAGGAAATCGACGAGCTCGCCTTCCTATTTCTTTGTCAGCGTTTGTACCCATGATGGCATACCTCTCTGGGTGTTCCGGGTCCAAGGGTATCTTCTTGGTCTCTTTGGCCGGCTTGAACGAACCTTCAGCTTCCGACTCCTTGGGGTCAGGCGACATCTCCAGCTGCTTTCCGGCCATCGCCACGACCCGATCAAGGAGCCGCTTCTCAGCCGTGATCACCAAGGACTCGGCCAGTCGGCTGCTCTCGGCCGCGCAGGCAGACGACTTCCTGTAGTCGTCGACTACGGTCAGAATTCCCTTGGAACTCGGCATCTTCATCTTGAGGTAGGCATAATGAGGAACTGCCATGAACTTGGCCAACGCAGGTCAGCCAAGCAGCGCGTGGTATGGGCTTTCCAGGTCCACTACTTCAAACCAGATTGGCTCTCGACGGAAATGATCTTTGTCTCCGAAGAGGACGTCTATCAGGATCTTGCCGATTGGTGAGCAGGAAAGGCTGGGTAGCTGTCTTTGCTTGATTCCTAGCCTCTCCATAGTATCTTTGTACAGGATGTTGATGCTACTGCCTCCGTCTATCAGCACTCTCGAAAAGTGGGCGGCCCGCCTATTAGTGGCCAAGGTGGCACCTAGGACCAGGGCATAGGAGCCCGGATTCGGCATCACCTATGGGTGATCCGCTCTGCTCCAACTAATAGGCTTCTCGGACCAATGCATAAACTCGAGTGTCATTGCCCTTTGCATTTACTTCTTCTTCTTTGCTGCAACTATGCGCTATGTCGATCGTCGGCCACACTGGTGAACACCACATAGGCTCCGTGCTCTTCTGGGTACTCGTCTTGCATCTTGTTGTTGGCGGCGGTGGCTCTTTGGGCGGCGGTGGAGGCGGCTGACCCAAAAGCGGAGGAAGGAGGCCGTCTCCCTTGGCGATTTTGGTGAGCCAGTGGCACTTTCGGGTTGTGTGGTTTGACGGCTTCGCGCCACTGTGGAACTTGTAGGGACCATCCAGAGTCTGCTCATAGGAAAAGGCCGACAACCAATTGGATTTGCCGCCCTTCTGCCGTTTGGCCGGGGGCTGCCCCTCCGGCTATTAATCTTCGACTGTAGCAACCTGATGACTGTTGGAAGTCGGCTGTTGGGCCTTGCGTTTGTGGTCGCTCTGTTGTTGGCGCCGACTGGTGTCTCCAGCTGGAGTTCTAGGAGCCTGAGGGGCCACTTTGCCAGCCGCATTGACTTGAATCTCTGTCTTCATGGAGGAGTCGGCTGTGGCGTACTTGTCTGCTATGTTCAGCGGTTCGTCGAGGTTTCGGCTCGTCCGCAGAGGAGCTCAGTGCTTGAGAGGTGCCTTCTCGGCACCGGCGATGAAATACTCGATAGCTTGCACCTCGTGCCACGCCGCAGGAGTTCGGCTTCGCCCGGTAGCGTGAGGTAGTCGCGTGTTGACTCATCGAGGCCTTGCACGCGACAAGGAAAGCTGGCGCGGCTTGGGAGGTTGCTTATGCGTGCTTGTGAAGTTGCGGATGAAGGCTTGGTGAAGTCGACCCAGCTATTGATGCTGCGGGGCTTGGGCTGTTCAGCCATGTCCGGGCGTGCTCGAGCATGAGTGGAGCGTACTTCCGGCAACTCGCTTGTTGCCGTTAAGCTATCTTGACAGCCGTGGAGTAATCAATCAGCGGTCTTCCGGCTTCACGCGAGCGGTGTACTTGGGTGTGTCTCGGGGGAGCGTGAACCCTTTGGGGAAGGGCTCGTCTCGGATGCGAGGTCCAAAGCAAGGCGGACCGAGCTCGTCTTCTTCTTCCAGCGCCAGGGATCGGTGGAGTCGGTCGATCCGATGGCGGGCGTCGTTCTCTCCGACTCCCTCTCGGCGGCCAAGGCGGCCAGTGAGAGTCGGATGCTCAACAGGTAGCGGGGAAACTCGCCGTTCTCTTCTGGGTGGAGGAGGCAGGTAGTTGTCCCGCCGCTCCACTGCTCTCGGCCGGCCGTCTTGGTCGCACTCAATGGTGATGCGAGTCCGACTATGACTGACAGCCGGCTCTTTTCCTTTCCTTCCGTGGACTCCGCCAGTCGGAGTCCGAGGTGTCGCGCCTTGGTCTCGGCGGGGAGGCAGGTCGTCATTCGGTTGCTGCATCGCATCCGCGCGGCCGCCGGCCACGTTCTACGCAGCAACCGCGTCAAGGAGCTGCTGGACTCGCTCTGTCATCATGCGGCGCTCTTCGCCCTCGAAGTTCTTCAGTTCGTCAGTCGTTGCTTGGGCAGCGCGGATGTTCTCCGCAGGGCTGGCGTATACGGGGCGTTTAGCCCCGAACAAGTCGGCGATGGTCGCGGCGCGTTGCCGGACCGCGCCTGGGAGGCTCGGCCCAGTAGGAGCTGGCGAGCTGCCCACGGCGCGATCCATTTCGCGCTGGTAGGCTTCTGACCAGCGCCTCATGCTCGCCAGCCTCTTGGCTCCTTCGATGATCTGAAGGCGGCGTGTCTCCAGCGTCTCGGCGTCTACGTCCTCTGGAATGGGCGCAGTTAGGTCTTGCAGGCGCGGCGGCGGTCTGAAGCTTCTTCGCCGGGCGCTCGCCGTGGTCGATGGCGAGCACCTCCGTGTGGCGCTTCGGCGCTCTCCTCGTGAGAAGCGGCTCGTCGTGAACCACCACGTTGGTGGGGAAGGTGTCAAGCGACACGGCGTCGGAGTCGACCAGCATCGGGTCGGTGGAGCCTACGGACTCCAAGTCCACGGCAGGCTCGCCGGCGACGTGGAGTTGGTCGAGGAGGCCCGCGAGGAGACTCTCGGGGCCACCCGTGCTTGCGTCGGATGCAGGCTCGTCGGAAAGTCGAACCTCGCCGACAAGTTCGGCGAGGCTGCTCGCTACACAGGCGGCATCAGCGCCGCGCAGCGCGTCGATGCAGACTCCATCTGGCGAGCCTGGCTGGCTGCGCTCGCTAGGGAGGAAGAGGGTTCCCTTCCAGAACAGATCTCTGGACGACAGTGCACCAGGCCCCATGGTGGGCGCCAAATGTCGGGGGTTGGGTGCGACATATGCCAAAGGATGGCTTATCATGGTGGGGGCGAGTAGAACATTGCGAAGCACAGAAGCGGGATGAGGCGAAGACATGCACACCGGCGGATCTTACCCGGCTTGGGGCTCTCGAGGAGATAACACCCCCTCTGCTGCTCTGCGGGGTCTCCGTATGATCACTAAGGCAAAGTGAATACAAGGGTGCTCCTAGTCTTTGTTTACGGAGGAAGGAGAAGGCAAGGCTAGTTCTCTCCCTCCTTTGTGTTCTGTCTAATGCTACTGGATGCCAACCCTTTGCATGGGTGCCCTGGAGGGTTTATATAGGCCTACCCCCTAGGGTTACAATGGTAAATCCGTCTGGGCGCGGGTCCCAGCCGTCTGTCTCTCAGGTGTCGTCTTCTCCGCCGACTCCTGGGGCCCGCCGACTGGTGGGTCCCGCCGACTGGCCTGGTATGAGGGCGTCAGCCCGTGTCCGCCGCGGGTGGGTCTTGCCGGCTGCGGATTACTGTAGCCGAGCTTCTAATGACGCAGGCTTAGTCGTGGGGTCGTGGCGATAGTGCCGCCGCCTGACGGGCGATCACTGTTGCCATTCCCCTGTCGCATCTGGTTAATGGCGTGCGGGGCCCGTGGGAGGGTCCGGCCGACTCTAGGGAGCCGACTCCCAACGGGTCCGACTCTCGGCGCTCCCGCCGTCTTCAATACCCTCGTTGGTGGTAGGCCCGCCGTCTCAGACCATCTGAGACAAGAGGTCGTGGAGTGGGCCCGCCCAAGGGCTGATGTCAGGGCTGGCATGGCAACAGTGCCGCGTTGGGCGGAGATCTCCTGCGAGTACGGCGCACTGTGGCCATGCTTGCCTTTAATCACTGGGTGGTTGGGAGTCGCGGGCCGACTCCCCATAGTCTGCTTCTTCGGAGTCGCCTCTAGAACTCGGCTTGGATGAGAGTCGCCTCTGGAACTCGGCTTGGATGAGAGTTGCCTCTGGGACTCGGCTTGGATGAGAGCCGCCTCTGGGACTCGGATTGGATGAGAGTTGCCTCCGGGACTCGGCTTGTCTTAGGTTTCTTGAGGGGCGCAGTCCGCCCCGATGTCTTGAAAGGTTCTGGGACTCGGGTTAGCCTACCCGTGGCCCATTACTCTGACAACAAGCATGAAAGCAAGATATGAGTGGAATAGCATGAATGTATTGGTGAGAAGCCATGTGTGAATAGCAATGGGACATCATGACTCTCCCAACACAACAATCATCAATATCATGGGGCATAAAGAAATCATGGCAATAGCTATAAGTATCTCCACCAAGCATGCAAATACACATAGAAGTAGCATAATGGTGAATCCTGGGTAGATGCAAGCAAGGGTCACAATTGCATGGCAAAATCATGTAAAGAGGCATAACATGCAAAGTGAACACGATAGTATGGGTATAAAGGGACAAGTGATATATAGCCCATAGCCGTGTGAGAGCCAAGTAAAAGAGATGCGTGTAGTCCTTGCGTGAAAGGAACAGTGGTAAGGATACTCCACAGGATCCCAAGTCATCGTTGCTCTCAAGAGCTCGTTTCGTCAACTCTCGGGATTGAGAGCTTGATGAGTATATGTGAGTACCTACACAAAACAAAGGCAAAGGGAAAATTGTGTGTGCGTGATATATGTACACATCATCCATCATGATGCGCACGTGCTTGTCTTGGTTAGCACACAATATCCAATGCTCAAATAAATGAGATGCGTGATATAGAAACATGTCATCCATCAAGATGGGTTTGTTGTTATGTATTTCATAATGGATAATCAAAGGATGAATGCATCATGAGAAATATCTAGAGCATTGTTATTCATGGAATGCATATGGTGTACACTATCATGGGAATCATGCAAAGTATGGAATGCATCAAAATCTCCTAATATGTATGAGGAAACTATGTGGGTCTCCTCATGAGCATTAGTGGAAACATCACATGGATAATATTGACAACATACAAAACAATGCACATTCGAAACAATGTGATCATGGCATGTCATAGTAGCGGAATTGCTTGAATCATGTAAAGGAAGCATGGCAATATCATCACATGAAAAACAAAAGCCAATGACCATCATCTTGTCATCTATGCCATAAGTGCAAAGAGGATTTATTTTAATGGGGCATGCATAGTTGCTATGTTGAGATTGAAATCATGCAATATGGGAGATCTCACTCATAGCATATGACAAGTTCAAAGGATTATAAAACATGATGTGACCAAAAGAATTTTCACATGATATCCTATGGAGCATAGCATCACAACTAGGCAACTCAACATGCTCATCATCATATTCATCATAAATAGGTAAGTCAAGACATGAAGTCGCACTACATGAGGCATGGGAATAGGTGGATCAACATCATGCAAGCAATCATTGTCAAGAGAGTCCACTAGTGGGACAAGAGAAGCACCATCACCTATGTTACCTTTGGAGCGTTGCTCATGTGTTGTAGGTGAGGTGTTGCCAAGTCATGGTCATCGTTATCTTGATGGAACCATGTGGGGGGTGCATCATCGTCCACCATGGCCATCGGTTTTCCATTGGATGGATGGAATCGTCGAGGATAGGCATGTCGTCATGTTGGAGACCTAGCACCAAAGAAGAAAACTCACTAGGAGTAGAGGTTAAGTCGTTAGAAATCATGGTGGCCTCACGTGCCGTCTCAACTACCTCACTCACTAAGTGTTGTTGCTCACTCACTCCCTCAAGGATTCTCTCACTCATATGGTTGGTGGAGTCACTCAAATGGCGCTCAACCTCATAGATGTGTGGCATGCTCTCATGTGTGGGGCTAGTGGTGGTCACACTCATCCTCTCATAGGAAATGCTCTCAATGTCATATACAGTGGAGTCACTCATCTCACTCATGGGGTGGTGGCTCTCCTCACATGACAAATGGGGCATCTCGACATATGTGGGTGTCGGAGAGATGTAGGTGCAAATGTCTCCATGTGCGGTCGCGAAGCTTGACTCGGAGTATGAGTCCAATATGGGCGTCGTCTTCATGTTGTTGAAGAGGTTCACGCTCATCGCCATGGTCGAAGGGGATGGCCCTTGCTCTACCGTCATGTCACCGTCTTGGTGTGGGAGGACCATATGATGTGGCACCTCGTAGCTCGTCTCCATGACCGAAGGGAATTTCCCATGCTCGGCCATCTTCCTTGAGGGGCTTCCGAAGATGGAAGTGTCGCCCTCGCTTGTAGGTGGTCGCCTTGGACTTGATGAAGTCGTTGTAGGCGTACTCGTGGGAAGTAGGCGAAGATGCCGTACGTACAAAGGCAAAGATGCCTTGATAGCACTTGGGGAAGATGCCAAAGTGGTGGTGGTAGCCATAGCTCCGTCTTGGTGGTGCTTGTCTCGCGGTCTTCTCTTTTGCTCATGAAGCTTCGACTTGGCGTGAAGTAGGGCTTGTTGGGACTTGTAGGTTTGCGCTTGTGGAGCATCTTCACGATGTTGGTGTGGAGCATCTTCATGATGATGGTGTCCTTGTCGTGCTTGAGCTCGTAGTAGATGTCGTTCATCATCGTCGTGCACATGATGCTTGTAGGTGACTTGTCCTTCATGACGATGTGGATCACGAACGTGATGGTGGTCGCCATGGATATGTGGACGTGGACGAATTGCACTTGCATCGTTTTTGCGCTCCGAAGACTTGTGGCTTGAACGTCGCTGCCTTGTAGATGACGAAGGGGAAGAAGACTTGAACAAGGCCCGAATCTCCTCCATCTTTGCATCTTTCTCCTCTTTTTGTGCGGAAAGCTTCTTGTCGATGTAGTCCCTTTTTCTTGCTTCAGAGAGACGAATGTCGATGGAGATGTTCTCGATGCGCTCTCGCAATCGTGATTGTGCGCCTTGCATTTGTCGTTGTAGATCGAAGATGGACGCTTTGGTGATGGAGTTGTTCACGCCGTCGTTGTTGTCGTAGACCGGAGAGGAAATGCCTTGCCTATGCATCACAAGACTCGAGCAAATATGAGTGGGAGAAAAAGAAGAACTAGACCAAATGTACCTAGAACGATGTTGAAGATGGATCAATGATCACTGAAATGTGTAACAAGGAAATAGCAAAATTGGTACCAATTCTTGTCGGTTCTCACACCTACACAAGTAAGGCTTATGGTGGAGCTCGGTGAAGATAGTGGCATAAAAATTTGATGCAAAATGTTAGCAAGAGTCAATAATGTTGAAAGAGATTCACAAATTTGCAAGCGAAACAAGTAGACCAATAGCAATGAAAGGTACACGGAAACACACACACGGATAGATAAATGGGGTCGTGCGACCAAGGAATGAGCACAAAATGTAGAATCCACGGAAAATGCTCGTGTTGCACAATTCAAGAGAGACGCTAGCACGATTGCTCTATTGGAGGATAGGACACTTGTGCACAACCTATAAGATGCAAAATATATGGACTTTTATCCCAAGTATGCTATGTATGTATGGTTCCCGGTGTTTCTCTCAAGATGATCCAAGATGATTGGATATGACAATCTTATATGCAATGTGGTATGATGCTATGGCACTTGCTTACAAGCTCTTTGCTCTTTCTCTTTTGCTTAAAAGCTTTATTTTTTTTGTAGCCACTTTTGCACAATGCACAAACCAAGATAGCAATTGTATATATGCGGGAACAAACTTGTGTACAAGATATGATAGCAAGATATGCACCACGATGATATGGTATGTATGCTATGGGAAGTATAGATCACTAATGTGCACAAGTAACATTGTCGACAATACTCAAATGGCTAGTCTCGATAGGCAAGTAACGCAAAATGGGCTAGGGGTTAACAATGCAATGGCAAGGGGAATATACAATGGAGGGATACCACGATACCAAGATGATATGGAGGTTACCGTCCGTGGCGATGATGAGTGGTGGTGTTCTTGATGTAGAAAACAAGATGATGGTGACTCGTCCCTAAGTAGCCGAAATACCTTAGGAAATAGAAAAACCATGAACTCAAAATCTCAAACGTGAAATGTCAAAATGGTGGTAGCGGAAAGCAGTGGTGGTTTGCACTTGGCAAAGCAGAAGTGGAATTATGGGCTATACACGTGTCGTAGTTGAAGTTGTCGTCCGTAAGTAGCATAAACACCTTAGGAGACACAAGCCACAACTCAAACAAGCTCAAACAAAATTGGATTAAATTTGGGTGGTGGAAAGTGTATGGTGGGCAAGGTTATGCGGAAGTGGTGGTGGTGGTTGATAAAGAAGCAACCATCCCTAAGTAGCCTAAACACCTTAGGAGACTCGAATCGCTACTCAAATAACCAAAAATGTGATATGGAACAAAATGGGTTAGGTTGCGGAAGTCTGTGGTGGTAATGCGGATGATATGGTGGAGGGCCTAGGCAAACTTGCAAAATTTTCAAAAATTTGATGGAGTCAAATGGTCTTGAAACCTATCTATATGGATGGGGGATGTTAATAGCTACTCAACGAGCTAAAGAACGCGAAAATCGGACTCCGGATGTGAAAGTTATGATCAAAACGGTGAAACGGGAAAAGCTGAAATCACAGGGGCCGGATTTCTGGGACCTGATGTCCAGAACCGCGCGCGAAAATGTGCTCCATGAGCCGGATGTCCGAGCTAATGGCCGGAAGTCCGGGGGTCGGGCCGGCTGTCCGGGCCCCAAATCCGAGGATGAACTCGAGGAACTCAATTTTGGGGCGGAAATTGATGATTTTGGGGGCAAAATTTGGCGGATTTCGTGGATGGAAGCTGGGGAAACTTGGGGAGATGCTAGATCCACTCGAAACCAAGCAAATCCATGGATCAAAATCAACAAAACATCATCAAAACCAACAAATCACTAAAAAATTTGGGGGCTATTTTTGGTAGGGATTTTCGGATTTAGGACAAAATCAACAAAATCAAGCTAGAAAACACGGGGTAGGGGCTCCAAAAACGTGGTCAACGTGGCTTATGATACCAAGATGATGTAGGATAGAACCCTAGAGGCCAATCTTTCACGTTTGGAGCGGATCCCTACGAAGAACACGAGGAGGGGAACGAGGGAAAAACATGAGAGAACACTCAAGCAACAAGAATAAAGTCACACATGTGCTAGATCCTCGAAACACAAAAGGGTACAAGATCCAAATCCAACAAAGGACGATACAAGTGGTGGTAGTTCATCTATGAGAGGAGGTCTTGAATCCACGAGGGATTTTCCCACAAAGGGGTCTTGAATCCAGGTGGATCTTCTCCGAAGAGGTCGCGGTCTCTCACGAGGAGGAGATCCGTATGGATGAGCAAAGCTCTATCTCAAATGAGCTAAACCAATGCTAACCCTAACTAGGATGAGGTGGGGGGGGTATATATAGTCTAAGGGACGAAGGTGTACATGGGCCTCGGCCCAGATGCGTTGCACGCAGGCAGGGGGGCCGGATGTCCGGGCCTTCCCGAGACGCCGGATGTACGGGCTGGTGGGGTCGGTCTTGGTGCTCTCTGGATAGCCTGCGCCAGATTTCTGGGCAGGTGCCGGATGTCTGGCCCGTCGTGGGGCGCCGGATGTCCCGGGGTCGGCCGGATGTCCGGTCGCTGTAGAGTCACCTGGCGTCCGTATCTCTCTGGTCTTCTTCTGGTTGGTGGCGCCGGATGTCCGGGCTCCTGCCGGATGTCCGGCCGCTGTAGCTCCACGGCGACTGCACTTGAGGCACTTCTTGATCCGCTTCAGTGTTGACTTGTCCTATGCTTCGAGCATCTCCATGGTTGTCTTCTCGGTTCCTGAGCATACATAGTGTCTTTGCATTAGGTAGCAACCATGTCTCGCACAAGTGGAAAGGGGAAGCATTTAGGAACGGGTTCACCTTGTGTCCAATGGCGCATGTTAAGGGTATCGTCGTATGTCCACTTGGGGCTTGGGGAGTAGTCATAGTGTACATGGGGATGAACATGGGATGCTCCGCATCACCAGGACACTATTCAACAAATTGTCCTGAGCTAAGGAAAATGAATTATGACAATGGGAATTCACGAGAGAAGGAGATAGATCACTTCAAAAGTGGACATGTGAATCACACGAGGGTACAAAGACCAAATAATGCATCAATCTTTGGTAAGACTCTTAATTAAGATCAAGTATTATGACCATTCTTTCAGCATTGATGCATCATATTTAGTCGTGTCAAGGGAGATTTGGAAATATGCAATGAGTAAGCCTCGAAACTTTGGAGTATGGATTATATCAAGTACCCATCTTTAACCTTTGCTAGCCAACTCGAATCTCGAGGATGAGATTCATTTTAAGGGGGGTAGATTTGTAACATCCCAAATTTTCAAATTTGGTATGTTAATAGGATCAGTCTTTTTCATCATGATTTCTATGCATATTAGAATTTTCTGAATATTTAAAGTGTTTTCCAACTCAAGGCAATATATTTGGAGTGAAGATAATACGACTTCTCCCCTATTAGTTATATTTGGAAAACGCTAAGAATATATTCTGGTGTCTACCTAAATTATCTTGGCTTTGTGGAAACTCAAATTTATTTTATAGTTGTTATAATGTTCTTTATATGCTTGTATTGCATAGATGTTTTCTAAATGAATTTGTGTTGTTAAAATGTTCACTGTCTTATATATTAGCATTAATATTTTACTGTATGATGTGATATTTTATTTTAGGAAGTCTTTAGGTATTTTATTGTAGCCAAGTATATGATCTATATATAGTAATGTTAGTAGCCAGCTTTTACTGTGCAGTCGGGCTGCACTACCGCAGCCCAACTCCCTTACCTCGCCCGCGCGCGCGATGCAGCTAAGCAGCTAGCAGGCTGGCCCATTTCCCCGCACAGCCGCAGCCCACTCCACAGCCTTTCCTATTTGTTTTTTCTCTTTCCTCCTCTCTGCCGCTGACACTGGGTCCCGTATGTCATCTCTGTCACTCTTTCGTGTTCTTCCCGGACAATGTAGCTGCCGAACCAAACCTCTGTCGGATCGATCGATTCGATCAAACCTTGGCCCCTTGCGGACACGAGACTCCGTATAAACAATCTCGAACCCCTCCTCTTCTGATTTTTGCCAAAAACTCCATCTTCCCGTACCCTAGGGCGTCGTTGCCGGAGACCGTCACCGCCTGAAGCTTCTGCTGGTGCGTTTCGTCGCAACCGTCGGTTCCCAGCACCTTTGTTAACCTATTATTGATCGCCTCGAGCTCCTGTCTCGACCTCACCTCTTAGTTGCCCAGGGGTTTCACCGAACCGGGCGCTGCAACCTCGACCAGGAGCAGATCGCCCACCGCCCAAGCTCCAGCCACCCTCTGTCGTCGTTCCGGCTCTCCACCGACGCCGATGAGGACGTATTCTAGACCGCAGCAGAGCTCCGTGCCCCGTACGATACCCTCCGGAGTCTCGAGACCACTGGAGCAGGAGCCACCGAGCCGCCCATGGCCATCGCCTTCAAGTCCGGTTGTCCTCTGTTTTCCGGTGAGCCATCCCCGTCCATCTGATCTAACTTGGACAGCCCAGATTAGATCATGTTCCGTTTTTTTCTTCTTCGAAGCAGTATGCACTAAATAGCGGCCGACCATCGTTTAAGCCCAGCAACAAACACCATCTGGCCACTCATGTTGCGCCACGTGGCACGCCACAGCAGCCACGGCAGTTCTTCCCAGAACGTTATTATGGCGTAATTTTTCTTTCCAGATTCCATATAGATTTTTCATTTACGTATATATTGAGATCCATAACTTCAAATGCATCGATTCTTTTTCCTGTGTACTGGTAATGACCAGGAGAATCCTGTAGCACATAATTTTCACAATTTTTGCACTGTTTAAATTTGAATTTATTCAAATTTGAATTCAACCTTCCGGAAGCCATATCTTTTAAACCGTTGATCCAAATTAGTTGATTCTTTTTGCATTGTGATCCTACTAGCATGTACAAAATATATACCTACTAGTATGTTCTGTTATTTGAGTTTTATTTGAATTCCTTGATGTTGGCTTTATTGTGATTGTTATGTGAGTACGGTTGATTTATCGGTGCCTTCGTTATGGTATAGATTGTCCGGAGTGTGAAGTAGATCAGAATTAAGCATTAGAGTACTTCAGCACCGTTCAAGTCAAGTTACACTTTTTGATTTTGCTCATCCTATATTATGCTATGCATGTGTGATTTTTATGCAAAGATGTGTGTTTGGTTTGATCTGTATGTTCTTTGTTGTCATATTCTGATATTGATTGTATTATATGATGGTGTGATCAACTTGCTATGGTATACGTGGGCATGTGTCGAGTGATCCATGAAAGTGGTGAGTTTTCATAGCCGTAGGCTCGGGATTATTAACCAGGTGAATGCGTCACTGGCACAACACTCTATTGTCCCTAGAGAATGCGCCATTGACAGAGCACACTTGAGGCGAGGTTTAGTTTTCGGAACATAAATCAGGTGAATGCGTCCTTGGCAGAGCGCTCTATTGTTCTTAGAGAATGTGCCATTGACAGAGCGCACTTGAGAGATACTTGTGAAGTTCTTGTCATGTTTATTTAGAATATTTGGTGTTATCTTGGGTGAGTAAATTAGAGACGATTGTGAGTTCAGGTAGTGGAGGTAGGTGAAGACTTTCTTCTCCCAATTAACTTGAGTGTTTTGTTTGTCATACTTTACTTGTGGATGTAGGTTTGCTATATCATATTGTGTGATTTGCCAATACAATCAATGTAACGACCCGAACCTGATAAGATTCGATGTCTCTGTGCTCACTGTGCTAGTCCCTGGATCGACTCGCTAGCACACACAGTACATATGAATATCAAATAACAAGTGCATCATTTACTATAACATATGAATATTGGGATGTTACATTCAATGTATTGACCCTTGTGGCTGCAACTTATCATGTTGCAGGATTTTCAGATGATCATTGAGATACAGTAGGGTCGCGAGTCTTCACTCAACATTCGCCAGTGGGCATTGATGGGACTCATCGTCTATTATGCTACATTTCTGCTGTTATTATTGAATAAAGTTAGCTATGTGCTATGAGTTTGTAATACTTTATAAAGTCTGGATCATACATTATAGTAAATGATGCACTTGTTATTTGATATTCATATGTACTGTGTGTGCTAGCGAGTCGATCCAGGGACTAGCACAGTGAGCACAGAGACATCGAATCTTATCAAGTTCGGGTATTTACACATTAGGTACAGTCAAAGGGATATATAAACCATGAGGATTGAGTCGTGACTTAGCTTTTTGACATGTAATGCAGCGAGCAACAAAGCGCTCAACATCCCGTCCTATCTTTGGCCAAAAGAAATATGTAGCAAGTACGGCCTCCGTCTTCTTCACGCCAAAGTGTCCCATTAATCCTCCTCCATGCGCCTCCTGCAACAACAAAAGACAAACGGAGCTAGCTGGAATGCATAGCTTGTTAGCACGGAACACAAATCCATCATTAACGACGAACTTGTTCCATGTTCTTCCTTCCTTACAATTATGCAATACATCTTTAAAATCAGCATCATGCACATATTGATCTTTGATGGTCTCCAAACCAAATATTTTGAAGACAAGTTGTGAAAGAATAGTATAGCGACGAGATAATGCATTAGGAATAACATTTTCTTTACCCTTCTTGTGTTTAATGACATAAGGGAAAGTCTCAATGAATTCAACCCATTTAGCATGTGTACGATTCAGTTTAGCTTGACTTTTAGTATGTTTGAAAGATTCATGATCAGAATGTATAACAAATTCTTTGGGCCATAAATAATGTTGACATGTTTCTAAAGTCCGAACAAGAGCATATAATTCTTTATCATAAGTAGAATAATTCAGACTAGGCCCACTCAATTTTTCAGAAAAGTATGCAACAGGTTTGCCATCTTGTAATAACACACCTCCTAATCCAATTCCACTAGCATCACATTCAAGCTCAAATGTCTTATTAAAATCAAGAAGTTGGAGTAAAGGAGCATGTGTCAACTTATCTTTCAACACCGTGAAGGCTTCTTCCTGTGCGGTACCAGAAACAAAAGGCACATCCTTCTTTGTAAGCTCATTGAGAGGTGCAACAATGGTGCTAAAATCTCTCACAAAACGCCTATAGAATCCAGCGAGGCCAAGAAAACTCCTCACTTGTGTGACCATTTTGGGTTGCGGCCAACTCTCAATAGCTTCAATCTTGGCTTTATCAACATCAATTCCCTGTGGAGTAACAACATAGCCAAGAAAAGACACTCGGTCGGTGCAAAAGGTGCACTTCCCCAAGGTAACCCATTCATCACGTAGAGCAATAAAAACATCACGTAAATGTTCCAAATGTTCCTCCAAAGATCTGCTATAAATCAATATGTCATCAAAGGAAACTACCACAAATCGTCCAATGAAAGCACATAAAGCTTTGTTCATTAATCTCATGAAAGTACTAGGTGCATTAGTTAACCCAAAAGGCATGACTAACCACTCGTATAATCCAAACTTAGTTTTAAATGTTGTTTTCCATTCATACCCCAATTTCATACGAATTTGATGGTATCCACTATGCAAATCAACTTTGGAGAATATTGTAGAGCCACTCAATTCATCAAGCATATCATCTATCCTAGGAATAGGATGACGATAACGAATTGTAATATTATTAATGCCTCTATAATCAACTCACATACGCGATGTACCATCCTTTTTTGGCACTAGAATAATAGGAACAGCACACAGACTAAGGGATTCACGTATATAACCTTTGTCGAGAAGCTCCTGTACTTGACACATAATCTCCTTTGTCTCCTCTGGATTGGTACGGTATGGCATGCGGTTTGTGATAAAAGCATCGGGAATTAAGTCAATCGATATCTTGTAATACCGGTGGCACGTGTTGTGGAAAGAGCGTCAGCGAACTCTGCAAAATGTTAGTGACGGCGAGGAGGCAAAGAGGAAAAGGCACGTCCTCGAATGAAAATAAAGCCTCTTTGCACACAAAAGCATGGCAAACAGATTTCTGAAATCTAGCTCATCAATATCGATTTGGTGGAAAATAAACATGCACTTTTCTATTTAATTTCAGAAGCAACACTAGATGGTTTATTATTAGGCTTCATTTGTTGCTCAAATTCTTTTGCCACAATCTGATTTTCACTCTTATTCTTCTCCTGTTTTGCTTTATTAGCTCTATTAATATCATCTTTCAAAATGGAATCAGGAGTCATAGGAAGCAAAGTAATATTTTTATCCTTATGAACAAGAGTATACTAATTGTTTCTACCAGGGTGTATAGAATTTTTATCAAATTGCCATGGTCGACCAAGTAATAAGGAACATGCTTGCATAGGTACCACATCACAATCAACATAATCAGCATATGTAGAGATACTAAAATGCACACAAATAGTACGTGTTACCTTAACCTTGCCGTTGTTGTTAAACCATTGGATGTAGTAAGGATGTGGATGTGGTCATGTGGTGAGAGATAGCTTCTCCACCATCTCCATGCTAGCCAAGTTGTTGCAGCTCCCTCCATGTATGATGACGCGCACAGAATATTCCTTCACAATTCCCTTTGTATGGAACAAATTATGCCTCTGATTTTGCTTAGCTTGTGTGACCTGCACACTCAAAACACATTGAGAAACTAAACATTCATACCTGTCAGCGTCTTCAGGAGCCACGTATTGCATCTCATGATCAGAATCATCTCCACCGTGTTCTTCACGTGTAATAAGAGCCAAAGTCTCCTCATCATAGTCACTACCGGACTCATACGCACCATCCTCAGTAGCAATCATCACATGCTGAGATTTGCATTCTCTCGCATAATGACCTCTTCCCTTATAAGGATGACAAATAATATCACTTTTGTGCCCAGTTGATGACATGGAAGAAGAAGAGCTCTATGCTGGCCTGGCAGGTGCGCTCTTGACAGATAGTGGTGGTTGTGCCTGCTTGCTTGTATCATGGCTGGAGGTGGAACCTGATGGAGGTGCTGGTGCAGTGGAAGTAGAAGATGCATGCGGTGTCCATGATGAAGGTCGACCTGCAGAAAAGTTAGTTCATGCCAATGCTTGTCGATCCTGCACTTCACGTTCAGCTTTACAAGCAAGATGGAATAAACGAGTGATATTAGTATACTCCTTATACTCTAGAATGGTCTAAATCTCTCTATTTAATCCACCCATAAAACGTGCGAGCATAGCTTCATTCTCCTCAACAATACCACATCTAAGCATGCCAGTTTGTAATTCCTGATAATATTCTTCTACAGAATTTTTTCGTTGTCTTAAAGCTGCAATTTTTGAAGCAATTCACGTTGATAATATGTTGGAACCCAACGAGTTTACATAGCAGTTTTCAAAGCAGCCCAAGTAGCTGGAATAGGATATAATCTACAATGTTTAGACCACCATACACATGCAAAACTAGTGAAAGCACAAACAACAACAGCAACCCGTCTCTCCTCGGGATATTGTAAACATGTAAAATGTTGTTCAGCTTCTAAGTCCCAAGTAAGATATACAACAGGAATGTATCTACCCTCAAACGGTGGAATATTCAATTTCAGTTTAGGAACATGGTCATGATCTCATACCTGAGGTGGTGGTGCATGCCTACCATTGCGAATATACACCTAAGGTCGACCTGCTGGTGGCTGCACGTAGTTCTGATTTTGATCAACCTCAACCTCGTAATAGTCCTCCACCTCTACAATAGCAGCAGGAGCTACAGAAGTATCAACAGCCGTAGCAGCGGCGCCAGAATTTTGTCCTGGCTCAAGAGGAATACGCTATGCTCGCCCTACTGTATCGCGGCGTGAAGCTGGTGGTGGGAGACATTTGAGTAATTCATCAAACTTGGAGTCCAACTTGGTGTCAATTGTCTTCTCAATGTCATCCATCTTGTCCATTGCCTTTCCAAAGCTGGCCATCACGCCTTCCACCTGTTGACCAAACATTTGATGAAACTTATCATGAAGCTCCTTGTTCGTCATGTTCTCCCAATCAATCTCGTCGGCTTGTGGTCCTGCCATAGTTAGCAGCAATAGAAACAGACAAGAATATGATCCTACAGACTATGGAAAATGGTGGTGGTGGGGTGTCACAAATCCGTCAAGCGAATCTCAAATTCTTACCAATTCTTACCCAACAGCAGGTGGTGATTGGCAACCGTTGTAGTCAAAACTCTCAAAGCTTGGATAGAGCGATTACCAGGGACAGTCAAACGCACGACGTAGATGTATGTGGAGCTGGGAAGGCTTATAATATGGTAGCAAAAAGGTCAGCAATAATCAATTCATAGATGCAAAGTTGAATAAACACTCAACGACGTACTGTGCTGGTCCTAGGCTAGACCGTGCTAGAGACGCGAGCCTAGAACCCTAACAAAATCACGGCACGGCACGTAATCAAGGGAGGAGCATACTCTGAATTTTTTTCTCCTTTTTTCACTTTTTTTGCACTTTTTTCCTCTTTTTTTGCTCCACAACAAATTTTTTCGAGAAAGTCTACAAATGGTCTAAAAACTGCCTAGCCAGAATTTTTGCTCCGCACTTTTTTTTTGCTGGAACTATTTTTCTTACTGCGGGTAGCACGGAAGTTGGGGAGTTCGACTCTGTCACGACTCGGAGTATGGCGTAATCTGGAAATCCAAAGTAGAGTAATAAATACTGGACTCGGACTAGGACTGGTGGCGGAGATGAATCTGGTGGAAACTCGGACTTGTGGTGCATATATGTAGGGCGGTGGAACACGGACTGGTGGCGAATCTCTAACGGAGGTGGACTCGGATTATCGTGATGGCGGTGAATATGTGGTATATGGCAGCGGTGATGACGATGGTGGTATATGGCAGCGGTGATGACGATGGTTGTATATGGCAGCGGTGATGACGATGGTGGTATATGGCAGCGGTGACGACGATGGTGGTATGCGGCGGCGACGTGACAACTTGTGAACAGAACTTGAAACTCTAAAGGACCAGACACTAAGACTAGCAACTAGACACGATGATGCAATCGCAAACTCAAGAATGCAAAACACTAAAAAGATTATGCAAAGGCTCAGATTGGTTCGGATATGATGAACTAACCCTATTTTTTTTTTGGCTTTTTGGTGGACTATAGGTATGAAGAACGGACTCGATATAAACTATGAAAAACTCTAAAATCTCACCGAGCAACGTGAAACTCTGATACCACTTGATCGAGGCAGAGGTGTACCATCTTTCGATGAGATGGTGATTATTGTTTCGAAGGAGTAGACGTTGATGATCTGACTACGTACGTGCGAGGACGTCGCATCTTAGCAATCGCTAAACCAACTCTGAGAGGTTATTGACCACGCCAGAGCATGATCAACCTGACCATGAGGGTCTATTTCCTGCAAGCAAATGAAGAACAAGCAAGAAACTAAGACTGCAATCTGGATATTGCGAATATAAGATGATAGCTTTATTGATCAAGATGGGGTTCTGTGATGTCTTGGTCTGGTCGTTGAACACAAACGAAGTACGTGAAGTTGCAGCTATGGCGAACTTTTAATCTAAACAAAACCCAAAGTCTAAACGACTCCCTAAGGGCTGTATATATGGAGGAAGAGGGGGGAATTTCGTGGCCCTTGGTGAAGGGGTCTGAAGCCAACCCTATCTCTTGTTTCCCCACATATACGGACTCTAAAAACAGCCTATACTCAAGTATTTCGAAATTATATGGGCCTGACCCAATAATAAGGTGAAAGCACAAGTGCTCCCTGGGTGATTTTGGTAATTAATGTCAACCTATCTCTTGTTGGACTAATACTTTTATCTAGTGTATTTCAGATGAGTCCAACAGTGGAGTGGCATGGACAAGAGGATGTGGAAACCCTTCAAGATGCTAAGGATAAAGGATTGGCTCAAGCTCAAAGCTCAGGACTCTACATTTTCTATTTGAGTGATCCAAGATCACATTAAGTTTATAGGAAAGCCAACACTATTAAAAGGGGATGAGGTGTTGATTAATGGCTTGCTTGCTCAAAATGCTTAGTGATATGCTCCAAAGCCCTCAACCACTTTCTCATATCCACATATGTCCCAAACCAAAAGTCAAACTCGACACCACCGATTTGATCCATCCAGTGCCACCGAGTTCATTTGACATAGCCACTTCCAGAAACCCTAGTCACTTCGGTCTAACCGATGGGATCTCGGTCCCACTGAGATGGGCATGCAAACTCCCTGTTGTCTATTGTAACATTTTCGGTATCACCGAGAATATGTAATCGGTCACACCGAGTTTTCCTGACAAACTTTGTTTTGCTTATTACCAAATCGGTCCCACCGAGTTGTGTAATCGGCCAAACCGAGATGAGGTTTTACCCTAACCCTTGCACATTGGTTCCACCGAGTTGATCATATCGGTCCCACCGAAATGCCTAACGGTCACATTATGAACTAAATCAGTCCGACCGAGTTTTCTAATTCGGTCCCACCGAGTTTGGTGAATTGTGTGTAATGGTTAGATTTTGTGTGGAGGCTATATATACCCTTCCACCCTCTCCTCATTCGTGGGGGAAGCCATCAAAACGTGCCTACATTTCCAGCATTCATTTTTTGAGAGAGAACCACCTACTCATGTGTTGAGGCCAAGATATTCCAATCAAACCATATGAATCTTGATCTATAGCCTTCCCCCAAGTTGCTTTCCACTCAAATCATCTTTCCACCAAATCCAATCCTATGACTATGAGAGTGAGTTGAGTGTTGGGGAGACTATAATTTGAAGCACAAGAGCAAGGAGTTCATCAACAACACACCATCTATTACCTTTTGGAGAGTGGTGTCTCCTAGATTAGTTAGGTCTCACTTGGGAGCCTCCTACAAGATTGTGGAGTGAACCAAGGAGTTTGTAAGGGCAAGGAGATCGCCTACTTCGTGAAGATCTACCATAGTAAGGCAAGTCCTTCATCGGCGATGGCCATGGTGGGATAGACAAGGTTGCTTCTTTGTGGACCCTTCATGGGTGGAGCCCTCCATGGACGCGCGCAACCATTACCCTTCGTGGGTTGAATTCTCCATCAACATGGATGTACGATAGCACACCTATCGGAACCACGCCAAAAACACCCATGTCTCCAATTGCGTTTGCACACTCCAATCCCATCCCCTTACTTTCTTGCAAGTTCATGCTTTACTTAACGCTACTGATATACTCTTTGCATGCTTGCTTGATATGTATTGTGAATGGTTAACTTGTGCTTAAACTTCATCTCAACTTGAAAAACTTGAAAATTGCCAACTTTGTGTGTTGAGGATCTATTCACCCCCCCTCTAGACGCCTCTTCTCGATCCTTTCAATTGGTATCAGAGCTTTGGTTTCCATTGCTTTGGTTTAGACACCATTGGAGGAAGATGGATGAGGCTACTTTGGGGAGTCTTAGACATAGAGTGCCTATACTTGATGGGGAGTACTTTCATGAGTGAAAAAATGAGATGCTTCTGATTTTCATTGAATATCATTTGAACAAGTACATTACTAGCCCTTGTGCACCTCATGTTGATCCTATGCATCCTACTCTTGATGAGTCCATTGACATGATTCACAATCTTAGGACTGTTAATCTTATCACTAGAGGTTTGCCTAGAAACTTGATTGGTTGCTTGCCTACTCTTGATTGTGCCTACACTATATGGAGATTTCTTGAGGAACGATTTCTAAACTATTCCCTGCAAAATCTTGATGAGATTCTTCATAAGTCTATAGCCTTGAGTAAGATGAATTCCAATGATCCTAAGTTTGGTAATTGTCTATTTGAGCTTACAAATCTTATGCGTGCCAAAGGAGATGTTGGAATCGTTAGCAATATTATTTCCAAAGCTATTAGAATTCATAAAGACGATCATTGTCAAAATCATTTATCTAATGAATCACCCTCTCTAGGAATTGATCCACCACATGACGATGTTGAACATGGATACTATGATGAGGATGATGATAGTGACTATGATCTTGATGATGCAATGAGTCACTTTGGTCTTATGGAAAATCTTCACGGATACATGGCAGGAGGAAAGGAATGGGTCCTTGATAGTGGATGTACCGATCACATGACTGGAGATAAAGATATGTTCGTGAGCTTGCTGAACATGACGGCCCAGTCACTTTTGGTGATAACTCAAAGGGTAAGGTGGTTAGCCTCGGTAAGGTGGCCATCTCACATGATAGCTCCATACAAAATGTCATGCTCGTTGAATCTCTTGTCTATAATCTGCTTTCTGTTTCTAGACTTGCTGATTTCGGTTTCAATGTCCTATTTACTAAAGTAGGTTGCCATGTGTTTCATAGAGATAATCATAAAATGGTCTTTCCCGGCATACGTAGAGGTGATCTATACATTGTTGATTTCACTAAAAAGGCTCAACCTAGAATTTGCTTAATTGCTAAATCTTCCAAAGGCTGGTTGTGGCATAGGCGGTTAGGTCATGTGGGCATGCGAAACCTTGACAAGCTTATTAAAGGTGATCATATCCTTACTGTTAAAGATGTCATATTTGATAAGGATAGACTTTGCAGTGCTTGGCAAGCAGGAAAACAGGTTGGAGGAAGCCACCCCGTGAAGAACATCATGACCACAAGGAGACCGCTCGAGCTACTTCACATGGATCTTTTCGGTCCCAACGCTTATAAAAGTCTCGGTGGAAACTCATTTGGTCTAGTTATAGTTGATGATTTTTCAAGATTTACATGGGTGTTCTTTCTCTATGATAAATCACAGGTCCAAAAGATCTTCAAAAACTTCGCTAGGAAGGCCCAAAATCAATTTGAAGTGAAGATCAAGAAGGTTCACAACGACAATAGAACGGAGTTCAAGAACGCCAATGTGGATACCTTTCTTGACGAAGAAGGGATTTCACATGAGTTCTCGACTACGTACACACCTCAACAAAATGGAGTTGTTGAGAGTAAGAACCAGACGCTCATTGAAATGGTGAGAACGATGCTTGATGAGTACAAGATGCCAAAGCACTTTTGGGCGGAAGTGGTGGAGACAGCTTGTCATGCAACAAATCACTTGTATCTTCACAAGCTACTCGGCAAGACGGCATACGAGCTCCTCACCGGTAACAAACCCCAAGTTGTATACTTTCGAGTATTTGGCTCAAAGTGCTACATTCTTGATAAGCATCATCGTTCTAAATTTTCTCCCAAATCTCATGAAGGTTTCCTACTTGGTTATGGCTCAAACTCTCACACTTACTGTGTCTACAACAATTTCACTCGAAAGGTTGAAGAGACGGTACATGTGAAGTTTCATGAATCTAACGGCTCGCAAGTAGAGCAATTGCCAATTGATGTAGGAGATAAAGACCCATCGGAAGCAATCCAAGACTTGTCTGTTGGCAAGGTCCGTCCAATGGAGGTGAAGGAGAGTACCTCGTCTGTCCAAGTGGAAGCTTCTACCTCACGGCAAGGTGAACCAAGAGTTGATATGGAAGCATCCACAAGTGGGACACACCAAGATGAAGAGAACAAGGAAGTACACCAAGATGAATGGCATCAACCTCCTTCCCACCACAACAAGAGAACGACAACGTCAACAATGAAGAAGGCCAAGAAGAAGAACAAGATGATGAAGAAGATGTTCCACCCCGATCAAAGCAAAAGCTCTCATGAGTTCGAGCAAGAGTTGCTAGAGACCATCCCGTTGAGCAAATCTACAATGATATCTGAACCGGGAGAATCACTCGCTCAAAATCTCGTTTGGCTAATTTTTGTGAACATTATTCATTCATCTCTAGCATTGAACCCTTGAAGGTTGAAGAAGCATTGGAAGATCCGGATTGGATAAATGCCACGCATGAAGAACTACACAACTTTGAGATAAACCAAGTGTGGACATTGGTCGAGAATCCTGACAACAACCACAACATCATCGGTACCAAATGGGTGTTTCGCAACAAGAAAGATGAAGATGGACAAGTAGTTCGCAACAAAGCACGTCTCGTCGCCCACGGCTACACTCAAGTCGAAGGTATGGACTATGGTGAGACATATGCTCCCGTTGCTAGACTTGAGTCCATTCCAATCTTACTTTCCTATGCTAATCACCATGATATCACTTTATACCAAATGGACATTAAAAGTGTGTTTCTAACTGGTGAAATTGAGAAGGAAGTTTATGTTAAACAACCTCCCGGCTTTGTTAATCCTAATAAACCCAATCATGTTTACAAACTTCACAAATCTCTTTATGGTCTTAAACAAGCTCCTAGAGCATGGTATAAATGCTTGACCAAGTTCCTTACTGAAAAAGGCTTTGAGATTGGAAAAATTAATTCTACTCTTTTCACTAAAAGGGTTGAAGGAGAATTATTTGTGTACCAAATTTATGCTGATGATATTATATTCGGATCAACTAACCCTCATTTTGGTGAGAAGTTTGGAAAGCTTATGTCGGAGAAGTTTGAGATGTCTATGATGAGTGAACTTAAGTTCTTTCTTGGTTTGCAAATCAAGCATACTAAGGAAGGTACCTTTGTCTCTCAAACGAAGTATACCAAGGACTTGTTCAAGTAGTTCAATATGCAAGAATGTAAAGGTATGAGTACACCCATGCCTACTAGTGGACATCTTGACTTGACTAAAGATGGTGAACCCGTTGATCAAAAAGTTTACCGCTCTATGATTGGTTCATTATTATATCTATGTGCCTCTTGTCCGATGTTATGCTAAGTGTGTGCATGTGTGCATGATATCAAGTGGGTCCTAAAGAATGTCATCTTAAGGCCATGTAAAGAATAGTGAGATACTTAATACATACACCAGACTTTGGCGTTTGGTATCCTAAGAGGTCTTCTTTTGACCTTGTTGGCTACTCCGATTCAGACTATGCTGGAGACAAGGTTGATAGAAAGTCCACTTCGGGTACTTGTCAATTTCTTGGTAGATCTCTTGTGTCTTGGTCCTCCAAGAAACAAAACTCGGTATCCTTATCCACCGCTGAAGCGGAATACATTGCCGCCGGTTCATGTTGTGCTCAATTACTTTGGATGACCCAAACTCTTAAAGATTATAGGATATATGTGAAACATGTTCCTTTGCTTTGTGACAATGAAAGTGCTATTAAGATTGCTCACAATCCCGTGCAACACTCTCGAACTAAGCATATTGAAATTCGTCATCATTTCATTCGAGATAATGTTGCTAAGGGTGATATTAACCTTAAGCATGTTCGTACGGACAAGCAATTGGCGGATATATTCACTAAACCACTTGGTGAGAAAGTGTTTTGTAGGTTGAGAGGTGAATTGAACATCATTGATGCTTCAAACTTGGAGTAGGAACTCCATTTGGATACATGCAAGTCATGAGCCTATGACTAATCCTTGATATTTCTCTTATGATGATAATCTTATGTCTTGGATATATTTGCAGCTTGCATGCTATCTAACTCTTGTAGGTACTTGGATGAATCTAAATCTATGAGATTGCAACTCACTCTCATCTTGAGCAATCTCTTCATCACCAAGTCTCTACATTACGGTGGTTGAAGACAAGGAAGCTTGAAACCCTTCAAATATATCCTTTGACAAAATTCCTATATCAAATTTCATGATTGTCATTTTTGGATACACAAGTGCTATTCCTTGCAAAAATAATTCATGTAGGTAGATGAACTCCAATTACAAGTGGTGCTCCAAATGAACTACATCAACATTGAGCATCCCACACAAGTTCAACTACATGATCAAGATCAACACCACCACCCAAGGTATGTTATTCCATCTTAGAGAAGCTTTACCCCAAGACATGGGTCAAAGCAACTCAACAAGATGTGAATACATCAAAATGCTTAAACGAAAAATGGCAATCCCATTTTGAGCTTAAACGATGAGTATGACCTATGATCAAGTGTCTTCACTTGACTCCTAAGTCAATATACTCTAACATAGGTGACTTTGTCGTCGACAAATTCTAGATGAAGTTCTCTAGTGGTTCTCTTTGTTCTTGCATTTGTCTCATGCATATTTATTTCCCCTTTCAAAAAAAAAACTTCATCTAGATTTCTTTTATTTCTGTTCTGCATTTATCTGCATTCAATTCATTGCAAATTCTTTAGTTAATTCCTTGCAAATCCTTGTGAGATCTTATTTGCTTAGGTGAGCTGAGCTGACTAGTGCATTTTCTCTGTGATGAACTCGGACAAACCGACTTGCCTCTTTCGGTCAAACCGAAACTTTTCGGTGCCACCGAAGGAAACAACTCGGTGTAGGTGTGTAGCCGATCTCAATGCTGATAAAAACACTTTGTCATTAGCATCCTGCACATTTTATTCCAGCTCCACTCGATGATTCTTTTCCTCTACCAGCACCTTATTTTTCCCTGCTACTTTGCTAAGTGACTCAAGGACCAAACCTATTTTGACTCACACTCCAGAAGACCCTTCTTGGAAATTGATGTCAAAGGGGGAGAGAGAGCTCACATGTAACGCCCTCGATGCGGCTATATCTCCCACGTGTCGAAGCACGACTTAGAGGCATAACCGCATTGAAAGCAATGTCGCAAGTGAGGTAATCTTCGCACAATCCATGTAATACATAAGGGAAAAGGTACATAGTTGGCTTACAGTCGCCACTTCACACAATTACATGAATAAAACATTACATCATCCAGATACAATCAAGGTCCGACTACGGAACCAAAATAAAAGAAGAATACCCCACATGCAACACAGATCCCCGATCGCCCCAACTGGGCTCCACTACTAATCGTCCGGAAAGGAAACATAGTATCGACCAAGGGCCTCATCATATTCCCACTTCAGCTCGATTCGCCATCTGCTATTTGGCATCACCCGTACTGCATCTGTTTTGGTAGAATCATGAGCCACAGTGGACTCAACAATCTCACACCGCGAGATCAAGACTATTTAAGCAAGGGAAGGCTGGTGTCAAAAGGAGGAGCTGCTGCAGTTTACTAGCATATATGGTGGCTACATCGCAAAAGAGAGCGAGAAGAGAAGCAAGGCGCGATCGTGAAGCTATTAGCGATCAAGAAGTGATCGACTACTTACGTCAAGCATAACTCCAACACCATGTTCACTTCCGGACTCCGAGAAGAGACCATCACGGTTACATACACGGTTGATGTATTTTAATTAAGGTCAACTTCGGGTTTTCTACAACTGGACATTAACAAATTCCCATCTGCCTCATAACCGCGGGCACGGCTTTCAAAAGATAATACCCTGCAGGGGTGTCCCAACTTAGCCCATCACAAGCTCTCACGGTCAACGAAGGAATAAACCTTCACGCAAGACACTCCGATCAGACTCGGTATCCCGGTACATCAAGACATTTCGACAATGGTAAAACAAGACCAGCAAGACCTCCCGCTGTGCCGACAAATCCCGATAGGAGTTGCACATATCTCGTTCTCAGGGCACACCGGATGAGACATCCTACGAGTAAAACCAGACCTCGAGTTTCCCCAAGGGGCCCATGATCTACTCGATTCGGACCAACACTCGAAGGAGCACCGCCCGGGGGCTAAAATAAAGATGACCCTCGGGCTCGCGAAAACCCAAGGGAAAAAAGGTATAGGTGGCAAATGGTAAAACCAAGGTTGGGCCTTGCTGGAGGAGTTTTATTCAAAGCGAACTGTCTAGGGGTCCCATAAATCACCCGACCAGCGTAAGGAACGCATAAAATCAAGGAACATAACACGGTATGACGGAAACTAGGGTGGCAAGAGTGGAACAAAACACGGGCATAAGGCCGAGCCTTCCACCCTTTACCAAGTATATAGATGCATTAATTAAAACAATAGATATTGTGATATCCCAAAATATCCGTGTTCCAACAAGGAACAAACTTCATCTTCACCGCAACTAGCAACGCTATAAGAGAAATGAGCAAAGCGGTAACATAGCCAAACAACGGTTTGCTAGGACATGGGTGGTTAGAGGTTGACATGGCAATATGGGCGGCATGATATAGCAAGTGGTAGGTATCGCAGCATAGGCATAGCAAAAGAGCGAGCATCTAGCAAGCAAAGATAGAAGTGATATCGAAGGTATGGTCATCTTGCTGTAAGGTTCTCGAGTTGTCGAAGGTCGGATCCTCGAGGCGTTCTCAACAGGCTCCTCGTTCACGTACTCGTCTCCGGCTCTACCCAAAGCAAGAACACAAGCAACGGAACCACAATCAAACAAGGAACAATGCACAAGCAATATGATGCAAAACATGACATGCTATGCGAGATGTGATATGCAATGCATATGTATGCTCCGGAAGGAAAATGATGAACCAGGCATCAACTTGGCAAACCAAGTATGCCGCTGGAAAGATGAGATGATTTCGGTTGAAATCGATATAAAGATCACCGGAATCGGATGCACGGTTTGCAAATGACAAGCAAAACAAGAATGACGCAAAACTGCGTTTAACAGCCCGATGCTACTTAGCACGCAACAAGAAACTATGCTACAGCACCCCAACATAACAACAAAGCATATGGCAGCGAACTACAGGAGATGCTTAACAAAAGAGGAACACTGAGCTACGGCTAAATCACATCATAACATGTTCAAACAAGCATGGTGAAAGTGCTCAAAATATCAGGTTCACAGACTTGGTGAAAATACTAACATGCCAGGAATTAACATCAGGAAGGCATGTTTAGAGCAAGCAAACAACATGCTACAGGAACTTATAATAGCAAAGCAAGGCATGACATGATTCTACTCAAAGCATATTTCAATAGTCCCTTACTGACCATAAGCCAAAAAGGACTCTAAGAAATGATGGCACCCAAGTAAACATTGCAAGTTTTATTACAGATTTCAGACTTAGTAGAAAAACTGGGCATGGCAAAAACAGATTCAGCATGGCATGTTCGTGAGCTCGATGCACTCACTACAGAGCATCTCCTGATAAACTAAGCATACAACCATCAAGAAGACATGGCATAGGAGCTATACATGGCAAGATCAACATCATAGCATGCACGGATCAGCTACAACGACCTCGTGAAAATTGAATCTCACGCAAACAGTCTGTCAGGAAACATTTTCAAGCAAAAGTAGAGCACGAAAATGACATGCTAGACTACTCCATAAATGCCAACAAAGGCCTGGATGGATAGAGAACATCCATATGTTCAAAACACCCTTACTGATCATGCTCAAAAAGGGCATAGAACTCTCTGTAACAACATGAACATATGGCATAAAATTAACAGCAGGACATGACTTAGTGAAATCACTAAGTTCCTGAAATCAGCAACAACATCATCCCTACTTTGCATGCTTGTTCTAGTCAACACATAGCTCACAAAAATACATGGCAAACACCCCTGGAAAGATGGCATGGCAATGTCCAACTCACATGTAGGACTCAAGTTCATAAGGTGCACACATAATTCATGGCAAAAATGACAAAAGAGCTCGAACTGATAAGATTCTGAAACTAACGATCTGAAGCCATCTTCCAACAGCATTTCGGGCATCAAGATGAGCTCAAATGCAAATGATGCAATGGAATGAAATGATGTACTCTTTGAGGCGAACAATTTGACATATTATACTCCCAAAACGGAGCCACGGTTGCAGAGATGTGATGCTATGAAAATGCCACGAAATTACCACAGATTTAGGACACAGTGGAAATTTTGGGGGGGAAGAAAGTCAACCGTCGGGATATCTCAGATCGGATCTGGCCGGAGACGGGCTCGGGGTCGCCGGAGAGGGCGCGGCCGGAGGGAGGAGGTCGCCGGGCTGCTGCCGGCGGCGGGGGCGGTGGGCGTGGCGTGGCGTGATGGGCGGCATGGATGGGCGGCATGGCGGGAAGGGGGCGGCGCGGTGGCGGCGGTGGCGGCGGCGGTGGTGTGTGTCGGGCGGCGTGGTGGCGGGCGGCAGGCGTGTGCGGCGGCGGCGGCGGCGTGAGGGCAGGCGCGGGGCGGCAAGGCGGCGGGCGCGGGCGAGAGTTGGGCGCTGGCCTGCTGGCCTTGGCTGGCCGGGCGGCGGGTGGCGGCGCGGTGCCCACGTGGCAGCCTTGGATTGCTGCTGGCGCTTGGCGGCGGACGCGTCCGGCGCCGTCCGGACGTGTCTGGCGCGGGGAGAGGAGCGGGGAGCTAGGGTTTCATCCGATTTTCGGGGGAGGGATCTATATATAGGCATAGGGGGAGCTAGGAGAGTCCAAATGAGGTGCGGTTTTCGCCCACACGATCGTGATCGAACGACCAAGAGCATGGAGGTGACTTAGATGGGTTATTGGGCTGTTTTGGAGGAGTGTTGGGCTGCAACTTAAAAGAGGCCTTTGCGAGGGTGCGGTTAACCGTTGGAGTACTAAACAAACTCCAAATGACCCGAAACTTGACAGGTGGTCTACCGGTGCTATACCAGGGCCACTTGGCAAGGCTCGGTCCATTCCGAGAATGTTCAACACCCGCACACGGAAAAAGAACAAGAGGGGACGCCGGGGAACATAGGAGTGCGGATTGCAAAAGCAGACAACGGGAATATGCTCGGAATCATGAGACGAACACGTATGCAAATGAGATGCACATGATGACATGATATGAGATGCATGACATGAACAAAATGCAAAATGAAAACAAAACCCAACCACGGAGGGAATATCATAGCACATATTCGAAAATGGCAAGAGTTGGAGTTACAAATATGGAAAGATACATCCGGGGTGTTACAACACTCCACCACTACAAGAGGATCTCGTCCCGAGATCTAGGACTGAAAGAACTCCGGATATTCGGAACGGAGGTGATCCTCGCGCTCCCAGGTGGCTTCTCGGTCGGAATGGTGTGACCACTTTACTTTTAGGAATTTGATTGACTTGTTGCGAGTCTTGCGCTCGGTTTCTTCAAGAATAGCAACGGGGTGCTCATGATAAGAAAGATCTTCTTGGAGGTCAATTTCTTCAAAGTTGATAGTGCGCTCAGGAATCTTGAAGCACTTGCGGAGCTGTGACACGTGAAACACATCGTGCACGTTTGCAAAGTTGGATGGAAGCTCAAGTTGATAGGCGAGATCGCCTCTTTTGCCAATGATCTTGAAAGGACCCACGTATCTAGGGGCAAGCTTCCTTTGATACCGGGCGATGAGTGCCTTTCATTGGAGAGACGGAGGTAGACATGGTCTCCAATTTCAAAAGCCACATCACGGTGCTTGTCATCATAATAGCCCTTCCGCGCGATTACGCGGCTTTTAGATTCTCACGAATGACTTTGCACATTTCTTCGCTTCGTGATCAAGTCGTTGCCATGAAGTTGGCGTTCACTGTCTCGGACCAATTGAGAGGAGTACGGCACTTTCGCCATATAAATTTCGAATGGGGCCTTGCCGAACTCGCTGGAAGCTGTTGTTGTAGGAGAACTTCGGCATATGGGAGACACTCTTCCCACTTCATGCCAAAAGAAATGACACAAGCCCCGAGCATATCTTCAAGGATTTGATTGACTCGCTCGACTTGGCCACTTGTTTGAGGATGAAAAGCTGTCTTTGAAACGAATGTTGGTGCCCATGGCCTTCAAAAGAATCCCGAACTTAGAAGTGAAGATACTTCCGCGATGCGAAGAGATCAATTGCGGAATACCGTGCAAGGAGACAATTCGAGGTGTATAGCTCGCCGGTGAGCTGCTGTGATAGATTCTTTGACAGAAGAAAATGAGCCACTTTAGTAAGCTTGTCAATGACAACGAAGATAGCATCATTTCCACGCTTGGACTTAGGAAATCCGATCACGAAGTCCATCTCGATATGATCAAACTTCCATTCGGAATAGCAAGAGGTTGGAGGAGACCAGCTGGTCTTTGGTGTTCTGCTTTCACCCTTCTGCAGACATCACATTCATTCACGAATTGAGCAATTTCTCGCTTCATTCGAGTCCACCAATCGATTGCTTGAGGTCATGGTACATCTTCGTACTTCCGGGATGAATGGATAGGAGGGAATTGTGTGCCTCATTCATGATGACTTTTCTCGGATCGCCTTTAGGAACCACAATACGATCCTCGAAGAAAAGAGTGCCTTTGTCATCAAGCGATAGCACTTGTATTTGAAATGCCCTTGTCAATACCACGTTTCACCTTCTTCACCATGGTATCCGAAGTTGAGCCTCACGAATTTGATCTTCCAAAGTAGGAGAGACTATGAGGTTGGCAAGAAATCCTTGAGGAACAACTTGAAGATTCAGCTTATGAAAAGCTTCACAAAGATCCGGTTGGAAGGGCTTGAGAATTAAGTGTTGCAATAAGCCTTTCGCTCGAGCATCTGCAATCACATTCGCCTTGCCAGAGTATATTCAATACTTGGATTGTACTCTTGAATCATTTCGACCCATCGAGTTTGCTCGAGGTTGAGGTTTGGTTGAGTGAAGATGTACTTGAGACTCTTGTGATCGGTGAAAATGTCCACTTTCCTTCCCAACAAGAGATGTCTCCATGTTATCAATGCATGGACAATCGCCGCCAACTCAAGATCGTGAGTGGGGTAGTTCTTTTCGTTGGGCTTCAATGGCGAGAGGTATAGGCCACAACTTTCTTCTCTTGCATTAACACAGCACCGAGACCTTGCAAGGAAGCATCACGAAAACTTGAATGGTTTGGATTCATCGGGAGGAGTCAAGGCAGAGCTGTAACTAGCTTCTCTTTGAGGGTATTGAAAGCGACATCACACTCAAAGGCCCGGACATACTTGACATGCTTCGGAGGAGGTTGGAAAGAGGCTTTGCAATCTTGGAGAAGTTCTCAACGAATCTTGACAATAGCTTGCAAGACCGAGAAAATCATGGAGCTGCTTGACATTCGAGGAGGTTCCCAATTCACAATTGAAGACACCTTCTCGGGATTAACAGCGATGCCCTTGGCTGAGATGATATGACCAAGATAAAGAACTTCATCAAGCCGAACTCACATTTGGAAAACTTCAGATAGAATTGATGCTCTCGAGCTTGTCGAGCACCAATCGCAAATGTTTGGCATGATCCTGCTTGTTCTTGGAGAAGACCAAAATATCATCAAGATACACCAAGACGAAATCATTTGTGTAGGGGTTGAAGATAAAGTTCATCATGCGAGAGAAAGTTGGAGGAGCATTGACAAGGCCAAAAGACATGACAAGTATATTCATAAGAACCATAGCTTGTTCGAATCTTTGTCTTGGGAATATCTTGTTCACGAATGCGAATCGATGATAACCCATACGGAGGTCAAGCTTGGAGAATACTTTAGCACCTTTGAGTTGCTCGAATAGCTCATTGATGTTGGGAAGTGGATACTTGTTCTTGATTGTCTTCTTGTTCAATGGACGGTAATCGACACAAAGTCGGTCCGTGCCATCCTTCTTCGGACAAAAGAACTCCACATCCCCATGGAGATGAACTCGGTCCGATCAAACCAGACGCTCTTGTTCATCGAGCTGCTTCTTCAATTCTTTCAGCTCCTTGGGTCCAAGCTTGTAAGGACGCTTGCAAACGGGTTCGATGCGGGCTCAAGATCGATAACGAATTCGGTGGCCGATGAGGAGGCATACCGTAAGCTCTTCGGAAAGACATCTTGGTACTCACAAACGATGGAATCGAGAGATAGCATCCAACTCGCCCTTCTCATTGAGAGAAAACAACGAATGGTTTCATCACGAGCGGCATAGATGATAACATCCTCAGAAGGGTGTGTCAATTGAATTTGCCTGGCAGCACAATCAAGCTGAGCCTTGTGCTGAGAAAGCCAGTCCATCCCGAGAATTAGATCAATATCCGAGTCACCAAGAACAATTGGTTTAGCCAGAAATCTATAGTCGCCAAACCGGATGGAAACATCAGGAGCAACCAAACTAGAAGTCATAAGTTTTCCCGGAGAAACAACTTGCATAACTTTGGACAAAACCTCTGTGTCAAAACTGTGCTTCGATGCAAAAGGATATGACAAGAAAGAATGCGATGCACCAGTATCAAATAAGACTTTTGCAGGAATATCATTAACAGGAAGATTACCCATGATCACATCTGAAGAATCCTCTGCTTGAGCTGCATTCATCATATTCACCTTTGCATACTTGGGATTATGCTTGACCACTGCATTGCTTGAAGACCTCACAGGAGGAGGAGGAGGAAGGCGCCTTTGATTATGGCATTTGTTCGCATAGTGACCCTTTTGCTGGCACTTGTTGCAGGTCACCTCTGAGAGCGGACGGTGATAAGGAGCATTTGACTTTGGAGCTTGAGGCTGAGACTTGTTACAGTAGCTTGGGTTGGGTGGGTGGGAAGATCCACGACCACCGAGTTCTTCTGGCGATAAGGCCGACGGAACGGAGGAGGAGGAAGGTAGAACTTTTGCTGCTTTGTGCCACTTGAGAGGAAGAAGAGGACTGAAGCGCATCCTGATTCTCTTCTTTGAAGCCTCACACTTGAGCTGAGCACCTTCTAGCTTGAGTGCCATATTATAGAATTGATCAAACCGAGTAGGCTCGGAAAGAACAAGAGATAACTGCAGATCCTCTCTAAGGCCACCTCTGGCGATAGATCATACTTTTCTCATCAGAGCGTCTTGTTTAGCGAATCGAGCAAGTTTCAAATCAGTATGTTGTATTCAGTACATCGACATGTTTCCTTGCTTGAGATTGCGAAACTCCTCACGCTTGCTCTCAACAACTTTGGTAGGAATGTGGTGAGCTTTAAAGTCCCGGTAAATCAGTCCAAGTAATCGATCGACCACCTCTAGAATCCTTGTATTCTTTGGAACCAATCAGTTGCTCGATCCTTGAGCTGAAAAGACACGAACTTGGCGTAGTCCTCGTGTCCGACATTGCTGCATTCAAGTGCTTGTTGATATCCACGAGCCAATCGTCGGCGTCGTGGCCTCGCACACGATGGTGAAAGACTTTGGCTGGTTGGCAAGGAACTGGTTGAGTGTAGGAAAGCGTGGTGATGGAAGAACTGCCCTTGACCTTGATTCCCTTGGTTGCCTTGGCCTTGGTTACGCTCTTGCATCAGCTGAATCAACAAGCGGCGTTGGCGTTAGTGGTTGCCATCAAAGTTTGCCATGCCTCCGGAGGCGGAGGTGGAGGTGGAGGGTTCGCTGACTCCCATCACTGCGTTCCGGATTACGGCGTTGGTGGAGCCATCTGAAGAGGGTGACATCCGTTAGCATCTTGATAGACAGATAGACAAGTTGAATCAACGGATAGAAATTGCAACATATAGTCTTCACAATAAACATTGAACAGGATGAGCGAATGAATTCCAAAGTAAACATCATGTCCATAAAGGTGAGAAGCCACTTGATAAGAGATTGATGAATGAAAATAAAAACAAGGTGTGAATGGAACAAATGAGTGGTAAGGATTACCCAATCACAAACCAAATATCTGCGGAAGAAATGTTAGAGCTACTTGAATCCCACCTATAAACTCCCGAAACTTTCCGGTTATGCAATCAGGTGTTGGGGATACAGGGAGCAATATATATCTCACCCAAGCTAACAATCCCTACATCCATTGTATCCATCCTTCAACACATAACCAAGAAACCTTGAAATCGTGTACCTCAACCTTCAAAAGCATCCGTTATACGAGTCATGGCAATACTCCGTACTCACCACGATCTTTGGGTTAGCGGGGTTATCTCACCAACAATTGCATAAAAGAGATTTTCGATGTCGGCGTACTAAACTCGGTATTCCGAATCGCAACGATAAAATTATGACGACAACACCTCGGAGCTCAACTCCCCGGGACACTGCCACAACCCCTAAATGTCAGGAGGCAACCAAGACAATGTTCTCGTCATAAGAATATCGGAACGATCCCAAGATACCCGCGTGATCCTAAAAAAAAAATTTAATGAAATTTGAGAAGAGAAGAGTCAAAACTCTACGTCAGGATACCTCACCAGAAGGTCGAGGGGACTGGGGAGTAAAAAGAATTCCTAACTCTCCGATATATATAATCCTAAATGACTCAAAACATTTTTCTAGACACAACTCGGCCACTAAAACGATCAAGCAGTGGGGGCTCCTAAGGTCGGGGATGGCTCTGATTACCAACTTGTAACGCCCTCGATGCGGCTATATCTCCCACGTGTCGAAGCACGACTTAGAGGCATAACCGCATTGAAAGCAACGTCGCAAGTGAGGTAATCTTCGCACAATCCATGTAATACATAAGGGAAAAGGTACATAGTTGGCTTACAGTCGCCACTTCACACAATTACATGAATAAAACATTACATCATCCAGATACAATCAAGGTCCGACTACGGAACCAAAATAAAAGAAGAATACCCCACATGCAACACAGATCCCCGATCGCCCCAACTGGGCTCCACTACTAATCGTCCGGAAAGGAAACATAGTATCGACCAAGGGCCTCATCATATTCCCACTTCAGCTCGATTCGCCATCTGCTATTTGGCATCACCGTACTGCATCTGTTTTGGTAGAATCATGAGCCAGGGACTCAGCAATCTCACACCCATGAGATCAACACTATTTAAGCAAGGGAAGGCTGGTGTCAAAAGGAGGAGCTGCTGCAAGTTTACTAGCATATATGGTGGCTACATCGCAAAAGAGAGCGAGAAGAGAAGCAAGGCGCGGTCGTGAAGCTATTAGCGATCAAGAAGTGATCGACTACTTACGTCAAGCATAACTCCAACATCGTGTTCACTTCCGGACTCCGAGAAGAGACCATCACGGTTACATACACGGTTGATGTATTTTAATTAAGGTCAACTTGGGTTTTCTACAACGGACATTAACAAATTCCCATCGCCTCATAACCATGGCACGGCTTTGAAAGATAATACCTGCAGGGTGTCCCAACAGCCCATCACAAGCTCTCACGGTCAGCGAAGGAATAAACCTTCATCCAAGACACACCGATCGACTCGGTATCCGGTACATCAAGACATTTCGACAATGGTAAAACAAGACCAGCAAGACCTCCCATTTGTGCCGACAAATCCCGATAGGAGCTGCACATATCTCGTTCTCGAGGCACACCGGATGAGACATCCAACGAGTAAAACCAGACCTCGAGTTTCCCCAAAGGGGCCCATGATCTACTCGATTCGGACCAACACTCGAAGGAGCAGCGGCCCGGGGGCTAAAATAAAGATGACCCTCGGGCTCGCGAAACCCAAGGGAAAAAAAGGTATAGGTGGCAAATGGTAAAACCAAGGTTGGGCCTTGCTGGAGGAGTTTTATTCAAAGCGAACTGTCTAGGGGTCCCATAAATCACCCGACCGCGTAAGGAGCATAAAATCAAGGAACATAACACGGTATGACGGAAACTAGGGTGGCAAGAGTGGAACAAAACACCGGGCATAAGGACGAGCCTTCCACCCTTTACCAAGTATATAGATGCATTAATTAAAACAATAGATATGGTGATATCCCAAAATATCCGTGTCCAACAAGGAACAAACTTCATCTTCACCTGCAACTAGCAACGCTATAAGAGGGGCTGAGCAAAGCGGTAACATAGCCAAACAACGGTTTGCTAGGACATGGGTGGTTAGAGGTTGACATGGCAATATGGGTGGCATGATATAGCAAGTGGTAGGTATCGCAGCATAGGCATAGCAAAAGAGCGAGCATCTAGCAAGCAAAGATAGAAGTGATATCGAAGGTATGGTCATCTTGCCTGTAAGGTTCTCAGAGTTGTCGAAGGCTGGATCCTCGTAGGCGTTCTCAACAGGCTCCTCGTTCACGTACTCGTCTCCCGGCTCTACCCAAAGCAAGAACACAAGCAACGGAACCACAATCAAACAAGGAACAATGCACAAGCAATATGATGCAAAACATGACATGCTATGCGAGATGTGATATGCAATGCATATGTATGCTCCGGAAGGAAAATGATGAACCGGGCATCAACTTGGCAAACCAAGTATGCCGCTGGAAAGATGAGATGATTTCGGTTGAAATCGATATAAAGATCACCGAATCGGATGCACGGTTTGCAAATGACAAGCAAAACAAGAATGGCGAAAACTGCGTTTAACAGCCCGATGCTACTTAGCACGCAACAAGAAACTATGCTACAGCACCCCAACATAACAACAAAGCATATGGCAGCGAACTACAGGAGATGCTTAACAAAAGAGGAACACTGAGCTACGGCTAAATCACATCATAACATGTTCAAACAAGCATGGTGAAAGTGCTCAAAATATCAGGTTCACAGACTTGGTGAAAATACTAACATGCCAGGAATTAACATCAGGAAGGCATGTTTAGAGCAAGCAAACAACATGCTACAGGAACTTATAATAGCAAAGCAAGGCATGACATGATTCTACTCAAAGCATATTTCAATAGTACCTTACTGACCATAAGCCAAAAAGGACTCTAAGAAATGATGGCACCCAAGTAAACATTGCAAGTTTTATTACAGATTTCAGACTTAGTAGAAAAACTGGGCATGGCAAAAACAGATTCAACATGGCATGTTCGTGAGCTCGATGCACTCACTACAGAGCATCTCCTGATAAACTAAGCATACACCCATCAAGAAGACATGGCATAGGAGCTATACATGGCAAATCAACATCATAGCATGCACGGATCAGCTACAACGACCTCGTGAAAATTGAATCTCACGCAAACAGTCTGTCAGGAAACATTTTCAAGCAAAAGTAGAGCACGAAAATGACATGCTAGACTACTCCATAAATGTCAACAAAGGCATGGATGGATAGAGAACATTCATATGTTCAAAACACCCTTACTGATCATGCTCAAAAAGGGCATAGAACTCTCTGTAACAACATGAACATATGGCATAAAATTAACAGCAGGACATGACTTAGTGAAATCACTAAGTTCCTGAAATCAGCAACAACATCATCCCTACTTTGCATGCTTGTTCTAGTCAACACATAGCTCACAAAAATACATGGCAAACACCCCTGGAAAGATGGCATGGCAATGTCCAACTCACATGTAGGACTCAAGTTCATAAGGTGCACACATAATTCATGGCAAAAATGACAAAAGAGCTCGAACTGATAAGATTCTGAAACTAACGATCTGAAGCCATCTTCCAACAGCATTTCGGGCATCAAGATGAGCTCAAATGTAAATGATGCAATGGAATGAAATGATGTTCTCTTCGAGGCGAACAATTTGACATATTATACGCCCAAAACGGAGCCACGGTTGCAGAGATGTGATGCTATGAAAATGCCACGAAATTACCACAGATTTAGGACTTAGTGGAAATTTTGGGGGGGAAGAAAGTCAACCGTCGGGATATCTCAGATCGGATCTGGCCGGAGACGGGCTCGGGGTCGCCGGAGAGGGCGCGGCGGAGGGGAGGAGGTCGCCGGCGGGCTGCTGCGGCGGCGGGGCTGGCGGTGGCGTGGCGTGGCGGTGGCCATGGCAGTGTGTGAGGCGAGGCATGGCAGGCTTGGGCGGGGCCTTGGGCATGGCGGCGGCTGGGCGGCATGCGGCGGCGGTGGCCGGGCGGCGTGCAGGCGGGCGGCGGCGGCGCATGGCGGCGGCGTGCGGCGATGGCGGGCGGAGGCGCGGCGCTTGGGCGCTGGCGCTGTGTTGAGGGCTGGCTGGCCCCAGGAACTGGGCCGGGCGGGCGGTGGCGGCGCGGTGCCCATATGGCAGCCCCGGATTGGCTGCGGGCGCGGCGTCGGACGCGTCCGGCGCCGTCCGGACGTGTCCGGCGCGGGGAGAGGAGCGGGGAGCTAGGGTTTCATCCGATTTTCGGCGGAGGGATCTATATATAGGCATAGTGGGAGCTAGGAGAGTCCAAATGAGGTGCGGTTTTCGCCCACACGATCGTGATCGAACGACCGAGAGCATGGAGGTGACTTAGATGGGTTATTGGGCTGTTTTGGAGGGGTGTTGGGCTGCAACTTAAAAGAGGCCTTTCTTGGTGCGGTTAACCGTTGAGTACTAAACGAACTCCAAATGACCCGAAACTTGACAGGTGGTCTACGGTGCTATACCAGGGCCACTTGGCAAGGCTCGGTCCATTCGAGAATGTTCAACACCCGCACACGGAAAAAGAACAAGAGGGACGCCAGGAACATAGGAGTGCCGGATTGCAAAAGCAGACAACGGGAATATGCTCGGAATCATGAGACGAACACGTATGCAAATGAGATGCACATGATGACATGATATGAGATGCATGACATGAACAAAATGCAAAATGAAAACAAAACCCAACCACGGAGGGAATATCATAGCACATATCCGAAAATGGCAAGAGTTGGAGTTACAAATATGGAAAGATACATCCGGGGTGTTACATCACATCAAAGCTTAATCATATCTAAAGGGGGAAAAAGAGATAGATAATCACATCATAGAGAGACCCTAGTTGCTTGGTATTCAAAGAGGAGAGAAGTTACATGTCTTTAGAGGGGAAAGACATGTTCATGTTGTTTTGTTTTGTTTGTGTGCTGGCTTTGCTCTGATTTTCTATTCCTTATCTTCTCCAAATATCCCACATAAGATTCAGGGGGAGCAAGACATCTAAGGGAAGGAAATCTTCAATTCATTGCATATCTTTACCTTTGGGGACATGTCTACACTCAAATAGAGTACCTAGTACTCACTCTATACATGTCATCCCAAATCTTGGTACTCTTGTGGTTTATTGCTCTTGCTCTGCTTAGTAGATGTTTCTGTGTTGTCTAACATTGTTTACTCAGGTTCATCTCTTCCAAAGCTAGCTCAAGACCACAAGGTAAGTATATGCATCACACTCATGTGCATGAGGATCTCTTGCTGATGTACATATTGTTTGCAAGAAGGACTCATGAGCATGAAGGTACTTTCTCCTATTCACACCATTAACTCTGATGCATATAGCCAAGATACATGTAACTCATTGCTTGCTCTGTCATGATTATGCACTCACATGATCTTATGTTCCATATTTACATGATTGCATATATGTAGGGGGGCTATGCATGTTACATGTCCTTCCAAAGCTTTACTTGTCTTCCTCTATATCTTTATCTAAAGCTTTGATGTATGTTGTCATCAATTGCCAAAAAGGTGGAGATTGAAAGCACAAGTGCTCCCTGGGTGATTTTGGTAATTAATGTCAACATATCTCTTGTTGGACTAATACTTTTATCTAGTGTATTTTAGATAAGTCCAACATTTGAGTGGCATGGACAAGAGGATGTGGAACCCCTTCAAGATGCTAAAGACAAAGGATTGGCTCAAGCTCAAAGCTCGGGACTCTATATTTTCTATTTCAGTGATCCAAGATCACATTGAGTTTATAGAAAAGCCAATACTATTAAAAGGGGATGAGGTGTTGATTAATGGCTTGCTTGCTCAAAATGCTTAGTGATATGCTCCAAAGCCCTCAACCACTTTCTCATACCCACATATGTCCCAAACCAAAAGTCAAACTCGGCCCCACCGATTTCATCCATCCAGCGCTAGCGAGTTCATTTGACATAGCCACAGCCAGAAACCCTAGTCACTTCGGTCTAACCGATGGGATCTCGGTCCCACCGAGATGGGCTTGCAAACTCCCTGTTGTCTATTGCAACATTTTCGATCTCACCGAGAATATGTAATCGGTCACATCGACTTTGCCTGACCAACTCTCTGTTTTTCTTATTACTAAATCGGTCCCACCGAGTTGTGTAATGTGTCAAACCGAGATGAGGTTTTACCCTAACCCTTGCACATCGGTTCCAGCGAGTTGATCATATCGGTCCCATTGAAATGCCTAACGGTCACATTAGGAACTAAATCGGTCCGATCGAGTTTTCTAATTCGGACCCATCGAGTTTGGTGAATTATGTGTAATGGTTAGATTTTGTGTGGAGGGTATATATACCCCTCCACCCTATCCTCATTCGTGGGGGAAGCCATCAGAATGTGCCTACACTTCCAACATTCATTTTCTGAGAGAGAACCACCTACTCATGTGTTGAGGCCAAGATATTCCAATCCAACCATATGAATCTTGATCTCTAGCCTTCCCCAAGTTGCTTTCCACTCAAATCATCTTTCCACGAAATCCAATCCTATGAGAGTGAGTTGACTGTTGGGGAGACTATCATTTGAAGCACAAGAGCAAGGAGTTCATCAACAACACACAATCTATTACCTTTTGGAGAGTGTTGTCTCCTAGATTGGTTAGGTGTCACTTGGGAGCCTCCGACAAGATTGTGGAGTGATTCAAGGAGTTTGTAAGGGCAAGGAGATCGCCTACTTTGTGAAGATCTACCCTAGTGAGGCAAGTCCTTCGTGGGCGATGGACATGGTGGGATAGACAAGGTTGCTTCTTCGTGGACCCTTCGTGGGTGGAGCACCCTTTGTGGGTTGAAGTCTCCATCAACGTGGATGTACGATAGCACCACCTATCGGAACCACGCCAAAAACATCCGTGTCTCCAACTGCGTTTGCACACTCCAATCCCATCCCCTTACTTTCTTGCAAGTCGCATGTTTTACTTTCCGCTGCTCATATACTCTTTGCATGCTTGCTTGATATGTATTGTGAATGGTTAAACTTGTGCTTAAACTTCACCTCAGCTTGAAAAACTTGAAAACTACAAACTTTATGAGTTGAGGGTCTATTCACCCCTCTCTAGACGCCTCTTCTCGATCCTTTCATAAGGTGACGCAGCACCTAGAATAGCCTCTAGTCGAAAGTTATGAAGTAGCATCTTGTATATTTCGTCCAAGGCTTCATTCACTCATTATGGTGGCTTCAACGTCCTGAAATCATCACTTGTAACTCCGTTCTTGTTCCCTTGCGCATGCCATCATCTCCGTGCTTGTTCTTGCTCCAATGTTCATCCTCCTCCAAGCTAGGCCCTTCATTTGTAAGCAAAACAAATGTATCCAATTTAGGCAGCATCATATTCTCATGAACATTAGAATCATTACTAAGAAACAAAAGTACATGGTAATTTAATTGGCGTGCGCGTGCTATAGTAATTGATCCAGTATGTATAGCAGCAGGGGCTATGGGTGTAACAATGGTATTGATGTCCTCATCATTGAGGGGGAACTCTTTGTGATTCCGGTCGAGATGAAGATACCCTGAACAAACCCCTCAAAGGATTGTTTTCCATAGTGACAAGTGACAATAAATTTCAACACGTAATATAAATTTTTCCTTACCGATTTCCACTTACCAAGAGTGCTTCACTCCCCGGCAATGGCGCTAGAAAAGAGTCTTAATGACCCACATGTATAGGGGATCAATCGTAGTCTTTCGATAAGTAAGAGTGTCGAACCCAAAGAGGAGCAGAAGGAAATGACAAGTGGTTTTCAGCAAGTTAATTTCTGCAAGCACTGAAATTGTCTGTAACCGGTAGTTTGATAGCAAGATAATTTGTAACAAGTAAGAATAGTAACAAGAAGTGCAGCAAGGTATCCCAATCCTTTTGATGACAAAGGATAGGCCAGAATGGTCTCAAATAATAAGTAAAGCGTTCTTGAGGTCACACGGGAATTTCATCTAGTCACTTTCATCATGTTGGTTTGATTTGCGTTCGTTGCTTTGATAATTTGATATATGGGTGGACAGGTGCTTGGGTGCTGTACTTACTTGAACAAGCATCCAAGTATGAGTAACCCCCTTGCAAGCATCCGCAACTATGGAAGAAGTATTAAGATAACACTAACCATAGCATTAAAATATGGATCCAAATCAGCCCCTTATGGAATAGCGCGTAAAGTAGGGTTTAATCTTCTGTCACTCTAGCAACCCATCATCTAATAAAAACTCCACAATGCATTCCCTTAGGACCAAAGATGGTGAAGTGTCATGTAGTCGACGTTCACATAACACCACTAAGGGAATCACAACATACATATCATCAAAATATCGAACGAAATCCCGTGTAGACGTTGGAGCACAATTATCGGAACTGGAGCATAATTATCGGAATCTTTATTTTCACGAAAGACATTAAAAAGATGAAGCATATGAGGCACCCTCAATTCCATTTTTTGTAGTTTTCTTTTATAGACTAAACTAGTGATAAAACAAGAAACAAAACGATTCGATTGCAAGACCTAGAGACATACCTTCAAACACTAACCTCCCCGGTAACAGCGCCAGAAAAGAGCTTGATGTCTTTTTTTCGAAAAGAGGGGACTCCCCGGCCTCTGCATCAAGGGTGATGCATACATCCATCTTTATTAACTAAAATGGTGCCAACAAAGTTCCAAGGTCTCAAGTCTGAAAAAGAAAGGCAGCTCACACAGAGCGCAAAAATGCTAGAAACACAGACTAGCCATGAACAAGGTGCCACAACCGGCTGGCTAAACAAAGATAGGTAAACTAATTGCCTATCCTGTTACATGACCGCCATCCAAACCGGCTGAAGATATCCCGAGCGACCATCTCCCAACGGATAGACCTAGTAAACAAAGAGCTTGATGTCTACTACACAACCTTCTTCTTGTAGACGTTGTTGGGCCTCCAAGTGCAGAGGTTTGTAGGACAGTAGCAAATTTCCCTCAAGTGGATCACCTAAGGTTTATCAATCCGTGGGAGGCGTAGGATGAAGATGGTCTCTCTCAAACAACCCTGCAACCAAATAACAAAGTCTCTTGTGTCCCCAACACACCCAATACAATGGTAAATTGTATAGGTGCACTAGTTCGGCGAAGAGATGGTGATACAAGTGCAATATGGATGGTCAATAAAGGTTTTCGTAATTTGAAAATAGAAAAACAGCAAGGTATCAAGTGATAAAAGTGAGCACAAACAGTATTGCGATGCTTCGAAACAATCCCTGGGGTTCATACTTCCACTAGTGCAAGTTCTCTCAACAATAATAACATAATTGGACCATATAACTATCCCTCAACATGCAACAAAGAGTCACTCCAAAGTCACTAATAGCGGAGAACAAACGAAGAGATTAATGTAGGGTACGAAACCACCTCAAAGTTATTCTTTCCGATCAATCCATTCGGCTATTCCTATAAGTGTCACAAACATCCCTAGAGTTCGTAGTAAAATAACACCTTAAGACACAAATAAAAAAACTAATGTCACCTAGATACTCAAATGTCACCTCAAGTATCCGTGGGTACGATTATATGGTATGCATCACACAATCTAAGATTCATATATTCAAACCAACACAAAGTACTTCATAAAGTCCCCCAAAGTTTCTACCGGAAAGTCAAGACGAAAACGTGTGCCAACCCCTATGCATAGATTCCCAAGGTCACGGAACTCGCAAGTTGATCACCAAAACATACATCAAGTGGATCAATAGAATACCCCCTTTGTCACCACGATTATCCCACGCAAGACATACATCAAGTGTTCTCAAATCGTTAAAGACTCAATCCGATAAGATAACTTCAAAGAGAAAACTCAATCCATTACAAGAAGGTAGATGGGGAGAAACATCATAAGATCCAACAATAATAGCAAAGCTTGCAACACATCAAGATCGTGCGAAATCAAGAACACGAGAGAGAGAGAGAGAGAGAGAGAGAGAGAGAGAGAGAGAGAGAGAGAGAGAGAGAGAGAGAGAGAGAGAGAGAGAGAGAGAGAGAGAGAGAGAGAGAGAGAGAGAGATCAAACACATAGCTACGGGTACATACCCTCAGCCTCGAGGGTGAACTACTCCCTCCTTGTCATGGAGAGCGTTGGGATGATGAAGATGGCCACCGGTGATGGATCCCCCCTCCGGCAAGGTGCCAGAAGAGGGTCCCGATTGGTTTTTGGTGGCTATAGAGGCTTGCAGCGGCGGAACTCCCCATCTAGGTTTCTTTTCAGGGGTTTTCGTATTTATAGGAATTTTTGGCATCGGTCTCATGTCAGGGGGGTCTCTGAGTCATCCACGAGATAGGGGGGGGGGCGCACCCTCCACCCTCCTGGACGGCTCGGGACTCTTTTGGCCCAACTCTTTTACTTCGGGGGCTTATTTTGGTCCATAAAAAATCATTAAAAATTGGCACATCAATTGGACTCCGTTTGGTATTCTTTTTCTTTAAAACTCAAAAACAAGGAAAAAACAGAAACTTGCACTGGGCTCTAGGTTAATAGGTTAGTCCCAAAAATCATATAAAATAGCATATAAATGCATCTAAAACATCAAAGATGGATAATATAATAGCATGGAACAATCAAAAATTATAGATACGTTGGAGACATATCAAGATGTAATTAACATTACTAGTCACCCACAGGTACCAATCTGAGGTTCCAGTACAAAGATTGAACACAAGAGATGATCAAGGGTTTTGAGGTGAGATGGTGCTATTGTAGATGTTGATGAAGATTGGCCTCCCAAAGATGAGAGGGTTGTTGGTGATGACGATGGCTTCGATTTCCCCCTCCTAGAGGGAAGTTCCCTCGGCGGAATCGCTCCGTCGGAGGGTAAAAGTGCTCCTGCCCAAGTTTCACCTCGAGACGGCGGTGCTTGATGTCTACTACACAACTTGTTCTAGTTTACTCGTGTTGGGCCTCCAAGCGCATCGTTTTGTAGGATAGTAGAAAATTTCCCTCAAGTGGATGACCTAAGGTTTATCAATCCATGGGAGTTGTAGGATGAAGATGGTCTCTCTCAAACAACCCTGCAACAAAATAATAAAAAGTCTCTTGTGTACCCAACACACAAAATACAATGGTAAATTGTATATGTGCACTAGTTCGGCGAAGAGATAGTGATACAAGTGTAATAATGATAGTAGATATTGATTTTTGTAATGGGAACAATAAAAAACAATAATGTGGCAATAGATAAAACGGAGCACAAACGGTATTGCAATGCTTGAAAATAAGGCCTAGGGTCGTACTATCGCTACTGCAATCTCTCAACAATGCTAATATAATTGCATCATATAACCATCCCTCAATGTGTGATGAAGAAGCACTCCAAAGTTCCTGTCTAGCGAAGAACATAAGAAGAAATTATTTGTACGGTACGAAACCACCTCAAAGCTATTCTTTCCGATCAATCTATCCTAGAGTTCGTACTAAAATAACACCAAGCAATTCTTTGCGATCGATCTAACCAAGACTTCATACTAAAATAACACCATATAATACACATCAACCAACTCTAATGTCACCGTGAATATCCGTGAGTTGATTATACGATATGCATCAAGCAATTTCAGATTTCTAATACTCAATCCAACAAAAAGAACCTCAAAGAGTGCCCCAAGGTTTCTACCGAAGAACATGCATCAACCCCTATGCATAGATTACCCCAATGTCACCTCGGGAATCTGCGAATTGAGTGCCAAAACACATATCAAGTGAATCAATATGATACCCCATTGTCACCAAGGGTATTCATAGCAAGACATACATAAAGTGTTCCCAAATCCATAAAAGTATTCAACCGTAAGAATGAAATCTCAAAGGGAAAACTCAATTCACAACAAGATAGAGAGGGGAAAACACCATATTATCCAACTATATTAACAAAGTCGGTGATACATTGTCGGTGCAACAAACCCTGGGTCGCTGCCCAGACCGTGCACAGGTACAAGGACAGAGATTACAACCCCAAGATCAAGCCAAGCGAGGAGGACCAGTTCATCAAAGGGTCCAAGTACAGACAAAGAAGACCAAGATAAGCCAAAGAAGCAAGATACTGCGAAGGAAAGAACCTCCCTTGCCGGGCAGGCGAGCCTGGCGAGGTTGGGTTTGCCCCGGAAGCATACTTCCAGATCGTCCCGGCAGGCCCTGCTGGGGCTTGCGGAGTCCAACCACTCAATCTCTCCACCTCATGAGCGACACAAGTCACAGATCAGTGTGGTGTCAAGCCCCAATATGACTAAGTGGTTGCTTTTCGCCACATGGCAGCCACTTCCTACAGCAAACACCTCCATATGACACCCGTCATGAGACGTGCCAAGCAAGCAGGCGCGAGGCTGGCAAAATATCCCGGCTAGGGCTGCCGGCATGCTATGATGTGACATTAGGCGGCGCAATTAATGCACCATGTCAGCCTGCAGAGTTTGGTATGATAGCACTGTTTTCTATCTAATTAGTATGTACAAACTAATTTGCCACTGTGGTGACCCCTTAACCTATAAAAGGAGGCCCATGGCAACCGTAGAAAGGGTTCGCGAGGTTGGAAACCATAGCCCCTCACATATCCATACGCACGTAGCCACTCCGCCCCGAGGCAACCCTACCGGGCAAGTGTGCTGCGACCGCAACCACCTTGTCCACCATCAATCCACCAAAGTAGGAGTACGGTTTTACATCTTGCAGCGGTCCGATCCTGGGTAACAACCGCCTGTGTGATCTCTGCCATGCTGCGCTACGCTTATCTGCTCTTTGTGCAACGTGTCCATCCCCCCGCTGAACCAAAAGGGGCTCGTAGCCCCATAGGTGGCCATGGATCCCCCACGACATCTTTGGCGCGCCAGGTAGGGGGTTCACTTGCGCAAACCTCAGAGCATCGGTAGCGCGTCACCTTCATCGCCATTTTCATCATCGACGACGTCAACGACTATGGCGCCTAAGAAGAAGTCCGGAAACTACAAAAAAAATACACTTCCGTGATGATATGTGTTTGTCACTGTAGGTCGCGTTTTTTGTCATGCATGTACATCCATGATGATTTTATGACAGAATCAAGATAGTCATACCTGTGCTGTCGTAGAAGTGATCCATGACATTGCCAAAATTATCATCATGGAAGTGTCCACTTCCATGACGATAAATCGCGTGACACAGAAATGCTTCCATCAAGGGTGACCGACACGTGGCATCCACCATAACGGAATGCCGTTAAGCTATCGGGTCCGGTTTTGGATCCGATAACCCGTTAACAGCCCCGACCATGGGGATTTTCCACGTGTAAAATCATCATTAGCTCGAGGAAACACGTGTCAGCTCACCGTTGGGACAGATGTCATCCACTCATTGGACCGAAGGCGCCTATGATACGTTGACACGTGGCATGGCCCAACAGAGGCCCATTCCTATGAAAAGGCCGGCCCGTTTGATTTGGTCAAAAGGTGGCGGGTCGGCCCATGGACAGCCTGTTAACGGCCTGTTCGCATATAGCCCATTTACAGCCCGCTAACCCAAGGCCCGTTACGACCTATCTGAATTAGGCCCAGTAGCGTCATCTGGGTCGTCCAATATGATTGCAGCCCATTTTAAGTTCCGACCCATGTATGGCCCATGACATCTTTCGGCCCATATGAGGCCCTTTGTAACTCTTGGCCCATTAACGGCCTGTGGTGAAACTGGTCCGTAATGAACAGTGTATCACTTTATACCAATTAACGGCCCATTAATCCATTGGGCCGTCTGCAGCCCATGTTATCTTTCGGCCTTCTCATGGCCCATTTATTCTTGGGCTCATTTCCAGCATTCGGTTACTTACGGCCCATTACTGTCATTTTCTGCTTGTGGGCCAAATTCAGCCCATGGTTACAGTTGGCCCGTTTGTGGAATGTTAATATGTTGGGCCATTTTCATAGCATCATCAAATATGGCCTATTAACGACGGCCCGTTATGGTCGGCCCATGAACGGACGATTCCAACTCTAGCCCGTTTACGACCATAATGCGGTCTGTTATTGGCCCATGTTTGGCGAATCGATCATACGACCCGTATAAGGCCCATTGATGATACGGCCCGTAGAAGGCCCATTGTTTCTACGACCCGTAGAAGGACCATTGTCTCTATGACCCATAGAAGGCCCATTGTTTCTACGGCCAGTAGGAGGCCCAGTGTCACTACAGTAAATATGTAGCCCATGGTACTGTGGCCTAGTTTTAAAAAATAGTTTATTGCAGCCACTAGCAAACCACGGAAAAAGAGCTATACTGACAAAAGAAAACAAATAAACAAGACAACAAGGAAATAAATAAGCAAGCAACTTACGCTAGGCTATCACGGCTATTACACATATTACATCCACTGGGCATCAAAGTTCACCACCAATGCAAATAAACACGACGACAAGAATATACAAAACTGAGGGCTCTTCAGAAGGCACTAGGCCTGGCCAGTTCGGGCCCCCCAAAGAGCCGAAGAAGCTGACTAGACCTCAGTTGTGTCAACGATAGATGCTTCACCTGTAGCTGTATGGCATGATAGTGAGGAAAGCAGTCCTCTGACATCTTCATTACGTCTTTCACTTCAAGTTGGAGCTGAGCTGAAGCAAGCCTTTCCTCTTTAAGTTGAGACTGAAGAAGTCGAACTGATTGAGGCAGCAACTGCATAAAGGTTGTCTCACACCTGCTGCTGCTGGTGAGTAGCTTCAACTCACTGTCTTCATCAAGACAGGACCTTGGGGTCATCTCGCTGTCCTCAAGATGGTTTGTCTCACTATCTTCCCTAATGTTCTACCTGGCATAAGAGATACGACTCTGAAAGAGAAACAAGGAGACACGTAACAGGTTTCACAATTATATAAGCAAATAAATGGATCTGTTCTGCATAAGGAACATGTTTTTACAACTAAAATTTGAAACTGGTAGTTGTTGCAAACATCCAATCAGATGTAAACAGCAAAGCAAACAACAGTGGAGGAAATGATGCCTATCCAAATCTATACTAGAACGAAGTTTGAAGGCTTGAGAAGGATGAACTTACATTACATGTTAACATGGGCTGGACAAAGCCCTTCTCCATGTTGATGGAAGGATAATTCAATAAATTCCCCAAAGAAAATGCTTTATAAGTGTTGCTATCATTCTACATTTTGCAAAGAGTAAATATAGATCAGATAATATTGGAAGAAACGGAGGATAATGAAGCTCAAGTGCAGACTGATGATACATAATCAAATAGCAATTAATTAAGTACAATGTTACAAGGCAAAAGGGAGAGAGGTACTGACAAGAGCAATGTAGAGCCCAGTATTGTTGTGAGATCATATGATCCTTTGAGCAAGGAGATTCATCTGGAATTAGTTTTCATACAAGAGAGAAGGTAAGGCACATGCAGAAATTTAGGAGTTCAAATTTTGAATTGATATCATAGACAATACCTGACGCCGGGCTCTCAGCAGTTCTAATAGGGTTTGGCCCTTTGGAGTAGGGGTAAAGTGTGAATGCAGTTGGGCACGTGTTTTCTGTGGCTGCTGATCTATCTGATTTAACAGGTATCACTACCTTTTCCAAATACCTAGTTTGTACTCATTAAGGATCTGCACTCACCCTCTTCCTTTTGGACATCTATTACGAAAGAACAACATTTGACTGGAAAAACATAGTATGCCGACACATGGAATAGGTACAGAAAATGGATAGGTATGGCATATACTCATATATGATGCTTAAACTAAGCAGATGGTGTAACAAAGTAGAAGTAATACAAGAGGTCAGATGCAAAATATGTGCGACCAATACAACCTTGCCAAGTTAGAGCAAGCACCTTGATAGGTGAATAAGATAGTCCATCCTCCACCATGCCAAGTTTGTTAGCCAGTGGATTGTTCCGCAATATTCCTCTCGTGCGCCCATTATCATATTCATTTTGATAATGTTCAATATCTGACATGCATGAAAACATAAAAACAAGTGAGATTATCTTTGTAATGCAGAAATGATTCTAATCCAATACTGCCTCCCTGTATACCCCTTTGTTCTATCTCTACAATTATTTTAAGAGATGCCATGCATGCTGTAATTTGGTGTGTGCATTAATATAATGTGGCCTACTACTCAAAATATGAGAGCTCCAAAAGTGATGACACTTCGCAGATGACAGTTGATAGAGGCAAAGGTGTCCCGTCTTTCGATGAGATGGTGGCTATCGTTTTGGTGGAAGTTGCCTTTGACGATCCGACTACGAATGTGCGAGGACGTCACGCCTTAGCAATTGCTAAACCAACTCCGAGAGGTTATTGACCACGCCGGAGCATGATCCACCTGACCACGAGGGTCTGTTTCCTTCGAGCAAACGAAGAACAAGCAAGAAACTGAGATTGCAATCTGGATATTGCGAATATAAGATGAAAATTTTATTGATCAACATGGGGTTCTGTGACGCCTTTGTCTAGTCGTTGAACACAAACAAAGTACGTGAAGTTGCAGCTATGGCGAACTTTTAATCTAAACAAAACCCAAAGTCTAAACGGTGCCCTAAGGGCTGTATATATGGAGGAAGAGGGGGGAATTTCATGGCCCTTGGTGGAGGGGTCCGAAATCAACCCTATCTCTTGTTTCCCCACACATACGGACTCTAAGAATATCCTATACTTATGTATTTAGAAATTACATGGGACTGGCCCAATAATAAGGTGATGCAACACCTAGATTAGCCTCTTGATGAAATTTATGAAGTGGCATCTTGTATATTTCGTCCAAGGCTTCATGCACCCATTATGGTGGCTTCAAAGTCCTGAAATCATCACTTATAACTCCGTTCTTGTTCCCCTTGCACATGCCATCATCTCCATGCTTTTTCTTGCTCCAATGTTCATCCTTCTCCAAGCTAGGCCCTTCATTTGTAAGCAAAACAAATGTATCCAATTTAGGCAGCACCATATTCTCATGAACATTAGAATCATTACCAAGGAACGGAAGTACCTGATAATTTAATTGGCGTGCGCGAGCTCTAGTAATTGGTCCAGTATGTCTAGCAGCAGGGGTTGTGGGTGTAACAATGGTATTGATGTCCTCATCATCCTCCCCTTCTTGAAATGAAGTCGTTCTCGACGGAAGCTCATCTTCCTCACCCAAATAAGGCTTCAAAATTTGCAATGTTAAAAGTGGGACTAACCCCAAAATCTGTAGGAAACTCAAGTTTATATGCATTATCATTTATTTTCTCCAACACCTTAAAAGACCATCAGCACGAGGCATTAGCTTTGATTTGCGCAAATCAGGAAATCTATCCTTACACAAATGTAACCAAACAAGATCTCGAGGTGCAAACACAACATGTTTTCTACCCTTATCTCCAGCAAGTTTATATTTAGCATCCATATGCTCAATGTTTTCCTTAGTTAACTCATGCATTTTTAAAATCAATTGAGCACGTTGTTTAGCATCAAAATTAACCTTCTCTAAATATGGAAGAGGCAATAAATCAATAGGTGCATGAGGTAGGAAACCATACAGAACTTCAAAAGGGCACATCTTAGTAGTAGAATGCAATGAACGATTATAAGCAAATTCAATATGAGGCAAGCATCCCTCCCACATTTTATTATTCTTCAAAACAACCGTAAGCCTAGTAGACAATGTTCTATTCACTACTTTAGTTTGTCCATCAGTTTGGGGGTGACAAGTAGTACTAAAAAGCAGTTTAGTCCCCAACTTAGCCCATAAACATCTCCAAAAGTGGCTAAGAAATTTAGTATCACGATCTGAAACAATAGTATTTGGCACACCATGCAAGTGAATAATTTCATGAAAGAACAAATCAGCAACATTAACAGCATCATCTCTTTTATGACATGGTATAAAGTGTGCCATTTTCGAGAATCTATCCACGACAACAAATATGCTATCCCTCCCCTTCTTTGTTCGAGGTAAACCTAAAACAAAGTCCATAGATATATCCTCCCAAGGAACACTAGGTACAGGCAAAGGCATATATAAACCATGAGGATTGAGTCGTGACTTAGCTTTTTGACATGTAGTGCAGCGAGCAATAAAACGCATCCCGTCTCATCTTTGGCCAAAAGAAATGTGTAGCAAGTACGTCCTCCGCCTTCTTCCCGCCAAAGTGTCCCATTAATCCTCCTCCATGCGCCTCCTGCAACAACAAAAGACGAACGGAGCTAGCTGAAATGCATAACTTGTTAGCACGAAACACAAATCCATCATTAATGAGGAACTTATTCCACATTCTTCCTTCTTTACAATTCTGCATTACATCTTTAAAATCAGCATCATGCACATATTGATCTTTAATGGTCTCCAAACCAAATATTTTGAAGTCAAGTTGTGAAAGCATAGTATAGCGACGAGACAATGCATCAGCAATAACATTTTCTTTTCCCTTCTTGTGATGACATAAGGGAAAGTCTCAATGAATTCAATCCATTTAGCATATCTACGATTCAGTTTAGCTTGACTTTTAATATGTTTCAAAGATTCATGATCAGAGTGTATAACAAATTCTTTGGGCCATAAATATTGTTGCCATGTTTCTAAAGTCCGAACAAGAGCATATAATTCTTTATCAGAAGTAGAATAATTCAGACTAGGCCCACTCAATTTTTCAGAAAAGTATGCAACAGGTTTGCCATATTGTAATAACACACCTCCTAATCCAATTCCACTAGCATCACATTCAAGCTCAAAAGTCTTATTAAAATCAGGAAGTTGGAGTAAAGGAGCATGTGCCAGCTTATCTTTCAATACCGTGAAGGCTTCTTCCTGTGCGGGACCCCAAACAAAAGGCACATCTTTCTTTGTAAGCTCATTGAGAGGTGTAGCAATGGTGCTGAAATCTCTTACAAAACGCCTATAGAATCCATCGAGGTCAAGAAAACTCCTCACTTGTGTGACTGTTTTGGGCTGCGGCCAACTCTCAATAGCTTCAATCTTGGCTTTGTCAACTTCAATTCCCTATGGAGTAACAACATAGCCAAGAAAAGATACTTGGTCGGTGCAAAAGGTGCACTTCCCAAGGTTACCAACAAACATGCATCACGTAGAGCAATAAAAACAGCACGTAAATGTTTGAAATGTTCTTCCAAAGATCTACTATAAATCAATATGTCATCAAAGTAAACTACCACAAATCGTCCAATGAAAGCACGTAAAACTTCGTTCATTAATCTCATGAAAGTACTAGGTGCATTAGGTAACCCAAAAGGCATGACTAACCACTCATATAATCCAAACTTAGTTTTAAATGCTGTTTTCCATTCATCTCCCAATTTCATACGAATTTGATGGTATCCACTACGCAAATCAACTTTGGAGAATGTGTCCTTTAGAATTTATTACTGGCATTTGTCCTTTAGAATTTATTACTAGCGAATGTGTTATGTGTACGTACAAATTGTGTGGTTGTTGCACGGCTCCAACACGCTCTTTGAGAAAAAAAAGGTGGCACAACCTTGGATATAGGTGACGTGGCGGCATGATACAGTAGCATCATTCGCTATAGTTGTAGTACACCCCTACTAGGACGACAACTCCTATAAAACCTTGAGCTTGGCTCTTTGCCTCTTCGGGAGGTTCAACAGTTCGTACTCATGTGAACCTTGCACTTGGCTCTTCGCCTCTTCAGAAGGTCCAACATGATGATACTACAATACAATATGCTTCTGGCAACCTGACACCAATTGAACTGCTGCACGTCCATCGCGAGGGCGAGGGAGAGGGAGAGGGAGAGGGTGCTATAGTCGAAACTCTCTCCTTGTCCTTCGAGCCACCGCACGCGTGGGCGAGGGAGAGGCGTAGTAAGCAAGCTTCTCCTCGTTCGGCGAGTTGACGGGACACATCAAAGCAGTACTAGTACTAGTCCATATTGCGTTCTTTCTGGTTAATATGGCTTAATTTGAAACGAGAAAGATACACTAGCGGTCAACGTATGTAACAATACGCTCTTTACGGTCACTATATATAGTTTTGCGGTGATTATACAATCACTAGCTCATCGTAGAGAGTATTGCACCCTACTAACCGGCCACATAGTCGACGTGGCACTTTGTTGACTGGTTAAATTGTCGCCTGGTTTCTGGGTCCCACCTATCAGTTATCAGAGCAAAGAAATCAGTTAAACAAAACTTTATGCAGGCGCGAGAGGAGTCTAACCCTTGCGCGCGAACCACCCTGGCTGTGTATGTGAGTGCATGCACGTGTACTCCCTTGGTCTTCCTACAAAGAGTGTACATTGGCTAAAAAAAACAAAGAGTGTAGTACATCTACACTTCCAATGCATTTAGCCTTTAATCTAAATCGATATTGATTGACTAATGCACCAACTTGTGCTCTAGGTATAGGCTACACGCATTTCTATCCTTAATTACAGCATGCAATGACCTTCATTTAATCTTCTTCTCTCAATGGTCGCATGCACACATAAGTCTGCTACTTTTGGGCGTTAATTATGCCCTGGTCAATGTGTAAATCTCTAAATGTACAGTCTTTCACGGACGTAGGGAGTAGGTTGAGCACTTGAGTATGAGCATGTGTGTTGCATCGTGTGCTGTGTGCCGCATGGGTGCGTGAGTGTTGCGTGCGTCCATGTGTACGTGTGAGTGTTGCATGTTGCATGCATGCATGGGGCTTACTCCCTCCCATTGACATGTTCATATTTCAAGCTTCCTCTGGTCCCTCCATGTGGTGATACTCCCTCTATTCCCAAATACGGAGTAAAAGCCTCCCTTTGTTCCCAAATATGGAGTATTTGTCTTTCTAGAGATTTCAACAAGTGACTATGTACGGAGCAAAATGAGTGAAGTAAGCATAGAGGCATAGGGATACTGTAGAAAGGAAGTCTTCGCGATCCATTATTCCCCATCTTGGTCAGAGAGAACTATTCAAGTAGTCTTTGCAGTGAAGTGACAATACACGCTGCAGCAGATGGGACACTTAATTAATAAGCTGAACTAGCGTGTTGGTGTTACTAAATCAGCCTTACCCAGTACTGCCATCATGTTTGCCAGTAGAGCACGCTTCCGCATATACGCTTATGCACCTCTGTCCTCCATTAACTGACATATGGGCCCTCTTGTGGTAAACCCACATGTCATAGGTGTAACTATTTACACTCCGAAGGACGGTATATCCTGGTAGTAGTACTAGTAGAATTGAGATTTCATGCACTTTCTTCCCCGTCTTCCACTCTTCTTCCTCCTCTCTTCCCCATCGTCAGCCGCACACCATTCCCCCCCGCTCACTGCTCGCCCGCCCGCGCCATCTTCCTTGGTAGCTCGCGCATACCATATCTCCCCGCTCACTGCTCGGCCACACGAGGAGAAGCTTCTTCGCTCGCCCGCCCGAATCCACTTCCCCGCTGGCTCGCAGGCACCGAAAACCCCAATGGCATAACCGACTGACATGCAGAGCCGTGATTGGAATTCCCTCCCCGATGTTCTCTTGGAGCAGATCTGTAATTGTATGGACCTACTCAGCACTGTCCGTCTGGCCGCATGCTCGGTGTCTTTGTACCATCTACTCGTCTGCAACCGGCCGACTCTTTTCAAGACACCCTGCTTGTTGATGCCCAGTCCTTGCAAGTGGCCCAGACACCAACTTGACGATCCTACGGAGGTTGCCTGGTGCCCCTAGACATGCTACCACTACCCGTCCACCTGTCCTTCATGCGCGGCCACTACTGGGCAGGCATGAAGGCCAACTGGATTGTCCTCATCCAATCCGGTAGTCCATGGCGTCTAGTGGATATCTACACCCAGCGAGAGATCACCCTTCCATCATTGGATTCCGCCGCCATCGAGCCTCGCGGCCCGCCGGACACTCCTGCCTACTACGCACGAGACGCGTCAAGCTTTTGGCTCGACCTCTGTTTGCTGAAAGTTGTAATCTGCGAAGTGCCCACACCATCAAAAGACTACATGGATTACAAGCTCATTGCCTTGTTCAACATGGGATTAGTCTATATGGAATCCGGTCGCCATACATGGTTATGGCTCATCGTCAATCCTATTGAGGCAACATTTCTGTCTGATGGTATAGTGCATGATGGCATCGTTTACGTGGTCGACGCACAGATTGGCTGCCTATACTGGTGGAATCTATCATCGTGTAATTGTTCTATATCATCTCATCTTTACCTTATGAATACGACTGCTTGTTCATTGTTACAAATTTAGAATAGATAGTATGTCTATAACCACATCATTGCTATATGTTCCTGTTATTTCCTAGATTTTTATGACCACACATGTTATTGTTAGAGTTGATATGAGAACAAATAGCATCTAATGATTGTTAGAATAAATATTATGAGCATAACATCATGATTGCTATATGTTACTCTCTTTTCCAAGATTTTTATAACAACGCATGTTATTGCTTAGAGTTGATATGAGAACAGTAGTAGTAAGTGCTATGGTAGAATTGTGACGCCCCTGATTCAATCGTACACTAATCATACACGCAAATGTGTACGATCAAGATCAGGGACTCACGGGAAGATATCACAACACAACTCTAGACACAAAATAATACAAGCTTCATATTACAAGCCAGGGGCCTCGAAGGCTCGAATACATTGCTCGATACACAAGAGTCAGCGGAAGCAACAATATCGGAGTACAGACATAAGGTTAACAAGGATGCCTTAAGAAGGCTAGCACAAACATCAACGATCGAAGAGGCAAGGCCGCCTACCTGGGACATCCTAACTACTCCTGGTTGTGGACGGCCTCCATGTAGTACTATCCGTCAGCGGTGGCATCTGGCTCCAGGGATCCACCATCTGGTTGCATCAACCAGAAAGAAGAAAGAAGGGGGGAAAGGGGTAGCAAAGCAACCGTGAGTACTCATCCAAAGTACTCGCAAGCATCAGATCTATACTAAGTATGCATTGGTGTCAAAAGGAAGGTTTGTATCTGCGGACTGAACTACAGAATGCCAGAATAGAGGGGGAAGGCCTAGCCTATCGAAGACTAGCATCTTCAAGCAGATCCAAGTATCTTGCAGCATGTAGAAGTGTAAAGAATAGCAGTTTATAAATAACAAACATGTTGTAACAATAATTCCCAGAGATCCTTCCTCGACTCCCTGCGAGAAAGCAATCCCGGAGCCACATATCTCAAGTATCCATTTGTAGTTGTATAAGATCAGGATATAAGTCTGAACGTCTGCTACCGTGGACACGGCTATTAATAGATAATCTTCCCTGCAGGGGTGCACCACGTTTTCCAACACGCTTGATTACTCTGGCCGGATACACTTTCCAGGGTCATGCCCGGCCTCGGAAGATTAACACGTCGCAGCCCTACCTAGGCTCAGCAGACAGGTCCCCGCCGGTCTACATCCTAAGCACTCCGGGGTCTGGTCCCATGGCCTGTTGCACTCTGGATCGTTGCGTGCAGGGCGATCCAGGCCACATCCACTGGGGCGCCGACCAGGCCGTGCTGCAATGCTGAACTGGACGTCTGACAAAGCTTCGGCTGATACCAGAACATCGAGGCCCATAACTATTCTCGCGTGGTGGTTAATGCGTAAAGGCCAAAGGACAACTCAGAACAAATACCCAAACCATAGTGTATTATTAGCTTGCGGAGACTAGCAGAGACTCACGATCAAAGTGACCCCGTCGCCCCGTCTCGTGGACTTATGACAAGGGCCCAGAATGCTCGGCCGTGCCACGTCATTATCTTGCGGGTGCTCTCCGGGCCCGCCCGACTTTCACCAAGGTCTCAAGTAAAGTCAATTGTAACTGTGTGTCCAAACATCAAGGGGAAAAGCCGAGGAATCACCCACGGAGGATTCCGCTCGATGTAACCATCAAGGTGAACGTAAGAGGATCCACCCTCGAGGTTCACACTTGAGGTGTTGCACGACAGAGCCGTATCGGGAATGGTGAAAGAGGAACCACCCTTGATGACCATGACTGAATAGCTACACTACAGAATTATCATTAGGAGTGCATTATGAGGGATCACCCTCGGCACTCGATAGTAGCTCTGCAGAGTCGAGCAACTAAAGGGGCGTGATGTGATGTGAGGTGTCAGGCTCTGGTCCTCGATCACGTTGATAGAGTCGTCGAAGATGAAGCAGGGGCAACAAGGACAAGGTGGGGTCACTGATGGATCACTAGCCAACCTATACTAAGCAGTTTAGGATAAGCAGGTAGGTAACAATAAGCAGGTACAAAAGCAGGCTATGCATCAGAATAGGAGCAATCAATTACAGTAGCAAAATCTAATGCAAGCATGAGAGAATAGAATGGGTGATATCGGGATGATCAAAGGGGGGGCTTGCCTGGTTGCTCGGACAAGAAGGAGGGTCGTCATCGACGTAGTCGATCATAGGGACATTGATACAGGGCTAACCCGGTGTAGGCTGATCTTTCACGTTCGGAGTGGGATCCCTCGAAGAGCACGAAGAACACGGGGAAGAACGGGGAGAAATCACAAAGGAAAACACTCAAGAACAAGTCCAATCACACATCCACTAGACAATCAAACACACAAGATCACAAGGTACATGAAAAACAAAGAGAAAGATATAAGGTAAGGTTCATCTCCAAGAGGAGGTCTTGATGATATCCTAGACGGATCTTCCCACGAGGGGGTCTTGATGATATCCCGCAGGATCTTCTCCTAGATGGAGGTCTTGGCCTCCAATGGAGTAGTGGTCTCTCTCTCTCAAGGGTAGAGATAGATAGGAGCAAGGCTCACATACAAATGAGCTATCACTTTGCTAACCCTAGAAAGGAGGTGGAGGTGGTCTATTTATAGTCTAAGCCACGAAGGGGTAAGTGGGAGAGGGATACAAGGCCAAAGGCCCACGGCTGCGCACACAGGCGTCGGACATCCGGTGGGGGTCGGACATCCGGAAGCTCGGGACGTTCCGGGCGTCCGGAAGACTTCGGACTTCCGTAAATATTGTTCTGTCGCCGTGGCACCGGTCGTCTGGTCGGTGTCGGTCGTCCGTGCGCTGGGTCTTGTCGGATGTCTGGCATTCGTCGGTCGTCCGGCCGCTGTAGCTTTCGCCCGTTGGACTTTTGGGCTGGCTGGAGCTCCAGGTGTCGGACGTCCGGCGTTGTCCGGTCGTCCGGTGGCTGTAGATCGTAGCAGCTCCATTTCTTCCGTCTTCTCTTCCACGCCTCCCTCGCGGATGGTCTAGTCGTTCCTTGGCGCTTGCACTCCTCCTTGACATCCGTGAAGCTCCGACAATACCATGCAGGCACACGGGAGAAGTGTCAAGTAGTACACCATCCTCGAAGGGGTCAAGTGAGCACGTGTAAAGGAGAAGATTCACCTTTATGTATGAGAAGTAGAGGTCGCACGTGTCACTTGCCAAATGGACTCTTGACATGGTGATGACCGTAGGATGCTCCGCATCATCCCCTCCCCCTTGGAAAAGATCCGACCTCGGATCGAAAACCTAATCACCATGGGAAAGGGATGGCAGTGCCGTGTCGAAGTTGTCGATCACCAAGCACTCATCATCTTGAATCTCGAAATAGGCACTCTCCAATGTTGCACCGTCTTGTGATTCCTTCAAAAGGAGCAAATAGAACAAACACTTGGAAAAACAAATGTGGTTAGCGTTAGTGCAAAACCAAGCATTCAAGAGGTGTTTCACCAAACAAGTGTTGTCATCAAGCATAGCATAGGGTGTGACAAAGGATTGTGACATGGCATGTAAGCATATGAATTGAGCAAAATCAATGTCATCATGGAAACAAGCATGTAAACGTGTGGTAGAGATGCAAATATGTGTGACAAGAGCATAAGCATCTACCTCAAGGTCATAGCAAGCATGCATAAAGGGCTCGACAAATGGTCGACGGTAGGCACAGGAATCATTCACAACACCAAATAAGATGAGATGTCTAAACACATGGGTCAAGTGCAAGACAATCCAAGCATAATGTGCATAGGGTGTAGTGTATATAGTGTGGCACTCAACACAATAGAAAGGGCAATTGTTCATCATGTGTGAGGCAATCAAGTGAATCATGTGACAAGTAAAGGGACATGGCATATGTGAAGAAATGATATTGGTGCAACCAACCATATGATAGTAGTAAGTAGTCCAAGAATTGGATGCAACACACAAGGTATATATGTCATGGAGCATGGAAATGTGGCAAACATGGTTGAAAGCAATATCTCGAACATGCGTGCAAATGGTGCAAGCAACAGATGAAGTATGATCCACAATATCCAAGCTCAAGAAGGATGTCACCTTGAAGGCGTGTCCTTGTGCATTCTTCACAATGCTGAAGTGGAAGCAAATATGGTGTAGAAGCGAGTTGTGGTAGAATGTATGATGCTCGCTCTCAAGAGCTCGAATGGTTAACTCACCTGAAGTGGAAGTCGGCACAAAGTCCAAGTATCCTACACATGCATAAAACAAAACAAAGAAAGTATGCGCATGGTAGACAAACACATCATCCATCATGATGGTTCACATCTTTTGCACAAAACCATTAGAAGCACAAGTGCATGAATAATATGATGCAACAATGGCTAAATTCATGGCACTAGGTATATGGTGCAAAGAAGTAAGACAAGCATGCTTCACAAGAATTATGTCAAAATCTCCAAATATATGCGAGAATGCTATGGGGGCAATCTCATGAGCAAGAAGAGAATCATTGTTGCACTCAATACATGTCAAATCATCTAGCATGAGAGAGGCAACACATGGAGATATATGACAAGAAGCAATATGAATCATGTGCAAAGCATATAGATGGTTGTCATCAACTGCATGAAATGGTGATGCAACATAAGCAAGCATAGTAATCAAGTCGTGCAAACTAGTGGAGCGAAGATGCAACACACTAGAGTAAATCATGGCAATCATGGCATGTGAGAAAATAATAGGCATAGGGAATGCACATGACATATCGCAAGCATGAACACAAAGAAAGATGGAAGTATCATCATAGGAATGGTGCTCCAAAGGAGCATGGCAAGAACAAGCAATATCTCCACCAAGCTTGCAAATACACATACAAGTACTAGAATCAATCATCATGTGTAATGCAAAGAATGGGTCACAAATGCATGTCAAAGTCATAGGAATGAGCATATCATGCAAAGTGAGGGCCATATGCATAGTCACTATGAAGAGATTGCAAATAAGACATATGGTTGATCTCATGCATAGCATATGACAAGTCAAGCGGATTATCAAACATGATGTGACCTAAAGAATTCTCACAAGAAATCCTATGTAACATGGCATCACTACTAATAGACTCCACATGAGAATCATCATGTTCATCATAAATGGGCAAATCATCACATGGGGAAATCATACTAGCATGAAGCATGGTACTAGGTGGATCAACATCATGCAAGCAATCAATCTCAAGAATGTCCACTAGTGGGACTAGAGCATCACCGTCACCTTTGTTACCTTTGTCATTCCACTCAAGTGGTGTAGGTGAGGTGGGAAAACCAAATGGTGGTCATCTTCATCTTGATGGAACCATGTGGGGGGTGCATCATATTCCACCATGGCCATCGTCTTGTCCAAAGGGAGGACGAAGTCGTCACGGATCGGCGCGTCATCATAAATGGGACCTAGCACCAAATGAGAAGACACACTAGAGGTAGAGGTCAAGTCGTTAGTGTTGAAAGTGGCCTCACATGACCTATCAACTACCTCACTCTCTCTATGTGGTGGTTCACTCACTCCCTCAAAATAGGTGCACTCAAACTCACGTATGGTGGAGTCACTCATCTCACTCAAGTGGTGGGGGTTGTGGCTCTCCTCACATGGGAAGTGGGGCAACTCGTCATATATGGGGCTAGTGGTGAAGTCACTCTCACTCTCAATATTGTGGCAAAAGTCACTCAAGTCATCATACGTCGACGTGGTCAAAGGGAAAATCCCATGCTCAACCATCTCGTCATCGTCACCGTGGATGAAGGCCGAAGATGGCACATCATCACTCTCGCCTCCAAAGATGGAAGCATCATCCTTGCTCGCCACCTTGTCGCTCGCCTCCAAAGCTTGGTCCTTGAGGGTCTCCGTAGTCATACTTGTCGCTACACCGTCTTGAAAAAGAGTCGTGGTAGACTCGGCACCACCAACGCCACAAAGAGGGGTGGCGGTGAAGTCGAACTTGGGAGCCTCGTCTTGGAGCTCGTCGGGCTTGGACATCTTGGTGGTACTATCCTCATGCTCATTCTCATGGAGCTTGGTCACCGTGAAGTTTGCTTGGGGTGGAGAAGCCTTGGCCTTCATGAGTTCTTGTTCTGCCTTGAGAGCACAAATGTAGTAGTCGTCGATGGACTTGTAGTTCTCGAGGAAGATGGTCTTGGAGATGTCGTTGTGCAATCCCATCATGAAGTGGAACTTCATCGAAATGGGGTCGTCCACGCCGGTTCATCGCAAGGCAATCTTCATCTCCTTGAAGTACGCGTCGATGGACTTGGATCCTTGGATGGTGTTCTCCAATTGGCGCCGAAGTTGTTCCGTGTACGTTGGAGGCACAAACTCTCGCCGCAAAGCTCTCTTCGTCTTGGGCCAACTCATGTCGTAGTACTCCGAAGATGTGTGAAGCCACCAAGTTGAGGCGTAGTCGTGGAAGTTTCTTGTGGCGCACTTCACTTGATCTTTGGGAGGAACTTGATGTAGCTTGAGATAGTCATCCATTAAACACTCCCACTCAAGATACTCCTCGGGTTCGTGAGTCCCATAGAAAGGAATCGCGTGGTCGATGTCGAGGTCGTAGTAGCTCGTGGAAGTCGCGGACTTGAGCTTGGGGAGCTTCTCTTGCGCGTAGTCTTGGGGTGCTTGTTGGCGAAGATGCCGTATGTACGTAGGCGAAGATGCCTTGAAGTCGCTTGGCGAAGATGCCAAGGGAGATGGTGAAGTCATTGAGCGGTTGTTGATGTAGAGCTCTTGACCTTCATGTTCTTGGTGGTGATGGTGTCGATGCCGATGTGATCTTGCCGGAGGTGGTAGCTCGGAAGCATGTGCTCTTGAGCGTCTTCTCGAAGATGAGGAAGATCGCTTGTAGGACTTGATGAGGGTTTGATCTCCTCCATTTGAGCTTGCATCTTGGCATCGGAGTTTTTGTTCGTGGCATCAAACTCGTTGTTGTTGTTGTAGACCGAAGGTGAAATGCCTTGCCTATCCATCACAAGATTCGAGTAGAGGTGAGTAGGAAATGAGATAAACAATACCAAATTACCTTTTCCCAAAGTTGAGGATGTATCCCGTTTCACTCAATGTGAGATGAAAGAATAGTGGAATTGGTACCAGACTTGTTCACTCACACCTATCAAGTAAATCTTATGGTAGAGCTCGGTGAGGATAGTGGCACAAAAATTTGATGCAAAATGTTAGCAAGAGTCAATAATGTTGAAAGAGATTCACAAATTCGCAAGCGAAACAAGTAGACCAATAGTAATATGTGGCACATGGAAACACACACACGGATAGATTAATGGGGTCGTGCAACCAAGGAATGAGCACAAAATGTGGAATCCAAGGAAAACGCTCGTGTTGCACAACTCAAGAGAGACGCTAGCACGATTTCTCAATAGGCGGATACGACACTTGTGCACAACCTATAAGATGCAAAATGGAGAAACTTTCTATCCCAAGTATGCTATATATGTATGGTTCCCGGTGTTTCTCACACAATGATCCAAAATGATTAAGTAGGATACCATAATATATTTTGATGCTATGGCTATTGCTTACAACATCATTGCTATTTCTCTTTTGCTTAAAAGCTTATTCTCCCTTCTTTTTTTTGTATGGCCACTTTTGCACATTGCACAAACCAAGATAGCAATTGTGTATATGTGGGAACAATCTTGAGACACAATGGATGATATGCACTACTGGAAATAGGGAATTTGCCATCAGCCAACTCTTTGCCATGTGCCAGCTAATGGCAAAGAACGTCTTTGCCATCTGCTTATAAAAAACAGATGGCAAAGAACTGACAGACGGCAAAGAACATGGTTGCCTTCAGCCAATTCCTGTGGCCGTCAAGCGTGTAACGATGTACCAGCCCCACCTCTTTGCCATCTGCCAGCAGACGACAAAGATTCTTTGCCATCTGCTGGCAGATGGCAAAGAGATGGGGTTATTTTTTTCCACGTAAAAAAAACTGTGGGGTTATCCCCTCCCTTTCTCTCCCCACCCATCCAGGTAAAAAAAACGACCTTCGCATCTCATCCACACACCGAACAGCCCCCGTCGATGGCGCTCTAGGCTCGCCGCCGCCGCCCCTGCCGCCGCCCTGCCGCCTCCCCTCAGAGCCGCCGCGTCCCTCCCCGCCCGTCGCCGTCTGCCCCTGCCTGCCGCCGCCTTCCACCGCCCGCTGACGGCTCTCTCCTGCCACCCTGCCACCGGCCCGTCGCTCCCCGCCCGTCGCCGTCGCTCCCCGCCGTCGCCGCTGCCCTCCCCGCCTAATCAGGTCAGGCCGGCCGCTGCCGGCGCCAAGCCCCTGAGAGACGCCATGACCTCCACCGAGCAGGAGCAGCAGCTCGCCTCCTCGTGGCGCGGCGCCTACGAGGAGCCATCACCGTCACCATCGGTGTCCTCGACGGAGGCACAAGATCCCACGGCACTGCGCGTGGGGATCATCGGGTTCGGCAACTTCGGGCAGTTCATCGCCAGGGTCATCCAGCGGCAGGGCCACGCCGTGCTGGCCACCTCCAGATCCGACTATTCCGACTACTGCTCCGCCCACGAGATTCGCTTCTTTAGGTCACCAGCCATGCCAACCCACGAACCTATCTTTCTTCGATTCCGGTCCGGATGCAACTGCAAGGGGATCGATCGATCATGCTGTGAAATGCTGACAACAACAAAAGCTTGGAAGCGCTGTGCGAGGAGCAGCCGGACCTGCTGCTGGTTTGCAGCTCCATCCTCTCCACGGAGTCCGTCGTCCGCGCCATCCCCCTCGCCAAGCTCCGCCACGACACCATCGTCGCCGACGTGCTCTCCGTCAAGCAGTTCCCCTGCAAATTCCTCCTCGAGGTACTTACATCAGCTACAAATCTTCAACCCAAACTGTACTTACCATTGATGATCACACCAGTACCAATACCACTATTTCTTCTCGAAGTAGTAGTAGCTGTCTCTAGTTGAAATTTTGAACGGAACATCAGTCCTAACACTTTTCAGCACCTACCGCTAAACGTACTTTTCCGTGCCGCACTTTTAGCAGTGACATTGAGTTAATACAATTTTGGGGAAAAAAATCCTATGAAACCGGGTCTCACAGGCCAACAGGTGAGACCCATCCTGATGAATGCCATGTGGCAATGTCAATCTTAAAGCACTAGTCATCAACCCGTGCAACTTGCACGGGCTAGCTATTTTCCTAAACAACAACAAATCATTCAGATGGTTTAGACTGTAAGTAAATGGCAACAATGTTCAGTGTGAATATCAACAAAGTATAGTTAAACCTGAATGAGGCACACTTTCATTTTTTTTCATGTTGACCAAGTAATTTTTAGATTCTCTGTTTTGACATTTGTTGAAAATAAGGTGAGATCCACCTTTAATTTATTGAAAGGAAAGTGAATGGCCCTCGATGGATTAGTACCCGCTGTAGATAACAAAGGAGTATAGGTCAAAACATCCTTGAAGGAGCTAGCGAAGGTGAGTAGTGGCCATAACATGGCAAAAATGTGTCCTAGTTGGACTGAATACAAACAATCAATGGCCTATAAGACCCTATGATCTCTCACCACCATGTATGCAAAGGAAAATTAATCCATTAGGTTCATGACATTTCAGCTCATATTTTTCTTATAAGAGGGATTATATAGTTTAATACCCTATGACTCCCAGCTCGGCATGTATGCAAAAAGAAAATTAATCCATAAGTTTCATGCCATTTCGCTCATATAGTTTTTGATATAAGAGAGATTCGAGTTTAGTAGAACATGGTGCACAATTATGTGTTTCCTGTTTTTAGTACTATTTATTTTGATTTTACAAGACATGAGGGAGCATTTAAACTCTTGTGCAAAAACTCCATGCTCGAAAGAAATAACCTATATTGCCTCCATCTCGCTAACTTCGACTGTTTTGATTTAAAATTTATACCAACTCATGTAGCAAAAAATATAAAACCCCGTCACGTAACATAGTTCATTGTCAATATCAACAACAAGATATGAAATCCAGAGGTACATACAAATTATGATCCTTCGCAGCTATTGTTATTGTTCAGAACAAACCAAGAATCGATTGAGCTGAATAATCAACAGATTTTATTGCTGCATGCGAGCGTGCATAAGCACACTTGATGATTGCACCCGTTATTGTTGACTGAACTTTGTTCTCTCTCTCAAATAATGTTATCACGAAGATTATTTCATTATGAATCTATGTCCTCTTCCTATAGCTTGCGTACCTGACTCCCTGGGATAATATAGCACCTTGCAACATGTGTGATAGTTCAATGATTACTTCATCTTTATAGGCCCAACTTAATGTCAAATCCATCAAAGAATGCAGCATATGCCCTGATATCTTTCCTTTTTTTATCTGCTAGGGTACTACCGCATCTTAGTAAATATGCATAACTAAACAACATGTTCACAGGCAGAGTACAGAGTCACCAGAATACTTCCCTCCAAAACAATTCAGCTATATGAATCAAACAATATGATTTGTTTTTGTCTTGTCATACATATACCAATTGGTTACCCATATCCATGCAAATGTCTCTTAATTGGAATGGAAATTTAACACACTTTTGATTCGAAAATTGAAACAGAGCAAGGCTGAGCACTCGTGAATTAGTTAGAATGCTTCACAAATCTTGTAAGTTGGTGAACTAAATTACGACTACTACTAATGCATGAATAGCAGCAGATGGTAGACCTTTTTGGGAAAATATATTAGATGCATCTTAATAAAAAGTTGAATGGTCTTGGATTCCAAGCAGCTGTGTAGAAGTCAACACATACAAAGCAATCTCAAAGAAAAACCTGCATGTGAACTCATCTAGGTTTCAGTACCGGATATGTCCCAAACTCCCAATAACAGTCAATAAGGCGGCGTTGAACTGGTTGGTGTCGGTGTACTAAGGTAGGGGTACCTCAGTACCCCAACTTGTGCACGGGCAGTTGAAGCTTCCCGCGGCAGGGTTTACCACGTGCTCGCCGGATACCTTCCTTCTCCATGTCGAGCCATTCAAAGACGTAATATACAAGATGAAGATCGAGACCCGGCAAGCGGAGCTTGCCGGAAGGCCGCTTTCATGCTCAAGGTTACGCCACTCACACAAGGCCCGGCGAGAGGAGCTCGCCGGAAGACTAGAAGATTGCATCATAAAAGGCACGCCCGGCGCTACATTCTCCGGCGAGGGCCCGGGAGCGGTAGTTACAGAGCCCGCAAGATCCCGGCCCGCAGTCAAGACCCCGCAAGGTGCTTGCCGGAGAGTTGCGCTGTGTGCTCGCGCCCAGCTCATCAGCCCACGCTGCCGCCTCGAGGCCTTTCCAGGCGCGTGGCGGGCGGTGGTCAGGCAGCCTGGGGACACGGTGGCACTTCACGGTGGTGAATCCATCGCCGTGGCGCACGGAGACGCAAGGGCGGAGCTTTTGGGGTCGACGGCGACGGCATTAAATGCCCTTGTCCCCTCTCACAAAAGTAGGTAGAAACCACTGCTCACGACCGTAGCTTCACTGTTCCCGACTGCTCCAACTACCACCTCTTTACATTTTACCCCTTTCTCCTACGCTGACACTGTCGGTGACCCCTTGCACTATAAAAGGAGGCCCATGCACAACGAGGGGGGGTTCACCATTCGACACTACAACTCGCCCATACGCGCGCGGCCTCGAGCAAGATCAAATACAAACACAAAGCAGCAGAGGGTTTTATCTCCGGAGAGCTCCGGCCGGGTAAAATCCGCCAGCGTGCTCGCCTCGACCGCTCTTCAGGCTCCTCCGCCTCGCATCAAGACAGCATAAGGGCCCCGCCCCATAGGTGTCCGCGCGGGCGATTCCCCGCATCTCTCGGGCGCGCTGTAGGGGCGCCGAGGTTGTGCGGACTGATCCGGCGTCGCTGCTGGCGCGTTCTTCATCAACCTCTCCGGCCACAACAACTTCATCAACAATCGCGCCATGGCCCTCAAGAAGAAGCTTCGAGGTTGAGGTCTGCTGCGTTTCATCCGCCGCCACCGAGCCAACGGTGGGCGGAGGAGACGCTGTCCGAAGGGTGGTCGCCGGCGAGACACTCGCGGGCGCCACCAGATCCAAGGACAGACGGACGACCGCGCTTCGTCTCCGTGGATCCACGCCCATCTCAGCAAGACGACAACCCAGCAGCGCCATACCACGGAGGTGGTATCCGCCGCTGGGCAAGGACACGCCGGGGCTCGCGGGATGCTCCGACCAACGTCCGGACACAAGCAAAGCGAAGGCGCCGGGAGGACCTCGCCTTCTAACATCGTTAGGAGTCCGAGCATACCCGCCTCGCACCGCCGCTTCCCGCCCTCCACTCCGCAGAAGCGCCGCAAGGGCGCAATGTTTCGACTTCTCCAGCCGCGGACAAGGTCAAGACCGAGGGCTACCATCAAGAGCCTGGTCGCCGCCAATAACGACATTTCGCAGCAGCCGGCGACTCGCGGCCGCGCAAGCTGAGAAGACGAAGGCTAACGGCGATAAGAGCGCCGGGTGCAACCACCATGCACTCCCGCCGCAGAAGTAAAAGACGCCGCCCCGCCGAACAACACCGACGACGGCTCCACGGCGCTGCCGGATCGGCGGGCCCGCGGGATCAACGCCAGTCCTCGACGATCGGCGATAAGAAGACGCCGACCACGACGAGCGCCGCCGAGAAGCTCGGCGACAATCAGATCAGAGAGCTGGAACGCTGCCGACGCAGACGCGCCGGTGAACAGCGACTTGCCAGACACGGCGGGCTGCCCTGCGTTCACCGCGAGCCGCGGCGCGGCCCAAAGGGCTCAAAGATGAAGAATTTCAAGCCCGACGCATCGGAGAAGTACGACGGCAAGACGCACCTCGGAGTTCCTCGGTGTCTACACCATCGCGTGCAGGCTGCCGGGGCGCGACGAGAAGATTTCGGCGAACTACTTCCGCTGCGGCTTAAGCCGAACGCTCGTTTGGCTTATGCACTTGCCGAAGGCTCCATTTCTTCTGGGCAGATCTTTGCCATCGGTTTGTTGGCGCCTTCACCGGGCGGCCACAAACCCCACGCCAGAGAGCGATTCCACATTTTGGCCCGTATGAAGGAGAATCCTGCGCAAGTATATCCAACGCTTCACCGAAAAGACAACATCTCGATGTCCACTTCGCCATGTTATCGCTTTCCACCGTAACGCGGCGAATCGCCGCGATGCGTGAAGAGATGGCGGCGACCAAGATTCGGGATGTCGCGAGCTCTATGCTCTCGGCTGGCAAGACGCTGAAGAGGGGAGGAGACTCGGGAGGATCTTGGCGCAGAGAAAGCGACAACGACGACGCCACCCCGCAAGGAAGAGCCGACGGTGGAACAACCAAGGAAGAACAAGAAGAGGTGCTTGCCGCCGAGAAGTCCGCAAGGAGGCTCCCGCCAAGCAAACGCAGGGTTGCTTCTCCGCAAGGAGCCTGCCTCAGAAGCGGCAGCCGACAAGCGGGACGGCCCGGCAAGCAATACTGCAAAATCCACCGCACCAAGGGCCACGATCTCTCCAACTGCAAGCGTGTCGAGTATCTCGTCGAGCAACAAAAAGCTGAGTACGAGAGGCGCGACAAGGAGAAGGCCCAAGGTGGCGGAGGAGAACCGAGCAAGAAGCGGCCGTTCATGGGCCGGGGAGGGCGCCGCGGCAAGGCCAAGCAGCGGCAAGGTGATCGACCTCCCCGGGGCCGCGACAAGGATGAAGAAGACGACGATGAAGACATGGAGGATGAGGATAACAGCGAGCAGGAGTTCCAGAAGGCAACGGAGGTCCTGTGCGTCGACGATGGCGCCTCTCTGCACACCTCCCACCGCCAGCTAAAGCAGTGGGTGCGTGAGGTGAATGCGGCGGAGCCGCCCGTGGAGTCGCAAGCAGTTCTCAAATGGTCCGCACGCCCATCATTTTTGATCTTGAGGATCACCCCGACCGCACCACCGCGGTCGGGTGCTTGCCGATGTTGGTCTCGCCCACCATCCGCAACCTCAAGGTCACTAAAATGTTGGTTGACGGCGGGGCCGGGCTGAACTTGATCTCCTCTGCTGTGATCAAGAAACTCCAAATTCCAGATGGCGAACTCGAAGAGACCGGTTCTTTCCAAGGAATCAACCCGGGACGGAGCAAGCCCAAGGGAAAGATCACTCTGCCGGTGACCTTTGGCGGGGAGCTCAATTTCAGGACTGAGCGCATCACCTTCGACGTCGCCGATATTCCGTTGCCATACAATGGAATACTCGGCCGTCCTGCCCTCGCCAAGTTCATGGCAACTTCCCATTATGCTTACAATGTACTCAAGATGCCGGGGCCGATAAGCGTCATCGCTGTCCACGGCGACAAGAAGGATGCGTTTTTCTGCGCCGACAAGATCTACCGGGATGCGGCAGCTGCGGCCGACAAGAATACACTTGCCGCTGAAGCTCCCGGGGGGAAGAAGACGAAGACCAAGTCCGGCAAGTGCTCTGGGGCCCACTCCGGCAACCGCACCTCTTCGGAGTGCTGCGCTGCCGACGAGGACGTCCCGTCGAGCTCCACCGGCAAGAGTAAAAAGGGAATGGCCGCTCCACCGGCAACCAAGAAGGTGTCCGCCAAGGAGGACGGCACTGGTGGTACCTTCACCATCGCGCCACGCTGACAAAGAATAGAAAGCGGCTGCCGTTTTTCTCGCGGGCGAATGTCGGCGTGTTTGCATGGCAACCATCCGACATCCCCGTGTTCCTGTGAAGGTGATTGAGCACAAGCTTGCCGTTTGCCCTCATGCGCGGCCCATCAAGCAAAAAGTGAGGAAGCAAGCCGTGGAGCGCCAAGAATTCATCAGCGAAGAAATCAAGAAGCTAGAGGCAGCAGGCCTAGTTAGAGGTGTGATCCATCCGACGTGGTTAGCAAACCCGCCGTCGTGCGCAAGGCCAACGGAAATGGAGGCTGTGTATAGACTTCACCGATGTGAATAAAGCATGTCCCAAGGATCCATTCCCTTGCCGCGCATTGACCAGATTGTTGACTCCACGCCGGATGTGAGCTACTCGCGCTTGATGCATACTCAGCTATCACCGATCTTTATGGCCAAAGAGGATGAAGAGAAGATCTGCATTTATCACTCCATGTGGCACTTATTGCTTCAGACGCATGCCATTTGGATTGAAGAATGCAGGATCAACATTTGCAAGGGTAGTGTATCTGCTTTTGAACCACGATCCACGTAAATGTGGAGGCTTACATGGATGATATCGTGGTGAAGAGCAAGAGCAGGATACGCTGATTCAAGATTTGGAAGAGACATTTCAGAACCTGCGCAAGATACAGTTTTAAGTTGAACCCCGAGAAGTGCGTCTTTGGAGTTCCTCCGCAAGCTTCTCGGTTCTTTGTGTCACACAGGGGGATTGAAGCCAACCCCGACAAGATTAAAGCCATTGAGCAGATCGAAGCCCCGAAGCGAGTCAAGGATGTCAGAAGGCTTGCAGGTTGTGTGGCTGCCCTCAGTAGGTTCATTTCAAAGTCTGCAGAACGCGCCCTACCTTTCTTCAAAATCTTGAAGAAGGTAGGTCCCATGAAGTGGACTCCGGAAGCGGAGGCAGCGCTGCAGGATTTGAAACGGTACCTATCCTCCACCCCAATACTTGTCGCACCTAGACCACAGGAGAAGTTGCTGCTGTACCTAGCGGCAACCAACCAGGTGGTTAGTGCTGCGTTAGTAGCGGAGAGGGAGTCCGACGAGGAGGCTACACCACCGGCAAGCAAGTCCAGCGACAAGGTGGGGCTGCTCCGACAAGCTCTGCCCCGACAAGGACAACTCGCTACTGGAACAGGATGAGGTGCGGAGGAAGATGGTGCAGCGCAAAGTGTATTTTGTAAGTTCCTTCTCCGTGGGGCTAGATCAAGATACTCGGTGTGCAAAAGTTGCTTTCGCCTCCTCATGGCCTCGAGAAAGCTGCGCCATTACTTCCGAGCACACGAGATAACAGTGGTCACTCGCTTTCCATCAAGAGGATATTGCACAACCCGAAGCAACAGCAGGATCGCTGAGTGGGCACTGAGCTGTCGAGCTTTGGACTCAAATTTGAAAGTACTTCAACCATACAGAGCCGAGCTTTGGCAGAATTTATAGCGAATGGACCCCAACGCCCGATGAAGAAGTCCAAGAGACAAGTACACCCGCATAAGAAACGACAAGTGAATGGGTAATGTACTTTGATGGTGCCTTTCGCTGCAAGGCGCCCGTGTGCGGCGTGGTGCTCATCGCTACCACCGGAGAGCACCTCAAGTATGTTATCCAGATGCACTTCCCAAGGGAGCAAGCGACAAACAACACTGCTGAATATGAAGGTTTGCTCGCCGGCCTCAGAATTGCGGCCGAACTTGGGATCAGGAAGTTGATTGTGCGGGGAGATTCTCAGTTGGTGGTCCGGCAAGTTAACAAGAGCTATCAAAGCCCTTTGATGGAAGCTTATGTTGATGAAGTGAGAAAGCTTGAGGAGCGCTTTGAAGGTTTGCAGATGGAGCACGTCCCGAGAGCTCAGAATGAAATCGCAGATGGCCTTTCAAAGTGCGCTTCGATGAAGTTACCTGTGGAACCAGGGACCTTCTTGCTCAAGCTGACTCAACCATCCGTCACACCATCAATTGGGCAGTCCAAGAAAAGAAAGTTGGTCCCCGGCGACTACTTGCCGGCGGGTCTCCCTGAGGCCGCCGCCAAGGTCCCCAAGATCAACGACCAGAACGCTGAGGAACGGTTTGCTCCTGCAGATCCTCGGATCTGTACAGTTGAAGCAAGTGTTCCCGACAAGCCTCGCCCGGCGAAGCTTGCCGGGACCTTCAGCCCGGCAGAGCAGAGGTTCTGCCGAGAAGCCGAGGTTCCGCAGCTGCCCTCATGCCTTTTAGTCCTTGCCGCTGAGCCCCAAGCTCCGGCATGGGCGCAGCAGATCGTCTGCTTTTTGCAAACCGGAGAACTTCCGACGACCCGTAAGAAATAGAAAAGATAACCAGACAATCAAGTATGTACCAGTTCGTGGATAACGAGCTGCATGTAAGAAGGCTCAATGGTGTCGATCAAGTGCATCTCGGGGAAGATGGATGTAAGTTGCTGGCGTAAATACATGGAGGCATATGTGGCCACCACATTGGCGCAAGGGCGCTTGTCGAAAGCTGTGCAAGGGTTCTTTGGCAAGAAGCCCTCCAAGATGCAACCGCACTAGTAACCAAGTGTGAAGCGTGCTGGCCCATGCAAAGCAGATTCATCACCAGCTCAAGCTCTCCAAACAATCCTTTGTCCTCGCCCTTTCGGTCCGGGGCTCGATATCTCGGCCCCTTCCCCGTGTTGTCGGGGCTTTGAGTACTTGTACGTAGCGATCGACAAGTTCACAAAGTGGCCGGAAGTGGAGCCAGTGAGAAAGGTGACAGCACAATCAGCGGTCAAGTTCTTCAGGTCCATTGTGTGCCGTTTCGGGATCCCTAACAGGATTATCACTGACAACGGTACACAATTCACTAGTCGCACCTTCATGCAGTACGTCCAAGACCTTGGCTCCAAGGTCTGTTTCGCTTCTGTTGCTCACCCGAGGAGCAACGGTCAAGCGGAGAGGGCCAACGCTGAAGTGCTGCGCGGACTCAAGACAAGAACTTTCGACAAAGCTGCGCAAGTGCGGAAGAAATTGATAGAGGAGCTGCGGCGGCTCTTTGGTCGATCGAGCGACACCAAATCGAGCCACCGGACAGACACCTTTTGCTCTAGTCTATGGAGCAGAGGCAGTTCTCCCCACGGAACTCAGATACGGATCTCCTCGAGTGCTCGCTATGATGAGCTCGAGCAAGAGCAATCGCGACAAGATGATGCATTGCTCCTTGAGGAGGGACGCTCTGTGCTGTCAGACGAGCTGCTCGATACCAGCAGGCCTTGCGCCGCTATCATAGCCGCAAGGTCAAAGCCAGAGTCTCGAGGAAGGCGACTTTGTTCTTCGGCGTGTTCAGTCCGCCAAGAATTCCAACAAGTTGACGCCGAAGTGGGAAGGCCCTTATCGGGTGAGACAAGTCACGAGGCCCGCGCCGTCCGCCGAGACCGAAGAAGGCTTACCGTGAGCAACTCCTCGAACATAGAGCATCTCCGCAAGTTTCACCCATAAGGCGCGGTTGCCGTGATCCGCTCCGCAACCACCTTTTGTACTGTGCCTTGCCGCTGTTGCATGTAACCCTTGTACAAAGCCGGGCGCAGACCCCGTGCATCAGTAAAGCTTCTGTGTTTTGCGCTAGTTGCCTTTCCCGTGCTTTTCTTTGCTATTTGCATGTGTTATTTGGCATCTCTTGTGCGACACACATATCCGGTAAGCAATAGCACGCCGAAAGGCCATGTACTTGTTTTCCTCTCTCTTTCCTTGCCTCTAAGCGAAGGAACGATCCTCGCGCACAAGTTTGCCGGGGAAGGAAATGGAGGATGAACTGAGTGCTGTTCAAGAAAGGGAAGCTTGCCGGAGAACGCACAGATCACGAAAGCTAAGTCATTAGAATTTGAGCAGTTCAAAATTTTAAATTTTAAGTTGCCTTCCTTGAACAACCACACTCAGTATGGAAAACCCGCGCGGAGGAACCTACCCGTGGATAGCCGCACCCTTATCTTGTTTTCGAGCACGCCAACGATTTAGTGAGCTGCATAAGTGTCGCGCCTTGTTTCGCTTTTGAGCACGCCAACGATTTAAGTGAGCTGCGACGAGTGTCGCGCCTTTGTTTCGCTTTTCGAGTCCGCCAGCAAGCTAAGTGCGATTGCGACTAGTCATGCAAGGTTGCTTGCCGGTAAGACTCGCCAGCAGGCTGCTTCGAAGTTCAAGACTCGGCGCTCGCGCAAGGGCCCCTTGCCGGCAAGTTCCCTAGAAGCGTAGGGTTGAAGCATACAAAGTTGAGGGTCAGAACAAGGGAGATAACACTGCATCTATTGATCAAAATAAAGATGATATCTTACAAGGAATAACTTGTCGTGACGACTAATGAGTTCATAACACCCTATGCAGCAACAAAAAGAGATAAGGATAAAGGAGGCCTAGTCTACGCGGTCGCCCTCCACCCTGGGGATTTTGTTCACTTTAGCGATGATGTGGGCGACCTGCTCTTTGAGCCTCCATGTTCGCGTCGGCCGACAAGCTGCGAAGAACGCTGGTGAGGTTTATGCCGGATTGCGGTATACGATCTTCGTCAAGACACGCCCATGGTTCCCTGCACAGCCGGCGTAGTCTCCTCGGCGAGCTGCGAGGATCTTCTTCCGCAGATTTGCAAGGGCCGGCTCGATCCCTCAAGAAGAGGCTGAGCTTGGCGCCTGGAGCGAGATTTGATCCGGGAGTAGATGAGATGCTCCAGCTTCAGCGCCAAGCAGCTCCGGTCAATGTCGGACGACAAGACACCAAGTCCTCGGTCCATAGCTCGACGGTACGGTGGAAGCGCCGGCTGCTTTGTTGGCGCTGTCCACCAAAGCTCGCTCTCGGAGCTCCTCCTTCAACTTGGTCTCCCGATCCCGGCGGCGCCGAAGCGAGTCCCTTAGCGCCGAGACTTGCAGCTCAAGATCCTCGATGGAGTCCTTGGCGGCCTTCAACTCGCCGCCTTCTTGGAAAGCCGCACTGAGTTCTCGAGTTGGTGTGGGCGCCCTTCTCGCGCTCCGTGTTGAGCGGCGACCTTCTCCACGCCGCTTTCAAGAACTCCTCCACCTGCGCGACCTTGGCGGCAAGCTCCTCCTTGGCGGTCTCAGCGGCAGCCGCGGGCGGCTTCGCCTCCTTCGTTCCTCGCCAAGGGCCTGCTCCCGAGCGGCAAGGTCTTCTCGTGGGCGCCGAGGCTGACCTTCCGCTGGACGAGTTCTCCTCTCGCCGACAGCTCCACCTCGGCGAAGCCGCCGCTGCTTTTCGCCTCGGCCTTCTCCAACAACCACTCTTCATACTCCCGGCGAAGTCGCTTGGCGCCTCCGCAACCTCGCGGAGAGCAGCCTGGTTGGCGGCGCTGAGCTCCGCCAAGACGCTTCTCCATATCGCCGGCGGCCTTGGCGACGAGCCTCCGGGAAGCAGTTACCGCTCGCCCGTAAAGGGCCAGAGCTGGTGAAGCAGCTTCTCCTCCTCAGCCGCGCTCCCGCCGGCCCTTGACGATCTTCAAGCCCGCTGGAGGCGAGGACCTCCCCATCAAAGGCCTCGCCCCGCGGAAGTCATGACGAAGAGCCCCACGGCACTGGATGAAGACGCCGCTGGGGCTTTCAAGTAGTAGCCGGGCTGCTTTTCTCCGCGGAAGGGTCGGCGATCGGGCGCAGCATTTTGATGCTCCCGCCGCCCCGGCTGGCGGTGCGGTCGCCGCCCTCTCCCCGCCGCGCCCGCAGCCGGAGCGGTCTCGCACATTTGGCTCCGGCGGCTCCCGCCGTGTCCTCGGCGCATGGCGCGCCGCCCGCCTGGCCCTCCTCCTCGACAATGACGACTTCCGCCTCAGATTCGCCGGGGAGGAGGATCTAGAAGAAGAAGGAAAAGCAAGAGAAGTTCAAGCAAATATCCAAAAGAGACAACGCCAAGGAGACAAAGCTGCAGAACCTACCTTGGCGGACGCCGCCAAGAAGGGCTCCTCGCCAGGGGCTCGCTTGGCGGAGTTGCCCTCGCCTGGCTGCTCTCTCTTGGCGGGTACTCGCCTTGGCGGAGTGCTCCCCTTGCCGGGAGATCGGCCTTGGCGGGACGGCGGGCTCATGGCTCTCGGGCGACCTCCGGCGCCTCGCCGCCGTGGGTCCGCCTCGCACAAGTCAAGACAAAACATTGAGGCATTAGTACAAGACCAAGATCTTCAAACACGCCTGGCGAAGCGAAGCGCAGAACCCAGACTTCTTACGCTGGGCTGCGCTGGGGCTGCTCCTCGAACAGCGCTGGTCCGCAAGCTTGATCCGACACATCCCTCGTCGCCGCAGCTGGTGAGTCGTCCGCGATTGACCACGGGCACCTTGGCTCTTCGCGCTGAGCCAAGGTCCTGAAATCAAAGCAAGAAACAAGATTAGCTTCAACAATAATCGGGCGGATTTGAGAAGATGAAGATCTTGATACTTACTCCTGTTCCTCCTCGTCGTCTTCGCCAAGGCGGAGAAGTCATACTCCACCTGGGCGCGTCGCGCGAGGAGCAGGGGCGAAGATTCCTCGGCGCTTGGCGGTCCTCGGCGCAGCTTGGCTTCCCGGAAGTTTGCGCTGGTTGTTGCCGGAGGCCTCCGCCCTCGCTTCCGCCGCCGCTTTATGGAGGCGCTTCTGGAGAACGCCTAGGGCTTGCCCGGGCGGGGAGGTCTCCGACGACGAGGAGAGGTCGCCGGCAGAGATCCGTGGACCCGCCGGCATCTTCGGGCGGCCTCGCGTCCTCCTCCTCCTCCTCCTCGCCCGGCTGGCTCGCTGACCCAGCGCCTGCGCATGCCCTTTCTCGGGCGCCTGGCCCCGGGCGATTCGCTTCAAGGGCGCCCGCCTCCTCAGCAGCGCCATTTCTTGTTGCGGCCTCGGCCGATACTGTGGATCCCGGAGTGCCTCAGAGGGGGACCCCGCGCGCTGCGGGAGGAAGTTGCAGCAGTCTGCAGATCTCCGCCTCCTCCGCTGGCAGGACGCTCGCAGCCTCCGCCTCCTCGGGCGTAGCCGATTCTCCTGCCGCCGCTGCTGCAGCGCCTCTTCAGCCCGAGAAGCTATGTACGCTATCTCCTGGTCCGTGGTGTCCCGTGTCAGCCCCCGGGTCTCGTCTTTGTTCTTCGCCACCTCCTCAAGGTTGTCGAAGAAGCTGAGGACGTCTATTGGCTTGGGCGGAATCCATGTGCGCTCCACGCCATGCGAATCGCACGCGGGCATCATGGCGAGGAGACGATCCCGAGCTGTGCTGTTGCAGAGGGGCACCACTCCCCGGGGAGGTCTGAACCACTCTGGATGGGCCGGGTCATATTTAAAGAGTTCCCGGACCATCCCTCTCAACTCCAGCGCCGTGAAGTTGAAGTTCAGCCCGGGCGCAGCCTCATTATATCCCCGCGCCGCCATACTCCCAGCCGCCTTTTCCTGCCTTGGAGGGGGGCGCGCGGCGGAGGAAATCGCGCCTACTACGCGCAGACAGCTTTATGCTCAAGACGAAGAATCCAACGAGGGCGACGTTGAGCTTGACGCCGTCCGGATCCAGATCGCTCCATCCTGGCCGCAAGACGATAGGAGTTGTGCGCGGCGCGGTGAAGTGCTGCGGCTCGTCTTCAACGACCCAGCACCAGCTCAGACGCCACTCTTCCCACTTGCCGCGGAGCTCCCGGCAAGTAAGACGCTTCTTGTGCGCATTTAAAACCCAAGAAATTCCTCCGGAGAGGGGTTGCGGCCTCGCCTAGGAGTGAAGAAGTGCCTAAACAGCGCCACGCTTGGGTGTATCCTTATGAAGTTTTCGCACATGTAAGCGAAACCGCCATTGTAAGGATGGCGCTGGGGTGAAGTCAAGAAGGTGGAAGCCGATGTGTTCATGATGTCGCAGAAGAATTCGTAAAAGGAGGGCAAAGACCGCAGTGGAAGAAGGCTGAAGAAGTAGTACCCGCCGGGTAGTTGTCCTTGGTGGCGGCCGGATGAGCTCGTCCGAGGATGCGATTGGTCTTCTTGGCCCGAACAGGTAATATTTGTTCCAGAGTTCCCGCACGCCGAGCAGCGCGAGAAGACGACGCCCGCTCGCGCAGAAGGCAAGCTTCGCCGCCGCTCAGATTTCTCCTTCTTGGTCTTTCGCCTTCCCTTCCCGCCTTCGGGCCATGGCGGAGGCGGCGAGGGAAGGAGGACGAAGAGTCGCGGCGCCGCAGACGCAAGAGACGGCGGAGGAGATGCGGAGGCGGAGCGCAAAGGGGATCTCTCGAGGAGAAAGAAGATGCAATGAGAGCGAAGAGAGGGAACCGCCTCCGCTTCCTCTCGCTTTTATGGGGAAGTGGGGGCGCCCGCTCTTCCCATTAAAGAACGTGGGCACGCCCCATCCCACGGCGCCGCAATCGACGCGCGCTGCTATGTAGGGATGCGCAGATGCGAAGTGGATTCGCACGCCGTGGGCGCGTGTGCCCGCAGCATCGTTTTGGGCCCGCCCGACGGCGCGCCGCACCGCAGTGTGGCCCAGCCTGTGGGCTCTGCCGGTGTACTAAGGTAGGGGTACCTCAGTACCCCAACTTGTGCACGGGCAGTTGAAGCTTCCCGCGGCAGGGTTTACCACGTGCTCGCCGGATACCTTCCTTCTCCATGTCGAGCCATTCAAAGACAGAATATACAAGACAGAAGATCGAGACCCCGGCAAGCGGAGCTTGCCGGGAAGGCCGTTTCAGGCTCAAGGTTACGTCACTCACACAAGGCCCCGGCGAGAGGAGCTCGCCGGGAAGACTAGAAGATTGCATCATAAAAGGCACGCCTCGGCGCTACATGCGTCCCGGCGAGGGCCCGGGGAGCGGCAAGTTACAGAGCCCGGCAAGATCCCGGGCCCGGCAAGGTCAAGACCCCGGCAAGGTGCTTGCCGGGAGAGTTGCGCTGTGTGCCTGCGCTCCAGCTCATCAGCCCACGCGTCGCCCTGAGGCCTTTCCAGGGGCGCGTGGCGGGTGGCTGTGCAGCCTGGGGGACACGGTGGCACTTCACGGTGGTGAATCCATCGCCGTGGCAGACGGAGACGCAAGGGCGGGAGCTTTTGGGGTCGACGGCGACGGGCATTAAATGCCCTTGTCCCCCTCTGTCAAAAGTAGGTAGAAACCACTGTTCACGACCGTAGCTTCACTGCTCCCGACTGCTCCAACTACCACCTCTTTTACATTTTTACCCCTTTCTCCTACGCTGACACTGCCGGTGACCCTTGCACTATAAAAGGAGGCCCATGCACAACGAGGGGGTTCACTCATTCGACACTACAACTCACGATACGCCAAGGCCTCGAGCAAGATCAAATACAAACACAAAGCAGCAGAGGGGTTTTATCTCTCCGAGAGCTCCGGTTGGGTAAAATCCGCCCTGCTGCTCGCTTCGATCTGCTCTGTGCTCCCTCCGCCTGCATCAAGACAGACAAGGGGCCCCCGGCCCCATAGGTGTCCGCGGCGGGGCAGATTCCCCCCGGCAGTTGGTGAAAAATCATTGTACCTGGCACCTTGGGTGAGTTTGCATGTAAGTTCACACACATGCAAGAATGGCGTTTATACTTTCCAAGATTTCATGATCAAGCTTGATACCACCCGACACGGAAGTATATAAAAATATGATTTCAGCAAGGTACAATCAATATTACGCAAGAGACATGCCATGCATATATATATATATATATATAAAATTTATTTTCTTAAGGCAATAAAATTAAAATACCCTTTATACGTATACCTTTTGAGTTGAAGCCTAGTATCATTGTCCTAATAAGTTAGAAGCTTATGCTAATTTAGCATGAGGATAGACTGAATTTTCAGTTTACACATGTGATGCTTATGCCTGTCAGTGCATGTGCTGAAGCAGCCAAACCAACATGTTCAACCTAGTGTTAAAACGTATAGTGGAATCACGTGGAGGATCTTCCGCATCTTTTCCCTATATAAGAAGTCAACTACAGTATGGCGCATTCAGTAAAGTATTTGAAAATAAGTGACATGCAGATCGAAGTTGTGTTTGCTTCATGCAACTACATGGATATACATTATAGCAATCTCACTACAGGGAAAACTTTGTAAGCTGTCTATGTTCCATACACGGCAAAAGCTATTTCAAACTCGGCGAACTGTATGCCAAGTGTTACACTCGGCGTATAGCACACACCTTACAACTGGTCGGCTTAGTTGATTGATAGACTAAAACCCGCATTAAAGAAAATGAGTGCACGTACGTCACCATCATCATAGTTATCGTGATCAATCTCCTAGAAAAGTTGGCAAATTGAGCAGAAGAAAAGATGGCAAATTGAGAATAAAACCCGCTTTGTTTCGTTTGTTGGTGCTAACTAGAGTAGATGACAACATTAGCATGCACAAGCCTCATGCCTCTGCTTCGCCATGAGTGTACATGAAAGAAAAAAAGCAGCTCTTATAATTTGCAAAAAATAAACAAGAATGGAGTGGCTGTGTAGCATGTTTCGTGTTATGCCAGCGTAACACTGCACGTGGGCACCTGCTAATTAATTCCGTCATTAGCCCTCGTGAATGGTGCGGCTGATGGTGGACACCCCACGAACATGTCCACTTGCATCTTGACTTCCTCTGCACCCATCATCGTGACTTCTGACATGGTTTCGTCTACACGATGAAATTAGATGCTACTCCTTGCGTTTCAAAATAGTTGACAATCGAGGGTAGAAAGAACTCACAGACATGATCTATATTGATAACTTTAGTTTGGACAGAGATGAAGTAATCAATTTTGGACATGTGGATGGCATTCAAATATGTCGGATGCCAAACTGAATCAAAAAGGCCACAACACATAAAAATTGTAAACTATGGCAAGCAGTTTGTAATATCTGCTTATTTGGATGAACAAACCAGTGTGTCCACGACACACAGACACGACACCCCCAACACCTGACACCTGTTCGGCCTCCTGTTGACCGAAAAGGTGCTCTTCGGCCTTCTAGTCTTCACATTTGAGTTGCATCATGCTAACGATACATTGGAAATAATATTTGGTGCAGCGTAACTCCCGACAAGCATCGACCGATCCTTCTCCGTCTGCCACTGGCGCGACCGGTCCTACACCTACACCTACACCTACACCTCCGTGATGACGGTAAGTTTCCCAAGTGTTTTGCTTAATAGAGTTTTGTTGTGATGCCATGTTGTATCTACACATATCGTGCATAATATGTGTATGTTTGAAATGTATTGTATGTGTGGGATTCGACACCTAGTCGTGTGCCTTTGGTAGCCTTCCATACAGGAAATGCCTCCTAGTGCTTCCATCGAGCCATGGTAGTTCGCCATCGCTCCGAACACATGGATTGACCGCATGTGTCCTTCTTTGCTCCTCGTGTCCGTCCCTACGGGAAATGTCACGCGTGTATCACCAAGTCCTTGTAGCTTGCTACGACTTGGTTGCACTCACGATGACCGACACATGCATTGCTGGGTCATGTATGCCTGTCCTCGACGCTTGTGCCACCTTGGTTCTATGACTAGTCATGTCGGCCCGGGTTCTCTGCCATATGGATACTAGCGACATAATCATATACTTAGCATTTTTTCCTCCAAAATGACTCAATATGCTTAGCTAGCTCAAAAATGACATAATAAGCTTAATTAGCTCCAAAATGACATATTTAACCTAGGATAGCTCTAAAATGACCTATACTTAGCATTTTCCCTCCAAAATGACTTAATATGCTTAGCTAGCTTAAAAATGTCATATTTAACCTAGGATAGCTCTAAAATGACCTATACTTAGCATCTTTTCCTCCAAAATGACTTAATATGCTTAGCTAGCTCTAAAATGATATAATATGCTTAAGAAATGACATATTTTCGGTCCTAAATGACTTCACATGCTTAGCTAGCTCCAAAATGACATAATAACCTTACTTAGCTTCAAAATGACCTATTCAACCTAGGCTAGCTCTAAAATGACCTATACTTAGCATTTTTTCCTCCAAAATGACTTAATATGCTTAGCTAGCTCAAGAATTACACAATAAGCTTAATTAGCTCCAAAATGACCTATTTAACCTAGGATAGCTCTAAAATGACCTATACTTAGCATTTTTTTTCCTCCAAAATGACTTAATATGCTTAGCTAGCTTCAAAATGACCTATACTTAGAATCGTTTCCTCCAAAATTAGTTAATATGCTTAACTAGCTCTAAAATGACATAATATGCTTAAGAAATAAGTTGCATCATAATAATCTTCACATTTTAGTTGCATCATAATAATCTTCTTCTTCTAGTCTTCTTCTTCTAACTTTCTTCTTTCCTATTTTACAGATTTGCTTAATTGATCATGGAAGCTTGGGTTGATGGAGTGCTTGTATTTAATTTTTGTTTTGACCTTGTGAAACATGCTACCTATGGATGAAACTGTGTAATATTGATGAAACTATTTATATGTACGGATGAAACTTGCTACTATTGGTAACATGTGTTGGATACATATGTGTTCATGACTATTGGTAATATGTGTTGAACATGCTATATTGGTCATATAAATATATTTGTGTTTGATTTCGTGAAAATGAATTGATATAAGAAAAAAATTAAATGGGCAATAGTCACTTTGCCATCACCGGCAGATGGTAAGAGCTTTGCCATCACCGCAGATGGCAAAGAGGCCACGATCATCTACATGTAACATTTGGGCTATTTGGGCTCTTTGCCATCCGACAACAGATGGCAAATCTTTGCCATCTGTCGGCAGACGGCAAAGATGTAGCCTTTGCCATCTGTTTGGCAGATGGCAAAGAGTCAGACCTTTGCCATCTCACGGCAGATGGCAAAGTATGCCGTTAGCCTTCTAACGGGCTAACCCCGTTAAGAGGCTTTGCCATCTGCTAGCAGATGGCAAAGCCACATGTTCTTTGCCATCAGCCAGCAGTCAGCAAAGAAGCCTTTACCGGTAGGGTTTTGGACGACCTGTTTGCCGTCTGCTGGCAGATGGCAAAGCCTTTGCCATCCGCCGACCATGCCTTTGCCATCTGCCATGGCAGATGGCAAAGTGCCAGATTCCAGTAGTGATGACACCAAGATGATATGGTATGTATGTTATGGGAAGTATGATCACTAATGTGCACAAGTCACGTTGCCGACAATACTCAAATGGCTAGTCTCGATAGGCAAGTAACGCAAAATGGGCTAGAAGTTATCAATGCAATTGCAAGGGGAATGTACAATGGTGTCGTCGAGGTTACCGTTCTTGGCGATGATGAGTGGAGGTGTTCTTGATGTAGATACCAAGATGGAGACTCGTCCCTAAGTAGCCGAAACATCTTAGGAAACGAAAAAACCGCGAACTCAAAATCTCAAATGACAAATGTCAGATGGTGGTAGCGGAGAGCGGTGGTGGTTTGCACTTGGCAATGCGGAAGTGGGATGATGGGTTGTGCGAGTCAATGTTGAAGTTGCCGTCCCTAAGTAGCCGAAACACCTTAGGAGACACAAGCCACAACTCAAACAAAATTGGGTTAAGTTGGGGTGGATGTGTATGGTGGGTAAGCCTATGCGGAAATGGTGGTGGTGGTTGATGAAGAAGCAATTGTCCCTAAATAGCCGAAACACCTTAGGAGACTCGAATCACTACTCAAGCAACCACTAATACTATGGCAATCAAAATGGGTTAGGTTGCGGAAATCGGTGGTGGGTATGCGGATGAGAGGTGGTAGCCCTAGGAAAAGATGCCAAAATTCACAAAATTTGATGGAGTCAAATGATGTTGGTAGTATTTTTGTTGGATGGGGGATGTCAATAGCTTCAAAACGAGCTAAAGAACGTCAAAATCGGAGTTCGGATGAATTAGTTATGGACAAAACAAAAATCAGACGAAGTCTGAAACTACAGGTTACGAACGTCCGGGAAAGGTCGGATGTCCGGTTGTTGGACGTCCGGGAAGGTCGGAAATCCATAAATTCAGCTCAGGTTAGGGGTTCCGATCGTCCGGGAAAGGTCGGACGTCCGGTGCTTCGTGGGGGTCCGGACATCCGTAAAACGCCGGTCGTCCGGTGGGTCGGGGTCAATGCGAAATTTCACATCCGGGACGCGATTTTGGGCGGAAATTGGGGATTTTGGGGACAAAATTGATGAGATTTCGTGGATGGAAGATGGGGAAACTTGGGGAAATGCTAGATCCACTCAAAACCAAGCAAATCCATGGATCAAAATCAACAAAACATTATCAAACCAACAAATCACAAAAAAATTTGGGGCTATTTTTGGTGGGGATTTTCGGATTTTGGGGAAGAACACAACAAAATAAGGCTAGAAAACGGTGGGAGGGACTCCAAATACGTGATCAACGTGGCTCATGATACCATATGATACGGGGCTAACCCGGTGTAGGCCGATCTTTCATGTTTGGAGTGGGATCCCTCGAAGAGCACGAAGAACACGAGGAAGAACGGGGAGAAATCACAAGGGAAAACACTCAAGAACAAGTCCAATCATACATCCACTAGACAATCAAACACACAAGATCACAAGGTACATGAACAACAAAGGGAAAGATACAAGGTAAGGTTCATCTCCAAGTGGAGGTCTTGATGATATCCTAGGCGGATCTTCCCTCGAGGGGGTCTTGATGATATCCCGCAAGATCTTCTCTTAGATGGAGGTCTTGGCCTCTAATGGAGTAGTGGTCTCTCTCTCTCAAGAGTAGAGATAGGTAGGAGCAAATTTCACATACAAATGAGCTATCACTTTGCTAACCCTAGAAAGGAGGTGGAGGTGGTCTATTTATAGTCTAAGTCACGAAGGGGTAAGTGGGAGAGGGATACAAGGCCAAATGACCGCTGCTGCGCACACAGACGTCGGACGTCCGGTGGGGGTCGGACGTCCGGAAGCTCGGGACGGTCTGGACGTCCGGAAGACTTCGGACTTCCGTAAATATTGTTCTGTCGCCGTGGCACCGGTCGTCCGGTCGGTGTCGGTCATCCGTGCGCTGGGACTTGTCGGACGTCCGGCATTCATCGGTCGTACAGCCGCTGTAGCTTTCGTTGGTAGGACTTTTGGGCTGGCTGGAGCTCCAGGCGTCGGACGTCCGGCGTTGTCCGGTCATCCAGTGGCTATAGATCGTAGCAGCTCCGTTTCTTCCGTCTTCTCTTCCATGCCTCCCTCGCGGATGGTGTAGTCGTTCCTTGGCGCTTGCACTCCTCCTTGACATCCGTGAAGCTCCGACAATACCTATGAATGAACACGGGAGAAGTGTCAAGTAGTACACCATCCTTGAAGGGGTCAAGTGAGCACGTGTAAAGGAGAAGATTCACCTTTATGTATGAGAAGTAGAGGTCGCACGTGTCACTTGCCAAATGGACTCTTGACATGGTGATGATCGTAGGATGCTCCGTATCAGACATCAGGATCGGTCTCGAGGTCTACCGGAGAGAAGAGGGGGAAGAAACAGTAAATACATAGCAGGAAAGTGCATAATAGGACAACAGATAGAGCTAGATGTGTTCTAACGCGGTGCTACACGCTACCGGTGAAAGGGGGAAACATCCGGGAATGTTTTCCCGAAGTTTGGCATTTTCGGGCAGACGAAACGGAGGGTGAGGGTTGCATGTTTGCTATGCTAGAGGCATGTGACAGATGAACGGAGAGCGTATTTGGATTCGTCTCGTCGTCCTGAGCAACTTTCATGTATAAAACTTTTTCTTCCTAGTTACCGTTATTTTTCTATGGATTATTAAAGTTTTAACAATATTCTAAAATTATTATTAAATCTAAAATGGGGTTATTGCATCAGCATGATGTCATCATGATGTCAGCAGTCAACAGAGTTGAGCAAAGTCAACCCTCGCCTGTGGGGCCGTTCTGTCATAGTCTAACAACTGATTAACACTTTTAATTAACTAATCAAGTTAATTAGGTACTAAACAGAGTTAATTAAGTTAATTAAGTACCTAATTAATTAATTAATTAATTAACTAATTACTTATTATTATTTTTTAAAATACATTTTATTTTATTTATTTTTTACCATTTCTAACAAGACAGGGGCGTGGGCCCCACCTGTGATCTGCCAGGGGGCCATAGCAGGTGCTGGGCGTCGGATGCGGGCGCTTGGGCGCCAGCCCGCTTGGGCACACGCACAGGGGCGCGACAGCGGCCACAGCAGAGGCTAGCGGCGCTGGTCGGCGGCCAGGGGCTAGCTAGGACGGTCGTTGGCGCGGGGGTGCACGGGAGCGCGAGCCGAGCGATGGGGAGAGTGAGCCAAGGTTCCGCCTCGTTGCGGCGGACTTTCGTCCCGTGAGCCTTCTTATGATATTTTGCAGGGTAAAAGCCTTCATATAGCAGAAGAAGGGCACCGGAGGGCCACCAGGGGGTCCACGAGACAGGGGGCGCGCCCAGTAGGGGGGGCGCCCCCCACCCTCGTGGCCAGGTGTGGGCCCCATATGGTACTTTCTTTGCTCAATAATTCTTATTAATTCCAAAAATGACTTTCGTGGAGTTTCAGGACTTTTGGAGCTGTGCAGAATAGGTTTCCAATATTTGCTCCTTTTCCACCTGAATCCAAATTGCAAGCATTCTCCTCTTCATGATAAACCTTGTAAAATAAGAGAGAATAGCCCTAAGTATTGTGACATAACGTGTAATAACAGCCCGTAATGCAATAAATATCCATATAAAAGCATGACGCAAAATGGACGTATCAACTCCCCCAAGCTTAGACCTTGCTTGTCCTCAAGCGGAAGCCGATATCGAAAATTATGTCCACATGTTTAGAGATAGAGGTGTCGATAAAACTAAAATACGGACATGAGGGCATCATGATCATCCTTAAAACAACAACATATATAGATTTTGTCATATGATTTCTTATGCTCAAGTAACAATCTATTTACAATGTCAAGTATGGATCAGAAACTTCATTGAGAACTAACAAAATATAATCTCAGTCATTGAAGCAATAGCAATTTATCGTAACATCAGAAAGAGTCAAGAATAGAGCTTTTTAGCAAGTCCACACACTCAACTGTCATATAGTCTTCTACAATTGCTAATACTCACGCAATACTTCTAGTTATGGAGTTTTAATCGGACACTGAGAAAGATAGGGGCTTATAATTTCGCCTCCCAACGTATTCACCTTTGGGTGATGTCAACAATAATAGTTCATGCTAACTTACATCCAATTGGATATATATATATATATCAGGATCTTTCCAACACGAGGTGCTTGCCAAAGGATAAAATGAAAAAGGGAAAGGTGAAAATCACCTTGACTCTTGCATAAAGTAAAGGACATAGAGTGAAAGGTAGGCCCTTTGCAGAGGGAAGCAGAGGTTGTCATGTGCTTTTAGGGTTGGATGCACAAAATCTTAATGCAAAAGAACGTCACCTTAAATTGCCACTTATGATATGAACCTTTATTATGCGGTCCATCGCTTTTATTACTTCCATATCACACGATCGTATAAAGATTATTTTCTCCGCACCAATAAGTCATACATATTTAGAGAGCAATTTTTATTGCTTGCAACATGACAACTTACTTGAAGGATCTTACTCAATCCATAGGTAGGTATGGTGGACTCTCATGGCAAAACTGGGTTTAAGGATAATTGGAAGCACAAGTAGTATCTCTACTTGGTGCAAGGAATTTTGGCTAGCATGAGGGGGAAAGGCAAGCTCAACATGTTGGACGATCCATGACAATATACTTTAACTGAGATGTGAGAAAACATAACCCATTACGTTGTATTCCTTGTCCAACATGAACTCTTTAGCATGTCATACTTAATGAGTGCTCACAATTATAAAAGATGTCCAAGATAGTATATTTATATGTGAAAACCTTTCTTTCTTTATTACTTCCTATTAATTGCAACGATGACCAAAACTATGTTTGTAAACTCCCATCAACTTTTATGCCTCATACTCTTTATGTGTGAAGTCATTACTATCCATAAGTTCAATATGAACTCTTTTATTCTTTTTATTCTTCCTATTTTCTCAAGATCATAGCAAGATAGCAAAGCCCTTGACTCAACACTAATCTTTTTTACATAGCTCATGGACTCGATTACATAGAAGGATCACAAAGCAAGACTCAAAACTAATTCATACCGAAACTTTATTCTACTAGATCAAGATATTACTAAAAGGATCGAACTAAGTAAAATGGTAAGATAGGAGTGTGATGGTGATACGATAGCAGGGCACCTCCCCCAAGCTTGGCAGTTGCCAAGTGGAGTGCCCATACCCATCTGATTATGTCCTCGGAGGTGGTGCAGAAGTTGTTGATGATGTAGGCTTGTCGTCCGTCTCCCAAGGCATAGGCTCACCATCATAGAAGGATGATCGAGTCTCCGGGATCCTCAAATCTGCAGCCAAACTCATCCTCTTGTATCTATATTCATACTCACAGATTTGGTTTTGTAGGTCATACGTCTGGGCTTGGAGGTGCTCGATTTTCTCATGAAGCTTGAAGATGGTCTCCCCAATGTTCTTGGCATGGTGAACTCCGCAATCATCATCTGGTTGGCATTGAGTCCACGCTCCACCAACCTTTGGCACTTGAAAACTTGTTGTTCCATAGCTTCGAGCTTTGTCTCCACGCTTCTGGTACACCTTGGTCCCTCCACATCGCGGATATGCAGCACCCCCTCATGCATCTCAATGGTTTGAGGGTGTTGCAGCACCTCCGCAATATCGGGGTTGATAACCCTCTCGAAAAACTTGTCCTTGGGAGCGCTTGGAGACGTCATGGTGCTCTAGATCTGTCAGAAAAACAGCTTGAAACAAAGACAGAAGATTTTTGCGTGATACAGTGGTCAAAACCTTCGGGTGATTATATAGTGAATTTTTACCGACCAAAAGAGGTAACGTGCAAGAAAACGGAGTCCGAGAGGCACACCATGTGCCCACGAGGCAGGGGGCACGCCCAGTAAGGGTGGGCGCGCCCTCCACCCTCGTGTAGGCCTCGTGTCCTTCCCGGATTACTTCTTGCTTTCCTAAATTCTTAAATATTCCGAAACAGAGAAAAAATTCCATTAGAATTGTTTTGGAGTTGGTTTACTTACCGTACCACATACCTATTCCTTTTCGGAGTCTGACACGTTCTGGAAAGTGTCCCTTATGTATTCCTCCGGGGTTACGGTTTCAATGATATTAGTTTCAACATTTATAGGATTACCGGAGATATAATGTTTGATTCTTTGGCCGTTCACCTCCCTCGGACTTGTGCCCTCGAAGTTGTTGATTTTTGTGGCACCGGAACGATACACCTCCTCGATAACGTAATGACCTTCCAATTTAGAGAGAAGTTTTCCTGCAAAAGATCTTAAACGAGAGTTGAATAGCAACACACAATCACCTACGTTAAACTCACGCTTTTGTATTCTTTTGTCATGCCATCTTTTAACTTTTTCTTTGAACAGCTTGGCATTCTCATATGATTGGGTTCTCCATTCATCAAGTGAGCTAATATCAAATAACCTCTTCTCACCGGCAAGTTCGAAGTCATAGTTGAGCTCTTTAATAGACCAATATGCCTTATGTTCAAGTTCAAGAGGTAAGTGACATGCTTTTCCATAAACCATCTTATACGGAGACATACCCATAGGATTTTTATATGCGCTCAGAGGCCCATAATGCATCATCAAGTTTCTTGGACCAATTCTTTCTAGATCTATTGACAGTCTTTTGCAAAATTAATTTGAGTTCTCTATTACTCAATTCTACTTGACCACTAGACTGTGGGTGATAAGGAGATGCAATTCTATGATTAACATCATACTTAGCAAGCATTTTGCGAAAAGCACCATGAATAAAATGTGAGCCACCATCAGTCATGAGATATCTAGGGACTCCAAACCTCGGAAAAATAACTTCTTTAAGAATCTTAATAGAGGTGTTATGATCAACACTACTAGTTGGAATAGCTTCTACCCACTTAGTAACGTAATCAACAGCAACTAAAATATCTGTGTATCCATTAGAGGCAGGAAAAGGTCCCATATAATCAAAGCCCCAAACATCAAATGGTTCAATAACAAGAGAATAATTCATAGGCATTTCTTGACGTCTACTAATATTACCAATTCTTTGACATTTACCACAAGACAAGGCAACCTTACGAGCATCTTTGAAGAGAGTAGGCCAATAAAAACCGGATTACAATACCTTACGTGCAGTTCTATCTCCAGCATGGTGTCCTCCATATGGTTCGGAGTGACACTTGCGTAGGATCTGTTCATGTTCATGCTCAGGTACACAACGTCTAATAACACCATCTACTCCTTTATAAAGGTGTGGGTCATCCCAGAAGTAATGTCTTAAATCACAAAAGAACCTTTTCTTTTGCTGGTATGTGAAACTAGGTGGTACAAATTTAGCAACTATGTAATTAGCATAATCAGTATACCAAGGAGCAGTACGAGAAGCATTAATGACCGCTAATTGTTCATCAGGAAAGCTATCATCAGTAGGTAGTGGGTCATCAAGAACATTCTCTAACCTAGACAAGTTGTCTGCAACGGGGTTCTCAGCTCCCTTCCTATCAATAACATGCAAATCAAATTCTTGGAGCAAGAGAACCCATCTAATAAGTCTAGGTTTAGCATCTTTCTTTTCCAAAGATATTTAATAGCAGCATGATCAATGTGAATAGTAACTTTAGAATCAACAATATAAGGTCTGAACTTATCACAAGCAAATACAACTGCTAAGAATTCTTTTTCAGTAGTAGCATAATTTCTCTGGGCAGTATCAAGAGTTTTACTAGCATATTGAATAACATATAATTTCTTATCAACTCTTTGCCCTAGAACAACACCTACAGCATAATCACTAGCATCACACATAATTTCAAAGGGTAAATTCCAATCAGGTGGTTGAACAATAGGTGTAGTGATCAAAGCTTTCTTAAGTATTTCAAATGCTTCTACACAATCATCATCAAAGACAAAAGGAATATCTTTTTGCAATAAATTAGTCAGAGGCCTAGAGATTTTATAAAAGTCCTTAATGAACCTCCTATAAAAACCGGCATGACCAAGGAAACTTCTTATACCTTTAATGTCCTTGGGACATGGCATCTTTTCGACAGCATCAACTTTAGCTTTATCAACTTCAATACCTCTTTCAAAAATTTTATGCCCCAAGACAATGCCTTCATTAACCATAAAGTGACGCTTTTCCCAATTCAAGACAAGACTAGTGTCTTCACATCTCTACAAAACTCAATCAAGGTTGCTCAAGCAATCATCAAAAGAGGATCCATAAACGGAGAAATCATCCATGAATACCTCACAAATCTTTTCAAAAAGTCAGAGAATATAGCCATCATGCATCTTTGAAAGGTAGCAGGTGCATTACATAAACCAAAAGGCATACGTCTATAAGCAAACGTACCGAAACGGAAAGTAAAAGTAGTGTTTGATTGATCCTCCGCTGACACAGGTATTTGAGAGAAACCAGAATAACCATCTAGAAAGCCGAAATGTGTATGTTTGGATAGTCTTGCTAGCATTTGATCAATAAAAGGTAAAGGGTAATGATCTTTCTTAGTAGCTTTTTTTAATTCACGGTAATCAATTACCATCCTATAACCTGTAATAATTCTTTGTGGAATCAATTCATCTTTATCATTAGGAACGACAGTAATACCTCCCTTCTTAGGGACGCAATGGACAGGACTTACCCAATCACTATCATCAACGGGATAAATTATACCTGCCTCAAGGAGCTTTAGTATCTCCTTTCTTACCACTTCTTTCATCTTAGGATTTAACCGTCGTTGAGGATCTCTAACTGGTTTGGAGTCTTCGTCCAATTTAATTTTGAGCTGGCATAAAGTGGGACTAATGCCCTTAAGATCATCCAGAGTATATCCAATAGCAGCACGGTGCTTCTTTAGAGTTTTCAATAATATTTCCTCTTGTTGCTCTGACTCCTTACCATCGTCGGAACCCCAATCTTCAGAGTTGCGTTTAATTCTTTCCAATAAATCCCACTTGAATTCAGTAGTCTTCAGGATATAAGAACCAGCACACAGGAAGTATCAAGAATGGTGCGATCATTGAGAGAAAGCCGAGCATAAATTTTTTTGAATAATCATATCTCTTGAGAGCTCATGATTGGGGCATGAATATAACATTGACTTAAGCCTCCCCCAAGCTTGAGCGATGCTTTCTCCTTCGCGAGGCCAAAAACTATATATATAATTACGATCATGATGAACAAGATGCATAGGATAGAACTTCTAGTGAAATTCGAATTTCAATCGTTTATAGTTCCAAGATCCCGTATCATCACATAGCCTATACCATGTCAATGCATCTCCCTTCAAAGATAAAGGGAAGACCTTCCTTTTGACCACATCATTGGGTATACCTGCAAGCTTAAATAATACACAAACTTCATCCACATAGATAAGGTGTAAATCGGGATGCAATGTTCCATCTCCTGCAAAGGGATTAGCTAGCAGTTTCTCTATCATACCCGAAGGAATTTCAAAGTAAATATTTTCAGTAGGTTAAGTAGGTTGAGGAGCAACTCTTTGCTCTACTGGTCGAGGCGAAGATGCCCCAAACAAGCCCCTCAAAGGATTAGTTTCCATAGTAACAAGTGACAGAAAATTTCAGCACACTATATAAATGTTTCCTTACCAAGTTCCACTCACCAAAGGCGCTTCACTCCCCGGCAATGGCGCCAGAAAAGAGTCTTCATGAACCACAAGTATAGGGGATCTATCGTAGTCCTTTTGATAAGTAAGAGTGTCGAACCCAACGAGGAGCAGAAGGAAATGACAAGCGGTTTTCAGTAAGGTATTCTCTACAAGCACTGAAATTGTAGGTAACAAATAGTTTTGTGATAAGATAATTTGTAACGGGTAACAAGCAATGAAAGTAAATAAGGTGCAGCAAGGTGGCCCAATCCTTTTTGTAGCAAAGGACAAGCCTGGACAATTTCTTATAATGAGAAAAGCGCTCCTGAGGACACATGGGAATTATCGTCAAGCTAGTTTTCATCACACTCATATGACTCGCGTTCGGTACTTTGATAATTTGATATGTGGGTGGACCGGTGCTTGGGTACTGCCCTTTATTGGACAAGCATCCCACTTATGATTAACCCGTATTGCAAGCATCCGCAACTACAAAAGAAGTATTAAGGTGATGCGGAGCATCCTACGATCATCACCATGTCAAGAGTCCGTTTGGCAAGTGACACGTGCGACCTCTAATTCACATACACAAAGGTGAATCTTCTCCTTTACACGTGCTCACTTGACCCCTTTGAGGATGGTGTACTACTTCACACTTCTCCCGTGTGCATGCATAGGTATTGTCGGAGCTTCACGGATGTCAAGGAGGAGTGCAAGCGCCAAAGAACGACTACACCATCCGCGAGGGAAGCGTGGAAGAGAATACGGAATAAAGGAGAAGAAGACGGAGCGGCTGCAGGAGCCAGGCCGGACATCCGGACCGCCGTCCGGATCATCCGGGCTCAGCCGGATCATCCGGGTCCCCCTCCGGATCATCCGGATAATTGCGTCCGAAGACACACAAAGGCCTCATGTGAAGCCGGATCATCCGGGTCCCCTCCCGGATCATCCGGACGATGGCGGGATCATCCGGACCCCCATCCGGATCATCCGGGCCTTGCCTGCATGCAACGTTTCGGGCCGAGGCCCATGTACCCATTCGCCCCCTCACTTACCCCTTTGCCCACTAGACTATAAATAGACCTCCTCCTCCCCATTTTTAGGGTTAGCAAATATGGTAGCTCATTCTTAGGTGAGCTTTGCTCCTACCTCTACTCTTGAGAGAGAGAGACTACCACTCCCATGGAGTTCAAGACCTCCATGTGAGAAGATCCCGCGGGATATCATCAAGACCCCCTTGTGGGAAGATCCATCTTGGATATCATCAAGACCTCCTCTTGGAGATGAACCTTACCTTGTATCTTTCCCTTTGTTGTTCATGTACCTTGTGATCTTGTGTGTTTGATTGTCTAGTGGATGTGTGATTTGGACTTGTTCTTGAGTGTTTCCCCTTGTGATTTCTCCCCGTTCTTCCCCGTGTTCATCGTGTTCTTCGAGGGATCCCGCTCCAAACGTGAAAGATCGACGCTATAGGGTTCCACCCTACATCATATGGTATCATGAGCCATGTTTATCACATATTTGGATTCCCTCCCACTGTTTTCTAGCCTTCTTTTGCTTGATTTCGTCCTAAATCCGAAAATCCCCACCAAAAATAGCCCCCAATTTTTTTTGTGATTTGTTGGTTTGATGATGTTTTGTTGATTTTGATCCGTGGATTTGCTTGGTTTCAAGTGGATCTAGCATCTCCCGAAGTTTCCCCACCTTCCATCCATAAAATCTCCTCAATTTTGCCTCGAAAATCCCCCATTTCCGCCCAAAAATTCGTCCCCGAGAGGAAATCCCGAGCAGTTTGACCTGCCCGGATCATCCGGACCTTCTCCCGGATCATCCGGACACCTCCCGGATCAGCTGGACCCTCTCCCAGACGTCCGGATACCCCATGCACCCAGAAAACAGAACCGGAGCTGACGAACCCGGATGATCCGGATGTACACCCGGATCATCCGGACCTCCTCCCGAATGTCCGGTTAACCCTGACACTGACTCGGCTGAAATTTTGTTTTGGTCATTACTAATTCATCCGGAGTCCGATTTTGACGTTCTTTAGCTCGTTTTGAAGCTCTTGACATCCCCCATCCCACAAAAATACCACCAACGTCATTTTACTCCATCATATTTTCTGAAATTTGGCAAGTTTGCCAAGGCCCTCCACCATATCATCCGCATTACCACCACCGACTTCCGCAACCTAACCCATTTTGTTCCCCATTGCATATGTGGTTGTTTGAGTTGTGATTAGAGTCTCCTAAGGTGTTTCGGCTACTTAGGGACATTTGCTTCTCCATCAACCACCACCACCACTTCCGCATAGACGTGCCCACCATACATTTCCACCCCAACTTAACCCAATTTTGTTTGAGTTGTGGCTTGTGTCTCCTAAGGTGTTTCGGCTACTTAGGGACAGCAAATTCAACTCCGAATAGTGTATAGCCCATCATTCCACTTCTGCATTGCCTAGTGCAACACCACCACCGCTTTCTGCTACCACCATTTGACATTTGTCATTTGAGATTTTGAGTTTGCGGTTTTTCCGTTTCCTAAGGTGTTTCGGCTACTTAGCGATGAGTCTCCATCATCTTGGTATCTACACCAAGAACACCGCCACTCATCATCGCAAAGGACGATAACCTCAACGACACATTTGTATATTCCCTTGCAATTGCATTGTTAAACCATAGCCCATTTTGCGTTACTTGCCTATCGAGACTAGCCATTTGAGTATTGCCGGCAACGTGACTTGTGCACATTAGTGGTCTACACCATCCATTGCATACATACCATATCATCTTGGTAACATATCATCCATTGTGCCTCAAGTTTGTTCCCCATATACACAATTGCTATCTTGGTTTGTGCATTGTGCAAAAGTGGCCATAGAAAAAAAAGAGAGAATAAAGCTTTTAAGCAAAAGAAAGAGAGCAAAGAGCTTGTAAGCAATAGCCATAGCATAACAATATATCATACGGTATCATATTTGATCATCTTGGATCATTGTGTGAGAAACACCGGGAACCATACATATATAGCATACTTGGGATAGAAAGCTTATCCATTTTGCATCTTATAGGTTGTGCACAAGTGTCGTATCCGCCTATTGAGCAATCGTGCTAGCGTCTCTCTTGAGTTGTGAACACGAGCGTTTTCCGTGATTCCACATTTTGTGCTCATTCCTTGGTTGCATGACCCCATTTATCTATCCGTGTGTGTGTTTCTGTGAGCCACATATTGCTATTGGTCTACTTGTTTCGCTTGCGAATTTGTGAATCTCTTTCAACATTATTGACTCTTGCTAACATTTTGTATCAAATTTTTGTGCCACTATCCTCACCGAGCTCTACCATAAGCTTTACTTGATAGGTGTGAGTGAACAAGTCTGGTACCAATTCCACTATTCTTTCATCTCAGATTGAGTGACACGGGATACATCCTCAACTTTGGGAAAAGGTAACTTGGTATTGTTTATCTCATTTCCTACTCACCTCTACTCGAGTCTTGTGATGGATAGGCAAGGAATTTCATCTTCGGTCTACAACAACAACGACGAGTTCGATGCCATGAACAACAACTCCGACGCCAAGATGCAAGCTAAAATGTAGGAGATCAAAGCCCTCATCAAGTCCTACAAGCGATCTTCCTCATCTTCGAGAAGACACTCAAGAGCACATGCTTCCGAGCTACCATCTCCGGCAAGATCACATCGGCATCGACACCATCACCAACAAGAACGTGAAGGTCAAGAGCTCTACATCAACAACCGCTCAATGACTTCACCATCTCCCTTGGCATCTTCGCCAAGCGACTTCAAGGCATCTTCGCCTACGGACATATGGCATCTTCGCCAACAAGAACCTCAAGGCTACGCTCAAGAGAAGCTCCCCAAGCTCAAGTCCGCGACTTCCACGAGCTACTACGACCTCGACATCGACCATGCGATTCCTTTCTATGGGACTCAAGAACCCGAGGAGTACCTCGAGTGGGAGCGTTTGATGGATGACTACCTCAAGCTACATCAAGTTCGTCCCGAAGATCAAGTGAAGTGCGCCACAAGAAACTTCCACGACTACGCCTCGATATGGTGGCTTCACACACCTTCGGAGAGCTACGAGATGAGTTGGCCCAAGACGAAGAGAGCTTTACGGCGAGAGTTTGTGCCTCCAACCTACACGGAACAACTTCGACGCCAATTGGAGAACACCACCCAAGGATCCAAGTCCATCGACAAGTACTTCAAGGAGATGATGATTGCCTTGCGATGAGCCGGCGTGGACGACCCCATTTTGATGAAGTTCCACTTCATGATGGGATTGCACAATGACATCTCCAAGACCATCTTCCTCGAGAACTACAAGTCCATCGACGACTACTACATTGGTGCTCTCAAGGCGGAACAAGAACTCATGAAGGCCAAGGCTTCTCCACCCAAGCAAACTTCACGGCGACCAAGCTCTACGACAAGCATGAGGCTAGTACCACCAAGATGTCCAAGCCCGACGAGCTCCAAGATGATGCTCCCAAGTTTGACTTCACCGCCATCCCTCTTTGTGGCATTGATGGTGCCGAGTCTACTTCGACTCTTTTTCAAGATGGTGCAGCGACGAGTACGACTACGGAGACCCTCAAGGACCAAGCTTTGGAGGCGAGCGACAAGGTGGTGAGCAAGGATGATGCTTCCATCTTTGGAGGCGAGAGTGATAATGTGCCGTCTTCGGCCTTCATCTACGGCGACGGTGACTAGATGATCGAGCATGGGATTTTCCCTTCGGTCATGGAGGAGAGTGATGATGTGCCATCTTCGACCTTCATCCACGGCGACGACGACGGGATGGTTGAGCATGGGATCTTCCCTTCGACCACGGCGACGTATGATGACTTGAGTGACTTGTGCCACCATATTGAGAGTGAGAGTGACTTCACCACTAGCCCCATATATGATGAGTTTCCACAATTCCCATGTGAGGAGAGCCACAACCCCCCACCACTTGAGTGAGATGAGTGACTCCACCATACGTGAGTTTGAGTGCACCTATTTTGAGGGAGTGAGTGAACCACCACATAGAGAGAGTGAGATAGTTGATAGGTCTCGTGAGGCCATTTGCATTTCTAACAACTTGACCTCTACCTCTATTGTGTCTTCTCGTTTCGTGCTAGGTCCCATTTATGATGACGCGCCGATCCTCGACGACTTCGTCCTCCCTTTGGACAAGACGATGGCCATGGTGGAATATGATGCACCCCCCACATGGTTCAATCAAATGATGATATTGACCACCATTTGGTCTTTCCCACCTCACCTACACCACTTGAGTGGAATGACAAAGGTAACAAAGGTGACGGTGATGCCCTAGTCCCACTAGTGGACATTCTTGACATTGATTGCTTGCATGATGTTGATCCACCTAGTGCCATGCTTCATGCTAGTATGATTTCCCCATGTGATGATTTGCCCATTTATGATGAGTATGATGATTCACATGTGGAGTTTATTAGTAGTGATGCCATGTTACATAGGATTTCTTGTGACAATTCTTTAGGTCACATCATGTTTGATAATCTGCCTGACTTGTCATATGCTATGCATGAGATCCATCATATTTATTATTTGCAATCTCTTCATAGTGACTATGCATATGCCATTAAAATAAACCCAATTTGCACATATGGCATAGATGAAAAGCCCATGGTTATTGGCATTTGTTTTTCTTGTGATGATATTGATATGCTCCCTTTGCATCATTTATCTCATATGCCATGCCATGACCACCTAGCTTCGGATATGAATTGTTTTGGATGTTGTCCATTTTCTCCATATGATATTTTCGCTATTGCTCATGAGGAGACCCCCATAGTTTCCTCATACATGTTAGGAGATTTTGATACATCCCATCCATTGCATGATCCCAATACCTGTGTGCACCATATGCTCCCCATGAATAAACATGCTATTGATATGCCATATACTTGCATTCTCAATTTATGTCCCCATCGTGTCATACACAATAACTATTCTTTCATGATGGATGACATGTTCTTATACCATGCATCAAATTTCTTTGAGCGATGCTTATCTTGTGCTAACTCACACGTGCACATACACATCATGATGGATGATGTGTACATTTACCACGCACACAATTTCTTTGGTTTGTGTCTCTTTTGTGTAGGTACCCATGAATACATGTCAACCTCGCAATCCCACGAGTTGACAAAACGAGCTCTAGATAGCAATGATGACTTGGGATCCCATGGATTGCCTTTCCCACTGCTCTCTTCACGCGAAGTCTTCGCGCATTTCTTTTACATGGCCCTCACTTGGCTGTGGGTTATTGTTCATTACATATCATATGCCCATCTTGCCATGTTCACTTTTCATGATATACTCATTCCTATGCCTTTGACATGCATTTGTGACCCATGCTTTGCATTACACATGATGATTGATTCTACTACTTGTATGTGTATTTGCAAGCTTGGTGGAGATATTGATTGCTATTGCCATATTCCATTTGTGACCCATACCTATGATGATACTTTGGCCATGATTTGCCTTCGTGCTTGCGATATGTCATATGCATTTCCTATATCCAGTATGTGATCACATGACATGATTGCCATGATTTACTCTAGTGTGTTGCATCTTCGCTCCACTAGTTTGCACGACTTGATCTCTCATGTTGCATCACACATGAGTCATACTTGCTCATTTCATGCGGTTGATGACAAACATCCATATGCTTTGCACATGATTCATATTGCTTCTTGTCGTATATCTCCATGTATTACCTCTCTCATGCTAGATGATCTTCCATGTATTGAGTGCAACAATGATTCTCGTCTTGCTCATGAGATTGCCCCCATAGCATTCTCGCATATGATTGGAGATTTTGACATATTCCTCGTGAAGCATGCTTGCCTTACCTCTTTGCATCATATACATAGTGCCATGAATATTGCCATAGTTGCATCATATTATTCATGCACTTGTGCTTCTAATGGTTATGTGCAAGAGAAGAGAACCATCATGATGGATGATGTGTTTATCTACCATGCACATACGTTCTTTGTTTTGTTGTGTGCATGTGTAGGATACTTGGACTTTGTGTCGACTTCCACTTCACGTGAGTTGACCATTCGAGCTCTTGAGAGTGAGCCTCATACATTCTACCACGACTCGCTTCTACACCGTATTTGCTTCCACTTCGACATTGTGAAGAATGCACAAGGACACACTTTCAAGGTGACATCCTTCTTGAGCTTGGATATTGTGGATCATACTTCATGTGTTGCTTGCACCATTTGCACGCATGTTCGAGATATTGCTTTCTACCATGATTGCCACATTTCCATGCTTCATGACATATATACCTTGTGTGTTGCATCCAATTCTTGGACTACTTGCTACTATCATATGGTTGGTTGCACCAATATCATTTCTTCACATATGCCATGTCCCTTTGCTTATCACATGCTTGACTTGATTGCCTCACACATGATGAACAATTGCTCTTTCTATTGTGTTGAGTGCCACACTATATTCACTACACCCTATGCACATTATGCTTGGATTGTCTTGCACCTGACCCATGTGTTTAGACACTTCATTTTATTTGGTGTTGTGAATACTTCCTATTCCTACCATAGACCTTTCATTGAGCAATTTGTCAATGCTTGCTATGACCTCGAGGTAGATGCTTATTCTCTTGTCACACATGTTTGCATCTCTATCTCACATTTGCATACTTGTCCCCATGATATCTTTGCTTGTGCTCGATTGATATGCTTACATGCCATGTCACAATCCTTTGTCAAACCATATGCTATGCATGATGACAACACTTGTTTGTTGAATCACCTCTTCAATGATTGGTTTTGCACTAACGCTAACCACATTTGTTTTTCTAAGTGTTTGTCCTATTTGCTCCTTTTGAAGGAATCACAAGACGGTGCGACATTGGAGAGTGCCACATTCGAGCTACTAGACGATGAGTGCTTGGTGATCGACCACTTCGACACGGCACCGCCATCTCTTTCCCATGGTGATTTGGTTTTCGATCCGAGGTTGGATCTTTTCCAAGGGGGAGGGGATGATGTGGAGCATCCTACGGTCATCACCATGTCAAGAGTCCGTTTGGCAAGTGACACGTGCGACCTCTACTTCACATACACAAAGGTGAATCTTCTCCTTTACACGTGCTCACTTGACCCCTTTGAGGATGGTGTACTACTTGACACTTCTCCCGCGTGCATGCATAGGTATTGTCGGAGCTTCACGGATGTCAAGGAGGAGTGCAAGTGCCATGGAACGACTACACCATCCGCGAGGGAAGCGTGGAAGAGAAGACGGAAGAAAGGAGAAGAAGACGGAGCGGTAGCAGGAGCCAGGCCGGACATCCGGACCGCCGTCCGGATCATCCGGGCTCAGCCGGATCATCCGGGTCCCCCTGCGGATCATCCGGATAATTGCGTCCGAAGACACCCGAAGGCCTCATGTGAAGCCGGATCATCCGGGCCCCCTCCCGGATCATCCGAACGATGGCCGGATCATCCGGACCCCATCCGGATCATCCGGGCCTTGCTGCGTGCAGTAACGTTTGGGCCGAGGCCCATGTACCCATTCGCCCCCTCACTTACCCCTTTGCCCACTAGACTATAAATAGACCTCCTCCTCCCCATTTTTAGGGTTAGCAAATATGATAGCTCATTCTTAGGTGAGCTTTGCTCCTACCTCTACTCTTGAGAGAGAGACTACCACTCCCATGGAGTTCAAGACCTCCATGTGAGAAGATCCTGCGGGATATCATCAAGACCCCCTTGTGGGAAGATCCATCTAGGATATCATCAAGACCTCCTCTTGGAGATGAACCTTACCTTGTATCTTTCCCTTTGTTGTTCATGTACCTTGTGATCTTGTGTGTTTGATTGTGTAGTGGATGTGTGATTTGGACTTGTTCTTGAGTGTTTCCCCTTGTGATTTCTCCCCATTCTTCCCCGTGTTCATCGTGTTCTTCGAGGGATCCCGCTCCAAACGTGAAAGATCGACGCTATAGGGTTCCACCCTACATCATAAGGTAAGTCTAACCATAGCATGAAACTAGTGGATCCAAATCAGCCCCTTACGAAGCAAAGCATAAACTAGGGTTTAAGCTTCTGTCACTCTAGCAACCCATCATCTACTTATTACTTCCCAATGCCTTCCTATAGGTCCAAATAATGGTGAAGTGTGATGCAGTCGACGTTCACATAACACCACTAGAGGAGAGACAACATACATCTCATCAAAATATCGAACGAATACCAAATTTACATGACTACTAATAGCAAGACTTCACCCATGTCCTCAGGAACAAACGTAACTACTCACAAAGCATATTCATGTTCATGATCAGAGGAGTATTAATATGCATTAAGAATCTGAACATATGATCTTCCACCAAGTAAACCAATTAGCATCAACTACAAGGAGTAATCAACACTACTAGCAACCCACAGATACCAATTTGTGGTTTTGATACAAGATTGGATACAAGATATGAACTAAGGTTTTGAGAGGAGATGGTGCTGGTGAAGATGTTCATGGAGATTGACCCCCTCGCAATGAGAGGATCATTGGTGATGATGATGGTGATGATTTCCCCCTCCCGGGGGAAGCTTCCCCGGCAGAACAGCTCCGCCGGAGCCCTAGATTGGTTCCGCCAATGTTCTGCCTCGTGGCGGCGGAGTTTCATCCCGTGAGCTTGCTTATGATTTTTTCCAGGGTAAAAGCCTTCGTATAGCAGAAGATGGGCACCGGAGGGCCACCAAGGGCCCACGAGATGGGGCGTGCAAGAGGGGGGCACCCTTGTGGCCAGGGTGTGGGCCCCCTTTGGTACTTTCTTTGCTCAATAATTCTTATTAATTCTAAAAATGACTTTCGTGGAACTTCAGGACTTTTGGAGCTGCGCAGAATAGGTTTCCAATATTTGCTCCTTTTCCAGCCAGAATCCCAGCTGCCGGCATTCTCCCTCTTCATGATAAACCTTGTAAAATAAGAGAGAATAGCCATAAGTATTTTGACATAATGTCTAATAACAGCCCGCATTGCAATAAATATCGATATAAAAGCATGATGCAAATTGGACGTATCAGGCCCTACTCGAGATTTGCCGATTTTGACACTGACATTGGTGCTTTCATTGAGAGCTTTGTCGTGCTGTCTACAAAAGCGATCTATGGCTTGCCTAGTCATCAACAACAATATCACCTCTAGAAGGTGCCTGGCTTCTGGGCAGACCCTCCAGCTTGGCAGTTTCACCATAGGAGCTTGCGTAGCTGTCGAGCCTGCAACGCCCCTTGGGGCCGCCGGACACCGTCTTCGCATTGGCCCCAAGTACTCCAAAAAGTTGGATCCGACGGATGTATCATCTTTAAACGAACTGTTGGACTGCATCGCCGCCCTGGGGGTCTTAACGGACTATTATCGGATCGGGCTCAAGCCTGACTAGAAGAAAATTAATCACCCGTCGATCACCCACCTCATAGTGGTCGTTGAGGAGCCGGCCAAAGACGCTTCCCACTCTATATTAAAGACCAAGTATGTTCGGGTCTCTGAATCCCATGAGCCGGATACTCCCCCTTCGGAGGGGACCTCATGCCCTCCGGACTCTGGCTCAAGCATAGGATTGCAGGAGCCCTTGGCCTCCCCGGACCCGAACCGGCCGCCTCGAAGACCTTTCAAGCTCCGAATATGGATGTGGGACTGGATCTAAAATTTAATCCAGCCACCCACCACAATCTATGTTCTCCAAGCAACTCAGGTCCTCCAGATATATACGACCTGATGTATGTGCGGTAGCACCCTCAGGAAATGGTCCACCACTTTTGGGCAAGATTCCTGCTTGTTAAAAATAGGATCAAAGACTGCCCGGACAATGGCGTAGTTTCGGTCTTTCATCAAAACTGCACCAACGAGGGAATATTGAATGCCCTCGACTGTCGCCACATACAGAGCTTTACAGAACTATCACAAGTCGTGCAAAAGTATTGTGCAATGGAAAGCACATGGAGAGCCAAGAAAACTCAACTTGAGCCTGCTGCCTTTAAGCAGTGTGCGACCCGGACTAAACGGATACATCCTAGCGGATCACCCAACCACCAGTCTCTGGGCATGAAAAACAAACCCTTCATGAGACATAGGTCCGTTCTTGACGAACTCCTGGACAATCTCTGCCCGATACACGCCACTCCGTGCATAGTCCCCATCCATAGCCTTCAAGCATGCTGGGTACTCCAACAAGTAGCAAAAAGTGGAGAGGCCATCCTCACCACCACTCCAGAGAAATACTCTCTGGAGGGGGACAACTTTAGCATCCTCATGGTCTTTAAGACCTTTTCTTCGAACAATCGGCGCTAACGGGCGCTTCGCGACCTCGCTGAAGTCCACCAAGTTACCGCACTGAGCCCATGGAACGACACGACAATAACCTTTATTACCGAAGATGAACCAAGGGCTCGGTCAGTTCGAGCACCCGCTGCCCTAGTACTAAACCCCATTGTGGATGGTTTTTGGCTTACTAAAGGGCTCATGGATGGCGGCAGTGGCTTTAACCTCATCTATGAGGACACGCTCAATAAAATGCAGATGGACAAGTCACACATCGAGCAAAGCAATACCACCTTTCGAGGCATTATCCCCAGTCGAGAAGCACGATGCTCTTGGAGAATTAAATTGGATGTGGTATTCGGCATGCCCGAAAACTATAGATCTGAAGAGTTGCTCTTTCATGTGGTCCCCTTCAATAGTGGGTATCACGCCATCCTCGGTTAGGATGCTTTCTCACACTTCCAATCTATACACCATTATGGATATATGAAGCTCAAAATGCCCGGACCCAATGGAATCATCACAATTTCGAGCGACCGGACAAAGTCCTTGATGAGGACATGGCTACCACAGTTACACCCATATCCCCAGCTATTTTACCTCTTGGAACAGTTGCTAGAGCTCAGATACGCCAATTAGATTATCAGGTACTTTCATTTCTTGGTAATGTTTCTAGTGTTCATGAGAATATGATGCTTCCTAACTTAGATACATTTGTGTTGCTTGCAATTGAAGGGCCTAGCTCGGATAAGAAGGTTAAGCATTAGAGCATGGTCAAGCATGGAGATGAAGGTGCGCGGAAAGAGAACAAGAACGGAGGTTCAAGTGGAGATTTCCAGACATTGAAGCCACCATGATGACATACAAGAAGATGGACGAAATATACAAGATGGCCTTTCATAAATTTCGTCCATAGCTTATTATTCGTGTTGTGCCACCTTATTTTGGGCCAGGCCCATGTAATCTATTTTTGGAGTCCATATTGTAGGGGAAACGACTTAGGAGGTGTTTTAGTCCCACCTTGCCAAGGGTGTACAAAATCCCCTCTCTTTTCCCTATAAATATACTCCTTAAGGCATCGTTTAGACTTGGGTTTTATTTAGTTAAAAGTTAGGCATTGCTGCAACTTCGTGTACTTCGTTTGTGTCCAGTGACCAGACCAAGACCGCTTATGAAACCCCACTTTTAGCAATACTTCATCCATACTTGAAATATTCAGATTGCTTAATCATATTCTTGCTTGTTCTTCAATTTCTTGCAGGAATAGACCTTCGTGGTCAGGTTGATCATGCTCCAGCATGGTCAATAACCTCTTGGAGTTGGTTTAGCGATTGCTAAGGCGCAACATTGTGCACGTTTGTAGTCGGATCGTCAAAGTCGTCTCCACCAAATCGATAGTTATCATCTCATCGAAAGATTGGGACCCCGCCTCTATCAAGTGGTATCAGAGCCAAGAATAAAACCCAAGTCTAAACGATGCCTTAAGGGCTATATTTTTAGGGAAAAGAGAGGGGATTTTGTCCACCCTTGGCAAGATGGGACTAAAACACCTCCTAAGTCGTTTCCCCTACAATATGGACTCCAAAAATAGATTACATGGGCCTGGCCCAAAATAAGGTGGCACAACACCAAAAATAAGCTATGGACGAAATTTATGAAAGGCCATCTTGCATATTTCGTCCATCTTCTTGTATGTCATCATGGTGGCTTCAAAGTCCGGAAATCTCCACTTGAACCTCCGTTCTTGTTCTCTTCGCGCGCACCTTCATCTCCGTGCTTGACCATGCTCCAATGCTTAACCTTCTTATCCGTGCTAGGCCCTTCAATTGCAAGCAACACAAATGTATCTAAGTTAGGCGGCATCATATTCTCATGAACACTAGAAACATTACCAAGAAACGAAAGTACCTGATAATCTAATTGGCGTATCTGAGCTCTAGCAACTGTTCCAATAGGTAAAACAGCTGGGGATATGGGTGTAACTATGGTAGCCATGTCCTCATCATCCCTTTGTGCCGAAAACAAAACTGCATCCTTGGCCCTCGAAGCGCTATCCAAAGCCCTAGTGGCGGAAGAATTAACCACCCTATGGTCCACGGTGGATAAGGATGATGTGATTCTCGATAAGAGATCCAAATCCACCTCTTTCAAGCTAGCGGAGGAAATAGTCAAATTTCAAATGCACCTGATGGAACTTTAAAAAATGGCATCTATCGGAGCATAGCTGGATCCGGTAGTGGGCGCCCCCCTACGGACATTCCTGTGAAAGAATTGGGATATTTTTTCCTGGCACCCTTCTGACATGCCCGACATCCCACTCAGACTCGCCCAACACAGTCTAAATATAATCAAGGGATTCGAACCCGTGAAGCAGACACTACGGCGATTATCTGAACCCAAGCGTCAAGCCATGGGAGAAGAGTTAGCCAAGTTGCTAGAGGCTGGGTTTATTACGGAAATTAAACATGTGGATTGGTTAGCCAACTTGGTTATGGTACCGAAGAAGGACAAATCCTGGCGCCTGTGTGTCGATTTCAAGGACCTCAACAAGGCATGCCCTAAGGACCCCTTCCCATTGCCTTACATCGACCAAATCATTGATGCAACGGTAGGGAACGATTCTTTGTGTTTCCTCGACGCCTATTCCGGATAGCATAAGATTAAGATGAAGGAATCGGACCAGGCCGCAGCTGCGTTCATCACTCCCTACGGTCCCTTCTGCTTCAACACTATGCCATTCGGGCTCAAAAATGCTGGGGCTACCTACCAGCGTATGATTCAAACTTGCTTGGAAAAACAAATCAGCAAAACAGTCGAAGCATATGTGGACGACGTGGTCATTAAGAAAAAATGCATTGAAACATTGGTGGATGATCTTCGCCTCACCATCGACATCCTCCGGACATACGACATATGACTCAATCTGAAAAGGTGTGTCTTCGGAGTACTAGCCGGAAAATTGCTAGGGTTCATTGTTTCCCATAGAGGAATCGAAGCAAACCCAACTGAGGGAGTCCTGGACTAGAGGGTGTCCGGACAGCCGGACTATCATCGTCCGCCGGACTCCAAGACTACGAAGATACAAGATTGAAGACTCCGTCCCGTGTCCGGATGGGATTTCCTTGGCGTGGAAGGCAAGCTTGGCGATACGGATATGTAGATCTCCTACCATTGTAACCGACTCTGTGTAACCCTAGCCCTCTCCGGTGCCTATATAAACCGGAGGGCTTTAGTCCATAGGACACAACCTCCATTACAACAATCATACCATAGGCTAGCTTCTAGGGTTTAGCCTCCTTGATCTCGTGGTAGATCCACTCTTGTACTACCCATACTATCAATATTAATCAAGCAGGACGTAGGGTTTTACCTCCATCAAGAGGGCCCGAACCTGGGTAAAACATCGTGTCCCTCGTCTCCTGTTACCATCCGCCTAGACGCACAGTTCGGGACCCCCTACCCGAGATCCGCCAGTTTTGACACCGACATTGGTGCTTTCATTGAGAGTTCCTCTCTGTCGTCACCGATAGGCTCGATGGCTTCTTCAATCAACAACAACGCCGTCCAGGGTGAGGCTTTTCTCCCCGGACAGATCTTCGCATTCGGCGGCTTCGCACTGCGGGACAATTCACTTGGCCATCTGGAGCAGATCGAAAGCTACGCCCCTGGCCATCAGGTCCGGTTCGGAAGCCTAAACTTCACGGCCGACATCCGCGGAGACTTGATCTTCGACGGACTCGAGCCACAGCCGACCGTGCGGCGCTGTCACGATGGGCATGACTTAGCTCTGCCGCCGGACAGTGCCTTGGTGGCCGCACACGAATCCGCTCCATCCCTTGGTCCGGAGCCGATGGCGCAGATCGAGGACTGGTGGCTGGACATCGCCTCGGGGGCTGCAACTTCCACGGCGATGGAGCCGAACACTAACGTTGTCCCCTGGAAAGCTCGTAACTCCGAGGTGCCGGACTCCCTGCCGGACTTCGAACCTCCCGCGCCCCTGCCAATCGAGTCTGATTGGGCGCCGGTCATGGAGTTCACCACCGCGGACATCTTCCAACAATTGCCCTTTGGCGACATCCTAAATTCGCTAAAACATCTCTCGCTATCCGGAGAGACCTGGCCAGACTATGGCCAGGATGGTTGGGATACGGACGACGAAGAAATTCAAAACCCACCCACCACCCACTTTGTAGCCACTATCGACGATCTAACCAACATGCTAGACTATGACTCCAATGACATCGACGGTATGACCGACGATGCCGGAGATGAACAAGAGCCAGCGCCTACAGGGCACTGGAAGACCACCTCGTCATATGACATATACATGGTGGACACCCCCAAAGATGGGGACGACGAAGAAGCAGCGGAGGCAGATTCCCTAAAGAAACAGCCCAAGCGTCGACGTCAGCGGCACCGCTCTAAATCCCGCCATAGGAAGAATGGAGATTCCGGCACAGGAGATAATAACACCCCAGACAGTGCCGAAGACAATCCCCTCTAGCAAGATTCAGCGCAGGAGGATGCAGAAGCAAGCCCTCACGAGAGAGCGGCAGACGAAGAGGTCAAGGATGATAATTACATACCTCCCTCCGGAGACGAGGCAAGCCTCAACGATGACGAATTCGCCGTACCAGAGGATCCCGTCGAACAAGAGCGTTTTAAACGTAGGCTTATCGCCACGGCAAATAGCCTAAAGAAAAAGCAGCAGCAGCTTCAAGCTGATCAAGACCTCTTTGGCCGATCGATGGTGAGGTCCTCGCGCCAAAGAGTACGAACTCGAACGCCCCTCAAAAGCTACCCAAAACGCAAGTTGCTCCCCGATTAGAGGAGGAAGCATACATACCTTCATCACCAGCGCTGTCTGCCGATCGACCACCCGTGGTCGCGACAGAGGCATCCGGGCCCTCCACCAAGACCGTACCCGGCATCGCTCCAAAAGTACGGCCAAGAGGGAACGCGGACTTGCGAGATATATTGGAGGACAAAGCAAGGTAATCCAGATCCATCTACGGATCACGTGGGCGCCCACGACCCACATTTAATACCGTCGCTACCGGATACAACAACTCTGGCCGGGCTGAACACAGCAGACAACGCTCACTCGAGCTGCGTCGTGATATTGCTCAATATAGAGGCGCCGCACACCCGCTATGCTTCACTGACGAAGTAATGGATCATCAAATCCCTGAAGGGTTTACACCCGTAAACATTGAATCCTACGATGGCACAAAAGACCTCGCGGTTTGGATTGAAGATTATCTCCTTCACATCCATATGGCCCGCGGCGACGATCTCCACGCCATCAAGTATCTCCCACTCAAGCTTAAAGGACCAGCTCGGCATTGGCTTAACAGCTTGCCCACAGAGTCAATTGGGTGTTGGGAAGACCTGGAAGCCGCATTCCTCGACAACTTCCAGGGCACATATGTGCGACCACCAGACGCCGATGACCTAAGCAACATAATTCAGCAGCCAGACGAATCGGCCAGACAGTTCTAGACACGGTTCCTAATAAAGAAAAATCAAATCGTCGACTGTCCGGATGCAGAGGCCCTCGCAGCCTTCAAACATAACATCCGCGACGAGTGGCTAGCCCGGCACCTAGGACAGGAAAAGCCGAAATCCATGGCAGCCCTCACATCTCTAATGACCCGCTTCTGTGCGGGAGAGGACAGCTGGCTAGGTCGCAGCAACAACCTCAGTAAAAATTCTGGCAGTCCGGATACCAAGGACCACAATGGCAGGTCGCATCGAAGCAAAAATAAACGCCTCATTAACAGCGACGACAAGGAGGATACGGCAGTCAACGAAGGATTCCGAGGCTCTAAACCCGGTCAGCGGAAGAAGCCATTTAAAAGAACCACTCCGGGTCCATCCAATTTGGACCGAATACTCGACCGCTTATGCCAGATACATGGCACCCCTGAAAAGCCAGCTAATCACACCAACAGAGACTGTTGGGTATTCAAGCAGGCAGGCAAGTTAATTGCCGAAAACAATGACAAGGGGCTACATAGCGATGACGAGGAAGAGACCCGGCCGCCGAACAGTAGAGGACAGAAGGGTTTCCCGGCACAAGTGCGGACGGTGAACATGATATACGCAACCCATATACCCAAGAGGGAGCGGAAGCGTGCACTAAGGGACGTATATGCGATGGAGCTAGTCGCCCCGAAGTTCAATCCACGGTCCTCTTGCCGGATCACTTTCGATCGAAGAGACCATCCGACCAGTATCCGCCATGGCTGATTCGCCGCATTGGTTTTAGACCCAATCATCGATGGATTTCACCTCACGAGAGTCCTGATGGACGGCGGCAGAAGCCTGAACCTGCTTTATCAGGATACAGTGCGCAAGATGGGCATAGATCCCTCAAGGATTAAACCTACAAAGACGACCTTCAAAGGCGTCATACCAGGTGTTGAGGCCAATTATGCGAGCTCACCACACCGAAGTGGTCTTCGGATCCCCGGACAATTTCCGGAGCGAGGAGTTAATCTTCGAATAGTCCCATTCCGCAGCGGCTATCACGCTCTGCTCGGACGAACCGCATTTGCAAAGTTCAACGCGGTGCGTGACACGCACACCTCAAGCTCAAGATGCGGGCCCTCGTGGAGTCATCACGGTCAACGGAAATACGGGCGCTCCCTCGAGCGGAGGAACATACTGGCGGCTCTCGCGGAAATCTGAGCAGCCTTCTAAGGCAATTTTCGAGTCCAGCCGTTAAGCGGCGGACACGCCAAACGGGAACTGGAGCAACATCAACCAAGACCACAGCACGTTCCGAGCATGCGAGCAATGCAGCCAACCCCAGCCCTTGCATAATTGCAAGACCAACCCTCCGCGTACATCATTACGCTCTGGAGATACCATGGGCCTAGGGGGAGGGGCACGACCACAACTGACCCAGAGTGCGGCTCGACCACACCAGGGGCTCCCAAGTGTGTCACTCTTTTTATTTTCCTTCTTTTTATATACAGGACTCCATTTACTAGAGGCCTTGTCCAGTGGTGGACCCGCCGAACTCACGATGCAACAGCCAGGGAAGAAAGAAGGCTGCGATGAACACTCAGGTGGTCTCCATTACGAGCATTAAATTTAATTATATACACCAGTCCGCAGCCCACCCCTGGAGGGGGACATGTTTATTTAGTCCAATCCCTTGCTTACCGCACTATTTGTATCCTTCCGCACTCATAGCAGAATTCCTTGAATAAATAATGCAACATTTTTTGCCTATTATCGCATTACTTTACACACATGTTCACTAATGACATCTTGCACCCGTATATTTTGGTACGGCCGAACACTCAGGGGCTTATGTTCCCCGCATTATGGTGTGATAAGTCCAAACACTTTCACAAGTGCGGCACCCCGAACTTATAGCATTATATGAATCGGCTCCGAATCATGTCTTGAGTCAATAGTTGGGTTTGCCCGGCTCCCACGTTTTGGTGCCTTACGTTCCGTTCTGTTGGCTAAGGTGGCACTGGGAGAACCACTGCAATTGCGCCCCGGTTGAGCTGGGCGGCGCCTCGATGAGAAAGCTAAAACCGGCGGCATGATAAGGCGAGACTGGTCGCTGTTCGAGAGGTCTTTTCGGTCCCTAAAGACTTATGCCGCTCGAGCGAAGTACCAGATAATGTCCCGAAGGCGTGGATAGCGCCCAATTCGGTCTTCGAATACTAGGGGCTTCACGAAATTTAAATTATAGAATTCTATGGCTAAGTGAGAGTGTTCAAGCATTATAAGTCCAGTTGCCTTGTTCGTTGTGTTGAGCGCCTCCCTAGATGGACCCAAAAATGGGAACAAGAGTGTTCAAGTTTATCCCGAACACCCGAGCACTCGTGGCTTGGGGGCTGAAGCCAACGACTTGCCATCTCTCAGATTTTATAAACGTCCGCACAGAAGGCAATATTTTAAATTAAACAAGCATTGCGTAGCGCATATGAACAAAGTTTTTAGCGCACAGGATAATACATAGCCTCCTTCAGGGTTGCCACCTCGTTCGTGGCCCCTGCAGTACCCATGTTATCCTTGTTAATTTTATTGCAACCGAAATCCTTTTCTGTAAGGTAAATATTCAAAGTGGTGCTACTCACCTTCTTTGTCCTCGAGCTGCCTCTTGGCATGGCCGAGCTCTCGCTCGGACCGCTCGAGATCTTGCTTCAATGCACCAACCTCCGCAGTCAGTGCGGCAGAGGTCAGCAGCGCAGCCTGCAAACCCATATTGACATAATTTATTAGCAACCCTGTGTATATATTTTTAGATCCTCAGTCCGGCTTTTCTTTCCGAACACCGAACCGAGCATCAGGGGCTACTGCCTATGCGGTATTACATTACATAATTTTAACTTCTTACCTCAAAGCCTGTTAGAAGGCTACTGCAGGCTTCGGTCAGCCCGCTCTTGGCGAGCTGAACCTTCTGAATCACCGCACTCATAACAGTGCGGTGTTCTTCCTCAATGGAGGCACCTTGGAGCGCCTCCAGCAAGTTGTCCGGCGCCTCCGGTTGGACGGAGGCCGCCGGCGTCACGGTCTTGTCCTTCTTGCAAAGGGGCCGCTTGCGGGACTCCAGAACCACTGCAGGTTCCGGCGTAGAGTCCGGCGCAAAGTCCGGGAGGCTGCCTTGCGGCGCCGCCGGAGCCTCCTCCTGATGGGTCCCCTTTTGGGATCCCACCTTGGCATCCTCATCGGCGCGAGGGGTGGAGGCGGTCGGGATGGAATCCACATCCGACGGAGCCAACGACCCGCTCGATGAAGCGGGGAGATCATCATCGGCCGGACTGCAGGCAGCATGCGGCATTAGAAGGACACTATGTGACACAAAAGAGAAATTACAAATCGTTCAGGAATCCGGATACTTACGATCTCGCCGGAGGCCTGGCCCTTGAAGGCCACTCTTCGCCGCCAACGTTGGTGTTGGCAGAGCTATCCGGGGGAATAGTTCTCCCCCTCTTGGACCCTTCGGCCTCCCCTGTTGGGGAAGCCTTCCTCTTCCTCTCTCTCTCCTCTTGGAGAGAGTCTTCTTCCTCCTCTTCATTTTCGGGGGAGGAGTCCGCCTCGGAGTCGTCGGAGACCTGAAAACGGGAACTCTTTCGAGTGCCCGTGGCCACCTTCTTGGGCTTCTTCTCCGGCACCACGTGCTGTGCCGGAACCAGCAGTCCCGCTAGACGGGCGTCCACTGGGTCTTCTGGCATGGGAGCCGGGCAGATGAGCTACTCGGCCTTCTTCATCCATTCCTGTCAAAGGAAAAGGGAGATTGAAACCCGCTTAGAATCAATCTATTAACAATAAGTGTCCCGTAAAGGGGTAGAATCACTTACCTCGTCAGCTGGACGCTGCGAGTGAAATCCGCGATCTTCCGTCGCGGATGCGGGGGCTCCGGCGCCCTTAAACAGCACCCTCCAGGCGCCTTCGTACGTCGTGTCGAAGAGCCCGCTCAATGCCTGGTGCTGTTCCGGATCGAACTCCCACAGATTGAATGCCCGTTCTTGGCATAGGAGAATCCGGCGAACGAGCATGACTTGGACCACGTTAACCAGCCCGAGCTTCTTATTCACCAGCTTACGGATACGGGCTTGGAGTCCGTCGGCTCCTTGAATTACCCCACAGCAAGCCCTTCTCTTTCCGGGAGGTGAGCTGCGTGAGGATTCCAGATGTGAACTCGGGGCCGCCGCCCACGAGGGTCGCGGCTCGGTGATATAGAACCACCCGACTGCCACCCTTGACGGATTCCACGAAGGCCCCTTCAAACCAAAGGACGTTGGGCATCTTGCCCAACATGGCGCCTCAAGACTCCGCTTGAGTGCCCTTCACTACCTTCGCTTGACATTGAAGGTCTTGAGCCAAGTCAAGTGGGGCTGGATGCAGAGGAAGGCCTAGCACACGACGATAAACGCCGAGATGTTGAGGATGAAGTTGGCGCGGATCATGGAAATCCAGGCCGTAGTAGAACATGAGCCCCCGGACAAAGGGGTGAAGTGGAAAGCCCAGTCCGCGGAGGAAGTGGGGGAGGAAAATGACCCTCTCATGGGGCCTGGGGGTGGGGATGAGTTGCCCCTCGTCAGGCAGCCGGTGCGCGACGTCGCCGGAAAGGTATCCGGTGTTGCGCAGCTTTGTGATGTGCTCCTCCTTAACGGTGGAGGCCAGCCACTTGCCTCCTGCTCCGGACATGGTCGGAGAAGGTTGAGACGAGATGCGCAAACTTGGGCGCTGGAGCTCGAGTGCGCGGAGATTGATAAGCAAAGGAGGAAGAAGGCGTAGGTGAAAAGGTGAGTCCTTATCCCTTATATATAGGCGGACGAAGACTATGCGTCCGCACTAGCCTGGTAAAACTCGCTTATCTCCCAAGCGACACCATCAATGGCGCGGTTGGGTTACCCACGTCCGTATTGATGTGAATCCCGGAATAAGGGGAAGACAATCTCTGCTTCGACAAGACGTGCCAAGGAAACCGCTTCGCTAAACGCGCTGAGGTAGTATAATAAAAAACGATTCAAGTAAAGGCTTGGTAGTGGTGTGACGTCATGCCGCAAAATACGTCAGCAGATTGAACTTGTGTACGTTTTATTCTCTCTATGGTGGAATGTGGAATTTATTTTGCAGAGCCGGACACTATCCTGGGGTTCATGATCTTCTCTGGATTATTTAAGGGAGGAACCCGCCTTGTAATGCCGAACATTATGCGCACCGGACTCATCGTCATTGAAGCCGTGTTAGGGGCTACCGAGGAGTCTGGACTAGGGGTGTCCGGACAGCCGGACTATCATCATCCGCCGGACTCCAAGACTACGAAGATACAAGATTGAAGACTCCGTCCCGTGTCCGGATGGGACTTTCCTTGGCGTGGAAGGCAAGCTTGGTGATACGGATATGTAGATCTCCTACCATTGTAACCGACTCTGTGTAACCCTAGCCCTCTCCGGTGCCTATATAAACTTGAGGGCTTTAGTCCATAGGACACAACCTCCATTACAACAATCATACCATAGGCTAGCTTCTAGGGTTTAGCCTCCTTGATCTCGTGGTAGATCCACTCTTGTACTACCCATACTATCAATATTAATCAAGCAGGACGTAGGGTTTTACCTCCATCAAGAGGGCCCGAACCTGGGTAAAACATCCTGTCCCTAGTCTCCTGTTACCATCCGCCTAGACGCACAGTTCGGGACCCCCTACCCGAGATCCACCGGTTTTGACACCGACACCAGCCAAGATCCAAACTTTGGCACAATTGGCCATACCAATAGACCTAAAGCAAGTCCAGAAATTAGCTGGGTGCGTCGCGGCCTTAAGCCGTTTTTTCTCCAAATTGGGAGAAAAAGCATTACCACTCTACAAACTATTACGACGCACTAACAACTTCAAATGGACGGACGCTGCCACAACCGGATTGGAAGAAATCAAAGCCCTTTTTTTCTCCAAATTGGGAGAAAAAGCATTACCACTCTACAAACTATTACGATGCACTAACAACTTCAAATGGATGGACGCTGCCACAACCGGATTGGAAGAAATCAAAGCCCTTCTCGCAAGCAACCCAATCCTGGCTGCACCATGTGTTGTAGAGCCTATGTTATTATATATTTCCACAACTAACCAAGTAGTTAGTGTTGTGCTCGTCGTTGAACGAGGGGAAGAGGGACATAAATTCCCCACCCAAAAACCAGTCTATTACGTATCGGAGGTCCTTACACCTTGCAAATCCCGATACCCCCACTATCAGAAGATAGCCTGCACAGTCTTCATGGCATCCCGTAAATTGCGACACTACTTTCAAGAGTGTTTGATCACAGTGGCATCTGAAGTACCACTCAACGACATTATCAATAACAGGTATGTCACTGGCCGCATAGCCAAATGGGCCATCAAGCTTTTACCATACGAAATAGTATACAAGCCACGCCGGGCTATTAAATCCCAGGTGTTGGCCGACTTTGTCGCTGAATGGACGGAAGCTGAGCTCCCTAAAGAGTATAGCTCATACTCCACTTGGATTATGTACTTTGATGGCTCTGAAATGCTGGCCGGACTAGGGGCTGGCGTCATCCTAACATCTCCTACTGGGGACACAGTCCGCTATGTATTACAAATTATGTATACGGACTCCAACAATGCAACCGAATATGAGGCGCTGCTACATGGTCTTCGCATGGTTGTTTCCATGGGTATACAACGCCTGGAGATGTGCGGTGATTCAAACCTCGCAATATCCCAGGTCAATGGAGAGTTCGATGCAAAGGACCCAAAAATGGCGGCATATCGAAACACCATATTAAAAATATCAGCTCGGTTCGAAGGACTTGAGTTTCATCATGTCGCTCGAGAGAGTAATCAGGCAGCCGGCATCCTCGCTTGAATGGGTGCTAAGCGCGACCGTGTGCCACCTAACACTTTTGTGGAAAGGCTCTTTAGGCCATCTGTAGTGTGGCAGGGTGAGAGCAGAGAAGGCAGTACGAACCTGATCATACCCCCAGCTGTCGAACACAATGCAGACACCGTGGGGGTCCGGATATCGATAACACCCTCTGCTCATGAGATCATGGTGTTTATCGCTCTCTGGACCGAACCTTTCTTGGCCTACCTTAATAGGCAGGAGCTTCCCGACGATCAAAATGAAGCCCGGTGCATAGTGCGGTGCTCTAAAGCCTTCAAAGTGCATGAGGGCGAATTGTACAAAAGGAGCACTACCGGAGTCCTTCAAAGGTGTATCTCCGAAGAGGAGGGAAGGCAACTCTTGGCAGAAATACATGCTGGCCTGGGCGGTGATCATGCCATAGCTCAAGCCCTCGTAAGCAAGGCGTTTAGGACACGTTTTTTCTGGCCTACGGCTCAAGCAGACGCTCAAGCCCTTGTCCAACGTTGCATGGGCTGTCAGCTTTTTGCCAATCAAAGTCACATGCCTCCCACTACATTAAGAACAATCCCCATTACTTGTCCCTTTGCGGTCTGGGGGCTTGATATGGTTGGACCCCTTAAAGGGGAAGCCACAAAAAGAAATACTTGCTAGTAATGGTAGATAAATTCACTAAGTGGATAGAGACCAAACCGGTAAAAACAGCTGTGGCAGGGCCAGGAATTGACTATATCTGGCGTAGTCCACCGTTATGGTGTCCCGCACAGTATCATCACTGATAATGGCTCCAACTTTACAGCTGATGAGGTGAAAAATTGGTGCGCTAAGTTGGGCATTAAACTCGACTATGCATCCGTATACCACCCTCAAACAAACGACCAAGTCGAAAGGGCCAATGGTCTGATTATGAGTGGCATTAAGCCTAGACTAGTGCGCTCTTTGCGAGAGTCATACAAGCATTGGGTTGAGGAACTTGATTCTGTACTCTGGGGACTCCGGACCACGGCCAATCAAAAGACCGGATACACACCCTTCTTTATGGTGCACGACGCAGAGGCCATATTGCCCTGCGACATTATTCATGACTCACCTAGAGTGCTCATGTACAAAGAGAGAGAATACGAACTAGATCAGCAGGATGACCTAGACGAACTCGAAGAGGAGTGCGATATTGCTAAAGCTCGTTCCGCATTTTATCAACAACATGCCAGGCATTACCAAAGCAGAGAAGTGTGGGCTATGACATCCAATGTCAGAGAACTTGTTTTATGCCTCCCAGAAAAGAAAAAGGACAAGCTCAAACCCAAATGGGAGGGCCCCTTCATCATAGATGAAGTCCTTACTGGAGGAGCCTATTGCCTTCATAATAAAGCGGATAATCGCCTTGAGCCGAACCCATGGAATGTTGCATGGCTCCGAAGATTCTATGCATAGTTCGGGCTCCATAGGTTTCACTTTAACTAGGTGTTTTCCTTTTTCTCTCACTTCTTTTTTGATTTCCCCCCTTATCCTTCTCAATGTATGTTCAGATCAACCACATTATTTGGGATTCACATATTTAAACGTATACACCCCACCATACATCGGGGCTTCTTTATCGAAGCATATTATTAAAAGCTCATAAGCCTCCTTTGTTCATGACAGTTGTTGTTTTTGCCATTTGATGCACCTCTATGACTTAAGTTTTTGCCAAGCTGGGTTGCCTTGCTCCTGTGTTTATACTGTACATTCCCGATTGTTCGGCTAGGGTGTAAAGGGAATACCTCTGCAATTGTTACAACCAGGTTATCCGGATCTGTACCTTAGACGGGTGAAGCCGAAAGCTAGCATTCTTAAGGGAATAATTGGTCGGCGAATACATGACGAACTGTTTTTTGGAAAAATTACCGAATTGGCTATATGTACTTTGGATACGAGCCTAGGCATGCATCATTTAGCATGTTAACCCAAGGACAGGAACCCCTAACGGAACTATTTTTCTTGGAAGATGTTTCTTATGTTAAATAGTAATATAACATAACTCCCTGAACATATTCTGTCTGTTCGAGCAATATGACTGGATTGCCTGGTTTTCGATAACACCAAATGTTTCTCAGTTAAACATAGTATACGAAAACACTCCAACTTCTTGGTTTGGAGGTGGAAGCCAAAGCTCTGCGATGATTAAAATTTTACAAAGCTCGGCAGGAAATAAGTTCGGTCATAAAGTGCATTGATACATAGAATGGAACGCCTACTCTCTTTCTATGCCATCTAAAAGGCTGTCTAGTTTACAATCTTGTTGCGAATATTTCGCCGCTATCATTACTTGATCATATACTAAGTTTACAGGAATTTCCTTCCCGTCTTGTCCTTGAGGTATAACTCGGGCCATATGATTCGAATCGAGACTGGTGTAGCGTGTCTTCACCATGGCCCACGCCTGTCGCGCTCCTTCATGGCATGCGGACGTCTTCCATAGCTCAATGCGACACCGAGCACCCTTGAACAGGTCTGCCAACCCCTCCATGCTTTCTGGAGGGGCATCGGATGGCCATAAGGCTTTGGCCATGTTCTTCATGGCTTTCCAGGCATGCTCGTGCATCTTTGACAGTTCTTTTAGAACGTCGCTTTGAAGCCCGGACACTTCCTCTTCATGGCGATTGGTCAACATACCTGTATGAACCAAATTATAAACATTCCATATTATATGATTACATCAATACTTCAGATGGTTCAAAAATCATACCGAGTATGCCGCCCTTCAGCTTTTGGTTTTGCTGTTGTGCCTCCAAGAGTTGAGCCTTTAAGCTCTTTATCTCTTCGGCCTACTTCTTCACTTCCTCTTCTATTTTTTTATCTTTTCCCCCAGTCATTGGGGCACTCTTCATTTCTTCAAGCTCTGTGACAGCAGCATTTAGCTGTGTCCGGCTTGTCGCGAGCTCGTGGGACAATGCGTTGTTCTTCTCCTTGAGAAGCTGCGATCATAAACGATCCCCAGATCGGTCAGTTCCTACCGCTTTAAGTCTCGGGGGCTACTGGTATCTATATACTAGATTTGCATAAATTTTTACCTGGATATCTTTTGACAACAGGCGAGTAACACATGTAAGCCCATCCTGGGCAGCTCAGATATATGCACTCATGGTGTTGAGAGCGGTAAACTCTTCTTCCGAAAAGACTGGGGCACACAGGGTCTCTTTTAAGAGACGGTGATTCAGTGTGCTCTCCACCTCGGAATTAGTGACAGACACTTCATCCGTATCTTCCTGAGGCGGATGGGGTGGCGCCACCCCTATATGCACCCTCGTCCTAGTTGACGAATTCGGCACCGTTTTGGTCGCGGCTCGGCTTGCTGGGATCTTTGGCATGGTTTGCCATACACCTCTCGTGAGATAATAGAGGGAGGATAAAGATGACAATTCGGCTTTACGCCCGAGTATAAAATAAGGGATATACCTTTTTGGTGGGAGCAGGCTCAGTGGCGCTCCCGGCTTCCTTTCGCTTCGCACGTTCACTCCTTGAGGGTGTCGTCCTTCTTTTTGTTGTCCGACCTTGGGTACAGCTTGCTGAGCGCCGATCCTACAAGGCACCGCCCAGTGCAGAGGGTAAAGTTATGAGCGGAAATGTCACTCTTTTTTTATTTCTGAACACTTACCTTTAGAGATCAAGGTAATCGGCCATGATGGCTACTTCCGAGCCACCAAGCCTCACCTGGTGATAAACCCCGTCTTCAAATTCCATGAATATATCTGGATCCTCATGGAATTGATGTCTACTATGCAACTTTATTGTTGTAGACACGTGTTGGGCCTCCAAGCACAGAGTTTTGTAGGACAATAGCAATTTTCCCTCAACTGGATGACCTAAGGTTTATCAATCCGTGAGAGGTGTAGGATGAAGTTGGTCTCTCTCAAACGACCCTGCAACCAAATAGAAGAAATCTCTTGTGTCCCCAACACACCCAATACAATGGCAAATTGTATAGGTGCACTAGTTCGGCGAAGAGATGGTGATAAAAGTGTAATATGGATGGTAGAAATATATTTTTATAATCTGAATAAATAAATACAGCAAGGTAGCAAATAGTAAACGGGCACAAAAACAGTATTGCAATGCTTGAAAACAAGGCCTAGGGTCCGTACTTTCACTAGTGCAACCTCTCAACAATGCTAAAAAAATTGGATCATATAACCATCCCTCAACGTGCAACGAAGAATCACTCCAAATTTCCTATGTAGCGAAGAACATAAGACGGAATTTTTGTAGGGTACGAAACCACCTCAAAGCTATTCTTTCCGATCAATCTATCCCAGAGTTCATGCTAAAATAACACGAAGCTATTCTTTCTGATCGATCTAAACAAGAGTTCATACTAAAATAACACCAAAGAAAGTTCAGATTCATAATATTCAATCCAACACAAAGAACTTCAAAGAGTGCCCCAAGATTTCTACCGGAGAAACAAAGACAAGAATGTGGATCAACCCTATGCGTGATTACCCCAATGTCACCTCGGGAATCCACGCGTTGAGTGCCAAAACATATATCAAGTGAATCAATACGATACCCCATTGTCACCCTGAGTATTCAATTGCAAGACATATATCAAGTGTTCTCAAATCCATAAAAGTATTCAATCCAATAACAACGAAATCTCAAAGGGAAAACTCAATTCATCACAACAAGATAGAGAGGGGAAAACACCATATGATCCAAATATATTAACAAAGCCCGTGATACATCAAGATCGTGACATCTCAAGAACACAAGAGAGAGATACTAAACACATAGCTACTAGTACAAACCCTCAGGCCCGAGGGTGGACTACACCCTCCTCAATGTGGTCGCCGCCGGGATGAAGAAGATTGTCACCGGTGGTGATTCCCTCCTCCGGCAGGGTGCCGGGACGGTGTCTAGATTGGATCTCATGGATACAGAGGCCTTGCAGCGGCGGAACTTCTGATCTAGGGCTACCCTGAAGGGTTTTGGAATATTTCAGAATTTATAGGGCGAAGAGGCGGTTCAGGTGGCGCCCGAGGTGGGCAGCACCCACCAAGGCGCGCCTGGGCCTCCTGGCACTCCCTGGTGGGTGTTGCTCCCCTCGAGCAGCCCCCAGGTGCTTCATTGGCCCATTGGCTTTCTTCTTATCCATAAAAAATCTCCAAAAGAAGTTACGGGGCGTTTGGATTCCGTTGGATATTGATTTCCTGCGATGTAAAAAACAAGCAAAAAACAACAACTGGCACTGGACACTGGGTCAATAGGTTAGTCCCAAAAAATGGCATAAAGTTGCTATAAAATGATTGTAAAACATTCAAGAATGATAATATATTAGCATGAATACTTCATAAATTATAGATACGTTGGAGACTTATCAGCATCCCGAAGCTTAATTCCTACTCGTTCTCGAGTAGGTAAATGACAAAAGAAATAATTTATGAAGTGTGAATGCTAGCAAAGTGCACAAGTTTGATAAATGATTATTTCAATCACTTTTCCTAGCATCATAACAACAATTCTTTCTTATAAAACTTCTCATGTTATAGTAGCAACCAATTCACATGTTAAGGTTCAAACGATGAATTCTCTTGAAACTCAACAACCTATGTTCTCAATCACCAATCAATTGCAATTCATCTTATTCAACAGGGTCTAAGTAAGAGCTCCACATACTCAACCATCATATAGTCTTCTATGATTGCTAACACTCACCACATACACATGAGCAAAATGTTTCAACCGGACACATAGAAAGATAGGGGCTTATAATTTCGCCTCCCAACGTATTCACCTTTGGGTGATGTCAACAATAATAACTAATGCTACCCATATTCAACTGGATATATGTGCCTAGATCTTTCCTCACCACATGATGCTTGCCACAGGAGAAAAATAAAAAGGAATAGAGAGACATACTTTGACTCTTTGCATAAAAGTAAATACTGAAAAGTAAAAGATAGGCCCTTCGCAGAGGGAAGCAGAGGTTGCCATGCGCTTATTTGTTTGTATGCTCAACCCGTTAGTGCGAAAGAACGTCACCTTATATTGCCCCTTAGGATAGAAACCTTTATTTTGTAGTCTGTCCTTTTTATTCTTTGCCATCACAAGTTCATACAACGCTCAATTTTCTCTTACACTTAATGATCTAACACTTTTAGAAGCAATTTTTATTGCCTTATTGCACCGATGACAACTTACTTGAACGATCTTGCTCAATCCTTAGGTAGGTATGGTGGACTCTCAAAATAAGATTTGGGTTTAAGGGTTTTTGCATGCACAATTAGTATCTCTACTTGGTGCGGAATTTTTGGCTAGCAAAGATATGGGGCAAGCACCACATGTTGAAGGATCTAGGACAATATAACTTCTGTGTGAATATGAATAAACATAAATCATTATGTTGTCTTACTTGGCCAACATCAACAATTTTGGCATATAATATTTTGATGGGGGCTCACAATCACAAAAGATTTCCAAGATAGTGTATTTTCATGTGAAAGTTCTCTTCCTTATACTAATTATTCGTGAATTGCTTGTATGACCAATATTGTGATTGTCAAGCTTCAAAAGCTTTCACTTTCTAAACCCAATGTGAAGCCAGTACTAGGAATGATATGAACATGTAATTCCAACTTCATGATATTCAATTCATTCAACAATTTACTCATAGGATATAAGTGAAGCACAAGAGTAATTCCATAGAAAAGAGCTTCATTGACGGGATGTGGATGCCGCTTACCTAGCCTCCCTAGAAACTAACTGAGGACTCTATTTTATTTAAAAACTTTCAGGTCTAAGTATTTTATTGAAACAGCAAGAAAAACAAAACAAAATGACATTCTAAGAATAGCACAACTCATGTGAAGAAGCAAAAACTTGGGCTCAACCGATACTGACCGATAATTGTTGAAGAAGAAAGGTGGGATGCCTACCGGGGCATCCCCAAGCTTAGATGCTTGAGACTTCTTTGAATATTAACTTGGGATGCCTTGGGCATCCCCAACCATGAGCTTTTGTGTCTCCTTAATTCCTTTCATATCACAGTTTTCCTAAATCCCAAGAACTTCATCCACACAAAACTCAACAAGAACTCGTGAGATCAGTTAGTATAAACCAATGCAATAACCTTATCATTCTCTACTGTAGAAAATCACTAAACTTATTATTCAACATTGCATACTAAATGCCTCTGCATATTTAATAGTCTTATCCTCAAATAGAATCATTAAACAAGCAAACATATGCAAACAATGCAACCATAATAGCAATCTGCCAAAACAGTACAGTCTGTAAAGAATGCAAAATTCATCATACTTACCTAACCCCAAAAATTATGAAACAAACTACAAACTGTAGAACATTTATCAGAGCTTATTTTGCAAAACATTTCAACATTTTATCGTGTCCTGACTTTTCTAGGGAATTTTTGCAACAACGATAACTTTCTGTTTTGAAACAACAACATGTAAACTTGCAAAATTAGCATGGCAAGGGCCAGCATTGCCACTTTTATTGAAATAAAATATGCAAAATTATTCTAAATAACATGAAGCAAATCCTAACAAAATAAATTGACGCTCCAAGCAAAACTCATATCATGTGACGAATGAAAACATAGCTCCAAGTGAGGTTACCGATAATGTTGGAGACGAAAGAGGGGATGCCCTCCGGGGCATCCCCAAGCTTAGTTGCTTGGATCTTCCTTTAATATTACCTTTGGGGTGCATTGGGCATCCCCAATCTCAGGGTCTTGTCACTCCTCATTCTCCTCATATAAACATCTCACCCAAAACTTGAAAGCTTCAATCACACAAAACTTAGCGGAACTACGTGAGATAGGTTAGTATGATAAAGAGCGAACCATTACACTTTTGGTAGTGTCAAAGACAATATTCATAAATATTTCCACACAATTCTTAATGTAGCATATCATGTCTACAATTTATATTGAGCAATATAAGCCACAGAAACTAGAAAACAAGCAAACTCTGCATTGAAAACATAATTTGTCAAAAACAAAATAGTATGTAGTAATCTGTACTCAAACCATAATTATGCTACTCCAAAAATTATTAAACAAATGGAACACGTGAGCAATTTGTATGTTAATCTTCTGCAAAAAGAGTTAACTCAAAATCACTCTTCTGTTAAAAATGAGAGTTATTTTCGTGATGACAAAAGTTTCTGTTTTTCAGCAAGATCAAATCAGCCATCACCCAACATGATCCCAAAGGCTTTACTTGGCACTTTATTGAAACAAATACAATGAAACATGATTACTACAGTAGCCTAATCATGTGAACACACAAAAACAGTAGGTAAAAGTGTTGGGTTGTCTCCCAACAAGCGCTTTTCTTTAATGCCTTTCAGCTAGGCATGATGATTTCAATGATGCTCGCATAAAAGATAAAAGCTGAAACATAACAAGAGCATCATAAATCTTAAGTTCATCTATCATAATAATTTTCAGTAGCATCATGAATAGGTTCATCCATATAACCATCATATAAAGCATTCTTTTCATGATCCAAAAGCATAGAAGATTTATGGGATAATTAGATTTATGCCCCAAGTTGTGTCCCACTCGTCTGTTTTACCCCTACTTCCCAAAAGTCATTGGTTCTGTCCAAGTCACTTTGCTCCTCTTATGCCTTTGCCCTTTGACCGTTTGACCGTTAGTTTGAAAACTTCATCACTAATTCATACTAAATCAAAAAATGCAAATAAGATACCAAAATGTTCGGAAAAACATCACCTATATGTCAGTGTCATTTGCATTCATGAAAAAAGTGTTGGAAAGTGCCCATCCGGGTTTTAGCTCTTATGCTACCACCATGAATAGTAAAATGTAAAATAGTTCAAAAAAATTCGAAAATATTTGGTGGCAAAGAATGAAAAATGTTCTGAGTGCCTGCCAAGTTTCATCAGGGAATAACATTCATGGGTGCCGCGGCAAAAAACAATCAGCACTCCAAAATAGTTTATTTTTTTGTCACGACTTCCATGAATGTCGTTCCCTAATGAAATTTGGCAAGCACTTAGAACATTTGTCGTTCTTCGCCACCATATCTTTTAAATTTTTTTAATTTCTTAGAGTTTACTATTCATGGTGGTATCAAAAGAGCTAAAACTCAGATGTGCACTTTTCAACACTTTTTTCATGAATGCAAATGACACTGACATATAGGTGATGTTTTTCTGAACATTTTGGTATCTTATTTGCATTTTTCTGATTTAGTATGAATTAGTTATGAAGTTTTCAAACAAACGGTCAAACGGTCAAAGGGCAAAAGCGTAAGAGGAGCAAAATGACTTGGACAGAACTGGTGACTTTTTGGGAATTAGGGGTAATACAGACGAGTGGGACACAACTAGGGGCATAAATCTAATAATCCCAAGATTTATCACTCTTTATGGCATAAATGTCATCATAATAATCATCATAAGTAGGAACTTTGTTCTCATGATAGTCAATTGAAACCTCTTGCAAAGTAGTGGACGTATCACTAAATAAAGTCATGACCTCTCCAAACCCACTTTCATCAATATTGTAATAAGATTCAACACCCTCCAAAATAGTGGGATCACTACTACCTAGAGTTGACACTCTTCCAAACCCACTTTCATCATCGTAATCATCATAAATAGGAGGCAGGCTATCATCATAATAAATTTTCTTATCGAGAGTAGAAGGTATCAAAGGATCATATTCATTATGCAAAGCATCCCCAAACTTGGGACAACCATTAGTTTTAGCAAATAAATCTTCAAACATTTCATACTCATCAAACATAGCATCCCCAAGCTTGTGTTTTTGCATATCATCAAAATCATTCTTATCAATAGCATGAATGACACCAATAGTATAGAAACATTATTATCATTACTGCTATGGACCGTAGGTCTGTGGTAAACTACTCATGCTTCATCGGAAGGGCAATAGAGTTGATGTATAAGCCCTCCATGGTCGAATCCCCCTCTGACGGGATGCCGAAAAAGGGCCCTAGATGGGATCTCACGGGTACAGAAGGTTGCGGCGGCGGAAAAGTGTTTTCGTGGATGCCCTTGTTGGTTTTGGGATATATCGGTCTAAGTTTGGAGCTGATGATGCCAAGCAATGATTCTAGCTCTCGAGGAGTGGGTCTGGTCCAACTCCAAGGTGAAGGGCTTGGGATCATTAGAAATCCCTGTACTGCCCCTCTCCTTGGATTTTGGGTTGATGTTGATAAGGAGGGTGTCTTCCTGCTCACCAAGGTGAGGCGCGGCACGCTTCGAGCCCCCTGGTCGTCTTGGTCGCTCACCCTAGGAGGAGTGCCGGACCGTGAGGCTGGCGCTTTCCTAGAGAGGTGTTGATGAAGATGAAGCCAGGGAAGACGGAGAAGGTGGGAGGCAGGCCATCAGGTCAGAGTACGATCGCACCGACGTGTTCATCTCGTATTGGCAACTTGCCGCCTCGTCTTTCGGTTCTTCCCCTCCTTCCCGGCACGGTCATCACCAGCCTCCTGGTCACCAGGGAGGGTGCTGCTCTCTTGGTGCCTTCGCCTCCTCCAGCAGTCTTCCAGCTAAGCTTTGGTGGATGACTCCACTGTGGCTCGAGCTAGGGCTTCTTGCTGGTCCCGAAGGTGGTGATCAGGGTGCCGCCGATCTGCTCCATCCGCCCTCCTCCTTCGCAGCCTCGCCACTCCTAACCTTGTCAGGCTCTGCGTCCGGCAGGCCATGACAGGATCAGGATGGACTCCCGCTTGGGCGCTGCTCCTGCCTCCTTCTCTTCCCACTGCACAACCTAGGGTAGGAGGAATAGGAAGAGGAGTTTATGGGGCACTTATCTTTTTCCAATCTTAAATCTGTAGGCAACTGCCAAATTTTAATTCAAATAATGCAATCTCCTGAGTCCATGTTTGTGTTCTATAAGGCTTGTACTTGTATAATCACATATTAATGAAGAAGATGAGCCTTGTCGGGAACTCGTGCATGTGTATGTCCATACAAAGGTGGGATGCCACTTTAGTTTAATAATTGAGTCTTCCCCAGTAGGCTATCCTGCCGGTACCTTTTTTATTTTGTTGCCAGGGACTAGAGTCTACTGGGCAAAAAAGAAAGGGACCAGCCCCCCGCCAACTCTTTTTCACCAAAGGCCACTGCAACCACCCAGGCCGAAGCAACGTTTGAGCCAAAGGTGGGAGCACCTAAGTTTCAAAGAGCGGCAAGGTTTTCTTATGCACAAGTTTCAGCTTACAGAGCACTTATGGACAAGAGGTAGAACTTATTTGTTTGGCTTGCCGGGGATCGCAGTGCTGATCCATCTCCTCAACTCCTTGTAGAAGCCAAGTTCACGATAGGAACATGCAACTTCATGCAGATGAGAATGATGCAGGATGCGATCCTATCAATACGCATATGCACATGCTCATGAAATGCTTATGCAAATGCTCTTGGAATGTTCATGCATGCATGAAACTTGGTCGGGGCCACCCAGCGCTTTGTTTATTTCTCAGGTCCATAGGGTCATCGTTGTGGTCTTTGTACAAGGTGTTACATGCAGCTGAGGCAAGGCTTGTACAAATGGGTGGCTGCCGGGCAGGGCCCGACAGCCGCGCCTTATGGGTAGAACTTTTGTAGATGCTCAATATTCCATGAGTTTTGCAATTGAATGCCATCTCCGGTCTCCAGACAGACTATGACGGGTCTGGTGACTCGTACTACCCGGTAAGGGCCTTCCCACTTAGGCGTCAACTTGTTTGTACCCTTGGCCGACTGAATGCGCCTAAGGACAAGGTCTCCTTCCTTAAAACACCGGGCATGAACCCTACGGCTATGATAGCGACACAGGGCTTGCTGATAGCATACAGCACTACTGGAATCTGGCAGTTTGCCATCTGCCATGGCAGATGGCAAAGGCATGGTCAGCGGATGGCAAAGGCTTTGCCATCTGCCGCCAGATGGCAAACCGATCGTCCGAAACCTGCGGTAAAGGCTTCTTTGCCGTCTGGCGGCTGATGGCAAAGAGTTCGTGGCTTTGCCATCTATTGGCCGATGGCAAGAGCTCAGGGCTTTGCCATCTATTGGCAGATGGCAAAGCTCTAACGGGTTAGCCCGTTAGAAGGCTAACAACATACTTTTCCATTTGCCAGCAGATGGCAAAGGCTGCAAGCTGTTTGCCGTCTGCCAGCTGATGGCAAAGAGCCCAAATAGGCCAGCCCAAACATGACACGTGGCCTCTTTGCTATCTGTCAGCTGATGGCAAAGCTCTTTGCCATCTGCCAGCAGATGGCAAAGCGACTATATTGCCCCATTTAATTTTGTTTTTCCTTATATCAATTCATTTTCACAGAAATCAAACACAAATATATTTATATGACCAATATAGCATATTCAACACATATTACCAATAGTCATGAACACATATGTATCCAACCATGTTACCAATAGTAGCAAGTTTCATCCGTACATATACATAGTTTCATCAATATTACAGTTTCATCCATATGTAGCAAGTTTCACAAGGTCAAAACAAAACTAAATACAAGAAAACATACTTCTTGGACCACGAAAACAACGGACGACGGTTCTTCCACTTGAAATCAACACCATGGCTCACAGGCAGAATCTTGGCGGTAATAATCAAATAAACTATACAAGGAGTTGTTTGATTCCACAACAAGGATCAAAACATGCACAACCATGTCTTATGTTGCAACCTGAACAACACATACTACAACCATCAAAACCAGCAGATTGACAAAGTTAGAGTCAATCCCACCATCTCATTTACTCCTCCCTTCCCTTGAGAAAAACAAAATTCTTTACAAATAAAATAGCCAAGACATGGAATATATTTGCTCTGCTCTAAGCATCTCAACTCAGCGTCAGTAGTGATGGCACAACACACATACCTTGGTTTTTACGTGCTCTTTCTCCTTGACATCCTTGTTATACTTGTCTTTGTGGAAGTCCATGATCTTGCAAGCAGGATGGTCCTATTTCGATGGACTGCATGGGCGGTGACAAGATAACCATGAGAAATGGAAATCTTGACGATCGCAAGACAAACAATTGAAGAAGAATCTCAAGAAAATGCTAAAACTTGGGCTCAAACAATTGAAGAATGAAATGCAGCACTACCTCAACCAGGTGCAAGCCCATCCTGGATACAACTTTATGCCCTCGGTACAACATTATGACCTGCAAATTTGAAACATGATATGTGAAAGCCTATGATCTTGCAAATCAACAATATAACATGTTTGTTAACGCACAACAAGGAAGCTTCAGTTCAAAATTATATGATGTCGCACACTTTCAAACGTGGCTCTGTTCTAAGCATTCCAACTCAGCTTCAGTTGTGGTGTGACGACAAATTTACCCAAGCAGGATGATTTTATCACATACCTTATTCTTTTAGGCGATCTTTCTCCATGGCATCCTTGGTATACTTGTCTTTGTGAAAGCCTATGATCTTGGAAACAGGAGGGCCTGATTTCCCAAGGACCTGCACATGCGGCAGCGAGAAAACCATGAAAAACAGAAATTCGGCGATTCAAGCAAGCAATTGAAGAAGAATCTCAAGAAAATGGCAACACTTGGGCACAAACAATTGAAGAAGAAGGAAATGCAGTGGTACCTCAACTGGGTTCAATCCCATCCCGAGAGCCATCCAAAGAGCATCCTGGCACTACATCATGCCCTGCAAAAATAAGAAGCATGCCATGTTCAGCATCTGAATGTTGAACCGAAGCGGAGTTCAGTTTGTGCAATCCGTGTCAAACTCCTAGTAGATGCATTGATAGTTGTACATTTGATATATGGTTAATTTAAAGCGATCGCCATCACCAAAAAACAAATATTTTAGGCGAGTTAAACGATTGCAAATCATAGTGGAGACATGAATCGTGCAGATGTGATCCTACCACTTCACTTGTCCAAACTTAAGATGATGACTACACACAAACACACACACGCACACGCATATGCTTGGTCGTTGCCAAGTAACCAAGCAAGTTCAGGTTTCATTTTTTTTCTTGATAAATCTCCTCCTAAAAGAAAACAACATCTTCTTATTACTAATTGGAGGCACCTTTTAAGTACTCTAATTAATCCACATCATCAAAATTAATTACACCGTTGGATTTTGAAATTTGCGTACAGGATAGAATGAAAACTTGCGCAACACAAACGATCCTGTCCCATTGAAAAACGATCTGACACGACCCACATTAGTGAAACAAACAAAAAAATCCTCTAGCCGTTCCCTCGAAATAAAAAAGTAAAGCGTCCAGATCAAAAAAAGAAAGAAAAAGGAAAGTTTCATCACCTAAAAAACTTCCAACGAAAAAGGAGAAAGAAAACCACAATCCCGTAAAAGGCTCCGTCTCAATAAAATACTCTGCCGGTTAAAATATTCATGGAGTCCTCTACATGGACGCTACCTCCTCCTCCTTAAATTGTGCTCTCCTACCTATGTTATTTGGCGGTGATTATTTCCTCCGTCATATGGAGTCCGCCGCAACCATGCAATCCCTTTTTCAACTACAAACAACCCATCGGTATATCAACCTCAACATATGAATTTCAATTTCCAAGTACAATAATCAATCATGTATACGTACATGATTTTATCTCATGATACTGATTTAGCAGGTACTACCCAATCTAGCAATCTACGCATATATACTCTACAACACGATCTACACATGATATGTTGATTTAGCATGTACAATCCACTGAAAAAATGCATATCCGGATATCCTGATCCTATTCCACTTTGACCTTTCAGTCGTATTTCAGTTATATATGTCAAGTACAGATGTGGAAACCGTCGAGACCGGCGACAAGATGGCACCGGTGCTGTGCGGCAAGAAAGACTTGGATCGAGTCAAGACTCAATACTAATGGATATACTCAACAAGATGACCAACCTACGAAATCAGATTAGAAGAAGATTAGGTGGTATTTTCTATTGATTTATTTTTGATCCTTTTTGAGGAATCAAACTAAAGTTTTGACTTCTTGGGTTGGCCTTATTAGGCCACTTAAATTGTGATTCAGTTTTCATTGGTGAGTTTTGTTGGTGCAGATAGCACAGGGGCAGCCGGTCAATGTCCCGGGAAAGAGTAGTACATCAGATCATGTTTCCCATAAAGGGTGTACAAGCAAACAACATTTGATGGGTGTCGTACACAAAAACAAAATCAGCAGGCAACATTTTAAATGTGTCCATGATATCGAATATAGCAATGACATCCATGTAACCTAAGAAAATCCAGATCTACATCCTGCATGTCCACAAGTTTTTTTGACAAGTTTGAATCCGGTCCACATTTGTACTTCTATGCTTACTACTCTTTTGCAAGGAGCATGCCGTTCTTCCGCAAGGAAAGCCTATCTGCTTTCACTAACTAATTGGTCGACATGTGGATGAGCATGTAATGCCCGACAAAGATAAAACACTCGGGATGAAGCGACCCATTTTAGGAAGCAATACCGTGTAACAACCAGCTCTAATAGCTCTGTTGTATGTCCGCCGCGCGCTAGCTTCATCCGATGTCACAAGCTCCATGTGGTTTATACATTCTGTCATAAACAATGACTATGATAGCAAAGCAACCGTCAGTGAAAATGATATTAAGATGTATGGACCTAGATGATGCTCAATTTGTCGCCTTATATCTGATGTGAATTGTAGTTACAATAATTTTGCTAGCCAGCTCATAGATGTTGAAGAAAAATCTTTGCAAGAAGGAAACTTCAAACCATACTTCCATGGCATGACAAATGAGAGCACTCATTTCTTGAACATTTGCACATTTAAGAACTGCCCCATATATATTGGAAATGGTGGCGTATGAATGAGCCACTTAGGTTCTCCTAGTCATTTAAATCTATATCAACTATCGTAACAGCTTGAGCCATCCGGAAAGTGTGGGTATCCATGTTCTTAAGTACCAACTAATCGCATTTAATCAATGTTACATACCTCTAAAAGAAAATGAACAAATTGTATATTGGCTTTTAATCCCTGTGCAAGAACACATGACCGCTCCAGCTCAAAGTCCAGTTCCCCATTAGTCTCTGGAACTCTTTGCTAGAAAAAGGCACACAAAGCTGTAAGCATAAATAGAATTTCTCAGCTCTATCCAATGCCAATAAAATGCTTCAGACGTTTGCATGAACGCATACAACTAAACAACACAAAATAGGGCATCTACATCCAATGGAGGGAACCAAATAAATTACCTCGAGATAATTTTTCAAAGCAGATGTCGTGGATGTGAAGAAGTGGACTCGGGGTGAGGTCGTTGGCCTGATGCTATTCAGTCCTCATATGTCACAAAAATAAATATTTAGCAACAACAAGAAGGAAAGGGAAGCACCGTTCGCTGAAACCTTTGCTTAGAAGAATCGAACAAATATCTATATTGCAAAATTAATATAAACATTCAACATGCATGTCTACACATACAGACTATTTGCAAGCAATTGCATCATCTTGCAGATTTACTCATACGCACAGTTAGCAAAAGAAATCAAGTAATAGGATGGGCAACACAAAGTAATTTAGATGTACTTTGAATCTTCACTTTGAAACACTACTTAGAAGAATCGAACAATTGTTAATATTGCAAAATTGATATAAACATACACCATGCATGTCTATCCACATGCACACAGACTATCTGCAAGCAATTTTTTTACATCATCTTGAAGATTTACCCATACATACAGCTTAGCAAAAAATCAAGTAATCTAGATGTATTTTGACTCTTCACTTTGAAGTTTTAGGTTTGGCCAGCTCGAGCCATATAAGCTGAAGCAACACAGATGACTTTGGCATCGCGATTTGATTTAGATCCCCGGAATTCCAGAAACTTGATGTGATGATTGATTACTTTTAGTCACCCTTCACGGCCACCTATGAGTACACACTACAATGCATCTCGAACACATCCAGGCATGTATGTAAACTGCTTTCTATAGCAAGGCGGACCTTGTACCAAATAAAGAGTAAGCATCAAATACCAAGTAAAGAGTATTACCGAGAATCATGCCTACCTTTCTGCCCAACTTGCAGCTTTTATCTCCCCTTCTTGGGTATCTAGGCAGACCCAAAATAGTACGGCTTTGAGTTCAGCACGATGCATTGCATCCTTCAACCAAGGAGCAGCCGTTCCATTCCATCTACATACTGGAAACGGCCACCAATCAACTTTCTTCCTGAAAATCAGAACAGAGAGGAACATAGTGGAGATATAACGGGACATACACATGAAGGGCATGGCATATCTGCTTGGAGGTTCACGACGATGGCCGGATGAACTCGTAGTGGTTAAGATTTGGCGACGGAGGATGTTGACAAGTCGAGGTGCCGGTTGTAGGAGTCGAAGTCGAAGCGCCGACCGGTGGGAGAGGAGAGCCCCTCCGCGTGTCAGAGGAACGATGCCACTATGGTTGGCTGGCCAGAGGAGGCGAGTGGAGAGGTCGGGACGGCGAGTGGCCGAGGACGGCGACGGCGAGTGGAGAGGTCGCCGCGGGGGACCGCACGCACGCTCCCTCCTCGACGGACGACGACGGCGAGTGGAGAGGTCGCCATGGGGACCGACGCACGCTTAGGAAAGGGGGGCCTCAATGGCGGCGGGGTGGTGGGGTGGTGGTGGGCGGGGTGGTGGGGTGGTGGGCGGCGGCGGGGTAGTGTGGTGGTGGGGGGCGGGCGGGCGGGGTGGTGGGGGGCGGGTGGTGAGATGCGTGCAGATCGTGGGAGAGGAGGGAGAGGGAGAGAAGGAGAGAGGGAAGGATAACCCCACGTTTTTTATCTCGAAAAAATAACCCCATCTCTTTGCCATCTGCCAGATGGCAAAGAATCTTTGCCGTCTGTTTGGCGGATGGCAAAGAGGTGGGCTGGTACACCGTTACACTCTTGGCGTCCACATGATTTGCCAACCTCTTTGCCATCTGTTTGGCGGATGGCAAAGATTATTTGCCATCTGTTGGCAGATGGCAAAGAATTGGCTGATGGCAACCATGTTCTTTGCCGTCTGTCAGTTCTTTGCCATCTGTTTTTATAAGCAGATGGCAAAGATGTTCTTTGCCATCAGCTGGCAAATGGCAAAGAGCTGGCTGATTGCAAATTCGCAGTTTCCAGTAGTGCAGGATGCATAGCAGCCCGAAGATGGTTCTCCTCGAGTAGCACAGCATCGTCACGCTCGGGCTGATCTTGTGCTACTTCATCGTAGGCAAGCACTCGAGGTGACCCATAAATGAGTTTTGTGGGGATAACTGCTTCAGCCCCATAGACCAAGGAGAAGGGAGTCTGCCCGGTAGCTCGATTTGGTGTTGTTCTGAGGGACAAAAGGACTACTGGCAGCTCATCGATCCACCGCCTGCCGTGCTTCTGCAGCGTATCAAAGGTTCTTGTCTTGAGTCCCCGCGGCACTTCAGCATTCGCCCTTTCAGCTTGTCCATTTCTTCTGGGATGTGTGACAGAGGCAAATGAGACCTTGCTTCCGAGGGTGAGAACATATTGCAGGAAGGCGCGACTCGTGAACTGGGTGCTGTTGTCGGTAATGATCCTTGCCGGAACTCCAAAATGACACACCAGTTCTTTCATGAACTTCATCGCTGATCGAGCAGTCACCTTTGTCACGGGAGTCACTTTCGGCCACTTTGTAAACTTGTCGATAGAAATGAACAAGAATTCAAAGCCCCCGATTGCACGGGGGAAAGGGCCGAGGATATCGAGCCCCCAGACCGAAAATGGCCATGATAAAGGGATTGCCTGAAGAGCTTGGGCAGACAGGTGGATGTTCTTGGAATGGAACTGGCAGGCTTCACATTTCGTGACAAGCTCAACCGTATCTTGGAGGGCTGTGGGCCAATAGAATCCTTGACGGAATGCTTTCTCAACTAATTCCCTTGATCCAATGTGGGAGTCGCACATGCCTTTGTGTATCTCAGCCAACAGTTCCTTTCCTTCTTCCCAGCAGATGCACTTCAATTTCACACCGTTGGACCTCCTTCTGTATAGAGTGTCATCGACAAACTGATACATACTGGCCCTCCAGGCTACTCTTTCAGCCTCATCTTGGTCATTGGGGAGTTCTCTGGTTTGGAGAAAGTGGACTATGTGCCTTGCCCAAGTTGGAGCCTGGGGCTCAGCAATGAGGACTAGCGGCACCTCCTCAACTGGGGGGGGGGGGCACACTCCTCGTCCGCGGGGACCAAGGTCCCGGCGGGAGGGTGTAGGCCGGCGAATTGTGAGTTTACGGCAGGGTCCCTGCCAGGAGCGGAAGGCTCTACCGGGAGAGGCTTACCGGAGTCCATCTTTCTCCTTTTCTGGGCCATTGTTGCTGGGGATACGGAGGGCTGAGTGAGATGGAGAACAAAAGTTCCTGGTTCCATAGGAAGCTTTTGCGCAACACACTTTGACAGATGATCAGCTATGCTGTTTTCTACATGGGGTACGTGTTCTGTTTGCAATCCATCAAAGCGCTCCTCCAATCTCCTCACTTCCTCAACGTACACCTCCATCAATGGACTTTGGTAATACTTGTTGACTTGTCTCGCCACAAGTTGTGAATCTCCTCGAATGATCAGCTTCTTGATTCCCAATTCAGCGGCAATCCTAAGCACGGCAAGGAGCCTCTCATACTCTGTTGTATTGTTATTTGCCTCTTCCTGGGCAAAATGCATCTGGATGACGTACTTCAAGTTCTCCCTTGAGGGAGTGACAAGAAGCACGCCAGCCCCTGCACCTTGCAGGGGAAAGGCACCATCAAAATACATAATCCATTCTTGGGGTGCCTTCTTACCGAGGTTGACTGTTTCTGTCACTTCCTCATCAGGGGTCGGTGTCCATTCTGTGATAAACTCTGCCAACGCCGTGCTCTGGATTGTTGATGTGGTCTCAAACTTCAGACCAGAACTGGACAATTCCAAAGCCCACTCTACTATTCTGCCAGTTGCCTTAGAGTTTCAGAGTATCCTTTGCAACAGGAAGCGAATGACAACCGTGATCTCGTGGGCTTGGAAGTGGTGGCGCAGTTTCCTTGAGGCCATGATGAGGCCAAAGATCAACTTTTGCACACCAGAGTACCTCGATCGAGCCCCCTGTAACAAGGAACTGATGAATTACACTAGGCGCTGCACCACTTTCTTCCTTGCCATGTCCTTAGGGTTGCTCTTGCTGCCGTGCTCACTTCTGCCCTGATCCTTACCTGACTCTGTTGGTCCTTGCTCACTCTCTGCTTCGTCCACTTCCCGTTGTGCCACCAAGGCTGCTCTAACCACTTGTTTTTTTGCTGCTAAGTATAGCAGCAACAACTCTTGTGGTTTGGGAGGAACCAAGGTGGGCATAGAGGACAAGTAGGCCTTCAACTCTTGCAAGGCCACATCTACTTATGGGGTCCACTTCATGTGTCCTGCCTTCTTCAAGAATTTGAAGAATGGCAAGGCGCACTCTGCAAACTTGGAAGTGAATCTGCTTAGCGCGGTAACGCATCCTGTCAGACGCCTCACATCCTTGACTGTCATTGGTGCTTACATCTGCTTGATGGCTTTAATCTTGTCGGGGTTGGCTTCGATCCCCTGATGGGACAAAAAGAACCCAAGTAGCTTGCCGGAGGGAACACCAAACACACACTTCGATGGGTTGAGCTTTAGGTTGATCTTGCGCAGATTTGCAAACGTCTCCTCCAAATCCTGGATAAGAGTTGCTCTATCCTTGGTCTTGACCACATTGTCATCCATATAAGCTTCAATGTTTCTGTGCAGCTGTGGTTCGAAACCAATCTGAGCTACCCTTGCAAAAGAAGACCTGACACTCTTTAATCCGAAAGACATGTGGATAAAACAGTACGTACCACATGGGGTGATGAACAAGGTCTTCTCTTCGTCTTACTTGTACATGAAGATCTGGTGATACCCTGAATATGAATCCAGGAAGGAAAGCAAATCGCAACCCGAAGTGGAATCCATGATCTGATCGATGCGCGACAAGGGAAATGGGTCTTGTATGCAAAGCCTCCATTTCCTGTTAGCCTTTCGTACCACCACTGGATTTGCTAACCATGTGGGATAGCACTCCTCTGACCAAACCAACTGCTTCAAGGTTCTTGATTTCCTCGGCAATAAACTGCTACCTCTCCAAGGCCTACTTCTGGACTTTCTGCTTGACGGGTCTGGCATGTGGGCAAACAGCAAAGTGGTGCTCGATTACCTCCCTAGGAACGCTGGGGATATCAGATGGTTGCCAGGCAAACACATCGATATTCGCCTGCAGGAAGGCAACGAGCGCGCTTTCCTATTTGTCATCGAGGGTGGCGCTGATGGTGAAAGTACCACCAACGCCAGCCAGCCCTGCCAAGACCTTTTTCACTTGCGGAGCAGTAACCTTGCTCCTTTTGCTGTAGGAACTCTCTGGCAATTTAGCGATAGGTGCATCATACTCCAAAGAGGTTCGCTTCCCGGATCCCTTGCTGGTGTCCTTACTATTCTTCTTCTTTCCTCTGCTTTCCTTGGCGGGAACTGCTGCTACTGCTGCCACTGCCGCGGCTGCGTCCCGATACATCTTGTCCACGCAAATGATTGTGTCCTTCTCATCTGATGGGATGGAAATGACTGCAACTGGCCTAGGCACCTTCAAGGTATTGTAGGCATAGTGGGATGCCGCCGTGAATTTAGCCAGGGCTGGCCGTCCAAAGTCCTATAGTTTAGCTCCCCTCCAAGTGTCACATGCAACATGATCTTTCCCTTAGGATGACTCCTGCCGGGATTAACTCCTTGAAACATGTTGGTAACCTTTAACTCCTCTTCTGCTATCTGAAGTCTGCTGATAACCTTTGGGGAAATCAGATTCAACCCAGCCCGACCATCTACCAACATCTTAGTGACCTTGTGGTTGCGAATTGTTGGAGAGACCAACAATGGCAAACATCCTACCGAAGTGATACGGTCAGGATGATCCTCTTTGTCAAAGATGATGGGCGTGCGTGATCATTTGAGTGGTTTTCGGGCCTTTGATGATGGTTCCATGGCATTGACCTCACGCGCCCACCATTTGAGTTGGCGGTGAGAGGTGTGCAGGGATGCACCCCCGTCAATGCACAGGGCATCAGTGGCCTTCTGATACTCTTGCTCACTGGTTTCCTCTTCATCGCCTCCATCACTCTCATCATCACAAGCTTCCTTCTCTTGACCCCTGGCGGGTTTTCCTTTATTTCGAAGGGGTTTGTTAGGGCGATTTACTTCACCGCCTCGGCCCTTGTCGCCAGCAACATTCAGACCTCTTTCCTTGTCATGCTTCTCATACTCTGCTCTTTGCCTCTTAACAAGCTGCTCAACCTGATAATACTCCTGAAGGTCATGGCCCTTGGTCCGATGAAACTTGCAATACGTCCCATCACCGTTCCCGGCTTTCTTGGCAGCCGTAGCTTCCCAGCAGTCAGCGCACACGATAGCTTCCTTGCCGGGGGCTTCGGCATTGGCCATCTTGCCGAAACTAGGTGTACCCGATCCTTCAACAGTCATCACTGCCTTATCCTTGCGCCTCTTATTGCGCTTCTTGCTCTTCTTCTGGCTGGTGGATTCGTCATCATCCTCTGAATCAACATTGATGCAGTCCTCGTCTTTGGGTAACTTCCTTCCCTCCTCCATCTGTGCACACTTATCCACCAAGGTGTAAAGCTCTAGTCTTGGGCAACCGTACGTTCATCTTGGAACGAATCCTGTGGTTGCGCACATTGGACTCGAAGGCGGCTATTACAGCTGTCGGATGGATGTATGTGATGTTCCTATGGTGTAACGCCCCGGATTCGATGCGCCAGGTGTCTTCCAGTTATTCGTCGTCTTTGCCATGTCATTTGCTTGCGTGTTGCATTTTGCCATGTCATCATGTGCATTTCATTTTGCATACGTGTTCGTTTCATGCATCCGAGCATTTTCCCCGTTGTCCGTTTTGCGATCCGGCACTCCTATGTCCTCCGGCGTCCCCCTTTTGTCTTTTGTTGTGGCGGGTCTTAAACTTTCTCGGAATGGCCGAGGTTTGCCATGCTGCCTTGGTATAGCACCGTGAACCGCTGTCAAGTTTCGTGCCATTTGGAGTCCGTTTGATACTCCAACGGTTAACCGGGTAACCGCAAAGCCCTCTTTTGTTGCAGCCCAACACCCCTTCCAAAGTGGCCCAAAACCCATCTAACTCCCCTCCATGCTCTCGGTCGTTCTATCACGATCGCGTTGCCAAAAACTGCTCCTCATTTGGACTCTCCTAGCTCCCTCTACCTATAAATTAGCCCCTCCCCCGAAATCCCGTAGTCCAAACCCTAAAAATTCAGCCCCGTCGCCACCGGACACGTCCGGCAGCCGCCGGACACGTCCGCCGCCGCCGCCCGCCAATCGGGGGCCGCCACGTGGCGCGCCGCCGCCACCCTCGCCGCCGGCCCGCTGAAGCCCATCAAGGCCTTGCTGGAACCCCTTGCGCCGCCGCCGCCCGCCCGCCGCGAGCCGCGCCAGCTCCCGCTCCCGCCGCCCGCGCCGCGGCGCGCCCTTGCCTGCCTCCAGCCGTGGCGGCTGCCGCCGCCGCCCGCCAGCGCCGCCGGCCGCCCGTCGGCGCCCGACCTCTGCCTCGCCGCCCGCGCCACCTCCTTCCTCGCCCGCGCCGCCCTTGCTCCCGCCAGCGAGCTCCTGCCGAACCACCGCGCCTCGCCGCGCGCGCGCCCAGCTCCGCTTCCTTGCGCCGCCCGCGCCCAGCCCGCCTCCGCCGTCGCCGCTTGGCGACCTCCGGCAACCTCGCCCGCCCGGACTTCCCCGAGCGCCTCCCCAAGCCCATCTCCGGCGAGGCACCGGCGCCGCCTCGATCCGCGCGCCGAGCCGGATCCAGATCTGGAAGGTTAACCCCTGATATTTCTCCAAGTCCCCGGTTCTGCTACATAATCATACTATGTTCATGACATTGTATCTCTACGTCTGTAGCTCCGTTTCGTGCGTGTAATATGTCAAATTGTTCGTCTCAAGGAGTACTTCATTTCATTCCATTGCATCATTTTCATTTGAGCTCATCTTGATGCCCGAAATGCTGTTGGAAGAGTGCATGTTGATGTTAATCTGCTGAAACTGTTATAATTTGCTCATTTATCATTTTTGCCATGATTGATGTGTGGATCCTATGAGGTTGATGTCTGCATGTATGTTGATCTATGCCATGCCATCTTTCCAGAGGTGTTAACCATGTATTTTTGTGAGTTGTGTGCTGAGTGCATCGAGCTTGTTAAGGAGGGTACTTGCTGTTGCTGTTTTTCCTGACAGATTCTGTTATATTTTGTTGCTATGTAAACATGCTTCTACTAATCATTCTATGCATAATCTGGAGATGTTCTATAAACATGTTTTGATCTACATGTCTTGATCTATCCATTCATGCCCTTGGTTGCAATTATAGCCTGCTGGTACATGTTGTAATCTTGCTCTAAAGTTGCTTGAAAATGTTGCTATCAGCCTGTGTACATTAAGTTCAGTTGTTTCCATGTGTTTTCCTAGTGATCCATGAACCCTATGACCTTGTTCTTGCCATGCTTAGCTTCACAAACATGCCTTCTTACTGTTGGTTGCCTTGCCATGCCATGTATTGCTCCGTGGTGAGTGGTTCAAGCTCACCAACATGCCTACTTATTGTTGTTCCTGCCATGTTTGAATCTGTAATATAACTTGCCATGTTTACATGGGTGCCATCATATGTTCTGATCCTTTTTGGCTCATGGTCAGTAAGGGACTGTTGTTCTATGCATTTAGTAGTATCATGCCATGCCTTTGTTTGCCATGATATGTTCCTGTAACATGTTGTTTGCTTGCTCTAAACATTGCAACCTGATGTTATTTCTGCTAAAGTCTGAAACTGTTATTATTTGCAATCTTCCCGTGTCCTTTTGAGCATGTTCTAGTTGTTTCTGGAGATAGCTCAGTGTTCATGTTTTGTAGTGCTTTACCTGTACTTCATGCCCATGCCTTTTGTTATTACGTTGAGATGCTGTAGAATGTTGTTTTGATGCTTGCAAGATGCCTAGTTGGTGTGATGGACAGATTGTTGCTATGACTTGTATAGTGTGTGTGTTGCACCGTTGCTCCGTTTTGAGTGTGCTCCATATGAAACTTGCTTGATTTTGCATGTAGTTTCATATTATCATGTTGCATCCTTGTTTTGATGTGTTTGCTTGATGTTTGGATGCATTTTGCATCAATGCCATGTTTGACTTGTTTTGCTCATATCTTCTAGGCCGTAGCTCCGAATCTAATGAACTTTATATGTAACTTGACTAGAATTTCGTGTAGATCATCTTGGTGCATCTTAACTTGCTGTTTAACTACTTGAACTTAAGGTTTATTCAGTTCTGGACCAATTTCGAAATATGCATATGAGGACTTACCGGAATTGTTATATGTTGTTTCCGGCCTCATTTAAACTTGCCTTGATATGTTGTTCTTGTTTGCATCATCTCTTGCCATGAGTAGCTTCATGTAGTCTTGTCATGCATCATGCTTGTTGTGCATCATGTCTTGCCTATGTGTGGTGTGTTTACTATGTTGTGTGCTTCTTCTCGATAGTTCCCGTTTCGTTGCGATCGTGAGGATGCGTTCGTCTACGTGTGGTTCGTCTTCGTGGCTTCATCTTCTTCATGGATTTGTTCTTCTTCCTAGCGGGATTTCAGGCAAGATGACCGCTACCCTGGATCTCACTACTATCATTGCCATGCTAGTTGCTTCGTTCTATTGCTATGCTGCGCTACCTATTACCTGTTTATCAAGCCATCCCATATTGCCATAAACCTCTAACCTTTGACACCATTCCTAGCAAACCGTTGCTTGGCGATGTTACCGCTTTGCTCAGCCCTTCTTATAGCGTTGCTAGTTGCAGGTGAAGTTGAAGATTTCTCCATGGTGGACAGGGTTTATGTTGGGATATCACAATATCTCTTATATTATTAATGCATCTATATACTTGGTAAAGGGTGGAAGGCACGGCCTTATGCCTGGTGTTTTGTTCCACTCTTGCCGCCCTAGTTTCCGTCATACCGGTGTTATGTTCCCGGATTTTGCGTTCCTTACGCGGTCGGGTGATTTATGGGACTTGTCCAGCAAGGCCCAACATTGGTTTTACCATTTGCCTCACCACCACCTATATTTCCCTTGGGAGTAATTAACCCAAGGGTCATCTTTATTCAGCCCCCCCCCCGGGCCAATGCTTGTCTAAGTGTTGGTCCAAACTAGAAAGCCCTTTGCGCCCCTCGGAAACTTGAGGTCTGGTTTTAGTTATGCGGACTGCTCATCCGGTCGTGGCTCGAGGCGAGATCTGTGCGGCTACTATCAGGATGTCGGCATGCCGGGAGGCTTTGCTTGTCTTGTTTTACCATTGTCGAAATGTCTTGTAAACCGGGATTCCGAGACTGATCGGGTCTTCCTGGGAGAAGGTCTATTCCTTCGTTGATCGCGAGAGCTTGTCATGGGCTAAGTTGGGACACCCCTGCAGGGTTTAAACTTTCGAGAGCCGTGCCCGCGGTTATGTGGCAGATGGGAATTTGTTAATGTCCGGTTGTAGATAACTTGACACCAGATCCGAATTAAAAACGCATCAACCGCGTGTGTAGCCGTGATGGTCTCTTCTCGGCGGAGTCCGGGAAGTGAACACAGTTTCTATGTTATGATTGACGTAAGTAGGAGCTCAGGATCACTTCTTGATCATTGCTAGTTGACGACCGTTCCTCTGTTTCTCTTCTTGCTCTCATTTGCGTATGTTAGCCACCATATCATGCTTAGTCGCTGCTGCAACCTCACCACTTTACCCCTTCCTTTCCCATTAAGCTTTGCTAGTCTTGATACCCATGGTAATGGGATTGCTGAGTCCTCGTGGCTCACAGATTACTACAACAACAGTTGCAGGTACAGGTTTTGCAATGATCCTGACGCGAGAGCGATGCTTGCTTGCGTTGAGTTCTTCTGCTTCTTCGATCAGGGGATAGGTTCCAGGTCCGCAGCCTGGGCTAGCAGGGTGGATGTCGTTTGAGTTTCTATTTGTGTTTCATCCGTAGTCGGATGGTGCGCTGATGTATTGTGATGTTGTATTCATGTGGCTTTGTATGCCTTATGTATGTATCCCCATCTATTATGTAATGTTGATGTAATGATATCCACCTTGCAAAAGCGTCTCAATATGCGGGTCTATCCTTTGTGGGACCTTCGAGTTCCTTTTGGATAGGGTCGCATATTGGGCGTGACATATGGACTCTGCCGAACCTCTGCAAATACTTCTGGAGAGTTTCTCCTTCTTTCTGCTGGAGAAGCTGCAAATCACTGGGCCGCCCTCGTTCTTGATGGCCGCCAGTGAAGGCGCCAATGAACTCATGGCAGCCCGTGATAAAATGGAGTTCTCCGGCAGGTGCATCAGCCAGGACCTCATATTGGACTTGAGAGCCAAAGGGAAGTAGTTGGCGAATACCTTCTCATCTTTTCCCCCCGGCAATTTGAACAGTGATGGTGTAGATGCTCAGAAACTCTACCGGGTTTAGCCACCCATCATATTTCTCGGGTATCTCAGGCTTGAACATGCGGACGAACGGCCAACAGACTTGCCACAGTTCGCGAGAAAAGGCAGGGCACCCAACCTCGAAAGGTAGGCACCCGCCAATATCGAGCGCAGGCTTGTCGACGTCAGGACCATCGCACCCATTGGCCCGAGAGAGGTCATCGCGGCGCCGCTCAACGACAACACGCGCGCCTCCCCCTCGCCTGTACTCCCGGGCTCGCCGCAAATCTGGATGTGCTCGAGGGTCAGAATAGGCCATTGAGACATCATCGGGTTCTTGATTCTGCCGCGCTCGCGCTCGTTGTCATGGCGGGGACTGTACTGTGGCCCCTCCCCTATGATCTGCAACATGAGTCATTGTTGTCGCTTGGGGAGGCTGTGGCAGGCTAGCTCGTTGCGAGCCCCTAGCCTCGGTAAAACCGAGTAGGCTCTGGATGGTGGCACGCCACTCGTCCATCTGCTCAGCCGCTGGCGGGAACCTTAGTAGCAGCTGAGCCCGCACCATGGCCTCCGTAGCCATAATCGGCATGGGTGATGATGACGCAGATCGTACCGTCGCTCCGCTCCTAACAGTGCTAGCAGCGATAGTTCCACGCCCCCGCTGTTGTGGGGCGGCCACTTGGATGGCATGGTGGTGTGGTGGAGGCGCTTGAGGGCCAGCGGCTCCGTCGGACACAACGACTTGGTCGACTCGACCCGGGGGAGGCGCACGCAATGCGGTCGTCCCCGTGACGGGGGCGGCCGGAGGGCAGCGATTCTCCTCGGACCGAGCGCCATCGCTGCGGCTGTTCCCATCGGTGAGAGGAAGGAGTGTGGACGGAATAATCCCTTCACCCATACCTCATGGAGCATGGTGGTCGAGGTGTTGCTGATGTCGCTCTCCTCCCGTGTCTCCTGCTCCTGCCCCGGCCGCAGGGGAAGTGGTGACCGTGCCGCCTGCTCCGACCACATCCCCAGCGGCATCCACATCCTCGCGGGCATCCGCACCTCCCGCAGCATCGATGGATGCAGGCGACGAAGCCTTTGAGGTGGACGGTTGAGCCAAAGCACTGGATTTCTTCTTAGGTGCCATGGTTAATGGCGTCGTCAAAGATGAAGAGGGCGATGAAGATGATGCACTACTCACGCTTTCAGGTTCGCGCAAGTGACCCCCCTACCTGGCGTGCGAAAGATGTCGTAGAAAACCACGTCCACCTATGGGACCAGGGGTCCCTTGCTGGTTCGGCAGGGGGGATGTCACGTTGCATAATTAGTGGAGGAGTGTGTGTCGGATTTCGGGTTCCGGCAGACCCTTGAGGTTAGAACACTAGGGTGCGCACGGAGATTCAACCCTCTACCGGCTCGCTCCTCGCCGACTCGCTAAGACCTGAACTACCAAACTGAACAGCACAAGAGACACAAGATTTATACTGGTTCAGGCCACCATTGTGGTGTAATACCCTACTCCAGTGTGTGGTGTGGTGGATTGCCTCTTGGGCTTGATGATGAACAATACAAGGCAGAACAGCCTCGCGAGGGTCTGTTCTTGGCTGGTGCGATGAACTGCTGGGATGAGTTCAATCGCTCTATCTATTGGTTTCTTGGCGAGGATCCCGATTGCTAGGTCAGGTCCAGATGCAGCTGCCTCTACCCTGGGGGGTGGCTAGTCCTATTTATAGGCAAAGGCCCTGGGCCTCTCCCAAAATATTGAGCGGGAAGGGCGCCAACAATTGGCCATTTTGAAGGGGAACAGTGGGTACACTTATCCTGACTAATGTTGGTCCTCGCTTTGTCAAAGGCTCGTGGTGGTGGCCTTTGCTTGGGCTCCACAATGACTTCCTTCCGGCCGTTGGGCTGGTCTTGGTCTTGTTGCACGAAATGGGCGCCTTTGCTTGATGCTCTCGCTTTGCCATTGCTCCCTTTGCACCAAAGAGGAAAGGAGGACACTGCTGGCTGGCACCGACCGGGCGCCCTTGGTGCGTCATGGCTTGTGTCATGGGCACCTCGCATGGTACCCCGCCTTGAACTCTGTGCCTCCACATGAGCCAACTGACGAGGCCGTGCACGAGGAAGCTCCTTGTTGTCCGCCCATGAATCTGGCCCCGCGAGGGTCTTGAGCATGTGTTGATGAAGATGGGCTGTCTTTGGGCCTCCTTTGAGCCACCCCCAAGCCGCTTGGCGAGCAAGTCTGGGGACCCCCATTCCCAGAACGCCGACAGTAGCCCCCGGGCCCACGGCGCGCCCGAACTTGGCTGAGCAGAGAGGCGAAAGGGCAAGTGCGAAGCGTCGCGGGCCCTAACAGCCTGCGGCCTTGGGCTCCGCGTGGCGGTTGATTGGACGCGGGCGGCACCCAAGTCCCCATGAAGCCTTGGTAACCGCTCGGATTCGACAAGTCCCTGCATGCAAAGCGGGTCATGATTACCTGTGATTGTGGAGGCTGATGGTTGGCCTTCACCGGCTATAAGTACGAAACGACGCGTGCCCTTCCAGTCTGTCCTTCTCCTTTTGCTATCCACTCCTGTTCAAGGGATAGCTGGTTAAAGGGCAAGTTTATGATAAATGTATGGACAGCGTGTCCAGGCACAGGACTACTTACTTGAGTATCCGGGCGATTGCAGCTCAGGCCTGCGTCCTCGGTCAAGTCCGGACACATCTCTTGTGATCCGAAGAACAGATTATACATCTCCACGGGCGTCGCACCCATGAAGTGTTGGAGAGCTCGCGGTCCCTCCGGATTGAATTCCCATAGGCGGAGGGGGCAACGTTTGCAGGGCAGAAGGCGCCGAATCAGCATGACTTGCGCCACTACAACCAGATTGATCTCCCTCTCTTGGAGATCTCGAATACGGCCCTGCAATAATGGCACGTCCTTGGACGGCCCCCAGTCAAGCCCTTTGTTGACCCATGATGCCAGCCGTTGTGGAGGGCCCACTACTAGGAAAAGGCATGCTAGTGGCGCACCTGTTTTGCCTTCTAATGGCGCATGGCTGGTGCGCCACTGGCATCACGCCATTAGAATTTCTTTCTAATGGCGCACCACATGCGCCATTAGAATCTTGTATTCTAATGGCGCCTTTGGAGGTGCGCCATTAATACTGCTCACTGAGGCGCCATTAGAATGCCTCCCGGGGCCATATGAACAAATGTGCTATTGCATTCTAATGGCGCATTAAAAGTACATCGCCATTAGTGTGATGATCACGGGCGCCATTAGTGTCTTCGTAGTGCGCCATTAGTATGAATATTAGGTTTTATTTTTTTTTGCTTTTCTGATTTTTGCACAGATTACAAAATATTTTATTGCATAGAATATAGACAGCAGCACACAGCAACATCAAATTCATCAAATACAATAGAAGATTAGTCTCCGAATACAATTCATCATATTAGTCTCCGGATTCAAAAGACCGGACAAAGATAAAACATTACAAGTCTCAAGACCATGAGTATCGAGTTTGCCTTCACATTACAAGTCGATATCGATCATCTAAACTACCATCACATAGAAGAGAGCTATGGTCATCACGATGAGCATCATCGCGATCAAACTGGTCTTCATCCGGTTCCTCCAACGCTCCCTCCTCTCTCCCGCTAGATAGCGGGCGTATCTAGATTGGCCTCCGCCCTAGTGGTGTACCCTTTGTAACTATTACCGCTGAAGCGGTGAACCTGTCTCCGACACTCCTCCCGTCATCGTAGACTCGGGAACCTTACCCTTGTACCACGACATACGACGGCATCTCTATGCACAAGCCAAACAACAGACAATACATAAGCAATGTGTAAGTATGCAACAAAAGGATCGGAAGAAAAGCAAGACATTAATAGCACGATTCATGGTCCTACTAATAAAATAGCATCGATTACATCTAAGTTGAACAACCGTACAAACCAAAGAGACATACGAATTCATTAAAAGTTTAATTACAACATGAACCAATCAATGTTTGAGAACTACACATCACTACTTTCGACTCGACTCATCGGACGGGAGGCGTGGATGAAGCCGCCGTCTGTCGCGATGGTCATGAAATCATGATCGTTGTCACCCTGCATTTGTAGCATTCCATCTATCTCCTTTGTTGGACGGTTGATTTCTGAGGAAGAACTGCCCCGACGTATGAAGGACATCTTGATGGATGATGTCCGCAAACTCCGACTGGATGCGAAAGAATTCTTGTCTGAGGTCCGCGTCCTGGACTGCCGACAAGCTCGCGGCCCAATCTTTGAGATTATCTGGTAGCAGAAGGTGATGATGGTCCCTTACGATCGCCCGCATGTGATGGAGGGCGTAGTAGGCATCCTTCTGACCGCCAGGCGGCTGCTTGACGCAGCAGAACTTCGTATTGTGTGAGAAGATGTGCTTGCCGTACTTATGAACTGGCCTGGTGAAGGTGCCTCCAGTTAGGCGTGGCAGGGAGAACATCATCAAGAACTTTCTTCACATTTGTGTAGTCTATCATGGAGTTACGGTTGAATTGAAATCGTGGCCATGGAATATTTCGGGCTTAAGAGGATGAGTGTGCAATGTGTGTCACTTTGCACGAACACGGAATGTTAGAAAAAAAAAACGATCGAAATCTAAGAAATCATATGTTACAGGCGGTTAAGGGATGGCTTACTCGGAAAGTAAGGCACAAGGAAGTTATCCTTATCTGCGTTTGCGAATAGCGCCTTGAGGTGTGAACTCGCAACTTGGCGGTCCCAGCGCTGCTCAAGTGCTTGCACGCATGTAGAAGGGGTCGACTATCACGATGTCCGGTATTGTCTCTAATGATCCGCATCCGCATGCTCGGTGAAAACAGCCGAGCGAAGGTGTAGTGCAGCGGATGAAGGTTAAACATAGCAAAGATGTCATCAAACCGCGGGGCGATCATACCCCGATGTCGCCATCCACAAAGCCCTTGCTCTCGGCACCTTAGCCACGAAAACCGGGTATGCCACATCCTTCTCTCGAGGCGCCGCTTCTCCAAAATCAGAACAACATCATGCGAGACTCCGCATAGCACGGTTGCAGCATTCAGCATATTTGGCGGTAGCATCGCCCTACCGCCACATGCACCCTCCTCGAGATATCCTTAGGTGAAGGTGGCCCGTCTTGAGCACGGATCGAACTTCGGTGCGGCTGGCTCGCACCGGCGCCCTTGTTAGTCTTCGTTCCGGCCCTTCTTCTTGATCTCTGTAATGGGACGAGTTACGCTCACTGACCGCCTTCTTCAGCGTGTTGGGGCTGATAATATTCGCGCCTCAGCTATCGAGGCTCGGTGAAAACGGGAGCTGGGCGTGTCACGAGAACTGAACGCCGAGCGGCGCTTGTTGCAATTGGATTTCTCCGCCGTACCAGCTAGATCGCGGTGGTCTTGGCTGGGTTCTTGAGAAAGAGGCCCGCGAAATCGTCGGCGTACCCATGTTCAGCAAAGTACTTGTCAACTTTGGTAAATGTACCGTCGTCGTTGTCGTCGCCGTCCGGATCTGTGCCATAGGGCTGTCGGATCTGTGCCATAGGGATGTCCGGCAGGTCGGTAGCGTTGCTGCGTTCTTGCCATGGCTTGGCGCCCGCACGATCTGGCGGTCTTATGCGTGGGGTGGTGTCCCCGCCCCAAGCGAATCTGGCTCTTCGCCATAGCGAGGGCCAGCTTATGCAGTGCCGAGGGTCATCTCATCTTCTTCGTCGGCCCCAGCCGGTCGAATCGGAGGTAACAACTTCGTCGAAGCTTTGGCAGCACCGGACCACTTCAACCCTATACATTGTGGGTGGCATCGGATTACCGTGGAACATGGGGTTGCCGGTTGAGCGATTTTGCCCTTGGCGACATCGACCAACTTCGGCGCCCACGAAGTGCGAAGAGTGCAAGGCGTCGGCGGTGCCTGCGAAAACATGTGTAGGGCGTCGAGGATGCCGATCAAAGGCAAGGAGATGAAGTCATCGGCCGAGAGGCTTAGTTACCGTGATGCCGTCAAGCTCGGCTAATGTCGAGCACCGCCAGCAATGGCGTAATCGACGGAGGGGCGCTTCTTTGGCGAGTGCGGCGGCGACACCCGGTGCATTAAGCTCCAATACCGTGCGGTGCGGAGACACGAATACCGCCTCCGCCGGAGACACCAATAAGCGCCGCCGCGGAGACACCAATGGCGCCGCCGCGGAGACACCAATGTCGCCGCCGCCGAAGACACCAATGGTGCCGCCGCCCTTGTGCGAGTTCTTGGCCATGAAGCTGGGAACGGGGAGGACCCTTTGGCCGCCCGCAATCCACGTCGTCGACCCATGAATCAGCGTAGGCACCATGGCCGAGCCGTTTCCAGCTGTTGTTCCACTTGCTCTTGGACAAGCTCCGGAATCCGCGCCACTTGTGCCTTGAGTGCTTCAACCTCGCGTCGGCTTTCCGAGCTGGCCTTTTTCTCCTTCCGCACACCAGCGGTATAGTATGACCCCATTTTGTGGACAAGCCTTTGCGGCCACCACGACCGGTGACGTCGGCTTATCGAGCTTATCCTTCTTTTCATTACGTTCAACGCCCTATTTAAAGGGGTGTCGAAAGGGAGCTCTTAGAGCGACCCAGCGCTCTGCTTTCATTGTCTGCGAAAGGAACATGAGCCATTTAGAAATATTGGTGATTAATTAGAGTGCAGCCATATGGAGCTAATTACGGGGTGTATTCCTTACGAGAACAAGCTCAAGCGCCCTGGTCTTGGATCCGTGGTAAGCTCCTTTGTTATCGGGTCCTCCTTGTGCGGGCCCGATATAGTTCTGATGCCTTGTGACCGCTGTATTTCTCGAAGCGGGGTGGTAGGCCTTGCTCGGCCCGCTCGCGTCCTCCTTGTCCCATATAGGCTCCGCCACTCTATAACCGCCGGGACGAGTTTGTGTTCCCTAAGTTCAACTCCGCATTTCTTTCCCCCCCGACTTGATTGAGAGCTTGCGGGGCTCGGCACTTGATCTTGAACTCATTGTACTCATCTTCGCTCATCAAATGATATTTCGCCTTGATCTTGTCATAACTATCACCTTTATCAATCATTCTCTTCACCGTGCTTCTCCAAGTAGACAGGGCCGTGCTCATCTTCGTGAGGCGGCATTGTTCCTCTATTCCACGAGGCGTGTGTTTTCAAATTCGTCGGGGAACTTGTATCGTTCGTGCAGCCGTGAAGAGGAGGCTGCGCAAATTCCCTCGGTCCTTATGCCTAAGGTTCTCGGTGTTGATCGAGGCGGTGCTCGGAGAATGCACCCGAGCTGAACCGCGTACCCTTGACTATATGTTTGGGCTCCGTTGGATTCCGTCGAGTCCACTTGAGTAATTCCTCCTTGGCGGTGCGGAGCGCATTGAGCGCCGGTCCTTCCTTTGCTTCTTACATTGGCTGCCATCGTGTGTGCGCCACCATCATCAGTGGTGGCATCCTCGGCGGCACCATCAGTGGTGTCATCCCCGACGCCACTAGGGGTTGTGTAATCAGGATCGGTGTCTTCCGCGGCGTCATCATAGCGGTGAGGTTGTTCCTCCATCTCTTGGGACAGCTCCCAGAATTGCTTGCCGCCCGAACCACCGGCCTCATCGTTGTGGGCCATGTTTCTCTCTAATTAGGAAAAAAGTTTGGTCAAAAATATGGTTATTGTCAAGGAACAAGATCATGGTCTCATGATTTAGGGTTTGTCTACACCGAGGCACCCTAAAAGCCTAAGCTTTCATCATTTAGGTTCTCATCGACACCGAGGCATCCGAGGCAGCCAAGTTAAGTTTTCATCATTTAGGGTTTATCGATGCCGAGGCACCCTAGGTTGGGCCTAATCACTTGGCTCTAGCTATTGCCACCTATGTTGGGTTTATCATCTAGGGTTTATCGATGCTAAGGATAATTCTAAGTTGGGCCTAATCACTTGGCTCTATTGCCACCTATGATTTAATGCAGCAAGAATGGCAGGGCAGTTGATCCTACTTAACTAAGTACTAAGATAGCCCGGCCCATGCATTAGTCATAAGTACCCCATATGTCCTATTTTTAGCAAAGTCATGCTAAAATTCACGGAAAATTTCAGCATGACCTTTGCTGAAAATAGGACATATGGATACCGAATTTGCGGAGCGGAAGTTAATCGACATTCCGCAAACTCAAGAACCTCTCGGGTACTGCAAATTCATCACGACACAATGGTGGGAGACAAAACCAACAAACTAGCAAGATGATCATCATCTTTGCAAGACAAGATAGCTAAAGTTTTTGACGGTAGCCTCAAGAAGAAAAATATCGCTAACTATTGGACACAAAGAAAACAGCTATTGTAGCGTTAAGTCATGGTAGTGGCGCTGAAGTTTTTGTGATAGCCTCTGAAGAAAAATTCCACATGATGTTATAAGCTGTATACCTTGAACATGATGATACCAAATGGGAAGGAAAATTGTATCACTCTAGATTAGTGTAGCCACTATCTAACAAAACCAGAATGTTAACAAAATTACACCATGATGATACCAAATTCTTGTAGCAGTACAATGAGTTCACAGGATAAAAAAATCATCCACATTCACCAACCCAAACTGGTGGAGATACAGCAAACCAGAACCTCCCAGGTTTCTGCCATTTATATAAAGACATTCTCTGGTCCAGAAGTCAGATCTGGAGTCATATGTTATATCTTTATCTCGTAGTGGCTACAGCAAACTGCATTCTTTTGTGCAGGGGTTTAAATAGAAAAATAGTGCCTTTGGGAGGAAACATAACAGAAAGCATAATAGAAGCAAACACTTCCTACCGGGGGACATAACATCAATATAATCAAGAACACTCCTTTAGTTTTTGGAAAGCTCGCTTTTTGGACACAGCACTTTGACTACTGACATACATGTAAATATTTATATTGATAACTGGAAGAGGAAGTCATGTGTAGATTTGTCTCAGAAAATAGCCCAGTTTGAAAAACCAAAACATAAACTTTAATAATACAAAAAAAATCTAAAAAGCCAGCAACAACAGAGAGTCCTATAGATTCAAACTTGCTGTTTCATCATGCAAATCAAATTGGACCTTCTTGATTTAATATCCTCAACTACAAAATCCTAGATTTAAATATAAGTGTGCACCTAGAGAAAGTGTTCCAGCAAGATGAATCATTTTTATCATATTAACAGGTCATGATAAAAAAAAAGTTATGGCAGTCACACAAATATATTCCTACTGCGAAAACACGACTTCTGTGACCAATTTGTACGGCAACCGCTCCTATGCAGTTAAATTTCTACTGCAAATGCTGCATATACAGTAGATCATGGCAAAATTCCAAGCGATCATGGCAAAATTCCGCATCACATCACAGAACTTCACCAGGAGCCATGGCGCATCACACACATACATATCCTACGGGAGGATGGAGGATGGCGGCGTTAGTTACCCCGAGGATGGCGCGGCGCAGCGACGGCGGGCGCTGGGCGGGTGAAGGCGTGGCGCATGGCCTTGGTGGCAGCGGGCGCTGGCGCTTGCGGCCGGGCGCAGCGGAGGAGGGACGGCAGCTTGGCGGCGCGGGCGGCGCCTTGGCGAAGCGGGCGACGGCGCTGGGCGGCGTGTGACGGGCGGGGCCTTGAGCGGAGGAGGGACGGACGCGGCGCTGGGCGGGATGGCGGCTGGCCTTGGGGGGCGGCGAGTCTGGGAGAAAGGGGCGACGGGCGAGAGGCTGTGAGGGGGATCTGGCGAGGGAGAGGGAGAGAGGCGAGAGGAAATAGGTGAGGATGGTTTCTAATGGCGCACCACACGCCCGCAGGCGCCATAAGTACCATTGTTCTAATGGCGCACCTGGCAGCAGTGCGCCATTAGAATGTTGTTTTATCTACGGTAGCCATATCTACAGCCCAACCCTTTCTACAACCGAACCCACCCACTAGCCCGGTGGTCAAGGCATGCAGCACACACACCGGGAGGTCTGGGTTCGATTCAGGATCCCCAATATTTTTATGCATTTTAAATGCTGTTTTTATATTTATTTGTGTTTAAATATGTTCAAACTTGTTTAAATCATAACAGTAATATTTTTATGCATTTTAAATGCTGTTTTTATATTTATTTGTGTTTAAATATGTTCAAACTTGTTTAAATTATAACAGTAAAAATAGTAAAAAAATTTAAAAAGTGCTCGGCGGTGGGGCGGGGAGGTTGCGATGGGTGGAGCTAGCGGGGAGGGTGCGGGTGCGATCGAGATGGAGGAGATCGAGATCGAGATGGAGGAATCGAGATCAAGTTTCCTCATGAATTCAAAAAGTGCCCATGAAATTTAAAAATATTCATGATATCAAAAAGTGCCCATGAAATACAATCGAGAAATGAAGACTACGATTTAAATACAATCGGTCTTAGCTAGCTATCTGTTCACAATCTTCTTGCCCTTCTTTTTATAAGCGGAGTTCTTACGTGGAGCGGACGTCCTTTAGGTAGGGTGGTCCTGCTTCTTCTTGTGGTGTGTGCTGCTACTTCATAAATCGTCGTCATGTTCGATCTTGGTCGCCCGTGCTTGTCGAAGTCTTGCTCATTGGCTACTCCATCCATTCCGATGATCTTCCTTTTGCCTCTCCTCACAACAACACGACCGGGCTTTGGCGGGTCGGTAATGAAAAGCATTGGTCCACTTGGGAAGCCGGTACCCATGGCTCATTTTTCATGGTGACGTTTGCGCCCATGGTCTTGGATTTAACCGGGTATAACCATGGTGGTGAAATACCGGTCTTCTTTTATAGCGTTTTGGCCCATCGACACGGAACATCGGGACCTTCTCTCGGCGTAGCTCAGCTCCCAGATCTCCTCGATCCTTCCGTAGTATCTGTCCTTGTCGTTACGGTGTAGGATTCCATCGTTACCGGAGTTACGATAACCATCGCTCTTCATGTCCTTGTCCTCGGTGTAGAATGTGTAGCCGTTGATATAAATGCGCCTCATAGGTCATCGAGGTTGTGCTCGGCGCCTGTGACAAGGCGAATAGTAGTTGTTCTTCCGGAAGAATCCTCATGTAAAAGTGCAGCGAAGCTTCGCTTGAACCAACGCGTGAAACATGAGTTGTGCTCTTTGAGTATATCTCCGTCCGTCCTCTGTTGGCCTCGGTCATTGTCGTCTTCTTAATAAAGGTTTTGTGCTCTACCACCCAAGGATCGACCACGTCTATGTGTTGTAGCGCGACTAGGTTTGCTCTTTCAAAGTCGGCGAGTCGACCCTCGGCCGACATGCATTTGCGGCGACCCTCATGGTGACCCCATCCGGCAAGCCTGCCGAGGTGCTGTTGACGGGCAGACCAGCGGGTTCTCGATGCCTAGATAATTCGTGCGAGAGGAGATGCACTCTTGATCGAAAAGCCCTGGCTATGCTTCCCTCTGGGCGTGACATGTTGCGAGCGTATCCTTTGATGACACCATTCATCCTTTCGAGCGGCATCATCTTTGTGCAGAGCGTCGGCCCGAGTTGGATGATATCCTCCACTATATGGACCAGCGGATGCACCATAGCGTCGAAGAATGCGGGCGGAAGTACATCTCAAGCTCGCATAGTATCACCACGATCTCTTCTGTAGCCTTCGAGTTGCCTCACGCCAATCGACTTCTTAGAGATGGCGTCGAAAAAGTTACACAGGCCAAATAGCGTTTCACGGACGTGCGCGTCCATGATCCCACGGATTACTGGCTGGAAGTATCTGCGTCATCGACGCGATACGGTCGTGAGACTTCATCCGCTGAACTTCGCTTCATTGGGTCTAGGTATCTGCTTATCTTCCCAGCGTAACCGAAGGAAGTTTTACTCCTAGGAGGCGGTGAAAAATTGCTCGATCTCCTCGACTTAGAGTGAAGCACGCGAGGGTAGTCATTCCGGTCTTCTTGGCCTTTTTGCCTTTGCGGCGACTTTCCGTGTCTGCTTCGCCTCATCATCATCATCATCATCATCATCATCATTAGCGTGAAGCTCTGCACGATGCCCATTGATTTCAAGTCTGCCCTTGCTTTCGGCCCATCTTTGGTCCTCTCGGCATGTTGAGCAGGGTACCAAGCGGACTCTCGCACACGTTCTTCGTGATATGCATGACATCAAGGCTGTGAGGCACACGGTGGATCTTCGAGACGGCAAGTCGTAAAACAGACCTCGTTTTCCATACCTTCAGCAGCGGCTCTGGCGCCTTCGCATCTTTCGGCGGTGGGCGTCTTTCCAATTTTTCAACAGCTTGTCTATTTCCTCGCCGCTCCTCGTACGGGCGTTTTGGGTTCGGTTTCACCATCGAACAGATCCTTGCGTTTCCTCCACGGGTCATCGTCGCGAAGCCACCTTGATGTCCCATGAACACGGTTTTCGAAGACCGGGATCTCTATCTAGCTGGCGTCGTTGTGTCATCCATACACCTTACGCATCCGGAAAATCCGTGGACTACCGCCCGCGAGATATCCGTAATCGAGATAGTCGTGCACCGTCGTGGCGGGCGGCTCTCATAGGGAAATATTCTTTCTGCGGCGTCCACGTATTGGCGGCGTTTTCCACAGCGTGTCTAGCTCCTCCTTCAGCAGAGCCCGGTCTGATTGATGTCGTTCCTGGTTGTTTCGGCCCTTCAATTAGCATACTCATGTGAATGTACTTCCTCTTCATGCACAACCGGGGAAGGTTGTACATCCACACAAACACAGGCCAGGTGCTATGTGTGCTTCTCGGCTGCCAAGCGGATTGACTCCATCGGTGCTCGCGCCCAAAGACGATGTTCCTTGGATCCTTCCCAAATTCAGGTCTTGAAGTTCAACGCTTGCCACCGCTCGCATCCTTAGGGTGACTCAGCATCTTGTCTTTTTATCTATCTCCGGATCATTTGCGTCATCTTCTCGCTTCTTCTCCTCCCTATCCGCGTGCCACGCAGGAGCTTTGCTACCTTAGGGTCCGCGAAATACCGCGCTGCGAGCGAGTGATCGGAAAGTACCACACCGATTTTCGAGGAGCTTTCTTCCTCTTCTTGTATCGAGTGGCGCCGCACCGGACATATGGTAGACTCAGCGTGCTCGTCCCGATAAATGATGCAATTGTTCATGCACACATGGTATTTCACGTGCGGTAAATCCAGAGGACACACGATTTTCTTCGCCTCCTCGAAACTGGTCGGGCACTTGTTCCCCTTGGGAAGGCGTTCGTGCGAATGACATGTTCTCGTCGAAGCATCGTCGGTCATTTTGTGTTTTACCTTCATCTCGAGCCATGGCGTTACTTTCGGCGGGTATCCTCGGGCTGCATCCTTCGCCTAGCGGAGTAACGCGTCTATCTCTAGTTGATCCAGCTTGGCTTTCTCTCGGCGGCAGCTCTTGCGTTATCCGTCCGCTTGAGAAGCAGCTCTTGAATATGAGGTCCTGCACCCAGCCTCCATCGTCGTCTGCTCCGGCATCTTCATCTTCATGATCATGCCCTTCATCTTGATCTTCCTCATCATCATGTCGACATCTTCTACATGATGATCGTGTACAACATCACCGTCGTGATCATGTCATGGAGATTCTTCGTCTTCTCGCCCGCCCTCGCCACGGTGGTACTTGTCTTGTTGCCCTTCCTCATTTCTTGCCCGGCCCCGGCCATGGACGACTTGATAGTCATCTTCATCACCTTGCCACCGATAGCCATCCATGAAACCACGCAAGAGCGGTGGTCCCGCACCTGCCCGGAATCCGGGTCCGCAATAAGGCTCTTCAACTTGCATCTTCGACATGGACATCTTATCTCCGTCTCGTTCTTTTGAAGCATCTCGGCCTTCGCGGAGCTCAAAAACCTATTCACGATGCCTTCAGTCATCATGCGGACCATGGTCGCTCATGGGTAGAAACAAAAGCGATATGTTAGAACCAACAAAAATTTGGCATGACCTTCCCTAAAAATAGGACCAAAAAGAATGCATAGTGCCAAAACTCTCACAAGCGGAAATGAATCAAAACATTCCGGCAAAATATTGGCAACTATCGCATATTTCAAATACCGGTACCTTCAAACACAAACATATATGCAACACCACAAACACTTGCAACACCACAAACATACATAGATCTAGCTAGGCCACAAAAGTGCATGTGCACGTTGTTGGAAGCGAGCTAGGGAGGAAAAAAGTAGATCTATATCATGAAGATAGCTTTCCTTACTTACCTATCAAAACTAGGTAATTTCACCACTTAATTTTGTTGAATCTATGGTGGAAATGAGGTGAGGAGGAGGAGATGGCCGAAATCTTGGATGAGGAGGTGGATGGAATGAAGTGGGGAAAGTGAGTGGGTAGGTGTGGGCTGTCCAAAATATCTTGTTGGTCCCAGGTTACTAATGGCGCACCCTGTCCTCATGCGCCATTAGAAACCCTGGTTACTAATGGCGCATCAGGAGAGCGTGCGCCATTAGAAGTTTAACAAAAAAAGAATAAAACAAAATTTAGTGTAATGGCGCACTACCAACATGGTGCGCCATTAGAAGTTGTACATAGTAATGGCGCATTGTAGGCGTCATGCGCCATTAGAATGTATGGGAAAATGGAAAAAAAAAGAAATTCATACTAATGGCGCACTCCATCAGCCGTGCGCCATTAGAGTCTTCCACTCTAATGGCGTATTTAGGACAGGTGCGCCATTAGTATATAGTAGTGGCGCACTGCACACACGGTGCGCCATTAGAGTCAATCCTATCTATAGGCCTTTTCCTAGTAGTGGCCCGAGCGAAAGGCAGGCGGCGCCACCCATCTGGTGCCCCTGGGAGCAGTGATTAGAACCACTCCTGTTGCCACAAACCGAGCTCCTTTTGAAAAAAGCCCTCGGGTAACGGAGCGTCAGCTCTCTTGCTTATAACTGCCCCTCCGCACTCTGCCTGCCGCTCCTCGATCATCTTCTGCTCCACGTTGAAGGTCTTGAGCCACAATCCGAAGTGAGGAGTGGTGTGGAGGAAGGCTTCGCATACGACAATGAACAATGAGATGTGGAGGATGGACTCCGGATCCAAGTCATGGAATTCCAGCCCATAATAAAACATGAGCCCCCTCACGAAGGGGTCCATCGGGAAGCCTAAACCCCGATGGAAGTGAGACACGAACACCACGCTCTCACCAGGCTCGGGAGTGGGAATGACTTGCCCTTGGGCGGGCAGCCTATGCGAAATCTTGCCGGTTAGATACCTAGCGTCTCTCAGCTTTAGCACGTCTTCTTCCTTGACGGAAGAGGGCATCCACCGGCCCTGTAGGTCGAAGCCGGACATTGTCGAAGGTCCGAAGCGCCTGAATCTGGAGCCCTGGGTGTTGGAACTCGGGGCAAGGGGCGGATTCGATTGAGGATTGAAGAAAAGGAATAGGCCTCGGTCTCGTTATAAAGGGGTTGAATACCAAGAGCCGTCCCCGTAACCGTTTGGGACCCGCCTTCGATGGAGGGGGCGTGCCAACGGGCGCGGTTGGATTACCCACGTCCGTATAGATGAGAATCCCGGAATAAGGGGACACGATCTCTGCTTTGACAAGACGTGCAGAGGAAACTGCTTTGCTAAACGCGCTGAGGTAGAACAATAAAAACGATTCGAGTAAAGGCTTGGCCGTGGTGTGACGTCATATCACGAAATACGTCAGCAGATTGAACTTGTCTAAATATTATTCTCTCTACTGTGGTATGTGGAATTTATTTTGCAGAGCCGGACACTATCCTGGCGTTCAAAATCTTCTATGAATTATTCGGAGGAGGAACCCGCCTTGCAATGCCGAAGACAATATGGACGCCGGACTCGTCGTCATTGAAGCCTGGTTCAGGGGCTACTGAGGGAGTCCTGGACTAGGGGGTGTCCGGATAGCCGAACTATCATCTTTGGCCCGACTCCAAGACTATGAAGATACAAGATTGAAGACTTCGTCCCGTGTCCGGATGGGTCTTTCCTTGGCGTGGAAGGCAAGCTTGGCAATACGGATATGTAGATCTCCTATCATTGTAACCGACTCTGTGTAACCCTAACCCTCTTCGGTGCCTATATAAACCGGAGGGTTTTTGTCCGTAGGACGAACAACAATCATACCATAGGCTAGCTTCTAGGGTTTAGCCTCCTTGATCTCGTGGTAGATCCACTCTTGTACTAACCATATCATCAATATCAATCAAGCAGGAGTAGGGTTTTACCTCCATCGAGAGGGCCGAACACAGGTAAAACATCGTGTCCCTTGTCTCCTGTTACCATCCGCCTAGACGCATAGTTCGGGACCCCCTACCCGAGATCCGCCGGTTTTGACACCGACATGTACCCAATAGTTTCTCCAGGGTATCCTACGAAGACGCACTTCTCTAATTTAGGTTTGAGCTTATCAGGTCGAAGCCTTTTGACATAGGCGTCGCATCCCCAAACTTTTAGAAACGACAGCTTAGGTTTCTTGCCAAACCATAGTTCATATGGTGTTGTCTCAATGGACTTAGACGGTGCCCTATTCAACGTGAAAGGGACTGTCTCTAATGCATAAATCCAAAACGATAGTGGTAAATCCGTAAGAGACATTATATATCGCACCATATCTAATAAAGTACGGTTACGACATTCAGACACACCATTACGCTGCGGTGTTCCAGGTGGCGTGAGTTGTGATTCAATTACACATTGCTTTAAATGAAGTCCAAAATCGTAACTCAAATATTCGCCTCTGCGATCAGATAGTAGAATCTTTATTTTCTTGTTACGATGATTGTCCACTGCACTCTCAAATACTTTGAACTTTTCAATGTTTCACACATGTGTTTCATCAAGTAGATATACTCATACCTACTCAAATCATCTGTGAAGGTCGGAAAATAATGATACCCGCCCCATGATTCAACACTCATTGGACCGCATACATTGGTATGCTCGCTCCATTGCTTCGGAGAACGGAGTTTGAGTCATCTTGCCCATGAGGCATGGTTCGCAAGTATCAAATGATTCATAATCAAGTGATTCAAAAAAGTCCATCCGTATGGAGTTTCTTCAAGCGCTTTACACCAATATGACCTAAACAGTAGTCCCACAAGTATGTTGCACTATCATTATCAACTTTGCATCTTTTGGCATCAATATTATGAATATGTGTATAACTACGATCGAAATTCAACAAGGGTGCATGACCATAAAAGATATTACTCATATAAATAGAACAACCATTATTCTCTGATTTAAATGAATAACCATCTCGCAATAAACAAGATCTAGATATAATGTTCATGCTCAATGCGGGCACCAAATAACAATTATTCAGGTCTAAAACTAATCCCGAAGGTAGAGGGAGTGTGCGATGGTGATCATATCAACCTTGGAATCAATTCCAACACACATCATCACCTCACTTTTAACTTGTGTCTGCAATTCCTGTTTCGAGTTACTAATCTTAGCAACTGAACCGGTGTCAAATACCCAGGGGTTACTATGAACACTAGAAAAGTACACATCAATAACATGTATATCAAATATACCTTCGTTCACTTTTGCCATCCTTCTTATCCGCCAAGTATTTGGGGCAGTTCCGCTTCCAATGACCATTCCCTTTGCAATAGAAGCACTCAGTTTCAGGCTTGGGTCCAACTTTGGGCTTCTTCACGGGAGTGGCAACTTGCTTGCCGTTCTCCTTGAAGTTCCCGTTCTTTCCCTCGCCTTTTTTCTTGAAATTAGTGGTCTTGTTAACCATCAACACTTGATGCTCTTTTTTGATTTCAACCTTCCCTAATTTCAGCATCACGAAGAGCTCGGTAATCATTTTCGTCATCCCTTGCATATTATAGTTCATGAAAAAGTTCTAGTAGCTTGGTTATAGTGACTTGAGAACTATGTCAATCACTATCTTATCTGGAAGATTAACTCTCACTTGATTCAAGCGATTGTAGAAGCCAGACATTATGAGTACATGCTAGCTATTCTCCTCCATCTTGTAGGAAAGTAGGTCTCATACCTCTCAACACGGTCATAAGTCTGAAATACCAATTTCAACTCTTGGAACATCTGATATGTTCCATGACATTCAAAATGTCTTTGAAGCCCCAATTCTATGCCATAAAGCATGGCGCACTAAACTATCAAGTAGTCATCATATCGAGCTTGTCAAATGTTCATAATTTCTGCATCAGCTACTGAATAGGTCTGTGACCTAGCGGTGCATCAAGGACATAATTCTTCTGTGCACCAATGAGGATCGTCCTCAGATTACGGACCAAGTCCGCATTATTGCTACCATCATCTTTGAACTTAGTTTTCTCTAGGAACATATCAAAAATATAGGGGAGCTATATCACGAGCTATTGATCTACAACATAGATATGCAAAACTATTAAGACTAACTTCATGATAAATTAAGTTCAATTAATCAAATTACTAATGAACTCCTACTTAAATAAACATCCCTCAACTCATCTAAGTGATACATGATCCAAATCAACTAACCCATGTCCGATCATCACGTGAGAAGGGGTAGTCATCAATGGTGAACATCTCTATGTTGATCATATATACTATATGGCTCGTGTTTGACCTTTCGGTCTCCAGTGTTCCCAGACCATGTTTGTACATGCTAGGCTCGTCAAGTTTAACCCAAGTATTCTGCATGTGCAAAACTGTCTTACACCCGTTGTATATGAACATAGAGCCTATCACACCCGATCATCACGAGGTGCTTCGAGATGATGAACTTTGGCAACGGTGCATACTCGGGGAGAACACTTTTATCTTGAAATTTAGTGAAGGGATCATCTTATAATGCTACCACCATTCTAAGCAAAATAAGATGCATAAAGGATAAACATCACATGCAATCAAAATATGTGACATGATATGGCCATCATCATCTTGTGCTTTTGATCTGCATCTCCAAAGCATCATCCTGATCTCCATCGTCATCGGCTCGACACCTTGATCTCCATCATTGCGTCGGGCTCGTCTCGCCAACTATTGCTTCTACAACTATTGCTAACGCATAGCGATAAAGTAAAGCAACTATATTGTGCTTGCATTTCATACAATAAAGAGACAACCCTAAGGCTCATGCCGGTTGTCGATATTACAAAACATGATCGTCTCATACATCAACATATATCACATCATATCTTGACCATATCACATCACAACATGCCTTGCAAAAACAAGTTAGACGTCCTCTACTTTGTTCTTGCAAGTTTTACGTGGCTGCTACGGGCTTCTAGGAAGAACCGTTCTTAACTACGCAAAAACCACAATGGTGATTTGTCAAGTTTGATGTCTTAACCTTCTTCAAGGACCGGCCGTAGTCAAATTTGATTCAACTAAAGTAGGAGAAACAGACACCCACCAGCCACCTTTATGCAAAACTAGTTGCATGTCAGTCGGTCGAACCGGTCTCATGTGTGTGGACATGTAAGGTTGGTCCGGGCTGCTTCATCCCACAATACCGTGGAATCAAAATAAGACGTTGGTGGCAAGAAGTATGACTATCACCGCCCACAACTCTTTGTGTTTTACTCGTGCATATCATCTATGCATAGACCTGGCTCTAATACCACTGTTGGGGAACATTGCATGGAAAACAAAAAATTCTACGCACACGCAAGATCTATCTATAGAGATTCATAGCTATGAGAGGGGAGTGCATCTACATACTCTTACAGATCGCTAAGCAGAAGCATTTATCACGCGGTTCATGTAGTCATACTCTTCGTGATCTGATCACGATCCAACCGATCTAGTTCCGAACGGACGACACCTCCGAGTTTAGCACATGTGCGGCTTGATGACATCTCCTCCTTCTTAATCCAGCAAGAGGGAGAGGAGAAGTAGATGGGATCACAACCAACACGACAGCGTGGTGGTGATGGTGGTGGTGATGGTGGTGGTGGAGCACCGACAACGCTTTGCTAAGCCTCGCCGGGACGAGGCGGTGGAACCATGTAGTAACGGGAGAGAGATGGGAGCCAAGGGTTTGGTGTATCCTCTTAGGGCGCCGCTCCCCTCTATATATAGGTGGAGGGACATGGAGAACAGCCCCTCCAAGCCCTAGGGCGCATCTAAGGCGGAGAGGACTTGGACTCCAAGTCTAATCCTATTCCTACTAGGACTCCTTCCTTTTTTCCCTTCCTTGCCACATGGGATTTTGAGGACTTGGTGTGCCTAGCTCAATAAGGCCAGGGGACCTCCCCGCAGCCTTTGCTGGCCCATGGGTCATGGTGGACCCACTTGTGGACTTTTGGACCACTCCGGAATCCTCTGGAACCTTCTGGAAGCTTCCCGGTACAATACCGAAAAAACTACACCTTTTTCTAGAACCCAAAATATGACTTCCCATATATAAACTTTACCTCTCGACCATTCCGAGATTCCTCCCGACGTCCGGGATCTCATCTGGGACTCCGAACAAAATTTGGTTCCACTCATCAAATATCTCAATACTGCTCTAGCGTCAACGAACGTTAAGCGTGCGACCCTACGGGTTCGGGAATTATGTAGTCATGACCGAGACACCTCTGCGTTCAATAACGAATAGGGGGACATGGATTCCCATCTTGATTCCTACATATTCCATGAAGATCTTTTATCGATTGAACCTTTATGACAACATACATAATTCCCTTTGTTTGTCGGTATGCTACTTGCCCGAAATTCGATCGTCGGTATCTCTATACCTAGTTCAATCTCGTTACCGGAAAGTCTTTTTACTCATTCCTTAATACATCATCTTGCAACTAACTTCTTATTCACTTTGCTCACAAGCTTCTTGTGATGTGTATTACCGAGAGGGCCCAGAGATACCTCTCTAATACACGGAGTGACAAATCTAAGTCCTGATTCACGCCAACTCAACAGACACCTTCGGAGATACCTGTAGAGCATCTTTATGATCACCCAGTTACGTTGTGATGTTTGACAGGACACTAGGTATTCCTCTGGTATCCGGGAGTTCCATGATCTCATGGTCAAAGAAACATGTATTTCACATTAAGAACGTAGTAGCAATAAACTGAACGATCAGATGCTAAGCTAATGGTTGGATCTTGTCCATCACATCATTCTCCTAATAATGTGATCCCGTTATCAATTGACAACTCATAGCTATGGTTAGGAAACCTTAACCATCTTTGAATAATGAGCTAGTCTAGTAGAGGCTCACTAGGGACACGGTATTTGTTTATTTATCCACACATGTATTTAAGTTTTCGGTCAGTACAATTCTAGCATGAATAATAAACCTTTATCATGATTAAGGAAATATAGTAATAACCATTTTATTATTGCCTCTAGGGCATATTTCCATTAATATTTGTGGCAAAGCCACATTTCAACATTGTTATACATGTTACGCTAGATCACTCCACATCCTGGTACACTGCCGGAGGCATTCATATAGAGTCATATTATTTCAGTTTTATTGAGTTGTAAGTAAAAAAGATGTGTGATAAATCAACATTGTTAGAGCATTTTCCCTGTGAGGTAAAGAATGATGGAGACTGATGAGTCCTCGAAAAAGTGGGTATGAGGTTCATGATGTTGTTCTAAAATAAGAGAGAGAAAAGTTTAGAAGGGAATAAAAATGAGAGAAAAAGAGAGAAGGGATAATGCTACTGTATGTCATGGGAATGATTCCGACAATGAGAGAGGGGTAGGATAAAGGAGCATGATCTATCGAGCTGCATATGGGTGACACGGTATTTTAGCGAGTTCGGGCCTGTCGCGGTGGAGATAACAACCCTATGTCTCGTGCTCCGGAGAGGCTTTGTTTTATCTGAGTATGTATCCGGAGATTACAATGTATGTGTGGGAGAGAAAAGAACGGATCTTCATGCGTGAACAAGTCCTGAGACTAATGGCAAGAGAGAGAGCTAGGAGGAGAAGAATGAAGAGATGTCGAGCTATGCAGTGGGGGGGCTTATATAGAGTGTGCACCCCCTCACCTCTTACGTTACAAATTAGAGCATCAATGCCATAATATCAGCCCACTATGAAACCTCCACTACAAAGATGACGTTTCAACTGCCTTGCCGACAGTTGGTCTTTGCACGCCCGAGTGTGTCATACAACCGAGTGTTTGCTCATCGCCCGAGTGGATGGTACATCGATGCGTTCGAGTGGATAGTATTTCTGAATGAGATTTATCTGGACCCACCTGCTGTGTGGAACCCATGCTTTATGATATTTTGACCCTTCATTGGCCTACATGTTATGTGTATCCCCAACATTAGCCCCCGAGTCAGTTGAGATTTTGCAAAACGAGTTTGTGAAAGACACAATTTGGCCCGAGTGATTACGGAAATACTTGGTACCTATCATCGTGCTTTCAGACAACCAAGGTTTGAAAAAATCTCAATGGGTTCTAGCACTATGCTTCCCGACTGATCTGGGGTAAGTGCCCATGAGGAGCAACTTGGCGACATTCGTTCATCTCTCGGAAGAGGTTAACTTGTGATCTGAGTATGGGTGTGTCATTAAATTTGGGTAACAAGATTAACGCATGGACTGCTCTCTTAGATAGATGCCATTCTTATCCCGGAGGAACGTCATTACGAGTCGATACTAGAGCCAAACTTGTGAGTTTGCCGCTTTGAGTCCTAGAAGAAGAAGGCTCAAAACAGGTCCATAGAGGAGCGTTAAACTCACCTTAGAGGAAAAAAATTGGTAGTCGACAAGAGTCTTAAAACTTGTTTGTTTGTTGTTCATCACTCGGACCGGTCAGGCCGTATCGAGTGGAGATTACTCCAGTGGAGGCACGCTAAGTGCACCCACTTGGTGTAGTCCCAGAGACCGTCGTCGACTACGGGCAGTCGGCGGGGGTCTGAGAGAACTAAAAATCTTCTTAGCTGGTACTGACTAAACTTGTTCCTCTCCGACTTGGAGGTCAAGTAGTACTTGATGATCTGGTATTCGTCAAACTTGTTCCGCCTTGACTCGGTAGTCGGTTGGAGTCTATAGGGTTTTTTGTACTTGAATGTTGGTGCTGGACTTGATGGAGCAGAATGTTTCTTTCTAAGTTCTCTTCTAGCGGGGGCATGCTAAGTGCACCCATTGGGTGTAGTCCCCGAGCCTTTGTCGGACTAGATGAGTTTGGCAGAGGGTTTAAGTCTCTTGATAAACCTCCATGCAGTCGGCACGATAAATATCTTTTAGTCTTAAATTTAGTCAATCAGATGGATCTTCAAGCACTTGGCATGGTAAATAAGCTCAGCCTAAAGCTGAGTCAGTCGGACCGATCTTCGTGCACTTGGCATGGTAAATAAATTCAACCTAGAACTGGATTGATCTAGCGAATCTTCATGCACTGGGCACAATGAATGAATTCGGCCTTGAAACTGCCGACTGTAGAAAAAGGTTGGACACTCCATGGAGTAATCATTCCAGTAGTACTTACATTGACCGTTAGCTTTTGCATGAAAGGGGAATTTGTAAGAGAACGTTGTATCTGTAGAGGAGCTTCGTTTTCACCGTTTTGCATGAAAGGGGTATTTGTCCGAGTGGACGTGCTTCCCGACTGATTGGGGTATGTTAACTGCAAGGAAAAACTGGGTGGCACTCGTATGTCTCCCAGAGGAGATAGACTAGTGGTCTGACGTGGACGTGCAGTCAAACCCGAGGGGCGAGGCTATTGTGTGGGCTAACTCTCTGGAGAGAGGCCACTCATTATCCCGGGAAAACACCAGCACATGCCATCTTTGTTTCCAAGTTTGTGAAACTAACGTGTTGGATCCTAGATAAGGCCCAAGGGTATCTGTAGAGGAGCGTCATTTTCACCCTTTGGCAGTCCTGAAGCTGACTACAGGTAATGATTTGGGCGATCGTCCGAGCGGACGGTGCTACCCTTATAGATCTTCGACGGACCAAGCAAGTATGACCAGAAAAATATTCCTGGTGTGATCAACTAGTTGATCAAATGGGCGTAACCCCTAAGGGCAGCATGGCTCGCTGCTGTGCGAAGCCCCCGAGTGACGCTCTAAAGAGGTAAGCTTGCTACAGAGTGCGATATGAGGTTTGATCATATGAGTAACTTAGTCGTTCCCGTGTTGGGGGTGTAGTGGTGAAGACATGTCCAACGGATGGTGACGTGCGGGGCGACCGAGGGGCGAGGATGTGTACAACCGAGTGACGACGCGCGGGGTAGCTGAGTGATGACACACGGGGCGGACGAGTAGTGAAGACGTGCACAACCAAGTGGTAACGCGCGGGGCGGCCTCGTGGTGAAGACGTGCACAACCAAGTGTCGACGCGTGGGGCGGCCGAGTGGTGAAGACATGCACAACCGAGTAGCGACACGCGGGCTGGACGAGGGTGAATACGTGCACAACCGAGAGGCGATACACGGGGCGACCGAGTGGTGAAGACGTGCACAACCAAAGGGCGACGCACGGGGCGGCCGAGTGGTGAAGACGTGCAGAACCGAGTGGCGACACGTGGGCGGCCAAGTGGTGAAGCCATGCCCAACCGAGTGGCAACGCGCGGGGCAGCCGAGTGGTGGATGTGCACAACCGAGTGGCGACGCGTGGGACGGCTGAGTGGTGAAGACGTGCACAATCGAGAGGCGACGCATGGAGCAGACGAGTGGTGAAGACATGCACAACCGAGTGGCAACGCGCGGGGCGCCGGAGTGGTGAAGAGGTGCACAACCGAGTGGCGATGCACGGGGCGGCCGAGTGGTGAAGATGTGCACAACCGAGAGGCAACACGTGGGGCGGCCGAGTTGTGAAGACGTGCACAACTTAGAGGCAACGCGCGGGTCGGCCAAGTGGTGAAGACGTGCACAACCGAGTGGCGATGCATGGGGCGACCGAGTGGTGAAGACGTGCACAACCGAGTGGCGACTCGCGGGGCGGCCGAGTGATGATGTGCGAGGTGGCCGAGTGAAAGACTACAGGTCCAGCCAAGCAGCGATGCACTGGGTAGCCGAGTGATGATGTGCGGGGTGGTCGAGTGAAGGACTACGTGTCCAGCCAAGTGGTGACTCGCAGGGCAGCCGGCTGGTGAGGGGGTGTCCAACCGATGGCGACGAGCGGGGCAACCGAGTGATAAAGGCGTGTCCAACAGAGTGACGACGTGCGGGGTGGTCAAAGTGCAGACGTGTCCTGTTGGGGATACACATAATAGGTAGGCCCACGAAGGGTCAAAATATCGTAAAGCATGGGGTCCACACAGCAGGTGGGTCTAGATAAATCTCATTCAGACATACTATCCACTTGGACGCATCGATGTACCGTCCACTCGGACGACGAGCAGCCACTCGACTGTATGACTCACTCGGGCGTGCGAAGACCAACAGTCGACAAGGCAGTTTAAACATCATCTTCATAGTGGAGGTTTCATAGTGGGCTGATATTATGGCATTGATGCTCTAATTTGTAACATAAGAGGTGAGGGGGTGGCGCACTCTATATAAGCCACCCCCACCGCATAGCTCAACAGGTCTTCATTCTTCACCTCCTAGCTCTCTCTCTCGCCATTAGTCTCAGGACTTGTTCAGGCATGAAGATCCGTTCTTATCTCTCCCACACATACATTGTAATCTCTGGATACAGACTTAGATAAAACAAAGCCTCTCCGGAGCACGAGACGTAGGGTTGTTATCTCCACCACGACAGACCCGAACTCGCTAAAATACCGTGTCACCCATATGCATCTCGATATATCACGCTCCTTTATCCTACCCCTCTCTCACTGTCGGAATCATTCCCACGATAGTTGGCGCCCACCGTGGGGCGTGGCGTCTATCGAGCATGATGCAGATGGTTTTTTCTTCAATCGTCAGGAACGGACTAATTTCTGCGGGTGACCCATGCTTTTTTGGGACGATCTCATGAAGGTCAAACAATCATCGCCACACATTTTGACTATTGGAGTCTCGGCCACCACATGAAATACTCATGATACAAATGGATCAGGGAGTTGCTCATCTCAACTTCTCCTCTTTAGAATCAAAAAATGATCTAACCATGGTTTGTTCTTCTTCTGTATGCACATGAGCTCATACAAAAGGATGCCTCCCTTTGCTCCAAATGATGACTCGGTTCACGGATGGTGAAGCGCCACAAGCTCCGCTATCCGCCCGTCGTCATCTCCGACGTCATCTGTGATGCCATTGCTGAGCAGCTACACATTCACAGCCGCTAACGCTCGACCTGGTTCCCCGGCCGGCTAAGCACGACGACTGGCGGTCGACCCGGTTCTCGGGCGACAAGGCCCGGCTACCGGCACTCGGCCCAGTTCCGCGGGCGTCGAAGTGCGATTCCGACCGGCACACGGCTCTGGCTCCCCGAGCAGTGAAATGTGATCACCAGTGCTCGCGTTGGCCTCGCCCTTGGCTGCACTGGCCCATGACTCCTGCACCTGAACTGCGGCCAGCTCCTCATCCTCCTCATCGCCACCTCTCGATTGCCGTCCGATTCGGCCAGACCGGCGGTTTCTGCCACAGCAGAACTCTCCGTCGGGCTGCCTCTACAGCTCTCCTTCCCATTTCAACTCCCATCGCATGCAGAATCATCTTTAATTCTCGCTTAATAAGCACTAATAACTCATGCATGTAGGTCCTCAACATGGGGCAACTCCTTCAATGCGTTGGACATGGATAATCACACCTTAATACCAGGGATTTATTGCTCCACAACCAACCGATCAAGCTCTGCACCAAATAAACCTCCTCGAGGGATAACTGCATGAAGAAAAAAAGGAAACGGAAGGACTGGCTCCGTCCAGTATGCCTCTCCGCTGGCTCCGCTTCATCAAGTCTTCGTTGTTGTACTTGCTGACTAGCAAAGTGGATCGCTGGAGCCAGCACTCCACACGTCGTCTCTGCCTCGACAAGATCAAGCACTCGGTAGTAACTACCCTCAATCGACATGGTCAATTGGGTGGGACCGGCTCACTTGGACCAATCCGGATCACTGACGCTCGGCCGTCTGTTCGCTGCCACTTGGCCACCCGTGCATCATCGCTCGACTGGGCATGTCCTCATCACTCGGCCGCCTTGCACGCGGTCACGAAGTAGCTCGCACCATCATTAACTTGCTTGACTCGGCCGCCATGTGCGTCGTCACTCCGCGGGACGCGTCTACTTCACTCGGACGCCCCGGGCATCATCATTCCGCAGGATGTGTCTTCAGCACTCGGACATCCTGCGCGTCGCCATTCGACCTGATGCGTCTACATCACTCGGACGCCCCGTGCGCCGCCACTCCGCGGGACGCATTTACTTCACTCGGACACCCCATGCGTCGCCACTCCGCGGGACGCGTCTACTTCACATGGACGCGCCACGCATCGCAACTCCGCGGGATGCGTCTACTTCACTCGGATGCCCCGCGCATCATCACTCCGTTGGATGTGTCTTCATCACTCAGATGCCCCGCGCGTCACCACTCCGGCGAATGCGTCTACATCACTCGGACGCCCCATGTGTCGCCCCTCCGCGGGATGCGGCTACTTCACTCGGACGCCCCATGCATTGCCACTCGGCTGGGCTAGGCCTCACCTGGAATTTCAGCAGCGAATCGGTCCGGTCGATTGCCCACAGTTCCTTTCCGAAAGGACGTCTGTCAATCCGACTGACCACCCTCCTTGGGGACCCGTGCACTCGGACACGTAAAACACCCGACTGAAGTCACCTTCAGGATCGTTATGAGATGAGCTTGACGCCCCTCCACGGGTTAACTAGGCCCTTCCACTAGGGTTCAAGTCGCATGCCTCATAAACTTGGACTCGAAGACCCTATGATACGTCTCCGTCATATCTATAGTTTTTTATTGTTCCAAGCCAATATTCTACAACTTTTACATAGTTTTGGCAACTTTTTATACTATTTTTGGGACTTTGATCCAGTGCCCAGTGCCAGTTCCTGTTTGTTGCCTGTTTTTTGTTTCGCAGAAAATCCATATCAAACGGAGTCCAAACGCAATAAAAACTTGCGTAGATTTTTTTGGAATATATGTGATTTTAAGGAAAAATAATCAACATCAGACGATGCCCGAGGAGTCCATGAGGCAGGGGGCGTGCCCCTGACCCTTGTGACCACTCCGTAAGGCGGTTGGTGCCCTTCTCTCACTGCAAGAAAGCCAATATCCGGATAAAAGTCATGTCCAAAGTACAGCCCAATCGGAGTTACGGATCACCGTGAATTTAAGAAAAGGTGAAAAGGTAGAATCAGTGAGCGCAGAAACAGAAGGAAACAAAGAGAGAGAGAGAGAGAGAGAGAGAGATCCAATCTTGGAGGGGCTCTCTCCTGTCCGCCGCCATGGAGGCCATGGACCAGAGGGGAAACCCTTCTCCCATCTAGGGGGAAGGTCAAGGAAGAAGAAGAAGAAGAAGAAGAGGAAGAAGAAGAAGAAGAAGAAGAAGGGGGGCTCTCTCCCCCTCTCTCCTGGTGGCGCCGGAACGCCGCCGGGCCATCATCGTGATGGAGATCTACACCAACAAGTTCACCGCCGTCATCACCAACTCTCTCCCCCTCTATGCATCAGTGTAACACCTCTTCTCCCCACTGTAATCTCTAATTGAACATGGTGCTCAACGTTATATATTATTTCCCAATGATGTATGGCTATCCTATGATGTTTGAGTAGATCTGTTTTGTCCTATGGGTTAATTGATGATCGTGATTGGTTTGAGTTGCATGTTTCAGTATTTGTGCTGTCCTATGGTGCTCTCCATGTCGCGCAAGCGTGAGGGATCCCCATTGTAGGGTTTGCAATATGTTCATGATTTGTTTATGGTGGGTGGTGTAAGTGACAGAAGCACAGACCCGAGTAAGTAGGTTGTTTGTGTATGGGAATAAAGAGGACTTGATACTTTAATGCTATGGTTGGGTTTTACCTTAATGATCTTTAATAGTTGCGGATGCTTGCTAGAGTTCCAATCATAGGTGCATATGATCCAAGAAGAGAAAGTATGTTAGCTTATGCCTCTCCCTCATATAAAATTGCAATAGTGATTACCGGTCTAGTTATCAATTGCCTAGGGACAAATAACTTTCACGTGACCAAAAGCTCTCTACTCAAAACTCACTTAGTTGTGCCTTTATCTAAATAGCCCCTACTTTTTATTTACGTGCTCTTTATTATCTTGCAAACCTATCCTATCACACCTACAAAGTACTTCTAGATTCATACTTGTTCTAGGTAAAGCGAATGTTAAGCGTGCGTAGAGTTGTATCAGTGGTCGATAGAAGTTTAGGGAATATTTGTTCTGCCTTTAGCTCCTCATTGGGTTCGACACTTTTATTTATCGGAAGAGGCTACAAATGATCCCCTATAATTGTGGGTTATCAAGTCCTTTTTCTGGCACCGTTGCCGGGGAGCAATAGCGTGGGGTGAATATTCTCGTGTGTGCTTGTTTGGTTTATCACTAAGTAGCTTTTATTTCCTGTTATAAGTTGTTCTCTAACTTTAGTTATGGATATTTAACACGAAATACCAAAAAAATAGGTGTAGTTGCTACTCATGGAGATGGGGAACCTCCTAAAACCCTCGATGCTCATTATGTGAAAGATATTATGCACTACTTTAATAATCCTGAGAAAACCCCATTCAATTATATAATGGGAGACACGTTGGATCAACTTGAATACTTAAGGGATTATCACTTGACTCAAAAAGGGAAACTAATATAGGATCAAATTCATATGTTGCATTGGTATGCTCGGGAACTATACTTGAGATATGATTATACTTGTTGCTCTAGAATGAAGGCTCCACACCTTCCCTTTTCATGTAAATTTAATGATAATGAAACCTTGGCTTCTTATTCTAATGGTATATATGATTATTATGATGTGGAACGAATAGAAGAATTTGTTGCTTTTAAGGGTGCTTATGAAATTGAATTTTTGTTTGAAAAGTACGAAGCTTTTGATGATGATGTTTATAGGCCTGAAAATTTTGCTATACTTAAATATTGCTATGAGAATTATGAATATAATGCCAATATTGATGCGTTTATTGAGGAAGTCTCCGCTGTCCGAGAAGAGACTAATATTTTCCAGAAAACTATTGAAAAAGAAATTGATGACACTGTGAGCTCATTAGATGAAAAAGGTGATAAGGAGAGCGAAGAACAAAAGGAGGAAGAGCGGATTAGCTACCCGTGCCCACCTTCTAATGAGAGTAACTCTTCAACTCATACATTTTTTAATTTGCCTTCATGCTTACCGAAGGATGAGTGCTATGATAATTGCTATGATCCCTTTAATTCGTTTGAAATATCCATTTTTGATGAACTTGATGCTTGCTATGATTGTGGCCATGATGCCAATATGAATGATGCTTATGGAGATGAACTTGCTATAGTTCCTTATGTTAAGAATGAAATTGTTACTATTGCACCCACACATGATAGTCCTATTATCCTTTTGAATTCTCCCAACTACACTATATCAGAGAAGTTTGTGCTTATTAAGGATTTTATTAATGGGTTGCGTTCTACTATTGCACATGATGATTTTGATAAATATAATATGCATGTGCTTGCTGCTCCTACTTGCAATTATTATGAGAGAGGAACTAGATCTCTGCCTCTCTATGTTTCCAATATGATAAAATTGCAAGAACTGTTTATACTATGCATTGGTCTTTACTTTGTGTGCATGAATTGTTCTTGTATGACATGCTGATGCATAGGAAGAGAGTTAGACTTTGTCATTGCATGATTTATGTTACTTTGTGCTCACTACTAAATTACAAATCATTGTTAATTAAATTTAGCTTTGATATACCTTGGGATCCGGGTGGATCCATTACTTTGCCTAGCTTAATGGCTTTAAAGAAAGCGCTGCCAGGGAGACAACCCGGAAGTTTTAGAGAGTCATTTATTTATGTTGTGTGCCTTTATAAAGTTTAAAAACAAAAAAATAAAGAAAGGAACCTAAAACTTTTCAAGAAGAAAAGTGAAAGTGAGAGAGATGAGCATTGTTAAAGTGGGAGCATGCCTTGAACTTTGTTCATGCCCATGGGAACTTTGTGAATCTTAATTACAGAAACTTTTCAACAAAAATAATTATACCCTTGTATAAATCCATTGTATTATAAAAATAATGTGCCAAGATTTGCCTTTAGGATGATTAGATTGCTTGTTCGGTTTGTGCGGTGTAAAAACAGAAACTTCAGGTGTAGTGCCTGATTTTACATTTTTTTATTGGAAAGTCAAATGGTTCTGAAACTTTTTGCACAATACTTCTATACAAATTGATTATTTCTTCCTAATTTGTTTAGAATTTTTAGAGTTACAGAAGTATGGTAGATGCTCAGATTTCTGCAGACTGTCCTGTTTAAGACAGATTCCGTTTTTGATGCATTGTTTTGCTCGTTTTGATGAAACTGTCTATTTTATTGGTGGTATAAGCCATAGAGAATTTATAATACAGTAGATACAATGCAAGAATAAAATATGAATGAGTTTGCAATAGTACTTAAAGTGGTGATTTGTTTTATTATACTAACGAATCTCAAGAGGGTTTTGTTAAGTTTTGTGTGATTGAAGTTTTCAAGTTTTGGGTGATATCACGATGGATGAAGGAAGAAGGAGTGGCAAGAGCCTAAGCTTGGGGATGCCCGAGGCACCCAAAGGTAATATTCAAGGACCCCGAAGCAACTAAGCTTGGGGATGCCCTGGAAGGCATCCCCTCTTTCTTCTAATGATCATCGGTAATTTTACTTGGAGCTATATTTTTATTCATCACATGATATGCGTAAATCTTGGAGCGTCGTGTGCTTTTTATTTTTTTATTAATAAATGCACCATGCTAGTATGAGATAGTCCTTGGTTGATTTATAGAGTGCTCTTTGCACTTCACTTATATCTTTTGAGTATGGCTTTATAGAATGCTTCATGTGCTTCACTTATATCATTTGAAGTTTGGATTGCCTGTTTCCCTACACATAGAAAACCTCCATTTAAAGAATGCTCTTTTGCTTCACTTATATTTGTTAGAGCACGGGCATATCTTTTGTAGAAAGAATTAAACTCTCTTGCTTCACCTATATCTTTTTAGAGAGATGACAGGAATTGGTCATTCACATGGTTAGTCATAAAATCCTACATAAAACTTGTAGACCACTGAATATGATATGTTTGATTCCTCGCAATAGTTTTGCGATATAAAGATGGTGAAATTAGAGTCATACTATGAGTAATTGTGGATTGGTATAAATACTTGTGTTGACGTTTGTGATTCCCGAAGCATGCACGTATGGTGAACCGTTATGTGATGAAGTGGGAGCATGATTTATTTTTTGATTGTCTTCCTTATGAGTGGTGGTCAGGGATGAGCGATGGTTTTTTCCTACCAATCTATCCCCCTAGGAGCATGCGCATAGTACTTTGTTCGATAGCTAATAGACTTTTGCAATAAGTATGTGAGTTCTTTATGACTAATGTTGAGTCCATGGATTATACGCACTCTCACCCTTCCACCATTGCTAGCCTCTTTCGTACCATGCACGGCCCTTTCTCACCTCGAGAGTTGGTGCAAACTTCGCCGGTGCATCCGAACCCCGTGATATGATACACTCTATAACACATAAGCCTCCTTATATCTTCCTCAAAACAGCCACCATACCTACCTATCATGGCATCTCCATAGCCATTACGAGATATATTGCCATGCAACTTCCATCATCTTCATATACATGAATTGAGCATTCATTGTCATATTGGTTTTCATGATCGTAAGATAGCTAGCATGATATTTACATGGCTTGTCTGTTTTTTGATATCTTTGCTATGCTAGGTCATCGCACATCCTGGTACACTGCCAGAAGCATTCATATAGAGTCATATTGTTCTAGATATCGAGTTGTAATATTGAGTTGTAAGTAAATAAAAGTGTGATGATCATCATTATTAGAGCATTGCCTTAGTGAGGAAAGGATGATGGAGACTATGATTCCCCCACAAGTCGGGATGAGACTCTGGAGTTTATAAAAAAAAGAGGCCAACGAAGCCCAAATAAAAAAAGAGGCCAAAGAAGCCCACCAACAAAAACAAAAGAAACAAAAAATGAGAGAAAAAGAGAGAAGGGGCAATGTTACTATCCTTTTACCACACTTGTGCTTCAGAGTAGCACCATGTTCTTCATATAGAGTGACGAGGACTTCAATACCATTGTTACACCCACAGCCCCTGCTGCTATACATATTGGACCAATTAATAGAGCTCGCGCACGCTAATTAAATTACCAGGTACTTACGTTTCTTGGTAATGATTCTAATGTTCATGAGAATATGATGCTGCCTAAATTGGATACATTTGTATTGCTTACAAATGAAGGGCCTAGCTTTGAGAAGCATGAACATTGGAGCAAGAACAAGCATGGAGATGATGGCATGCGCAGGAGGAACAAGAACAGAGTTACAAGTGATGATTTCAGGACGTGGAAGCCACTATAATGAGTGCATGAAGCCTTGGAGGAAATATACAAGATGCTACTTCATAATTTTCGTCCAGAGGCTATTCTAGGTGATGTGTCACCTTATTATTGGGCCGGGCCCATGTAATTTCGAAATAGATTATAGGCTATTTTTAGAGTCCGTATGTGTGGGAGACAAGAGTTAGGGTTGGTTTCGGACCCCTCCCTCAAGGGCCACGAAAATACCCCCCCCCCTCTTCCTCCATATATACAGCCCTTAGGGCATCGTTTAGACTTTGGGTTTTGTCTAGATTAAAAGTTCACCATAGCTGCAACTTTGCGTACTTCATTTGTGTTGAACGACTAGACAAAGGCGTCACATAACCCCACCTTCATTAATAAAGCTTTCCTCTGTTATTCGCAATATCCAGATTGCAATCTTAGTTTCTTGCTTGTTCTTCGTTTGCTTGCAGTAAATAGACCTTCGTGGTCAGGTTGATCGTGCTCTGGCGTGGTCAATAACCTCTCGGAGTTGGTTTAGCGATTGCTAAGGCGCGACGTCCTCACACGTTCGTAGTCGGATCGTCAAAGTCGACTTCCACCAAAACGATAGCCACCATATCATCGAAAGATGGGACACCTTTGCCTCTATCAAGTCGTATCAGAGGTTCAGGTTGCTCGGTGAGATTTTACAGTTTTTCGTAGCTTAGATCGAGTCTGTTCTTCATACCTACAGTCCCCAAAAAAGCCACACAAAAAATTAGGGTTAGTTCATCATATCCGAACCAATCTGTGCCTTTGCATAATCTTTTTAGGGTTTTGCTTTGTTGAATTTGCGGTTGCATCGTCGTGTCTAGTTGCTGGTCTTAGCGTCTAGTCCTTTAGAGTTTCGAGTTCTGTCACAGTTTGTCATGCCGCCGCCGCACCATCTTCATCGCTGTTGCCATATACCACCACCGCTGCCATGTCCCACCAACGCTGCCTTATACCACCACCGCTGCCATATACCACTACCGCTGCCATATCCCACAAACGCTGCCATATACCACTGATCCATATCCATATACCACCATCGCTATCATATACCACCACTGCTGCCATATCCTACCACCATATATCCACCACCAATCCGAGTTCTTTTCATATTAGGTTTGTTTCCGAGGTCCATCTAATTTCTGACTCGTGTTTCCTTACCTGAGTAGGTTTCGGGAAAAAAATATTCGGCGACTGAAAATATTTTTTCCCTATCCTATTTTTAGGTCCCAGGGAGTGTTTTGAGATTTTTTGTCACACTTTTTCGTCGTCGCTGCCCTGATTTCCGAAAAAAAATTGTCAAAAAAATTTCGTGTCCATCCTGTCAGTTTGACCTGGGAAGAGTTTTGAGATACTCGCCATTATAGTGATTTTTCGCAAAAAAAAGAGCAGCGCAAAAAAACAAAGCGCAAAAAAAGTAGAGCGAAAAAATTCCACAGTGTGCTTTTCCCTTGTTTACGTGCAGGGCCGTGATTTTTTTAGTGTTCCAGGCTCGCGTCTCTAGCACAGTCTAGCCTATGACCAGCACAGTACCGTTGTTGAGCATTTATTCAACTTTGCATCTCTGAATTGAATATTGCTGACCCTTTTTGCTACCATATTATAAGCCTTCCCAGCTCAACATACATCTACGTCGTGCGTTTGACTCTCCCTGGTAATCGCTTTATCCAAGCTTTGAGAGTTTTGATACAACGGTTGCCGATCACCTCCTGCTGCTGGGTAAGAACTGGTAAGAATTTGAGATTTGCTTGACGGGTTTATGATACACCACCACCACTTCTTAGTAATCTATAGGATCATATTCTTTTGTGTTTCTATTTGCTGCTAACAATGGCAGATCACAAGCCAACGAGACTGATTGGGAGTACCAGACAAACAAACAGCTACATGATAAATTTCAGCAAATGATGAGTGGACAGGTTCAAGATGTGCTAAACAGATTTGATGAGGCCATGGATAAGATAGATGGCATTGAGAAGACATTCGATACAAAGCTTGATAGCAAGTTTAACGAATTGCTCACGCATTTTCCACAACCACCGTTGGCTGCACCAATCGTACCTCTGCAACGACAACAACAACGCCCCCTTCTGAATCAGTATGGACGAGCAAAGCGTGTTCCTCTTGAGGATGGCCAAACTTCTGGTGCACTATACCTGTTGTTGATGCTTCTTTTGCTCCTGCTACTGCTGCTGCTGGTACCCAGGAGGATGCTGAGTATGCGGGCAATTATGAGGATGAGGTTGATCAAAATCAGAACTGCGTGCATCCACCAGCACCACCACCAGCAGGTCGACGTCAGGTATATATTCGCAACGGTAGGCCTGCACCACCACCTCAGGTACGAGATAATGACCATATTACTAAACTGAAATTGAATATTCCACCATTTGAGGGTAGATATGTTCCTGATATATATCTTACTTGGGAGTTAGAAACTGAACAACGTTTTACATGTTTGCAATATCCCGTGGAGAGACGGGTTGCTGATGCTGTTTGTGCTTTCACTAGTTTTGCATGTGTATGGTGGTCTGAACATTGTAGATTATATCCTATTCCAGCTACTTGGGCTGCTTTGAAAGCTGCTATGCGTACTCGTTGGGTTCCACCATATTATCAACGCGAATTGCTTCAAAAATTGCAGCGTTTAAGACAAGGAAAAAAATTCTGTAGAAGAATATTATCAGGAATTACAAACTGGCATGATTAGATGTGGTATTGTTGAGGAGAATGAAGCTATGCTTGCACGTTTTATGGGTGGATTGAATAGGGAGATTCAGACCATTCTATAGTATAAGGAGTATACTAATATCACTTGTTTATTCCATCTTGTTTGTAAAGCTGAACGTGAAGTGTAGGATCGACAAGCAATGGCGTGAGCTAACTTTTCTGCAGGTCGACCTTCCTCATGGACACCGCGTGCATCTTCTACTTCCACTGCACCAGCACCTCCATCAGGTGCCACCTCCAGCCGTGATAAAAGAAAGCAGGCACAACCACCACTATCTGCCAAGAGCGCACCTGCCGGACCTACACAGAGGTCTTCTTCTTCCATGGCATCAACAGGGCACACAAGTGATATTATTTGTCGTCGTTGTAAGGGAAGAGGTCATTATGCGCGAGAATGCAAATCTCAGCGTGTGATGATTGCAACTGAGGATGGTGGGTATGAGTCCGCTAGTGACTATGATGAGGAAACTTTGGCCCTTATTACACGTGAAGAACATGGTGGATATGATTCTGATCATGAGACGCAATACATGGCTCCTGAACACACTGACAGGTATGAATGTTTAGTTGCTCAACGTGTTTTGAATGTGCAGGTCACACAAGCCGAGCAAAATCAGAGGCATAATTTGTTCCATACAAAGGGAGTTGTGAAGGAACATTCTGTGTGCGTTATCATAGATGGAGGGAGCTGCAACAACTTGGCTAGCACGGAGATGGTGGATAAGCTATCTCTCACCACAAGACCACATCCACATCCTTACTACATCCAATGGTTCAACAACAGCGGCAAGGTTAAGGTAACATGTACTGTTCATGTGCATTTTAGTATCTCTACATATGTTGATTATGTTGATTGTGATGTGGTACCTATGCAAGCATGTTCCTTATTACTTGGTCGACCATGGCAATTTGATAAAAATTCTATCCACCATGGTAGAAACAATCAGTATACTCTTGTTCATAAGGATAAAAATATTACTTTGCTTCCTATGGCTCCTGATTCCATTTTGAAAGATGATATTAATAGAGCTAATAAAGAAAAACAGGAGAAGAATAAGAGTGAAAACGAGGCAAAAGAATTTGAGCAACAAATGAAGCCTAATAATAAACCATCTAGTGTTGCTTATGAAATTAAATTGAAAAGTGCATGTTTACTTGCCACTAAATCTGATATTGATGAGCTAGATTTTAGCAAATCTGTTTGCTATGATTTTGTGTGCAAAGAAGCATTATTTTCATTCGAGGACGTGCCTTCCTCTTTGCCCCCTGCTGTCACTAACATTTTGCAGGAGTTCGCTAACGTCTTCCCACAAGACGTGCCACTGGGATTACCACCTATTCAAGGGCTTGAGCATCAAGTTGACTTAACTCCCGGTGCATCGCTACCCAACAGTGCACCATATCGTACATATCCAGAGGAGATGAAGGAGATTATGCGTCAAGGACAAGAGCTTCTCGACAAAGGTTATATACGTGAATCCCTTAGTCCTTGTGCTGTTCCTATTATTCTAGTGCCGAAAAAGGATGGTACATCGCGTATCTGTGTTGATTGTAGAGGCATTAATAATATTACTATTCGTTATTGTCATCCTATTCCTAGGCTAGATGATACTCTTGACGAATTGAGTGGCTCTACAATATTCTCCAAAGTTGATTTGCGTAGTGGATACCATCAAATTCGTATGAAATTGGGGGACGAATGGAAAATAGCATTTAAAACTAAGTTTGGATTATATGAGTTTAATGAACGAAGTTTTACGTGCTTTCATTGGACGATTTGTGGTAGTTTACTTTGGTGACATATTGATTTATAGCAGATCTTTGGAGGAAATTTGGAACATTTATGTGCTGTTTTTCTTACTCTACGTGATGCATGTTTGTTTGGTAACCTTGGGAAGTGCACCTTTTGCACCGACCGAGTGTCTTTTCTTGGTTATGTTGTTACTCCACAGGGAATTGAAGTTGATAAAGCCAAGATTGAAGCTATTGAGAGTTGGCAGCAGCCCAAAACGGTCACACAAGTGAGGAGTTTTCTTGGCCTTGCTGGATTCTATAGGCGTTTTGTGAGAGATTACAGCACCATTGCTACACCTCTCAATGAGCTTACAAATAAGGATGTGCCTATTGTTTGGGGTACCGCATAGGAAGAAGCCTTCACGGTATTGAAAGATAAGTTGATACATGCTCCTTTACTCCAACTTCCTGATTTTAATAAGACTTTTGAGCTTGATTGTGATGCTAGTGGAATTGGATTAGGAGGTGTTTATTACAAGATGGCAAACCTGTTGCATACTTTTCTGAAAAATTGAGTGGGCCTAGTCTGAATTATTCTACTTATGATAAAGAATTATATGCTCTTGTTCGGACTTTAGAGACATGGCAAATTATTTATGGCCCAAAGAATTTGTTATACATTCTGATCGCGAATCTATGAAACATATTATAAGTCAAGCTAAACTAAATCGTAGACATGCTAAATGGGTTGAATTCATTGAGACTTTCCCTTATGTCATTAAACACAAGAAGGGTAAATAAAATGTTATTGCTGATGCATTGTCTCGTCGCTATACTATGCTTTCACAACTTGACTTCAAAATATTTGGTTTGGAGACCACCAAATATCAATATGTGCATGATGCTGATTTTAAAGATGTAATGCAGAATTGTAAAGAAGGAAGAACATGGAACAAGTTTGTTATTAATGATGGCTTTGTGTTCCGTGCTAATAAGCTATGCATTCCAGCTAGCTCTGTTCGTCTTTTGTTGTTGCAGGAAGCGCATGGAGGAGGATTAATGGGACACTTCGGCGTGAAGAAGACGAAGGACGTACTTGCTACACATTTCTTTTGGCCAAAGATGAGACGGGATGTTGAGCGTTTTGTTGCTCGCTACACTACATGTCAAAAAGCTAAGTCACGACTCAATCCTCATGGTTTATATATGCCTTTGCCTGTACCTAGTGTTCCTTGGGAGGATATATCGATGGACTTTGTTTTAGGTTTACCTCGAACAAAGAAGGGGAGGGATAGTATATTTGATGTCGTGGATAGATTTTCAAAAATGGCACATTTATACCATGTCATAAAAGCGATGATGCTACTAATGTTGCTGATTTGTTCTTTCGTGAAATTATTCGCTTGCATGGTGTGCCAAATACAATTGTTTCAGATCGTGATACTAAATTTCTTAGCCACTTTTGGAGATGTTTATGGGTTAAGTTGGGGACTAAACTGCTTTTTAGTACTACATGTCATCCTCAAACTGATAGACAAACCGAAGTAGTCAATAGAACTTTGTCTACTATGCTTAGGGCTGTTTTGAAGAATAACAAGAAAATGTGGGAAGAATCTTGCCTCATATTGAATTTGCTTATAATCGTTCATTGCATTCTACTACTAAGATGTGTCATTTTGAAATTGTGTACGGTTTCCTACCTCATGCACCTATTGATTTGTTGCCTCTTCCATCTTCGGAGATGGTTAATTTTGATGCTAAACAACGTGCTGAATTGATCTTAAAAATGCATGAGGTAACTAAGGAAAACATTGAGCGTATGAATGCTAAATATAAACTTGCTAGAGATAAGGGTAGAAAACATGTTGTGTTTGCACCTGGAGATGATGTCTGGTTACATTTGCGTAAGGATAGATTTCCTGATTTGCGCAAATCAAAGCTAATGCCATGTGCTGATGGTCCTTTTAAGGTGATAGAGAAAATAAATGATAATGCATATAAACTTGAGCTGCCTACAGATTTTGGGGTTAGTCCCACTTTTAACATTGCAAATTTTGAGCCGTATTTGGGTGAGGAAGATGAGCTTCCGTTGAGGACGACTTGATTTCAAGAAGGGGAGGATGATGAGGACATCAATACCATTGTTACACCCATAGCCCCTACTGCTAGACATACTGGACCAATTACTAGAGCTCGTACACGCCAATTAAATTAGCAGGTACTTTCGTTTCTTGGTAATGATTCTAATATTCATGAGAATATGATGCTGCCTAAATTGGATACATTTGTTTCGCTTACAAATGAAGGGCCTAGCTTTGAGAAGGATGAACATTGGAGCAAGAACAAGCATGGAGATGATGACATGCGCAAGGGGAACAAGAACGGAGTTACAAGTGATGATTTCAGGACGTGGAAGCCACCATAATGAGTGCATGATTCCTTGGACGAAATATACAAGATGCTACTTCATAATTTTCGTCCAGAGGATATTCTAGGTGCTGCGTCACCTTATTATTGGGCCATGCCCATGTAATATCGACATACTTGATTATAGGCTATTTTTAGAGTCCATATGTGTGGGGAAACAAGAGTTAGGGTTGGTTTCGGACCCCTCCCTCAAGGGCCACGAAATTCCCCCCTCTTCCTCCATATATACATCCTTTAGGGCGTCGTTTAGACTTTGGGTTTTGTTTAGATTAAAAGTTCACCATAGCTGCAACTTCGCGTACTTCGTTTGTGTTCAACGACCAGACAAAGGCGTCACAGAACCCCACCTTCATTAATAAAGCTTTCCTCTGTTATTCGCAATATCCAGATTGCAATCTTAGTTTCTTGCTTGTTCTCCGTTTGCTTGCAGGAAATACACCTTCGTGGTCAGGTTGATCGTGCTCCGGCATGGTCAATAACCTCTCGGAGTTGGTTTAGTGATTGCTAAGGCGCGACGTCCTCGCACATTTGTAGTCGGATCGTCAAAGTCGACATCCACCAAAACGATAGCCACCATCTCATCGAAAGACGGGACACCTTTCCCTCTATCATAAAGAGTCTCTTGAGTTATCAGTTTCATATACTAGTGGGAATTTTCATTATAGAACTTGGCTTGTATATTCTAATGATGGCCTTCCTCAAATGCCCGAGGTCTTCATGAGAAAACAATTTGGATGCACACCCACTTAGTTTCAAGTTTGAGCTTTCATACACTTATAGCTCTTAGTGCACCTGTTGCATAGCAATCCCTACTTCTCACATTGACATCAATTGATGGGCATCTCCATAGCCCGTTGATTAGCCGCGTCGATGTGAGATTTTCTCCTTTTTGTCTTCTCCACACAACCTCCACCATCATATTTTATTCCACCCATAGTGCTATATCCATGGCTCACGCTCATGTATTGCGTGAAAGTTGAAAAGGCTTGAGAACATTAAAAGTATGAAACAATTGCTTGTCTTGTCATTGGGGTTTGCATGATTTAAATATTTTGCATGGTGAAGATGGAGCATAGCCAGACTATATGATTTTGTAGGGATAACTTTCTTTCGCCATGTTGTTTTGAAAAGACATGATTGCTCTATAAGTATGCTTGAAGTATTATTGTCTTAATGTCAAATGATAGACTATTGCTTTGAATCACTCGTGTCTTAATATTCGTGCCATGATTAGATTACATGATCAAGATTATGCTAGGTAGCATTCCACATCAAAAAATTATCTTTTTTATCATTTACCTACTCGAGGTCGAGCAGGAATTAAGCTTGGAGATGCTGATATGTCTCCGTCGTATCTATAATATTTTATTGTTCCATGCCAATATTCTACAACTTTTACATACTTTTGGCAACTTTTTATACTATTTTTGGGACTAACATATTGATCCAGTGCCCAGTGCCAATTCCTGTTTGTTGCAAGTTTTTTTGTTTCGCAAAAAATATGTATCAAAGGGACTGGTGGGTTTGCAATATGTTCATGATTTGCTTATGGTGGGTGGTCTGTGTGACAGAACCACAGACCCGAGTAAGTAGGTTGTTTGCGTATGGGAATAAAGAGGACTTGATACCTTAATGCTATGGTTGGGTTTTACCTTAATGATCTTTAGTAGTTGTGGATGCTTGCTAGAGTTTCAATCATAAGTGCATATAATCCAAGAAGAGAAAGTATGTTAGCTAATGCCTCTCTGTCGGTGTCAAAACCGGCGGATCTCGGGTAGAGGGTCCTGAACTGTGCGTCTAGGTGGATGGTAACAGGAGACAAGGGACACGATGTTTTTACCCAGGTTCGGGCCCTCTCGATGGAGGTAAAACCCTACTCCTGCTTGATTAATATTGATGATATGGGTAGTACAAGAGTGGATCTACCACGAGAGCAAGGAGGCTAAACCCTAGAAGCTAGCCTATGGTATGATTGTTGTAATGGTTGTTCGTCCTACGGACTAAAACCCTCCGGTTTATATAGACATCGGAGAGGGCTAGGGTTACACAGAGTCGGTTACAATGGTAGGAGATCTACATATCCGTATTGCCAAGCTTGCCTTCCACGCCAAGGAAAGTCCCATCCGGACACGGGACGAAGTCTTCAATCTTGTATCTTCATAGTCTTGGAGTCCAACCGATGATGATAGTTTGGCTATCCGGACACCCCCTAGTCCAAACTCCCTCAGTAGCCCCTGAACCAGGCTTCAATGATGACGAGTCCGGCGCGCATGTTGTCTTCGGCATTGCAAGGCGGGTTGCTCCTCCGAATAATTCATAGAAGATTGTGAACACCGGGATAGTGTCCGGCTCTGTAAAATAAATTCCACATACCACCGTAGAGAGAATAATATGTACACAAGTTCAATCTGCTGACGTATTTTGCAGCGTGACGTCACACCACCACCAAGCCTTTACTTGAATCGTTTTTATTATACCACCTCAGCGCGTTTAGCGAAGCGGTTCCCTTGGCACGTCTTGTCGAAGCAGAGATCGTGTTCCCCTTATTCCGGGATTCCCATCAATATGGACGTGGGTAACCCAACCACGCCATTGATTGTGGAACTTGGGAGATAAGAGAGTTTTACCAGGCCGGTGGGGACGCATAGTCTTCGTCCGCCCATATATAAGGGGATAAGGATCCGCCTTTTTACCACGCCTTCTTCCTCCTTTGCTTATCCATCTCGCAAGACTCGAGCTCCAGCGCCCAAGTTCGCACATCTCGCCTCAACCTTCTCCAGCCATGTCCGGAGCGGGAGGCAGTGGATGGCCTCCTCCGTTCGGAGGGCATATCGAGCTGCGCTGGTGCGGATACCTATCCGGCGACATCGCGCGACCGGCCGCCTGACGAGGGAAGCTCATCCCCACCCCAGGCCCCATGAGAGGGTCGTATTTCTTCCCCACTTCCTCCGCAGACTGGGCTTCCCACTTCACCCCTTCGTCCGGGGGCTCATGTACTACTACGGCCTGGACTTCCACGATCTGGCGCCAAACTTCATCCTCGACATCTCGGCGTTTATCGTTGTGTGCGAGGCCTTCCTCTGCATCCAGCCCCACTTCGGCTTGTGGCTAAAGACCTTCAATGTCAAGCCGAAGGTGGTGAAGGGCGTCCAAGCGGAGTGCGGAGCTGCCATGGTGGACAAAATGCCCAACATCACTTGGCTTGAGGGTGCCTTCGTGGAATCCATCAAAGGGTGGCAATCGGGGTGGTTCTACATCACTGAGCCGCGTGACCCTAAATGGGCAGCGGCCCCCGAGTTCAGATCTGGTACCCCATGCAGCTCACCTCCGGAAAGAGAAGGGCTTGCTATGGGGCAGTTCGGAGGAGCCGACGGACTCGACCATGTCTTCGCACTCGTGAACAAGAAGCTTAAGCTTGTCAACGTGATCCAGATCATGCTCGTCCACGGATTCTCCCCGCCAAAGAATGGGCCTTCAATTTGTGGGAGTTTGATCCGCACAGCACCGACCTTGAGCGGGCTCTTGACCGACGCACGGCTGCACGAGGGTGTTGTTCAAGGGCGGAGAAGCCCCCGCATCCGCAACCGAAGATCGCAGATTCAGCACGCAGCGCCCGGCCGGCGAGGTAAGCTATATTATCCTTTATGGGACACTCATTTCTTTCATAGCTCTATGTGGGATCTAAACTCCCAATGCCTTTAACAGGACTAGCAGAAGACGTCCGGACAGGTTAACTGTCCGGCTCCCCTTGTAGAAGACCCAGCGGACACCCGTTTGACGGGGCTGCTGGTCCCGACACTTTACGTGGTTCCGGAGAAGAAGGCCAAGAAGAAGTCCACGGGAACCCGAAGGAGTTCCCGACGCCAGGTGGTATCGGACTCATCGTCCGATGACTCCGAGGCGGACTCCTCCCCCGAGGAGGAGGAGAAAGAGGCCTCTCCCCCCACGGGGGGAAGAAAAAGAGGAAGGCCTCCCCAACGAGGGCGGCCGAAGGGTCCAAGAAAGGATGGACCCTTCCTCCGGACTGCTCCCCCAACGCCGACGATGGCGACGAGGAGTGGCCCTCAAGGGCCAAGCCCCTGGCAAGATCGTAAGTGTCCGAATTCCTATATGATTTATAATTTCTCTTTTTGCCACGTGGTGTCCTTCTAACGCCGCATACAACCTGTAGTCCGGCCAAGGACGATCTTCCCGCTTCGTCGAGCGGGTCCTTGGCTACGTCGGATATGGATTCCCTTCCGACCGCCTCCACCCCTCGTGACGCTGATGACGCCGAGGTGGGATCCCAGGAGGGGACCCGCCAGGATGGGGAGGCTCCGGAGGTCCCGCAGGGCAACCTCCCGGACTTCGCACCGGACTCCGCACCGGAACCTGCAGTGGTTCCGGAGTCCGGCAGGCGGCCCCTTCGTAAGAAGGGCAAGACTGTGACACCGGTGGCCTCCTTCCAACCGGAGGCGCCGGATAACTTGTTGGAGGCGCTCAACGGCGCTTGCATCGAGGAAGAACACCGCACTATCATGAGTGCGGTGATTCAGAAGGTTCAGCTCGCCAAGAGCGGGCTGACCGAAGCCTGCAGCAGCCTTCTAACAGGCTTTGAGGTAAGAAATTTAATATATGTAATATATTACCACATAGGCAGTAGCCCCTGATGCTCGGTTCGGTGTTCGGAAAGAAAAGCCGGATTGAGGATCTAAAAAGATATACACACGAGGTCTAAAAAATATGTCAATATGGGATTGCAGGCTGCGCTGCTGACCTCTCCCACACTGACTGCGGAGGTCGATGCTTTGAAGCAGAACCTCGAGCGGTCCGATAGTGAGCTCGGCCGTGCCAAGAAGCAACTCGAGGACAAGGAAGGTGAGTAACACCGTATTAAATTTGTACCTTACAGAAAAGGATTTTGGTTGCAAGAGAAATAACAAGGATAACGTGGGTACTCCGGGGCCACGAACGAGGTGGCGACCACGAAGGAGGCCGTGTCCGCGTCGAACATAATCGCGACATGAACGAGCCGAGCGAGAGAAGCAGGAGGCACGGGTGGCGGAGGTGCATCAAGAGATCCAGGCTCTCGTGGAAAAGCATGAGAGTTTGGAGTGCGACTCGAAGACTCGAGAGTCCGAGCTTGCATCGGCTCTTGAGAGTGCCAAAGCCGCTAAGGCCGAAGCCCACAAGGCCCTCCAGGAAATCGAGGCGGTGAAGAAAATAGCGGCGGGTAAGGCATTTTTCATGCAAAGCAAGCATGTGAATGTGAATTACCTATTACTTACCCGAATTCGGAGCTCTCCAGGAGCGTTTGCAGATCTGCCTCGCAGCATGTCCGACGCTGCCGCTTTCTACCGGGCCGAGGAGGGGAGCTCGATGAAGAAGGTCTTCTGGTCTCAGTATGCTGAGGCCGGGCATCCGGTGCCCCTTAGCGACCAGCTGAAGCAGCTGGTCGAGCTCCACAAGGTAGCCGAACAGGCCATGAAGGGCCTCGCAGTTCGGCTGTGGCCTGGGGAGGCCATGCCTGGGAGCTACTTCGGCCTGGTGCGGCGGCTGGTCGATGCGTGTCCCTGGGTGGAAGTTGTCAAGCACTCCGCCTGCATTGAAGGTGCCCGTCGGGCCCTTGCCCGTGCAAAAGTGCACTGGGGCAGGATGGACGCTGAGAAGCTTCTGACGGACGCGCCGCCGGCGGGCAAGGAGTATCGCACGCCCAAAATGTATTATAAGAGTGTCCTGAAGGGTGCCCGCATGATTGCGGGTGAGTGCTCCAAAGATGTAATATTTGAATAGACTCGCAATGTGTTATCCTGTGCGCTGAAAACTTTGTTCATATGCGCTAAGCAATGCTTATTAATTTAAAATATTACCTTTTGTGCGTCCGTTTATCAAATCTGAGAGATGGCAAGTCGTCGGCTTCAGCCCCCATGCCACGAGTGCTGGGGTGTTCAGGATAAACTTGAGCGATTGTTGGGTCCATCTAGGGAGGCGCTCAACACAACGAACGAGGCAACCGGACTTATAATGCTTCAACACTCTCACTTAGCCATATAATTCTATATAAATTTCGGCGAAGCCCCTAGTGTTTGGAAGACCGAGTTCGGGGCGCTATCCACGCCTGGGCCGGACAAAGCCAGTTCCTCGCTCTAAGCGGCATAAGTCTTTAGGGACTCGAAAAGACCTCTCGAACAGCGACCAGGTCTCGCCTTATCATGACGTCGATTTTAGCTTTCTCCACTAAGGCGCCGCCCAGCTCAAGCTGGGCGCAATCGCGATGGTTCTCCCGGTGCTACCTTAGCCGATAATACGGAACGTAAGGTACCAAAACATGGGAGCAGGCAAACCCAACTATTGACCCAAGACATGATTCGAGCCGATGCATATAATGCTATAAGTTCGGGTGCCGCACTTGTGAAAGTGTTCGGACTTGTCACACCATAATGCGGGAACTTAAGCCCTGGTGTATTCGGCCGTACCAAAGTGTACGGATGCAAGATGTAAATAAATGAACATATATATAAGAAAGAAATGCAATTATAGCTTAAAAGCGATGCAATCGCCTATTCAAGGAATTCTGTGATGAATGCAGAACGATACAAATAGTGCAGTAAGCAAGGGGTAAGACTATTAAACATGTCCCTCCAGGGGTAGGCTGCGAATGGTGTATGAAAACGGATTTAATGCTCGTAATGGAGACCACCTGGATACTCGCCGTAACCCTTCTTCTCCCCTGGCTGTTGCATCGTGTGTTCGGCAAGTCTGCTGCCGGACAGGGCCTCTGGTGAACGGAGTCCTGTGCGTAAGAAAAAAGAAAAATAAAAAGAGCCACACACTTGGGAGCCCCTGGTGCGGTTAAGCCGCATTCTGGGCCTGTGGTGGCCGTGCCCCTCCCCCTATACCCATGGTATCTCCAGAGCGTAATGATGTACGTGAAGGGCCAGTTTTGCAATTTGGCAGGGGCTGGGGTTGGGGCCGCATTGCTATGCGTGCTCGGAACGTGCCAGGTGGTCTTGTTGTAGGTTACTCCGGGCGCGTTTGGTCATGTCCGGTCGCTTAACGGCCGGACTCGAAAATTGCCTTAAGAGGCTGCTCTGTACTTCTGCCGCGAGAGCCGCTGTGTGTTCCTCCGTTCGGAGGGAGCGTTCAGTTTTTCGTTGACGGTGATGACTCCTCGAGGGTCTGGCATCTTGAGCTTGAGGTATGCGTAATGCGGCACCGCGTTGAACTTTGCAAACGTGGTCCAGCAGAGCATGATAGCCGCTGCGGAACGGGACTATGTCGAAGATTAACTCCTCACTTCGGAAGTTATCCGGCGATCCGAAGACCACTTCGGTGTGGTGAGCTGCATAATTGGCTCAGACACTGGTATGACGCCTTTGATGGTCGTCTTTGTAGGTTTAATCCTTGAGGGTCTATGCCCATTTTGCGCCTTGTATCCCGATAAAGCAGGTTCAGCTGCTGCCGTCGTCCATCGAGACTCGGTGAGGTGAAATCCATCGGCGATTGGGTCTAAGACCATCGCGGCGAATCCGCCATGGCGGATCTTGGTGGGTGGTCCTTCGATCAAAAGTGATCAGGCAAGAGGGCCATGGATTGAACTTCGGGGCGACTGGCTCCATCGCATATACGTCCCTAAGTGCACGCTTCTGCTCCCTTTTGGGTATGTGGGTTGCGTATATCATGTTTACCGTCAGCACTTGTGGGGGGAAACCCTTCTGTCCTCTATTGTTCGGCGGCCGGGTCTCTTCCTCATCGTCGCTATGCAGCCCCTTGGCATTGTTTTCGATGATTAACTTGCCTGCCTGCTTGAATACCCAACAATCCCTGTTGGTGTGATTGGCTGGCTTTTCGGGGGTGTCGTGTATCTGGCACGAGCGGTCGAGTATTCGGTCCAAATTGGACGGACCCGGAGTAGTTCTTTTGAATGGCTTTTTCCGCTGACCGGGTTTGGAGCCTCTGAATCCAGCATTGACTGCCGTATCCTCAGTGTTAGCGCCGTTAACGCGGTGTTTGTTTTTGTTGCGACGCGACCTGCCATTGCGGTCCTTGTTATCCGGACTGCCAGAATTTTTGATGAGGTTGTTACTGCGGGCTAGCCAGTTGTCTTCTCCCGCGCAGAAGCGGGTCATGAGTGATGTGAGGGCTGCCATGGATTTCGGCTTTTCCTGTCCTAGGTGCCGGGCCAGCCACTCGTCGCGGATGCTATGTTTGAAGGCTGCGAGGGCCTCCGCATCCGGACAGTCGACGATTTGATTTTTCTTTGTTAAGAACCGTGTCCAGAACTGTCTGGCCAATTCGTCTGGCTGCTGAATTATGTGGCTTAGGTCATCGACGTCTGGTGGTCGCACATATGTGCCCTGTAAGTTGTCAAGGAATGCGGCTTCCAGGTCCTCCCAACACCCAATTGACTCTGCTGGCAAGTTGTTAAGCCAATGCCGAGCTAGTCCTTTAAGCTTGAGTGGGAGATATTTGATGGCGTGAAGGTCGTCACCGCGGGCCATGTGGATATGAAGGAGATAGTCTTCGATCCAAACCGCGGGGTCTGTTGTGCCATCGTAGGATTCAATGTTTACGGGTTTAAACCCTTCAGGGATTTGATGATCCATTACTTAATCTGTGAAGCATAGTGGGTGTGCGGCCCCTCTATATTGGGCAATATCACGACGTAGCTCGAGCGAGCTTTGTCTGCTGTGTTCGGCCCGGCCGGAGTTGCTGTATCCGGCGCGACGGTAGTCGTCGCACATCGTGGGGCGCCCACGTGATCCGTAGATCGATCTTGATTGTCTTGCCTTGTCCTCCAATATGTCTATAAGTCCGCACATTCCCCGTGGCCGTGCTTTTCGGCGGTGCCGGGTGCGGTTACGGCGGAGTGTCTAGAAGCCTCTCTATCGCGGCCACGAGGTGGTCGGTCTGCCGTATTGTGCGCTGGTGATGAAGGTTTATATGCCTCCTCCTCTAATCGGGGGAGCAAGTTGCGTTTTGGGTAGCTTTTGGAGGGGCGTTCGAGTTCATGCCCTTCGGCCGCAAGGACTTCGGTCCATCTGTCGGCCAGCAGGTCTTGATCAGCTCGAAGCTGTTGCTGCTTTTTCTTTAGGCTGTTCGCCATGGACATTAGCCTGCATTTAAAATGCTCTTGTTCGACGGGATCCTCGGGCACGACGAATTCGTCGTCATTGAGGCTTGCCTCGTCTCCGGAGGGAGGCATGTAATTATCATCCTCTACCTCTTCGTCTGCTGCTCTCTCGTGAGGGCTGGCTTCTCCGTCCTCCTGTGTTGAATCTTGCTGGAGGGGGTTGCCTTCGGCACTCTCTGGAGTGTTATTATCTCCGGCGCCGGAATCTCCATTCTTGCTGTGGCGGGATTTAGAGCGACGCCGCTGACACCGGCGCTTGGGCTGTTTCTTGGAGTAGACTTCCTCCGCTGCATCCTCGCCGTTCCCATCCTTTGGGATGTCCACCATGTATATGTCGTATGACGAGGTGGTCTTCGAGTGCCCCGTAGGCGCTGGTTTTTGGTCGTCTCCGGCATCGTCGTCCATACCGTCGATGTCTTCAGAGTTGTAATCTAGCATGTCGGTTAGATCGTCGACAGTGGCTACAAAGTGGGTGGTGGGTGGGCTTTGAATTTCTTCGTCGTCCGCATCCCAACCGTCCTGAACGCAGTCTGGCCAGGGCTCTCCTGATAACGAGAGATACTTTAGCGAATTTAGGATGTCGCCAAAGGGTGAGTGCTGAAAGATGTCCGCGGCGGTGAACTCCATGATCGGCGCCCAATCGGATTCGATTGGTGGGGGCGCAGGAGGTTCGGAGTCCGGCGAGGAGTCCGGCGCCTCGGAGTCACGAGCTTTACAAGGGATAAGGTCAGTATTCGGCTCCATCGCCGTAGAGGTTGCAGCCCCCGAGGCGGTGTCTAGCCACCCGTCCTCGATCTGCGTGGTCGGCTCCGAACTAAGGGTCGGAGCGGACTCATGTGCGGCCTCCAGGGCACTGTCCGGCAGTAGAGCTAAATCATGCCCATCGTGATAGTGCGGCGCGCTCGGCTGTGGCTCGAATCCGTCGAAGATCAAGTCTCCGCGGATGTCAGCCGTGAAGTTTAGACTCCCAAATCTGACCTGACGACCAGGGGCGTAGCTTTCGATCTGCTCCAGATGGCCAAGCGAATTGGCCCGCAGTGCAAAGCCGCCGAATACGAAGATCTGTCCGGGGAGGAAAGTCTCACCCTAGACTGCGTCGTTGTTGATGATCGAAGGAGCCATCTAGCCTATCCGTGACGACACAGAGGAACTCTCAATGAAAGCACCAATGTCGGTGTCAAAATCGGCGGATCACGGGTAGGGGGTCCCGAACTGTGCGTCTAGGCGGATGGTAACAGGAGACAAGGGACACGATGTTTTTACCTGTGTTGGGCCCTCTCGATGGAGGTAAAACCCTACTCCTGCTTGATTAATATTGATGATATGGGTAGTACAAGAGTGGATCTACCACGAGATCAAGGAGGCTAAACCCTAGAAGCTAGCCTATGGTATGATTGTTGTAATGGTTGTTCGTCCCCACGGACTAAAACCCTCCGGTTTATATAGACACCGGAGAGGGCTAGGGTTACAGTCGGTTACAATGGTAGGAGATCTACATATCCGATTGCCAAGCTTGCCTTCCACGCCAAGGAAAGTCCCATCCGGACACGGGACGAAGTCTTCAATGTTGTATCTTCATAGTCTTGGAGTCCGGCCGATGATGATAGTTCGGCTATCCGGACACCCCCTAGTCCAGGACTCCCTCACTCTCCCTCATACAAAATTGCAATAGTGATTATCAGTCTAGTTAGTGATTGCCTAGGGACAAATAACTTTCTTGTGACAAAAAGCTCTCTACTAAAACTAACTTAGTTGTGTCTTTATCTAAACAACCACTACTTTTTGTTTACGTGCTCTTTATTACCTTGCAAACCTATCCTATCAAACCTACAAAGTACTTCTAGTTTCATACTTGTTCTAGGTAAAGCGAACGTTAAGCATGCGTAGAGTTGTATCGGTGGTCGATAGAACTTCAGGGAATACTTGTTGATAGAGGCAAAGGTGTCCCGATGTTTTGATGAGATGGTGGCTATCGTTTTCTGTGGGAGTCGATCCTGACGATGCGACTACGAGCGTGCGAGACGTCGCGCCTGAGCAATCGCTAAACCCACTTCCGAGTGTTATTGACCACGCCGAAGCACGATCAACCTGACCACGAGGGTCTGTTTCCGGCGAGCAAACGAAGAACAAGCAAGAAACTGGGATTGCAATCTGGATATTGCGAATATAAGAGGAAAGCTTTATTAATGAAGGTGGGGTTCGTGGACGTCTTGGTGCAGTCGTTGAACACAAACGGCACGCTGTGAAGTTGCAACTATGGCAAACTTTTAATCTAAACAAAACCCAAAGTCTAAACGGTGCCCTAAGGGCTGTATATGTGGAGGAAGAAGGGGGAATTTCGTGGCCCTTGGTGGAGGGGTCCGAAACCAACCCTATCTCTTGTTTCCCCACACATACGGACTGTAAAAATAGCCTATACTTATGTATTTCGAAATTACATGGGCCTAGCCCAATAAAAAGGTGACGCAACACCTAGAATAGCCTCTGGACGAAATTTATGAAGTGGCATCTTGTATATTTCGTCCAAGGCTTCATGCACACGTTATGGTGGCTTCAAAGCCCTGAAATCATCACTTGTTACTCCGTTCTTGTTCCTCCTGCGCATGCCATCATCTCCATGCTTGTTCTTGCTCCAATGTTCATCCTTCTCCAAGCTAGGCCCTTCATTTGTAAGCAAAACAAATGTATCCAATTTAGGCAGCATCATATTCTCATGAACATTAGAATCATTACGAAGAAATGAAAGTACCTGGTAATTTAGTTGGCGTGCGCGAGCTCTAGTAATTGGTCTAGTATGTATAGCAGCAGGGGTTGTGGGTGTAATAATGGTATTGATATCCTCATCATCCTCCCTTCTTGAAATGAAGTCGTCCTCGACGGAAATTCATCTTCCTCACCCAAATAAGGCTTCAAATCTGCAATCTTAAACGTTGGACTGACCCCAAAATCTGCAGGCAGCTCAAGTTTATATGCATTATCATTTATTTTCTCTAACACCTTAAAGGGACCATCAGCACGTGGCATTAGCTTTGATTTGCGCAAATTAGGAAATCTATCCTTACGCAAATGTAACCAAACAAGATCTCCAGGTGCAAACACAACATGTTTTCTACCCTTATCTCCAGAAAGTTTATATTTAGCATTCATACGCTCAATGTTTTCCTTAGTTAACTCATGCATTTTTAAAATCAATTCAGCACGTTGTTTAGCATCAAAATTAACCTTCTCCGAAGATGGAAGAGGCAACAAATCAATAGGTGCACGAGGTAGGAAACCATACACAACTTCAAAAGGGCACATCTTAGTAGTAGAATGCAATGAACGATTATAAGAAAATTCAATACAAGGCAGGCATTCCTCCCACATTTTCTTATTATTCTTCAAAACAGCCCTAAGCATAGTAGACAATGTTCTATTGACTACTTCGGTTTGTCCATCAGTTTGGGGGTGACAAGTAGTACTAAAAAGCAGTTTAGTCCCCAACTTAGCCCATAAACATCTCCAAAAGTGGCTAAGAAATTAAGTATCACGATTTGGAACAATAGTATTTGGCACACCATGCAAGCGAATAATTTCACGAAAGAACAAATCAGCAACATAACAGCATCATCACTTTTATGACATGGTATAAAGTGTGCCATTTTCGAGAATCTATCCACGACCACAAATATGCTATCCCTCCCCTTCTTTGTTCGAGGTAAACCTAAAACAAAGTCCATAGATATATCCTCCCAAGGAACAGTAGGTACGGGCAAAGGCATATATAAACCATGAGGATTGAGTCGTGACTTAGCTTTTTGACATGTAGTGCAGCGAGCAATAAAACGCTCAACATCCCGTCTCATCTTTGGCCAAAAGAAATGTGTAGCAAGTACGTGCTTCGTCTTCTTCATGCCAAAGTGTCCCATTAATCCTCCTCCATCCGCCTTGTGCAACAACAAAAGACGAACGGAGCTAGCTGGAATGCATAGCTTGTTAGCACGGAACACAAATCCATCATTAACGATGAACTTGTTCCACATTCTTCCTTCTTTACAATTCTGCATTACATCTTTAAAATCAGCATCATGCACATATTGATCTTTGATGGTCTCCAAACCAAATATTTTGATGTCAAGTTGTGAAAGCATAGTATAGCGACGAGACAATGCATCAGCAATAATTTAATGACATAAGGGAAAGTCTCAAACCCATTTAGCATGTCTACGATTTCGTTTAGCTTGACTTTTAATATGTTTCAAAGATTCATGATCAGAGTGTATAACAAATTCTTTGGGCCATAAATAATGTTGCCATGTTTCTAAAGTCCGAACAAGAGAAAATAGTTCTTTATCATAAGTAGAATAATTCAGACTAGGCCCACTCAATTTTTCAGAAAAGTATGCAACAGGTTTGCCATCTTCTAATAACACACCTCCTAATCCAATTCTACTAGCATCACATTCAAGCTCAAATGTCTTATTAAAATCAGGAAGTTGGAGTAAAGGAGCATGTGTCACCTTATCTTTCAATACCGTGAAGGCTTCTTCCTGTGCGGTACCCCAAAGAAAAGGCACATCTTTCTTTGTAAGCTCATTGAGAGGTGCAGCAGTGGTGCTGAAATCTCTCACAAAATGCCTATAGAATCCAGCGAGGCCAAGAAAACTCCTCACTTGTGTGACCATTTTGGCCTGCGGCCAACTCTCAATAGCTGTAAAATCTCACCGAGCAGCCTAGAAATCTGATACCACTTGATAGAGGCAAAGGTGTCCCGTTGTTTCGATGAGATGGTGGCTATCGTTTTCTGTGGGAGTCGACCTTGACGATACGACTACGAGCATGCAAGACGTCGCGCCTTAGCAATTGCTAAACCTACTTCCGAGGGTTATTGACCACGCCGGAGCACGATCAACCTGACCACAAGGGTCTGTTTCCTGCGAGCAAACGAAGAACAAGCAAGAAACTGAGATTGCAATCTGGATATTGCGAATATAAGAGGTAAGCTTTATTAATGAAGGTGGGGTTCTGTGATGTCTTCGTCTGGTCGTTGAACACAAACGAAGTACGCGAAGTTGCAGCTATGGAGAACTTTTAATCTAAACAAAACCCAAAGTCTAAATGGTGCCCTAAGGGCTGTATATATGGAGGAAGAAGGGGGAATGTCATGGCCCTTAGTGGAGGGGCCCGAAACCAACCCTATCCCTTGTTTCCCCACACATACGGACTCTAAAAATAGCCTATACTTATGATGCGGAGCATCCCAAGTTCATCCCCATGTACACTCCCACTACTCTCCAAACCCCAAGAGGACATATGACAAGACCTCGAATGTACACCATTGGACACAAGGTGAACTCGATCCTCTCTGAACCTTCACTTTCTACATGTGAGACATGGCTACTACCTCCAACGTGCGTGCTATGCATGATCATGTACTTAGAGGAATGCCACGGAGCCATCACATCCAATGGACAAGCTAGCGAGGACGCCAAGTACAAGGATGAAGGAGCACGGTGAGAAGAACCGGAGAAAGGCAACAGGATCCGGACATCCGGCCCTGGACCGGACATCCGCTCCCTGAAGATGTCAGCAACACCAGCAGGCCAGCAACCGAAGTGCTACAAGGCTCGGACATCCGACCAGGCCCCGGACATCCGGCCCCTCCCGCAAGACCGGACATCCGGCCCCAGCCCGGACATCCGACGCCTCATCACAGAACGTGCAGAAGCTGGCTCTCGCCAGCCCGGACATCCGGCCCCAACGCCCAGACATCCGGCGTCTCGGGAAAGCCCGGACATCCGGCCCGTCGCCCGAACATCCGCCCCCTCCTGCCTGCGTGCAGTATATCCGGGCCGAAAGCCCTTGTACCCCTTTCGCCCCTTAGACTATATATACCCCCCCTCCACCTATGTTTTAGGGTTAGAAAAGGATTAGCTCATTTGAGATAGAGCTTTGCTCATCCATATGGATCTCCTCCTCGTGAGAGACCGCGGCCTCTTCAGAGAAGATCCACCATGGATTCAAGACCCCTTTATGGGAAGATCCCTCGTGGATTCAAGACCTCCTCTCAGAGATGAGCTACCACCACTTGTATCGTCCGTTGTTGGATTTGGACCGTGTATCTCTTTGTGTTTCTTGGATCTAGCACATGTGTGATCATATTCGTGTTGGTTGAGTGTTTTCTCCTATGTTCACCCATGATTTCCCTCGTTTCCTCCCGCGCGTTCTTCGTGTTCCTCGTAGGAATCCTCTCCAAACGTGAAAGATCGGCCCCTAGGGTTCCGCCCTTGATGAGGACATCAATACCATTGTTACACCCACAGCCTGTCCTATACATACTGGACCAATTACTAGAGCTCGCGCACGCCAACTAAATTACCAGGTACTTTCGTTTCTTGGTAATGGTTCTAATGTTCATGAGAATATGGTGCTGCCTAAATTGGATACATTTGTTTTGCTTACAAATGAAGGGCCTAGCTTGGAGAAGCATGAACATTGGAGCAAGAACAAGCATGGAGATGATGGCATGCGCAAGGGGAAAAAGAATGGAGTTACAAGTGATGATTTCAGGGCTTTGAAGCCACCATAACGAGTGCATGAAGACTTGGACGAAATATACAAGATGCCACATCATAAATTTTGTTAAGAGGCTATTCTAGGTGTTGTGTCACCTCTTTATTGGGCCAGGCCATGTAATTTTGAAATACATAAGTATAGGCTCCTGGAGCGCATTTTCGCGCAGGTTCTGGACATCAGGTCCCGGACATCCGGTCAAACTGTAATGCCTTGGATACAACTTTCCATATTCGTAACTCCAACTCTTGGCTTTTTCCGGAGATGTGACATGTTATTTTCCTTCGTGGTTGGGTTTTTGTCTTTTGTTTTGCATTTTGCTCTTGTCATGCATCTTTTCTCATAGCATCATGTGCATCGCATCCATATGTTTTCATAAAACTCGTAGCGTTCGCAGTTTCCCTTTTCTCTCTTTGCCTCCGTTGTCATTTTGTCAGGCCCTTGTCCTCGTTGACCTCTCTCAGACCCCTCGCGCGCGTCCGAAAGTTGTCCCGGACCCGACCCGGGTAGTCGTTACCTTTGAGTCCGGATCATCCCCTAACATCTATAAAACATCTTCATTTTCTTAGTTGGACTTCCCTAGCCATATTTTTCGTCCGCCCGATCTAGATCCGATGATCCAAATCCTCCCTCCTTTTACCTACTTGCTATATATATGGGTCCAACCCTAGAAGCTAGGCAACTTGTCCCATCCTTCCCATTTTCGCCGCCGCCACTTCATTTTCCTCGGGATCCCTCCCGATCCGGCCCGCCCGACCCTCTCCCTCGCTTTCAAAGATCTTGCCCAATCCATTGATCCACCCAACCACCAGCTCCTTATCATCCCCGTACCCTCTCCCTCGATTTCACCACCGCAGCCGCGCCTCCCGCTCCCTCCTCAATCCAGATCGAGATGGGCTCGATCCCAAGCAGCCAGCCACCTCCGGCCTCGAGCAGTTGGCCACCGGAGTTCAAGGTCTCGCAGCTCCTCTTTTCTGCTTCCCCTGCCTTCTTCTTGTTTCTTTCTTGTCTCTCTCTCACTCTAATCTCTCGGTCTCTCTCTCGGTGTTCACAGGAAGCCCGAGGAGCCCCATCGTTCCCATGGCCGCCGCGACTCGTTCAAGCCCTCTCTGTTCGCCGCTTAGTTGCCGCCAAGCCATGGAGCCATCATCGTTCCTCCTCCATCCCGCGCAGGAGCTCAGCTGCGTTCACGCCCGAACCCCGCGCCCGTCCTCGCGACCAGCTACGTCGCCGCCGACCACCAGCCCCGCCGCCGGCCGACCAGGAACAACCTCGCGCCCTCGCCTCCCCTTCCTCCTTCCTCGCGTTTCTCTTTCGGTCTCTCATGCATGGCTCTCTGTCTCTTCAAACGCAGGACGCCCACCATGGGCAGCGTCTCCCCAGCAGCTCGCGTTGCCGTCCTCCGTCGCTTGCTCCGCCCCAAGTCTTCTTCTCCTCCATGCCGAGCAGCAGCTCGCTGGAGCACGAACTCCACCTGGTCCGCCTCCCTTTGCCCGTCCCCCTCCTTCTCCTATCTATTTCCTCCCTCCCTGCCACTTCTCTGAATTTAATTCCTCGCCATGGCCTTGCAGCTCCGCGGCTGGCTGCTTTCGCTCGACATCGAGATCGCCAGATCCGGCCGCGCTGGGTCGGATCCTCACGTCCCCGCCATCCACGTGTCGCCGAAGGCCATCTCCCCGCCAACTCTTGCCGCCGTCCTGCACCACACCCGTGCGCCAGCGTCCTCTGCATCGAAGCCCTGCTTCGGTTGCAGAGTACGAGCGCTTCCCTTCGATCTTGACCGGCTGGGCCACCCACTTCGCTCGTTGACCGCGGCCCAGCAGCCTTCTCCATCGACTGGGCCTGGCCCATGGGTGAGCAGCCCCCCAGCTCTGTTCAGATTCAGCCCACCGTGTGTTTTTTTCCAGCCTGCGATTTTATCATTATCCAGTGAATTAACAGTTTTACAGAAAAACCCTCATGTTCATACATTTAATATCTCACAAACCATGCATCGGATTAAAACAACTTATACATGCAAAATGCTTAGAATTTCATCTAGTTTCATAATATGCTATTTTCATCCATGTTAAAAATGGTTAACCTTGCTGTTTCATTAATTTTTCTCAAATGCCATGTTAAAATGGTTTATTTCATAACTAATTAACCGTAGCCCCGAATTTAATAAACTTTATATGTATTTGGGGTGGAAAAATGCCTAGCTTAGCATGGTGCGCTCATCTTGCATGTTTAACAACTCTGAAATATGGTTTAGGGTAGAACAGTACCAAAACTAAAATATGGACATGAGGATTTTCCGGAATTGTTGTTTGTTGCTTCCGGCCTCACTTAAACTTGCCTAGATAGTTAGTTTTCTTATGCTTCACCTCTTGCCATGTTTAACAACATTTAACATTGTTTGGTAGCTTAAACGAGAGAGAACTAAATAAGTGATGTGGTGTTTCGTCAATATGCAACTCGTTGCATATTGAGCTCCACTTAACTTGTAGTATTGTTTGTTGCACTTTGCCATGGCATGCCTCATTAAACCGGACATGCATCATACTTGTTTGTGCATCATGCCATGTTTATGCTTGTGCGTTTACCAAGTTGTTTGTTTCTTTTCCGGTGTTGTTCTTAGTTACGGTAATGTTGCGATTGTGAGGATTCGTTCGACTACTCCCGTTCGTCTTCTTCATGGACTCGTTCTTCTTCCTAGCGGGATTTCAGGCAAGATGACCGTCACCTTGGATCTCACTACTATCATTGCATGCTAGTTGCTTCGTTCTATCGCTTTGCTGCGTTACCTATCACTTGTTCTTCAAGCCTCCCCAAATTGCCATGAACCTCTAACCCTTGACACCCTTCCTAGCAAACCGTTGTTTGGCTATGTTACCGCTTTGCTCAGCCCCTCTTATAGCGTTGTTAGTTGCAGGTGAAGTTGAAGATTGCTCCATGGTGGACAGGGTTATGTAGGGATATCACAATATCTCTTATATTATTAATGCATCTATATATTTGGTAAAGGGTGGAAGGCTCAGCCTTATGCCTGGTGTTTTGTTCCACTCTTGCCGCCCTAGTTTCCGTCATACCGGTGTTATGTTCCCAGATTTTGCGTTCCTAACGCGGTCGGGTGATTTATGGGACCCCCTTGACAGTTTGCTTTGAATAAAACTTGCCCAGCAAGGCCCAACCTTGGTTTTACCATTTGCCTCACCACCACCTATAACCTTCCCTTGGGTCGGCCAACCCGAGGGTCATCCTTATTTTAGCCCCCCTAGGCCAGTGCTTCTCTAAGTGCTGGTCTGAACCGGGCAGACTGCAGGGCCACCTCGGGGCAACTCGAGGTCTGGTTTTACTCTTAGGCTGACCTATCCAGTGTTGCCCTGAGAACGAGATATGTGCAGCTCCTATCGGGATTGTCGGCGCATCGGGCGGCTTTGCTGGTCTTGTTTTACCATTGTCAAAATGTCTTGTAAACGGGATTCCGAGATCGATCAGTCTTCTGGGAGAAGGTATATCCTTCGTTGATCGCGAGAGCTTATCATGGGCTAAGTTGGGACACCTGCAGGGTTTAAACTTTTGAGAGCCGTGCCTGCGGTTATGTGGCAGATGGGAATTTGTTAATGTCGGTTGTAGATAACTTGACACCAAATCCGAATTAAAACGCATCAACGCGTGTGTAGCCGTGATGGTCTCTTCTCGTGAGTCCGGAAGTGAACACGGTTTTTGTGTTATGATTGGCGTAAGTAGGAGCTCGTGGTCACCTCTTGATCATTACTAGTTGACGACCGTTCCTTTGTTTCTCTTCTCGCTCTCATTTGCGTATGCTAGCCACCATATATGCTTAGTCGCTGCTGCAACCTCACCACTTTACCCCTTCCTTTCCCTTTAAGCTTTGCTAGTCTTGATACCCATGGTAATGGGATTCTTGAGTCCTCGTGGCTCCTGATTACTACAACAACGATGGCAGGTGCAGGTTATGCGATGATCATGACGCGAGAGCGATGTTCCTTGTTTTGGAGTTCTTCTTACGCTTCTTCTTGATCGGGGATAGGTTCGGTCGGCAGCCCTGGGCTAGCGAGGTGGATGTCGTTTGAGTTTCGTTTGTGTTTCATCCGTAGTCGGATATTGCTCTTATGTAAGATGATGTTGTATTCGTGTGGCTTTGTATGCCTTTTGTATGTATCCCCATCTATTATGTAATGTTGATGTAATGATATCCACCTTGCAAAAGCGTTTCAATATGCGGGTCTATCCTTGGTGGGACCTTCAAGTTCCTTTTGGATAGGGTCGCATATTGGGCGTGACAAGTTGGTATCAGAGCCTCGACCGACCATAGGAGCCCCCTTGATTGTTGGCCGTTGTTGAGTCTAGAAGAAAACTATTTTGAGTCTTAGGATTATATATATCGGAGAATATGATTTTTTTTACTCCTCATTCCCCTTCATTGCTCTGGTGAGGACTCCTGACGTAGATGTTTTGTCTTTCCTCTCCTCAAATTTCACTAAATTTTTTTAGGATCACGCGGGTATCTTGCGATCGTTTCGATATTCTTATGACGAGAACATTGTTCTTGGTGCCTCCTGACATTTAGGGGTTGTGGCAGTGTCCCGGGGAGTTGAGCTCCGAGGTGTTGTCTTCATAATTTTATCATTGCAGTTCTGGAATACCTGAGTTTTGCCGACATCGAAAATCTATTTTATGTAGTTGTTGGTGAGATAACCTCGACAGCACCCAGTACTGGGGAGTTCGGGAGTATTGCCATAGCTTGTATAACGGATGCTTTTCGAAGGTTGAGGTACACGATTTCCGGAGATTTCTTGGTTATGTGTTGACGGATGGATACAGCTGGATGTAGGGATTGTTAGTTTGGGTGAGATATATTGCTTCCCATGTATCCCCAACACCAGGTTGCATAACCAGAAAGTTTCGGGAGTTTATAGGTGGGAATTCAAGTAGCTCCTAGAATATCTTTCCGACAGATGCATGATATGGGATAGGGTAAATCTCTATCATATGTATTTGTTCCGGCTTATTCTGCAAGCCAAATCCTTTGTTTTGTTTTGTGTTAATTGTGGTAATCGAGTTGCTTCAAAGTCAAATGTTGAATTCATACCTTTCCTAAACGGTGTTCTCATATTGCTATGTGAATACTAATCCTTTTTGATCATAGAGGTTGTCATGTTATTTCTTTTCCAACCGGTGCGCTTCTCTTTGAGATGATCCCATCATTCTCCCCATCTGCAAGATCAATTCTAAGTTTTCTCAACGGTGTTTGTTTCGTTCATCCCAAGTTGTCTTTGTTTTCCCCACCCTCCCACCCTTTTCTTCAAGGACTCATTTATTTTAATCAAGTATCCATTTATTCATGTGAAGTCACTTCACTCTTTTCAATCAATGTTCTGATCCGGTGAACCCTCGTGAAGATGCTCACGAGCTTCAAGTTCATCATCCTCCGTTCTTTTTTTTTGCTTCTTCGGTGGATCCAATTCAAGCTTTCAGTGTTGATCATATTCCTTTCCTCGTGTGAAATGCTTTCTCATGCCGGTGCACCTCTCAATCACTCACCTCTTGCTATTCATTTGTTCCAGAGTGTTGAAGATATCTCGGAAGACTTGTGTTTCCATTCTCAATCCGTTCAAGATATTTCGAGGTTGTTATCTCATTCAAGCCATTTAATTCAACCTGTGCTACCTCTCTTTAAATTGTTCAACGGTGTTTTCTTTTGAGTGGGCCCTATCCCACTGGTCTTTTCTCAGGATCTTACCTGACTCTTCTAATTCTCCCGGAGTTATTCTCAAATTCCTTTTAAGTGTGACGTAAGAATGGATCCCATCAGTCACATGTCTTCTCCAAGATCTCGTTCAAATTCTTTTCATTGTTGGCTCAACCTTTTTGGTTTTTTTCATTCTCCCGGAGTATCTCAGCAATTTTGGTGTTGTTTCTCCTCGTCATTCTCGGATTTTGAAGACCGAACAAGAGTTCCTCTTAAATCCTTACCCGTTCTTCCAAAGAGGCGTAGTTCAAGCTTGATGCCATCCTCTCGTAATTGTTTTCTATTGTGAAAGTTCTTTTCAACCATCTGACGCATTTCAGGAGTTGCTTCCTTTCTTGATTCTCCGTAGCCCATCATCTCAGAATTATTCAGTCTCAGCTTTCAACTCTCGTTCTCGAATTCTTCCGATGCATCGTTTAAATATCCTCTAATCAGTTCATGATCTCTTCATTCTCATGTATCTAAATCCCCTCAAGTATCTTCATTCGTTTTCCAATTCTTTCCGGTGAATTGTGCCCTTGCTACTCTCTTTTCCAATTTTCACGGTGGTTCGTTCAAGATTTCACTTCCTTTGTTATCATATCAATTCATTCGTTGTTTCCAAATCCCACCGGTGGTTCCATCAATACCTTCTCAAGTTTGCGCTATCTCTATCCTTAATCCCTCAAGAAGAATAAGTAGTATGCCAAATCCATTGCTTGTCATCAATTTAAATTGGTGAAGGATACGCATAACATAATTCTTATTATGGTTTCATCCAAGTGATTAATTCCTTCTTTCGGACTGTGTTCATCTTCTTCCGGAGTTCCAAGTTTTCCGCATTATCTTGTCGCGAAGCTCCATCTAAATCATTGCAAGGCTTCACCTTGTGTTTTCAACCTCTCTTTCTTTCTATCATCCTTTTATTACCGGAGTTCTTCATGGAGGCTCTACATGATGATTCGTCAAGGATTCCTTTCATTCTTCAATTGTTCTTCAAGATTTCTCTTGAAGTTATGACCCGCCAAGCTATACTCTAAAATAAACATGGTGCTCAAAACTTGTTTTGTTTTGAGGAGCTCAAGCATTCTTCATCTTACATTCCGAAGTGCAATTCCTTCTATATTATCTTTTGAGGTGGTGTTATGTCACTCTTGACAATTTTACTTCATGTTTCATGATTCATATGTTGTCAAGAATGAGGTATTTTAAATCCATCATTTTCTCTTCGTACGAGAGATCTTTTCGACCAATCAACTTCTTCATTGGAGTTATCTTGTGTCAGATTTCACCTAAAGCTTTTCCTTAAGGGTTGTTGCTATTTGCGGTGATTATGCATGACCCAAGCTTGCTCTTTATCCTCTTGGTGGAAGAAGTTTTCATCTCTTTGGTGCTCTCAATCAAATCAATGGTTTCCATTAGTGGCCGATTGTCACCTCAAGTGTTAAGATGTTTCCATAAGCCCACTACAAACTTATTCCTTTCGTTGCTGGTCTTCCAAAAACTTTGTTCTAACCTTCTTGCAAGGATGCTTTCCGAATTCACTTGTGGTAGAAGTTGTTCTCCTCTTCGTTATTTTCATTCCACTCTTCCATTTGTTCCGGAGGCATTGTGCCATTGCTCTTGTCAAGTATCATCTTATTTGTCAAGATCATGTTCTTTTCCATGCTTATCCTTTAACAGGAGTGTCATGTCCTCCATTCAAGTTCTTTTCATCTTATCAAGTTTTCTTCTCTTTTCTACCGGAGTGCTGTCCAAATTCTGTCATTCTTGTTCCTTGGCTATCTCATTATACCGAGGTGGTCATATTCTTTTCGTTCGTGAAGCTTTTATTTCCATGTCTTTCAACCTTCAAGTCCTTGTAATACTCCTTGTTCCTCTTTTCTAACGGATTGTTTGGTATCTCGTTCATCTCTGTTGTACTCTTTCTTTTAAATTGTTCAACGTCTCAAGGTTCGTGGTTTCACTCGTTCGTCAAAGAAGCAACTTAGTTTACCTCTTATCTTCCTCTTCCTTTTCCCTCCGGTGCCATCCTAGATCTCGGGACGAGATCCTCTCGTAGTGGTGGAGTGTTGTAACGCCCCGGATAAAACTTTCCATATTCGTAACTCCAACTCTTGCCTTTTCCGGAGATGTGACATGTTATTTTCCTTCGTGGTTGGGTTTTTGTCTTTTGTTTTGCATTTTGTTCTTGTCATGCATCTTTTCTCATAGCATCATGTGCATCGCATCCATATGTTTTCATAAAACTCGTAGCGTTCGTAGTTGCCCTTTTCTCTCTTTGCCTCCGTTGTCATTTTGTCAGGCCCTTGTCCTCGTTGACCTCTCTCAGACCCCTCGCGCGCATCCGAAAGTTGTCCCGGACCCGACCCGGGCAGTCGTTACCTTTGAGTCCGGATCATCCCCTAACATCTATAAAACATCTTCGTTTTCTTAGTTGGACTTCCCTAGCCATATTTTTCGTCCGCCCAATCTAGATCCGATGATCCAAATCCTCCCTCCTTTTACCTACTTGCTATATATATGGGTCCAACCCTAGAAGCTAGGCAACTTGTCCCATCCTTCCCATTTTCGCCGCCGCCACTTCATTTTCCTCGGGATCCCTCCCGATCCAGCCGGCCCGACCCTCTCCCTCGTTTTCAGCACTGCCCAATCCATTGATCCACCCAAGCACCAGCTCCTTATCATCCCCGTACCCTCTCCCTCGATTTCACCACCGCAGCCGCGCCTCCCGCTCCCTCCTCAATCCAGATCGAGATGGGCTCGATCCCAAGCAGCCAGCCACCTCCGGCCTCGAGCAGTTGGACACCGGAGTTCGAGGTCTCGCAGCTCCTCTTTTCTGCTTCCCCTGCCTTCTTCTCGTTTCTTTCTTGTCTCTCTCTCACTCTAATCTCTCGGTCTCTCTCTCGGTGTTCACAGGAAGCCCGAGGAGCCCCATCGTTCCCATGGCCGCCGCGACTCGTTCAAGCCCTCTCTGTTCGCCGCTTGGTTGCCGCCAAGCCAGGGAGCCATCGTCGTTCCTCCTCCATCCTGCACAGGAGCTCAGCTACCTTCACGCCCGAACCCCGCGCCCGTCCTCGTGACCAGCTGCGTCGCCGCCGACCACCAGCCCCGCCGCCGGCCGACCAGGAACAGCCTCGCGCCCTCGCGTCCCCTTCCTCCTTCCTTGCGTTTCTCTTTCGGTCTCAAACGCATGGCTCTCTGTCTCTTCCAATGCTGGACGCCAGCCATGGACAGCGTCTCCCCAGCAGCTCGCGTTGCCGTCCTCCGTCGCTTGCTCCGCCCCAAGTCTTCTTCTCCTCCATGCCGAGCAGCAGCTCGCCGGAGCACGAACTCCACCCGGTCCGCCTCCCTCTGCCCGTCCCCCTCCTTCTCCTATCTCTTTCCTCCCTCCCTGCCACTTCTCTGAATTTAATTCCCCGCCATGGCCTTGCAGCTCCCACCGCTGGCCTGCTACGTTTGACACCGGAGACTGCCAGATCCGGCCGCGCTGGGTCGGATCCTCACGTCCCCGCCATCCACGTGTCGCGGAGGCCATCTCCCCGCCGACTCTTGCCGCCGTCTTGCGCCACGCCCGTGCGCCGGCGTCCTCTGATCAAGCCACGCCCGGTTGCAGAGTCGAGCGCCCTTCGATCTTGACCGGTGGGCCACCGCCGCTCGTTGACCGCGGCCCAGCAGCCTTCTCCACCAACTGGGCCTGGCCCATGGGTGAGCAGCCCCCCAGCTCTGTTCAGATTCAGCCCACCATGTGTTTTTTTCAGCCTGTGATTTTATCATTATCCAGTGAATTAACAGTTTTACAGAAAAACCCTCATGTTCATACATTTAATATCTCACAAACCATGCATCGGATTAAAACAACTTATACATGCAAAATGCTTAGATTTTCATCTAGTTTCATAATATGCTATTTTCATCCATGTTAAAAATGGTTAACCTTGCTGTTTCACTAAATTTTCTCAAATGCCATGTTAAAATGGTTTATTTCATAACTAATTAACCGTAGCCCCGAATTTAATAAACTTTATATGTATTTGGGGGTGAAAAAATGCCTAGTTTAACATGGTGCACTCATCTTGCATGTTTAACAACTCTAAAATATGGTTTAGGGCAGAACAGTACCAAAACTAAAATATGGACATGAGGATTTTCCGGAATTGTTGTTTGTTGCTTCCGGCCTCACTTAAACTTGCCTAGATAGTTAGTTTTCTTATGCTTCACCTCTTTCCATGTTTAACAACATTTAACATTGTCTCGTAGCTTAAACGAGAGAGAACTAAATAATTGATGTGGTGTTTCGTCAATATGCAACTCGTTGCATATTGAGCTCCACTTAACTTGTAGTATTGTTTGCTGCACTTTGCCATGGCATGCCTCATTAAACCGGACATGCAACATACTTGTTTGTGCATCATGCCATGTTTATGCTTGTGCGTTTACCATGTTGTTTGTTTCTTTTCTGGTGTTGTTCTTAGTTCCGGTAATGTTGCGATTGTGAGGATTCGTTTGACTACTCCCGTTCGTCTTCTTCATGGAGTCGTTCTTCTTCCTAGCGGGATTTCAGGCAAGATGACCGTCACCTTGGATCTCACTACTATCATTGCTATGCTAGTTGCTTCGTTCTATCGCTATGCTGCGTTACCTATCACTTGTTCTTCAAGCCTCCCCAAATTGCCATGAACCTCTAACCTTTGACACCCTTCCTAGCAAACCGTTGTTTGGCTATGTTACCGCTTTGCTCAGCCCCTCTTATAGCGTTGTTAGTTGCAGGTGAAGTTGAAGATTGCTCCATGGTGGATAGGGTTATGTTGGGATATCACAATATCTCTTATATTATTAATGCATCTATATATTTGGTAAAGGGTGGAAGGCTCGGCCTTATGCCTGGTGTTTTGTTCCACTCTTGCCGCCCTAGTTTCCGTCATACCGGTGTTATGTTCCCGGATTTTGCGTTCCTAATGCGGTCGGGTGATTTATGGGACCCCCTTGATAGTTCGCTTTGAATAAAACTTGCCCAGCAAGGCCCAACCTTGGTTTTACCATTTGCCTCACCACCACCTATACCCTTCCCTTGGGTCGGCTAACCCGAGGGTCATCTTTATTTTAGCCCCCTGTGCCGGGCTTCTCTAAGTCTGGTGCGAGGCAGGCAGATCAGGGGCCACCTCGGGGCAACTCGAGGTCTGGTTTTACTCGTAGGCTGACCTATCCGGTGTTGCCCTGAGAATGAGATATGTGCAGCTCCCATCGGGATTGTCGGCTCATCAGGCGGCTTTGTTGGTCTGGTTTTACCATTGTCGAAATGTCTTGTAAACCGGGATTCCGAGACTAATCGGGTCTTCCTGGGAGAAGGTATATCCTTCGTTGATCGAGAGCTTATCATGGGCTAAGTTGGGACACCCTGCGCAGGTTTAAACTTTCGAGAGCCGTGCCGCGGTTATGTGGCAGATGGGATTTGTTAATGTCCGATTGTAGATAACTTGACACCAGATCCGAATTAAAGCGCATCAACGCGTGTGTAGCCGTGATGGTCTCTTCTCGTGAGTCCGGAAGTGAACAAGTTTTACGTGTTATGATTGGCGTAAGTAGGAGCTCGGGATCACCTCTTGATCATTACTAGTTGACGACCGTTCCTTTGTTTCTCTTCTCGCTCTCATTTGCGTATGTTAGCCACCATATATGCTTAGTCGCTGCTGCAACCTCACCACTTTACCCCTTCCTTTCCCTTTAAGCTTTGCTAGTCTTGATACCCATGGTAATGGGATTCTTTGAGTCCTCGTGGCTCCTGATTACTACAACAACGATTGCGGTACAGGTTATCACGATGATCATGACGCGAGAGCGATGTTCCTTGTTTTGGAGTTCTTCTTCTGCTTCTTCTTCGATCAGGGGATAGGTTCAAGGTCGGCAGCCTGGGCTAGCAGGGTGGATGTCGTTTGAGTTTCTGTTTGTGTTTCATCCGTAGTCGGATGTTGCTCTTATGTAAGATGATGTTGTATTCGTGTGGCTTTGTATGCCTTTTGTATGTATCTCCATCTATTATGTAATGTTGATGTAATGATATACACCTTGCAAAAGCATTTCAATATGCGGGTCTATCCTTGGTGGGACCTTCGAGTTCCTTTTGGATAGGGTCGCATATTGGGCGTGACACAAACCCCCGGATGTCCGCCCGCTGTCATTTCAGCTTTTCCCGTTTCACCGTTTTGACCATAACTAATCCATCCGGAGTCCGAATTTGACGTTCTTTAGCTCGTTTTGAAGCTATTGACATCCCCCATCCCAAAAAAATAACACAAACATCATTTGACTCCATCAATTTTTTAAAAATTTGGCAAGTTTGCCTAGGCCCTCCACCATATCCTCCACTTTACCACCACCGACTTCCGCAACGTAACCCATTTTGTTCACCATAGAATTAGTGGTTGCTTGAGTAGTAATTCGAGTCTCCTAAGGTGTTTCGGCTACTTAGGGACGTTTGCTTCTTCATCAATCACCACCACCATTTCCGCATAACCTTGCCCACCATACATTTCGCCAACCCCAAATTAACCCAATTTTGTTTGAGCTTGTTTGAGTTGTGGGTTGTGTCTCCTAAGGTGTTTCGGCTACTTAGGGACAGCAACTTCAACCTCGACACGTGTATAGCCCATCATCCCACTTCCGCATTGCCCAGTGCAAACCACCACCGCTTTTCGCTACCACCATTTAGACATTTGACGTTTGAGGTTTTGAGTTCGCGGTTTTTCCATTTGCTAAGGTGTTTCGGCTACTTAGGGACGAGTCTCCATCATCTTGGTTTCTACATCAAGAACACCGCCACACATCATCGCCTTGAGGTCGTCATCGACTTTGACCACTTCACCATCATCCGTCCGTGGCGTACATACGAGAAACCCTCGACGGTAACCTCCATATCATCTTGGTATCATGGTATCCCTCCGTTGTATATTTCCCTTGCCATTGCATTGTAAACCCCTAGCCCATTCTGCGTTACATGCCTATCGAGACTAGCCATTTGAGTATTGTCGGCAATGTTACTTGTGCACATTAGTGATCATACTTCCCATAGCGTACATACCATATCATCGTGGTGCATATATTGCTATCATATCTTGTGTCACAAGTTTGTTCCCGCATATACATAATTGCTATCTTGGTTTGCGCATTGTGCAAAAGTGGCCATACAAAAAAAAGAGAATAAGCTCTTAAGCAAAAGAGAAAGAGCAAAGAGCTTGTAAGCAAGTGCCATAGCATCATACCACATTGCATATAAGATTGTCATATCCGATCATCTTGGATCATCTTGAGAGAAATACTGGGAACCATACATACATAGCATACTTGGGATAAAAGTCCATATATTTTGCATCTGATATGTTGTGCACAAGTGTCGTATCCGCCTATTGAGCAATCATGCTAGCGTCTCTCTTGAGTTGTGCGACATGAGCGTTTTCCGTGGATTCCACATTTTGTGCTCATTCCTTGGTTGCACGACCCCATTTATCTATCCGTGTGTGCGTTTTCGTGTGCCATCCATATTGCTATTGGTCTACTTGTTTCGCTTGCAAATTTGTGAATCACTTTCAACATTATTGACTCTTGCTAACATTTTGCATTAAATTTTTGTGCCACTATCCTCACCGAGCTCCATGATAAGCCTTACTTGTGTAGGTGTGAGAACCGACAAGAATTGGTACCAATTGTGCTATTTCTTGTTACACATTTGAGTGATCATTGATCCATCTTCAACATTGGTCAAGGTACAGTTGGTATAGTTCTTCTCTTTCTCCCACTCATATTTGCTCGAGTCCTATGATGGATAGGCAAGACATTTCCTCTCCGGTCTACGACAACAACGACGGCGTGAACAACTACATCTCCAAAGTGTCCATCTTCGATCTACAAGGACAAATACAAGGCGCACAATCACGATTGCGAGAGCGCATCGAGGACATCTCCATCGACATTTTCCACTCCGAAGCACGGAAAAGGGACTACATCGACAAGAAGCTTTCTGCACATAAAGAGGAGCAAGATGCAAGGATGGAGGAGATTCGGGCCTTGATCAAGTCTTCTTCCCCTTCGTCATCTTCAAGGCGGCGGCATTCAAGCCACAAGTCTTCGGAGCGCGAAAAAGATGCAAGTGCAAATCATCCTCGTCCACATCTACATGGCGACCACCATCATGTTCATGATCCACATAGTCATGAAGGGCAAGTCACCTCCAAGCAACATGTGCACGACGATGTCAAACGGCATCTACTACCAGCTCAAGCACGACAACGACATCATCATCATGAAGATGCTCCACAAGCGCAAATGCAGAAGTCCGAACAAGCCCTACTTCATGCCAAGTCAAAGCTTCATGAGCAAAAGAGAAGACCGTGAGACGACCACCACCAAGACGGCGCTACGGCACCAACAACCACTTTGGCATCTTCACCAAGTGATATCAAGGCATCTTCGCTTTTGGACGTACGGCATCTTCGCCTACTTCCCACGTGTACGCCTACATCGACTTCATCAAGTCCATGGCGACTACCTACGAGGGAGGGCGACATTTCCATCTTCGGAAGCCCCTCAAGGAAGATGGCCGAGCATGGGAAATTCCCTTCGGTCATGGAGACGAGCTACGAGGTGCCACATCATATGGCCCTCCCACACCAAGACGGTGATAAGACGGTCAAGCAAGGCCCATCCCCTTTGACCAAGGCGACGAGCGCGAACCTCTTCAACAACATGAAGACGTCGTCCATATTGGACTCATACTCCGAGTCAATCTACGCGACCGCACATGGAGACATTTGCACCAACATCTCTCCGACACCCACATATGTCGAGATGCCCCATTTGCCATGTGAGGAGAGCCACCACCCCATGAGTGAGATGAGTGACTCCACCATACGTGACATTGGGAGAATTTCCTATGAGAGGATGAGTGTGACCACCACTAGCCCCACATATGAGAGCGTGCCACACATACTATGTGAGGCTGAGCGCCATTTGAGTGACTCCACCAATCATATGAGTGAGTGCATCCTTGAGGAAGTGAGTGAGCGACAACACTTAGCGAGTGAGGTAGTTGACACGGCATGTGAGGCCACTATGATTTCTAACGACTTAACCTCTACTCCTAGTGTGTTTTCTTCTTTGGTGCTAGGTCTCCTACATGACGACATGCCTACCCTCGACGAGTCCATCCCTCCAATGGGAAAACCGATGGCCATGGTGGACGATGATGCACCCCTCACATGGTTCCATCAAGATGATGATGACAACGAGTAGATCTTCGACACCTCACCTACAACACATGAGCGATGCTCCAAAGGTAACATAGGTGATGGTTCTTCTCTTGTCCCACTAGTGGACTCTTTTGACATCAATTGCTTGTATGATGTTGACCGACCTATTCCCATGCTTCATGCTAGTGCGACTCCCTCATATCATGACTTACCTATTTATGATGAATATGATGATGAGCACGTTGAGTTGCCTAGTTGAGATGCTATGCTCCATAGGATATCATGTGAAAATTCTTTTGGTCACATCATGTTTGACAACCCTTTGAACTTGTCATATGCTATGAGTGAGATCTCCCATATTGCATCATTACAATCTCAACATAGTAACTATGCATGCCCCAGTAAAATCAATCCCATTTGCACTTATGGCATAGATGACGAGATGATGGTCATTGGCTTTTGTTTTTCATGTGATGATATTACCATGTTTCCTTTACATGATTTGTGCAATTCATCTACTATGCCATGCCATGATCACATTGTTCCAAATATACATTGGTTTGGATGTTGTCAATATTCTCCACGTGATGTTTCTACTCTTGCTCATGAGGAGACCCCCATAGTTTCCTCATACATATTAGGAGATCTTGATGCATCTCATACTTTGCATGATTCCCATGATAGTGTACACCATATGCATTCCATGAATAATAATCCTCTAAATATTTCTCGTGATGCATTACACAATTTGAGTCTCCATTATGCCATGCATAACAAGAAATCTTTCATGATGGATGACATGTTTCTATATCACGCGTCTCATTTATTTGAGCATTGGATATTTTGTGCTAACTGACACATGCACGTGCCCATCAAGACGGATGATGTGTACATATACCACGCACACACAATTTTCCCTTTGTCTTTGTTTTGTGTAGGTACTCATGTATACTCGTCAACCTCTCAATCCCAAGAGTTGACGAAATGAGCTCTTGAGAGCAAGGATGCTTTGGGATCACGTAAATTGTCCTTACCACCGTTCTCTTCGCGCAACGACTACGCGCATCACTTTTACTTGTCTCTCACACGGCTATGGGCTATTTACCACTTGTCACCTTATGCCCATACTATCGTGTTCACTTTGCATGTTATGCCTCTTTACATGATGTTGCCATGCAATTGTGACCCTTGCTTGCATCTACCCTTGATTGACCATTATGCTATTTCTATGTTTATTTGCATGCTTGGTGGAGATACTTCTTGCTATTGCCATGTTTACCATGTGCTTGATACTATTGTTGATTGTTGTGTTCGGAGAGTCATGATGCCCCATTGCTACTTACATATGGCCTCTCGCCAATACATTAATTATATTTTTCTCATATCTTGCTTTCATGCTTGTGATATGTCATGTCCATTATTCATGCCCACTATCTGCACACATGACATGCTTGCCATGATCCCCTGTAGTATGTTGCATCTTCGCACTACTAGCTTGCTTGACTTGATCACTATGATTGTTTGCTTGGTTGCATCACCCATGTTCCACTACTACTAGCTTTCTTGGGTAGATGACATATATGCTCATGCCTCTCACATGATATATCTTGCTCATTGTCACTTGCCTCCAATAGTTGCATTTATGCTTACTGATTTTGGAGACTTGGACACCTTACTTGTGGTGCATGCTTGTTTACTTGATCCTCTTGAATTTGGTTGTTCTTACATCATATGCCTCCATACTATGAAATGCTCCCTTGTCCTTTCTTACGATGAGCATGACGCATACACTTGTTGGGTATATTACCACTCGAATGATAGGTTTTGTATTTCCGCTAACCTCATTTGTTTTTCGGAGTGTTTTTCATGTTCTTTCATTTTGGAGGATTCACAAGGCAGTGCCGTTATGCGATAACTTGGTCATGCAAAGGCATACACGATGTGCAACACCAACATGTTGAGAATCTCCTAAAGGTGAACTCCTTCCCGTTTAGCCATCCTCAATTGCGCATATTGGATGGGTCACTCTTTTATTGTTGTTTCCTTCTTGTTGTCTACATGATACATCTCGCGGACGGAGGAGCGACATTGGAGATTGGCTCTATGGACCTTCACATTGAGGAGCGCTTGGACTTATTGGATGCACCTTCAGATTTCCACTCATGCCACGACATCGAGCATTGGTACATCAACACTCCTTTGGCACATTGCACGCACACCTACATATTTGTTGATTGTGCTCCCACATGTCATGCTCGATGGACATATCATACTCACCGCAAGTTTGCACCTCATGAATGGATTGACTCACATTATGATTGCCTTGTTGCATCTTATATTCCAATGTCATCCATGATATATGAGCTTGTGCACTTCCTTAGCAAATTTGTTGTGATCTTCCTTGATGTCATATTCATACATCATGATCATATTGTCCACCATCAATTGCATGATAGCTTACACCCACTGAGCACCAATTACCATGTTCATGCCCTTGATAAGCCATCCCATTTTGACATCATTTTGCACAATGGTAGAATTTGTCGCTTTCTGCACCATGCTAATTACCCCATGAATGCTTTGCATATCATTCTAGATCATCTTGATAAGCATCATGTGTCTTGCCACGCACTATCTTGCCGCACGGACTCATTCTTACATGATAGACACTTTGTGTGCGCTAACCAATGTATTTCCAAGTGTACTTTGTGTTTGCTCATTTTGCATGTACCACATACCGGAGACGCCTTGGAGTACTTGGATTGCGCAATACCTTTATCTACGTCCAACTACAAGTCCGTCCACGACAACCGTTTACATGGTGATCAGGATCATGATCCGAGGTCGGATCTTTCCCAGGGGGGGGGGGCGATGATGCGGAGCATCCCACGTTCATCCCCATGTACACTCCGACTACTCTCCAAACCCCAAGAGGACATATGACGAGACCTCGAATGTACACCATTGGACACAAGGTGAACTCGCTCCTCTCCGAACCTTCACTTTCGACATGTGAGACATGCTACTACCTCCAACATGTGTGCTATGCATGATCAGGTACTTAGAGGAAAGCCACGGAGCCATCACATCCAACGGACGAGCTAGCGAGGACGCCAAGTACAAGGATGAAGGAGCACGACGAGAAGAACCAGAGAAAGGCTACAGGACCCGAACATCCGGCCCAGGCCCAGACATCCGGCCCCTGAAGATGTCAACAACAACAGTAGCCCAGCAACCGAAGTGCTACAGGGCCTGGACATCCGGCCAGGCCCCGGACATCCGGCCCCTCCCGCAAGCCCGGACATCCGGCCCCAGCCTGGACATCCGGCGCCTTGTCACCGAATGTCCAGAAGCTGGATCTTGCTAGCCCGGACATCCGGCCCCAACGCCCGGACATCCGGCGTCTCGGGAAAGCCCGGACATCTAGCCCGTCGCCCGGACATCCGGCCCCTCCTTCCTGCGTGCAGTGTATCCGGGCCGAAAGCCCTTGTACCCCGTCGCCCCTTAGACTATATATACTCCCCCTCCACCTACGTTTTACGGTTAGCAAAGGATTAGCTTATTTGAGATAGAGCTTTGCTCATCCATACAGATCTCCTCCTCGTGAGAGACCGCGGCCTCTTCGGAGAAGATCCACCATGGATTCAAGACCCCTTTATGGGAAGATCCCTTGTGGATTCAAGACCTCCTCTCGGAGATGAGCTACCGCCACTTATATCGTCCGTTGTTGGATTTGGACCGTGTATCTCTTTGTATTTCCTGGATCTAGCACATGTGTGATCATATTCGTGTTGGTTGAGTGTTTTCTCCTATGTTCACCCATGATTTCCCTCATTTCCTTCCGCGTGTTCTTCGTGTTCCTCGTAGGAATCCTCTCCAAATGTGAAAGATCGGCCCCTAGGGTTCCGCCCTACATCAACTTATGTATTTCGAAATTACATGGTTCTGGCCCAATAAAAAGGTGACGCAGCACCTAGAATGGCCTCTGGATGAAATTTATGAAGTGGCATCTTGTATATTTCGTCCAAGGCTTCATGCACTCGTTATGGTGGCTTCAAAGCCCTGAAATCATTACTTGTGACTCCATTCTTATTCCCCTTGCGCATGCCATCATCTCCATGCTTGTTCTTGCTCCAATGTTCATCCTTCTCCAAGCTAGGCCCTTCATTTGTTAGCAAAACAAATGTATCCAGTTTAGGCAGCATCATATTCTCATGAACATTAGAATCATTACCAAGAAATGAAAGTACCTGGTAATTTAGTTGGCATGCGCGAGCTCTAGTAATTGGTCCATTATGTATAGATACCCTCATCACTTGTTCTACCTTTAGCTCCTTGTTGGGTTCGACACTCTTATTTATTGAAAGAGGCTACAACTGATCCCCTATACTTGTGGGTTATCAGCCTACGCTGGCGTTCCCTCGGGATAAGGCGTGGCATCTCTCCAGAGAGTCAGACCACGCGTAGGCGTCGTCACACGGGTTTTATGGCATGTCCACACTCAGACCTCAAGTCTATCTCTTCCGAGAGACATATGAATGCCACCAAGTTTTGCTCAGTGGTCAACAACATCCGATCATTCGAAGAACCTTTTAGTCCTCACCACTCGGTCCCCCCGCGCATCGCCATTGGTTGGACACATCCTCACCACTCAGCGGCCCCGCGCGTCGCCACTCGGTGGCCCCGCGCGTCGCCACTCGGTGAGACACATCTACATCAATCGGCCACCCCGCGCGTTGCCATTGGTTGGACACATCATCACCACTTGGTCGGCCCTCGCGTCGCCACTCGGTGAGACACATCTACATCAATCGGCTGCCCCGCGCATCGCCATTGGTTGAACACATCTTCACCACTCGGCCACTCGTGCGCCTTTAGATAGCTAAATCATTCTACATGCACTACATTCTGTTATTTCCACGTTCCCGAGTATCCCATAATTCACACATCATGTTCACTCGGAGGCCACGCCACCGAGTGTGCCTCTACGCTCGGTTGTTTATGTTCACATACTTGCTTAGTACTGTTATTTGACTCCCGAGTCCAACTTCCATTTTAACGCATACGTCCATGTGTTCTTCATTTCGAGTTTGCATCGGTCCTCAGGGGATGCAACTCAGTCGGAACACGACACTTCCGTTTCATTTAAGTCCAGTACTCCAACACGTCCAGTTAGATCCTTCACTTCCTCAACTTCGAGCGGATCCTTCCCTCTTTTAGACTCTTGTTGGTTCTGAACCAGCAAGCCCCTTGCACTCCCAGTGGGTGTCTACGGCCGTTATTTACACAAATCATTTCAGCACACATCAAATTTCCTCGAGAAATTATTACGTTGGCTTGTGCTATTTTTCATACACAAGTTATGCGATCACTCGACGCCCCTGTACGCCAACTTCATCGCTACTCGGACACAGTCACTGTACCACTCCTAGCGCACCGCAACACCAACCTTGTGACTCTGTTGACCTCGAACACATATGGTCGCCCCGTGCATCGCCATTGGTTGAACACGTCCTCACCACTCAGCCCCTCGCGCATTGCCACTTGGCTGGACACATAATCCTTCACTCGGCCACCCCGCACATCATCACTCGGCCGCCCCGCGCGTCACCACTTTGCTAGACACGTAGTCCTTCACTCGGCCACCTCGCACATCATCACTCGCCCGCCCCACGCGTCGCCACTCGGTTGTGCACTTCTTCACCCCTCGGTCGCCCAGCGCGTCGCTACTCGGTTGTGCACATCTTGACCACTCGACCGCCCCGTGCGTCGCCTCTCAGTTGTGCACGTCTTCACCACTCGGCCGCCCCGCGCGTTGCCACTCGATTGTGCATGTCTTCACCACTCGGCCACCCCGCGCGTCGCCACTCGGTTGTGCACGTATTCACCATTTGGATGCCCCGCGAGTCGCCACTCGGTTGTGCACGCCTTCACCACTCAGCCGCCCCGCGCGTCGCCACTCGGTTGGACACATAGTCCTTCACTCGACCACCCCTCATATCATCACTCGGCCGCCCCGCGCATCGCCACTTGGCTGGACATGTAGTCCTCCACTCGGTCACCCCTAGCGTCGCCATTTGGCTGGACATGTAGTCCTTCACTCAGCCACCTCGCACATCAGCACTCGGTCGCCCCGCGCGTCGCCACTCGGGTGTGCACGTCTTCACCACTCGGTCGCCCTGCGTGTTGTCTCTCCGTTGTGCACGTCTTCACCACTCGGCCATCCCACACGTTGCCACTCGGTTGTGCACGTCTTCACCACTGGGTCACCCGCGCGTCTCCACTCGATTGTGCACGTCTTCACCACTCGCCCGCCCCGCGTGTCGTCCCTGGTTGTGAATGTCTTCACCACCCGGCCACCCCGCTCATCGCCTCTCGGTTGAGCACGTGTTCACCCCTCGACCGCCCCCGCGTGTCGCCACTCGGTTTTCCACGTCTTCACCACTTGGCCGCCCCGCATGTCACCAGTCGGTTGTGCACGTCTTCACCACTCGGCCGCCCTACGCGACGTCACTCCACCGCCCCTCGTGTCGTCACTCGGTTGTACACATCCTTGATAATCCCCAAGTGCAGGGAATCATCGTAGCTATTCCAAAAGGTGGAAGTGATAAGTATGGAGTGTCGAACCCACAAGAAGCTAAAGGTAAGATCAATATTCTCTCAAGTCCTATCTGCCACTGATACGACTCTACGTACACCGGACGTTTGCTTCCAACTAGAAACGAGAAATAAAACTACGTTGTGGGTATGAAGAGGAAAACTTTGTATGATATCGGAGAGCTAAAATATAAAAGTAGGTGTTGTTATCATAAAGTTAGAATATATTACTAAATATTATAAATAGCGAGTGTGGAATAATGACGGGTCGGTGTGCGGAATTATCCTAGGCAATGTTTAACAAGACCGGTAATCACTATTGCAATTTCATATGAGGGAGAGGCATAAGCTAGCATACTTTCTCTTCTTGGATCATATGCACTTATGATTGGAACTCTAGCAAGCATCCGCAACTACTAAAGATCATTAAGGTAAAACCCAACCATAGCATTAACATATCAAATCCCCTTTATCCCATACGCAACAACCCCCTTACTCGGGTTTATGCTTTTGTCACTCAAGCAACCCACTATAAGCGAATTAGGAATGTATTGCAACACCCTACAGCGGGAATCCCTCATGCTTGTGTGACACAGAGGGAACAATAGGACCGCACCAAAATAAAACATACGACTCATACCAATCTAGATCATCAATCAACCCAAAGATAAAAGATATCTACTCAAAACATCATAGGATGGCAACACATCATAGGATCATAATATGTGGCATAAAGCACCATATTCAAGTAGGGATTACAGCGGGGTGCGGGAGAGTGGACCGCGTAAAAGTGATGAGGATGGTGATGTTGATGAAGACGATCACCATGGCAATGATTCCCCTCCCGATGGCACTCCGGTGCCACCGAGACAGAGGAGGAGAGGTTCTCCCCCTTGTGCTTCCTCCTCCATGGCCTCCCCCCTGGATGGGGGGAGGTTCCCCCTCTGGTCCTTGGCCTTCATGGCGATGATGGTCCCTCCGAGATCCTTTCCCAGAGCCTCCGGTGATGATGGACCCCTCAGGCAGGGTGCCAGAGAGGGCCTAGATTGATTTCTCGTGGCTACAGAGGCTTACAGCGGCGGAACTTCCGATCTAGGTTATTTTCTGGAGGTTTGGGCAATTATAGGAGATTTTGGCATCAAGAACAAGTCAGGGGCCCCACGGAGAGTCCACGAGGCACAAAGGCACACTCCAGGGCGTGGGCGCGCCCTCCACCCTCATGGGGCCCACGGGACTCCCCTCGAGTAACTCTTTGTTCCAGTATTTTTTATATTTTCCAAAAAAATCTCCGTTGATTTTCAGCACATTCCGAGAACTTTTATTTCTGCACAAAAACAACACCACGGTAGTTCTGCTGAAAACAGCGTGAGTCCGGGTTAGTTCTAACCAAATCATACAAAAATCATATAAAACTATTGTAAACTTGGCATGAATACTTCATAAATTATTGATACATTGACGTATCAGCATCCCCAAGCTTAATTCCTGGTCGTCCTCGAGTAGGTAAATGATAAAAGAAATAATTTATGAAGCGTGAATGCTAGCAAGTGCATAGGTTTGATCAATAATAGTTCCAATCACTTTTTCTAGCATCATTATATATCATAATAGTAGCTCAACTCATAAAACTTCTCATGTTCAAGTAACAAGCTATTCACATGTTAAAGTATAGATCATAACTTTCTTGAAAACTAACAAACCATGCTCTTAGTCATCAAACAATTGCAATTCATCTTATTTTCGGCAAGGGTCTATGTAAGAGCTTTGATTCAGCAAACTCCACATACTCAACTATCAATTAATGTTTCACAATTGCTAACACTCATGTGATATTTATGGGTTCAAAGTTTTAATCGGACATAGAGAAGATAGGGGCTTATAGTTTCGCCTCCCAACCTTTTACCTCAAGGGTGATGTCAACAATAATACTTTATGAAAACCTACATCCAAGTGGATATACATATCCGGATCGCTCCAACACAAAGTGCTTGCCAAAGGAAAATGTAAAAAGGGTAAGGTGATGATCACCATGACTCTTGTATAAGGGTAGAAGATAAAAGTAAAAGATAGGCGCTTCGCAGAGGGAAGCAGAGGCTGTCATGTGCTTTTATGGTTAGATGCACAAAATCTTAATGCAAAGACACGTCCCTTTATATTGCCGCTTGTGATAAAGACCTTTATTATGCAGTCCGCCGCTTTTATTTCTTCCCTATCACAAGTTCGTGTAAAGCTTATTTTCTTTGCACTAATAGATCATACATATTTAAGGAGCAATTTTTATTGCATGCACCGATGAAAACTTACTTGAAGAATCTTACTCAATCCATAGGTAGATATGGTGGACTCTCATGGCAAAACTAGTTTAAGGGATGTTTGGAAGCACAAGTAGTATCTCTACTTGGTGCAAAGAATTTGGCTAGCATGAGAGGGAAAGGCAAGCTCAACATGTTGGATTATCCAAGACAATATAAAGTTTCGGATATAGGAAAGCATAACCCATTAAGTTGTCTTCCTTGTCCAACATCAACCTTTTAGCATGTCATATTTTAATGAGTGCTCACAATTACAAAAGATGTCCAAGATAGTATATTTATATGTGAAATCTCTCTTCCTTTAATATTCTTTCATGAATTGTTCAAGTGACCAATTCTGTGTATGCTAACTTTCAATAAGTTTACTACCTTACTTATTAAGTCTGAAGTCATTACTCCCCATGTTATAAGCATATGAAACATATAATAATTCAAATTTGTGATATTCAATTCATTCAACCATTTACTCATAGGATATACGTGAAGCACATGAGTAAATGACAAACTACTCCAAAAAGATATAAGTGGAGAACACTGAGTAGTCAAATAATTAACTAGCCATGGGAGGATTCTTTTTCATTCAAGATTTCAGATCCAATGATTTTATTCAATCAGCAAGTAAAATTGAAAATATGCTCCAAGCAAAACACATATCATGTGACGGATAAAAATATAGCTCCGAGTAAGGTATACCGATAGTTTTGAAGACGAAAGAGGGGATTTCTTCCGGGGCATCCCCAAGCTTAGGCACTTGAGTCTTCCTTGAATATTACCTTGGGGTGCCTTGGGCATCCCCAAGCTTATGGTCTTTCCACTCCTTATTCTCCTCATACTGATATCTCACCCAAGACTTGAAAACTTCAATCACACAAAACTTAACGGAACTTCGTGAGATGGGTTTGTATGATAAAGAGTAAACCATTCACTTTGGTACTGTCAAAGACAAGATTCATAATTGTTCTCACACAATGCCTACTTTACAATATCATTTCTAGAATTTATATTGAGAAATATAAGCCATAGAAACTAGAAAACAAGCAAACTATGCAATGAGAACAGAATCTGTCACAAAAAGAACAGTCTGTAATGATATAAACAACAACCATACTTCTGCTACTCCAAAAATTCTGAAATAAAATGGTGGATGTGGGGAATTTGTCTACTAATCTTATTCAAAAAGAATCAACTCAAAATCACTCTTCTGTAAAAAATGACAGTTAATCTTGTGAGCGCAAAGTTTCTGTTTTTTACAGCAAGATCACATTAACTTTCACCCAAGTCTTCCCAAAGGTCTTACTTGGCACTTTATTGAAACAAAAGCTATAAAACATGATTACTATAGTATCCTAATCATGTTAACACACAAAAACAGTAAGGTTAAATATTGGTTTTGTCTCCCAACAAGCGCTTTTCTTTAATGTCTTTTAGCTAGGCATGATGATTTCAATGATGCTCACATAAAAGAAAAGAATTGAAACATATAGAGAGCATCATGAAGAATATGACTAGCACATTTAAACCTAACACACTTCCTATGCCTAGGGTATTTGTGAGCACACAATTTATAGGAACAAGAATCAACTAGCATAGGAAGGCAAAACAAGTATAACTTCAAAACATTAAGCACATAGAGAGGAAACTTGATGTTATTGTAACTCCTACAAGCATATTGATGCGAAGCATCCGACGATCATCTGCATGTACACTATGACTATTCCCCAAGCCCCAAGTGGACATATGAAGAGACCTCTAACATACGCCATTGGACACAAGGTGAACCCGTTCCTAAATGCTTCCCCTTTCCACTTATCCGAGACATGGTTGCTACCTAATGCAAATACACTATGTATGCTCAGGAACCGAGGAGACAACCATAGAGATGCTCGAAGCATAGGACAAGTCCAAACGGAAGCGGATCAAGAAGTGCCTCAAGTGGAGTCGTCGCGGAGCCACAGCGGCCGGACATCCGGCAGGAGCCCGGACATGTGGCGCCACCAAATAGAAGAAGACCAAAGAGAGACGGACGCCAGGCGACTCTACAACGGCCGGACATCCGGCAGCTACCCGGTAATCCGGCGTAGGCTATCCAGAGAGCACCAAGACCGACTCCACCAGCCCGGACATCCGGCCCACTAGCCAGGCATTCGGCGTCTCGGGAAGGCCCGGACATCCGGCCCGATGCCCGAACATCCGCCCCCCTGCTTGCGTGCAGCGCATCCGGGCCGAGTCCCATGTACCCCTTCGTCCCTTAGACTATATATACTCCCCCACCTCCTCCTAGTTAGGGTTAGCATTGATTTATCTCATTTGTGAGATAGAGACTCGCTCATCCATCCGGATCTCCTCATCATGAGAGGCCGCGGCCTCTTCGGAGAAGATCCAGCTGGATTCAAGACCCCTTTACGGGAAGATCCCTCGTGGATTCAAGACCTCCTCTCGGAGATGAGCAACCGCCACTTGTATCGTCCTTTGTTGGATTTGGACCGTGTATCTCTTTGTGTTTCTTGGATCTAGCACATGTGTGACTTTATTCTTGTTGGTTGAGTGTTCTCTCGTGTTTTTCCCTCGTTCCCCTCCTCGTGTTCTTCGTGTTCTTCATAGGGATCCGCTCCAAACATGAAAGATCGGCCTCTAGGGTTCTACCCTACATCATCTTGGATCAGAGCAAGGTTGATCACGAATTTGGAGCCCCTACCCCTCTTTTTCTAGCTTGATTTTGTTGTGTTCTTCCCAAAATCCGAAAATCCCCACCAAATATAGCCCCAATTTTTTTTGTGATTTGTTGGTGAGATGATGTTTTGTTGATTTTCATCCATGGATTTGCTTGGTTTCAAGTGGATCTAGCATCTCCCCAAGTTTCCCTACCTTCAATCCACGAAATCCATCAAATTTTGCCCCCAAAATCATCAATTTCCGCCCCAAAATCGAGTTCCTCGAGTTCATCCTCGAATTTGGAGCCCGGACATCCGGCCCGACCCTCGGACATCCGGCCACCTTGGACATCCGGACATTAGCCCGGACATCTGGCTCCTGGAGCACATTTTCGCGCAAGTTCATGCAAGTTTCTGGGCATTAGGTCTCGGAAATCCGGCCCGAGCCCTGGATGTCCGGCCCTTGGGATTTCAGCTTTTCCTGTTTCACCATTTTGTCCATAACTAATTCATCCGGAGTCTGTTTTTGACGTTCTTTAGCTCATTGAGAAGCTATTGACATCCCCCATCCCACAAAAATAGTACCAACACCATTTGACTCCATAAAATTGTTGGAACTTTGGCATCTTTGCCTAGGGCTTCCACCACATCATCCGCTACACCACCACCGACTTCCGCAACATAACCCATTTTGTTCCCCATAGCATTAGTGGTTGCTTGAGTAGTGATTCGGGTGTCCTAAGGTGTTTCGGCTACTTAGGGATAGTTGCTTCTTCTTCAACCACCACTACCACTTCCGCATAACCTTGCCCACCATACACTTACCACCACCCCCAACTTAACTCAATTTTGTTTAAGCTTGTTTGAGTTGTGGCTTGTGTCTCCTAAGGTGTTTTGGCTACTTAGGGACGACAACTTCAACTCCGACACGTGCATAGCCCATCATTCCACTTCCGCATTGCCAAGTGCAAACCACCACCGCTCTCCACTACCACCATTTTGACATTTGATGTTTGAGATTCTGAGTTCGCGGTTTTTCCGTTTCCTAAGGTGTTTCGACTTCTTAGGGACGAGTCTCCATCATCTTGGTTTCGACATCAAGAACACCGCCACTCATCATCGCCCAGGACGGTAACCTCCATATCATCTTGTTATCGTGGTATCCCACCATTGTATATTCCCTTGCATTGCATTGATAACCCCTAGCCCATTTTGCATTACTTGCCTATCGAGACTAGCCATTGAGTATTGCTGGCAACGTTACTTGTGCACATTAGTTATCATACTTCCCATAGAATACATACCATATTATCGTGGTGCATATATTGGTATCACATCTTGTGTCACAAGTTTGTTCCCGCATATATACAATTGCTATCCTTGTTTGTGCATTGTGCAAAAGTGGCCATACAAAAAAAAGAAATAAAGCTTTTAAGCAAAAGAGAGAGCAAAGAAGCTTGTAAGCAAGTGCCATAGCATCATACCACATTTCATATAAGATTGTCATATCCGATCATCTTGGATCATTTTGAGAGAAACGCCGGGAACCATACATACATAGCATACTTGGGATACAAAGTTTTACCATTTTGCATCTTATAGGTTGTGCACAAGTGTCGTATCCGCCTATTGAGAAATCATGCTAGCGTATCTCTTGAGTTGTGCAACACGAGCGTTTTCTGTGGATTCCACATTTTGTGCTCATTCCGTGGTTGCACGACCCCATTTATGCATCCGTGTGTGTGTTTCTGTGTACCTTTCATTGCTATTGGTCTACTTGTTTCGCTTGCAAATTTGTGAATCTCTTTCAACATTATTGACTGTTGCTAACATTTTGCATCAAATTTTTTGTGCCACTATCCTCACCGAGCTCCACCATAAGCCTTACTTGTGCAGGTGTGAGAACCGACAAGAATTGGTACCAATTGTGCTATTTCCTTGTTACACATTTGAGTGATCATTGATCCATCTTCAACATCGGTCAAGGTACATTTGGTCTAGTTCTTCTCTTTCTCCCACTCATATTTGCTCGAGTCATGTGATGGATAGGCAAGGCATTTCCTCTCCGGTCCTCGACAACCACGACAACGTGAACAAATACAACACCAAAACGTCCATCTTCGATCTACAACGACAAATGCAAGGAGCATAATCAAGATTGCGAGAGCGCATCGAGAACATCTCCATCAACATTTTACACTCCAAAGCAAGGAAAAGGAACTACATCGACACAAAGCTTTCCACACAAAAAGAGGAGCAAGATGCAAGGATGGAGGAGATTCGGGCCTTGATCACGTCTTCTTCCCCTTCGTCATCTTCAAGGCGGCGACGTTCAAGCCACAAGTCTTCGGAGCGCGAAAACGATACAAGCGCAATTCGTCCACGTCCACATCTACATGGCGACCACCATCAAGTTTGTGATCCACATCGTCATGAAGGGCATGTCACCTCCAAGCATCATGTGCACAATGATGACAAACGCCATCGAGCTCAGGCACGACAACGATATCATCATCATGAATATGCTCCACAAGCGCAAATGCACAAGTCCCAACAAGCCCTACTTCACGCCAAGTCGAAGCTTCATGTGCAAAAGAGAAGACCGCGAGACGAGCACCACCAAGAAGGAGCTACGACTACCACCACCACTTCGGCATCTTCGCCAAGTGCTATCAAGGCATCTTCGCATTTGGACATACGACATCTTCGCCTACTTCCCATGAGTATGCCTACAATGACTTCATCAAGTCCAAGGCGACCACCTACAAGCGAGGGCGACACTTCCATCTTCGGGAGCCCCTCAAGGAAGATGGCCGAGCATGGGAAACTCCCTTCGGTCATGGAGACGAGCTACGAGGTGCCACATCATATGGACCTCCAACAACAAGACGGCGACAAAAATGTCGAGCAAGGGCCATCCCCTTCGACCACAGCGACGAGTGCAAACCTCTTCAACAACATGAAGATGGCGCGCATATTGTACTCATACTCCGAGTCAAGCTATGCGACCGCACATGGAGACATTTGCACCTACATCTCTCAGACACCCACATATGTCGAGATGACCCATTTCTCATGTGAGGAGAACCACCACCCCATGAGTGAGATGAGTGACTCCATCATATATGACATTGAGAGCATTTCCTATGAGAGAATGAGTGTGACCACCACTAGCCCCACACATGAGAGCATGCCACACATCCTATGTGAGGTTGAGCACCATTTGAGTGACTCCCCCAACCATATGAGTGAGAGCATCCTTGAGGGAGTGAGTGAGCCACAACACTTAGCGAGTGAGGTAGCTGACACGGCATGTGAGGCCACTATGATTTCTAACGACTTAATCTCTACTCCGATTGTGTTTTCTTCTTTGGTGCTAGGTCTCCTACATGACGACGAGTCTATTCTCGACGAGTCCATCCCTCCAATAGAGACGACAATGGCCATGGTGGACGATGATGCACCCCCACATGGTTCCATGAAGATGAAGATGACAATGAATGGATCTTCGACACCTCACCTACAACACATGATCCATGCTACAAAGGTAACATAGGTGATGGTGCTTCTCTTGTCCCACTAGCGGACTATCTTACCAATGATTGCTTGCATAATATTGACCCACCTATTCCCATGTTTCATGCTAGTGCAACTTCCTCATGTCATGACTTACCTATTTATGATGAATATGATGATGAGCATGTTGAGTTGCCTAGTTGTGATGCTATGCTCCATAGGATATCATGTGAAAATTCTTTTGGTCACATCATGTTTGACAATCCTTTGAACTTGTCATATGCTATGAGTGAGATCTCCCATATTGCTTCTTTACAATCTCAACATAGTAACTATGCATGCCCCATTAAATTAAATCCTATTTACACTTATGGCATAGATGATGAGATGATGGTCATTGGCTTTTGTTTTTCATGTGATGATATTGCCATGCTTCCTTTACATGATTTGCGCAATTCATCTACTATGTCATGTCATGATCACATTGTTCCAAATATGCATTTTTTTGGATGTTGTCAATATTCTCCACGTGAGTTTCTACTCTTGCTCATGAGGAGACCCCCCATAGTTTCCTCATACATATTCGGAGATGTTGATGCATTTCATACTTTGCATGATTCCCATGATTGCGTGCACCATATGCATTCCATGAATAACAATGCTCTAGATATTTCTCATGATGCATTACATCCTTTGAGTCCCCATTATGTCATACATAATAACAAACCTCTCATGATGGATGACATGTTTCTATATCACGCATCTCATTTATTTGAGCATTTGATATCTTGTGCTAACCAACACAAGCACGTGCACATCATGATGGATTATGTGTACATATACCACGCACACACAATTTTCCCTTTGCGTTTGTTTTTTGTAGGTACTCATGTATACTCGTCAACCTCTCAATCCCAAGAGTTGACGAAACGAGCTCTTGAGAGCAATGATGCTTTGGGATCACGTGAATTGTCCTTACCACCGTTCCATTCGTGCAAGGACTACGCGCATCTCTTTTACTTGGCTCTCACATGGCTATGGGCTATATATCACTTGTTACTTGATGCCCATTGTGTCATGTTCACTTTGCATGTTATACCTCTTTCTATGCCTTTGCCATGCAATTGTGACCCTTGCTTGCACTTACATATGATTCACCATTCTACTACTTCTACGTGTCTTTGCATGCTTGGTGGAGATCCTAGTAGCTGTGGTCATGATTTCTTTGTGCCCCATGCTATTGATGCTTGTTGTGTTGGGAGAGTCATGATGTCCCATTGCTATTTACATATGGCCTCTCACCAATACATTGATGCTACTTTGCTCACATCTTGCTTTCATGCTTGTGCTATGACATGTGAATTATTCATGCCCACTATTTGCACACATGACATGCCTGCCATGATTCCTTCTAGCATGTTGCATCTTCGCACTACTAGCTTGCTTGATTTGATCGCTATGATTGCTTGCTATGTTGCATCACTCATGTTCCACTATTACTTGTTTTCTTGGATTGATTACATATATGCCCATGCCTCTCACATGATATATCTTGATCATTGTCTCTTGTGTCCATTAGTTGCCTCTTTCATATACACTTGTATTGAGTGCAACCATACTATGCTTATTGATCTTGGAGACTTTGGCACCTTACTTGTGATGCATGCTTGTTTACTTGAGCCTCTTGTATTTGGTTGTTCTTGCATCATATGCCTCCATACTCTGAAATGATCCCTTGTACCTTCTTATGATGAGCATGATGCATACACTTGTTGGGTATCTTACAACATGAATGATAGGTTTTGCACCTCCGCTAACCCATTTGTTTTTCCGAGTGTTTGTCATGTTATTTCATTTTGGAGGATTCACAAGGCATTACCATCATGAGCCATATTGGTCATCCAAAGGTCTATATGATGCGTGACACCAACATTTTAGACATCCTCATAAAGGTGAACTCCTTCCCTTTGAGCCATCCTCAAGTTTACATATTGGATGGGTCACTCTTTCATTGTTGTTTCCTTCTTGTTGTCTACATGATACATCTTGCAGACGGAGGAGCGACATTGGAGATTGGATCTATGGACCTTTACATTGAGGAGCGCTCGGACTTATTGGATGCACCTTCGAACTTACACTCATGCCACGGCATAGAGCATTGGTACATCAATACTCCTTTGGCACATTGCACTCACACCTCCATATTTGTTGATTGTGCTCCCACTTGTCATGCTCGATGGACATATCATACTCATCGCAAGTTTGCACCCTATGCATGGATCGACTCACATTATGGTTGCCTTGTTGCATCTTGTATTCTATGTCATCCATGATATTTGAGCTTGTGCACTTCCTTGGCAAATTTGTTGTGATCTTCCTTGATGGCATATTCATACATCATGATCATATTGCCTACCATCAATTGCATGACAACACAATCACATTAAGCACCAATTACCATGTTCATGCTCTTGATAAACCATCATATTATGACATCATTTTGCACAATGGTTGACTTGATAACATTCACAACACCTTTGTGTGCCCAATGAATGAATTTTCTCTCATGAATCCTTTACATGTCATTTTACATCATTTGGACAAGCATCTCGTGCCTTTTCATGAACAATTCCTTTGGACGACCTCATGCTTACTTGATGGACACTTTGTGTGTGCTAACCATTGTATTTCCGAGTTCGTTTGTGTTTGCTCTTATTGCATGTATACCACTCCAGCGACACCTTGGAGTAATTGGATTGTGCCATGTCTTCAACTCCGTCCAACCAAAAGTTTGTCCACGACAACTGTTTCCATGGTGATGAGGTTTTCGATCCGAGGTTGGATCTTTCCCAAGGGAGGGGAGATGATGCGGAGCATCCGACGATCATCCCCATGTACACTATGACTACTCCCCAAGCCCCAAGTGGACATACCACGAGACCTCTAACATACGCCATTGGACACAAGGTGAACCCGTTCCTAAATGCTTCCCCTTTCCACTTATGCGAGACATGGTTGCTACCTAATGCAAAGACACTTTGTATGCTCAGGAACCGAGGAGACAACCATGGAGATGTTCGAAGCATAGGACAAGTCCACACAGAAGCGGATCAAGAAGTGCCTCAAGTGGAGTCGCCGCGGAGACACAGCGGCCGGACATCCGACAGCAGCCAGGACATCGGGCGCCACCAACCAGAAGAAGACCAGAGAGAGACGGACGCCAGGCGACTCTACAGTGGCCGGACATCCGGCCGACCCCCGGACATCTGGCGCCCCGCGGCAAGCCAGACATCCGGCACCTGCCCGGAAATCCGGCGCAGGCTATCCAGAGAGCACCGAGACGGACTCCACCAGCCCGGACATCCGGCCCACTAGCCCGGACATCCAGTGTCTCGGGAAGGCCCGGACATCCGCCCCCCTTGCATGCGTGCAGCGCAGCCGGGCCGAGTCCCATGTACCCCTTCGTCCCTTAGACTATAAATACTCCCCCACCTCCTCCTAGTTAGGGTTAGCGTTGATTTAGCTCATTTGTGAGATAAAGCATCGCTCATCCATCCGGATCTCCTCCTCGTGAGAGACCGCGGCCTCTTCGGAGAAAATCCACCTAGATTCAAGACCCCTTTACGGGAAGATCCCTCGTGGATTCAAGACCCCCTCTCGGAGATGAGCTACCACCACTTGTATCGTCCTTTGTTGGATTTGGACTGTGTATCTCTTTGTGTTTCTTGGATCTATCACATGTGTGACTTTATTCTTCTTGGTTCAGTGTTCTCTCGTGTTTTTCCCTCGTTCCCCTCCTCATGTTCTTCATAGGGATCCGCTCCAAACGTGAAAGATCGGCCTCTAGGGTTCTATCCTACATCACATATATTCCTCTCTCATAATAATTTTCAGTAGCATCATGAATGAATTCAACAATATAACCCTCACATAAAGCATTCTGTTCATGATCTACAAGCATAGAAGTTTTACTACTCTCCACATAAGCAAAATTCTTCTCCTTAGGAATAGTGGGAGCAAACTCAACAAAATAACTGTCATGTGAAGCACAATCCAATTGAAATTTAAAATGATGATGATAAGTTTCATGGTTAACATTATTCTTTATAGCATACATGTCATCACAATAATCATCATAGATAGCAACTTTGTTCTCAAAATCAATTGGAACCTCTTCCGAAATAGTGGAATCATTACTAACTAAAGTTGATACTCTTCCAAATCCACTTTCATAAATATCACACTAAGATTCAACACCCTCCAAAATAGTGGGATCACTAATTCCTAAAGTTTGCACTCTTCCAAACCCACTTTATATGATAGTATTATTCATACTCCAAAAGATATAAGTGAAGTTCATGGAGCATTCTACAATGAATATAGACTAACCAATATCCAAGCTCAAAATATATAAGTGAAGCACACGAAGCATTCTATAAAACCATACTCAAAAGATATAAGTGAAGCACAAAGAGTATTCTATAAATCAATGAAGGGCCATCTAATACTAGCATGGTTCTTAAAGAAAAAGAAAAACACAAAGGACACAAATCATGTGAACAAAACAAAAACCGAGGTATACCGATAATTATTGAAGAAGAAAGAGGGGATGCCAACGGGGCATCCCCAAGATTAGATGCTTGATTATTCTTGAAATATTTACTTGGGGTGCCTAGGGAATCCCCAATCTTGAACTCTTGCATCTCTTTATTCTTCTCACATTGGTAACTCCTTGTTCTACGAACACTTCATCCACACAAAAACTTAACAAAAACTTTGTGAGATCCGTTAGTATAATAAAGCAAATCACTACCTTTAAGTACTGTTGAAAACTCATTGCAATTTCATATTAGCATTATATATACTGTATTACAACTTCACCATGGTTCATACCCCGATACTACCCATAGATTCATCAAAATAAGCGAACAACACATAGAAAACAAAAGCTGTCAAAAACAGGACAATCTGTAGTAATCTGGAAATTTATTATACTTCTGTAACACCAAAAATTATAAAACAAATATGAAAATTTAATCAATTGTGCATTAGTAATGTGCAAAACGTTTCAGACCCATTTGACTTTCCAGTAAAAAATGTAAATTCACACGCTACAGCCAAAGTTTCTGTTTTTGTACTGCACAAAGTAAGCAAGCAATCTAATCATCCTAAAACCAAAGCTTCCATGAAAAATTCCATGAAAAATTATTTAAAGAGAAACTTCCATGAAAAATTCTACATTGTTTCCATGAAGATGAACACAAGTGTTCAAGGTCGACCCTCACTTCTCCAATGCATAACTTTCCAATCACTTCTCTTTTTGAAAAACTTTTTAGGCATATGAGGCAAGTGAATATATTTGTATTTTCATTTTTTTTAATTTTTTTTGTATGTATCACCCACAACTAAGCAAAACAAAAAGGAAAAACAAAAACTACTTAGTGAAGAAAGCAAACAAGCGTACACGAAAATATGAACCCCACGCTATTGCTCCCCGGCAACAGCGCCAGAAAAGAGCTTGATAATACCCAAGTGCAGGGAATCATCGTAGCAATTCCCAAAGGTGGAAGTGATAAGTATGGAGTGTAGAACCCACAAGGATCTAAAGGTAAGATCAATATTCTCTCAAGTCCTATGTGCCACTGATACGACTCTACGTACACCGAACGTTTGCTTCCAACTAGAAACGAGAAATAAAACTACGTCGTGGGTATGAAGAGGATAACTTTTTATGGTATCAGGGAGCTAAAATATAAAAGTAGGTGTTGTTATCATAAAGTTAGAATATATTACTAAATATTATAAATAGCGAGTGTGGAATAATGATGGGTCGGTGTGCGGAATTATCCTAGGCAATTGTTAACAAGAACGGTAATCACTATTGCAATTTCATATGAGGGAGAGGCATAAGCTAATATACTTCCTCTTCTTGGATCATATGCACTTATGATTGGAACTCTAGCAAGCATCCGCAACTACTAAAGATCATTAAGGTAAAACCCAACCATAGCATTAACATATCAAGTCCCCTTTATCCGATACGCAACAACCCCTTTACTCGGGTTTATGCTTCTGTCACTCAAGCAACCCACTATAAGCGAATCATGAACGTATTGCAACACCCTACAGCGGGAATCCCTCATGCTTGCACGACACGGAGGGCACAATAGGACAGCACCAAAATAAAACATACAACTCATACCAATCTAGATCATCAATCAACCCAAAGACAAAAGATATCTACTCAAAACATCATAGGATGGCAACACATCATTGGATCATAATATGTGGAATAAAGCACCATGTTCAAGCAGGGATTACAACGGGGTGCGGGAGAGTGGACCGCGTAAAAGAGATGAGGATGGTGATGATGATGGTGATGTTAATGAAGACGATCACCGCGGCAATGATTCCTCTCTCGATGGCACTCCGGTGCCATCGAGAGAGAGGAGGAGAGGTCATCCCCCTTGTGCTTCCTCCTCCATGGCCTCCCCTAGATAGGGAGAGGTTCCCCCTCTGGTCCTTGGCCTTCATGACGATGATGGCCCCTCCGGGATCCTTCCCCATGGCCTCAGGTGATGATGGCCCCCTCCGGCAGGGTGCCATAGAGGGCCTACATTGATTTCTCGTGGCTAAAGTGGCTTACAACGGCGGAACTTCCGATCTAGGTTATTTTCTGGAGGTTTGGGCATTTATAGGAGAGGTTGGCGTTGAGAACAAGTTAGGGGGCCCCACGGAGAGTCCACGAGGCACAAGGGCGCGCCCAGGGGGGTGGGCATGCCCTCCACCCTCGTGGGGCCCATGGGACTCCCCTCCGATAACTCTTTGTTCCGGTATTTTTTATATTTTCTAGAGAAAATCTCCGTTGATTTTCAGCGCATTCCGAGAACTTTTATTACTGCACAAAAACAACTCCACGGTAGTTCTGCTTAAAACAACATCAGTCCGGGTTAGTTCTAACCAAATTATACCAAAATCATATAGAACTATTGTAAACATGGCATGAATACTTCATAAATTATAGATACGTTGGAGATGTATCAATCCTCGCCCCTCGGCCGCCCCACGCGTCACCATCAGTTGGACATGTCTTCACCACTACACCCCAAGACGGGAACGACTAAGTTACTCATATGATCAAACCTCATATCGCACTCTGTAGCAAGCTTACCTCTTTCAAGCATCACTCGGGGGCTGCGCACGGCCGTGGGCCATGCCGCCCTTAGGGGTTACTCCCATTTGATCATCCTGTTGATCACATCAGGAATATTTTTCTGACCATACATGCTCGTTCCACCGAAGTTCCATAATGTTAGCACCATCCGCTCAGACGATCGCCCAAATCATTACCTGGAGTCAGCTTCAGGACTGCAAAAGGGTGAAAATTATGCTCCTCTAAGGATACGCTTGGCCCTTATTCTGGGCTCCAAGGCGTCAGTTTCACAAACTTTTACTTAGAGATATCATTTGCTGGTGTTCCCCCAGGATAATGAGTGGCCTCTCTCCGGAGAGTCATCCCACACACTAGCCTCGCCACTCGGGTTTCATGGCACGTCCATGTTAGACCACTAGTCTATCTCCTCGGGGAGACAAACGAGTGCCACTGAGTTTTTCCTTGCAGTCAACATACCCCGATCATTCGGGAAGCACATCCACTTGGAAAAATACCCCTTTCATGCAAAAGGGTGAAAACGAAGCTCCTCTATAGATACAATGTACTCTTACAAATATCCCTTTCATGCAAAAGCTAACGGTCAATGTAAGAAGTACTACTGGAACGATTAATCCCTGGAGTGTCCAGCCTTTTTCTACAGTCGGTAATTTCAAGGCCGAATTCATTCATCATGCCAAGTGCACAAAGATTCACTTGATTGATCCAGTTCCAGGTTGAATTTATTTACCATGCCAAGTGCACGAAGATGGCTGAGCTTATTTACCATGCCAAGCGCTTGAAGATCCATCCGATTGACTCAATTTACGACTAAAAGATATTTACCGTGCCGACTGCATGGAGGTTTAACAAGAGACTTAAACGCTCTGCCAGACTCATCTAGTCTGACAGAGGCTTGGGGACTACACCCAATGGTTGCACTCAGTGTGCCCCCACTGGAAGAGAACTCAGAAAGAAACATTCTGCTCGGTCAAATCTAGCACGAACATTCAAGTAGAACAATCCCTATATACTCCAACCGACTACCGATTCGAGGCGGAACAAGTTTGACCAATACTAGATCCTCAAGTACTACTCGACCTCCAAGTCGGAGAGGAACAAGTTCAATCAGTACCAGTTAAGAAGATTTTTAGTTCTCTCATACCCCCGCCGACTGCCCGCAGTCGATGATGGTCTCGGGGACTACACCCAATGGGTGCACTCAGTGTGCCCCCACTGGAGTAATCTCCACTCGATATGGCCTGACCGGTCCGAGTGATGAACAACAAACAAACAAGTTCTAAGACTCCCGTCGACTACCAAATTTTTTTCCCTATAAGGTGAGTTTAAATCTCCTCCATGGACCTGTTTTGAGCCTTCTTCTTCTAGGACTCAAAGCTTGAAACTCACAAGTTTGGATCTAGTACCGACTCATAATGACGTTCCTCCGGGATAAGAATGGCATCTCTCTGAGAGAGCAGTCCATGTGTCAATCTTGTTGCCCAAATTTAATGACACACCCATACTCATATCACGAGTTAACCTCTCCCGAGAGATGAACGAATGCCACCAAGTTGCTCCTCATGGGCACTTACCCCAGATCAGCCTGGAAGCACAGTGCTAGAATCCATTGAGATTTTGTTAAAGCCTTGGTTGTCTAAAAGCACGATGACAGGTACCAAGTATTTCCGTAATCACTCAGGCCAAATTGTGTCTTTCACAAACTCATTTTCAAAATCTCCACTGATTTGGGGGCTAATGTTGGGGATACACATAACTGGTAGGCCAACAAAGGGTGAAAATATCGTAAAGCATAGGGTCCACATAGCAGGTGGGTCCAGATAAATCTCATTCAGACATACTATCCACTCGGATGCATCGATGTAGCATCCACTCGGAGGACGAGGAAACACACGGTTGTATGACTCACTCGGGTGTGCGAAGACCAACAATCGGCAAGGCAGTTGAAACGTCATCTTCATAGTGGAGGTTTCATACTGGGCTGATATTATGGAATTGATGCTCTAATTTGTAACATAAGAGGTGAGCGGGTGCACACTCTATATAAGCCACCCCCACCACATAGCTCGACAGGTCTTCATTCTTCTCCTCCAAGCTCTCTCTCTTTCTCCCCATTAGTCCCAGGACATCTCCAGGCATGAAGATCCGTTCTTCTCTCTCCCACACATACATTGTAATCTCCGGATATATACTCAGATAAAACAAAGCCTCTCCGGAGCACGAGACGTAGGGTTGTTATCTCCACCGTGAGAGGCCCGAACTCGCTAAAATACCATGTCACCCATATGCATCCGATAGATCATGCTTTTTTATCCTACCCCTCTCTCATTGTCGAAGTCATTCCCACGAGGACGTGGCCAACCAAGTGGCGATTCGCGGGGACGGCCGAATGTGTTCGAAGTCAACAGAGTGACAAGGTTGGTGTTGTAGTGCGCGAGGATCGGTACGGTGACCGAGTCCGAGTAGCGATGATGTTGGCGTACAGGGGCATCGAGTGATCGCGTAACTTGTGTATGAAAAATAGCACAAGCCAAAGTACTCCCTCTGTTTTTATTTACTCTACATATTAGAGTTGACTGAAGTCAAATTTATATAAAAGAATATAAATATTTATCATAACAGATCCATATGATGCGAAAGTACATTCAATAATGAATCTAGTGTCATTGATTTGTTATTGTACATGTTAATATTTTTGTCTACAAACTTCGTCAAAGTTTACAAAGTTTGACTTTGACCAAGGCTAATACGTGGAGTAAATAAAAAACGGAGGGAGTAATAATTTATCGAGGAAATTTGATGAGTGCCGAAATAATTTGTCTAAATAACGCCCATAGACACCCTATGGGAGTGCAAGGGGCTTGCTGGTTCAGAACCAACAAGAGTCTAAAAGAGCACAAGATCCAATCGAACTTGAAGAAGTGAAGGCTCTAACTAGATGTGTGGAGTTGTGGACTCAAATGAAACGGAAGTGTCATGTTCCGACCAAGTTGATGCCCTCGAGGACCGATGCAAACTCGAAATGAAGAACACACGGTGTTCATGAGTGATGTATGCGTTAAAATTGAAGTTGGACTCAGGAGTCAAATAACTAGTACTAAGCAAGTATGTGAAAATAAGTAACCAAGCGTAGAGGCACACTCGGTGGCGTGGCCTCCGAGTGAACATGATGTGTGAATTACGAGATACTCGGGAATGCGGAAATAACAAAATGTAGTGCATGTAGAATGACTTAACTGTCTGAAGGCGCGCGAGTGGCTGAGTGGTGATGATGTGTTCAACCGATGGCGATGCGGCGGGCGGCCGATTGAAGTAGATGTGTCTCATCGAGTGGCGACGCGCGAGGCGTCCGAGTGGTGAGGATGTGTCCAACCAATGGCGACGCGGGGTGGTCGATTTATGTAGATGTGTCTCATCGAGTGGCAACGTGTGGGGCGGCTGAGTGGTGAGGATGTGTCAACCCAATGGTGACACATGGGGTGTCCGAGTGGTGATGACTAAAAGGTTGTATGAATGATCGGACGTTGTTGATCGCCGAGGAAAACTTGATGGCATTCATATGTCTCTCGGAAGACATAGACTTGACGTCCGAGTGTGGACATGCCATAAAACCCGAGTGACGACTCCAACGCGTGGTATGACTCTCCGGAGAGATGTCACTCCTTAATCCTGGGGAACGCCAACGCAAGCCATCTTCGAGTCCAAGTTTATGAGGCATGCGCCTTGGACCCTAGTGGAAGGGCCAAGTTAACCCATGGAGGGGTGTCAAGCTCATCTCATAGCGATCCTGAAGGTGGCTTAAATCGGGTGTTTTACGTGTCCGAGTGAACGGGTCCCCACGGAGGGTTGTCAGTCGAACTGACAGACATCCTTTTGGAAAGGAACTGTGGGCAATCGATCGGATCATTTCGCCGCTGAAATTACAGGTGAGGCCTTAGCCCAATTGAGTGACGCTCGGGGCGTCTGAGTGAAGCAGCCCCGTCCCACGGAGTAGTGACGCATGGGGCGTCCGAGTGATGTACACACATCCGGCGGACTGGCGACGCACGGGGCATCTTACTGATGAAGACACATTCAGCAGAGTGACGATGCATGGGGCATCCGTATGAAGTAGATGCGTCCCACGGAGTGGCGACGCACGGGCGTCCTAGTGAAGTAGACGCGTCCCGCGGAGTGGCGACGCACGGGGCGTCCGAGTGATGTAGATGCATTCGGTGGAGTGGCGACAGGCGGGGCGTCCGAGTGATGAAGATACATCCAGCAGAGTGACGATGCGCAGGGCGTCCGAGTGAAGGAGACGCGTCCTGCAGAGTGGCGATGCGTGGGCGTCCGTGTGAAGCAGACGCGTCCCGCGTAGTGGTGACGCCCGGGGCGTCCGAGTGAAGTAGACACGTGGCACGAAGTGGCAATGCATGGGGCGTCCGAGTGATGTTGACGCATCCGGCAGAATGGCCACGCACGGGACGTCCGAGTGCTGAAGACACATTAGCGGAGTAACGATGTGTGGGGTGTCTGAGTGAAGTAGACGCGTCCCACAGAGTGACGACGCACAGGGTGGCCGAGTCGGGCGAGTTGATGATGATGCGAGCAGCTTCGTGACCGCGTGCAGGGCGGACGACTGATGAGGACATGCCCAGTAGATCAATGACGCACGGGCGGCCGAGCGGTGCACGGACGGCCAAGCGTCAGTGATCCGGTTTGGTCCTGTTAGAGTTGTGTCGAATATTGTGTACAAGGTAGGTTACAGTTGGACTTGTAGTTGTATTGTTTTTAGATAGGATATGGAATTGTGTCCAAGTAGGGCACTTGTATCCTAGGCCTCTCATATATAGCGGGGGTAGACACACAATGTAACCTATGCCAACATAATAGCACCGGAACATAGGGGAAGTCGGCGGCATGTGCCGGCGTCTAGGATGAATGGGTGCGGTATTGTAGCGATGTCATGGGAAGGAGCGCCCATAGTCAGGCCCCGGGGATGTAGCCATATCAGTGAACCTCGTTAACAAATCTCAGTGTCGTGCTCGTTTAATTGCTTGGTGCTCGGATGATCAACAGTATGCCTCGGATTTATTCTAACAGGTCCAAGTGAGCCGGTCCTATCCGAGTGACCATGTGGACTGAAGGGAGCAGCTGTCGAGTGCTGGGTCTTGTCGAGGCAGAGACGACGTGTGGAGTGTCGGCTCCAGCGAACCACCCTGCCAGTCAGCAAGTACATCAACAAAGGCAGACAAAGCGGAGCCAGGGGTGTGGCGTACTGGTGGGAGCCAGTCCTTCCGTTTCCTTTTTTTCTACATGCAGTTATCCCTCGAGGAGGTTGATTTGGTGTAGAGCTCGATCAGTTGGTCGTGGAGCAATAAATCCCTGTTATTAAGCTCTATTGTCCATGTCCAACGCATTGAAGGAGTTGCCCCACGTGCAGGACCTGCATGCAGGAGGTATAAGTGCTAATTAAGCAAGAATTAAAGATGAGTCTACATGTGATGGGAGTTGAAATGGGAAAGAGATCTATAGAGGCAACCCGAAGGGGAGCTCCGCTGCGGCGGAAACCGCCGGTCTGGTCGGAATCGGACGACAGCCGAGTGGTGGTGACGAGGAGGATGTCCAGCTGGCCATAATCTAGGCGCGGGAGCCGTGGGCCGGCGCAGCCAATGGTGAGGTCGACGTGAGCGTTGGTGATCGTGTTTCACTGCTCGGGGAGCCGGGGCCGAGCGCCGGTTGGACTCACGCTTCAACGCCCGCGGAACTGGGCCAAGTGCCGGCACCCGGGCTTGTAGCCCGATGAACTGGGTCGACAGCCGGTCTTCGTGCTCAGTCGGTCGGGGAACCAGGCCGAATGTTAGCGGCAGTGCATGTGTGGCCGCTCGGCGACGGCATCGCAGATGATGTTGGAGATGACGACGGGCGGACAACGGCGCTTCACCATCCGAGAACCGAGTCATCATTCGGAGCAAAGGGAGGCATCCTTTTGTATGAGCTCGCATGCATAAGAAAGAAGAACCTTACCATCGTTAGATCATTAATTGATTGTAAAGAGAAGAAGTTGAGATGAGCAACTCCCTGATCCATTTGTATCATGAGTATTTTGTGTGGTGGTGGGGACTCCAATAGTCAAAATTTGTGGCGATGATTGTTTGACCTTCGTGATATTGTCCCAAAAAAGCATGGGTTGCCCGTAGAAATTAGTCCATTCCCGGCGATTGAAAAAAAAACATCTGCATCATGGCTCGATAGACGCCATGCCCCACGGCGGGCGGCCACTATCATGGGAATGATTCCAACAATGAGAGAGGGGGATAAAGGAGCATGATCTATCGAGATGCATATGGGTGACACGGTATTTTAGTGAGTTCGGGCCTCTCGCGGTGGAGATGACAACCCTATGTCTCGTGCTTCGTAGAGGCTTTGTTTTATCTGAGTATGTATCCAAAGATTACAATGTATGTGTGGGAGAGAGAAGAACAGATCTTCATGCCTGAACAAGTTCTGGGACTAATGGCGAGAGAGAGAGAGCAAGGAGGAGAAGAATGAAGACCTGTCGAGCTATGCTGTGGGGGTGGCTTATATAGAGTGCGCCACCCCATCACCTCTTATGTTACAAATTAGAGCATCAATGCCATAATATCAGCCCACTATGAAACCTCCACTATCAATATGACGCTCCAACTGCCTTGCCGACTGTGTCTTAGCACGCCCGAGTGAGTCACATAGCCGAGTGGTTGCTCGTTGTCCGAGTGGATGGTACGTCGATGCGTCCGAGTGGATAGTATGTCTGAATGAGATTTATCTGGACCCACCTATTGTGTGGACCCCATGCTTTACGATATTTTGACCCTTCATGGGCCTACCTGTTATGTGTATCCCCAACACTATCCTTTACCGCACTTGAGCTTCAATGTGGCAGCACATTCTTCATATAGAGAGTCTCCATGATTTGTCACTTTCATATGCTAGTAGGAATTTTTACATTATGGAACTTGGCTTTTATAATTTGATTATGGGCTTCCTCAAATGCCCAAGGCAAGTTGGATGCACACCCACTTAGTTTTAGTAGTGAGCTTTCATACAATTATAGCCCTAGTGCATCCGCTGCATGGCAATCCCTGCTCCTTGCATTAATATCGATTGTAAGGCCTCTCCATTGCGAAATAATCCGCCTAGTTAATGCGAGACTTTCACCATCTTTTGTCTTCCTTTATAAACCTCTACCAACATACTCTATTCCACCCGTAGTGCTAAGCCCATGACTTATGCTCAAATATTGAGTGAAGTTGAAAATGTTGAAGCAAGAAAAATATGATACAATTGCTTGGTTTGGCACTGGGGTGCTCATGATTTGTACTTATGAGAGGAAGATGGACTCATGCCATTCTTAATTGCTTACACAATTCAATGAGTAGGGTAACATTCGTTAAACATCATATATTTTGGAGAGTAATCATTATTTTCTAGTATTCATGGATATTATTACATTGATATCAATTACTTCATTGTTTGTCAATATTCATACCGTAAAAAGATTACATGATAAGTCATGTTAGGTATCATTCAACATCATTTTTTTGTTTTTATCATTTACCTACTCGAGGACGAGTAGGAATTAGGCCTGGGGATGTTGATACGTCTCCAACGTATCTATTTTTTATGCTATTATATTATAAACCCTGTATTCTTTATATGCAATTTTATACCATTTTTGGGAACTAACCTATTAACCTAGTGCCCAGTGTCAGTTCCTATTTTTGCCTACTTTATTGTTCGCGGTAAAACCATACCAAATGAAGTCCAAACATGATGAAACTTCATGATGATTTTTTTGGACTATAAGTGACCCTAGAAGCTTCGAGGGGAGACCAGACGCTGCACTCGAGAGGCAGAAGCTCACACGGCCCTTGTAACTCTGTTTGACCTAATTCCAGGCCCATAAATTTCCTAAAATCTCGAAACTACCGGAGTAAGAGTCGAAACAATTATTCTGCCGCCACACGCATCTATTCTTCCGCGATCCCACCTGGAGGCCTCTCTCTCTCTCTCTCTCTCTCTCTCTCTCTGATCTTCAATACAATGTTCTTTTCAGTGACCGATATGATGTAGTCCTTTTATGCGGTGTGTTTGTTGGGATCCTATGAATTCTGGATTTATGATCAAATTACACATGAAATTAATTGAGTAACTTCTGAACTTTATGGAATGTGATTGTTATAGCTATGTAATGCTTTCCGATCTATGAGTTATCTTTGGCCAGGTTGATGATTAGATCTTCAGTGGAAGTTGATGAGGACATAACCACCGGAGTAAGCGCATGAGTAGCTTTGGACCCGTGTCTGCCGGTAGATCCCCCGTTGTACTGCGGCCGACTACCGGCGCCGTGTCCTGTCCGTCATGTGGCTTCGAATCGCTGGATTAAGAGTGCCTGCGTGCTAGTACCCGACCTACGGGAAGTGGTGCTTCGGATAATTGTTGCCTCGCGGCGGACGCCATTTGGGTGTGCCGCTGCGGCCAAATAGCGCTTGCGGCGTTGCCTCGTGGCGCTGGCACATTACGTGCCCGTTGCTATCAAGGCAACCTCGCTCCCGCTTTTGGTCTCGGATGCTGCTCACGATAAAGGGTCGTGGCCCTTTCGGTTGCCTCGACCCGACCCAAAGCTCTCCGAACTGAGAACAACCGGAACAGGAGTTGCCTCTACCTCTCCACAGTTACGTGGTAGGATACGCAACTCTCTGCGCCGATCCTCAAGGACGATGAGCTGTGCCGCTCAAGAGCGACAACCGGCCCATCTATTGCCTCTGAGTTTCCACGAAAGTGGAAACGCAGGACAATGGCCGTGCTGGGCGTCACCAAGGACGTGCTACCTGGTTGATCCTGCCAGTAGTCATATGCTTGTCTCAAAGATTAAGCCATGCATGTGCAAGTATGAACCAATTTGAACTGTGAAACTGCGAATGGCTCATTAAATCAGTTATAGTTTGTTTGATGGTACGTGCTACTCGGATAACCGTAGTAATTCTAGAGCTAATACGTGCAACAAACCCCGACTTCTGGGAGGGGCGCATTTATTAGATAAAAGGCTGACGCGGGCTCTGCTCGCTGATCCGATGATTCATGATAACTCGACGGATCGCATGGCCTCTCTCTCTCTCTCGCTCGCTCTCTCTCGCTCTCTCTCTCTCTCTCTCTCTCTCGCTCTCTCGCTCTCGCTCTCTCTGATCTTCAATACAATGTTCTTTTCAGTGACCGATACGATGTAGTCCTTTTATGCGGTGTGTTTGTTGGGATTCTTTGAATTCTGGATTTATGATCAAATTACACATGAAATTAATTGAGTAATTTCTGAACTTTATGAAGTATGATTGTTATAGCTATGTAATGCTTTCCGATCTATGAGTTATCTTTGGCCAGGTTGACGATTAGATCTTCAGTGGAAGTTGATGAGGACATAACTACCTTGGATATGACCAAATATATTGCATGCATGTATATTTGTGAGGTGATTTCTAATGCAATAATTTATTTATGTCATCCAGGACAAAAATACTTCACAAACTTTTGTGACATGTCTAATTGCAGTTGTATGGGACATTTGTACAATCCACATATGAAGATAAGGGAGAAAGAGATGTTTACTTGCTATTCAAAAAGTTCTCTCACGTCACTTTTGGCCCAAGAGAAGATAGAGTCCAAGTCTCTCATGTTCTGGACTCAGATTCGGACTGCACAGACACACCTGATTCAAAACACCAAGAAATCTTTCATCCGGACACCGAATTGGGTGATTGTTTTTCTGTTCGAAAGTATATTTCATGCTCTTTCCACCCCAGTTGGAATCACCTTAAAATCATTCCGGAGCATTGAGTTATGGACCAAACAATCTGACACTGCAGCAGAATCCGAGTCAAACTACAAGTCCAAAGGTGTCACGTCACCTCCACTTGGGCCCATTGGCCTTGTACGACCTAGGGTTAGTTTTAGGCTGTCCTGGGAGTCCTCCCACCTCCTTGGCTGCCACCCCTTGCTCCTATATAAGTAGATCCATCTATTAGCTTTTTCTTTGGGATTTGTTTAGTCAAAAGTTAGCCATTGCAACTTCTTGTACTTTGTTTGTGTCCAACGACTAGACCAAGACCGGTTACAGACCCCCACCTTTATCAATACTTCATATATACTCGCAATATTCAGATTGCTTTTATCATATTCTTGCTTGTTCTTCGAGTGCTTGCAGGAATAGAGCTTTGTGGTCAGGTTGATTGTGCTTCGGCGTGGTCAATAACCTCTCGAAGTTGGTTTAGCGTTTGCTAAGGCGCAATGTCGTGCACGTTTGTAGTCGGATCGTCAAAGTCAACTCCACTAAATCGATAGTTATCATCTTACCAAAAGATCGGGACACCCTCGCCTCTATCAAGTGGTATCAGTTTTCAGGTTGCTCGATGAGAGTTTCTAGTCATCCCTAGATTAGAATTATTTTCTTACCTATTGTCCAAGAAAAAACCCCCCAAAAAATTAGATCTATTCATCCTTTGTCCTAGCCAGTCTGAGCCCTTACAATTTTCTTTTTATTGTTTGCATTATTGAATTATCGGTTGCATCATCGTGTCGAGTTGCTGGTCTTAGTGTCTAGTTCGTTTAGAGTTTCGATTTCTGCTCACATTAGTCATGCCGCCGCTGCATCGTTATCTCTTCCGCTGTCCACCACCCATCCATCAATTTCCACCACGTGCTACCCATCGTCCATTGTCATAATCATAGTTGAGATCGTTCACATCTTCACTTGATCCAATCTGCATCTTATCTAGTTTGTTTTGGAAAGAGTGAGAGAAAAAAAAGACAGAGAAAAAAAAAGAGAGAAAAAAAGAGAAAGAAAAAGGGAAAGTGTGAGGAAAAAAAAGGGAAGAAAAAAAAACAAAATTCGGATCTATCTAGAGTCAATCTCGTAGTTGAATCCGGATTGGAATCTGTTTTGTGCACTGTTTAGTAAAACAGGCATAACTCTCTCATACGAAGTCCGTTTGGGCTCCGCGAGTACTCAAATGAAAGCAAGGGACGATACGCATCTAAATAGTTGTTGAAGCTAGTTCCATATTTAGCACCTGAAAATCGGCTTCTAAATAGGTCTTTTTGCCCTTCGAAGTTCGCGAACACAGCTTGTTCCAGTTTTTCAGGCTAGTTTTAGAATTTTTTGACTCCTCATATCAACTCAGAATTGAGTGATCCTTTTTGCATTGGAAAGCTTGAGTTAGTAACATTCTTTGAAAAAATTATCAGAAAATTGGCTCAAACTTTTCAAGAGGAAAGTTGGAGAGAGAGAGTTGTTGTATGTCCTGCTTGGCAGTTATTTTTCATCATTATCTTTAATGTCGTTGTGATCTTCACTTATATCTTGCTGTCCAGAGCTGCGTAGTATCCTTCATTGATGATAGTTGTGCTACGCCGTGACCTCATTAGTGTTCTAGGCTCGCGTCTCTAGTCCGGTCTAGCCTAGGACCGGCGCAGTACCGTCGTTGAGTGTTTATTCAACATTGCATCTTTGATTTGATTATTGCTAATTTTTTGCTACCATATATAGCCAACCCAGCTCCACATATTTCTACACCGTGTATACATATATTCCCCTAGCAATCGCTTTACACAATCTTCAGAGTTACTTAACACCGCTGGTTGCCTGTCACCACCTGCCGCGTGGTAAGAACTTGTAAGATATTGATATTTGCTTTACGGTGAGCACGTTACAACAACATCCTAGTAGTTCATAGGAACATTATTCTTGAATTTTGTTTCTAGTTTCTACTAATCATGAAAGGTTTCAGAGAAAGAAGTTCTTGGACGACGAACACATCTTCACCATCACGAGAGTTGGGACAATACACACAAGCACATGGCCAGGTTAGCTCTTTACCGTCATTTGAGGGTAGATTTAATCCTGCTATTTATCTAGCTTGGGAGCTTGAAGTAGAATAAGTTTTTAGTCACCATGACTTGTCTGAACTTGAGCGAGTACGAGCTGCCACTAGAGCATTTACTGGTTTTGCTTTTGTTTGGTGGAGTGTGCATTGTAAGAAAAACATTGATAACCAACCCACAACTTAGAAAGATTTGAAAGATGTAATGAGAAAACAATTTTTCCCTCCTTACTATTGTCGTGAATTGCTTCGCAAATTTGAACAATTTAAACAAGGCAACAACACTATTCATGCTTACTACCAAGAGTTCAAATCTTATATGCATCATTGTGACATAGAAGAATCTGAGGATGATACAATAAATAGATTTTTTGGTGGTTTGAACCATGATATCCGTGTAAGATTTCACTATATTCCTCATTGCATTAATGGTATGTATGTTCACGCTTTTACCTTTGAGAGACAGATACAGGAGGATGCATTGGGTGACTACAATAACTACTATTCCAATTCATGCTCACCGCCGCCGGTTGGTTCCTCCACCGTTGCACCTACTAGAGTAGCCCCACCTCGGATTGTGAGCGCGACATCATCTCAAGAGTATGGTGCATTGTCAATGTCCATACCTACATCAGCTACGTCTTTGCGACAAGGTAACAGTAAAGGTATGGATGATATAACTTCACATGAGAATGATGCATACCTAATTAACTTGAATACATCATGTGTTGAGTTACCTGTTGATTTGAGCACGCCGCCTAGTTTGGAGAATCATGTTACTATCATGAATGCATCATGTGATCAAATAACTGAAATACCAATAATTTTGAGTGCGCCCATTGAATTAACTGTTGATGTCAAAGAACCATGTGAATCAGGAAATAAATTAGATTTGGATCAAATAAATTCTAAAATAATTGTGCCAATTTTTAATCATTTTGATATGACCTCTAATCTTGGTGATCATTCTGTGTCAGATGACTTATTGCATGTTTTCCTATTTAAGCATGTTGTAGCGTGTAAATTTGATGCACGTAAGGTTTATTCACCAATGTTGGGATGGTTTAATGATGAATATTGTCAATCTTTTGATATGAATAAGAGCTTCACTTATATGTGCAAACTGAGTTGCAATATTTTCATGCATTCTACTTATAATAATATTTTCGCTTTATATTTTATAATCTATGAAGGTTCCTCATATATACATGTGTCATATGTGCAAAATCAAGGGAAGTAAAATGGATGACATATACATATACAACATGTACACCTTGTCTGTTTTGTTAGCCACATTTAAGATTAAGCAACGCCGAGGACGGCTTTGTTTTCAAGAAGGGAAGGATGATGAGGACATGACTACCTTGGATAAAAGCAAAAATATTGCATACATGCATATTTGTCAGGTGATTTCTATTGCAAACTATTCAATAATCTATTTATGTTACCCAGAACAAAAATACTACACACACTTTTGTGTTTTGTCCAATTGCAGGTGTATGGGACATTTGTACAATCCACATATGAAGATAAAGGAAAAGGAGAAGTTTAGGTTTTGTTCAAAAAGTCCTGTCATGTCACTTCTGGGCCAAAAGAAGATATAGTCCAAGTCTCTCATGTTCCGGAATCAGATTCGGACTGCACAGACATACCTGACTCAAAACACCAACAACTTTTTCATACAGACTCCGAATTGGGTGATTCTTTTTTTGTTGGAAACTAGATTTCATGAACTTTACAACACAATTGGATTCACGTTCGAGTTAGTCCGGAGCATTGAGTTATGGACGAAACAATCTGATGCTGCAGCAGAATCCGAGTCAAACTACAAATCCAAAGGTGTTACATCACCTCCACTTGGGCCCATTGGCCTTGTACGACCTAGGGTTAGTTTTAGGCTGCCTTGGGATATCCTCCCACCTCCTTGGCCGCCACCCCTTTCTCCTATATAAGTAGATCCATCTAGTAGCTTTTCCCTTGGGATTTGTTTAGTTAAAAGTTAGCCATTGCAACTTCGTGTACTTCGTTTGTGTCCAACGACCAGATGAAGAACGCTTACGGATCCCCACCTTTATCAATACTTCATATATACTCGCAATATTCAGATTGCTATTATCATATTCTTGCTTGTTCTTCGATTGCTTGCAGGAATAGACCTTCGTGGTCAAGTTGATTGTGCTCCGGCATGGTCAATAACCTCTCGAAGTTGGTTTAGCGATTGCTAAGGCGCAACGTCATGCATGTTTGTAGTCGGATCGTGAAAGTCATCTTCACCAAATCGATAGTTATCATCTCATCGAAAGATCGGGACACCCCGCGTCTATCAGAAGTGGTGCATAGTAGTAGGTTCAATATTGTGGTGTTCTCACCTCATGACAGAAGGGGTAGAGAGGCATGTATTTCTATTGTTGCTACTAAGGAAAAAATGATGGGATTTGATCATATTAGTTCATCTTATTTTTTCTACATTACTCATCCTACTTAATGCATTGTGTTGTTTGTTATGAACTTAACACATAGATAGGCAAGCATAGAAGCGCTCTCAGGTGGAGTAATAGTAGTAGATGCAGATGGATGTTGGTCTACTTGTCATAGACGTAATGCCTATGTACTGATCATGCCATGAATAATATCATAACTAGGTGTTATTCTATCAATTGCCCAATAGTAATTTGTCTACCCCCGTATCGTTTGTTCTTGAGAGAAATGCCTCTAGTGAAAGCTATGGCCCACGGGTCCATTTAAATCATATTACTAAAACCCTAAATAACTTGCTATAATTTATTTAATTTTATTTAGTTTTGCAATTTATATATCTCCTACTATCAGATTTAGTCCTTACTATTAACGAGTACAAGGGGATTGGCCACTCTCTTGCCCTCGTTGGGTGCAAGTATTTGCTCTTGTGTGTGTACATACTGCTAAAGGTCATTTGTGTGATTCTCCTATTGGTTTATGTGAATCTCCTATTGAGGGAAATATTTTCTGCTATTGTACTACTTCATCCTTCCTCTTCAGGAAAATCCCAACACATATCACAAGTAGCATTTCACTTGAGTTGGAACATGTCATGTTAACTCTCGGAAACAAGTGGAATAGGGAAAACATATATGTCGAAAACACTCAGCTCACCTTCTTGCTTACCCAAATTCTAATGATTCCTTGCCGGTTGTGCGGCTGTAGAAAACGGAAGTGGAGAGATGAAAGAAAGGAAAGAAGATAACAGTTTTCAGGTGGAGCTTGGTGGGGTAAAATCAAGGAGGGCTACTGCTGAGATCCAAATGATGCAAACCAATATAAATCAAGAAAAAATAGGTCTTTGCACCACATTTGAGCTGCAACACTTGCCACTACAAATTATGAAATTTCTCACCAAACTGAATATGCTTGCACACTTACTCAACACTTCCCCTCCTCTCTTTTTTCTCTCCTTTTTGCTATTTTTTGCAGCACAAAAGATCCGACAACAAGACTCAAAGGAAAACAAAAAAAACTTCAGATAGAACTTGGTGCAAACACAAAGTGGAAAGCAAATAACTAGATCTCAGCAAAGAAAGGCTTGGATTTTTTGTGTTGCTTTTGTTGGGCTTTGGAGTCTAGGACGGGGAAAAACAAACTAAAAAGGATAGATCTAGCTATAAGGATATAGATCCTACCATTTAAACCTTGCTATGAATACCAGATGATGCGACACCATCTTTAGGAAAGAAGGTGTATTAAGGTTGACATGATCTTCACGGTGCAGAATCGTCGAACGATGGGGATAACTAGCTGCGAGCCGCCAAAATAGAAACAAGAGACTATGACCTGATGAGGAGGTTGCTAACCGTATCTTGCAAACCAAACATTCGTTGATCCATGATCCACAAAACTATCCCACACAGCCACACTCGAGACGTGGAGCACAAGGTTGGTGCAATCTGCAAGGGAAATCACGAACACTAACTGTTGGGGATATAACTATTTGTGTAAGCCGCCCAGGAGGGGCCGGGTTACGCAAAGAAGACTCACCAGAAAGAAGCCCAAGACCAAGCATGAAGATGACGGTTCAATAAAGGGCTTAAGGCCCACAGGCGACTTAAGGCTCGTTGTAGTAAACCGCCATAATGGCATGACTTGTATTATAAGGTAGATTTAACTAGTCACCGAGCCGGATACTGTTTATAAGCCCGCCGGGACTTTATAAGCCAGAGGGTGTCAACCCGTGTATATAAGGGGACGACCTGCTGGCGGCTTATGGCAAGAAACAACTCATCAAGAGCCGAGCATAGCGTATCTCGCTCCCTGGTCATCAAAACATCAATATCAACCCAACTAGACGTAAGCCTTACCTTCACCATAAGGGGCCGAACTAGTATAAACCTCTCGTGTCCTTTATCCCGATTAACCCCTTCAAGCTTCCTAGTTGTGATCGCTCCACAACTAAGTCCTTTCACAAGGACATCTGACGTGACAATTCCACGACAGTTGGTGCCCACCGTGGGGCCAGCGCACGGTGGATTTGAGTTATTGAAGGGCAACTTTGAAGGGCTCAAGGGATACGTAGTGGGCCGGATGACCAAGAGTCATCGCGGGAAGATCTACATCGACAACGGAGGCCGGGGTCCCGATGCCGGCTCAATTGAGTACGGGTACCGGGTCCCCTTCGGCGGAATCCACGTCTTCATCGGCCGGATCGGTGAGCCGGGCCCTGAGCCGGACAACTGCACCGACCTCGTCGAGACGGCTCAGCGTGCGAGGAAGACCCGAATTCAACCTGTCATGAAGCGTGCCTTCGTGGGCTGCATCCACGGAGAGGAACTCTCTGAAGGATATGAAGATGGTGGTGAGACGGCCATCCTCTCGGACGGTGATTCGTCTGCCGGCTCAACAGATTCGTTGTACCAAGTGCAAGACGACGTGCTAGGGGGCTGTTCCGACGGCACCAGTATTCCGGACCCCTGTGAGCCACCGAGATGGGCTGGAGTCTTTATGGCTGGGACTCAGCTCGGCTCAAACTCTACAGCAGCTACAGCAATAACGTCCGGGATTGGAGCAGCCAGGGCAGGTGGCCCCGTGCGCCCGCCGGCTCAGGTGCTGATAGATCTCATGGACAAGCTTACGATTGTGTTAACTGCAACGGTTAATCCTGCGAATAAAGATGAGCATGACGCGGAGGTGGCACGGGTGCGTGAGGAAATAGCTCAGGCCAAGGAGGCCTTGGCAGCTGAGGACACTAGGTTAGCCACAGAGCGGGCGGCTCTAGACGCCCAGGCGCAACGGCTACAATCAGAAGCTTACCAGCTCACGATGAGCTTAAACGCGTCCCATGAGGTGATGAGAAGGAGACATCAGAAAACCTTGTCCCGTTTGCCTCCGAGTTATGACCCTTGGGTTCTTTTTGCTACACCCGGAGCCGGCCCAAGTAACCCGCCAGAGACCAATCAGTTAATGACAGCCCGAACAGGAGGGCCGGCTCAGCCTCGGGAGATGGCACCTCCTCATGTGAGCATGGCACCGCCACGTTATGTGCCGATACCGCCAGGTCACTTTTCCAACCCCACGGAGAACTTAATCGCGGCTTCGGCGCGTTTGGCAGCTCTTCCCATGGACGGTGATGACCCGACAGCAGTGGAGACCCAGAGGGTCAGAGAACCAGATGGCCTTATCTCAGCAAGAGACCTATTCTTACAGCCGGGACAGGATTCATTCAACTCCTCCGCCTTGGTTAGCACCGCCTCGTCCGAACCGGAGCCCAAGTTACAGCAGGCACATGGAGTCTGAGGCCTTGTCAAGCAACGCCCAATGACGTAACCTGCCCGGTGGCTATAATCCGGTGCAAGACCGAGTACGTCAGGAGAATGAGCGGGCGGCTCAGCTTTCGTCTCAGCTAGTGGCTCAACAGACAGCGCATCAAGATTTTCCAGAGTATCCAACGACTTCCGTTGAGGCAGGAGTAGCCACTAGAACCGGCGGTGTTCCTTGTCTGGTACCAGCTCTGCATAACGTGCGCCTACCTAAGGACTTCAAGGGACCTCGAAAGGTGCTGAATTACACGGCCGACTTGCAGCCCGGAGCTTGGATCGAAAGTTATGAGATGGCCATGGAGTTATTGGAAGTCAGCGACGCTGCAATGGCTAAGTACTTCACCATGATGTTAGATGGAACAACCCGGTCCTGGTTGAAGGGTTTGCCACCCAATTCATTGGTTCATGGGCAGAACTGAAAGCCCGTTTCATCCAGAACTTCAAAGATACTTGTAAGTAGTCTATGTCAATTGTGGACTTGACAAATTGTAAATAGCAGGAAGGTGAATCTACGACTCATTGGGTACGCCGGGTCAAGGAGATAATACATTCATCTGACAAGATAGATGCCGGCTGTACAGTCCTCATTTTGGAGAAGAATTGCCGTTTTGAGCCGCTGAGGCAGAAACTGGGGCACCTTAAGCGTGATTGCAATGATATGGGTGCGCTGATGGCGGCTTTAGTCAAATATGCTGATTCTGATAGTACCAAGGATCTCGCGTCTGATGAGGAAAAGACGGGGAAGGGAAAGAAGAACGGTAATGGAAAGGGTCAGCAGCATAACCCGATGAATCAAGGAGGCAATAAGCGTAAGGCGGATGGTAACCCGGAGTTTGTGGCCAATGCCAATGCACAAGGTAAGAATCAGAGACGTAAGGGTAAGCCGCCTTGATCCGGCGGGTCAGGCCCATCTCTTGAGCAGCTACTCAATGAGCCCTGCCCGAGACACGGCACCAGGGAGCGGCCCGCCACACACATATGGAAAGATTGCGCAATCATGAAAGTGTTTAAGAATTCCAACACCTTTGATGGCCATAATAGGTCTGGTGGCGGCTCAGGGGCTGGCGGTTTTCATGGCCCGGGTGTCGGCTCAGGTTCCGGTTTTCACAGACATCAAGGCGGCTACAATCAACAGCAGTCTGGGCAAGGAGAGAAGCAGCAGCAGCAGTCGGGTTATCAAAGCAATCTGAAGCAGTTGAATAGTGGGAAGTACCACGTGTTTACCACTAGCTTATGCAAACGCGACCAGAAGGTTCATAAGAGGGCCGTGAATTCTGTTTAGCCGGCAGTTCCTCGTTACTTGAGATGGTCAGAATAGCCCATTGTATGGAGCAGAGAAGATCACCCTCCACGGGTCGATAATCCGGGCCAGTGGCCTTGGTGGTAGCGCCTCAGGTTGGTGGATATAAATTCACTAAGGTACTCATGGACAGAGCTAGTAGCATCAATATCCTCTATTATGAGACCTTTCGACGCATGGGGTTAACTGATAAGAATTTGAGGACATACAACACTGTTTTCCATGGAGTGGTTCCTGGTAAGTCGGCTTACCAAGTTGGCAAGATTGAGCTGGAGGTGGCCTTTGGAGATGAATATGACTCCAGGGCTGAGAAATTGACGTTTGAAGTGGTCAAAATCAGGAGCCCATATCATGCTCTGTTTGGGCGGACGGCTTATGCTAAGTTCATGGCGCGCCCGTGTTACGTTTATTTGCAGCTCAAAATGCCGGGTCACAAGGGCACCATTACCGTGCATGGAAGTCGCAAGGTAGCGTTGGAATGTGAAGAAGGTGACGCGGCTTATGCTGAGTCTGCCTGTGCGGCGGAAGAGCTCAAATTTTATCAAGATAATGTTGATCCAGCGAATATGACCTCCCTGAAGAAACCAACTACAGAGCATGACCCGGCGTTGTAATTTAAGTCGGCCGCAGAGACGAAGCTTGTTGTCTTTATCCCAGGTGACTCTTCTAAGCAATTCAGCATCAGCAGCAATTTGGATCCCAAATAGGAAAGTGCACTCATCGAGTTCATCCGTGAGAACCGGTACATCTTTGCATGGAAACCTTCTGACATGCCAGGTGTACCGAGGGAACTCGCTGAGCACACTCTTAATATTGATCCGAAGTATAAGCCGGTCAGGCAGTTTCTTCGACGTTTTAACGAAGAGCGACGGAAAGCTATTGGAGAGGAAGTTGCCCGACTCTTAGCAGCCGGGTTAATTATTGAAGTTTTTCACCCGGATTGGTTGGATAACCCGGTGCTTGTCCTCAAGAAGAATGGCACTTGGCGGATGTGTGTGCACTACATGGACTTAAACAAGGCTTGTCTGGCTGATCCCTTTGCTCTGCCCTGTATTGATCAAATCATTGATGCTACGACGGGTTGTGAACATTTGAGCTTTTTGGATGCTTACTCTGGTTATCATCAGATCAAAATGGTAGTTAAGGACCAGGAGAAGACGGCTTTCATCATTCCGTTTGGACTCAAGAGTGCTCAGGCGACTTATGAGCGATGTGTTCAGAACTGTCTACACAATCAAATCAGGCGTAATGTTCATGCTTATGTAGATGACATTGTGGTGAAGTCCGAAGAGAAGGAAACCTTAATATCCGATTTGAAAGAAACCTTTGATAATCTTCGGGTTTATAAAATGATGCTTAACCCGGCCAAGTGTGTATTTTGTGTACCTGCAGGCAAGCTTTTGGGTTTTCTGGTATCAAACAGAGGCATTGAAGCTAATCCGGAGAAGATTAAGGCAATTACCTCTCTAGCTAAACCAGCGTGCATCAATGATGTTCAGCGATTGGCGGGTCGTATTGCCGCTTTAAGCCGGTTCATAAGCCGGTTAGGTGAGAAGGCCCTACCGCTATATCATATGATGAAGAAAACAGACACTTTTGTCTGGAGTGATGCTACTGATGCTGCCTTTGAAGACTTGAAGAGACAGTTGTCTGAACCACCGGTTCTTGCAGCTCCCATTGATAAAGAGTCGTTGCTGTTATAGGTGGCTGCCAGTTCACGAGCCGTCAGTGTTGCCATCATGGTGGAGCGTAAGGAAGCAGGCAAGGAGCATCTGATCTAGGTTATTTTCTGGAGGTTTGGGCATTTATAGGAGAGGTTGGCGTTGAGAACAAGTCAGGGGGCCCCACGGAGAGTCCACGAGGCACAGGGGCGCGCCCTGGGGGGTGGGCATGCCCTCCACCCTCGTGGGGCCCATGGGACTCCCCTCCGGTAACTCTTTGTTCCGGTATTTTTTATATTTTCTAGAGAAAATCTCCGTTGATTTTCAGCGCATTCCGAGAACTTTTATTTCTGCACAAAAACAACTCCACGGTAGTTCTGCTTAAAACAGCATCAGTCCGGGTTAGTTCTAACCAAATTATACCAAAATCATATAGAACTATTGTAAACATGGCATGAATACTTCATAAATTATAGATACGTTGGAGACGTATCAATCCTCGCCCCTCGGCCGCCCCACGCGTCACCATCAGTTGGACATGTCTTCACCACTACACCCCAAGACGGGAACGACTAAGTTACTCATATGATCAAACCTCATATCGCACTCTGTAGCAAGCTTACCTCTTTCAAGCGTCACTCGGGGGCTGCGCACGGCCGTGGGCCATGCCGCCCTTAGGGGTTACTCCCATTTGATCATCCTGTTGATCACATCAGGAATATTTTTCTGACCATACATGCTCGTTCCATCGAAGTTCCATAATGTTAGCACCATCCGCTCGGACGATCGCCCAAATCATTACCTGGAGTCAGCTTCAGGACTGCAAAAGGGTGAAAATTATGCTCCTCTAAGGATACGCTTGGCCCTTATTCTGGGCTCCAAGGCGTCAGTTTCACAAACTTTTACTTAGAGATATCATTTGCTGGTGTTCCCCCAGGATAATGAGTGGCCTCTCTCCGGAGAATCAGCCCACACACTAGCCTCGCCACTCGGGTTTCATGCACGTCCATGTTAGACCACTAATCTATCTCCTCGGGGAGACAAACGAGTGCCACCGAGTTTTTCCTTGCAGTCAACATACCCCGATCATTCGGGAAGCACATCCACTTGGAAAAATACCCCTTTCATGCAAAAGGGTGAAAACGAAGCTCCTCTATAGATACAATGTACTCTTACAAATATCCCTTTCATGCAAAAGCTAACGGTCAATGTAAGAAGTACTACTGGAACGATTAATCCCTAGAGTGTCCAGCCTTTTTCTACAGTCGGTAATTTCAAGGCCAAATTCATTCATCATGCCAAGTGCATGAAGATTCGCTTGATTGATCCAGTTCCAGGTTGAATTTATTTACCATGCCAAGTGCACGAAGATGGCTGAGCTTATTTACCATGCCAAGCGCTTGAAGATCCATCCGATTGACTCAATTTACGACTAAAAGATATTTACCGTGCCGACTGCATGGAGGTTTAACAAGAGACTTAAACGCTCTGCCAGACTCATCTAGTCTGATAGAGGCTTGGGGACTACACCCAATGGTTGCACTCAGTGTGCCCCCACTGGAAGAGAACTCAGAAAGAAACATTCTGCTCGGTCAAATCTAGCACGAACATTCAAGTAGAACAATCCCTATATACTCCAACTGACTACCGATTCGAGGCGGAACAAGTTTGACCAATACTAGATCCTCAAGTACTACTCGACCTCCAAGTCGGAGAGGAACAAGTTCAATCAGTACCAGTTAAGAAGATTTTTAGTTCTCTCATACCACCGCCGACTGCCCACAGTCGACGATGGTCTCGGGGACTACACCCAATGGGTGCACTCAGTGTGCCCCCATGTGACGCCCAGATAATCAAGCTACAGTAACCTCTGCTAATGATGCCACGTCACTTCGATTACTGTCGCTAATCCCGCGTTAGTTCGAAACCGATTAAAATTCAAATTCAAAATTTGGCAAACAACAAAAGTTTTCAAAAATTAAAACAAAAATGTTCGAGGTGTGCAAATAAACACTTAGGAGTTATGGTGTGGGACCCATGCTTTTATAAAGGACCCAAATACTTAAAACAAATTTAAACAGAAAAGAAAATAAATAAAGAAAGGAAAATACAAAAACAGGAAACACAAAAACACAAAGAACCCCCATTGGGCCTTGGCCAGCTAGGCTATCAGCCAGCCCACCCTTGAACCCCGGCTACTAAGCGCCCACCACCAAACCCTAGCGCGCAACCTCCCTCGCGCCCCAACCCTCTCGCTCATCGCTCCTCCGCCCCCCTAAGCGGATCTGGATCGGGGCAACAGCCCCTCCCGACCCCATCGCCGCGACGCCGCATCGCCTAGCCCTCGTCCATCGCCGCCCGGACTCCCTCGCCGGCCTGCCTCCCCGTCGAACCGTCGTCCTCGTCCTCCTCCCCGCCGGCCTGCTTCCCCTCCGCCGCTCGTCATCGTCTCCTCCTCGCCTCGACGCCGCGCGGGACGCCTCCGCCACGGCCACCTCGTCGTCGCCCCGTCGCGATAGCCCCGACTCCTCCTCGAGCAGGCTTTGCTCAACTACAGGGCTCAGTGAGCCCCGTCCTCCCTCGTTCTATGACGTCAGCCGCCCCGTGCCCTCGACGGCTCCGCCGCGGCTGCCCCGTCCGGCCTCAAGACGGGCCCCGCCCGCGCTCACCGCGGCCCGCGCTCACCGTGGCCTTGCCCCGCACCGTTGCCTCACTCCCATGCCGGTTCCCTCTCCCCTCTGTCCCCGCGCGGGCACCACCGCTCCTTGCTGCGCCCGTCGTGGCGCCCTCGCTCGTCCCCTGCTCCCCGACGGCGCCGCCACTGGCGCTCCTCATGCCGCCTCTCTCCCACGCCACGGCCGTGGCGCGCTCGCCCGGCCATGACCTCGCCGTGGTCACCACTCCCCTGATCCGGCCCCTGCCGGGTCCACTCATCTGGGCTGCGCTCGTTAACCCGTTAGCCCACACCCGCTATGGCCCTGGGGCCTATGACAGTTGGGCCCCACGCCCAGAACGTTTTAATAAAAAAAGGAAAATAAAATAAAAATAATTAATCAATTAATTAATTAATTAGTGGATTAATTAAGTTAATTAATCATGTTTAATTAATCTAATTAACTAGTTAGTTTACTTAAACAGTAATTAGTTTAACCTAAACCCTAATCAACCTAAAAGTGTATGACAGGTGGGTCCCACTGGGCCCACACGTCAGTTTGACTAGTCAACACCTCTGTTGACTGCTGATGTCATCTTGGCGTCGATGCGTCGTAACACTGTTATGGATAATGTTGAATTAAATTAAATTAATTAAAATTCTAAAAATGATTTAAATCTTTTAAAATTAATATAAAATAAACCGTAGCTCGGATGGAAAAACTTTGTACATGAAAGTTTCTCAGAACGACGAGACAAATCCGGTTACGCAGCCCGTTCGTCCGCCACACACCCCTAGCATACCGAACACGCAACTTTCCCCCTCCGGTTCCTTTGGTCCAAAAGCGGAACAAGGAATACTTTCCGGATGTTTCCCTTTCGCCGGTATCACCTACTACGCGTTAGGGCACCGAACACCGCGTATTGTCTTGTTACGCTTTGTGATGCTTTGATTGCTCTGTTATTTATTGTGTTCCCCTCCGTTACTTCTTTCGGTGAGACCGAGAGGCTGGCGACCCCAGTTCGACCACGGAGTTGACGACCCTCTCTCTTGCAGAGCAACCAGCAAGCCCCCTTGATCACCAGATATCGCCTATTCTCCTCTATCTGCTTGCATTAGAGTAGTGTAGCATATTACCGCTTTCGCGTTGATCCTATTCGATGCATAGCGACATTGTTGCTACATCTGTTGATACCTTACCGCAATCCTAAATGCTTAGTATAGGATGCTAGTTTATCATCATTGGCCCTACATTCTTGTCGATCGCCTTGCTATACTATCGGGCCGTGATCACTTGGGAGCTGATCACGGTATATACTATACATACATACATACTATACAGATGGTGACTAAAGTCGGGTCACTCATTGAGTACCCATAAGTGATTACGATGAGGAAATTTGAAAGGACGGTGGCTCCATCCGGTAGAGGTGGGCACGGGTTCCGACGACCCCATTGTTACTTTGTGGCAGAGCGGCAGGCAGGTTGAGACCACCTAGGAGGCAGTGGGCTGGCCTGTTCGGCGTTCGCGGATACTTAACACGCTTAACGAGATCTGGGTATTTGATCCGAGTCGGCCATTTGGTCTATCGCACTAACCATCTACGTGGGAGTAGTTATGGGTATCCGGCATCGTGGTATCACCGAAGCCTTCGTGGACGTCACGATCGGCGCGGCGCCGGATTGGAGCGTAAGCTGCTCTTGTATTAAGGGGCTAGTTACGCTTCGGCCGCCCACGCAACATGCTGGTGTGCATTGGGCGATGGGCCCTGCACCCTGGCGCTTAGGTTTAGACCGGCGTCTTGACCTCTCTATTGTGCCTAGGTGGGGCTGCGGCGTGTTGATCTTCCGAGGCGGGCATGACCCGTGAAAGTGTGTCGGCCAAATGGGATCGGCGTGTTGGGTTATGTGGTGCACCCTGCAGGAAGTTAATCTATTGAATAGCCGTGTCCCTCGGTAAAAGGATGACCGGAGTTGTACCTTGACCTTATGACAACTAGAACCGGATATTTAATAAAACACACCCTTCCAAGTGCGGATACAACCCGGTGATCGCTCTCTAACAGGCGACGAGGAGAGGATCGCCAGTAGGATTATGATATGCGATGCTCTTGGAGATGCTACTTGGAGATGCTACTTGGAGATGCTACTTGGAGGACTTGATCTACTCTCTTCTACATCTTTGCAAGGCGGAGGCTGCCGAGCGTAGTCTTGACAGGATTAGCTATCCCCTCTTATTCTGGCATTCTGCAGTTCAGTCCACTTATATGGCCTCCTACACATATACCCATGCATATGTAGTGTAGTTCCTTGCTTGCGAGTACTTTGGATGAGTACTCACGGTTGCTTTCTCCCCCCTTTTTTCCCCCTTTCCATTCTTTCTGGTTGTTGCAACCAAATGCTGGAGCCCAGGAGCCAGACGCCACCGTCGATGACGACTACTACACTGGAGGTGCCTACTACTACGTGCGGGCGGCGGCGGCGACCGGGAGTAGTTTAGGAGGATCGAGGCGGAGGTCTGCGCCTCTTCGATCTGATATCGGTTTGTGCTAGCCTTCTTAAGGCAAACTTGTTTAACTTATGTCGTACTTTCAGATATTGTTGCTTCATGACTCGTCTATGATCGAGCACTTGTATTCGAGCCCTCGAGGCCCCTGGCTTGTATTATGATGCTTGTATGACTTATTTATGTTTTTAGAGTTGTGTTGTGATATCTTCCCGTGAGTCCCTGATCTTGATCGTACACGTTTGCGTGCATGATTAGTGTACGATTGAATCGGGGGCGTCACACCCCACTGGAGTAATCTCCACTCGATACGGCCTGACCGGTCCGAGTGATGAACAACAAACAAACAAGTTCTAAGACTCCCGTCGACTACCAATTTTTTTCCCTATAAGGTGAGTTTAAATCTCCTCCATGGACCTATTTTGAGCCTTCTTCTTCTAGGACTCAACGCTTGAAACTCACAAGTTTGGATCTAGTACCGACTCATAATGACGTTCCTCCGGGATAAGAATGGCATCTCTCTGAGAGAGCAGTCCATGTGTCAATCTTGTTGCCCAAATTTAATGACACACCCATACTCATATCACGAGTTAACCTCTCCCGAGAGATGAACGAATGCCACCAAGTTGCTCCTCATGGGCACTTACCCCAGATCAGTCTGGAAGCACAGTGCCAGAATCCATTGAGATTTTGTTCAAGACTTGGTTGTCTAAAAGCACGATGACAGGTACCAAGTATTTCTGTAATCACTCGGGCCAAGTTATGTCTTTCACAAACTCATTTTTCAAAATCTCCACTGATTTGGGGCTAATGTTGGGGATACACATAACTGGTAGGCCAACGAAGGGTGAAAATATCGTAAAGCATAGGGTCCACATAGCAGGTGGGTCTAGATAAATCTCATTCAGACATACTATCCACTCAGATGCATCGACGTAGCATCCACTCGGAGGACGAGGAAACACACGGTTGTATGACTCACTCGGGTGTGCGAAGACCAACAATCGGCAAGGCAGTTGAAACGTCATCTTCATAGTGGAGGTTTCATACTGGGCTGATATTATGGAATTGATGCTCTAATTTGTAACATAAGAGGTGAGCGGGTGCACACTCTATATAAGCCACCCCCACCACATAGCTCGACAGGTCTTCATTCTTCTCCTCCTAGCTCTCTCTCTTTCTCGCCATTAGTCCCAGGACTTCTCCAGGCATGAAGATCCGTTCTTCTCTCTCCCACACATACATTGTAATCTCCGAATACATACTCAGATAAAACAAAGCCTCTCCGGAGCACGAGACGTAGGGTTGTTATCTCCACCGTGAGAGGCCCGAACTCGCTAAAATACCATGTCACCCATATGCATCCGATAGATCATGCTTTTTTATCCTACCCCTCTCTCATTGTCGAAGTCATTCCCACGAGGACGTGGCCAACCAAGTGGCGATTCGCGGGGACGGCCGAATGTGTTCGAAGTCAACAGAGTGACAAGGCTGGTGTTGTAGTGCGCTAGGATCGGTACGGTGACCGACTCCGAGTAGCGATGATGTTGGCGTACAGGGGCATCGAGTGATCGCGTAACTTATGTATGAAAAATAGCACAAGCCAAAGTACTCCCTCTGTTTTTATTTACTCTACATATTAGAGTTGACTGAAGTCAAAGTTATGTAAAGTTTGACCATGTTTATATAAAAGAATATAAATATTTATCATAACAGATCTATATGATGCAAAAGTACATTCAATAATGAATCTAATGTCATTGATTTGTTATTGTACATGTTAATATTTTTGTCTACAAACTTCGTCAAAGTTTACAAAGTTTGACTTTGACCAAGGCTAATACGTGGAGTAAATAAAAAACGGAGGGAGTAATAATTTATCGAGGAAATTTGATGAGTGCCGAAATAATTTGTGTAAATAACGCCCATAGACACCCTATTGTAGTGCAAGGGCTTGCTGGTTCAGAACCAACAAGAGTCTAAAAGAGCACACGATCCAATCGAACTTGAAGAAGTGAAGGCTCTAACTGGACGTGTTGGAGTTGTGGACTCAAATGAAGCGGAAGGGTCATGTTCCGTCCAAGTTGATGCCCTCGAGGACCGATGCAAACTCGAAATGAAGAACACACGGTGTTCGTGAGTGACGTATGCGTTAAAATTGAAGTTGGACTCAGGAGTCAAATAACTAGTACTAAGCAAGTATGTGAAAATAAGCAACCAAGCGTAGAGGCACACTCGGTGGCGTGGCCTCCGAGTGAACGTGATGTGTGAATTACGAGATACTCGGGAACGCGGAAATAACAAAATGTAGTGCATGTAGAATGACTTAGCTGTCTGAAGGCGCGTGAGTGGCTGAGTGGTGATGATGTGTTCAACCGATGGCGATGCGGCGGGCGGCCGATTGAAGTAGATGTGTCTCATCGAGTGGCGACGCGCGAGGCGTCCGAGTGGTGAGGATGTGTCCAACCAATGGCGGACTTGCGGGTGGCGATTTATGTAGATGTGTCTCATCGAGTGGCAGCGTCTTGGGCGGCTGAGTGGTGAGGATGTGTCAACCCAATGGTGACACGTGGGGTGTCCAGTGGTGATGACTAAAGGTTGTATGAATGATCGGACGTTGTTGATCGCCGAGGAAAACTTGATGGCATTCATATGTCTCTCGGAAGACATAGACTTGACGTCCGAGTGTGGACATGCCATAAAACCCGAGTGACGACTCCAACGCGTGGTATGACTCTCCGAAGAGATGTCACTCCTTAATCCTGGGGAACGCCAACGCAGGCCATCTTCGAGTCCAAGTTTATGAGGCATGCGCCTTGGACCCTAGTGGAAGGGCCAAGTTAACCCATGGAGGGGCGTCAAGCTCATCTCATAGCGATCCTGAAGGTGACTTAAATCGGGTGTTTTACGTGTCCGAGTGAACGGGTCCCCACGAAGGGTTGTCAGTCGAACTGACAGACATCCTTTTGGAAAGGAGCTGTGGGCAATCGATCGGATCATTTCGCCGCTGAAATTCCAGGTGAGGCCTTAGCCCAATTGAGTGACACCCGGGGCGTCCGAGTGAAGTAGCCGCGTCCCACGGAGTAGTGACGCATGGGGCGTCCGAGTGATGTACACATCCGCGGATTGGCGGCGACGGGCATCTTCTTGATGAAGACACATTCAGCAGAGTGGCGATGCAGGGCATCCGTATGAAGTAGATGCGTCCGCTGAATGGCGGCGCGCGGTGCGCCCTAGTGAAGTAGACGCGCGTCCGGAGTGGCGGACGCAGGCGTCCGGTGATGTAGATGCATTGGTGGAGTGGCGGCGGTAGGCGTCCAGTGATGAAGATACATCGATGGAGAGTGACGATGCGCAGGGCGTCCGAGTGAAGGAGACGCGTCCTGCAGAGTGGCGATGCGTGGGGCGTCCGAGTGATGTTGACGCATCCGGCAGAATGGCTACGCACGGGACGTCCGAGGGCTGAAGACACATTAGCGGAGTAACGATGTGTGGGGTGTCTGAGTGAAGTAGACGCGTCCCACAGAGTGACGACGCACAGGGTGGCCGAGTCGGGCGAGTTGATGATGATGCGAGCAACCGTGACCGCGCGTGGCGGCCGGTGATGAGGACATGCCGATGGATCGATGGCCGCAGGCGGCGGCGGTGCCGCGGACGATAGCGTCGATGTTCGGTTTGGTCCTGTTAGAGTTGTGTCGAATATTGTGTACAAGGTAGGTTACAGTTGGACTTGTAGTTGTATTGTTTTTAGATAGGATATGGAATTGTGTCCAAGTAGGGCACTTTTATCCTAGGCCTCTCATATATAGCGGGGGTAGACACACAATGTAACCTATGCCAACATAATAGCACCGGAACGCAGGGGAAGTCGGCGGCATGTGCCCGCGTCTAGGGTGAATGGGTGCGGTATTGTAGCAATGTCATGGGAAGGAGTGCCCATAGTCAGGCCCCGGGGATGTAGCCATATCAGTGAACCTCGTTAGCAAATCTCAGTGTCGTGCTCGTGTAATTGCTTGGTGCTCGGATGATCAACGGTATGCCTCGGATTTATTGTAACAGGTCCAAGTGAGCCGGTCCTATCCGAGTGACCATGTGGACTGAAGGAGCTCTTTGTCGAGTCTTTGGGTCTTGTCGGCAGAGGCGGCGTGTGGAGTGTCGGCTCCAGCGAACCACCCTGCCAGTCAGCAAGTACATCAACAAAGGCAGACAAAGCGGAGCCAGGGAGTGGCGTACTGGTGGGAGCCAGTCCTTCCGTTTCCTTTTTTCCTACATGTAGTTATCCCTCGAGGAGGTTGATTTGGTGTAGAGCTCGATCATTTGGTCGTGGAGCAATAAATCCCTGTTATTAAGCTCTATTGTCCATGTCCAACGCATTGAAGGAGTTGCCCCACGTGCAGGACCTGCATGCAGGGGGTATAAGTGCTAATTAAGCAAGAATTAAAGACGAGTCTACATGTGATGGGAGTTGAAATGGGAAAGAGATCTGTAGAGGCAACCCGAAGGGGAGCTCCGCTACGGCGGAAACCGCCGGTCTGGTCGGAATCGGACGACAGCCGAGTGGTGGTGACGAGGAGGATGTCCAGCTGGCCATAATCCAGGCGTGGGAGCCGTGGGCCGGCGTAGCCAAGGGTGAGGTCGACGTGAGCGTTGGTGATCGTCTTTCACTGCTCGGGGAGCCGGGGCCGTGCGCCGGTTGGACTCATGCTTCGACGCCTGTGGAACTGGGCCAAGTGCCGGCACCTGGGCCTTGTAGCCCGATGAACTGGGTCGACAGCCGGTCTTTGTGCTCAGTCGGTTGGGGAACCAGGCCGAATGTTAGCGGCAGTGCATGTGTGGCCGCTCGGCGACGGCATCGCAGATGATGTTGGAGATGACGACGGGCGGACAACGGCGCTTCACCATCCGAGAACCGAGTCATCATTCGGAGCAAAGGGAGGCATCCTTTTGTATGAGCTCGCATGCATAAGAAAGAAGAACCTTACCATCGTTAGATCATTGTTTGATTGTAAAGAGGGGAAGTTGAGATGAGCAACTCCCTGATCCATTTGTATCATGAGTATTTTGTATGGTGGTGGGGACTCCAATAGTCAAAATTTGTGGCGATGATTGTTTGACCTTCGTGATATTGTCCCAAAAAAGCATGGGTTGCCCGTAGAAATTAGTACATTCCCGGCGATTGAAAAAAAACATCTGCATCATGGCTCGATAGACGCCATGCCCCACGGCGGGCAGCCACTATCATGGGAATGATTCCAACAATGAGAGAGGGGGATAAAGGAGCATGATCTATCGAGATGCATATGGGTGACACGGTATTTTAGTGAGTTCGGGCCTCTCGTGGTGGAGATGACAACCCTATGTCTCGTGCTTCGTAGAGGCTTTGTTTTATCTGAGTATGTATCCGAAGATTACAATGTATGTGTGGGAGAGAGAAGAACGGATCTTCATGCCTGAACAAGTGTTGGGACTAATGGCGAGAGAGAGAGAGAGAGCTAGGAGGAGAAGAATGAAGACCTGTCGAGCTATGCTGTGGGGGTGGCTTATATAGAGTGCGCCACCCCATCACCTCTTATGTTACAAATTAGAGCATCAATGCCATAATATCAGCCCACTAGGAAACCTCCACTATCAATATGACGCTTCAACTGCCTTGCCGACTGTGTCTTAGCACGCCCGAGTGAGTCACACAGCCGAGTGGTTGCTCGTTGTCCGAGTGGATGGTACGTCGATGCGTCCGAGTGGATAGTATGTCTGAATGAGATTTATCTGGACCCACCTATTGTGTGGACCCCATGCTTTACGATATTTTGACCCTTCATGGGCCTACCTGTTATGTGTATCCCCAACACTATCCTTTACCGCACTTGAGCTTCAATGTGGCAGCACATTCTTCATATAGAGAGTCTCCATGATTTGTCACTTTCATATGCTAGTAGGAATTTTTACATTATGAAACTTGGCTTTTATAATTTGATTATGGGCTTCCTCAAATGCCCAAGGAAAGTTGGATGCACACCCACTTAGTTTTAGTAGTGAGCTTTCATACAATTATAGCCCTAGTGCATCCGCTGCATGGCAACCCCTGCTCCTTGCATTAATATCGATTGTAAGGCCTCTCCATTGCAAAATAATCCGCCTAGTTAATGCGAGACTTTCACCATCTTTTGTCTTCCTTTATAAACCTCTACCAACATACTCTATTCCACCCGTAGTGCTAAGCCCATGACTCATTCTCAAATATTGAGTGAAGTTGAAAATGTTGAAGCAAGAAAAATATGATACAATTGCTTGGTTTGGCACTGGGGTGCTCATGATTTGTACTTATGAGAGGAAGACGGACTCATGCCATTCCTAATTGCTTACACAATTCAATGAGTAGGGTAACATTCGTTAAACATCATATATTTTGGAGAATAATCATTATTTCTAGTATTCATGGATATTATTACATTGATATCAATTACTTCATTGTTTGTCAATATTCATACCGTAAAAAGATTACATGATAAGTCATGTTAGGTATCATTCAACATCATTTTTTGTTTTATCATTTACCTACTCGAGGGGCGAGTAGGAATTAAACTGAGGGATGTTGATCGTCTCCAACGTATCTATTTTTATGCTATTATATTATAAACCTTGTATTCTTTATATGCAATTTTATACCATTTTGGGAACTAACCTATTAACCTAGTGCCCGATGTCGGTTCCTATTTTTGCCTACTTTATTGTTAGCGGTAAAACCGTACCAAATGAAGTCCAAACATGATGAAACTTCATGATGATTTTTTTGGACTATAAGTGACCCTAGAAGCTTCGAGGGGAGACCAGACGCTGCACTCGAGAGGCAGAAGCTCACACGGCCCTTGTAACTCCGTTTGACCTAATTCCAGGCCCATAAATTTCCTAAAATCCCGAAACTACCGGAGTAAGAGTCGAAACAATTATTCTGCCGCCACACGCATCTATTCTTCCGCGATTCCACCTGGAGGCCTCCCTCTCTCTCTCTCTCTCTCTGATCTTCAATACAATGTTCTTTTCAGTGACCGATATGATGTAGTCCTTTTATGCGGTGTGTTTGTTGGGATCCTATGAATTCTGGATTTATGATCAAATTACACATGAAATTAATTGAGTAATTTCTGAACTTTATGAAATGTGATTGTTATAGCTATGTAATGCTTTCCGATCTATGAGTTATCTTTGGCCAGGTTGACGAGGACATAACCACCGGAGTAAGCGCATGAGTAGCTTTGGACCCATGTCTGCCGGTAGATCCCCCGTTGTACTGCGGCCGACTACCGGCGCCGTGTCCCGTCCATCATGTGGCTTCGAATCGCTGGATTAAGAGTGCTTGCTTTCTAGTACCCGACCTACGGGAAGTGGTGCTTCGGATAATTGTTGCCTCGCGGCGGACGCCATTTGGGTGTGCCGCTGCGGCCAAATAGCGTTTGCGGCATTGCCTCGTGGCGCTGGCACATTACGTGCCCGTTGCTATCAAGGCAACCTCGCTCCCGCTTTTTGTCTCGGATGCTGCTCACGATAAAGGGTCGTGGCCCTTTCAGTTGCCTCGATCCGACCCAAAGCTCTCGGCGAGAACAACGAACAGGAGTTGCCTCTACCTCTCCACGATTACGTGGTAGGATCGCAACTCTGCGCCCGATCCTCAAGGGCGATGGTGAGCCGCTCAAGAGCGACAACCGGCCCATCTGTTGCCTCACGAGTTTCCACGAAGTGGAAGCACATGACGATAGCCGTCTTTGGGCGTCACCAAGGCGTGCTACTGGTTGATCCTGCCATAGTCATATGCTTGTCTCAAAGATTAAGCCATTCATGTGCAAGTATGAACCAATTTGAACTGTGAAACTGCGAATGGCTCATTAAATCAGTTATAGTTTGTTTGATGGTACGTGCTACTCGGATAACCGTAGTAACTCTAGAGCTAATATGTGCAACAAATCCCGACTTCTGGGAGGGGCGCATTTATTAGATAAAAGGCTGACGCGGGCTCTACTCGCTGATCCGATGATTCATGATAACTCGACGGATCGCACGGCCTCTCTCTCTCTCTCTCTCTCTCACTCTCTCTCTGATCTTCAGTGACCGATATGATGTAATCCTTTTATGCGGTGTGTTTGTTGGGATTCTATGAATTCTGGATTTATGATCAAATTACACATGAAATTAATTGAGTAATTTCTGAACTTTATGAAGTGTGATTGTTATAGCTATGTAATGCTTTCCGATCTATGAGTTATCTTTGGCCAGGTTGACGATTAGATCTTCAGTGGAAGTTGATGAGGACATAACTACCTTGGATATGACCAAATATATTGCATACATGTATATTTGTGAGGTGATTTCTAATGCAATAATTTATTTATGTCATCCAGGACAAAAATACTTCAGAAACTTTTGTGACATGTCTAATTGCAGGTGTATGGGACATTTGTACAATCCACATATGAAGATAAGGGAGAAAGAGATGTTTACTTGCTATTCAAAAAGTTCTCTCACGTCACTTTTGGCCCAAGAGAAGATAGAGTCCAAGTCTCTCATGTTCTGGACTCAGATTCGGACTGCACAGACACACCTGATTCAAAACACCAAGAAATCTTTCATCCGAACACCGAATTGGGTGATTCTTTTTCTGTTCGAAAGTATATTTCATGCTCTGTCCAACCCAATTAGAATCACCTTAAAATCATTCCGGGCATTGAGTTATGGACGAAACAATCTGACGCTGCAGCAGAATCCGAGTCAAACTACAAGTCCAAAGGTGTCACGTCACCTCCACTTGGGCCCATTGGCCTTGTACGACCTAGGGTTAGTTTTAGGCTGTCTTGGGACGTCCTCCCACCTCCTTGGCCGCCACCCCTTGCTCCTATATAAGTAGATCCATCTAGTAGCTTTTTCTTTGGGATTTGTTTAGTCAAAAGTTAGCCATTGCAACTTCGTGTACTTTGTTTGTGTCCAACGACCAGACCAAGACCGCTTACGGACCCCCACCTTTATCAATACTTCATATATACTCGCAATATTCAGATTGCTTTTATCATATTCTTGCTTGTTCTTCGATTGTTTGCAGGAATAGAGCTTTGTGATCAGGTTGATTGTGCTCCAGCGTGGTCAATAACCTCTCAAAGTTGGTTTAGCGTTTGCTAAGGCGCAATGTCGTGCACGTTTGTAGTCGGATCGTCAAAGTCAACTCCACCAAATCGATAGTTATCATCTTACCGAAAGATCGGGACACCCTCGCCTCTATCAAGTGGTATCAGTTTTCAGGTTGCTCGATATGAATTTCCAGTCATCCCTAGATTAGAATTATTTTCTTACCTATTGTCTAAGAAAAAAAAAACCAAAAAAAATTAGATCTATTCATCCTTTGTCCTAGCCAGTCTGAGCCCTTACAATTTTCCTTTTATTGTTTGCATTATTGAATTATCGGTTGCATCATCGTGTCGAGTTGCTGGTCTTAGTGTCTAGTTTGTTTAGAGTTTCGATTTCTGCTCACATTAGTCACGCCGCTGCTGCATCGTTATCTCTTCCGTTGTCCACCACCCATCCATCAATTTCCACCACGTGCTACCCATCGATCATTGTCATAATCATAGTTGAGATCGTTCACATCTTCACTTGATCCAATCTGCACCTTATCTAGTTTGTTTTGGAAAGAGTGAGAGAAAAAAAAGACAGAGAAAAAAAAAGAGAGAAAAAAAGAGAAAGAAAAAGGAAAAGTGTGAGGAAAAAAAGGGAAGAAAAAAAACAAAATTCGGATCTATCTAGAGTCAATCTCGTAGTTGAATCCGGATTGGAATCTGTTTTGTGCACTGTTTAGTAAAACAGGCATAACTCTCTCATACAAAGTCCGTTTGGGCTCCGCGAGTACTCAAATGAAAGCTAGGGACGATACGCATCTAAATAGTTGCTGAAGCTAGTTCCATATTTGGTACCTCAAAATCGGCTTCTAAATAGGTCTTTTTGCCCTCCGAAGTTCGCGAACACAGCTTGTTCCAGTTTTTCAGGCTAGTTTTAGAATTTTTTGACTCCTCATATCAACTCAGAATTGAGTGATCCTTTTTGCATTGGAAAGCTTGAGTTAATAGCATTCTTTGAAAAAAATTTATCAGAAAATTGGCTCAAACTTTTCAAGAGGAAAGTTGGAGAGAGAGTTGTTGTATGTCCTGCTTGGCAGTTAATTTTCATCATTATCTTTAATGTCGTTGTGATCTTCACTTATATCTTGCTGTCCAGAGCTGCGTAGTATCCTTCATTGATGCTAGTTGTGCTACACCGTGACCTCATTAGTGTTCTAGGCTCGCGTCTCTAGTCCGGTCTAGCCTAGGACCGGCACAGTACCGTCGTTGAGCGTTTATTCAACATTGCATCTTTGAATTGATTATTGCTAATTTTTTGCTACCATATATAGCCAACCCAGCTCCACATATTTCTACACCGTGTATACATATATTCCCCTAGCAATCGCTTTACACAATCTTCAGAGTTACTTGACACCGCTGGTTGCCTGTCACCACCTGCCGCGTGGTAAGAACTTGTAAGATACTGATATTTGCTTTACGGTGAGCACGTTACAACCACATCCTAGTAGTTCATAGGAACATTATTCTCGAATTTTGTTTCTAGTTTCTACTAATCATGAAAGGTTTCAGAGAAAGAAGTTCTTGGACGATGAACACATCTTCGCCATCACGAGAGTTGGGACAATACACACAAGCACATGGCCAAGTTAGGTCTTTACCGTCATTTGAGGGTAGATTTAATCCTGCTATTTATCTAGCTTGGGAGCTTGAAGTAGAATAAGTTTTTAGTCACCATGACTTGTCTGAACTTGAGCGAGTACGAGCTGCCACTAGAGCATTTACTGGTTTTGCTTTTGTTTGGTGGAGTGTGCATTGTAAGAAAAACATTGATAACCAACCCACAACTTAGAAAGATTTAAAATATGTAATGAGAAAACAATTTTTCCCTCCTTACTATTGTCGTGAATTGCTTCGCAAATTTGAACAATTTAAACAAGGCAACAACACTATTCATGCTTACTACCAAGAGTTCAAATCTTATATGCATCATTGTGACATAGAAGAATCTGGGGATGATACAATGAATAGATTTTTTGGTGGTTTGAACCATGATATCCGTGTAAGATTTCACTATATTCCTCATTGCATTAATGGTATGTATGTTCACGCTTGTACCTTTGAGAGACAGATACAGGAGGATGCATTGGGTGACTACAATAACTAATATTCCAATTCATGCTCACCACCGCCGGTTGGTTCCTCCACCGTTGCACCTACTAGAGTAGCCCCACCTCGGATTGTGAGCGCGACATCATCTCAAGAGTATGGTGCAATTTCAATGTCCATACCTACATCAGCTACGTCTTTGCGACAAGGTAACAGTAAAGGTATTGATGATATAACTTCACATGAGAATGATGCATACCTAATTAACTTGAATACATCATGTGTTGAGTTACCTGTTGATTTGAGCACGCCGCCTAGTTTGGAGAATCATGTTACTATCATGAATGCATCATGTGATCAAATAACTGAAATACCAACAATTTTGAGTGCGCCCATTGAATTAACTGTTGATGTCAAAGAACCATGTGAATCAGGAAATAAATTAGATTTGGATCAAATAAATTTTAAAATAATTGTGCCAATGTTTAATCATTTTGATATGACCTCTAATCTTGGTGATCATTCTGTGTCAGATGACTTATTGCATGTTTTCCTATTTAAGCATGTTGTAGCGTGTAAATTTGATGCACGTAAGGTTTATTCACCAATGTTGGGATGGTTTAATGATGAATATTGTCAATCTTTTGATATGAATAAGAGCTTCACTTATATGTGAAAACTGAGTTGCAATATTTTCATGCATTCTACTTATAATAATATTTTGGCTTTATATTTTATAATCTATGAAGGTTCCTCATATATACATGTGTCATATGTGCAAAAATCAAGGGAAGTAAAAATGGATGACATATACCTATACAACATTTACACCTTGTCTGTTTTGTTAGCCACATTTAAGATTAAGCAACGCCGAGGACGGATTTGTTTTCAAAAAGGGGAGGATGATGAGGACATGACTACCTTGGATAAAAGAAAAAATATTGCATACATGCATATTTTTCAGGTGATTTCTATTGCAAACTATTCAATAATCTATTTATGTTACCCAGAACAAAAATACTTCACACACTTTTGTGTTTTGTCCAATTGCAGGTGTATGGGACATTTGTACAATCCACATATGAAGATAAAGGAAAAGGAGAAGTTTAGGTTTTGTTCAAAAAGTCGTGTCATGTCACTTTTGGGCCAAAAGAAGATATAGTCCAAGTCTCTCACGTTCTGGATTCAGATTCGGACTGCACAGACATACCTGACTCAAAACACCAACAACTTTTTCATACAGACTCCGAATTGGGTGATTCTTTTTTTGTTGGAAACTAGATTTCGTGAACTTTCCAACACAATTGGATTCACCTTCGAGTTCATCCGGAGCATTGAGTTATGGACGAAACAATCTAATGCTGCAGTAGAATCCGAGTCAAACTACAAATCCAAAGGTTTTACATCACCTCCACTTGGGCCCATTGGCCTTGTATGACCTAGGGTTAGTTTTAGGCTGCCTTGGGATGTCCTCCCACCTCCTTGGCCGCCACCCCTTTCTCCTATATAAGTAGATCCATCTAGTAGCTTTTCCCTTGGGATTTGTTTAGTTAAAAGTTAGCCATTGCAACTTCGTGTACTTCGTTTGTGTCCAACGACCAGACGAAGACCGCTTACGGATCCCCACCTTTATCAATACTTCATATATACTCGCAATATTCAGACTGCTATTATCATATTCTTGCTTGTTCTTCGATTGCTTGCAGGAATAGACCTTTGTGGTCAGGTTGATTGTGCTCCGGCATGGTCAATAACCTCTCGAAGTTGGTTTAGCGATTGCTAAGGCGCAACGTCATGCATGTTTGTAGTCGGATCGTCAAAGTCATCTTCACCGAATCAATAGTTATCATCTCATCGAAAGATCGGGACACCCCGCCTCTATCAGAAGTGGTGCATAGTAGTAGGTTCAATATTGTGGTGTTCTCACCTCATGACAGAAGGGGTAGAGAGGCATGTATTTCTATTGTTGCTACTAAGGAAAAAATGATGGGATTTGATCATATTAGTTCATCTTATTTTTTCTACATTACTCATCCTACTTAATGCATTGTGTTGTTTGTTATGAACTTAACACATAGATAGGCAAGTATAGAAGCGCTCTCAGGTGGAGTAATAGTAGTAGATGCAGATGGATGTTGGTCTACTTGTCATAGACGTAATGCCTATGTACTGATCATGCCATGAATAATATCATAACTAGGTGTTATTCTATCAATTGCCCAATAGTAATTTGTCTACCCCCGTATCGTTTGTTCTTGAGAGAAATGCCTCTAGTGAAAGCTATGGCCCACGGGTCCATTTAAATCATATTACTAAAACCCTAAATAACTTGCTATAATTTATTTAATTTTATTAGTTTTGCAATTTATATATCTCCTACTATCAGATTTAGTCCTTACTATTACTTGAGTACAAGGGATTGACCACTCTCTTGCCCTCGTTGGGTGCAAGTATTTGCTCTTGTGTGTGTACATACTGCTAAAGGTCATTTGTGTGATTCTCCTATTGGTTTATGTGAATCTCCTATTGAGGGAAATATTTTCTGCTATTGTACTACTTCATCCTTCCTCTTCAGGAAAATCCCAACACATATCACAAGTAGCATTTCACTTGATTTGGAACATGTCATGTTAACTCTCGGAAACAAGTGGAATAGGGAAAACATATATGTCGAAAACACTCAGCTCACCTTCTTGCTTACCCAAATTCTAATGATTCCTTGCCGGTTGTGCGGCTGTAGAAAACGGAAGTGGAGAGATGAAAGAAAGGAAAGAAGCTAACAGTTTTCAGGTGGAGCTTGGTGGGGTAAAATCAAGGAGGGCTACTGCTGAGATCCAAATGATGCAAACCAATATAAATCAAGAAAAAATAGGTCTTTGCACCACATTTGAGCTGCAACACTTGCCACTACAAATTATGAAATTTCTCACCAAACTGAATATGCTTGCACACTTACTCAACACTTCCCCTCCTCTCTTTTTTCTCTCCTTTTTGCTATTTTTTGCAGCACAAAAGATCCAACAACAAGACTCAAAGGAAAACAAAAAAACTTCAGATAGAACTTGGTACAAACACAAAGTGGAAAGCAAATAACTAGATCTCAGCAAACAAAGGCTTGGATTTTTTGTGTTGCTTTTGTTTGGCTTTGGAGTCTAGGACGGGGAAAAAACAAACTCAAAAGGATAGATCTAGCTATAAGGATATAGATCCTACCATTTAAACCTTGCTATGAATACCAGATGATGCGACACCATCTTTAGGAAAGAAGGTGTATTAAGGTTGACACGATCTTCACGGTGCAGAATCGTCGAACGATGGGGATAACTAGCTGCGAGCCGCCAAAATAGAAACAAGAGACTATGACCTGATGAGGAGGTTGCTAACCGTATCTTGCAATCCAAACATTCGTTGATCCATGATCCACAAAACTATCCCACACAGCCACACTCGAGACGTGGAGCACAAGGTAGGTGCAATCTACAAGGGAAATCACGAACACTAACTATTGGGGATATAACTATTTGTGTAAGCCGCCCAGGAGGGGCCGCGTTACGCAAAGAAGACTCACCAGAAAGAAGCCCAAGACCAAGCATGAAGATGACGGTTCAATAAAGGGCTTAAGGCCCACAGGCGACTTAAGGCTCGTTGTAGTAAACCGCCATAATGGCATGACTTGTATTATAAGGTAGATTTAACTAGTCACCGAGCCGGATACTGTTTATAAGCCCGCCGGGACTTTATAAGCCAGAGGGTGTCAACCCGTGTATATAAGGGGACGACCTGCTGGCGTCTTAGGGTAAGAAACAACTCATCAAGAGCCGAGCATAGCGTATCTCGCTCCCTGGTCATCAAAACATCAATATCAACCCAACTAGACGTAGGCCTTACCTTCACCGTAAGGGGCCGAACTAGTATAAGCCTCTCGTGTCCTTTATCCTGATTAACCCCTTCAAGCTTCCTAGTTGTGATGGCTCCACAACTAAGTCCTTTCACGAGGACATCTGACGTGGCAATTCCACGATAGTTGGCGCCCACCGTGGGGCCAGCGCACGGTGAATTTCAATTATTGAAGGGCAACTTTGAAGGCTCAAGGGATACGTAGTGGGCCAGATGACCAAGAGTCATCGCGGGAAGATCTACATTGACAACGAAGGCCAGGGTCCCGATGTCGGCTCAATTGAGTACGGGTACCGGGTCCCCTTCGGCGGAATCCACGTCTTCATCGGCCGGATCGGTGAGCCGGGCCCTGAGCCCGGACAACTGCACCGACCTCGTTGAGACGGCTCAGCGTGCGAGGAAGACCCGAATTCAACCTGTCATGAAGCGTGCCTTCATGGGCTACATCCACGGAGAGGAACTCTTTGAAGGATATGAAGATGGTGGTGAGACGGCCGTCCTCTCGGACGGTGATTCGTCTGCCGGCTCAATAGATTCGTTGTACCAAGTGCAAGACGACGTGCTAGGGGGCTGTTCCGATGGCACCAGTATTCCGGACCCCTGTGAGCCGCCGAGATGGGCAGGAGTCTTTATGGCTGGGACTCAGCTCGTCTCAAACTCTACAGCAGCTACAGCAATAACATCCGGGATAGGAGCAGCCGGGGCAGGTGGCCCCGTGCGCCCGCCGGCTCAGGTGCTGATAGATCTCATGGACAAGCTTACGATCGTGTTAACCGCAACAGTTATTCCTGCGAATAAAGATGAGCATGACGCGGAGGTGGCACGGGTGCGTGAGGAAATAGCTCAGGCCAAGGAGGCCTTGGCAGCTGAGGACACTAGGTTAGCCATAGAGCGGGCGGCTCTAGACGCCCAGGCGCAACGGCTACAATCAGAAGCTTACCAGCTCATGATGAGCTTAAATGCGTCCAATGAGGTGATGAGAAGGAGACATCAGAAAACCTTGTCCCGTTTGCCTCCGAGTTATGACCCTCGGGTTCTTTTTGCTACACCCGGAGCCGGCCCAAGTAACCCGCCAGAGACCAATCAGTTAATGACAGCCGGAACAGGAGGGCTGGCTCAGCCTCGGGAGATGGCACCTCCTCATGTGAGCATGGCACCGCCGCGTTATGTGCCGATACCGCCAGGTCACTTTTCCAACCCCACGGAGAACTTAATCGCGGCTTCAGCGCGTTTGGCGGCTCTTCCCATGGACGGTGATGACCCGACAGCAGTGGAGACCCAGAGGGTCAGAGAACTTCTCCAGACGGCCTTAGCTCAGCGAGAGACCTATTCTTACAGCCGGGACAGGATTCATTCAACTCCTCCGCCTTGGTTAGCACCGCCTCGTCCGAACCGGAGCCCAAGTTACAGCAGGCACATGGAGTCTGAAGCCTTGTCAAGCAACGCCCAACGCCGTAACCTGCCCGGTGGCTACAATCCGGTGCAAGACCGAGTACGTCAGGAGAACGAGCGGGCGGCTCAGCTTTCGTCTCAGCTAGCGGCTCAACAAACAGCGCATCAAGATTTTCCAGAGTATCCAACGACTTCCGTTGAGGTAGGAGTAGCCACTAGAACCGGCGGTGTTCCTTCTCTGGTACCAGCTCTACGTAACGTGCGCCTACCCAAGGACTTCAAGGGACCTCGAAAGGTGCTGAATTACACGGCCGACTTGCAGCCCGGAGCTTGGATCGAAAGTTATGAGATGGCCATGGAGTTATTGGAAGTCAGCGACGCTGCAATGGCTAAGTACTTCACCATGATGTTAGATGGAACAACCCGGTCCTGGTTGAAGGGTTTGCCACCCAATTCATTGGTTCGTGGGCAGAACTGAAAGCCTGTTTCATCCAGAACTTCAAAGACACTTGTAAGCAGTCTATGTCAATTATGGACTTGACAAATTGTAAACAGGAGGAAGGTGAATCTACGACTCATTGGGTACGCCGGGTCAAGGAGATAATACATTCATCTGAGAAGATGGATGCCGGATCTACAGTCCTCATTTTGGAGAAGAATTGCCGTTTTGAGCCGCTGAGGCAGAAACTGGGGCGCCTTAAGCGTGATTGCAATGATATGGGTACGCTGATGGCGGCATTAGTCAAATATGCTGATTCTGATAGTACCAAGGATCTCGCGTCTGATGAGGAAAAGACGGGGAAGGGAAAGAAGAACGGTAATGGAAAGGGTCAGCAGCATAACCCGATGAATCAAGGAGGCAATAAGCGTAAGGCGGATGGTAACCCGGAGTTTGTGGCCAATGCCAATGCACAAGGTAACATTCAGAGACGTAAGGGTAAGCCGCCTTGATCCGACGGGTCAGGCCCATCTCTTGAGCAGCTACTCAATGAGCCCTGCCCGAGACACGGCACCAGGGAGCGGCCCGCCACACACCTGTGGAAAGATTGCGCAATCATGAAAGTGTTTAAGAATTCCAACACCTTTGATGGCCATAATGGGTCTGGTGGCGGCTCAGGGGCTGGCGGTTTTCATGGCTCGGGTGTCGGCTTAGGTTCCGGTTTTCACAGACATCAAGGCGGCTACAATCAATTGCAGTCTGGGCAAGGAGAGAAGCAGCAGAAGCAGTTGGGTTATCAAAGCAATCTGAAGCAGTTGAATAGTGGGAAGTACCACGTGTTTACCACTAGCTTATGCAAACGCGACCAGAAGGTTCATAAGAGGGCCGTGAATTCTGTTGAGCCGGCAGTTCCTCGTTACTTGAGATGGTCAGAATAGCCCATTGTATGGAGCAGAGAAGATCACCCTCCACGGGTCGATAATCCGGGCCAGTGGCCTTGGTGGTAGCGCCTCAGGTTGGTGGATATAAATTCACTAAGGTACTCATGGACAGAGGTAGTAGCATCAATATCCTCTAGACCTTTCGACACATGGGGTTAACTGATAAGAATTTGAGGACATCCAACACTGTTTTCCATGGAGTGGTTCCTGGTAAGTCGGCTTACCCAGTTGGCAAGATTGAGCTGGAGGTGGCCTTTGGAGATGAATATGACTCCAGGGCTGAGAAATTGACGTTTGAAGTGGTCAAAATCAGGAGCCCATATCATGCTCTGTTTGGGTGGCCGGCTTATGCTAAGTTCATGGCGCGCCCGTGTTACGTTTTTTTGCACAATGCCAGGTCACAAGGGCACCATTACTGTGCATGGAAGTCGCAAGGTAGCGTTGGAATGTGAAGAAGGCGACGCGGCTTATGCTGAGTCTGCCTGTGCGGCGGAAGAGCTCAAATTTTATCAAGATAATGTTGATCCAGCGAATATGACCTCCCTGAAGAAACCAACTACAGAGCATGACCCGGCGTTGAAATTTAAGTCGGCCGCAGAGACGAAGCTTGTTGACTTTACCCCATGTGACTCTTCTAAGCAATTCAGCATCAGCAGCAATTTGGATCCCAAATAGGAAAGTGCACTCATCGAGTTCATCCGTGAGAACCGGTACATCTTTGCATGGAAACCTTCTGACATGCCGGGTGTACCGAGGGAGCTCGCTGAACACACTCTTAATATTGATCCGAAGTATAAGCCGGTCAGGCAGTTTCTTCGACGTTTTAACAAAGAGCGACGGAAAGCTATTGGAGAGGAAGTTGCCCGACTCTTAGCAGCCGGGTTTATTATTGAAGTTTTTCACCCGGAGTGGTTGGATAACCCGGTGCTTGTCCTCAAGAAGAATGGCACTTGGCGGATGTGTGTGCACTACACGGACTTAAACAAGGCTTGTCTGGCTGATCCATTTGCTCTCCCCCGTATTGATCAAATCATTGATGCTACGACGGGTTGTGAACATTTGAGCTTTTTGGATGCTTACTCTGGTTATCATCAGATCAAAATGGCAGTTAAGGACCAGGGGAAGACGGCTTTCATCACTCTGTTTGGGGCCTTCTATTATGTATCTATGCCGTCTGGACTCAAGAGTGCTCAGGCGACTTGTGAGCGATGTGTTCAGAACTGTCTACACAATCAAATCAGGCGTAATGTTCATGCTTATGTAGATGACATCGTGGTGAAGTCCGGAGAGAAGGAAACCTTAATATCCGATTTGAAAGAAACCTTTGATAATCTTCGGGTTTATAAAATGATGCTTAACCCGGCCAAGTGTGTATTTTGTGTACCTGCTGGCAAGCTTTTGGGTTTTCTGGTATCAAACAGAGGCATTGAAGCTAATCCGGAGAAGATTAAGGCAATTACCTCTCTAGCTAAACCAGCGTGCATCAATGATGTTCAGCGATTGGCGGGTCGTATTTCCGCTTTAAGCCGGTTCATAAGCCGGTTAGGTGAGAAGGCCCTACCGCTATATCATATGATGAAGAAAACAGACACTTTTATGCAGGTGATGCTCTTGATGCTGCCTTTGAAGACTTGAAGAGGCGGTTATGCGAACCACCGGTTCTTGCAGCTCCCATTGATAAAGAGCCGTTGCTGTTATAGGTGGCTGCTAGTTCACGAGCCGTCAGTGTTGCCATCGTGGTGGAGCGTAAGGAAGCAGGCAAGGAGCATCCGGTTCAACGGCCGGTTTACTACATCAGTGAGGTGCTCATTGAATCGAAACAAAGGTATCCACATTGGCAGAAACTCGTTTACGGAGTGTTTATGGCCAACCGGAAGTTGAAGCAGTGCTTTCAAAGTCATTCTATAACTATGGTAAGTTCTTCCCCCTTGGGAGACATCATTCAGAATAGGGAGGCCACAGGACGAGTCGCCAAGTGGGTTATCGAGCTTGGGCCTCATGGTTTGAAGTACATGCCGCGTACTGCTATTAAGTGTCAGGCCTTGGTGGACTTTATCAATGATTGGACAGAGTTGCAGGCACCTGAGGAGAAGCCAGATAACACATATTGGACTATTCACTTTGACGGGTCCAGGCAGCTAGAAGGCTCGGGGGCTGGAGTTGTTTTAACTTCCCCTCGAGGTGACAAATTTTGTTATGTACTCTGGCTTATGTTTCCATGTACTAACAATGCAGCTGAGTATGAGGCCTTACTCCATGGTCTCCGGATGGCCAAGGAGATGAACTTAAGCCGGGTAAGGTGTTTGGGCGACTCAGATCTCGTGGCTCAACAGGTGTCGGGCAAGTGGGATCCCAAGGATCCCCTTATGGCGGCTTATTGTCGTGAAGTATATGGTGTGGCTGGTCACTTCAAGGGTTATCAAGTGGAGCACATTGATCGAAGGAAGAATGAGGCGGTTGATGCTTTAAGACGGTTGGGATCTCAACGTAAGCCGGTGCCGCCTAACACATTTCTCGATATTTTGCATAACCATTTTGTCAAGGTGCCTACCGAGGAAGAACTAGCAGTGCCAGACTCGGGGGCACAGCTGGTGGTAGCTCTTCACGTTATCCCGGATTGGACAGTGCCATATTTGGCCTATATGACCCGGGGAGAATTACCTGAGGATGAGACCTTGGCAACACAAATTGTCAGGCGCTCCAAATCTACGACGAGTATTAATGGCGAGTTACATCACCTAAGCGTCACTGGGGCGTTTCAACGTTGTGTGTCACCTGCAGAAGGTCAAGAAATACTTCGTGAGATCCATGAAGGGGATTGTGGCCATCATGCCGGGTCAAAATCTCTTGTAGCCAAAGCTTTCCGTCATGGCTTCTACTGGCTGACGGATCATGCTGACGCGGAGGATCTGGTCAGTAAATGTGACGGTTGTCAGAAATTCTCACGACGAGCTCATGTGCCGGCTGAAGAATTGAGGATGATCCCAATTACTTGGCCATTCCCAGTCTGGGGGCTTGACATGGTCGGACCTCTCAAGTGGTCTAAAGATAAAAAGACACATCTCCTAGTGGCAGTGGATAAGTTTACAAAATGGGTTGAGGCACAGCCAGTCAGTAAGTGTGATGCAGCCACGGCGGTTCAGTTCATGAAAAAGGTGATCTTTCGTTTTGGTTTCCCACACAGCATTATAACTGATAATGGCACTAATCTCTCCAAGGGTGCCATGGAAGAGTTCTGTCAACAATAACATATCCGGCTTGATGTTTCGGCTGTCGCTCATCCTCAATCCAATGGTCAAGCAGAAAGAGCTAATCAAGAGATCCTGGAGGATATCAAGCCCCGGCTCTTTGTCCCCTTACATCGGACTTCGGGTTGTTGGGTGGAGGAGTTACCTTCTGTGTTGTGGAGCATCAACACTACGCCTAACAGATCTATAGGCTACACACCTTTCTTTATGGTGTATGGTGCAGAGGCGGTCCTGCCAATTGACATCCGACACGATTCACCCCGCGTGGCGGCTTATGTCGAGGCTGACAACGAAAAGGCTCGTCAGGATGCGCTTGATTTGTTAGATGAGGAGCGAGACTTGGCAATAGCCCGCTCAACAATTTATCAACAAGACCTGCGCCGCTATCACAGCCGTCGGGTTAGGAGTAGAACCTTTCAGGAAAGCAATTTGGTGCTCCGACTCATCCAGGATCAATCTGACATGCACAAGCTATCCCCACCTTGGGAAGGACCCTTTGTGGTCAGCAAGAATTTGCACAACGGATCATACTACCTCATTGATGTTCGAGAGCACAAAGACTCACGTAAGTCGGAGGAGGAGACCCGCCGGCCGTGGAATATTGCTCATCTCCGGCCTTACTATACTTGAGCCACCAGCTCTCAAGATGTATATATTTTGACAATGTATATATTATATAAAGAAATAAAGCAGGACCTCTGTCCTTTTTACCCTCAAAGGTTTATGTGTCTTCTTTATCAGGTGGTGGAAACAACCAACAGGGAGTGGATCACATTTGAATCCAGCTTTCCCTTTGGTCTGGCTTATGATCATATCTGAATCTAGCCATGGTCACTTGGGGGCTTCCTGTTCAAACATAGGTCGTATTCAAACTAAAGAGAACATAGCTATCGATACCCACTTGATCGGCATATTGCCAAACCCACTTGGGGGCTTCTTGATCATATTTGAATCACAGCTTAACCCCTTTGGGTCTGACGTGGATCGTATTCGAATTAGCGTCATTAAACAACTCTTATGGTCACTTGGGGGCTTCCTGTTCAAACGTAGGTCATATTCGAACCAAAGAGAACATAGCTGTCGATACCCACCTGATCGGCATCGCCAAAGCCACTGGGGGCTATATGATCATATCTGAATCTTAGCTTAACCCCTTTGGAACGGTTTACTGATCGTATTCGAATCAGAAGCCTGTAAATGTTGTTTATCATCCAACATAAGGACAAATTATTTTAACTATCTTGAGACCTTCTTGAAAGCATTATGAGATGGTTTTTGATTCTTCCAGTTTAATATTGATTACCCTAGGTTCTTAAGTTCCAGGTGAACATCATATAAGCAGGGAAAATATTAAAGGGATCGCAGGTATGCTATTATATTTGACAAATATAATCATGAACCGGCCTGTACATGATGTCTTTGGGTCATGTTCCTGGTTATCAATACTTTAGGTAACCCCCGACGCGATAAACCGCCAAGGAAATTTTGCTTGTTTTATATGCAGGATAAGGCAAAGCAAATTTAAATGTCAAGAAAATAAATGGTCAACATAAGCCAGAAACATATAGCGATGGCGGCTTACGAAAGTATTAAGCACCAGGAACATGCGCGAAGGCATGACAAACATTGAGAAGTTTTTACTACCCTATTACAAGACTTCCTGAGTCTGAATAAATGAAGCATTGTTTTTTGCAAAAGTTCTAAAACGCCTGGCGGTTCACTCCTTCGGTGGGCTCGAAGACTCCGGGTTATCCTTCTCCGCCTCTCCGTCGGTTGCTTTGTCCTGGAAGGTTGACGAGGCCCAGTCAATGCCACTCAAGGCTTCAAACTCAGCCTCATCATCTATTAAACCGGCTGGGTCCACTTCAGGGGCAAAAGTATGCTTAGGCGTTGGAGGGATGAGGCTGACTTGATCATATGGAGTGTTTGGAATTCTCCGGTTCTCACTATCATAGCCCGGCGAATACTTGGTAAGATCAGTATCATTCCCAATAAGGGTAGCCACGGGACGTATAACTTTGACACAGGCAGTGAAATCATGATCATCAAATACAGTACTATCCTCCTTTAGGCTCGGGTATCCAAGAGTGAGGTCAGCCGGGTCTAGCTCCGGCATCCATGCCTTTGCCCGGCTTAATGCGGCCACAGCTCCGGCTCTTGAAGATGCCCGCCTTAAATCCTGAATTCGTTGAGGTAGTACTGCGAGATGCTTCAGCACGTCTTGCAGGAAGCGGGGAGTGGTATTTGATAAGGCTACAACGGCCAAGGCATGTTGTGACCCGGAGTACAGTTGTTCCACTAAAGTGTAAGCCGCCTTAAGTTTGATCAGCATGCTCTGCTTGAGGTTGGTGCTCCTGGGGCCTGTGGGTTCACAAGTACAGCAGTGAGCCGGAGGTACCTATTACAATAGTCATTGGAAGATTACAATGTTTGAGGTTTTGTACACTAACTTACCGAAGATGGCTGAGACCATTTGGGATATCTGCCGTTTTAAGTCAGCCAACTCAGTTGTTGCCTCTGCAAGAGCTGCCTCTGTCGTCTCTGCCCGAGTCACCAATGAAGCCTTCTCATCAGTCCAGAGTTTCTTCTCTGACTCAAAATTTTTCTTCAACTTCTCTTGTTCAGAGACACTGAATTCAAATTTGGAGTTGGCCTTCTGAGTTTCAAGTTCTTGAGTTTTCAGCCGGCTCTTCAGGTCAGCAAGCTCCGACTCAAATTGACTTATGGTGGCCTGCAGCAAATACCGGGTTATGGTAAGGATCATGGTAAGGTAACATTAAAAGTCCCAAGTACTTTGCAAGCAAAGGTTCTTGACACTTGGGGGCTAATGTATGCTTAAGAATTTCTAACCTACCCTGCCGGGTCATGCATATTAAGTCTGAAGCACTTTACAAGTAAAGATACTTGACACTTGGGGGCTAATGTGTATCGCAAATTAAAACTATCATGCTACAACCGGGTTAAATATATTCTATTGAAACCGGACAAACTAACAGTAAAGCAGATTTCTAAGTCTACAGCATATTCATTCATAAGCAATAGACCTGGGGGCTAGTACAGTAAGTAAGATTCAGGAAAATAGCATAAGTTATACCTCAGATTTGTGTTGTATTTGTTTCACCATGTCAATTTCCAGGTCACGACTATTATGCACTTGATTCAGATAGCCCGAGACTATATCACCAATTCTTAAGTGAGTATAATCAGTGATGTCCTGCTTAGCCTTTCGGCATTTGGCAAGTTCTTCCTTGGCAGTACATTTGGCAAGGACAGTAGGCCGCCCCGGTTCAACAAATTGACTTTTCAGAAATTCAACCTCCGGGTCAGTCGTCTTAACCGGGCTAGGAGCTTCCGGATTATCAGAGCTGTGAATAGCATCTTCGGTAGGCGGGTCAGAGGTTGGCACCGGAATGTCAGAAGCCGGTTCAGGCGGCGCCTGATGGGTGGAGCTGTCAGGAGCAGACATGTCAGGCGCCGGTTCAGTAACAATCGGGTCTTGGGACGGCTTATTCTTCCTTGCCCTCTTGCTGGGCTTCACTTGCATGCTGTCAATAAAGGTAGAAGGATGAATACTAAAGCATAAGTAAGGTAAAGCCTAAAGTAAATAAGGTTACATTACCCAGGGGCAGTTTTGAAAGCCGGCATGTTTGATTGCATAGAGTCGCCTGAGGAAGGAGAGGTATCCTGATAATTAGAGTCAGATGAAATGAGAGTTTGGCGAATTAAACCCGCCAAAGGTAAAACGGAACGTAAATCGGAGATAACCACGGTCCGACGCTTCCTAGTTACATCGGGTAAGCCGAAGGAGAGTTCTGCATCCTTGTTGGTCCGGGTCTGCCTCCGGTTTTCAAGCTGTTATTGCTTCAAAAGAAATTGAGGATCTTAATAAGCTAGAGGATGTGAAAATCTTACTTTCCGGGTCACCCTTCGGATTTTTTGCTTTGGCAAAGGCTCTGAGTCGGAGGAGATTATAGTTACCTCTTCGTCAACTGCTTGACTATTCCATGTATCCTCCTGAAAGGATAGAACGTCAGTAAAATAACGACAAAGGAGTTAAGAAAATTAAAGGATTACCTCTTCATCATCCGAAGAAGTATCATCCAATTTGAATAAGTCGGAGGCGCTGGGTTTCTTCTTCTTCGAGGTTCCATTCTTGGCGGCTTTCCTTTCAGTCTTTTTGGGTGTCCTGGCTTGTTTGCCAGCCTCATGGTCATACTTGACCTTCCAGAAGTTATCATCGGCCTGTGGAAAAAGATAAGGAATTATGAGTACAAATAAGGGATAACAAGATAAGGAATATTTATTAAGATAGATAACTCACTACAGGGGCCGGGTTCTTCTTGCAGAAGGGAAGTAAGCCGAAGGCATTACTAGTTATAGTGCCCTCCTTCAGTAGTGACTGGGTTGTAGCATCTACCACATCATCTGGTAAGTCGTCTGGACTATGACGCAGTGGATCATCCTTCTCGCCCATGTAAGTACACATTAAGCCGGAACGGCGGCTTAATGGAAGTACTCGCCAGGTGACCCAGACTCGGACCAGATCGATGTCGTTTAAACCGTTTCCTAAAAGAGCTTTGATCTTCTTGATGGTGGGATTGAGAGGCAGATGCTCGACAGCAGTCAATTTATCCGCCAGCGGATGGTTGGACTCAAGGCGCAGGGCGCGAAAGCCGGGCAGAGGGCTCTCATCAACCGGTGAAGTGTCCTAACAATAGAACCAAGTCTGATTCCAATCTTTTGGATGACTCGTCAATTCAGCGTAAGGAAAAAAGCAATCCCTCCGCCGTTGAATTCAGATGTCGCCAAGCTCAAGACTAGGCCCGTTGGCATGTTCATTCTCCCGGTTCAAGTAGAAAAGCTCTCTAAACAAAAGTAGACTTGGCTCCTCTCCCAGGTACACCTCGCAGAAGACTTGGAAATTGCAAATGTTTGACACGGAATTGGGTCCAATGTCTTGAGGTCTAAGATCAAAGAAATTCAAAACCTCTCTGAAGAATTTTGAGCCGGGAGGGGCAAATCCCCGGTTCATGTGATCCGTAAAAATTATCACCTCCCCTTCTTTGGGTTGAGGCCTTTCTTCAGACGGGTCAGGGGCACGATAAGACATGACCTCCTTTTTTGGCAGATGGCCAGACTTCACAAATTCAGACAGTTTACTCTTTGTGACTATGGATGGGACCCAATTTTAGGTGCCATGACAACAGTTGGCCTATGACAAAATAAGAGGTTCCGGTTCAATTTTAACCCGGGAGAAAATATCTTAATTATTCAAAGTGGCGGCTTAATAAGGGGCCTAATGATATAAGGATGACTATGCAACAGTATTTAAGCCGCTACATGTATCAAAAAGCAGTTCAAACTTCTTAAGGTCATGAGAAGCAAGCAAGGCTCATAGATCAGTGTCATTTATTTAAGCAGGCTACATGGACAGTTGTGTTTAAGGGTATTTGACAGAAGTAGTTTTCCAGGTGATACGAACAGGTTTCATAATCTGCTATTGTTATTTGAGATCAAAAATCTGTTCTGACAAGAAAATTTTCTAGACCTAAGACTGACGCAGATGAAGCTCAAGAGCTTGAATGGGGCCTCTGTGTAACAAAAAGGGATCTATCTGCGTTCAAAGTAGGTGCGGAAAATCTACCGCATCGGTTTTTACCATCTCCAAGATCAAGAAAAGCAGGGGTGATGGAATCTATGGAAGGGAACTACTAAACAGTGAAGAACACGAAGAACTCGAAGGTCCTAATGTGGATCTAAGAAGCAGGAAAGAGGAGACTTACAGATGAAGGGTTGCAGTGGAGGGTCGTCGCGTTTCTCTGGTCAAACCAAGTTGATGCAGCGGCCAGAGTTGGTGAAGATGAGATCTGCGACGGCGGCGGCGGCAGAGCACCAGCGATAGAGAAGCAGCGAGAGGAAGAAGATGACTAGAAGGAGGAGAATGGGAAGACCTAGGTCGCGCCTATTTATAAGGAAAGGATAACTGAGACGGCGCGGGAAACGAGGAGATAAAAGTTATTATCCAACGGCCCCGACGCATCGGTTTTCGGAACAGTCAATAAAGGCAGAGATCCGTTGGAGGATATGGTGGAATAAAGAAATAATTTAAGAAAGGATGACGTCACAGCGGGTTAACACGGATCCAAAAGATGACGTCATTGCGGGTTAAAGAAAACCTTTTGCACGGTCAGAAGACTGAAGATTTATTTTTTAAGGTATTTTAAGATTGACATGAACAGGTTCAAATCAATCTGGGGCCTAATGTTGGGGATATAACTATTTGTGTAAGCCGCCCAGGAGGGGCCGGGTTACGCAAAGAAGACTCACCAGAAAGAAGCCCAGGACCAAGAATGAAGATGACGGTTCAATAAAGGGCTTAAGGCCCACAGGCGACTTAAGGCCCGTTGTAGTAAACCGCCATAATGGCATGACTTGTATTATAAGGTAGATTTAACTAGTCACTGAGCCGGATACTGTTTATAAGCTGACCGGACTTTGTAAGCCAGAGGGTGTCAACCAGTGTATATAAGGGGACGACCTGCTGGCGGCTTAGGGCAAGAAACAACTCATCGAGATCCGGGCATAGCGTATCTCGCTCCCTGGTCATCGAAACATCAATATCAACCCAACTAGACGTAGGCCTTACCTTCACCATAAGGGGCCGAACTAGTATAAACCTCTCGTGTCCTTTGTCCCGCTTAACCCCTTCAAGCTTCCTAGTTGCGATGGCTCCACAACTAAGTCCTTTGACAAGGACATCTGACGTGACAATTCCACGACACTAACCCACACAACCACGCTCAAGTCGTGGAGCACCAGTTAGGAGCAACTCCACAAGGAATCACAAGAATAAGGGTAGAAAGAACTCTCTCCAATCCCAGGATGAGTCTATATCTTTGTTCTGAAATCCGAGGATGCCAAAAAGTCCTCTAGCAAGGAGAACACTAGCCTATTTATACTTGGGACAACCCCCCCCCCCCCCCCCGTGAGTAGGTGTGAAACCAAAATAGCTTTGAGCCAGCTAAGGTGTGAAAACGTTCAAGAAAGTCTTTAGCTAATGCATGGCTGTCTTGGGAAGGTAAAAACAAATTGTGATGGTTTATGAGGCAATTTCTAGAATTCTGGCGCAGTATTGACAACTTGACACCTCTCACCAAAAAGGTCAGAATTTTTGCTACGCAACTCCAAATGATGCACGGTTTGTTGCTTTGAAAAGTAGACTTCAAGGATGTTCTATATAGGTATACCCCACTTGCCCCGTCTCTTTGCCGTATGGTGTTGAGATAGAAAAATATTAGAGGCAAATTCTTAAGCATGTCATTTCTTAGAACTTGTTTTGACGAAACTTGTTTCGACGAAACTTGTTTGTTCAAGTTTGTTTGTTCATGAGCTGAGATGTGGTTCACTTCCTTTGATAATAGACCCAAGTTCAATCAATAACAAAGGAGATGAAAGTGTGTCCATAAGTTAAAGGTTATAGTAAGAACATAAGTTAGCATTCACCTGATCATGTATTTTCTTGGCGCAACTTCTTGTGATTGGCCCATCGTTGATTGGTGTTGTGTGAAGGCTTGTGATGTCCTCATCACAAACATGTCGGGGCTACATTTAGGTAAAAGCTTCCCTTCAAGGGTGGGCTTAATATAAAATTCAGACTCTCGGTCTCCATTCTTTCAACATCGCAAAAATAAGTTCATACAATGGTGAGTATTGTGCCCAGACCTCTGCCGAGTTAGCAAAAGTCAACAGGTTAAGTCAGATCCTAATAGGTTCCTTATATCCAAAAACATAAGGCAAGGCATATAAATCACAAGATACATAAAAGTACTAAATGCATATAAATCACAAAGCCAACACACAACATATAATGTGTGCATGCTCGACAAATGCAAGCTCCTAACAACTTAATGGCCATCCTCGATGGCATTTTCTAGGTCGCAGGCACCATCTACATCCTTAGCATCCTCTTTGAACTCAGCAAAAAACATCATGGGCTCTCGGTCTTTTGGGTTCATCCAGCTTAACCCTGGGATAATGCACCCGGACTAGGGCAAGCGCCATCCGAACTTATTCAAAGGCACAAGAAAACTGCCACTTAGTCATCCGGGCGGGGCAACCTTCCAAAAGCGTCAGGATAGGCACCAAGTTGGCGCCAAGGTCGGGTCCTAATACTAGAAGGTACCAATGACCATGGCGAGGGCGGCCTTCATCCTATATGTCGAAGCCATTCTTCTGCATCATCGATGCGGACCTCAGGAATAGGGACTGTTAATATAACAAACAACCATTATGCAAGGTTCAAACAAAAATCATACAAAGAGCAACAAGCTCGGAGTGGGCACTTACACTTCCCAGCTACCTACAGGCGTTTGCGCCTCGTTGAACTTTGTAGCGGTATGACTATGAGCTTCGCGGCTACCTCCATCTCCAACTTTTGGAAGGCCTCATCTCGGGCCCAGAGTGGTGATGTCAGCACACCGACCTCATTTCAAGAGCTATTGGAGTTTCTCTAATGACCATATACTATACTAATATCAATGTATGGTTTCATAATGGCTCTCTGTGCATTGAGCAATTTCTACCGCTTGATTGTAACCTAACAGTGATGGAATAAAACTCACTATTTTCTTGAAAAGTAGAACAAAATGAAATTCTTACTCAAATGTTCACATTGATATATCTATTCTCAAAAAAGAAAATCTCCCCTTGATTAGTAGTTTAGAACCAAACCCCCTTGTTATCTTATGGGTTTGACTATATCTCATCTAGATGTGATATAATACCTCACATCTAAGTATGACATCAACACTATTTGTAGTCCTTTGTTTGTTTGTCTCAGATTATTTGTATGACACTCACGCCCTTCCCTAGCAGCCGTGGCCCGTTGGCTGCTAGTAATCACTTTGCGCGATCTCTCACCCAGCGATCCGACTTCTGGTTGGGGCCTAATCCAAACTTAAGGACCCATGTGTGTGTCGGTGTACAAATGTATGGGCTCTTTATGTACGCCTTGTTCATGGTCAGTCGTAGCCACACCTATGGCTAGGCACGACAGGATAGCGGAAGATAAAACACGAAGACTACCAAGACAGATACTTGAGGGACAAGGAGCAGAAGGCAAGCTGGACCTCCCCCGGTAACATCCTTGTCGGGGCAACCTACGCAGCACCAGCAAGCCCATCACCCTTGAGGCTGAGAGTTCTGACACCATCGACAACGTTAAGACCAAGATTTGGGAAAGCATGCATGATAGCATGCAGATCATCATAGAGATTGACAGCCTACGGGTCCACGTGGGTCCAGACGATGAAGAACCCCGGCAAGGCCCTTGCCGGGGATGACTACGAAGCCCCCCGGCAAGCCTTGCTAGGGACGACTGTCGGGCCGCGGCCACACCCGCGCCAGGCAAGGATTTGCCACCTCACCACCACTCCAGTGCAATGACCCGTGTGCCAACTAAGCAGGCGCCTGTGTGGCGGCATGCAGATCTTCGTGAGGCTCTACCATCACGCCAACACAGCAGCTAGTTAGCCAGTATGGCACTGCATGCCTCGTCAGCCTCGTCAGCCTCGTCAGCCTGGCGACAGACAATTTGGCTTCTGTTGCCGTGCCCGATAAAGTAAGAGGGCACGTAGGCAACACATTAAATGTGTTTGTCCTACGGTGTCGAGCGATAAGCTCGTGCACTGTAGCTAGCTTGCCACCTTCTATGTGCCACTGTGGCAACCCCTTCACATATAAAAGGAGGCCCAAGGCATACAGAGAGGGGATTAAGACTTGTGAACCATGCACGCCCTGTAGCTAGTTCAAAAGCTCAACAACACATATATCCAGATAAGCAGGCCTAGGGTATTACGTATCTTTGCGGCCCGAACCTGGGTAAAATCCCCTTGTGCTAACTGCTAGACCTGCTCTTCGTGCAGCTAATCCCCGCCTAACGTAGAAGGGATCCTTGTGATCAAATAGGTGTTCGTTTCCCCGACATCTTTGGCGCGCTAGGTAGGGGGAATTAGTTGTGAGAATCTGGGCGCGGCAGTTTCTTCACCATGATGGCTCCGAAGAAGAAGACGATCACAGCGATCGGCCCGTCTGGGGCCGCTCCACCCATGCCCGCACGGATGGGCGATGTGGCAGACGCTAGTGGTGGAGGAGATCAAGACCGTCCGCGTCACCCAGACACGAGAAGCCAGGCGAGCAGCATCGTCCGCAGCGGTGACGGCGGTCCGCACGCTGCCGCGCCCAAGGATGGAGCTGCGCTGCCTGCGGGTGGCGCGGGGATCTCCAAGGGAAGGAAGACGACCCCGCCAGTGCACGTGCCGCGGTCCTCTTAGCTCGTGCGTGACGAACAGTGCCGCGATGTTGAAGACCCCGGGCGTCACCACGGCAAAAGCCCTCAGCGTCACTCTCAAGACGCGCAGGGCCGACATGCACGCCATGATGCTGGCGAAAAAGGTGCGCGGCCGCGGAGTCGTGATGGGACTCCTTCTAACATAGTTAGAGGTCCGAGTTCCACCCATTCCTCGCGCCTGTCGCTGCCACCCACATGAGCAGAAGCATTGTCGCAAGCACAGCTACACCTCGACTTTCCTCCTGCTCTGGAGAAGCAAGAAGAGTGGAGGGATGCCATTCAAAGCCTTATTGGCCATGCCAACAGGGATGGCCACTTGGAAGCTAGTCCCTCGCAGTGCTGGGCCACCGAGACGGCGCGCGTTGACAGTGGAAGGGTGGGAGGCACCACAACCATGGTGCACTCCCCTCCATCACGGCCAGCCCGTCAGGTTGACGTCCGTGACAACGTGTCCACCGCGTCGTCTGACCCACGAGCGCGTTGCGACCAATGTCAAGTTCTTCGAGAGCGGCTCAAGGAAGATACCCGGACCACTATCTAGCGGCGACGGGAGGCAAGTCACCAGTCCAATAGGCGTGCTGGGCCTACTGTGTACAAGCCTGCGCCGGGGGATGCTATCGAATTGCCCTATGCAATAACTTGTCCAGTGTTCACCCATGAGTTGCGGTAGTTCAATTGGCCCAATACCCGCGTGTTCAAACCGGAGGTCCTAGAGAAGTACGATGGCAAGACCCATCCATTTGAGTTCCTGAGCGTCTACACCATCGCAATGCAAGCCGCCAGAGCACAGAACGACAAGGTACTCGCCAACTATTTCCCGTTGGCGCTCAAGCCCAACGTCAAGTCATGGTTGATGCATTTGCTGATAGACTCCATCTCCTCTTGGTCCGATCAGTGCCACGAGTTTGTTGGTGCCTTCACGGGCGGCCACGTAGCTCCTGGCCAGGCAAGTGATTTTCATGTGATCCCTCAAAGGGACGGCGAATGCTTGCGCAAGTACATACAGAGGTTCAGCTGTGTGTAGTACGACATCCCCAATGTTCATCCCACCGCTGTCATCAGCGCGTTCCATCAGAACATGCACAATCATAAGATGCGTGAGGAGCTGGAAATGAATAAGGTTGCGGATGTTGCCAAATTATATGTTTTGGCCGACAGGTGTGCCCGAGCTGAGGACGAAAGAAAGTACCCCGGTGAAGATGCCGACGTGGAAAGTGACTCTGAAGACAAAGACGTCGTCGCCCCGGCGAAGAAGGGCCGACGACGCAACACGAAGCGCAAGGGCAAGACCGTGCTTGCCGTTGAGGAATCTGGCGACCCCGGCACAGCCAAGAAGGCCAAGGTTGACGACCCCTGCAAGGAGATTGCCGGGTGCAACCCCTGCCGAGCCTTGGCGACTGTCGGCAAGTCAGAAGGCTCCGACAAGCAGTATTGCAAGATTCACTGTACCGAGGGCCACGACCTCCAGAATTGCCGCCAGGTGGAGCTGCTGATGGAGAAGCAAAGGCTGAGTACAAGAGACAACACAAGGAGAAGGGACAAGGTGGCGCTGAAGGATCCGGCAAGAAGCGCGGCGGCCGAGGAGGTCGCGGCGACAAGGAGAAGCAACAAGAGAGGCCTACCAGAGGCCGCGACAAGAAAGAAGAGGATGACGATCATGATGATGATGACAAATCCACCGAGCATGAGTTTCAGAAGGCGACAGAACTCATGTGTGTTGACGGAGGTGCCTCGTTGCATTCTTCCCACCACCAACTGAAACAGTGGGAGCATGAGATTAATGCAACGGAACCGATGGTCGACGCCCGGAAGCCACTAAGGTGGTCCCACGCGCCTATCATTTTTTATACCGAGGATCACCCTGATCGCACAACTGCGATCAGGTGTTTACCGTTGTTGCTATCACCAACAATACGCAACCTCAAGGTGACGAAGATGGTAGTTGATGGTGGGGCCAGCCTAAACTTGATCTTGCCCAACGTGATCAAGAGGTTGCAGATCCCTAATGAAGATCTTGAGGAAATGGGTACGTTCCAAGGAATCAATCCGGGGAGGAGCCAGCCCAAGGGAAAGGTCACGCTACCGGTCATGTTTGGTGGCGATCTAAACTACAGGATGGAGAGAATCATTTTCTATGTTGCCAAGATCCCACTGCCATATAACGGGATCCTTGGCCGCCCATCGCTGGCCAAGTTCATGGCAGCGTCACACTACGTGTACAACAAGTTGAAGATGCCCGACCTGATGAGCATCATCATCGTCAGCTGCGACAAGAAGGATGCGCTCACCTGTGCCGATCATCTCTATAGAGAGGCAGTTGCGACGTCCGCCGCCAAGGCACCTGCTCCCGCCATCGAGAAGAAGACCAGCAAGGCCTCGGCCGCCGGCAAGACTCCTGGCTCCGGCAAGGGTTCCTGCACTCACTCTGGCATAAGCGCCTCTTCAGAGTGCTGCGTTCCAGCTGAGGACATGCCAGAGAGCTCTACCGGCAAGAGCAACAAATCTAAGGAGGCCCCACCAGAAACCAAGAAGGTGCCCGTCAAGGAGGATGGCACGGGCGGGGCTTTTACCATAAGGTCCACCCTTGACAACAAATAGGAAAGCGCGCTCGTCGCCTTCCAGCGGGCGAATGTCGACGTGTTTGCATGGCAAGCATCCGACATCCCTGGTGTTCCCAGGGAGGTGATTGAGCACCATTCTGTTGTCTTCCCCCATGCACGGCATGTCAAGCAGAACGTCATAAAGAAAGCTTTAGAGCGACAAGAGTTCATCACCGAGGAGATTAGAAAGTTGGAGGCGGCAGGCTTGGTCAAGGGAGTATTCCACCCGACGTGGTTGGCCAATCCAGTGGTAGTACGTAAGGCGAATCGGAAGTGAAGGCTATGTATCGACTATACTAATATCAATAAAGCATGTCCAAAGGATCCTTTCCCATTGCCACGTATCCACTAGATAGTGGACTCCACTGTTGGGTGCGACCTGCTGTCGTTCCTTGACGCTTATTCAGGATATCACCAGATCTTCCTGACGAAGGAAGATGAAGAAAAGACTGCATTCATCACCCCATGTGGTACGTACTATTTCATACGGAGGCCTTTCGAGTTGAAGAGCGCTGGTTCGACGTTCACCCGAGCAGTCCACATTGGTTTTGTGCCCCAGATCCATAGAAATATGGAAGCCTGCATGGATGATATAGTGTTCAAAACCAAAGACAAGGCTACGCTTGTGCAGGACCTGGAAGAAACCTTTGCAAATTTGCGCAAGATCAACCTCAAGCTCAACCCAGAGAAGTGTGTGTTCGGCGTCCCATCCGGAAAACTTCTTGGGTTCTTTGTGTCTCAGCGCGGAATCAAAGAGAATCCCGACAAGATCAAAGCCATTGAGCAGATTGAGGCGCCCAGACGAGTCAAGGACGTCCGTAGGCTTGCCGGCTGCATTGCCGCCCTGAGTAGGTTTATCTATAAGTCTGCTGAGCGCGCCCTCTCGTTTTTCAAAATTTTGAAAAAGGTGGGTCCAATGAAATGGACTCCGGAGGCAGAGGCAGCGCTGCAAGATTTAAAGATGTACCTGATGTAGGGTAGAACCCTAGAGGCTGATCTTTCACAATTGGAGCGGACCCCTGGGAAGAACACAAAGAAGACGAGGAGGGGAACGAGGGAAAAACATGAGAGAACACTCAACCAACAAGAATAAAGTCACACATGCGCTACATCATCGAGACACAAAATGATACAAGATCTGAATCCAACAAAGGATGATACATAGGGTAACCGGTTGTTCTCCAAGAGGAGGTCTTTTAGAGGGTCTTCTCTGAAAGGAGGTCTTGAATCCAACAAGGATCTTCTCCGAAGAGGTGTTGGTCCCTCGCGATGGAGTAGATCCGGATGGATGAGCAAGTCTCTATCTCAGAATATGAGCTATCACAATGCTAACCCTAGCTAGGAGGTGGGGGAGGTATATTTATAGTCTAAGTGGATGAAAGGGTAAGTGGCTTCGTCCCAACACGCGGGCGGACGCAGAGGCGTCGGACGTCCGATGGTCACCGGTCGTCTGAAGGCTTACGAGGGTTCGGACGTCCGGTGCCGGTCGGGCCTCCGATGTTTCGGTTTTGGACAGTAATTGTCGCTCGTTCGGTCGGGGTCGGTCGTCCAGTTGTCCGGAAGTCTCCGTTCTTCCGATGTTTTGGCTCGGGTGTGGTGGCACCGGTCGTCCAGAAAGGCTCGGTCGTCTGGGCTCTCGGAGGTGTCGGACGTCCGATCGGCGTCGGGCGTCCGGCCGCTGTAGCGTGCGAAGGCTGGTCCTTGGCTGGTAGTTTGGAGCCTCCAGGCGTCGGACGTCCGGTCGGTGTCAGTCATCCGATGACTGGGAGTTTCAAGCAGGCCTTCTTCTTGTCCGTTGAACTTGGTGTCCTCGCCGTCTTATCCAATGGGTGTAGCTGATCCATGACTCTCCTCCACGCACCTGATCACACATAGAGTCTCTGCATGAGGTAGTAGCCATGTCTCGTAAGTAGGGAGTGGGAGTTCGGAGAGGAGCGAGTTCACCTTATCTTCGATAGCCTTTGCTCGAGCTCTTGTCATAGCTCCAAGTGGTGTCGTGGGAGATGTAGATACGTCCATGGGGATGATCGTGGGATGCTCTGCATCATCCCCCCCCCCCCATGGGAAAGATCCGACCTCGGATCGAAAGCTTCATCACCATGGTATGTCAAGAAGTCTTTGATGTTGAAGAACTCACTCACGTTGTACTTGTCTGATGGGAGGTCAATCATGTAAGCATTGTTGTTTTTAGCGTGCTAGCACCTTGAAGGGTCCATCGGCTCGAGGTAGAAGTTTGGACTTGCGTTCGTAGGGGAAGCGGTCCTTGCGAAGGTGTAGCCATACGTGATCTCCAATGTTGAATATCATGGGTTGCTTGTTGATGTTGAGCTTGGTCGCGAGTCATTGTAATTGGCGCTCGACGGTGTTCCTTGTATCTTCATGCATCTTCTTGAGGTAGCTTGCTCCTGCACTCGCATCCATGTTGGTGCGCTCTTGTAGTGGAAGAGGTAGAATGTCCAATGGGGACAATGGATTGAAGCCGTAGACGACCTCGAAAGGGGAGTTGCCGGTAGTCGAGTGTCTTGCGCGGTTGTAGGCGTACTCGGCGATGGGTAGACACTCCTCCCACTCCTTGATGTTCCTCTTGATCAACACACGAAGTAGAGTGGAGAGCGTATGGTTCGTCACCTTCGTTTGGCCGTCGTTTTGCGGATGGTATGCTGAAGAGAACAAGAGCTTGATTCCGATCTTGGCGCATAGAGTTTTCCAAAAGTAACTCAAGAACTTGACTTTGCGGTCCGAGACGATCGTCTTGGGCATTCCATGTAGGCGCACGATTTCCCTAGAAAGATATTGCCAATATATGAAGCATCGTCTATCTTGTTGCATGGGATAAAATGAGTCATTTTAGAGAATCGGTCCACAACAACAAACACGGAATCCTTTCCATTTTGAGTCCTAGGCAAACCAAGTACAAAATCCATGATAATGTCTTCCCAAGGTTAATAAGGAATAGGAAGAGGCATGTAAATACCATGGGATTGAGCTTTAGACTTAGCTTTGCGACATGTAGAGCATCGGTTGGTGAAGCGTGAGACGTCGCGGAACATCTTGGGCCAAAAGTAGTTCTTGGAGAGCGTGACGAATGTCTTGTCGCGTCCAAAGTGTCCCATGAGTCCGCCTCAATGAGCCTCTTGCAAAAGGAGCAAACGAAGAGAAGACTCGGGAATGCAAAGTTTGTTAGCTCTCATAAGATAATCATCCTTGATGTAATATCATTCCCAAGACGTATGCATCAAACAGTTAGCATAAGGAGTAGCAAAGGAAGGATCATTCGCATACAAGTACTTTATGTGCTCAAAGCCAATAACATTCAACTCAAGTATAGTGATAGGCGTGCATATGCGGGAAAGGGCATCCGCCACTATGTTTTCCTTACCCTTGATGTACTGAATGGCATAAGGAAAAGACTATAAATTCACTCCATTCGGCATGACGCTTGTTCAACTTAGTTTGGCCTTTTAAGTACTTAAGCGTTTCATGATCAGTATGTATGACAAACTCATGTGGTCTAAGATAATGTTCCCAAACATGTAGCACACGTACTAAAGCGTACAATTCTTTGTCATAGATGGGATAGTTAAGTTGAGCACCGAAGATTTTTGCACTAAAATATGCAAACGCTCGTTTTTCTTGCATCAAAACTCCACCAATGCCATTAACGCTTGCATCACAATGAACCTCAAAAGTTTTGTCAAAGTTGGGTAAAGCAAGAATCGGAGCATGAGTAAGTAAAGATTTGAGCTCATCAAAAGCGGTAGATTGCAAAGGTCCCCAAACAAAGGAGCATTTTTCTTACTCAAGGCATGCAAAGGTGCGGCGATAGTGCTAAAATATTTCACAAAGCGATGGTAGAAACCCGCAAGGCCAAGAAAGCTACGCACTTTTTGCAAATTAGTGGGTTGGGGCCAAGTTTTGATTCTTCAATTTTAGATTCATCAACATGGACACCCTTTGAGGAAACAATGAAACCCAAGAGAACAAGTTTGTCAACACCAAACATGCACTTTTTCATGTTGGCAAAAATACGTTCATTGCGAAGAGTTTGCAAAACAGCCCTAACATGATTTAGATGCTCTTTCATGGATTTGCTAAAAACAAGAATGTCATCGAAGTAGACCACAACAAACACTCCAATGTAAGGGCGAAGCACAAAATGCATAAGACGCATGAAAGTACCGGGACCTTCCGATAAACCCATAGGCATAAACAACCACTCGTACAAGCCAAATTTTGTTTTGAAAGCAGTTTTCCATTCATCACCTTCTTGTATGCGGATTTGATAATAACCACTTTTAAGATCAATTTTTGAGAAAATGGAGGCACCACTAAATTCGTCTAGCATATCATCTAGGCAAGGAATGGGATGCCTATAACAAACGGTGATAGCATTGATGGGTCTACAATATGAGCACATGCAAAAACTACCATCTTGCTTGGGCACAAGTATAACCAGAATGGCACAAGGGCCTAAGCTTTCACGTACATGTTCGTTGTCGATGAGTTGTTGTACTGGTCATTGGATCTCCTTAGTTTCTTTGGGGTTGACGCGGTAGGGGGCTTTGTTAGTTAGAGGTGCTCTGGGGATGAGGTCGATTCGGTGCTCAATGGCTCATAGTGGAGGTAGACCCGGAGGTAGCTCATCGGGGAAAACATCTTGGAATTCCTGCAAAAGAGAAGACAACACTAAAGGTAGATGGTGAGAGGTATTAGTTTTTGGTGCCTCGTCCTTGCACACAAGGACAAAGTGCATAACACTTGATGGGTTCTCACACACTTCTCTCATCTCACTTTTGGTGGCAAATAGGACGAAGTTTTTCTTGTCGCTCATCATGGAGGCACTCGGTTTGGCTTTTGGCTCTCACTCTCTTTTGGGTGGATCACTTTCTCACTCTTTTCTCCACGATGGGTGGCTTGCTTGTTGGTGATCACTTGAATAGGAGACATAGGTCGTAGCACATATTCCTTTCCTTTCATCTTGAAGCTATAGTGATTGGTACGCCCGTTGTGGATGGCGCGACGGTCAAATTGCCATGGTCGACCAAGAAGGAGGTGGAAAACGGACACCGGGACAACATAACACTCCAAAGTGTCTTCATATGCTCCATTTTTGAAGGAAACTTTGACCGTATGCTCAGCTTTTATAGTGCCGGAATCGCTTAGCCATTGGACCTTGTATGGGTGCGGGTGCTTCATCTTGACCAATTGGAGCTTGGAACATAGTTCTTCACTTGCCAAGTTGTGACAACTACCTCCATCGATGATGACCTTGACAGACCTTCCATTGATGCCGGCCTTTGTGTGGAAGATGTGGAATATTTGGTCTTCGTCTTGTTGATGTTGAAGAGTCAAGACCTTGGAGACAACGAGAGCGGGGCTCGGATCCTCATCACAAAAGACTTGATCATCTTCGTCTTCATTCACGCGTCGGTGCATGGCCACTTGCTCAAGGGATTCCATTTCCTCTTCATTCATGGAGTCATAGGTTCCGTCATCGTTGTGATGAGGACATTAATACCATTGTTACACCCACAACCCCTGCTGCTATACATATTGGACCAATTACTAGAGCTCACGCACGCCAACTAAATTACCAGGTACTTCCGTTTCTTGGTAATTATTCTAATGTTCATGAGAATATGATGATGCCTAAGTTGGATACATTTGTTTTGCTTACAAATGAAGGTCCTAGATTTGAGAAGGATGAATATTGGAGCAAGAACAAGAATGGAGATGATGGCATGCGCAAGGGGAACAAGAACGGAGTTACAAGTGATGATTTCAGGGCTTTGAAGCCACCATAACGAGTGCATGAAGCCTTGTATGAAATATACAAGATGCCACTTCATAAATTTCGTCCAGTGGCTATCTAGGTAAACTTCATACAAGTGATGATTTCAGGGCTTTGAAGTCACCATTTTATTGGGCCAGGGCCATGTAATTTGAAATACATAAGTATAGGCTATTTTTAGAGTCCATATGTGTGGGTAAACAAGAGATAGGGTTGGTTTCCGACCCCTCCACCAAGGGCTACGAAATTCCCCCCTCTTCCTCCATATATACAACCCTTAGGGCACCGTTTAGACTTTGGGTTTTGTTTAGATTAAATGTTCGCCATAGCGGCAACTTCGCATACTTCGTTTGTGTTCAACGACCAGACCAAGACGTCACAGAACCCCACCTTCATTAATAAAGCTTTCCTCTTATATTCGCAATATCCAGATTGCAGTCTCAGTTTCTTGCTTGTTCTTCGTTTGCTCGCAGGAAACAGGCCCTCATGGTCAGGTTGATCGTGCTCCGGCGTGGTCAATAACCCTGGGAAGTTGGTTTAGCGATTGCTAAGGCGCGACGTCTTGCACGTTGTAGTCGGATCATCAAGGTCGACTCCCACAGAAAACGATAGCCACCATCTCATCGAAACATCAGGACACCTTTGCCTCTATCACGTTGAGGATCATGGTGCGCTTGTTTGTACATTGAAAGGACTTGTGGCCTCGGCCGCCGCAAGTGAAACACTTGAAGGAGCTTGTCTTGATGGTCTCATCGGTTGGAGTAGATGATGAAGCGTGCGGCTTGAAGTTGCTTGTAGTAGGAGGAGGACGACTTGAGCTTGTCGAAGTTTTCTTCTAACTCGACTTGTCGTCATTGCTTGTAGATGGCTTGGTTGAGGTAGAAGTTGTTGGAGTTGTTGAAGCTTGGTTGTTGGAGAAGACGTAGGTCTTGGACGAGTACTTGGTGTACTTGAAGTCATCTTGCACTTGACGCTCCGCTTTGGTATAGCTCAATGAGGTTGGAGTGGGTTGGAAGTCGGCAATCTTCTTGATGGGATGATTGAGGCTATTCAAGAAACGTGCCATAGTTTGCTCATCATCTTCCATGACATTGTCTCTTATCATGGCTATCTCCATTTCCTTGTAGTATTCTTCAACACTCTTTCTTCCTTGCTTGAGGAGTTGGAGCTTCTTGAAGAGATCGCGGTTGTAGTAGGTTGGCACAAAGCGTGCGCGCATGACATCTTTCATTTGAGCCCAAGTGGTGATAGGTGGTTCACCTCTTGCTTCTCGGCGCTCAAGGACTTGTTCCCACCATATGAGCACATAGTCTTGGAACTCAAGTGATGCCATAGTGATCTCCATCTCTTCCTCATAGTTGTGCAAACGAAAGTTTTGTCGACCTTCAATGCCCATGATAGGTACTCTTTGGGATCATTGCTTCCATTGAACTTGGGCATGGTGAACTTTAGCTTGCCGTAGCATTGCTCTTCATTGTGTTGGGATCGAGGATGATGATGACGCCCTTGACGTGGAGGATTATCATCCTCATGTTGCTCTTGGCGTGGAAGGTTTCCGTAGTCATCTTGCTCTTGCTGAACTTGAGGTTGTGGAGGATCTTGTCGAGCTTGTGGAGGAGCTTGAGGAACTTGACATTGTACTCTTGGTTGGTAGTTCCACTCTTGGATCTCTTCTCGAAGTGCTTCCTCTTGATTGCGCCTATCGAGGTTGCGTTTGGCAATTGCTCGACTTGATTATTGAAGGGCACGTTGCGCCTCAAGAGCTTGTTCTTCACGTTGATGTTGTTGAAGATGTTGAGCCTCGGCGTCTTGTTCATCTTGATGTTGTCGCGCTCCCTCTTCCTATTGGTGACGTTGAGGTTGTCGTTCTTGAGCTTGTGCAAGAGGGACTTGGTTTGGTTGATGACGATGTGCTTGCTCGTCGACTTGCTCTTGCGAATGATTGCTGTGTAGAGGATTGCGAGATGCATGACGGTCTTGACGCACGGCTTTTCGAAGAGTGTTTGATGTCGGTGTACTTGAGCCGGAGAAGGTGTCGTCGGTGTGTCGACTTGAGTGGCTCCGTCTTGAGTATGAAGAAGTGGAATGATGGTGGTTCACCAACAAGGCATGGATCTCATCCATTCTTGCATCATTTTCTTGCTTGTGAGCGTCGAGCTTGTTGTCGAAGTAGCCTCTTGTTCATTTCTCGGAGAGTCGCAAGTCAGTGGTGAGATTGTCGATGTGGTCGCTCATTGCTTGTTTGATGCGGAGCATCCTACGGTCATCCCCATGGACACTACTTAGACTACTCAAGCTCCAAGTGGACCCATGACAAGAGCTCGAGCACATGCTATTCAATCCGAGGTTAACTCTCTCCTTGTTGAACTTCCCTCTGACCCACCTGAGACATGGCTACTACCTCAGACGGAGATGCTTTGTGTGCTTAGGTACCAAGAAAGCAACCAAGGAGAAGTTACGATGCAAGATGAACATTAAGAGCATGGAGAGGGATTTTCCCAGCAGAGAGATAGAGGTACTACCGGTCAACTACCGGTCCACCAGTACACCGGTCAACTACCGGCCAACCTTCTGTAATCAAACCGGTACAAGGCCGGTATCGCCCTGGTTTATACCAGTAACTGCCAAAAGACCGGTACTACTGCCCCAACCACCGGTACTACCGCTAATCCCCTCCGAGAACACCTCTAGCAAGCAGCACCTGAGCTCCTAGCGGTAAAACCGCCCCCAAGACCGGTACTACTGGCCTGCCTGCGCGCAGTGAGAGGGATTTCAACCCATTTACCTCCCACTTACCCCTTGGACTATATATAATTGTCTCCTAGCTTCGTATTAGGGTTAGCGTTGATTTTGCTCATTTGTGAGATAGAGCCTCGCTCATCCATTCGGATCTACTCCTCATGAGGGACTGACACCTCTCCGGAGAAGATCCACCTGGATTCAAGATCTCCATCCGGAGAAGACCATCATCAAGACCTCCTCACGGAGAAGAACCAGTTACCCTATGTGTCGTACTTTGTTGGGCTTGGATCTTGTATCTCTACTTGTGTTTCGCTGATCTAGCACATGTGTGACTTTTATTCTTGTTGGTTGAGTGTTTTTCTCTCATTCCCCTCCTCGTGTTCTTCGTGTTCCTTGTAGGGATCCTCTCCAAACGTGAAAGATCGGCCTCTAGGGTTCTACCCTACATCATCTTGGTATCATGAGCCACGTTGATCACGTTTTTGGAGCCCCTATGTCGTGTTTTCTAGCTTGATTTTGTTGTTTTCGTCCTAAATCCGAAAATCCACACTAAAAATAGCCCCAAAATCTTTTGTGATTTGTTGGTGTGATGAAACTTTGTTGGATTTGATCCATGGATTTCGTGTGTAGCAGGTAGATCTAGCTTCCCCACAAGTTTCCCCACCTTCCATCCACTAAATCCATCCAATTTTGTCCCCGAAATCATCCATTTCCGCCACAAAATCGCACGATCCAGTTTTTCCGACCCCAGTGGTACTTCCGCCCTCCAAAACTGGTAGTTCCGCTAAGCTTCAGGACCGGTACTACCGCCCCGAAAGCGGTACTACCGCCCTTCCCAGGTTCAGCCTCGGTTGATTCATCGTTTTGCCCATAACTTCCACATCCGGAGTCCGATTTTCGCATTCTTTAGCTCGTTGAGAAGCTATTGACATCCCCCATCCACCCAGATAGGTTCCAACATCAATAGACAACATAAATTTTCCGAACTTTGACATCTTTGCCTAGGGCTTTCACCACATCATCCGTTATACCACCACCGCTTTCCGCTACCACCATTTGCTTTTGGTCTTTGAGAATTTGAGTTGTGGTTCCCATGTCCTATTGTGTTTTGGATATATAGGTACGGTTTGACGTCAACATCACCACCGCTCATCTTTGCAAAGGACTCGTCATCGCAAAGGACGATAACCTCGACGACATCTTTGTCATTTCCATGCCATTTGCATTGATAACCACATAGCCTTACTTTTGCGTTGCTTACCCATCGAGACTAGCCTTTGAGTATTACCGGCAACGTGACTTTTGCATATTATTGGTCATACTCCATAGCATACATACCATATCATTGTGGTTCATATCTTGATAATCATCTTTTGTGTCACAAAGTTGTCATCGCATACACAATTGCTATCTTGGTTCATGAAGTTTTGCGTAAGAAAAGAGCTCAAAAGTGAAAGAGCCAAACATGCTTTTAAGCAAGAAAGAAAGATAAGCAAAGAGCTTATAAGCAAGAACCATAGCATCATACTACATTAAGATTGTCATATCCGATCATCTTGAATCATATCACCGAAATACCATACATATAGCATACTTGGGATAGAGTCGTTGCATTTTTGCCTAGTATATTGTGCACAAGTTACGTATCCGCCTATTGTGCAATCGTGCTAGCGTCTCTCTAGTATTGTGCAATAAGAGCATTTTCGTGGACTCCACATTTTGACACATTTTTGGTTTGCACAATCCCACTTATCTATTTGTGTGTGTGTTTCTGTGTACCTCTACTTGCTTGGTCTACTTGTTGCATTGGCAAATTTGTGAATGTTTTCAACATTATTGAAGCTCACTTACAATTGCATCAAATTTGTGCTACCATCCTAACCAAGCTCCAACATAAGCTTTTACTTGTGTAGGTGTGAGAACCGACAAGAATTGGTACCAATTGTGCTATTTCATTCTCCGCATTTGAGTGATCTTGATCCATCTTCAACACAAGGTACATTTGGTGTAAGTTCTTCTCCTTCTCCCACTCACATCTTGCTTGGAATGATGGATAGGCCAAGTACTTCTACCAACCCACTCTTCATCGAGCAAGACAACGACATGTCATCATTCGTCACCAAGAGCCACCTCTTTGGTGCACAAAGAGCGTTGCATCAAGAGCAACAAGCAATGACCGACCGCATCGACAACCTCGCCACTGACTTGCGACTCTTTGAGCAACATACAAGAGACTACTTTGACAACAAGCTCGACGCTCATAGGCAAGAGAACGATGCAAGAATGGACGAGATCCGTGCCTTGTTGGTCAACCGCCCTCCTTCAACTTCTTCATACTCAAGACGGAGCCGCTCAAGTAGACACTCTGACGACACCTTCTCCGGCTCAAGTACACCGGCATCGAACATTCTATGACGAGCCGCGCGTCAAGACCGTCATGCATCTCGCAATCCTCTACACGGCAATTATCCACAAGAGCACGTCGACAACCAAGTACTTCATCCTCAACCACACAAAGGCCCTTTTGCACAAGCTCAAGAACGACAACGTCAATGGCACCAAGAGGAAGAATGAGCGCGTCTACATCAAGAGGAAAGAGACGCTGAGGCTCAATGTCTTCAACAACAACAACGTGAAGCACAAGCTCTTGAGGCACAACATGCCCTTCAGAAATCAAGTCGAGCCATTGCCAAGTGCAACCGCGATAGGTGCAATCAATAGGAAGCACTTCGAAAAGAAATCCACGAGCGGAACAACCAACCAAGAGTGCAACACCAAGTTAGGAAGATGATCATGGACTCCCCCCCCCCCGCCAAGAGAAACATGAGGTTGATTAGCCTCCACGTCAAGGGTGTCATCATCACCATCGACCACAACACAATGAAGAGCAATGCTATGGCAAGCTATAGTTCACCATGCCCAAGTTCAATGGAAGCAATGATCCCGAAGAGTACCTATCATGGGCATTGAAGGTCAACAAAATCTTTCGTTTGCACAACTATGATGAAGAGAAGAAGATCTCTATGGCATCACTTGAGTTCCAAGACTATGTGCTCATATGGTGGGAACAAGTCCTTGAGCGTCGACAAGCAAGAGGTGAACCACCAATCACCACTTGGGCTCAAATGAAAGATGTCATGCGAGCACGTTTTGTGCCCACCTACTACAACCGCGATCTCTTCAAGAAGCTCCAACTCCTCAAGCAAGGAACAAAGAGTGTTGAAGAATACTACAAGGAAATGGTGATAGCCATGATATGAGCCAATGTCACGGAAGATGATGAGCAAACTATGGCACGCTTCTTGAATGGCCTCAATCATCCCATCAAGAAGATTGCCGACTTCCAACCCTACTCCAACCTCATTGAGCTCATGCATCAAGCTACCAAGGTAGAACGTCAAGTGCAAGATGACTTCAAGTACGCCAAGTACTCATCCAAGACCTACGGCTTCTCCAACATCCAAGCTCCAACGACTCCTCCAACTTCTACCTCAACCAAGCCATCTACAAGCAACGATGACAAGTCAAGTTACAAGAAAACTTCGACAAGCTCAAGTCGTCCTCCTCCTAGTACAAGCAACTTCAAGCCACGCACTTCATCATCTACTCCAACCGATGAGACCGTCAAGGCAAGCTCCTTCAAGTGTTTCACTTGCGGCGGCGAGGCCACAAGTCTTTCCAATGCACAAACAAGCGCACCATGATCCTCAACGATGATGAAACCTATGACTCCATGAGTGAATAGGAAATGGAAGCCCTTGAGCAAGTGGCCATGCACCAGCGTGTGAACGAGGATGAAGATGATCATGTCTTTTTTTGATGAGGATTCGAGCCCTGCTCTTGTTGTCTCCAAAGTCTTGACTCTTCAACATCAACAAGAAGAAGACCAAAGATGCCACATCTTCCACACAAAGGCCGGCATCAATGGAAGGTCCATCAAGGTCATCATCAATGGAGGTAGTTGCCACAACTTGGCAAGTGAAGAACTATGCTCCAAGCTTCAATTGGTCAAGATGAAGCACCCGCACCGATACAAGGTCCAAGGGCTAAGCGATTCCGGCACTATACGAGTTGAGCATAAGGTCCAAGTCTCCTTCAAAATTGGCGCATATGATGACACTTGGGAATTTGATGTCGTCCTGATGTCCGTTTGCCACCTCCTTCTTGGTTGACCATGGCAATTTGACTGAGGCGTCATCCACAACGGGCGTACCAATCACTTCAAGATGAAAGGGAAGGAGTATGTGCTACGACCTATGTCTCCTAGTCAAGTGATAGCCGACAAGCAACCCACCCATCATGGAGAGAAGAGTGAGAAAGTGATCCGCCCAAAAGAGAGTGAGAGCCACAAGCAAAAACCAAGTGCCTCCACGATGAGCGACAAGAAAAACTTAGTCCTATTTGCCACCAAAAGTGAGATGAGAGAAGTGTGTGAGAACCCATCAAGTGTCATGCACTTTGTCCTTGTGTGCAAGGATGGAGAGCCCAAAACTAATACATTTCACGATCTACCTTTAGTGTTCTCTTATCTTTTGCAGGAATTCCAAGATGTTTTCCCCGATGAGCTACCTCCAGGTCTACCTCCTCTACGAGGCATTGAGCACCGAATTGACCTCATCCCGGAGCAGCTCTACCAAACAAAGCGCCATACCGTGTCAACCCCGAAGAAACTAAGGAGATCCAACAGCAAGTACAACAACTAATCGACAACGGACATGTATGTGAAAGCTTAAGCCCTTGTGTCGTTCCCGTTATACTTGTGCCCAAGCAAGACTGTAGTTTTCGCATGTGCTCGGATTGTAGACCTATCAATGCTATTACCGTTTGCTATAGGCATCTCATTCCTCGCCTAGATGATATGCTTGATGAACTTAGCGGTGCCACCATTTTCTCAAAAATTGATCTCAAAAGTGGTATTATCAAATCCGCATACAAGAAGGTGATGAATGGAAAACTGCTTTCAAAACCAAATTTGGCTTGTACGAGTGGTTGGTTATGCCTATGGGTTTGTCGGAATCTCCCGTTACTTTCATGTGTCTTATGCATTTTGTGCTTCGTCCTTATATTGGAGTGTTTGTTGTGGTTTACTTTGATGACGTTCTTGTTTTTAGCAAATCCATGAAAGAGCATCTAAAGCATGTTAGGGCTATGTTGCAAACTCTTCGCAAGGAACGTCTTTATGCCAACATGAAAAAGTGCACATTTGGTGTTGACAAGCTTGTTTTCTTGGGTGTCGTCGTTTCTTCCAAGGGTGTCCATGTTGATGAATCTAAAATTGAAGCAACTAAAACTTGGCCCCAACCCACCAATTTGCAACAAGTGCGTAGCTTTCTTGGCCTTGCGGGTTTCTATCGTCGCTTTGTGAAAAAAAATTAGCACTATTGCCGCTCCTTTGCATGCCTTGAGTAAGAAGAATGCTCCTTTTGTTTGGGAACTTTTGCAATCCACCGCTTTTGATGAGCTCAAGTCTTTGCTTACTCATGCTCCGATTCTCACTTTGCCCAACTTTGACAAAACTTTTTAGGTTCATTGTTGTCGACGTTATGGGAACGGGGGTCCCCAGACTTGCCTGCCTGCGGCCTGCGGCGTGGCTCGAGTGGTGGCCCAGTACGGCCCATCTTCATCAACTCAAGATCAAGACCCTCGCGAGGGGCCAAGCCTCGCGGGGCGGACGACACAAGGCTTCCTCAGGAGCGGCCTCACCAGGTAGTCTCATGAGGAGGCGAAGAGATCAAGGCAATGGTAACTCGCAAGGTGCTCGTGACGCAAGCCATGACAATCGAGACCAGGCGGGCGTTGGCCTGCGCAGGTTCCTTGTTTCCTCTTTGGTGCAAAGGGGGAAAGCACATGCGTGGAGTACCGAGGCATCAGGTAAAGGTTACCATTTTGGTGCAACAAGAGGAAGACCAGCATAGCGGCAGGACAGAGGTCACCGTGGAGCCCAAGACAGCGTCATCGCCAGTAATTTAGTAGTCGAAGACCAACTTTAGTCAGGATAACTTGTACTAGATGTTCCCCTTCAAAATGGCCGTTGTTAGCGCCCTTCCCACTCAATATATGGGAAGAGGACCAGGGCCTCTATAAATAGGGATAACCATCACAGTAGAGGGGAGAGAGGGATCATCCCATCGAGAGCTTAGAGAATCCTTCTCAAGCAAAACCACCAGCACAAGAACACCTCTCGCGAGGCTGTTCTTCCCTTGTACTGTTCATCATCAGCCCCTAAGGCAATCCACCACACCACACACTTGAGTAGGGTATTACACCACAACGATGGCCCGAACCAGTATAAATCTTGTGTCCCTTATGTTGTTCATCGTTTAGCTTAGATTCTCAGCAAGGCATTCGGACGTGGATCGGTAGGGGAAAGACCTTCGCACGCACCCCAGAGTTCGAACCTTAAGGGTTTTGCCGGAACCCGATATCCGACACTTGGCGCACCAGGTAGGGGTATGCCAGAATCTTTCTTCCGTCTTCCCGCGTTCCACCGCTTCGTCGTCTCCATGTCCGGCGACCCGACGGTCAATGCCGACCGCTGGGCGGCGTTGCCTGCCCACGCCTCGCCGCCTGCCCAGGGTGACCTCAACCCCGCGCCTCAGGCAGCCCGCGCTCCGCAGAACGCTGCGGGGCGCAGGCGATGTGGCCAAGCACTGCCTGCCCTCACCCCGCGGCAGGTGCGATTAGCAGCAAGGGCCTCAAACCACGCCGCGGCCACAGCACCGAACACCCGACGGGAGTAGGTAAACATGAAGGCCGTGCTCACAGTGGATCGAGAACTGCTACGGTGCAGACTGCAAGAAAGCGGCCGCGATGTGCTGCTGGAGCGCGTCGCTGATCTCCTAGATGTCGCTGCTTCAGGGGCACCTCCGTTCTGCGTCCAGCTTCCACCCCAGGCCCCGGGCAGATTACACGGTGGGCCCATCTGTGCCCACGCGCCGTCAGGCGTACCTCAAGGCTTCATCAACACTAGCTTGGCCGTCAGCGACGGGTGACAAGCTGCACCGGCACAGCCCCTGGTAAGCGAGGGCATGCACATCGCTTCCCACGGCCCGGGCGGGCCGCCGCTCTACCACCCCCAAGATGGTGCTTCAAGCCGAACTGCATGGTGTGTGGGGCACTACGGCGAGGCCTTTGGGGTGGCGACCCCGGAGGCTTATGTGCCCCACATGGTGGATCAGGAGTACGCACTGGAAGAAGACCACAACTCGTTCCTTGGGCCAGGCTGGGAGGAAGAGATGCCAGAAGCCGAGCCCTGTTAGGAACCCCAAGGAAGCCTCAACAACCGCACCAGCGGCAGCAATTATCGGGTACCTCTAATTCCTCGGGAGCAAGCTTATGCTAACCATGGGTCGCAGGACGTCCAGGTCGCTACAACGGATGGCTGCCCCAGTGCTGCAGCCTCCCTCCCCTCAGGAGGAGGGCACTGAGGGCTGCAGGAGAGGGGCCGGGAGCCAGGCTCCTCCCGTGGCACGCGGAGCAAGGTGTTCCTTGGAGGTAGGCCTTCTGCCGGGGAGGTGCCGCAAGGCCTGCCCCCGGCGGAGGACCCGTGGTCGTCGGGGGAACCATTGGCGTCCCCTTTTCCCCATTGGCGTCGTCCTAGTTTTCGGTCACCGTCAATGGTGGTCAAGGGTGGCGCAAGGTGGGGCCCTCATCTGGCGATATGAAGCAAGGGCGGTACCTGTGAAGAAGGCCCAGTGCCTATGAAGCTCGCCGCCCGTGACACTCTCACGTAATAATGAGTTGGGGCTGTACACACCCCGGAGTCTCTGGAGAGCCGCCCTCGGGCCTCGGGGGCTCCCTCCCACGCCCAGTGGCAGCACTTAGCTCCGAGCTGGTGAGAAGACGTCGAAGACTAGACTAGGTACCGGACGCGGCCTTTTTCTTTTGCTTCCTTTTTCTTTTGCTTCCTTTTGTGTGGTCAAGCTTTCTCATTTCGGATCTAAGTTGAATTTGAATTTGTGTTTGCGTATGCGGGGCGGGGTGTCTTGTCTTGTTCGCGTGCTTTCTCGTGTTCTGATTTCTGCTCAAGTTAGAGTTCGCACTAGCTGCCTCCCTCTCGCGAGCCCCTCGCAAGCAGGCCTGGGCCCGGCATACGCGCCTGCCGTCTCGCGACCGGCGCTCGCTCTCGCCAGGCTCTTGCAGCATGGTCAACGGGTCTCCCAGGGGACCCTCGGGAAGTCGCCGCAAGCCTACTCGAAGCTCGCCAAGATAAAGGTAAAATCATGGCGACCAACTCATCGTGGAAACCATGACATCATACGGGTGCCCATTCGGTGTCGTCCTTAAAAACGTGTGGATAACAATCCTTTTTACATAAGGGGCTTCCCCTCCCAAAATGCTCTTACAACCTTCAGGGCCAAGCCCGAGCTTTTTCTGCGCAGGGTAAACAGCAGGGGGCGTAGGATCAGTTGGACATGTCGCTCACCGCATCCTCTTGGTCGCCCCCAGAGGCGTCGCTGGCTCCACCGTTGCTATCGCTGGCCTCACCCTCGCCGTCGTTGGCACCATCTTCACCGCCGTTCACCACGTCGCCTTCATCAACAACGACAATCACCCCATCATCGTAAGAGGTGAAGGCTCGAGCAAGCGCATCCACGTTGTCCTCCACCCATCGCGCTAGGTGGCCTCGGATGGCCTTAGGCACCGGGGCGATGGCACCGTCGAAGTCAAAGAGGGGGTCGATGTTCTGAAGATGGCTGATGACACGGGAGAATGCCCATGCGAGCAGGCCGCGGCCCCGTTCCTCGACAAGCTGGCGAGCCCTCTCAGAACGATTCTCCAGATGCGTCACCACGTCAGTGAAGAACTAGAGATTGCCGGTGTAGTTGGTCATGTGAGGCTCCTCGGCGGCTGCTTCGTAGATGTTGCCCAAGGCCTCATTGGCCTATTCCCTGAGTGTTCGGAGCATGGGGCCATGCATGTGCTCTATCGTCTGCCGCTGGCGAATCTCATCCTTGATCCACCGCGCAACGGCCTCGGCATCATCGACCCGCCGTTGGAGAAGAAGCAGCTTGGCGCGGGAGGAGGCCAGCTCAGTCTGCGTCGTGCCTAAGGCGGCTGCGGTGGCCTCAGCATGCTGCGTTGCTTCAGTCAGCTTGGTCCTGAGAGCGGGAGTCCTGCCCGCAGGCTCGCCCTTGATCACCTCCAGCCTCTCTTCATACTTGCGCTCAAGACCTGAGCGGGCTTCCGCCACGCGACGGTCGATCTCTTCTTGGACCCGGACCTCCCGCGCCCCGACATCGTCCTCCACCTGGGTAACCTGGCACTCCCTCGTATCCAACCGCTCAAGATCGAGGTTGCGCTCGGCAGCCTCCAGTGTCAGCGCTTCCTCATGCCTCTGAAGTTCCTCCTCTTCGGCGGGCGCCCCTTTCAGAGACGCAAGGGCAGCTCAGCGCAGCACCACTTGCTGCTCCAGGGAATTGCACTAGTCTTGGAGCTCCCACGCGCGCTCCTCCACGGCTTCGCGTCACCGGTCTGCCTCCTGAGCCTCCTTGATGGCTCGGGAGCAGGCCTCCCGCGAGGCCACCAGAGATGCTTCGCCTTGGCGTTGTCGAGATCACGCTGGTGGCGCGCAAGACCGATAGCGGCCTTCAGCTTGCATCGTTCCTCGATCAGCCGCAGGCCTTCGGCTTCAAGACACGCGTCCTCGCTTGCAAGGTCTGCACCAAGCTGGCTCACCGCGTCTGTCGCCTTCTGGAGAAACTCTCGGCGGACGGCGCTGCGCTCCCGTGCACGCCTGAGCACGTTGTCAACGTCGTCCTCCTCCATCGGCGTCGGCGGAAGACCCTAATGTGGCTCGCCCCCTGTCGCAAAGGGCTGGGGGCTGGCGCCCCCATGATTGCCGGACGGGCCCCGCAAGGGACCCAGCATGGCGTCGATCCATCCCCTGAGGAGGAACCAAAGATCAACTTCAACCACTCACCGCCTATGGTAAGTGGAGGAGCCCGGGGCAAGCTGGTTGTGCCCAGGGAGAGCTCGCGAAGCAAGAGCGGCATGCACACGGGCTCAAGGCACACCACGGGTCGGCCTACCTCTCCAGCCGAACTCGCGTCAGGGGTGGCGCACAGGATCGGGACGATCGGCGGTGAAGACGAAGCCTAAGGAGGCGGCTCCTTGGCCGGCTCCGCAGGCTCGGCAGGAGGGATCCTGAAAGGCCCCAGTCAGCGAAGGGAACGGCAAACAAGAAGCTACAAGAAGGAGGAACTTACTCGTCCATGGCGAAGTACTTCCTATGCTTCAACGGGCGGCATGGTGATCATTGCCACCCAAAGCCTCCTTCCTCTTGCGGAGGGCGTCAAAGTCTATGCGGAACTGTCCCAAGCTCTCGACGCGAGGGCCGCCGCGTGGCATGAACGAAGAAGCATCAGGATGACTTGCATCAAGGGCGCTAGGCTGAGAGTTGCGATCAGGTGCCACCTCTTGGTGGCCTACCGAGGCCTCGGGGGCTTCGGCCTCAGGAGCCGCAGGTCGCGTCCCCTCATCAGCCATGTAACACCCCGGATGTATCTTTCCATATTTGTAACTCCAACTCTTGCCATTTTCGGATATGTGATATGATATTCCCTCCGTGGTTGGGTTTTGTTTTCATTTTCCATTTTGTCCATGTCATGCATCTCATATCATGTCATCATGTGCATCTCATTTGCATACGTGTTCGTCTCATGATTAGAGCATATTCCCGTTGTCCGTTTTGCAATCCGACACTCCTATGTTCCCGGCGTCCCCTCTTGTCCTTTTTCCGTGTGCGGGTGTTGAACATTCTCGGAATGGACGAGCCTTGCCAAGTGGCCTGGTATAGCACCGGTAGACCACCTGTCAAGTTTCGGGTCATTTGGAGTTCGTTTGGTACTCCAACGGTTAACCGCACCCTCGCAAAGGCCTCTTTTGAGTTGCAGCCCAACACCCCTCCAAAACAGCCCAATAACCCATCTAACTCTCTTCCATGCCCTCGGTCGTTCGATCACGATCGTGTGGGCGAAAACTACACCCCATTTGGACTCTCCTAGCTCCCTCTATGCCTATTTAAAGACCCCTCCCCCGAAAATCCGGGCAAACCCTAGCGAAACCCCTCTCCGCGCCGCCGGACACGTCCGGATCGGACCGGACGCGTCCGCCGCCGCGCCCGGGCGAATCGGAGCGTGCCACGTGGCACGTCGCGCCGCGCCGCCGGCGCGGCAGCCGCCAGAACCAGGAGAGCCCCAGCAGCCAGCTCCGCCGCGCGCGCCGCCGCCATCGCCGCCGCCGGCCTCCGCCGCCATGCCGCCGCCGCCTGCCGCCGCCGCCGCGGCCGCCTTGCCGCCGCCGCCATCGCCGCCGGATTGCCTTGCCGCCCGCTCCGCTCCGCCGCCAGCCGCCGCCGCCCGCCGCCGCCCGGTCCCGCCGCCGCGGCCGCCGCCGCTGGTCCCGCCTCAGCGCGTCCGCCGGCCGCCGCCAACTCCTCCTCCGGTCCCGAGCTCCGGCGAGCCCGAACCCGGCTCCGGCCAGATCTAGATTCAAAATCCCTAAGGTTGACTTTTTCCCCCTCCATTTTTCGTCTAAGTCTTTAACTGTCATAATTTCGTGCATTTTTCAACGCATCACATCTCCGCAACCGTGGCTCCGTTTTGGGCGTGTAATATGTCAAAATGTTCGTCTCGAAGAGTACATCATTTCATTCCATTGCATCATTTGCATTTGAGCTCATCTTGATGCCCGAAATGCTGTTGGAAGATAGCTTCAGATCGTTAGTTTCAGAATCTTATCAGTTCGAGCTCTTTTGTCATTTTTGCCATGAATTATGTGTGCACCCTATGAATTTGAGTCCTACATGTGAGTTGAACATTGCCATGCCATCTTTCCAGGGGTATTTTCCATGTATTTTTGTGAGCTATGTGTTGACTAGAACAAGCATGCAAAGTAGGGATGATGTTATTCCTGATTTCAGGGACTTAGTGATTTCCCTAAGTTTTGTCCTGCTGATAATTTTATGCCATATGTTTAGGTTGTTTCAGAGAGATCCATACCCTTTTTGAGCATGATCAGTAAGGGTGTTTTGAGCATATGGATGTTCTCTATCCATCCATGCCTTTGTTGGCATTTATGGAGTAGTCTAGCATGTCATTTTCGTGCTCTACTTTTGCTTGAAATTGTTTCCTGGCAGACTGTTTGCATTAGATTCAATTTTCACGAGGTCGATGTAGTTGATCCGTGTATGCTATGATGTTGTTCTTGCCATGTATAGCTCCTATGCCATGTCTTCTTAATGGGTGTATGCTTAGTTTATCTTGAGATGCTCTGTAGTGAGTGCATCGAGCTCACGAACATGCCATGTTGAATCTGTTTTTGCCATGTCCTGATATTTTCACTAAGTCTGAAATCTGTAATAAAACTTGCAATGTTTACATGGGTGCCATCATTTCTTAGAGTCCTTTTTGGCTTATGGTCAGTAAGGGACTATTGAAATATGCTTTGAGTAGAATCATGTCATGCCTTGCTTTGCTATTATAAGTTCCTGTAGCATGTTGTTTGCTTGCTCTAAACATGCCTTCCTGATGTTAATTCCTGGTATGTTAGTATTTTCACTAAGTCTGTGAACCTGATATTTTGAGCACTTTCACCATGCTTGTTTGAACATGTTATGATGTGATTTAGCCGTAGCTCAGTGTTCCTCTATTGTTAAGCATCTCCTGTAGTTCGTCGCCATATGCTTTGTTTTTATGTTGGGGTGCTGTAGCATAGTTTTCGTGTTGCGTGCTAAGTAGCATCGGGCTGTTAAGCAGATTTGCGTCATTCTTGTTTTGCTTGTCATTTGCAAACCGTGCATCCGATTCGGTGATCTTTATATCGATTTCAACCGAAATCATCTCATCTTTCCAGCGGCATACTTGGTTTGCCAAGTTGATGCCCGGTTCATCATTTTTCCTTCCGGAACATACATATGCATTGCATATCACATCTCGCATAGCATGTCCTGTTTTGCATCATATTGCTTGTGCATTGTTCCTTGTTTGATTGTGGTTCCGTTGCTTGTGTTCTTGCTTTGGGTAGAGCCGGGAGACGAGTACGTGAACGAGGAGCCTGTTGAGAACGCCTACGAGGATCCAACCTTCGACAACTCTGAGAACCTTACAGGCAAGATGACCATACCTTCGATATCACTTCTATCTTTGCTTGCTAGTTGCTCGCTCTTTTGCTATGCCTATGCTGCGATACCCACCACTTGCTATATCATGCCACCCATATTGCCATGTCAACCTCTAACCACCCATGTCCTAGCAAACCGTTGTTTGGCTATGTTACCGCTTTGCTCGGCCCTCTTATAGCGTTGTTAGTTGCGGTGAAGATGAAGTTTGTTCCTTGTTGGAACACGGATATTTTGGGATATCACAATATCTATTGTTTTAATTAATGCATCTATATACTTGGTAAAGGGTGGAAGGCTCGGCCTTATGCCGGTGTTTTGTTCCACTCTTGCCACCATAGTTTCCGTCATACCGGTGTTATGTTCCTTGATTTTGCGTTCATTACACGGTCGGGTGATTTATGGGACCCCTTGACGATTCGCTTTGAATAAAACTCCTCCAGCAAGGCCCAACCTTGGTTTTACCATTTGCCACCTATACCCCTTTTTCCCTTGGGTTTCGCGAGCCCGAGGGTCATCTTTATTTTAGCCCCGGGCGGTGCTCCTTCGAGTGTTGGTCGAACCGAAGCAACTTCTGGGGCCACCACGAGGAAACTCGAGGGCTGGTTTTACTCGTAGCTTGACTTATCCGGATGTGCCACGAGAACGAGATATGTGCAGCTCCTATCGGGATTTGTCGGCTGTCGGGCGGCTTTGCTGGTTTAGTTTTACCATTGTCGAAATGTCTTGATGTACGGGATACCGAGTCGATCGGTGTGTCTTGGGTGAAGGTTTATTCCTTCGATGACCGTGAGAGCTTGTGATGGGCTAAGTTGGGACACCCTGCAGGTATAATCTTTCAAAGCCGTGCTCATGTTATGAGGCAGATGGGAATTTGTTAATGTCCGGTTGTAGAAAACCGAAGTTGACCTTAACTAAAATACATCAACGTGTATGTAACCGTGATGGTCTCTTCTCGGAGTCCGGAAGTGAACACGTGTTGGAGTTATGCTTGACGTAAGTAGTCGGGATCACTTCTTGATCGCTAATAGCTTCACGACCGCGCCTTGCTTCTCTTCTCGCTCTCTTTTGCGAAGTAGCCACCATATATGCTAGCGCTTGCAGCAGCTCCTCCTTTTGACACCAGCCTTCCCTTAAGCTTAAATAGTCTTGATCTCGCGGGTGTGAGATTGTTGAGTCCCTGTGGCTCATGATTCTACCAAAACAATTGCGGTACGGTGATGACAAATACAGATGGCGCCACTGAACTAAAGTGGGAATATGATGAGGCACTTGGTCGTTACTATGTTTCCTTTCCAGACGATTAGTAGTGGAGCCCAGTTGGGGCGATCGGGGATTTGAGTCGCATGTGAGGTTCTTCTTTTATTTTGGTTCCGTAGTCGGACCTTGATTGTATCTGGATGATGTAATGCTTTATTCATGTATTTGTGTGAAGTGGCGACTGTAAGCCAACTATGTACCTTTTCCGTTATGTATTACATGGATTGTGCGAAGATTACCTCACTTGCGACATTGCTTTCAATGCGGTTATGCCTCTAAGTCGTGCTTCGACACGTGGGAGCTATAGCCGCATTGAGGGCGTTACAAGCCACCACCTCGGGATGGGCTCCGTAAGCTCTGGAGGATGATGCCTCGGCAGCCCCGCACGACATCAGCACCTCGACATCAGACCCCCCCCCCCCAGCTCCCGGTGATGCTTGCCGCCCTGCACACCTCCTGAGGCAAGATTGATGTTGGTGACGGGGGGAGGAGCCACGGCAACCAGATTCTCATAGAGCCCCATGAGGCCAGCTGGGCGCAGCCCCCATTCGTCAAAGCGGGGCATCTGCCTCAGGAACTCGGCCCTGCCTGAGCAAAGATACAAGAGGGCGCCCCCATGCCGGACACTGCCTGGAGAGGGGTCGCTCGTCAAGACTCTCAGCACCTTCCTCAGCATTTCAGGCGCAAGATCCCCTTCCTGGAGCCTCATGCGGTCTTGATGCCCAGTAAAAGTCCACATTGGACGGGAGTGGCGCTGGAGAGGAGCGATGCGGCACTGGAGGAACTCCTTCACCACATGGGGCGCCGTCACGCCAAGCGTCCTCAACCTCTCGAAGCGACGCCAGACAAAAGCAAGCTGGGGGCTCGTGAGCTCCTCGTGGCCCCAACCTTTATTGGGGACAACAGGCAATGTAGGGTGCGTGAGCAGGGGGCTGGGCACCCCGACATCCACATACAACCACCGCTCCCGGAACCCGCTCGCAGAAGACAGAAGACCAAGATCGATCCCCGAGGCGGCCGTCTCCGGCACGGCATGGAAGCTCGCGCACCCCAAGCATTGAGATGGGTCAGTCAGGCGCAGAGAGAAGAACTGGTGTAGAAGAGCAACGGAAGGGGGGATGCCCACCATGGCCTCGCAGACGAAGGCGAAGACAGCAAGAAGAGTAATGGATTGGGGACCAAGATGCATCGTATGGATCTGGAAGTGGGAAAGCACCGCATTGAAGAAAGCAGAGAAGGGGGAACCAGGCCCGCCCACAGGGCATCAGCAAAGAATCAGACCTCCGTGACGATCCTGTCGAAGGAGGCATGGGATGCGGGCCAGGCCGTCATCCTCCCGCACTTGTTGAAGCTGGAGGCGAGGGCGGAGTGGACCTTGTCCAAGGCTTCTAGATTGAGTATGGGCGACTGGTCGACGGAGGGCGCAGCTACCGGAGGCGAGCGGGACGAAGGCGCGGGCTTCTTCCTCTTTTCCTTTTTCGTTGGTGCCATGGCAATGGGAAGGGGGGAGAACTCAAGATGGATTGGAGGCAGAAGCAGAGGCTCAAGGAAGAAAGAGGAACAGGAAGCACGTGGGCAGCAAGGAGTGAATAACTGTGTACAGTCTCATGTCCGCTTAGCCAGGCGCATAATGGGGAGCGTGGGGAAGCGGAAATGCCCACGTCCAATCAACGGCCACACGACGACCAAGGCCGCAGGCTGTTGGGCCCGCGGCTCTCCGTACTTGCCCTTTCGCTTCTCTACTAAGCCATGTCCGAGCGCGCCTTGGGCCCGGGGGCTACTGTCGGCATTCTGGGAATGGGGGTCCCCAGACTTGCCTGCCTGTGGCCTGCGGCATGGCTCGAGTGGTGGCCCAGTATGGCCCATCTTCATCAACTCAAGCTCAAGACCCTCACGAGGGGCCAAGCCTCGCGGGGCGGACGACGCAAGGCTTCCTCAGGATCGGCCTCACCAGGAAGACTTGCGAGGAGGCGGAGAGATCAAGGCAAGGGTACCTCGCGAGGTGCTCGTGACACAAGCCATGACGATCAAGACCAGGCGGGTGCCAGGCGGGCGCCGGCCTGCGTTGTGTCCTCGTTTCCTCTTTGGTGCAAAGGGGGCAAGCACAGGCGTGGAGTACCAAGGCATCAGGCAAAGGTTACCACTTCGGTGCAACAAGACCAAGACCAGCATAGCGGCATGATGGAGGTCACCGTGGAGCCCAACACGGCGTCATTGCCAGTACTTTAGCATTCGAAGACCAACTTTAGTCAGGATAACTTGTACTGGATGTTCCCCTTCAAAATGGTCGTTGTTGGCGTCCTTCCCGCTCAATATTTGGGAAGAGGACCAGGGCCTCTATAAATAGGGATAGCGACCATAGTAGAGGAGAGAGAGGGATCATACCATCAAGAGCTTAGAGAATCCTTCTCAAGCAAAACCACCACCACAAGAACACTTCTCGCGAGGCTGTTCTTCCCTTGTACTGTTCATCATCAGCCCCTGAGGCAATCCACCACACCACACACGGGAGTAGGGTATTACACCACAACGGTGGCCCGAACTAGTATAAATCTTGTGTCCCTTGTGATGTTCATCGTTTAGCTTAGATTCTCAGCGAGGCGTTTGGACGTGGATCGGTAGGGGAAAGATCTTCACGCGCACCCCAGAGTTCGAACCTTAAGGGTTTTGCCGGAACCCGATATCCGACAATTGTGATGCAAGTGGTACCGGAATTGGCGGAGTTTTATGCAAGAAAAAGGAGCTATTGCATATTTTAGTGAAAAACTCTCCGGTGCTCAACTTAACTATCCCATCTATGACAAATAATTGTATGCTTTAGTGCGTCTGCTACATGTTTGGGAACATTATGTTAGACCTCATGAGTTTGTCATACATACCGATCATGAAACGCTTAAGTACTTAAAAGGTCAAACTAAGTTGAACAAGCGTCATGCCAAATGGAGTGAATTTATTGAATCCTTCCCCTATGTGATCAAGTACATTAAGGGTAAGGAAAATGTAGTTGCGGATGCACTTTCAGGCATATGTGCGCTTGTTACTAAACTTGAGTTGAATGTTATTGGCTTTGAGCACATAGAAGACTTGTATGCGAATGATCCTTCCTTTTGATACTCCTTATGCTAAGTGTTTGACGCATACATCTTGGGAATGATATTAAATCAAGGATGATTATCTTATGAGAGCTAACAAACATTGCATTCCCGAGTCTTCTCTTCGTTTGTTGCTTTTGCAAGATGCTCATGGAGGCGGACTCATGGGACACTTTGGACGCGACAAGACATTCGTCATGCTCTCCAAGAACTACTTTTGGCCCAAGATGTTCCGCGACGTCTCACGCCTCACCAACCGATGCTCTACATGTCGCAAAACTAGGTCTAAAGCTCAATTCCATGGTCTTTACATGCCTCTTCCTATTCCTTATCAACCATGGGAAGACATTAGCATGGATTTTGTACTTGGTTTTCCTGGAACTCAAAATGGAAAGGATTCCGTGTTTGTTGTTGTGGACCGATTTTCTAAGGTGGCACATTTCATTCCATGCAACAAGATAGACGATGCTTCAAATGTTGCAAATCTCCTTTGTAGGGAAATCTTGCGCCTCCGTGGAGTACCAAAGACAATCGTCTCCAATCGCGACGTCAAGTTCTTGAGTTAATTTTGGAAGACGCTATGCGCCAAGCTTGGAATCAAGCTCTTGTTCTTGTCCGCATGCCATCCTCAAACTGATGGCTAGACGGAGGTGACGAACCGTATGCTCTCCAATCTACTTTGCGTGTTGATCAAGAAGAACATCAAGGAGTGGGAGGCGTGTCTACCCATCACCGAGTACACCTACAACCGTGCAACACATTCGACTACCGGCAAGTCCCCTTTCGAGGTCGTATACAGATTCAACCCATTGTCCCCATTGGACATTCTTCCTCTACCACTACAAGAGCGCACCAACATGGACGCGAGTGCCCGAATGAACTACCTCAAGAAGATGCATGAAGATACAAGGCACACCATCGAGCGCCAAGTACAATGACTCGCGACCAAGCTCAACATCAACAAGCAACCCATGATATTCAACATTGGAGATCTTGTGTGGCTACAGCTTCGAAAGGAACGCTTCCCCAATGAATGCAAGTCCAAACTCTACCACGAGCCAATGGACCCTTCAAGGTGCTTGCATGCTACAACAACAACGCCTACAAGATCGACATCCCACACAACAAGTACTCCATGAGTGACATCTTCAATGTCAACGATCTCTCCCCGTACCATGGTGATGAGGATTTCGATCCGAGGTCGGATCTTTCCCAAGGGAGGGGAGATGATGCGGAGCATCTTACGGTCATCCCCATGGACACTACTTCGGCTACTCAAGCTCCAAGTGGACCCATGGCAAGAGCTCGAGCACGTGCTATTCAATCCGAGGTTATCTCTCTCTTTGTTGAACTTCCCTTTGACCCACCTGAGACATGGCTACTACCTCAAACAGAGAAGCTTTGTGTGCTTAGGTACCAAGAAAGCAACCTAGGAGAAGTTACGATGCAACATGAACATCAAGAGCATGGAGAGGGATTCTCCCAGCGTAGAGATAGAGGTACTACCGGTCAACTACCTGTCCACCAGTACTACCGGTCAACTACCCGTCAACCTTTTGCAATCAAATCGGTACAATGCCGGTATTGCCCCGATTTATACCAGTAACGGACAAAAGACCGGTACTACCGCCCCAACCACCGGTACTACCGCTAACCCCTCCGAGAACACCTCCAGCAAGCAGCACCTGAGCTCCTTGTGGTACAACCGCCCCCAAGACTAGTACTACCGGCCTGCCTGCGTGTAGTGAGAGGAATTTCACCCCATGTACCTCCCACTTACCTCTTGGACTATATATACTTGTCTCCTAGCTTCGTACTAGGGTTAGCGTTGATTTAGCTCGTTTATGAGATAGAGCCTCGCTCATCCATCCGGATCTACTCCTCGTGAGGAACCGACACCTCTCGGAGAAGATCCACCTGGATTCAAGACCTCCATCCGGAGAAGACCATCATCAAGACCTCCTCACGGAGAAGAATCGGTTACCCTATGTATCGTCCTTTGTTGGGCTTGGATCTTGTATCTCTACTTGTGTTTCGATGATCTAGCACATGTGTGACTTTTTTTCTTGTTGGTTGAGTGTTTTTCTCTTGTTCCCCTCCTCGTGTTCTTCATGTTGCTCATAGGGATCCTCTCCAAACGTGGAAGATCGGCCTCTAGGGTTCTATCCTACATCATTGTTGCTCTAGATGCAACGCTCGTTGTGCACCAAAGCGGTGGCTCTTGGTGACGTATGATGACATGTCATCATCTTGCTCGATGAAGAGTGGGTTGGTAGAAGAACTTGGCCTATCCATCATTCCAAGCAAAAATGTGAGTGGGAGAAGGAGAAGAACTTATATCAAATGTACGTTGACCGATGTTGAAGATGGATCAATGATCACTCAAATGTGGACAATGAAATAGAACAATCGGTACCAATTCATGTCGGTTCTCAAGTAGACCAAGTGCACCAAGAGACAATGGAAAAGATTCACAAATTTGCAAATGCAACAAGTAGACCAAGCAAGGTATGGTACACGGAAACACACACGCAAATAGATAAGTGGGGTTGTGCAAACCAAAAATGAGCCAAAATGTGGAGTCCACGAAAATGCTCTTGCTGCACAATGCTAGAGAGAGGCTAGCACAATTGCACAATAGGTGGATACGAACTTGTTGTCGGATTTTGGGTTCCGGCAGACCCTTGAGGTTCGAACTCTGGGGTGCGCGCGGAGATTCAACCCTCTGCCTGCCTGTTCCTCGCCGAATTGCTAGGATCTAAACTACCAAACAGAACAACACAAGAGACACAAGATTTATACTGGTTCAGGCCACCATTGTGGTGTAATACCCTACTCCAGTGTGTGGTGTGGTGGATTGCCTCTTGGGCTGATGATGAACAATACAAGGAAGAACAGCCTCATGAGGGTCATTCTTGGCTGGTGCTACTTAGTTACGGCTCTTGGATTCTCGATCAGGTCCATTTGCCTCTACCCATGGGGTGGCTAGTCCTATTTATAGGCAAAGGCCCAGGCCTCTTCCCAAATATTGAGCGGGAAGGGCGCCAACAATTAGCCATTTGAAGGGGAACAATGGGTACACTTATCGACTAAAGTTGGTCCTCGCTGTCAAAGGCTCTGGTGGTGGCCTTTGCTTGGGCTCCACAATGACTTCTTCCTGCTGTTGGGCTGGTCTTGGTCTTGTTGCACGAAATGGATGCCTTTGCTTGATGCTCGCTTGATGCTTGCTCCCTTTACACCAAAGAGGAAAGGAGGACATCTGCGTGGGCTGGCGCACCTGGCGCCCTTGGTCGCTCATGGCTTGCGTCATGGGCACCTCGCGAGGTACCCTGCCTTGAACTCTCCGCCTCCTCGCGAGCCGGCCTGATGAGGCCGTGCCTGAGGAAGCTCCTTGTCGTCCGCCCCGCGAGGATTGGCCCCTCGCGAGGGTCTTGAGATTGCGTCGATGAAGATGGGCTATGCTGGGCCTCCTTTGAGCCACGCCGTAGGCCGCAGGTAGGCAAGTCTGGGGACCCCCGTTCCCAGAACGCCGACAGTAGCCCCCGGGCCCACGGCGCGCCCGGACATGGCCGAGCAGAGAGGCGAAAGGGCAAGTGCGAAGCGTCGCGGGCCGTAACAGCCTGCGGCCTTGGGCGCCGCGTGGCGGTTGATGGGTCATGGGCACCTCTGCTTCCCCACGACGCCTCGGTAACCGCACGGATTCGACAAGTCCCTGCATGCAAAGCGGGTCATGATTACCTGCGATCATGGAGGTCGACGGTTGGCCTTCGTCGGCTATAATTATGGAACGACGCGCGCCCTTCCAGCCTATCCCCTCTTGCTTCTCCTTCTTCTTCATGGCTCCACCAAGGAAGTTCTCGGCCGCAGAGAAAGGAAAGGCTCGCCAGGTCAAGTCTACCTCTCCCCTGCCCAAGCGTAGTCGAGGTAGCCCTCGCAAACATCCTGCGGCCTCCACGGCGGCCCCCCGCGATCGCGGAGGTGGCTCTCTGCGCGGCGATGAGTGGCTGGCCATGGTCGGCGGGCGTGTTCCGGCCGTGCGACCCCCGAGGCCGCGCCTCCATACTACGGAGGTGCTGCCGGAGATCATTGTGTGGGCGGTGGAGCCAACCGGCACCCGGCTTCAGCTCCCTCGCTCCCTCCTAGGTGAGCTCCCAGCTGGCGCCTTGGGTGGCCTCGGCCCGAGCGGATGGCTCTGCAGCCAGGCCTCGTGGGCTTTCTTTGGAGGTCTCCGCTGCGGGAGCCCGCCCGACCCATGGTGGCGGGCGTTCGCTCGTCTTGGCGTGGTCTCTGCCGCCGGTGCTCTCTACACTTCAAGTTCGACGGCGACGCCACCCTCTACGTGAGGGTGTTTGGGGAAGATGGTCATCGTGCAGGGTGCTGCCCTGAAGATGATGACTATGGCTGGGGACTCAGCCCCAGCAAGGACGGAGAGGACAGCGCGCGGGCGGTTGGCGGCGCCCGTGACTCCTCAAGATTCACCAGCTCTTCTTCAGGTAGCGACCCTTCTAGCAGCGGCCGCGGTCAGCCTCCACGCCATCGTGCCTGCTTGGAGGGCGGCAGCGGGCCTGCCCGCCGTCGCGCCCTAGTGAAGTGCGAGAGGGTGTCCGCCTGAGCTCCAGAGGCGGCTCGAGTCTTCCATGTGGGCCGGCGCGGGACGAGCTTCGCCTTCTTTTGTTCTTTCCTTTCTTTTCTCCTGCGCAAAAAGACAACAATGTGTGGCCCCGTGAGGGCGTGTTTGGTTAATGTCGTCAATCATCGTACTGTTTCTGTTACTCCAGTATTGTTCCTTTCTGTTGCATGCCCATTCGCAAGTAGTCTCTAGTTTCAGCCGTGGGGGCGACCGACCCAGGCCCTGTATTCGTGTCGTGGTGCCCGTGAGGCATGGTCTGGAGGGGTACTCCTGTAGTGGACCTGGGCCGTGAAAACTTGAGCGATAGGGGTAGCAACACTCGCGAGGGCTCCCGGGGCTTCCACCTCGCGAGCCCCCGCGCAAGAGAAATTGAGGCAGGAGAGCGAAAAAGTCGAAGGACCATAGGTCAAAAGGCGGCGATAGTTTCAATAAAACTCCAAATGAGAATGAACTAGCCAACTGCAGAAAGCAAATGAAAAAGCCGCGTCCGGCACCTAGTTTAGTCTTCGACGTCTTCTCACCAGCGTGGAGCTAAGTGCTGCCAGTGGGCGTGGGAGGGAGCCCCAGGGCTTGAGGCCGGCACCCCTGAGACTCCGGGGCGTGTACAGCCCCAACTCATTATTATGTGAGAGTGTCACGGGCGGCGAGCTTCACAGGCCTTATCCTTCTTCACAGGCTCCGGGCCTTTCTTCTAGGAGGCAAGCTTCACGGGCATTGGCCCTCTTCACAGGCTCTGGGCCTTTTCCAAAGTGATGAGCTTCACAGGCATTCGCCTTCTTCACAGGCTCTAGGGCTTTTCCAAAAAGATGAGCTTCACAGGCATTCGCCTTCTTCACAGGCTCTGGGCCTTTTCCCAAAAGATGAGCTTCACAGGCATTCGCCTTCTTCACAGGCAATGGTCCTTTTCCAAAATGATGAGCTTCACAGGCACTCGCCTTCTTAACAGGCTCTGGGCCTTTTCCAAAAAGAGGAGCTTCACAGGCATTCTCCTTCTTCACAGGCTCAGGGCCTTTTCCAAAAAGTGGAGCTTCACAGGCATTCGCCTTCTTCACAGGCTCTGGGCCTTTCTAGGGGTAAAACCTCCAGAGGTGCTGGATGTTCCACACGTTCTGTATAGGTACTCCCTCCTGAGTCTCCAAGTGCACGGAGCCGGGCCTAGAAACATGAACAACCTAGAACGGGCCCTCCCACATTGGAGAGAGCTTATGCAATCCCTCCCTGGAGAGGACCCATCGCAGCACGAGGTCCCCTACCTCGAGAGTTCTGGGGCGGATGTTGCGGCAGTGGTATCGCCGGAGTGCCTGCTGGTATCTCACCGCTTGCAGCGCGGCTTCTCGACGACGCTCCTCCCCCAGCACGAGGTCCGTCCCCCGCATGGCGTCCTGCAGCATCTCGTCGAATGCCAGGACCCGCGCGGAACGACGCCTGACCTCGTGAGGGAGGACCGCTTCGGCTCCGTAGACCAAGAAGAAGGGGGTCTCCCCAGTCGGCTTGGTCGCGGTTATGCGGATGGACCACAACACGGACTGAAACTCCTCATACCAACCTCTGCCGCAAGCCTCCAGTTTCTTCTTGAACGTCCTAGTCTTGAGGCCCCTCAGGACCTCTGCGTTGGCCCGCTCGGCCTGGCCGTTGCTCCCGGGGTGCGCCACCGAAGCGTAGCATATCTGCATTCCAAGGTTAGCACAGTACGTTTTGAAAAGGTTACTGGTGAAGTGCAACCGTTGTCAGTGATGATGCGGTTCGGCACCCCGAACCGGCTCACGATGCCCTTGATGAACTTGATCGCAGAACCAGCAGGGATGGTGCGAACGGCCTCGACTTCGGCCCACTTGGTGAACTTGTCCACGGCGACGTAGAGGTAGCGATAGCCCCCTGGCGCCCGAGGAAAAGGGCCCAGGATATCCAGCCCCCAGACTGCAAATGGCCACGTGAGGGGTATGGTTTGCAGACCTCCTGCCGGCTGATGGATCTGCTTGGCATGGAATTGGCAAGCCTCGCAAGCCTTCACAAGTTCAACAGCATCATTGAGCGCAGTAGGCCAATAGAAACCGCTGCGGAACACCTTGCCGACGAGGGTCCGTGATGAAGAATGATGCCCACAGTCTCCACCGTGTACATCTGCCAGCAGTTCTTTCCCTTGCTCCCTGGTGATGCAATGCAGGGACACATCATTCGGTCGTTTCTGGTAGAGCTCTCCATCCCTAATGCAGTACGCTGTGGCTTGCCACGCCACACGCTCTGCTTCCTCCTCCTTCTCCGGCAAGGTCCCTTGCGTTAAGTAGCTCCGGAGCTCTGTGATCCAGCACCCCTCCTAAGGCTCCATCGTCAGGAGCACGCGTGCTCCTGAGGTCGGGCCACAGGCTGGGGCTCCCGAGGTAGTTGGCTGAGGAAGCTCCACCCGAGGCTGTGCTGCGCTCGACAATGCTGGCAGGGCCGAGGGCTTGAAGAGCCGCTCCTCGAAGACGCCCGGCTCCTGGGGCAACCGCCTGGAGTCTCGTTTGGCGATGTCGTCGGCCTCTTGATTAGTGCCGCGGGGCACATCTTGTAGCTCAACCCCTGTAGGCTGCTTCTCCATCCTGCGGACCTCCGCAAGGTAGGCCTCCATGTGCTCATCTCTTGGCTCGTATACCTTGTTGGAGAAATTGACAAGGAGCTGCGAATCGCCCTTGATAGTAAGACGCTTCACTCCCAGGGCAGCGACAGCCTTCAGGCCCGCTATCAGTCCCTTGTACTCCGCTATATTGTTGGAGACCTTTTCGCCCTGCTGGAAGCAGAGCTGCATGGTGTAGTACAGCTTGTCCTGAGTGGGAGATATGAGCACCGCCCCAGCCCCAGCGCCATGCCTAGAGAACGCCCCGTCGAAGTACATGACCCAGCCTTCTGGCGCCTCGCTTCCTGGGGAGAGTGATCGGTCCTCGTCGGCCTTGAGGTCTGGTGCCTCCGTCCATTCAGCCACGAAATCTGCTAGCGCGGCACCCTTGATGACCCTGGTCGTACTGAATTCAAGCTGAAACGCCTGCAGTTTAATGTTCCACTCAACAACCCTTCCAGCCGAGTTAGGGCTCCTGAGCACCATTTCCATGGGGTGTGCCGAGACAACCTTGATTGGGTGACCCTGGAAGTAGTGCCGCAGCTTGCGTGAAGCCACCAGCAGCGCGAGGAGGAGCTTCTGCGGCATGGGGTACCGTGCCCTTGCATCCCGCAACACCGTGCTGACGAAGTACACCGGGTGCTCGACGAGGCTTGGAGCGTCGGCGCTGGAGGTGCCCTCCGGAGGCTGTGGCGCCTGCTGAGGCGATGGGGCCTCCGGAGGCTGGTTGCCCGGGGGAAGAGCTTCCTCCGTTTCTGGCGCGCTTCCCTGCGGCGGCTGATCCTCCTCAGCCGCGGTTGAACCCCCTGCGAGTCCTTTTCGGTCCTGCTTTGCCTTGACATGTGCAGCAGCCGTGGCCTTTGTCCGATGCTCCTCCCTAACTGCCACCAGAGCCGCGCTAGCTGAGTAAGGAGTGGCGGCGAGATAGAGTACCAAGGGCTCTTGAGGGCGTGGGGCCACCATCACCGGAGGGCTGGTCAAGTATCTCTTGAGGTCTTGGAATGCTTTGTCGGCTTCTTCAGTCCATTCAAAGGGCCCCTTCTTCTTCATCAGCTGAAAGAAAGGCAGCGCTCGTTCTCCTAACCTGGAGATGAAGCGCACCAGCGCAGTCATGCGCCCCGTGAGCTTCTGCATTTCTCTGAGGGTCTTTGGTGGGCTCATGTCTTCAACTGCCTTGACCTTTTCTGGGTTGGCCTCGATGCCTCGGTGGGACACAAGGAAGCCCAAGAGCTTGCCCGAGGGGACTCCAAACACACACTTCTCTGGGTTGATCCGCAGGCTCACTGCGTTGAGGCTCGCGAAGGTTTCCTCTAGGTCTTGTATCAGGGTCTTGGCCTCGCGATACTTCACTACGATGTCATCGACGTAAGCCTCCACATTCTTCCCGAGCTGCGGGCCCAAGGTGATGTGCATGACCCGCTGAAAGGTTGGCCCCGCATTGCGCAGTCCAAACGGCATGCATGTATAGCAGTACACTCCACACGGGGTCAGGAAGGCCGTCTTCTCCACGTCTTCCACCGCCATCTTGATCTGGTGATACCCAGAGAAGGCATCCAAGAAGCATAACAGGTCACACTCAGCGGTGGAATCGGCGATCGATCGATCACGAGGGAGTGGGAGCGGATCTTGCGGGCATGCTTTTGTTGAGGTTGGTGAAGTCGACACACATGCGTTCCTTCCCTCCCTTCTTTGGCACAACCACGGGGTTGGCCAACCAATCTGGGTATCGGACGTCGCGAATAACCCCCGCGGCTTCTAGCTTGCGGGTCTCCTGGACGATGAAGGCCTGCTTTTCAGTGGACTGCCTCCTCGCCTTCTACTTCACAGGCGACGTTGGGACACACGTTGAGGTGGTGCTTGATTCGCCCGTGGGATCCTGCCAATTGATCGGGCTCCCAGGCGAACACCTTCCTGTTTACACGAGGAACTTGACCAGGGCTTCCTCCTGCTCGGGCTCGAGGTTGGCGCCTATGGTGAAAGTGGCATTGGTGGACCCGTCCTCGTCGAGAGGTACCCTTGGTCTCTGCCTTGTCTTGGGTGAACAAGCTGCTTCTTCTTGGTGGCGCAGCCCCTTGGGCAGGGGTTTACGCATCGGTGGGGCCTTGCCGCTTGCCGTCTTGAGGGCGAGCTTGAGTACTCACAGCGTGGCTTCAGTGTCCCAGGGCACGGTATGGACGCCGTTGCTCCCGGGCATCTTCATGAGGTTGTACCCCGGGTGAGTCGCGGCCATGAATTTGGCCAATGCTGAGGATGGCATTGTAGGGGAGGCCGATGGGGGCGATGTCGAAATTGACCAGCTCCGTGTGGAAATTGTCGTAGGTGCCGAAAGTTACCGGGAGTCGGATCTGCCCCAAGGAGTTGGACGACCCTCCTCCGACGCCCGAGAAGGGCCGGCTGGGTTCGATCGCTCGAGGTATCTGAGAGGAGGTTGAAGGCCTCAAATGAGAGCACTGCGAGGCCAGCGCCATCGTTGTGAGGTCTGGTGATAGCCACTGGCGAGATGGTGGGCGTCACGAGCATGGGGAGCGCGCCAAGCGAGCCGAGTTGGAGGGTGGTCCTCGAGTCGAAGGTCAGCCTGGCCGATGGCTCCGTCCGGCCCGGGGAAGCCCCTGCCGCGTGGAGGCGGCACCGACCCGGCGGACGAATGGCTTGACGTGGTGGCTGGAGCGCGGCGCCTGCAAGCCACCCAGGAGGGCCGCGACGACCGAGGGAGCCGGCGCGACGGCGTGGGTGAGGAAGAGGCCGCGTGGCTCTTTCCGAGAGGCCACGGGGGATGCTGGGATGATGCTTGCTGTTCATTCCCCGCCAGGCCGGTGGCGGCGTTGACGGCAGGTGACGGGGAACGATGAGGGCGCCCACCGACGGGAGTCGTCTGGGCGACGTGGGAAGCGAGGGCGACTCGGCGCTCGGCGTGAGACTGACGAGCGTCAGACATGGATGCGATGGTCGGAGAAGAACGAGACGACGGAAGGCAAATTCTGGCGCACCCCTACCTGGCACGCCAAATGTCGGATTTCGGGTTCCGGCAGACCCTTGAGGTTCAAAGTCTGGGGTGCGCACGGAGATTCAACCCTCTGCCTTCCTGTTCCTCGCAGAATCGCTAGGATCTAAACTACCAAACAGAACAACACAAGAGACACAAGATTTATACTGGTTCAGGCCACCATTGTGGTGTAATACCCTACTCCAGTGTGTGGTGTGGTGGATTGCCTCTTGGGCTGATGATGAACAATACAAGGAAGAACAGCCTCGGGAGGGTTTGTTCTTGGCTGGTGCTACTTGGTTCTGGCTCTTGGATTCTCGATCAGGTCCAGCTGCCTCTACCCCGGGGGTGGCTAGTCCTATTTATAGGCAAAGGCCCTGGGCCTCTTCCCAAATATTGAGCAGGAAGGGCGCCAACAATTGGCCATTTTGAAGGGGAAGAGCGGGTACACTTATCCTAACTAAAGTTGGTCCTCGCTTTGTCAAAGGCTCTGGTGGTGATACTGCTTGGGTTCCATAATGACTTCTTCCTGCCGTTGGGCTGGTCTTGGTCTTATTGCACGAAATGGATGCCTTTGCTTGATGCTCTCGCTGCGCTTGCTCCCTTTGCACCAAAGAGGAAAGGAGGACCTTTGTCTTGGTGGCGCCCGACTCGCGCCCTTGGTCGTCATGGCTTGCGTCATGGGCACCTCGCGAGGTACCCTGCATTGAACTCTCCGCCTCCTCGCACGCTAGCCTGACGAGGCCGTGCCTGAGGAAGGTCCTTGTCGTCCGCCCCGCAAGGCTTGGCCCCTCGCGACGGTCTTGAGCTTGCGTCAATGAAGATGGGCTGTGCTGGGCCTCCTTTGAGCCACACCGCTGGCCGCAGGCAGGCAAGTCTGGGGACCCCCGTTCCCAGAACACCGATACTTGTGCAGAACCTACTAGGCAAAAATGCAACGACCTCTATCCCAAGTATGCTATATGTATGGTATTTCGGTGATATGATCTAAGATGATCGGATATGACAATCTTAATGTAGTATGATGCTATGGTTCTTGCTTATAAGCTCTTTTCCTATCTTTCCCTTCTTGCTTAAAAGCTTGTTTGGCTCTTTCTCTTTTGAGCTCTTTTCTCATGCAAACTTCATGAACCAAGATAGCAATTGTGTATGCAATGACAACTTGTGTGACACAAAAAGATGATACCAAGATATACACCACTATGATATGGTATGTATGCTATGGAGTATGGTCACTAATCACTACAAAAAAAGACACATCTATGACATTTTGGGCCGAACGAAATTTTTTTCTGTCATACTTATGACACTTCTATGACAATAATTGTGACAAAACCTGGTATCATCATAGATGTGGCGGGCTCCTACTTCTATGACAAAAAATCATGACAGAAAATGGGCTTTTTGTCCTGGGCGGGCCGGAGACGCAGCTGCATGACATTCTTTGGGCCGTCCATGACGGAAAAAAGCTGTGGTAGAAGCGAGGCGAGGAAAATTTGGCGAGTTCGATTCTGATGGGTGGTCGGGGTCAGCGATCGCGCGTTTCTCTCCTACACATACGCTGGCGTGTGTGCGGCGTTAGCTCTAATCGAACCCAGCGAGGCGTTGGGCTCTGCGAACCCGGCGATTACCTGCGAGCTACGCGTTACTAAACTGAGCGATCGATCGATGGCTATTAATCGAACCCGATCGGCGATTCGCCGCTCTGTTGCTAAGCGAAGGCGATCGATGCTACCTCTGGATGAGCGATGGCGTTGCGAAGTGCTGGATGAGCGGTGGCGGTGGGGGTGGATGAACAGGACCCCGTGGTGTTGCCTCGGATGAACAGGACCCCGATCGATCGAGTCGGTTGGGGCTGGATGAACAGGACCCCGTGGAGGGCTGAATGAATAGGACGACCCCGTGGAGGGCTGGATGAACAGTATATGGTGGAGGGGTGGATGAACATAGCCCGTGGAGGGGTGGTTGAACAGGAGCCCGTGGAGAGGGGTGGCTGAACAGTAGCTGGTGGAGTAGCGCGCGGTGGAGGCTGGATGAACAGGAGCCCATGGATGAACATGAGCCCGTGGAGGCTGGAGGAGGTCGACGGTGGATGAACTGTAGCCCGTGGAGGCTGGAGGAGGTCGACAGTGGAGATGAACAGTATCCCGTGGAGTCCCGTTTTGCGGTACGCCACACCCCTTCCGATGAACAGGACTCCCGTTTCGATCGTCGCGCTCCAACACAAGTCCGTTTCGTCCATTTTGCGGTACGCCACACCCCTCCTGATCAATATGACCCCGTTTCGACCGTAGGAGGTCCGTTTCCTCCGTTTTGCGGTACGCCAGACCCCTCCCGATGAACAGGATCCCGTTTCGAATGTGGCCGGTCGAACACAAGGCCGTTTCCTCCGTTGTGCGGTACGCCAGGCCTCGTTTCCATCGCCTGATCCGTCCAAGCCGGTTGGCTCCCACACGGTCCGTTGCCTCCCGATGAACACGACGCATTCCGTTGCCTCCCGATGAGCACAACGCATTCCCTTGCCTCCCCATGAACACGACGACGACGCAGTTTCTCTATATACGTGGCCGTATTTTCTTTCTTGCACCCTGGCCGTTGTACATACGTGTACATGCTACGTGCGCGCCTCTACTACGACACGTGTGCACCTCTACATCCACCAATACGTACGTACACATTCGCGACCAGAATGACAACGCTACGTACGCTTCGACCAGGTGGGTCCCGACTGTCAGGCACTTCCTTGCGTGCAAAGATGTAGATGGTGGGTCCCAGCAGTCAGGGGGGCGAATCATTTATTTATTTTTTTTCCCGGACGCACTTCCTTGCGTGCGAAGATGTAGCTGGTGGGTCCCACCAGTTAGGGGGGCGAATCGTTTTTTTTCGGATGCACTTCCTTTCGTGCGAAGATGTAGCTGGTGGGTCCCAGCAGTCAGGGTGGAAATGTTTTTTTTGCGAAATACGGTGGCCCGTCCGGTGGGTCCCCACTGTCAGGTGGAGGAATAATTATTTTCCGTGTAATAAGGAGGCACTTCCTTGCGGCTGCCGTGGACCCAGCTATCAGCCTCTCCACGTATAGTACTCTCCCGATGGAAGTCGGTCATTGACCAGATTGACCATGCCGCACCGAGAGCACCACGGTGGTGGACGACGGCGAGGACTAGGAAGGGGACGGCGAGCCGAGGAAAGCGGCGATGGATGCCCGCGGAGAGAATACGAGGTTAGCTGGTTGGTACTGCTTTGTCGTCGCCTTGAGAATAACAAGGGGTGTGGGTGAGTGGAGTGGAGGGATGGCCTGGCCAGCGGTGGGAGTAGTATGGGGGCGGTGAGGCCTCCGCGACAGCACAGCCGGCCACGGGAGGCAGGAGCGGGCAGCACGACCGGCACTACTTTGGGTGGCTGGAGCAAGAAGACCAGAGGTTGAAGAAGCACTACAGCCGTTGGATGGACATCGTACAAGCACTCGAGCTAGAATCATGCATATTGACTAAGTTGACAAAGCCCTCCGTCCCCGTCAACTTAGTAGGCCCACTATACTGGGTCCCAGCTAGCAGGGGTTGTATTCATTTTTTTTTGCGTAATAAGGAGGCACTTCCTTGCGTGCAAAGATATAGCTGGTGGAGTGCAGTTTGTCGTGGCCGGTAATGCTTTTCGCGAAATCTGAGGCCCTTTCGGTGGGTCCTAGATGTCGGTGGAGGAATCATTATTTTGCGTAATAAGGAGGCATTTCCTTACGTGCGGTCGTGATCGGTGTCGGCCTCTCCACGTCTGATCCATAAGATACATGTCGATCGTGACCATGTTGACCACACCACGCCGAGAGCACCGGGCGGTGGGCGATGGCGAGCCTAGGAAGGAGCGACACGGGCGAGCAAGACTCGGCGATTGTTCCCACACGGAGGAATCTGTTGTATGAGGTTTCTTGGTTAAATCTGCCGTTGCCGAAGGATAACGATGGGTGTGGGTGAGTAGAGGATGGCTAGGCGGTGATGGGAATCTGGTGGGGCGGTGAGGCTGCTTGCGGCAACACTGCCCGGCAGCAGGGAGGAGGGAGCGGCGAGTCCGTCGGCGCTTGTTTGGCGGTGGAGCAGAAGAAAGCGAGATTGAAGAAGCCGACGGCCGTTGGATGGACATCCACGATCCTTTGCTGTCGTCAACCTTTTTAGGAAAGCCTCAAATCTGTGGAAAAGCGACATCTGAGGCCATCTGCCATTATTTCTAATAATTTACAGCCAATTTGCTAATTCTTACGGTTTTTTGGAGCCCATATTCTTTTTGTTAGAATTACAACCCATATTGTGGCCCCGGTTGAAAAATTATACGAAATTTTGCATATGTCGGTCTTGATGCGAACTGTTTTAATCCCGAAATTTTGAGTCACACTCAGACTGATTTTAAAAATAAATGTATATCAATATAAAATCCAATAAATTGTCCACGCATAAAAATCAGTGCAATTTAAAATCTCAAAATGAAAAAAATATATTTGAAACTAATTGCCGGTTTGATGTGTTTTAAAAATGTATAGCCCATTTCTCATTACTGATAGGCCATTTTCTCGGCCAGCCGAATGAAACTCTCCTCGTCTTGAAAGATTTGCAGCCCAAAAGGCCTGATAAAGCGACTTACTTGACAAATAACAAAAAAACTGGGCTAGCCATTTTCAGAAAGAAAAAAAACTACTAGGTTGGTCTATGGTAAACATAAAAGAAAAGGCTGTCTAGACAGGCCAGAGTGTCCCGCACAGCCCAGTTGACACTCTGCTTCCGTTTCACAAACAAATTAGATAAATGCCACTCCAATTATAGCGATTCATAAAAATGCCACTGCAATTTCCAAACTTTAAAAAATGCCACTGCAATTTTTGCAAACTTTGAAAAACGCCACTGCTGTTTGCAAACTTTGAAAAACACTATTCCAAACTTCAAAAAATGCCACTAGAAATGGCATGAAATGGCATTTTCAAAGTTTGGAAATTACAGTGGCATTTCTCGGAAACACCAGATTTGGAGTGACATTTATCAAATTAACCCAAAACAAAAATAACTGGGCGAGCTGCTGGGTCCGTGGTGTCAGCCGCTCGTTGTGCAATTCCCTCGTTTATTGGCTACGTTGACAATGGCATGGGACCCAGATGTCAGAAATCCATTGGGAGGAGCCATTTTTTTATTGGCTTGAAATAAGGAGGCACTTGCTTGCGTACTGCCATGACCTTTGCGGGTCCCTGCTGTCATCCTCTCCACGTACAATCATCTCCTAATTGTGTACGCGTCAGCTTGGTAGGCCCACAAGCCAGCCTCTAAACCCGTTGAGGACAAATACAACCCATTTAAAAAAATAACAGCCCATTCCATACGTTCAAACGGAAAGTTCAACATTGAGCAAAATGCAGTGTCGATCCACATATAGAATACTGAACTTCCACGTTGACAACCATCATAGACAAGTTAACTATCTACTCCCACTAATACTCTATTAGCGTACAAGTACTAACTTACTCTTAGCTAACTAGATGATGCCGGCCGCCATCTATGGTACACGCTAAACACCGGCACCGGCGTCCTGTGCCTCGCCTCGGACTTGCCAGAGGTGCGATAGGGCGCGTTGCTCGCACGCGTTGTCCTTTTCCATGCTGGCGTGGTCCACGGAAGCTTCGGCTTCCAAGCGGGAAACCCACTTGACGAGCTGGTAGTAAAAATCAGCGTCGCGAACGCGTGCGTGCCCGACAGCCTCCAGAGCTATTTGCTGGGCGCTCTGCTCGCGACTCAGAGCGTCGGTGCGCTACTACTCCATGTCCCGCTGGCGACGCAAATCAGCGATATGATGCTCCTCCGCCAGGCGGTCGCGCTCCAACAAGTCCTCGATCTCTGCATTGCCATCTAAAGACAGATAGAATGCCTCCTCCCTCCGTCTGCCTTCCGGTGAAAACCGAACACTAGTTCCGGCGGTGACTGCCTCCGGCCTCGCCTACTGCGGACGGGCGGGGACATGGCGGACGTGGCGAGCGACGTCGGGCCCGTGGGGGCTTATGAGGATATGGCGAGTTGGGTCACGGTGCCACTGGAGAAGGCTGGGAAACAGTACTTATAGGCGGAAGGTAGCGCGGCGGTCATCGGAATTCAATGCATAAGCACGCATGGCTTAGCGCGCCAACTTGCCGTGGAAAACTAGAGAAACTGAAATTATGACCGTGTCGTCTCGTCCCGTCTGGGTCGCACGCTGGCATGATGGTCAATCGAGTGCACTCGAATCATCTCCCTCCTTGTCAATAATGATTCCATGGATTTAAAAAGCCCGCAACAATTAAAGCGCATCTTTTTCACATCAGTTAGCTGCCTTAATTACGGCCGGCTGCATGCAGGCACTCAGAATCACTCGCAGCCAGTACGCGGAGCAGCATGCAACGAGTCGCAGCCGAGGGCATGCATGCAACCACTTAAATCGCTGGAATTAATAAGGCTTAAACTTCTGCATGCCGTTAATTATTGCCATGCCTTAGTCTTGCTGCTTTGCTCACGGGACTAATAAACCCGGACGGAGGGAGTACCTTGGTTGGTGAGAGGTTTGAATTATGCCTTGCAAACCGGAAAGGAGGTACTAGTACGTTTGTGATCCGCTATTTATTCGTGTAGGATCGAGTAGGTCATTTCTTGAATTGAGCCCTACAAACCGGAAAGGCGGTAGTACGTGCGCGATCCGCTATTTATCCATGTAGGATCGAGTAGGTAGGATAGTGTAGCTTGTCGGTTTCTTCAGAGGTAGGCATTTTTATTCAAAAACTGTCGCCGGATCTTCGTCATAAATAAAACTGCCAGGAGCGCATTAGTAGGCTAGCTAGTGATCGATCAGTAACATGTAAACACTGAGCGAACAGAAATAAGTAACTGTTAATGCATCTCAATGATTCACAGATCATATACAAATATGTAGTTCGGATCTTGCGTCGCAACTAAAACCAACTAGTACGATTCCCATACATAAGATCAACATGTTAATGCATCTCAATGATTCACAGATCATATACAAATATGTAGCTCCAAAAGCAAAGATCTAGAAAAAACATTTGTTCTTCCTACTAACATGGATGCTTCTCTTAGCCAACATTTAGTACAGATTGAAAGACAAATTTGTTTGTGAAGTCTACAATTCCTCTTGCAAACGTAAGTGGTTTCACCAACAGTTGGAACCATGAGAATGAACCACACATGATGGAGGAACATCCACTGCAATATGATTTGGTCTTCCCTCGATCACACCACGAGACTTTTTTCGGAGTACAAACTTTAACTTAGGCAAAATGATGCCCATTGTATAGTCAGACCAAAGCAATGAGGCACCTAGTGTTGGCCAATAAATGTACACTACTACTTTTCTGCAGTCCATGATGTGACTATCCAATATTTCTGTGTCTATTTTCAAATGGCACTGCACGCAGTGACTATACTATTCTCTTGTGCAGTTCAACCAAAATTGTGGTCACTTTGTTTGTTTGCCAAATAGCAACGGGCAGACATCTCTGTCTGCACAAATATCAAGCAGCTAGTAAACATATACCACACCTTGTATTTTCGGTTTAAACATGTCTCTTCCGCTTAGCATCATCACGTTACGCCTTTGGACAATCGATCTGATTATGTTTTGCCCTGGACAATTTCATTCTGAATTGATTTGCTGGTTCAGAGCAGAAATATAGCGCATGTTCTTCATCAGACCAAGGATATCCATGTTCACAGTGATGGAAGAGGTGAAATTGATACAACCGAAATTGAGCATCCAATCTTTGAAGCCTGTCCTGCACCTCCAATGTAGGTCCATCCTGCCAATAAATTCACATGCAAACCACTAGTATTACTATATTATGACAGTACAAAAAGAGTAGCAAGATAGTAGCAAACCATGTACCTTCATAATAAACAGCTCATAGTGCCACCAATTGGATATGAAGCTTTGGAAGAAAACATGCTCCTAATGTTGAACCAGTTGGACTTTTTGTGCAGTTCCACTAAAATCGAGCATCCCTGTTTGCATAAATATTGAAAGTGTGATTACTGTAAAAACGACACTAGTTGAAGCATAGACTCACAAATATAAGCATTCCAATTTCTTAATGGAAAAGGTAGCAAGACTGTTTCTAACCACCTGTTTGAAGGAATAAATAAGGCAACAACGGGTGATGTCAGAAAGGCATATATAGTTCTTTTTGAAAGAATGATCGACTCCTGACCTTTCCTCTTCTTTTAAGCATATTTTGTGCAGTTCAACTAAAATAAAATGCCATCACCGCCTTGACAATTCAGTGACACTGTACAAAAGGAAATGACTTAACATTACATCATGATGTCAAGTATGTAGTCGACAGGCATTAGAGACAAACATACAGACCTCCTCCGATAACATAATGAACATTAATTTTAATAAAGGTGTGACTAGCTTTACCGGGATAATTTGAGTGAACTCTACACCCTTTGTTCCTTAATATAAGACGTTTTCGCGGTTCAATTTAAAGTACCCAAACATGTAGTGTTTAGAAAAATAGGTAGTAGTTTTCTTGAGCACATATCTAGGAAAGCTTGCCACACTTTATTTATGTCCATACGCTAATGCAACACCATTCGAATACTACAAATATACACTAATCTAGTGTCTAGTGCAATAGTAGAGTAGTTAGTTTATTACAGGGTACAGTACAATGGTTTTACTAAATAGATTTCAATAAACTCTAGCACTAGAAGATTTCTATAAGAATTAACAATACAAAATGTAAAGGTAACAAGTTTCAGCATTGGTATACTAGCTGTGCATGAGCATTAAACCAAATACAAAAGCCTGAAGGTAACTAGCATTATTAACTAATGACAGTATAAAAAATTTCAAACCATGTACCTCCAAGGTAAATATCATTTCGAACTTCTGGGGACCTAAAAACTTGCTATCCCAATCTTGATAATCGATCAAACATTAAAACTTGATCGAACGAATCAAGAGAACAACCGGAGGAGGAGGTGCCCACTCTTGACCTTTCCTCTTGTCTTCATAATTTTTTGTGAAGTTTAACCAAAATAAAATGACATCAGCACCTTGGCATTTTGGTGACACGGTACAAAAAAATTAACTTATGAGGTATGTAATCTATAAGCATTAACAGTGCAAAAATCTGAAGGTAGTAACAAGTTTCATCGTTGGTATACTGGCTGTGCAACAACATTAGAATGCCTTAGCTGAAAAATCTTTAATACATCCACAATCAACAGCTAACCTTGAAATAATCTAGTGACATTAAATGGCATTGCTTAAATTTATCGGTGGCATTAGACAGAGAGCGGCATTAGTTAAATGTGGCATCACTTTAGCAGTAGCATTGCTTGACTTGACTGTTGGCGTTATACTAACAGCAAAAAAGTGGCAATAAGAGCATGGGAGGCCCATTAGGACAATGGGCGCACCGATGCGATGTACCTCCGCGGACCTTGAGTGGTGAGGAGGTATGGTTGCCCAGAGCAACAAATATCCATGCAGCATATGTGGATTACGTCCCATTTTTGTTCTCTTTAGCCACCTTTCTACTATGTGAGGACAACAAACCGATCGACCTAGTCATTCTCTATTGCGTTCTCATGCCTTTCTACCCTTCTTCAACCAAGAGAAACGAGACTCGTTCCTTAGCTACCGATTTTCCCCTTTTCAACCTAGATGCGGGTTCGATGCCTACTCACTTGGACAGTACAGTCTCCTTTCCTTTCCTTATTCAACCCAGGCATGGATTAGTCTGCATGAAGTAGGGTTTCCTTTAATAGTGCAAATTATGGTTTTCGTCTGCGTGGCCAGGAGAGCAGAGGGTAGCAAATTGGGAAGATGGTGGAGTGGAAAAAGATCCACATGCAATGACATGGCAGGTGGGGCAATAGAACAAGGGTATGGTTCGAAAAGAGGTAGCAGACCTAAGGGTCGGCGGGAAGTGGCTTCGCTCGTGGTCATCGTCCTCCGCACACACTACGACAGCGAGCTTGGGGACGGAGGCCATCCCGCGCGGGCGCTAGGTCTGAGAGGACGGCCTTGTCGTTAGTGCGTGACCTCGCTCGCCGACGACGAGTGTGTCACCGCTGCACGTCCTTTTCTTCCCTGGCGGATCTGTGACCACCGGTGAGGAGGGAGAGAGAGGCCGTCTTTTTTAGATCTGGAGAGAGGGTGATAGTGTGAGAAGCAAGTGGGCAACCCTTAGCAAGAAAGCGCTGAAGCTCCAACCTATATATCTTTTTTTATACTACTAATACTGGAGGTGGAGTAGTGGTAGAGTAGTTTATATTTTCTCCGCGTACTGTACCAGTTAGTCGTGCTTCAAAACTGAATGGCACAGCACTAAAAAAATAAAGGTCAATAACTAATGCGGCACCTCGGGCCAACGCGGCCAGATCGCATTTTGCACGAGAAATTACACACCATGTTTCGTTGACATGTGGTCCCGTTCCAACATATCAGTGAGACGACGGTGAGTCCTTTTCTACTAGTATTTCCAAACGGACATGTAGGCCGGGGCGCCTCTTCGTGAACCGTGGCAGACTGGCAAACGTCCACCGACTCTTCACCTTTCCCTCTCGATTTGGAACTGCTATCGCACGCTCTTCCTCTCCCTCCTCCATTTGCCTTCAGCCCTTCACCCTTCCTTCTGCCATTGTTCGATCGTCTTCTCCATGGAACAAACAGGCCAAAAACGACCCCATTATTCTTGCCCCAATCTGAAAGATGACGTGGTGGAGGAACTCATTGATCGGTGCAACATCATCACCTCGGCTAGCATGGCAGGTTCGTTCAAGACCATTCTCGACTCAACTAATAACATCATTACAAGGAACCCAAGAGTCAAGGAGCGGTTTGATCTCCCCTATCTTCTTTGTCGTGACCCTGATGACTGGCGCGGGGATGACGGAGGCCTCGCCTTGTGCAAGTTGATGTCGCTTGATAATAATTCGTATGATGTTAAGATGCCATCGCTTGAGGGTAAGGCTTGGGCAGGCGCAAATGGAGATTGGGTTGTTTACATTGGGTCCAACTGCGAGTGGGAACTTGTGAATGTGTACACTTGTCACTGGGTTCCACTTCCAAAAATCTCAGCAGATTGCCCAGAGGTTAAGCACACCGGTATTGTATGCACATCCAAATACGATCATGGTGACTGTCTTCTATGGAAGATAGCAATTTGTCAAGTTCCCAACCACTCTTGGAATTACAAGAACTATGAAGTTGTTGCTATCTTCGACAAGCTTGTTGCCGTCCTTCGTGGTTCGACTGGATGGATATTGCTCAAAAATCAGTTTACGTACACGGATGAGTACTGTGATGCAATTCAATACGCGGGCCTTGTGTTTGCTTCCACCACTCATGGCACAGTTTTTGCATGGGATCCTCGTAGTTTCGGTACGTTTGTCTTCCACCGTAATTATAATTGTTTCATCCACATGCATGTGGGTTAGCAAGTTTCCCTTTACTAATTAACCTTCTTCTTGTGTTTCCAAGGTCCTGTGAACATTCCACCACCTATACTTGAAAAATTTTATAACCAAGGGGGAGATGACGATGGTGATGATCACGAGCATGAGGACGAGCAGCGCCCATATACTTAGTGGCGCATGGCAACTAATTCCGATGGATCACCACTTCTTGTGTGTATACAGCCCACTGATAATGTTACTACTAAGGAAGCAGGTGTAGGCTCCCATGTTCGCACTCTCTGAACCTATTCCAACACATGTTGCATGGTATTCGGGATGGATACTAGTGTGCTAGCTCCAACACCTTCTCCCTGGTACAAAATTGATAGTCTTGGAGAAAACTCGCTCTTCCTTGGACAAAACTATCCAATGATGGTGAAAGGCGATCCAACTGCTGTTGACACAATATTACTACCATTTATGAGAAGCAACTGTATCTATACCTCGGACATTTGGGTGGTTCCCTACCACAAATCTGATATAGTAGGCCGCTTGCCTGGATGATCAGTCCTGCATTGGTCTCGAGATCGACAATGGATGGCCCTTCCCAGAGAATCACTTGTGGTTCGAAGCAAGCGTTTCCAATGCCGAGGATTGGTTGAGTTGAAGTTCATTTCATTGCTTGTTATTTGTTGTGTGATGAAATTTTTAGTATTTATAATGTATCCTCGTTGTCGATGTGGGTTGATGACCTACTGTATGTAATAAAATGATATGCTTGTGACAAAGTTACTAATTTTATGAATGGCATTCGAGTCGCTTCTCTGAGTGAGTGGTGCGACGAGGCAAAAAAATATTTTCCGAATACATAATTGTACATGCATTGCAACAGGTTGTGGATGAGGCCAATCAACAATAGTAATACACTATTTCTAGTAGCTTCACATGCTTCGCGTGTCGGGCGGGTGTTTTTACTGTAGCCATATGTTAATGTGTTCGTTGTACGTAACCGGCACCTGGAATCCTCGATACTACTAGTAGGAGTACTATACAAGTAGTAGAAGTAGTAGGGTGGCATGGAACAGAACAAGCATTCACGTCCAGGAGTACGGCACACGCCACCAGCACGACATCCATCTGACACCATATTTCTTGGAGTCCGTGCTAGAGCAATCTCTTCAACCTCGTCGTTTCTCTAACTTCAGCCATCGCGCGGCGGGCGAGGTGGGGGTTTGCCGATAGTCGATTTCCTCAACCGCGGTCCCACTTGTAAGGCCAACTCCAACGCACAACCCCAAACAGACCTCCGTTTTGCACGAACTCCAACAATAATTTTGACTAGAAAAGCAAGACCAAAGAAAACAAGAACCACAAGAATACATTTTAGAAGATATCCAACTTCCATAACTGCTCCTGTAAGTTGGATTAGTGCCTTCTCGACGCTTTCATTGTTGATCTGCGGAGGCTCGATCTTGCGTGTTTCTTTCTTCTTCGAGTGTAAAGAAGTAGACGTTGCTTCCTCGCATCTAGTCTCATGTCTAGCCTCTATTCTAGTAGGAGTATCAACAAGTGCAGTAGTCTCATCTCTAGCCTCTATGCTAGCTAAAAGTGCTAGAACATCTACTAAATTTCGCTCTATCAATAGATCAATGTACTCTTCTTCCCAATACCAAAACTTGCATGCATTCTACTACACAATAATCTTTTTAAGTTAGCACAACTAGTCTAATCCGAGAGCACAACTGAAGATTTGGTCGGGTTCTTCCTCCTTTTGCCGACACGTGGGACATCCAGCATCCAGGTCGTGTCATGCAAGAAAATAGAGTGGTAGTTGAAGCCATGTGATATGCATCTTGGGTTAAACTGTAAATAGAATCTTACTACTCTTGAGTAACTCCAAAAGCGGCCACTGAATATCTTTATTGGATTTGTTTTTCGTCACCAGCACGTTGAGGTGAAAGATGTGTAGGTTCAGTGGGTCCTCTTGCGTTTTCACTGACATGTGGGACCGCATGTGAGCAAAGAGACGATGGGCTCCGCGCGTCCGCTGGCTGGCTGAGAAGAGAGATAGAGGAGAGCTGAGCACGGACTCTAGGAAATTTGTTCTACGTAACCAGCACCTTGATATAGGCTCGATATAGTGGGGTGGCATGGGCCATAATACTGTACAACAAGCTACTCGATTGAGGTGTTCAATTTTGGATTTAGTTCACTATTTTGACCTAGTGAACGAGCTGTTTCATTGAATCGAGATATTTCATTTTGGGTTTGATTCGCGTTTTTGAGTGGTTCAACTATTTGTCATATAGTAAATCGCTAGCAACGAGCATGTAAAAACACATTACTCCCAAGCATCATCTCTCCATCTAAAAAAGAAGTGGCAAGCTAATATTTCAAAATTTGATTCGAATCGACTTGGTAAGGTAGACGTGGATGCTCGTTCTCCCAAAATTTGAACGAACCGTTAAACATCCTCTGCTCAGTGGAATTCGCCCGAGCAAATAAATGGGAGACGCGAAATTACTGTCCTATGTGGGACACGCATCAATTGGCCCGTTGAACATCGAGGGTAGGTCCGTAACTTCATCCAAGCGCGCCTTCTCCTCGGCCGAAATGACATGTGCCGAATAATTCATAAACCATGGTCGGCAAAACACACTCTCCTTGCCCGAAATAGCTCGCGCCCACTATTTCAAAACACGCTCTCCTTGCCCGAAATCGCTCGCGCCCACTATATTTCAAAACACGCCCTCCTCGCCCGAAATCGCTCCCGCCCACTATTTGGGGAGAATCAAAGTTACTCTACTATCCCCGACACTCAGTACACAGACCCAAGCCGAGAAGCCTAAAGGCAGGTGTAGAACTGTAACTTCCCCTCACATTTCAGACAAATGCGTCCGTAAGACATCGTTCCACTCCCCTCCCAATTCCCCCACCCCCATTCATACCTCGTGGGCGCCAAATCACCTTCTCCCCGGGAAGCTCCCTTCTCCCGAGCCACGAAACCTCAGCCCCTCCTCCATGGCGCCCCCACCGCACCAATTTCATAGCTGCCCTCCTCCCTGATGCCGGAGACACTGTCCATTTGCCGTCGTGCACTGGGCCGTGTGCCTCTTTGATGCGGAGCATCCTTCCATCATCCCCATGGACTCTACATCGACACATCCAACCCCACGAGGACCCATGACAAGAGCTAGAGCACGTGCTTTGGAAACCGAGGTGAACTCCTTCCTACTAGACTTGCATATGGACACAAATGGAACATGTCTACTACCTCACCAAAATATGCTATGCCTCCTTAGGTATGAAGAGGAACACCACCAAGAAGCTCAGGAGCATCACCAAGGAGAAGGAGAACCACCCCAAGGCCACGTGGACCAAGAACAAGGAGAACAGCAGTGCTGACAGGAGGCTCGAGGCTACCCCCGTGCGCAGGCCCCGAGACCCGTGCCCACAGGCTACAGAGGAATCGGCGTTGGAGCACCCGTGCGCACGAGCTTTATCTTGTGCCACAGGACCCCGTCTTGGACCAGACCTAACTTACCCCGTCGACGGGCCTCCTAGGATGGCCGGCTGAGATTGCATCTTCGACTCCCCTTCTTCTCCTTCGACCCCAAGGCTATATATTCCGTACCGAGGACCATGTTTAGGGTTAGCAAAGTATTAGATGAGATCTTGGTGAGCTTTGCTCCATTACCTTCCCTCTTTGAGGATCAAGACCCCATAGGGAAGAATCCTTGAGGATTTCAAGACCTCCATTGGGAGAAGACTACCTTCAAGACCCCTTGATGTAGGGTAGAACCCTAGGAAGGACCTTTTCACACTTGGAGGGGTAAAAGGAGAGAAACCACAAGAACAACAAGAACACAAAGATGAACACAAGAGGTAATCACTCCAACAATTCCCGATTACACATCCACTAGAGTAACAACACAAGACCCACAAGTCACAAAAACAATCAAAGGAAAGATACAATGGCAAAGTTCATCCCAAATCCAAAGGAAGAGGGGTCTTGAAGGTAGTCTTCTTCCAATGGAGGTCTTGAAATCCTCAAGGATTCTTCCCCATGGGGTCTTGATCATCAAAGAGGGAAGGTAATGGAGCAAAGCTCACCAAGATCTCATATAATACTTTGCTAACCCTAAACATGGTCCTAGGTACGGAATATATAGCCTTGGGGTCGAGAAGGAGAAGAAGGGGGCGAAGAAGCCATCTCGGCCGGCCATCACTGGGAGGCCGTGCGCCTGCAGGGGTAAGTTGGGCCCGTCGCAAGGGGTCCCATGGGCAGTCAGGCCCGTCTTGCAGGGGTGCTCAGCCTTTGTTTCTGTGTAGCCCGTGGGAGCGGTGTCTCGGGGCCCGTCGCACGGGTCACTGGGACTTCTGTGTTCTTGTTGTTGCACTCCGTCTTGATTAAATGCGGCATTGGGGTGGTCCTCCTTCTTCTTGGGGATGCTCCTGAGCTTCTTGGTGATGTTCCACTTCATACCTAAAGAGGCATAGCATATTTTGGTGAGGTAGTAGACATGTTCCATTTGTGTCCATATGCAAGTCTAGTAGGAAGGAGTTCACCTCGGTTTCCAAAGCACGTGCTCTAGCTCTTGTCATGGGTCCTCGTGGGGTTGGATGTGTCGATGTAGAGTCCATTGGGATGATGGAAGGATGCTCCGCATCATCTCCCCTCCCTTGGGAAAGATCCGACCTCGGATCAAAATCTCCATAACCATGGAAAGGCGAGAGGTCTTTGACGTTGAAGATGTCGCTCACGTTGTACTTGTCTTGTGGGAGTTCAATCTTGTAGGAGTTGTCGTTGTAGCGTGCTAGCACCTTGAATGGTCCATCGGCTCGAGGTAGTAGTTTGGACTTGCATTCGTTGGGGAAGCGGTCCTTGCGAAGGTGTAGCCACACGAGATCACCTATGTTGAAGATCATTGGTTGTTTGTTGACGTTGAGCTTGGTTGCTAGGCGATGTACTTGACGTTCGATGATGGTCCTTGTATCTTCATGCATCTTCTTGATGTAGCTTGCTCGTGCACTCGCATCCATGTTGGTGCGCTCTTGTAGAGGTAGAGGTAGAATGTCCAATGGGGACAATGGGTTGAAGGCGTGAAGCGACCTCGAAGGGGACTTGCGGTAGTCGAATGTCTTGCGGTTGTAGGCGTACTCAGCAATGGGTGAACCGCCTCCACTCCTTGATGTTCTTCTTGATCAACAAAGCGAAGTAGAGTGGATAGTGTCGGTTCGTCACCTCCGTTTGGCCGTCGGTTTGAGGATGGTATGTGGATGAGAACAAGAGCTTGATTCGAGCTTGGCGCATAGAGTCTTCAAAAGTAACTCAAGAACTTGACGTCGCGGTCGGGGACGATTATCTTTGGTACTCCATGGAGGTGCAAAATTTCCCTACAAAAGAGATTTGCAACGTGTGAAGCATCGTCTATCTTGTTGCAAGGAATGAAATGTGCCATCTTAGAAAATCGGTCCACAACAACAAATACGGAATCCTTTCCATTTTGAGTTCTAGGCAAACCAAGTACAAAATCCATGCTAATGTCTTCCCAAGGTTGATAAGGAATAGGAAGAGGCACGTAAAGACCATAGGATTGAGCTTGAGACTTAGCTTTGCGACATGTAGAGCATCGGGTGTTGAAGCGTGAGACGTCACGGAACATCTTGGGCCAAAAGTAGTTCTTGGAGAGCGTGGCGAAAGTCTTGTCGCTTCCAAAGTGTCCCATGAGTCCGCCTCCATGAGCCTCTTGCAAAAGGAGCAAAGGAAGAGAAGACTCGGGAATGCATAGTTTGTTAGCTCTCATAAGATAACCATCCTTGATGTAATATTGTTCCCAAGATGAATGCGTCAAACATTTAGCATAATGAGGTGCAAAAGATGGATCATTAGCATACAAGTCTTTTATGTGCTCAATGCCAATAACATTCAACTCAAGTTTAGTGACAAGCGTGCATATGCATGAAAGTGCATCCGCAACTACATTTTCCTTACCCTTAATATACTTGATCACATATGGGAAAGATTCAATAAATTCACTCCATTTGGCATGACGCTTGTTCAACTTAGTTTGACCTTTTAAGTATTTAAGTGTTTCATGACCGGTATGGATGACAAACTCATGAGGTCTAAGATAATGTTCCCAAACATGTAGGACACGCACTAAAGCATACAATTCTTTGTCATAGATGGGATAGTTAAGTTGAGCACCGGAGAGTTTTTCACTAAAATATGCAATTGCTCGTTTTTCTTACATCAAAAGTTTTGTCCAAGTTGGGCAAAGCGAGAATCGGAGCATGTGTAAGCGAAGATTTGAGCTCATCAAAAGCGGATGATTGCAAAGATCCCCAAACAAAAGGAGCATTCTTCTTACTGAAAGCATGCAAAGGAGCGGCGATAGTGCTAAAGTTTTTCACAAGCGACGATAAAAACCATAAGACCAAGAAAACTTCGTACTTGTTGCAAATTGGTGGGTTGGGGCCAAGTTTTAATTGCTTCAATTTTAGTTTCATCAACATGGACACCCTTGGAAGAGACAACAAAACCAAAGAAAACCACTTTGTCAACACCAAATGTGCACTTTTTCATGTTGGCATAAAGACTTTCCTTGCGAAGTGTTTGCAAAACAACCCTAACATGATCAAGATGCTCTTTCATGGTTTTGCTAAACACGAGAATATCATCGAGTAAACCACAACAAAGACTCCAATATAAGAAATCGTGATGCATGAGGCCTTGCGAAAGTCAGGGAGCCTCTGATAAACCCGTAGGCATGACTAACCACTCATATAAGCCAAATTTTGTTTTGAAAGCAGTTTTCCATTCATCACCTTCTTGTATGTGGATTTGATAATAGCCACTTTTAAGGTCAATTTTAGAGAAAAAGTTGGCTCCACTAAGTTCATCAAGCATATCATCTAAGCAAGGAATGGGATGCCTATAGCGAACGGGGATAGCATTTATTGGTCTACAATGGGAACACAAGCGGAAACTTCCATCGGGCTTAGGCACAAGTATAACGGGAACGGCACAAGGGCTTAAGCTTTCACGTACATGACCGTTGTCGATTAGTTGTTGTACTTGTCGTTGAATCTCCTTGGTTTCTTCGGGATTGACACGGTATAGAGCTTTGTTGGGAAGTGGCGCTCCGGGAATGAGGTCGATTCGATGCTGATGAAGCTCAATCCCATGGTCTTTACATGCCTCTTCCTATTCCTTATCAACCTTGGGAAGACATTAGCATGGATTTTGTACTTGGTTTGCCTAGAACTCAAAATGGAAAGGATTCCGTATTTGTTTTTGTGGACCGATTTTCTAAGATGGCACATTTCATTCCTTGCAACAAGATAGACGATGCTTCACATGTTGCAAATCTCTTTTGTAGGGAAATCTGGCACCTCCATGGAGTACCAAAGACAATCGTCTCCGACCGCGATGTCAAGTTCTTGAGTTACTTTTGGAAGACTCTATGCGCCAAGCTCGGAATCAAGCTCTAGTTCTCATCCGCATACCATCCTCAAACCGATGGCCAAACGGAGGTGACGACCCGGACACTATCCACTCTACTTCACGTGTTGATTAAGAAGAACATCAAGGAGTGGGAGGCGTGTCTACCCATCGCCGAGTACGCCTACAACCGTGCAAGACATTTGACTACCGGCAAGTCCCTCTTCGAGGTCGTCTCCGGCTTCAACCCGTTGTCCCCATTAGACATTCTACCTCTTCCTCTACAAGAGCGCACCAACATGGATGCGAGTGCATGAGAAAGCTACATCAAGAAGCTGCATGAAGATACAAGGAACATCATTGAGCGCCAAGTACATCGACTAGCGACCAAGCTCAACGTCAACAAGCAACCCATGATCTTCAACATAGGTGATCTCGTGTGGCTACACCTTCGCAAGGACCGCTTCCCCAACGAACGCAAGTCCAAACTTCTCCCTCGAGCCGATGGACCCTTCAAGGTGCTATCACGCTACAACGACAACGCCTACAAGATTGAACTCCCACGAGACAAGTACAACATGAGTGACATCTTCAACGTCAAAGACTTCTCGCCTTTTCATGGTGATGAAGATTTTGATCCGAGGTCGGATCTTTCCCGAGGGAGGGGAGATGATGCGGAGCATCCTTCCATCATCCCCATGGACTCTACATCGACACATCCAACCCCACGAGGACCCATGACAAGAGCTAGAGCACGTGCTTTGGAAACCGAGGTGAACTCCTTCCTACTAGACTTGCATATGGACACAAATGGAACATGTCTACTACCTCACCAAAATATGCTAAGCCTCCTGAGGAACACCACCAAGAAGCTCAAGAGCATCACCAAGGAGAAGGAGAACCACCCCAAGGCCACGTGGACCAAGAACAAGGAGAACAGCAACTGCACAGGAGGCTCCAGGCAACCCCGTGCGCACGGCCCCCTGAGACCCCGTGCCCACGGGCTATGCAGGGAACTGACGCTGGAGAACCCCGTGCGCACGGGTCTGTACCGTTTCCACGGGACCGCCGTGCGCACGGGCCCAACTTACCCCGTGCGCACGGGCCTCCCAGGATGGCCGGCTGAGATTGCATCTTCGGCTCCCCTTCTTCCCCTTCGACCCCAAGGCTATATATTCTGTACCTAGGACCATGCTTAGGGTTAGCAAAGTATTAGATGAGATCTTGGTGAGCTTTCCTCCATTACCTTCCCTCTTTCAGGATCAAGACCCCATAGGGAAGAATCCTTGAGGATTTCAAGACCTCCATTGGGAGAAGACTACCTTCAAGACCCCTATTCCTTTGGATTTGGGATTAACTTTTCCATTGTATCTTTCCTTTGATTGTGTTTGTGACTTGTGGAGCTTGTGTTGTTACTCTCGTGGATGTGTAATCGGGAATTGTTGGAGTGATTGCTTCTTTGTGTTCTTGTTGTTCTCGTTGTTTCTCTCCTTTTTCCCCCTCCAAGTGTGAAAAGGTCCCCCCTAGGGTTCTACCCTACATCACTCTTACTCCGTGCTGCTGGAGCTGCCTCGACAACGGCCGCGTGAACCATACTGGAGCCGATTCACCCCCGCCAAGTTGTTCACAGTACCAGAGCGGCTCCAACTTCGGATCCGTCCAGAGTCCCGGCGCTGCTTCCCCGTAGCCGTCGACCATCGTGACATCACTGTTTCCCTGCCGCCGATCGCCACCACAATCGCGCCGGCCGCACCGACTCGGCAGCTGGACCTGCCTACTTCACCATGCCGCCAGATAGGTCGCACCCTCATCTCAAATGACTTTATTTAGGCATCAGTTTTCTGAATTTCTATTCTGGGCCAATCGATTCCCAATGGGAAGCAGCACCCCTCGAGGCGGCGGAGCTCCTAGGGTGTCGGTTGGCTGGTGTCTAATGTAAGGGTGCGGGGCCGCAAGTTCGCCGCGGAAGCAGCGCTTAGATGGCTATCTTAGAGTTGCGTGGGTTGAAAATCTTGCCCGACGGATCTGGATGACGGGAGTCTTTGTGGATTGGCCCAGGGTAGCGCAACCACAGCAGTCGCGGTGGGGCGAGGCGGAGTGTTGGCGGGGCCACGGACGGCGGAGGCAGGCTGCTCTGCCGTTGGTCGTAGCTCTTCGGGAAGATTCGAGCAGTGTCGGCCGGGAGGCACAAGGCGCCATCAAGCCATTGGCGTGGATCGGACAATACCAAAATAAAATAAAATCGTGTGACCCCAATTTAGTCTTCAGTCAACAGACGCGTGACCACTCTCGTACCTTATTGTTGATCTCTTAGTGCATTTCTTCAGATCAAAGGGATATGTCGTTCTTAACATTATGCGTTATCTGCATCTTCAGACACACCGTCTTCTGACTCATTGCAGCTGCTCCAACAAGGGAAGCATACACCAGAAGGGAGCTATAGTCCCCACTCAATAGTTCCCGGCATCGAATGTGCGTGCCCAACATGGACAGCCACAACAACTGCAGGGCCATCAACAAGTCAGCACATGATGCTCACTCCTATGGATGGCAGCCAGATAGGTTGTACCCTCATCTTACTTGTGTGCAACATTTATGGCTTTGTTATTCATCTAAGCATGGAAAATAGATCATCACATTTCACTATATATTCATGCTAATCTCTTACGGGTCTTGTTCAGGAGTTCACGTTGTTCCATAGTTCAGCTAAGATACTTGTTCTTTAGGTAACGTTGTTCCATAGTTATCATCCATCAGCCAATGCTATCCCACGGGCTGGTGATTATAGTATTATACCACTTCTAGTATTACCTATGTTGTTCTTTAATACTTTTGTGTGCCATCTAGTTAATCTCGAGTACAAACGATACATATTTTGTAGCTTTCATATGTGTTCTCCCTTTAGTTTATGAGACCTGTTGCTGCTAGTTAACCCCAGTCCTACTATTTATGCCGTATCCTACAGGCACTCATTACATAAATCTAACTACTAGTTGTCTTCCATGCATGTCAGATATAATTGCACACACTAATATATCCACAAGAACCACACCGAGCAATGTAAAGGCCAATAAACTTGATGTCAATGATACCCAATATGATGGAACATGTAAAGGAAGTTCTTCAGAAGACTTGCAGAAAGATGATGAATCCTCTTCACCCCACAAGGTCCTTGCTCTAACTTGTCCTGTGATATGGGTACAACATGCATATAATGTCCTGGAGTGTATCTACTCTGTTGCAATGCCATGTGCTTAGCATGCTGATCATGCATGTAAATATGTCATACCTTCCTATTTTTCAGTACCTATTCCATTATGATAACATGTTTTCAAATTCAAGTACTGTCATTCTACTCTATCGTAATGCCATCTGCTTAATTTGGACATCATGCTTCTGAATATCTTGTGCATTGTTATTCATCAGTATGTACTTCATCTGTCTACCATACCATGTTTTTTTTACATTGAAGTGTTGTTCTAGTGCTCTGTTGCAATGCCATCTTAGTTTCCCAATCATACACGTGTATGTTGCCTTAGTTTTTTCTGTACGTATTCCGCTAGCATACAGTTTTACATTCAACTAGTGTCTTTTTTGTTGTGTTGTCCTGTCGTATCCCTAGCTCTTACACCATACTCCCTCCGTCCAGATTACATGTTGCCGAAATGGATAAAAAAGGATGTATCTAGAACTGAAATCGCCTAGACCCATCCATTTTTTTCGGATGGAGGAATACATGTCAATATGTCATGCCTTTCTATTCTTGATACCTATTCCATCTCTCTGCTGTAGCATGTTTTATAATTAAAGCACCATTCTTCTATACAAGGCATGCAAGGGGAAGACGACTATTTTAGAATCTGAAGGGTTACAAACAAGGCCTTTGCAAAAGATCCAAACGCCAAGAGATAACAAACCAACTCCAGCTTTTATAGATCTTGCTCAAAGACAGAGAAACCCAACTCCCTCGATAATAAGCGATTCGGTGGCCAAAGAACTAGTCCGCTCCAGTCTAGCAAAAATATGTCAACTCCATTCTAAGAAGCGTGTGCGTATCCTTGCATCATGAAATTTTATAGCATGCTGATCATATTTTCTACATGTTTCTTACCCATCTTTCTCTTAGAAAATAAGCTTAGCAGATAGAAGAATTTCTGCACTGGTATCGTATGTGAGGAAAGATTCTTGCAGGAATTCTCTGTGCTCCAATGCAGATGTAAGTACCTGTTGTATATCACTATATTTTTACATCATCATGTATTTTGTTGATCGGCGTGAATCCAACATTTATCTGATCTAAATTTAGTTGTAGCAAAATGTATGATTAAAGGCCACAATGTTGATTTTTGTAAGGAAAACTGCCTCGTAGTTTTGCACCCTGAGCTGCATGAGTGTACTATCTCATATCAATGGGTTTGAATACTTTGGTTCTGCGTTGGGTTTTCGGTGTTTTTTCTTGTGTTGTCTGTCATATCCTAGCTCTTACATCATACTCCCTCCGTCCGGATTACATATCGCAGAAATGGATAAAACTGGATGTATCTAGAACTGAAATACGCCTAGACCCATCCATTTATTTCTGGATGGAGGGAATATATGTCAATATGTCATGCCTTTCTATTCTTCAGTACCTATTCCATCTCTGTTGTAGCATGTTTTATAACTGAAGCACCATTCTTCTATATAAGGCATGCAACGGGAAGACGACTATGTTAGAATCTGAAGGGTTACAAACCAGGTCTTTTCAAAAGATCCAAACGCTAGGAGATAATAAACCAACTCCATATTTCATAGATATTGCTGCAGCATAGAGAAACACACCCACTGATAATAAGCAGATTCCAGTGGCCAAAGAACTAGTCCGCTCTAGTCCAGCGTAAGAATGTCAACTCCATTCTAAGAAGCATGTGCGTCTCCTTGCATCATGAAATTTTATAGCATTCTGATCATATTTTCTACATGTTTTTTACCCATCTCTCTTTTAGAAAATAAGGTTAAACGATAGAAGACTTCCTCCATTGGGATCATATTCGAGATCTTGCGGGAATTCTCTGTGCTCCAATGCTGATGTAAGTACCTGTAGTATATCACTATATTTTTACATCAGCATGTATTTTGTTAATCGGCGTGAATCTAACCTTTATCTGATCTAAAATTAGTTCTAGCAAAATGTTAAAGGTGCCAATGTTGATTTTTGTAAGGAAAACTGCCTGGTAGTTTTGCATACTGAGCTGCATGAGTGTACTATCTCATATCATGCACATTACTGAATTGTAGTGCTTCTCTGGTTGCCCATTCATTCATTGTGTCAATGTTGCTTTCGTATTACCTTACCTGGCTGATGATAGCTGTGCCATATTGTGTTAATTTGGTGTAGGCTAGTTGTGACGCCCCCGATTCAATCGTACACTAATCGTACACGCAAATGTGTATGATCAAGATCAGGGACTCACGGGAAGATATCACAACACAACTCTAGACACAAATAAAATAATACAAGCTTCATATTACAAGCCAGGGGCCTCGAGGGCTCGAATAAAGGCTCGATACACAAGAGTCAGCGGAAGCACAATATCTGAGTACAGACATAAGTTAAACAATGATGCCTTAAGAAGGCTAGCACAAAAGCAACAACGATCGAAGAGGCAAGGCCTCCTGCCTGGGACCTCCTAACTACTCCTGGTCATCGACGGCCTCCACGTAGTAGCATCCATCAGCGGTGGCATCTGGCTCCAAGGATCCACCATCTGGTTGCATCAACCGGAAAGAAGAAAGAAGGGGGAAAAGGGGTAGCAAAGCAACCGTGAGTACTCATCCAAAGTACTCGCAAGCATCAGAGCTGCGAGAGGCGACGGCGGGGCCGAAACAGCAGCGGGCACATGTGGCAATGGTGGGTGGGGCGCGCGTGAGCACGGCCAGGCACGGGCAAGGGAGCTCAAGGCACGCACGGGGCGTGAGCGTGGGCTTGGCCACGGCGAACTCTGGACACGGCAGCTACGGAGTAGGGGCGGCGTCAAGCTATGGCTACGGCATACGTCGAGGAGCAGAAGGGAAAAAGGATGGACCGGGTGCTCACCTAGGAGCACATGGAGGCTCGGCGGGAGGTTTAGGAGCTGCAGAGCTCGTCGCAGATGGATAAGACACCGGGATCGGAGGAGAACGGCGGCGGTCGGAGGAGGAAGATGGAGTCGTAGTGGTCGTAGATGTGCTCCCTGGCTCGTGCTTGTTGGCATAGAGGATGTAGTGGACGGCGGCGGTCTTCGCGGATGCAACAGCGGGACGAGAGGTAGCCGGTGGTTGTGGCAGAGCGAGATCGACGGCGATTGCTGGTGATGCAGAAGACAAGACCGGCTCGATCTGCGTGTAGTGGCATCGCCCAGCTCAAATGGATGGCTCCTGTCGATGGAGACGAGCGAGGCTCGTGGACACGAGCTGCGAGCGCGGAAACGCTGGTGTCTGCGACGAAGCGTGGTGGTCTGTGATGGCCGCGCTCGGGAGATGGGGAATCGGTGAGGAGGGAGAGAGCGAGGTGAGTGGAGCGTGCTGGGGCATGCGGAAGTGGGCGGAGGCAGGGGAAGAAAATATCTATGGGGGGTGCCTCGGTGGAGGCCTTATCCTCCTGGCCATTGCCGATGAGGGGGTTCGACGAGGACGAAAGGAAGGGCGCTCGGTCGGACGCGCCCGAGATACAGGGAACAGGGCAAGGGGTTAGAGTGGGTCGTCTGGACCTGTTGGGTCAAGGCCCAGGGGATATGGGGTTGCGGGGCCTTTCTTTACTTTCTAATTGTTTGTAGTTTCTTTTTCATTTATTTTTACCTTTCCTACTTTGCATTATATTTGAGCTACTTAAAGAGTTTTGTTTAATATAAAACTTGGCACAAAAATACAGTGCAATATTCTGGCTTGCTACAAAAAGTTTCAATGCATCTGGGGGTGTTCAACTATTTTTTTGAAATTTAAAAGGTCAAATAACTGGTTGTTGGACCACAAATTAATTTCAGGGGCATTTTGGGAATTCAAAAGAGGTTGGTTCCAACATGAAAAATATCCAGGGATTATTCTCCACCCTTTGAACATTTTAGTTTGCATGTTTGAGAAATTTGAATTTTGGACTTTAGTTTGAACTTGAATTTGAATTAAGATCTGGATCAAGCAAGGATTAGCAACAGTAATGTGATAACAAGGCACCATTAGTAGAGGATTACTGTAGCTTAATTATCCGGCTGTCACAATTCTCCTCCACTACAAGAAATCTCGTCCCGAGATTTAGGAGGTAGACGGAAACAAAGAGGGGTATTCATCAATAAGACGATCATCGCGTTTCCAAGTGGCTTCATCTTTAGAACGATTTGACCACTGAGCCTTTAAAATTTGATAGCCCTATGACGGGTGTGACATTCAACTTAAACAAGAACGCAGACCGGATGCTCTCTGTAAGCGAGACCATATTGCAGGGGGTTGAGCTTTATAAGCCATGTGGTTGTTGCAATAAGACTTGCGACGCAGGGCATCGGCCATGAAATTAGCCTTGCTAGGGGTATAAGATATATTGTAGTCATAGTCTGAAATTGTTTTCTATACATCGTTGCTGATGGAGATCCAGATCTAGCCGAGTAAACATTTATGGCAATAACTCATGATTAATCTATTTGGTTCCCCTCCTAATTTATGTATGATGCAGTGTCGAGATACTCTCCACTATCAACAATACAAGCCTGCCAAAATCGCCATCTGAATCTGTTTAGTATCCTTTGTCTCGAATGCAACGGAATAAATGTATGTTTGTGAACCAATTAATGGATTAAGTAATGATGGAAATGATGGATGAATCAGAAGTGCAGAGTCGTGCGACACAACAACTGATCAATGTTTTCGGAGATGGTGTAGCAAAGAAACAAGAACTTTCCCACATGCTTATGGGTGTCATTTGTGCTGAGGTTGCAGATTGTGGCATTGTAGATGGTTAGGTTCTGCTCATTTATTTGACTGGCAGCAATCTTTGATTGCCCAGTGGATGTAATTTCCTGTAATATATGCTGGATGTGCAACGTTATTCCCTATATGTCGTACCTTTGCTTGATCGGTTTTGGTCATGTGCATAATTGCTCGTCGTAATGGGCTCAAATTATCTAATTTGGCCTAAAGACATGTACGAACTTTAGTGGGCCCATTAAAGTTAATGGGCCGTTACTAGGCCGAAAATTAATGGTCGTCCCTCTTACCTCCCGGGTTGTTAACAGGCCGACATCGAAGCGGGCAACAGGTGGGCCCAATTGATTTCAAGGGCCGTTAACAGGCCGTTACTAAGTTTGGGCTACATATGGCGCAACTATGATGTAGGCCTTTAGTAGGCCAAAAGAGACAGCGGGCTTGTACTGGACCATGAAGAGCATGGGCCACTAAGAGGCTGAAAGTCAGGTCGTATTGTAAATGGCCCAACTGTGTTGTGGGCCTCTAGCAGGCCGAAAGAGAAACCGGACTGGTATTGGACCATGAAGGGCATGGGCCGTTAAAAAGCCAAAACTAAGGTCCGACTACAAATGGCCCAACTCATTTATGGTCCATTAACAGGCTGAAAGGCACACAGGGCCGGGAATTGGCCCGACACTTAAATGGGTCGCTAAAAGGCCAAAACTCAGGTCCGACTACAAATGGCCCAAATGATTTATGGGCCGTCAACAGGCTGAAAGAGACACCGGGCCGGGAATTGGCCCAACACTTAAATTGGTCGCTAAAAGGCCAAAACTCAGGTCCGACTACAAATGGCCCAACTGATTTATGGGCCGTCAACAGGCTGAAAGAGACACCGGGCCGGAAATTGGTCCAACACTTAAATGGGACGCTAAAAGGCCGAAACTCAGGTCCGACTACAAATGGCCCATCAGATTTATGGGTCGTCAATAGGCTGAAAGACACACTGGGATAGAAATTAGCCCAACATTTAAATGGGTCACTAAAAGGCTGAAAGATGTACATCCTAAAAATTGGCCCATCCATTGATTGGGCCGTTAACAGGCCGAAATCTCATCGGGCCGATATTGAGCCCAAATATATAGCAGGCCGTTAACAGGCTCGAACTGACGATGGGCTGCAATGGTGTCAATGGCCGAATTGGCACATCTCGTATGGGTTGTGGGCTTAAATGGACCTGACACAAGTAGGCCTTATATGGGCCGGCCTGCTAATTTTTACTGGGCCGGCCTTTTCCACCGGAATGGGCCACTATTGAGTCATGCCACGTGTCGACCTATCATAGGCGCCTCCTATCCAATGAGTGGATGACATCTGTCCCAACGGTGAGGCAACACGTGTTTCCTGCGGCCAATGATGATTTTACACATGGAAAATTCCCATTATTCTGGGTTGTTAACGGGTTATCGGATCCAAAACCGGACCCTATAGCTTAACGGCGTTCCGTTACGGTGGATGCCACGTGTCGGTCACCCTTGACGAAAGCACTTATGTGACGCGCGATTTATCGTCATGGAAGTGGACACTTCCATGATGATAATTTTAGTAATGTCATGGAACACTTCTACGACAGCACAGGTATGACTGTATTGATTCTCTCATAAAATCGTCATGGATGTACATGCATGACAAAAAACGCGACCTACTGTGACAAACACGTATCATCACGGAAGTGTATTTTTTTGTAGTGAATGTGCACAAGTCACGTTGCCGGCAATACTCAAAGGCTAGTCTTGATGGTTAAGCAACGCAAAAGTAAGGCTATGGTGGTTATCAATGCAATGGCAAGGGGAAATGACAAAGATGTCGTCGAGGTTACCATCCTTGGCGATGATGATTCCTTTACGAAGATGAGCGGTGGTGATGTTGATGTCGAACCGTACCTATATAGCCGAAACACAATAGGACACGGGACCCACAACTCAAATTCTCAAAGACCAAAATGTGCCAAAACTTGTCGGAGTGCGAAACGGGTAAGTGATGGTGGTTGCGGAAGGCGGTGGCGGTATGCAAGTGCTTATGCGGAAGTGGCGGTGGAACAGGAGGAAACCGAACTGAAAATATTCAGTTAGGTCAGGAATGGTCGGACGACCGGAAGTCGTCGGACATCCGGTGTCGATCGGACGTCCGGTGCCTGGGGGATTTCGGGCACGGGATGAACATCTCGTTTTCGTGGTGGAGGATGGTTGAGAGGTCAAATCCGAGTGATTTTGTGGATGGAAATGGTGGAGAAGATGGGGGAAGGCTAGATCCACACATGGCAAATCAAATCCATGGATCAAATCCAACAAAACTTCATCACAGCAACAAATCACAAAAAAAAATTGGGCTATTTTTGGTGGAGATTTTCGGATTTAGGATGAAATCAACAAAATCAAGCTAGAAATCAAAGGGTAGGAGGTCCAAAAACGTGATCAACGTGGCTCATGATACCAAGATGATGTAGGGCAGAACCCTAGAGGCCGATCTTTCACGATTGGAGCGGACCCCTATGAAGAACACGAAGAACACGAGGAGGGGAACAAGGGAAAAACACGAGAGAACACTCAACCAACAAGAATAAAGTCACACATGCGCTAGATCATCGAGACACAAAATGATACAAGATCCGAATCCAACAAAGGACGATACATAGGGTAACCGGTTCTTCTCCGAGAGGAGGTCTTGAAGAGGGTCTTCTTCGAAAGGAGGTCTTGAATCCAACAAGGATCTTCTCCGAAGAGGTGTCGGTCCCTCGCGATGGAGTAGATCCGGATGTATGAGCAAGGCTCTATCTCAGAATATGAGCTATCACAATGCTAACCCTGGCTAGGCGGTGGGAGAGGTCCATTTATAGTCTAAGTGGACGAAAGGGTAAGTGGCTTCGGCCCAACACGCGGGCGGACGCATAGGCGTCGGACGTCCGACGGTCACCGGTCGTCCGATGGTCACCGGTTGTCCGACGGTCACCGGTCGTCTGATTGGGCCTCCGATGTTTCGGTTCTGGACAGTAATTGTCGCTCGTCCGGTCGGGGTTAATCGTCCGGAAGTCTCCGTTCTTCCGATGTTTTGGCTCGGGTGTGGTGGCGCTGGTCATCCGAAAAGGCTCGGTCGTCCGGGTGCTAGGAGGTGTCGAACGACCGATCGGCATCGGTCGTCCGGCCGCTGTAGTGTGCGAAGGCTGGGGCTTGGCTGGTCATTTGGAGACTCCAGGCGTCGGACGTCCGGTTGGCATCGGTCGTCCGATGACTCGGAGTTTTGAGCGGGCCTTCTTCTTGTCCGTCGAACTTGGTGTCCTCGCCGTCTTGTCCAATGGGTGTAGCTAATCCGTGACTCTCCTCGAAGCACCTGATCACACATAGAGTCTTCGCATGGGGTAGTAGCCATGTCTCATAAGTAGGGAGTGGGAGTTCGGAGAGGAGCGAGTTCACCTTATCTTCAATAGCCTTTGCTCGAGCTCTTGTCGTAGGTCCAAGTGGTGTCGTGGGATATTTAGATACATCCATGGGGATGATCATGGGATGCTCCATATCAGTACATCTCCTCTACGCCAATACTAGTCGCGCCCAAACCACAAGAGCCATTGCTGTTGTATTTGGCAGAAACGAATCAAGTGGTTAGTGGTGTGCTAGTGGCGAAGAGAGAATATGAGGAAGAGGCAACGGCGGCGGCAAGTCCATCGGACGAGGAACCAGGGCCGGTAGGGTCTGATGCCGGCAAGGCAAAACCCCCGGCAGAGCCCGGTTCCGACAAGACAGAGTCTGCACTAGTAAGCGAAGCAAGGCAGAAGAAGAAGGTGGTGCAGCACCCAGTCTATTTTGTCAGCTCCATCTTGCAGGGGGCTAGGTCAAGGTATTCTGGAATACAGAAGTTGCTTCTCGGCCTCCTTATGGCCTCAAGAAAGCTGCGCCACTATTTTCAAGCAGATGAGATCACCGTCGTCACTCGCCTCCCATTGCAACGAATCTTGCACAACCCAGATGCAACTGGGAGGATTGTGGAGTGGGAATTGGAGCTGTCGAGCTTTGGGCTCAAGTTTGAAAGTACTTCAACGATCAAGAGCAGGGCCTTGGCAGAGTTCATAGCAGAATGGACATCCACGCCCGACGAAGATGTTCAAGAGACCACCCTTCCCGGCAAATAGGCAAGTAGTCATTGTATTATGTACTTCAATGGGGCTTTCTCGTTACAATGTGCTGGTGCCAGCGTGCTGCTCGTCGCGCCCACCGGAGAGCGCCTCAAGTACGCAGTCCAGATGCATTTTCCCCGGGAGAGGTCAACAAACAACACTGCGGAGTATGAGGGGCTACTTGCCGGTCTCAGGATCACGACGGATCTCGGGATTAGGAAGCTTACTGTCAGAGGAGATTCACAACTTGTCATCAAGCAAGTAAACAAGGATTACCAGAGCTCGTTGATGGAGGCTTACGTGGATGAAGTGAGGAAGTTGGAAGAGCGCTTTGACGGTATGCAAGTAGAGCATGTTCCTCGAACAGAGAACATCCTTGACGATGACTTGTCAAAGCGGGCTGCCCTCAAGCTACCTGTGGAACCAGGTACCTTTGTGCTTCAATTAACTCAGCCATCCGTCGAACAATCAGCAGGGCAGAACAAGCGAAGGAAGGCGAGCCCCGACAAGTACTTTCCCGCAGAGCTCCCAGGAGCTGCCGGCAAGGAAGTTGCATGGTACCCCAAGCTTTCCAAGGAGGAGCAGCCTCCGACAGGGTCCCAGGACCTTCCGTAGAGACAGCTGCCCCCGCGGCAGAAGACATGCCTCTAGTCCTTGCCGTCGAGCCTCAGGCTCCAGCATGGGCACAGCATAGAGTTCGTTGCCTCCAGACAGGAGAGCTCCCTGAGGAGCAGGAAGAAGCAGAAAAAGTAGCTCGTCGGTCTAGCATGTACCAGTTTGTGGATGATGTCCTATACAGAAGGAGACCAAACGGCATGAAATTGAAGTGTATTCCTCGAGAGGACGGACTGGAGCTGCTGGCGGAGATACACGGAGGCATATGTGGCTCCCACATAGGGTCAAGAGCCCTAGTCGGCAAAGCATTCCGGCAAGGTTTCTTCTGGCCCACTGCCCTCCAGGATGCAACGACACTAGTAACCAAGTGTGAAGCGTGCCAGTTTCATTCAAAGAAGCTTCATCAACCAGCCTAGGCTCTTAAAACTATTCCTCTTTCCTTGCCATTTTTGGTGTGGGGCTCGACATACTGGGCCCCTTTCCCTGTGCCATTGGGGGCTTTGAGTACTTGTACATTGCGATTGACAAGTTCACAAAGTGGCCGGAAGTAGAGCCAGTGAGAAAGGTAACAGCACAGTCGGCCGTCAAGTTCTTCAAGTGACTTGTTTGTCGTTTTGGTGTGCCAAACAGAGTCATCAACGACAATGGCACATAGTTCATGAGCCGCACCTTCATGCAGTATATCCAAGACCTTGGCAACAAAGTTTGATTTGCTTCTGTTGCTCATCCAAGAAGCAATGGCCGGGCAGAAAGGGAAAATCCTAAAGTGTTGCGAGGCCTCAAAACGAGAACTTTTGACAGGCTGCACAAGTGTGGAAGACGCTAGATTGATGAATTGCAGACAGTCTTTGGTCAATCCGAACGACACCAAATCGAGCCACTAGCCACACACCCTTTGCCCTGGTACACGGGCCAGAAGAAGTTCTTCCCACGAAAGTCATATATGGGTCACCTCGAGTGCTCGCTTATGATGAGCTTGAGCATGAGCAGTTGTGGCAAGATAATGTGACGCTCCTTGAGGAAGATCGTCTTCGAGCTGCTGTGCGAGCCGCTCGCTACCAGCAAGCCTTACGCCGCTATCATAGCCGCAAGGTTCACGCCCCAAGCCTTGAGGAAGGTGACCTTGTTCTTCTGCGTGTTCAGTCTGCCAAGAATTCAAACAAGTTGACACCAAAGTGGGAAGGCCCCTATCGGGTAATACGAGTCACCAGGCTCGGCGCAGTCTGCCTGGAGACCGAAGATGGCATTCCGGTGAGCAACTCCTGGAATATCGAACATCTTCGCAAATTTTACCCATAGGGCGCGGTTGTCGGGAGCTCCGGCAACCCCCTTTTTGTACTAGCCTTGTCGGGAAGGCATGTAACCCTATGTACAGAGCCGTGCATGCTTGCCCAGGATATTGTGCTACCTTAGATCCTAGCAGGTACTGCAGAACCGCCAAGGCTCCGTGCCCCTGTCCTCTCCTCCTTTCAGCCACCGTGACAATGCTTCGGCAAGAAATTGAGAAGACTTCTCAGCACGTCGTCCCCGACGACCCAACCAGATATAGTTCATCTCCTGTCCATTCATGTTCGTAACTTGTGACTTGTGCATTAGAAAACCTCGCCACTCTGTTTGTACTTAGGTGCTCCCATCCCCGACTCGAACGCTGCTTTGGTCGGGGTAGTTGTAGTAACCTTTGGCAAAAAGAGATTGGCAGGGGGATGGACCCTGCGTCTGTAACCCGGCAGATGTGATTCTCCTGTAGGCACAGAGGGCGCTGGCAAGGTAGCTTGCCAGGTAGACTCATTTATTTTTATTAAAGGGGCGTTTTGCCTCTACACGAACATGTACGTGCATGAGTTCCCGGTAAAAGCTCATCTTTTTCATTAACATGTTGATGCAAGTACAAACGTTACATAACATAAGCATGGGCTCGGGAGGTTACATTTTCTAGAAAGTTAAGATTTGGCAAGTGCCTGTAAATTGAGAAAAATATAATTGCCCCGTAATCCCCATTCTTGCCCCTTTCCTCCCAGGCACGGCAGGCGAAGAAAGGTGATGGGCATGGGGAATGAGGTGATGGAGAGCTTGACGGGGAAGCCCGTCGACCACCGATGCCAGAACCAGCAGGGCGCAACCCCTAGCAAGGCGTATTGCCGGGGGAGGAGGCGGAGCAGATGATGGTGTGTCCAATGATGGTCAGCTAGAGTCGGAGTCATCGTCCTCCCGCCCACTGTCGTCGTCGTCGCTAGCGCTATCCTCCTCGCCACTGTTGTTCGAGGGGGAGCTTTCATCGTCAGTGGAACTCTCCATGCAGCAAGCTAAGCGGATTCCTGAGCTCCCGAAGACCTTGACGGAGATCAGGTCGTTCTCCATTAACTTAAAATGAAGGACCTGCCCCTCCGACAAGCTGTGGGCGCATGCGAAAGTTTTCCACCTGCGGCGGAGGTACATGACGTGAGGGCGGGGGAAGCCGGCATTGACCCGCGTACTGCCATTCCCGCAGCCCCTCATGTGTAGCCTGAAAGCATGCTGCGGATCCTGCTCCATCACCCGAGCGAATGGGGTAGGGAGGTGAAGGTGGCCGCACGTGCGCTTGTACAGCCGGATGAAGAACTCGAGAGGCTGATCTCCGATGTGACCGTCCATTGGAGGAGGGACCGCCAGCGGAATCGCAGCCTGCGCGCCGCCCCGTCCCCCTCTTCCCTGAGCACCGCGGCAGCCTCGGCCTCGGCCCCTTCCTCTCCCCCTCACGGTGGGCTCCGCCACCGGAAGCTCAGGGGGAGGAGGAGCGCGCTGTCAAGCAGAATCCCTCGTCGCCGCCGTCTAAGCGCTGGCACGCCCTCTCACCATGGCGAGTGGAAGGAAGATGCCAAGCAGAAGGAGGAGAAGAAGGCGAGTGTGGAAAGGCACTGTCCCTCTCCCTTTTTCTAGCAGGGCAAGGCCGGAGCCTGGCCTTCCAGCCCAAGGGGCGCCCGCCCCGCACGACCAATGCGGCCTCCTAAAGCACAGCGAATCGGGACCGACCTGCTGCCCCAATCAGTGACGCTTGGTTTCCCGCCTCAGCGTTAATTCCCACGTCCACCGCATCCATCGCCTGCCCTTCCCAAGGCATGGAGCACACGTGGCGAGCAAGTCAGAGGCGTGGGAATAGGTGCTGCGACCGTTTTCCACCCCATGATCCTGGGGTGTGGCACAACGCAAGCTGCGACCCGAGTCCACTTAGTAAATGAGTAGCGGCCCTGCAAATCCCTCTTTTCTTAAAGAGAAGCACGGGCCGCCTCTTTACTATCATCTGCGGGATGATGCAAGCGTGCTGAGGCCATCCCACGCATGACCCCCACATTACGCATTCAACACGGGTCGTGGGGAAGCGCAACTGGAAAGAAGATCGTGGAAGATTAAGTTTCTGGCATGCAAGCCCGCGCACTGCTTTGGGCCTGGCCTAACTACACCTTGCGCTCACGTGTGGCCCAGGCCCGGGGGCTCCTGTCGGCGTAAAAAAGTATGGGCTCTTTCTATAACCCTTACTTGTGCACGGTCAGTCGTAGCCGCACCTGTGGGCGGGCTCGGTGAAAGCACATTTGCTCCCTGGGTGGTTTTGGTAATTAATGACAACATACTTTGTGGTTGGACTAATGCTTTTATCAAGTATGTTTCAGGAAATTCAATCACATTGGCATGGCAAAAGGACTGAAGAGGTGGACCCCTCAAAATGCTAAGGCAAGCATTGGCAAAAGCTCAAGACTCCATTTCTGGTTTAGTGATCCAAGATCACATTGAGTCCATAGGAAAGCCAATACTATTAAAAGGGGATGAGGTTATGATGATGATCTGGTTACTCAAAGTGCTTAGTGATACATCTCATAAACTATCAGCAAGTCTCACTGCCATATACACTCATAAGTAATCTCGGTGCCACCGATATTCCAAACTCAGTCACACCGAGATGAACCACCTCACCATAAAGCCAAACCCTAGAAATCTCGGATTTTCCGATTCGAACTCGGTCTCACGAAACTTGAGTTGCCAAGCTTCAGTAACCTACATCATCAAATCGGTGTCACCGAGATGATGAAGTCGGTCCCACCGAGATTGGCAAGCTCCTGTCTTTTTACGAATCGGACTAACCGAGTTTGTATTTTCGGTCCCACCGAAAATCCCAACGTTCACATGATTTGAACTTTCGGTCTCACCGAGTTGTCAACTTCGGTCCCACCGAGATTGGTCAAATGTGTGTAATAGTTGGATTTTGTGTGGAGGCTATAAATACCCCTCCACCCCCTCTTCATTCGTGGAGAGAGCCATCAGAAAGTACTACCACTCCTACCTTACATTTAGAAGAGAACTACCTACCCTTGTGTTGAGATCAAGTTGCTCCACTCCCACCATATGAAGCTTGATCTCTAGCCTTCCCAAGTTGCTTTCCACTCAATCCTTTCTTCCACCACAGCCAAATCAGTGAGGAGAGTTGAGTGTTGGGGAGATTATCATTTGAAGCACAAGAGCAAGGAGTTCATCATCATCAACACCATCTATTACCTTTTGGAGGGTGGTGCCTCCTAGATTGGTTAGGTGTCGCTTGGGAGCCTCCGTCGAGATGTGGAGTTGAACCAAGAAGTTGGTAAGGGCAAGGAGATCGCCTACTTCGTGAAGATCTACCCCGAGTAAGGCTAGCCCTCCGTGGGCGTAGGCCATGATGGCATAGACAAGGTTGCTTCTTCATGGACCCTTCGTGGGTGGAGCCCTCCATGGACTCCCGCAGCCGCTACCCTCCGTGGGTTGAAGTCTCCATCAACGTGGAATGACGATAGCACCACCTATCGGAACCACGAGAAAAATCTCCGTGTCTCCAAATTGCATTTGATCTTCTCCACTTCTCTTTACTACTTGTGCAATTTACTTTCCGCTGCCCATACTCTAGAATTGCATGTGTAGTATGCTACTTGACTTGTGTGATATGCAAAATCTGCCAAAAACTTGTCTTTGTCAAAAGGCATAATTTTTATCTTGTCGAGTAGTCTAATCACCCCCCCTCTAGACACTCTCACCTTCTTCAATCCTACAATTGGTATCAGAGCTTTGGTCTCCATTGCTTTGGTTTACACACCATTGGAGGAAGATGGACGTGTCTACGTTTGGGAGTGTTAGCCATAGAGTGCCTATTCTTAATGGAGTGTCCTATAACTCGTGGAGGATTGAAATGCTTATTATCTTTAAGATGTATAACTTGCGCAAATATGTTGAAACCCCATATGTGCCTCCATTTGACCCCTTGCACCCTACCATGGATGAAGAGCTTGATTTGCTTCGTAACCTTAGAACTGTAAATCTTATCATTAGAGGGTTACCCGATAACTTGCTTAAGCTCGTCACAAACTTTGAGTGCGCCTATGCTATGTGGAAGTTCTTGGAAGAACTTTATCTGGACTACTCTTTGAGAGGTCTTGATGAAATTCTATACAAGACTATTGAATTTGATATGATGCGCCCCAATGATCCCAACTTTGATAAATGTTTCTTTGAGCTTCGTGATCTTATGAAAAAGAAGGGTGATCCCGGTCTTATCAATGTTCTAGTCAGAAATGCTCTTGTATTGCATTCCGATGATTATTGTCACATTGACAAAACTAATGCAAGTTGCTGTCAAATTGACCTAGGTGTTGATGATGAACTATCTATGGGTCAAAATGATGATGATTACTCCGATTCGGACACCGAGCTAGACAAGATCATGAAGAGTCTCAATCTTATGGCGAACATGAGAGACTACATATCCGGCGGAAAAGAGTGGATTCTTGATAGTGGATGCACCGATCACATGACCGGAGACGAAGACATGTTTCGAGAGCTTGCAAAGAACGATGGTCCACGCAAGTATGTGACTTTTGGAGACAACTCCAAGGGTAAGGTACTTGGCCTTGGTAAGGTGGCCATATCTCATGATAGCTCTATTCAAAATGTCATGCTTGTAGAATCACTTGGATACAATTTACTTTCCGTGTCTAGATTAGCTGACTTTGGATTCAGTGTGCTATTCACCGAAGTAGATTGCCAACTCTTTCGTCGTGACAATCATAACATGGTATTTACCGGTATCCGTAGAGGTGATCTATATATTGTTGATTTTACTAAGAAAGCCCAACCTAGAACTTGCTTTATTGCTAAATCTGCTAAAGGTTGGTTATGGCATAGAAGGCTTGGACATGTAGGTATGCGTAATCTAGACAAGCTAATCAAAGGTGATCATATTCTTGGTGTTAAAGATGTTTTCTTTGACAAAGATAGACTTTGTAGTGCTTGTCAGGCAGGAAAACAAGTAGGTGGAAGTCATCCCGTGAAGAACATCATGACCACAAGGAGACCGCTTGAGCTTCTTCATATGGATCTCTTGGTCCCAATGCTTACAAAAGCCTTGGTGGTAACTCCTTTGGTCTAGTTATAGTTGATGATTATTCCAGATTTACGTGGGTATTTTTCCTTGATGACAAATCACAGGTTCAGAGAATCTTCAAAACCTTTGCCAGAAAGGCCCAAAATCAATTTGAGGTGAAGATCAAGAAAGTTCGGAGTGACAATGGAGCGGAGTTCAAGAACGCCCATGTAGACTCTTTTCTCGATGAGGAAGGGATTCTACATGAGTTCTCACACACGTACACTCCTCAACAAAATGGAGTTGTTGAGAGGAAGAACCGAACGCTCATTGAGATGGCGAGAACGATGCTTGATGAATACAAGACACCTAAGCATTTCTGGGGGGAAGCGGTCGAGACAGCTTGTCATGCCATCAACAGGCTTTATCTTCATAAGCTCCTCGGTAAGACATCATACGAGCTCCTCACCGGTAACAAACCCCAAGTGGGATACTTTCGTGTCTTTGGTTCGAAATGCTATATCCTTGATAAGCATCGTCGGTCTAAATTTGCTCCTAAAACTCATGAAGGTTTTTTTCTTGGTTATGGATCAAACTCCCACACCTACTGTGTCTACAACAATTTCACCAGAAAGGTTGAAGAGACGGTAGACGTGAAGTTTGATGAATCTAATGGCTCGCAAGTAGAGCAAATGCCTATTGATGTAGGAGACAAGGACCCATCAGAAGCAATCCAAGATTTATCTATTGGAAAGATCCGTCCCATGGAAGTGAAGGAGAGTACCTCATCTACATATGTGGAGCCCCCTACCTCACGGCAAGATGAACCTCAAGGCAACATGGAGGCCTCCACAAGTGGAACTCACCAAGATGAGAGAGTGCAACAAGAAGATCCACCACAACCTCCTTCTCCACCGCCTCAAGACAACACCAACAACAATGAAGAAGAAGAAGAGGAAGATGAAGATGATGAGGAAGCTCAGCCACAACCTCAACAAAAGCTATCCCGAGTCCGAGCAAGAGTCAAGAAAAATCATCCCGTGGAACAAATGATCAATGACATCAACTCCGGGAGAATTACTCGCTCTAAAACTCGCTTAGCTAACTTTTGTGAGCATTACTCATTTATCTCTAGTATTGAACCTATGAAGGTAGAAGAAGCACTTGAAGACCCGGATTGGGTGAGCGCTATGCACGAAGAGCTACACAACCGAGAGGAACAATGTATGGACTTTGGTAGAGAAGCCAAGGATGATCAAAACATCATTGGAACCAAAGGGTGTTTTGAACAAGCAAGATGAAGATGGACAAGTCATCCGCAACAAGGCTCGTCTCGTAGCTCAAGGTTACACACAAGTCGAAGGTATGGACTATGGTGAGACCTATGCCCTGTTGCTAGACTTGAGTCCATTCGCATTCTTCTTGCTTATGCCAATCACCATGACATTACTCTCTATCAAATGGATATTAAAAGTGCTTTCCTAAATGGTGAAATTGAGGAGGAAGTATTTGTGAAACAACCTCCGGATTTGTGAATCCTAAAAGCCTAATCATGTTTACAAGTTGCACAAAGCTCTCTATGGCCTTAAACAAGCTCCTAGAGCTTGGTACAAATGCTTGACTAGCTTTCTTCTTGAAAAAGGCTTTGAGATTGGAAAAATAGACTCAACGCTATTCACGAAAAGGGTTGATGGTGAACTATTTGTGTGCCAAATATATGTTGATGATATTATCTTTGGTTCAACTAACCCTCATTTTAGCGAGAAGTTTGGAAAGCTCATGTCGGAGAAGTACGAGATGTCCATGATGAGTGAACTCAAATTCTTTCTTGGGTTGCAAATCAAGCAATCTAAGGAGGGTACCTTTGTCTCACAAACAAAGTACACCAAGGATCACTTCAAGAAGTTTAACATGCAAGAAAGCAAAGGTATGAGAACCCCCATGCCTACAAGTGAACATAATGACTTGACAAAAGATGGAGAACCCGTTGATCAAAAAGTTTACCGATCTATGATTGGATCTCTACTATATCTTTGTGCTTCTCGTCCTGACATAATGTTGAGTGTATGCATGTGTGCTCGATATCAAGCAGCCCCAAAAGAATGTCATCTTAAAGCTGCTAAAAGAATTGTGAGATATTTGATACACACACCAAACTTTGGCATTTGGTATCCTAAGAGGGCCTCTTTCGACCTTGTTGGGTACTCCGACTCGGACTATGCCGGTGACAGGGTTGATAGAAAGTCAACTTCGGGTACGTGTCAATTCCTTGGTCGATCCCTTGTATCTTGGTCCTCCAAGAAACAAAACTCGGTATCATTATCCTTTGCCAAGCAGAATATATTGCTGCTGGTTCATGTTGTGCTCGATTGCTATGGATGACACAAACGCTTAAGGATTATGGGATACATGTGAGACATGTTCCTTTGCTTTGTGACAATGAGAGTGCGATTAAGATTGGACACAATCCCGTGCAACACTTTCGAACGAAACATATTGAAGTTCGTCAACATTTTATTCGTGATCACATTGCTAAGGGTGACATCAATCTTAAGCATGTTAAATCTTGACAAACAACTTCGATATCTTTACAAAACCTCTTGATGAGAAGGTGTTTTGTCGCTTAAGGAGTGAGTTGAACATCATTGATGCTTCAAACTTGGAGTGAAAACTCCAATGATGCATGCAAGGCATGAGCCTACTTGACTAATCCTTGATATTTCTCTTATGATGATGATCATATGTCTTGGACACATTTGCCCCCTTGTATTGCATCTAACTCCTTGTAGGTACTTGGATGATCTACATTCCACAAGATTACCACACACTCAAACCTTGAGTAATCTTGTCATTGACCAAGTATCTAGCCCTTTGGGATGTTGAGTTCAAGGAACACAATTCCACATATCCTTTTTGACACCTTATACATCTAGTATTTCACTCTTGTCATCTTGGATATCCTCGAGTATTTCCTTGCTTGCCTAACCCATGTAGGAAGATGAACTACACAAGTGGAAATGGCGCTCCAACTTCACATTCAATGAGCACCTACATCAAGTTCACCTACATGAACAAAGCAACAACAAGCCCAAGGTATGTTCTTCACATCTTTAAGGAGCTTTGCTCAAAGACATGAGTACAAGCAGCTTCATAAGATGTGATCACATCAAATGCTTAATTGAAAAATGGCAACCCCATTTTGAGCTTAAACGATGAGTATGACCTATGATCAAATGTTCTCATTTGACTCCTAAGTCAATATACTCAAACATAGGTGACTTTGTCGCCGACCCTTATCTAGATGAAGTACATATGATTTGGAGTGATTTGTTTTTGTTTTCTCTTATGTTCTCTCATTGAGTTTTCATTTTATAATAAAAAAACTTCATCTAGGAATCTTTTCATTTCTATTCTTCTGTCTTTGTGAATATCCTTCTGGCTCTGCTCAATTCCTCGAAAATCATTCACAAATTCATTGCAAATCCTTTGAAACATTCCTCGCAAAGTGAGCTGAATTATTTCTGTATTTCCTTGAAATTAAACTCGGCGTCACCGACTTAAATATTTCGGTCTGACCGAAAAGGATCTGCCCTAAGTCCATGACTTTCGGACCCACCGATCCATCTTATTTCGGTGCCACCGATTTTTCCTTGATATCATCTTCTGCAGCTCCACTAAATGATTCTCTATGCATGTTTCTTATTGCCCTGTTGTGATTCTTAAGGATCCCACTCCTTTCCTTTCATCTTTCCTGACCTTCCTAGTTTGCTGTCCTTTTCGGCACTTGATGTCAAAGGGGGAGAAGACTTAGGGGGAGAAGAGAAGATTTAGAGGGAGAAGAAGAGCAATCTTACCTTAAGGGGGAGAGAATCACATCAAAGCTTTGCCGTGCTCCACATTGGATATTACATTTGGCATCATTCTTTTGATTTTGCTTTTTCCATCAAACCCCTTGATCTGAGACAACTCAAAGGGAGAGGAACCTTCACAATTGATATCTTATGGAAAGCAAAATCTCTTAGAGTTCATTGCAAATCTTTTAGTTTCAGGAGACATGTTTGCTGATTCAAGCTTGTGCTCAATATGAGACACTCTTTATACATGTCATCCCTGGCTTGGTACTCTTGATGTTCTTGCAGTTGGTTGAAGAAATACTCTTGTGTTATCTAACCCTGTTTTCCCAAGTCTATTTCTTCAGGTACAATGCCAAGGAACCTCAAGGTAAGTATATGCACTTTGCAGAATGTGCATGATGGTGACTTGCTTGTGAATACTTGTTTGCAAGAAATCACCATGCACATATGCATTATCACTCACTTCTTTTAAATGCTTTCGATGCATATAGCCAAGCTGCATGTAGCACATCTTGCTTTTCTCTTGTGTGCTTGTGGTAGTCCAAAACCATAATTTATGAAAATCTTGCACACTTGTAGGGGGAGCCTGTGTACTACATGTTTGTCAAAGCTTTCATGATAATTCTGTCTTCCTTTCAGTAAGCTTTGATGTCTTGTTTTGTGTGTTGCCATCAATTACCAAAAAGGGGGAGATTGAAAGCACATTTGCTCCCTGGGTGGTTTTGGTAATTAATGACAACATACTTTGTGGTTGGACTAATGCTTTTATCAAGTATGTTTCAGGAAATTCAATCACATTGGCATGGCAAAAGGACTGAAGAGGTGGACCCCTCAAAATGCTAAGGCAAGCATTGGCAAAAGCTCAAGACTCCATTTTTGGTTTAGTGATCCAAGATCACATTGAGTCCATAGGAAAGCCAATACTATTAAAAGGGGATGAGGTTATGATGATGATCTGGTTGCTCAAAGTGCTTAGTGATACATCTCCTAAACTATCAGCAACTCTCACTGCCATATACACTCATAAGTAATCTCGGTCCCACCAATATTCCAAACTCAGTCACACCGAGATGAACCACCTCAGCCATAAAGCCAAACCCTAGAAATCTCGGATTTTCCGATTCTGAACTCGGTCTCACCGAAACTTGAGTTGCCAAGCTTCTGTAACCTTCTGTCATCAAATCGGTGTCACCGAGATGATGAAGTCGGTCCCACCGAGATTGGCAAGCTCCTGTCTTTACGAATCGGACTAACTGAGTTTGTATTTTGGTCCCACGAAAATCCCAACGCTAACATGATTTGAACTTTCGGTCTCACCGAGTTGTCAATTCGGTCCCACCGAGATTGGTCAAATGTGTAACGGTTGGATTTTGTGTGGAGGCTATAAATACCCTCCAACCCCTCTTCATTCGTGGAGAGAGCCATCGAAAGTACTACCACTCCTACCTTACATTTACGAGAAGAGAACTACCTACCCTTGTGTTGAGATCAAGTTGCTCCACTCCCACCATATGAAGCTTGATCTCTAGCCTTCCCAAGTTGCTTTCCACTCAATCCTTTCTTCCACCACAGCCAAATCGGTGAGGGAGTTGAGTGTTGGGGAGATTATCATTTGAAGCACAAGAGCAAGGAGTTCATCATCATCAACACCATCTATTACCTTTTGGAGGTGGTGCCTCCTAGATTGGTTAGGTGTCGCTTGGGAGCCTCCGTCGAGATGTGGAGTTGAACCAAGAAGTTTGTAAGGGCAAGGAGATCGCCTACTCGTGAAGATCTACCCCGAGTAAGGCTAGCCCTCCGTGGGCGTGAGCCATGATGGCATAGACAAGGTTGCTTCTTCATGGACCCTTCGTGGGTGGAGCCCTCCGTGGACTCTCGCAGCCGCTACCCTCCGTGGGTTGAAGTCTCCATCAACGTGGAATGACGATAGCACCACCTATCGGAACCACGAGAAAAATCTCCGTGTCTCCAAATTGTGTTTGATCTTCTCCACTTCTCTTTACTACTTGTGCAATTTACTTTCCGCTGCCCATACTCTAGAATTGCATGTGTAGTATGCTACTTGACTTGTGTGATATGCAAAATCTGCCAAAAACTTGTCTTTGTCAAAAGGCATAATTTTTATCTTGTCGAGTAGTCTAATCACCCCCCCTCTAGACACTCTCACCTTCTTCGATCCCTCACTTGGCAGGACAGTGAAAGATAAAACACGAAGACTACCAAGACAGATACTCGAGGGACAAGGAGCAGAAGGCAAGCTGGACCTCCCCCGGCAACATCCTTGCCGGGGCAACCTACACAACACCAGCAAGCCCATCACCCTTTAGGCTGAGAGTTCTGACACCATCAACAACGTTAAGACCAAGATTTGGGAATGCATGCATGATAGCATGCAGATCCTGAGAGAGATTAACAGCCTACGGGTCCACGTGGGACCAGACGATGAAGACCCTCGGCAAGGCCCATGTCGGGGATGACTGTGAAGCCCCCCGGCAAGCCTTGCCAGGGATGACCGCCGGGCCGCGGCCAGACCAGCGCCCGGCAAGGATTTTCCACCTCACCAACACTCCAGTGCAACAACCAGTGTGCCAACTAAGCAGGTGCCTGCGTGGCGGCATGCAGATCTTCGTGGAGGCTCTACCATCGCGCCAACACAGCAGCTAGTTAGCCAGCATGGCATTGCATGCCTCGTCAGCCCGGACGCGTGTCGAAGCCAGGAGGGGCGGCAACGGACAAGATGGCTTCTGTTGCCGTCCCCTATAAAGTAAGAGGGCACGTAGGCAACGCATTAAATGTGTTTGTCCTACGGTGCCGAGCGATAAGCTCATACATTGTAGCTAGCTTGCCACCTCCTGTGTGCCACTGTGGCAACCCCTTCACGTATAAAAGGAGGCCCAAGGCGTACAGAGAGGGGATTCAAACTTTTGGACCGTGCATGCACCGTAGCTTGTTCAAAAGCTCAAGAACACATATCTCCAGACAAGCAGGACTAGGGTATTACGCATCTTTGCGGCCCGAACCTGGGTAAAATCCCCTTGTGCTAACTGCTAGACCTGCTCTTCGTGCAGCTAATCCCCCACCGAACATAGAAGGGATCCTTGTGATCCCATAGATGTTCGTTTCCCCGACAGTGTGGATGTACCCTGTGTGTGACTTTCTTTTGTTAGCAATCAAACACGGCACCTGGATGCCTATGGGTTTGGAAACAATTGTAGTCTAGCTGTGAGCCTGCAGTTTAGTCCAGTACGTGTACAACATGAGAGTTACTTGGAGATGATTAGCATTTGTGAACAATTTTTGGAAAAAGGAACATTGTTTCAAACATTTTATTTTTCTTAAAAGAACGAACATATTTTTTAAAACTTGCAAACATTTGTTGTATAACACGAGCTGTTTTGATATTCTCTAACATTTTTTGAGAGATCCCTTTTTTATTAGAACAAAGTACTTTTCAAATTCCAAACACCTTTTGAAGAAAAATGATTAAGAAAAAGAAAAGGAAAAAACATTTTTTGAAAAAAAAGGTAAAAGAAATGGAAAGCCAGCGAAGAAACAAAATAAGAAAAATGAAAAGCTAGGAAAAAACATGAAGAAACCAGAACCAGCGGCCTCATTGGTTTTATAAGCTAATCAGACCATTCTGCAAACGATCCAGACAAAATTGATCGAACCAGCCATTTTTTTTCTCAATTCGACAGAAAAACCAAAACCGGTTGAACCGTTGCTACCTCTTGAGTATGCGTTGGTTTTCTCTTGAAGAGGAAAGGGTGATGCAGCAAAGTAGCGTAAGTACTTCCCTCAGTTTTTGAGAACCAAGGTATTAATCCAGTAGGAGGCTACACTCAAATCCCTCGTACCTGCACAAACAAATAAGAACCTTGCAAACAAATAAGAACCAGTAGGATCGTTGAAGGTAAGAGTGTCTAGAGGGGGGGTGATTAGACTACTCGACAAGATTAAAAGTTTATGCCTTTTGATTAGGATAAGGTTTTGGCAAGTTCACAATGGAGATCGAGTCAAGCATCATACATACAAGTCAAGTATCATACTACACATGCAATTCTAGAGTATGGGCAGCGGAAAGTAAATTGCACAAGTAGTAAGGAGGGGTTGAGAAGAGCAAACGCAATTTGGAGACACGGAGATTTTTCTCGTGGTTCCGATAGGTGGTGCTATCGTCAATCCACGTTGATGGAGACTTCAACCCACGGAGGGTAACGGCTGCGAGAGTCCACGGAGGGCTCCACCCACGAAGGGTCCACGAAGAAGCAACCTTGTCTATGCCATCATGGCTTACGCCCACGGAGGACTAGCCTTACTCGGGGTAGATCTTCACGAAGTAGGCGATCTCCTTGCCCTTACAAACTTCTTGGTTCAACTCCACATCTTGACGGAGGCTCCCAAGCGACACCTAACCAATCTAGGAGGCACCACCCTCCAAAAGGTAATAGATGGTGTTGGTGATGATGAACTCCTTGCTCTTGTGCTTCAAATGATAATCTCCCCAACACTCAACTCTCCTCACTTATTTGGCTGTGGTGGAAGAAGGGATTGAGTGGAAAGCAACTTGGGAAGACTAGAAATCAAGTTTCATATGGTGGGAATGGAGCAACTTGATCTCAACACAAGGGTAGGTAGTTTTCTTCTCAAAAATGTAAGGTAGGAGTGGTAGTTCTTTCTGATGGCTCTCTCCACGAATGAAGAGGAGGTGGAGGGGTATTTATAGCCTCCACACAAAATCCAACCGTTACACACATTTGACCAATCTCGGTCAGACCGAAGTTGACAACTCGGTGAGACCGAAAGTTCAAATCTTGTGAACGTTGGGATTTTCGGTGGGACCGAAAATACAATCTCGGTTAGTCCGATTCTTCCAAAGTCTAGGGTTTGCCAATCTCGGTGGGACCGACTTTCTCATCTCGGTGACACCGATTTGAGTCTGAAGGTTCTGAAGGTTAGCAACACCAATTTCGGTAAGACCGAGTTTGGAATCGGAAAATCCGAAATTACTAGGGTTTGGCTATATGGCTGAGGTGGTTCATCTTGGTGTGACTGAGTTTATGGAATCGGTGGGACCGAGATTACTTATGAGTATATGTTGGAATGAAAGATTGCTGATAGTTTGAGAGATAAATCACTAAGCACTTTGAGCAACCAGATCATCATCATAACCTCATCCCTTTTTAATAGTATTGGCTTTCCTATGGACTCAATGTGATCTTGGATCACTAAACCAAAAATGGAGTCTTGAGCTTTTGCCAATCCTTTCCTTAGCATCCTAGGGGTCCACCTCTTCAGTCCTTTTGCCATGCCAGAGTGATTGACTTTCCTGAAACATACGTGATGAAAGCATTAGTCCAACCACAAAGTATGTTGTCATTAATTACCAAAACCACCCAGGGAGCAAATGTGCTTTCAAATAGATCTCCAAGAAGATCGAGGAGAACTTTGTATTGAGATCCAAAGAGAGAGAAGAAGCCATCTAGCTAATAACTATGGACCCGAAGGTCTGAGGTAAACTACTCACACTTCACCGGAGAAGCTATGGTGTTGATGTAGAAGCCCTCTGTGATCGATTCCTTCTCCGGCGGAGCGCTAGAAAAGGCCCCAAGATGGGATCTCACGGGTACAGTAGGTTGCGGCTGTGGAAATAGGGTTTTGTGGTGCTCTCGGATGTTTTCAGGGTGTATGAGTATATATAGGCGAAAGAAGTCGGTCAGGAGAGCCACGAGGAGCCCACGAGGGTGGGGGCGCGCCTACCCCCTGGGCGCGCCTCCCTGCCTCGTGGCCGCCTTGTTGCTTCCTTGACGTCCACTCCAAGTCTCCTGGATTGTGTTTGTTTCAAAAACGACTTACCCGAAGGTTTCATTCCGTTTGGACTCCGTTTGATATTCCTTTTATGCGAAACACTGAAATAGGCAAAAAACAACAATTTGGACTGGCCCTCTCGTTAATAGGTTAGTCCCAAAAATAGTATAAAAGTGTATAATAAAGCCCATTAAACATCCAAAACAGATAGTATAATAGCATGGAACAATAAAAAATTATAGATACGTTGGAGACGTATCAAGCATCCCCAAGCGTAATTCTTGCTCGTCCTCGAGTAGGTAAATGATAAAAACAAAAATTTTTGATGTGGAATGCTACCTAGCACAATTCTCAATGTAATTTTCTTTCTTGTGGCATGAATGTTCAGATTCGAAAGATTCAAGACAAAAGTTTAATATTGACATAAGAGTAATAATACTTCAAGCATACTAACAAAGTAATCATGTCTTCTCAAAATAACATGGCCAAAGAAAGTTATCCCTACAAAATCAGATAGTCTAGCTATGCTCTATATTCATCACACAAAATATTTAAATCATGCACAACCTCGGTTTTAGCCAAGCAATTGTTTCATATTGTAGTATTCTCAAACTTCTTCAATCTTCACACAATACATGAGCGTGAGACATGGACATAGCACTATAGGTAGAATAGCATGGTGGTTGTGGAGAAGACAAATAAAGGAGAAGATCGTCTCACATCAACTAGGCGTATCAACGGGCTATGGAGATGCCCATTAATAGATATCAATGTGAGTGAGTAGGGATTGCCATGCAATGGATGCACTAGAGCTATAAGTGTATGAAAGCACATCAAAATAAACTAAGTGGGTATGCATCCAACTTGCTTGCTCACGAAGACCTAGGGCAATTTGAGGAAGCCCATCATTGGAATATACAAGCCAAGTTCTATAATGAAAAATTCCCACTAGCATATGAAGGTGACAACATAGGAGACTCTCTATCATGAAGATCATGGTGCTACTTTGAAGCACAAGTGTGGTAAAAGGATAGTAACATTGTCCCTTCTCTCTTTTTCTCTCATTTTTTTTCTTTTGGTGGGCTTCTTTGGCCTCTCTTTTTTATTTGGGCTTCTTTGGCCTCTTTTATTTTTGGTAAAGTCGGGAGACTCGTCCCAACTTGTGAGGGAATCATTGCTTCCATCATCCTTTCCTCACATGGGACAATGCTCTAATAATGAAGATCATCACACGTTTATCTACTTAGCACTCAAGAATCTTAGAACAAAATATGACTCTATGTGGATGCCTCCGGCGGTGTATCGGGATAATGAATCAAGAGTGACATGTATGAAAGAATTATGAATGGTGGCTTTGCCACAAATACGATGTCAACTACATGATCATGCAAAGCAATATGACAATGGTGGAGCGTGTCATAATAAACATAATGGTGGAAAGTTGCATGGCAATATATCTCGGAATGGCTATGGGAATGCCATAATAGGTAGGTATGGTGGCTGTTTTGAGGAAGGTATATGGTGGGTGTATGATACCAGCGAAATTTGCGCGGCACAAGAGAGGCTAGCAATGGTGGAAGGGTGAGAGTGCGTATAATCCATGGACTCAACATTAGTCACGAAGAACTCACATACTTATTACAAAAACCTACAATTTATCAAAACAAAGTACTACACGCATGCTCCCAGGGGAAGGGTTTGTAGGAGTTAACCATCGCGCGATCCCGACCTCCACACATAAGTAAGACAATCAATAAATAAATCATGCTCTAATTTCATCACATAACGGTTCACCATACGTGCATGCTACGGGAATCACAAACTTTTAAACACAAGTATTCCTAAAATTCACAACTACTCAACTAGCATGACCCTAATATTATCATTCTCATATCTCAAAACAATCATCAAGTATCAAACTTCTCATAGTATTCAATGCACTTTATATGATAGTTTTTATTATACCTATTTTGGATGCTCATCATATTAGGACTAAGATTTTAACCAAAGAAATTACCATGCTGTTCTAAAGGACTCCCAAAATAATATAAGTGAAGCATGAGAGATCAATAATTTCTATAAAATAAAAACCACCGTCGTGCTCTAAAAAGATATAAGTGAAGTACTAGAGCAAAATTATCTAGCTCAAAAGATATAAGTGAAGCACAGAGAGTATTCTAATAAATTCCGATTCATGTGTGTCTCTCCCAAAAGATGTGTACAGCAAGGATGATTGTGGTAAACTAAAAAGCAAAGACTCAAATCATACAATACGCTCCAAGCAAAACACATATCATGTGGTGAACAAAAATATAGCATCAAGTAAAATTCTTGATGGGCGAAGATTTAAAGAGGGATGCCTTCCGGGGCATCCCCAAGCTTAGGATTTTGGTTGTCCTTGAATTTTACCTTGGGGTGCCTTGGGCATCCCCAAGCTTAGGCTCTTGCCACTCCTTATTCCATAATCCATCAAATCTTTACCCAAAAACTTGAAAACTTCACAACACAAAACTCAACAGAAAATCTCATGAGCTCCGTTAGCGAAATAAAACAAACCACCACTTTAAGGTACTGTAATGAACTCATTATTTGTTTATATTGGTGTTAAACCTACTGTATTCCAACTTCTCTATGGTTCATTCTCCCCAATACTAGCCATAGATTCATCAAAATAAGCAAAAAAAAACATGAAAAACAGAATCTGTCAAAAACAGAACAGTCTGTAGCAATCTGTAACTTTCGAATACTTCTGGAGCATCAAAACTTCTACAAAAATACGAAGTCCTACATAATTTGTTTATTAATCTTCTGCTAAAATAATCAACTAAAAATCACGTTTTTGTGATTTATGAAAAGTATTCTCGTGCGCGCAAAAGTTTCTGTTTTTCAGCAAGATCGAATTAACTATCACCCAAGAAGATTCTATAGGTTTTACTTGGCACAGACACTAATTAAAACATAAAACCACATCTAACCAGAGGCTAGATTAATTATTTATTACTAAACAGTAACAAAAAGAAAAGAACAAAAATAAAATTGGGTTGCCTCCCAACAAGCGCTATCGTTTAAAGCCTTTTAGCTAGGCATTGATAATTTTGATGATGCTCACATGAAAGACAAAAATTGAAGCACAAATAGAGCATCATATAGCATGTGACAAACACATTTAAGTCTAACATACTTCCTATGCGTAGGAATTTTATAAGCAAACAAATAATCAGGGCAAGCAAAAACTACCATATGCAAGGAAGAAGAGAGAAACAATAGCAATCTCAACATAACGAGAGGTAATTTAGTAACATGAAAATTTCTACAACCATATTTTCCTCTCTCATACTAATTACATGTAGGATCATAAGCAAATTCAACAATATAGCTATCACAAAACATATTCTTAGCACGATCCACATGTATGCAAAGTTGACACTCTTCCAAAATAGTGGGATTAACATTAACTAAAGTCATGATCTCTCCAAACCCACTTTTATCAAAAACTTCATAATATTGAACATTCTCCAAATATGTGGGATCTAAAGTTGACACTCTTCCAAACCCACTTTCAATATTATTGCAAACATTAATCAATCCCATATTCATCATGGGGCTTAAATAAATTTTCAAGATCATAAGAAGAATCACCCCAATCATGATCATTGCAAGAAGTAGTAGACATAGCAAAACTAGCATCCCCAAGCTTAGTGTTTTGCATACTGTTAGCACAATTGACATCTAGAGAATTTATAATAACATCATTTCAATCATGCTTTTCATCGAAGGAACTATCAAGTATGGGTGCAATAGCAACGATCTCATGTTTAACATAAGGAACTATAGCAAATTCATCTTCATAAATATTGGCATCATGGCCACAAGAACAGAAAGCATCATGTTCAACAAGGGATATTTCAATCAAATCATCGGAATCATAATTATCTATAGATTCATGCATATCATTATTTTCTTCCAAAGCAACGGTCATTCTCTCAATAAATTCCTTAACATAGGCATTATGAGCATAGTTTTCATAGCAATATTTAAGTATGTCAAAATTTTCAGATTCGTAGAGAGTAATATCATACTTTTCAATCAAAGAAGCAACTTCATGAGCACCCTTAAAAACGACAAATTCTTCAATTTGTTCGATATCATAGCAACTATAAACACACTTCGCATAAGAAGATAAAATTTCATTACCATTAAACTCACATAGGTAGGGGGGTGTTTTTTAGGGTTCTTAGACAACAAGTAAAATCATAAATTTCACGAAGATTCCAAGCATAACACAGCAATCTGTTTATTTGATCCCATAAGAGTCTCCCTTTTTCAGACAAACGGTGACGCACAAAATGAGCATGCTCATCTAAAGATTTCCCATCAACTAGGCTAGTTGGGGTTTCAGCACGAGCGCATAAGGATCGAAGATTATCCAAGTAGAACACTTTAAGTGAATCCATATCAGTAGATTTTTAGCAAGCAAAGATGCAAGCAAATAGAAGGCACAAGGAAGCACAAATAGAAAGACATACGGGAAGAAGGCGAAGAAAAGGCAAAGGTGAAGTGGGGGAGAAGAAAATGAGAGGCAAATGGCAAATAATGTAATGCGAGGGATAAGAGTTTGTGATGGGTACTTGGTATGTCTTGACTTGTGCGTAGACTTCCCGGCAACGGCGCCAGAAATCCTTCTTGCTACCTCTTGAGCATGCGTTGGTTTTCCCTTAAAGAGGAAAGGGTGATGCAACAATGTAGCATAAGTATTTCCACCAGATTTTTAGAACCAAGGTATCAATCTAGTAGGAGGCTATACTCAAATCCCTCGTACCCGCACAAACAAATAAGAACCTTTCAACCAACGCGATAAAGGGGTTGTCAATCCCTTCACGACCAGTTGCAAAAGTGAGATCTAATAGAGATAATACGATAAATATTTTTGGTATTTTTATGATATAGATTGGAAAGTAAAAATTGCAAAAGAAAATAGATCGGAAACTTATATGATGGAAAATAGACCCGGAGGCCATAGGTTTCACTAGTGGCTTCTCTCAAGATAGCATAAGTATTACAGTGGGTGAACAAATTACTGTCGAGCAATTGATAGAAAAGCGCATAGTTATGAGAATATCTAGGCATGACCATGTATATAGGCATCACGTCCGCAACAAGTGGATAGAAACGATTCTGCATCTACTACTATTACTCCACACATCGACCGCTATTCAGCATGCATCTAGAGTATTAAGTTCATAAGAACAGAGTAACGCATTAGGCAAGATGACATGATGCAGAGGGATAAACTCAAGCAATATGATATAAACCCCATCTTTTTATTCTCGATGGCAACAATACAATACGTGACTTGCTGCCCATGCTGTCACTGGGAAAGGACATCGCAAGGTTGAACCCAAAGCTAAGCACTTCTCCCATTGCAAGAAAGATCAATCTAGTAGGCCAAACCAAACTGATAATTCGAAGAGACTTGCAAAGATAACAAATCATACATAAAAGAATTCAGAGGAGATTCAAATATTGTTCGTAGATAATCTTGATCATAAATCCACAATTCATAGGATCTCGGCAAACACACTGCAAAAAGTATTACATCGAATAGATCTCCAAGAAGATCGAGGAGAACTTTGTATTGAGATACAAAGAGAGAGAAGAAGCCATCTAGCTAATAACTATGGACCCGAAGGACTGAGGTAAACTACGCACACTTCATTACAGAGGCTATGGTGTTGATGTAGAAGCCCTCCGTGATCGATTCCTTCACCGACGGAGCTCCGGAAAAGGCCCCAAGATGGGATCTCACGGGTACAGAAGGTTGCGGCGGTGGAAATAGGGTTTTGTGGTGCTCTTGGATGTTTTCAGGGTATATGAGTATATATAGGCGAAAGAAGTCGGCCAGGGGAGCCACGAGGGGCCCATGAGGGTGGGGGCGCCCCTACCCCCTCGGTGCGCCTCCCTGCCTCGTGGCCGCCTCGTTGCTTCCTTGACGTCCACTCCAAGTCTCCTGGATTGTGTTTGTTCCAAAAAGGACTCTCCCGAAGGTTTCATTCCGTTTGGACTCCGTTTGATATTCCTTTTCTGCGAAACACTGAAATAGGCAAAAAAAACAGCAATTTGGATTGGGCCTCCGGTTAATAGGTTAGTCCCAAAAATAGTATAAAAGTGTATAATAAAGCCGATTAAACATCCAAAACAGATAATATAATAGCATGGAACAATCAAAAATTATAGATACGTTGGAGACGTATCAACCGTTGGCACGCGCCAAAATCGTTGGGAAAAAGGAAAAAGATTGACGCGGCTGGGAATCGATCCTTGGGTTCTAAGAAAGTGGGCGACGTCACCGGTTTGGCCCAACAACTAAATTTTTATGGCTCAAGAACACAACCAAATGAATAAGTGAAGCAGCGGTCCAACCGGTAAAAATCTGAACCAGAGGCATCCAGTTCAATCATCGGTCAGGATTTTGAAACCATGCTTTTAAGTGGGATAACACTTAGTACGGGTCCAGTTGCGAGTTAAGGGGGGAGCTGCAACTATTAGAATGACAAAAAGAATGGCCCGATTGCAAGTCGGTGGTGGAATTGCAACTAGGAAGGAAAGGTCGGGTCCCAGTTGAGTGTCGAGCATGAACTTGCAACTAGAACAAAAAAGGCCAGACCCAGTTGCGAGTCTAAGGTGGACTTGCAACTAGGACGAAAAAAGGTCGGGCCTTAGTTGTGTGTCGAAGGTGGACATACAAGGGGGACAAAAAAAGGTCTGGCCCAGTTGCAAATCAAAGGTGGACTTGCAACTGTGACAAAAAAGGTCCCCTGTTATGAGTCGAGAGTGGACTTGGAACTGGGACAAAAAAAGATTAGGACTCATTTGGGAGTCGAACATGGACTTGCAACTAGGACAAAAAAAGGTTGGACCCTAGTTGCAAGTCAAGGGTTGACTGGCAATTGTGACCAAAAAGGTTGGACCTCCCGATTGCGATCGAAGATGGACTTGCAACTAGGACAAAGAAAATATTAGGCCTTAGTTGCCAGTTGAATGTGGACTTGCAAATAGGACAAAAAAAGGTCGGGCCTCTGTTGCGGGTCGAGGGTGGACTTGCAACTGAGACAAAAAAGATCGACCCCGATTGCGAGTCGAAGATGGTGTTGCAACTGGGACAAAAAATGATTTGACCTCAGTTGCGAGTTGAACATGGACTTGCAACTAGGACAAAACAAAGTGTGGCAACAGTGGCAAGTCAAGAGTGAACTTGCAACTGGGACAAAAAAGGTCGAACCCAATTGCGAGTAAAATATGGACTTGCAACTGGGACACAAAAACAGACCCTAGTTGCGAGTCATGGGTGAGCTTGCAACTGGGACCAAAAAAGATCAGACACTAGTTGTGAGTCGACGGTGGCCTTACAACTGGGACAAAAAAATGATCGGGCCCAGTTGCGAGTCGAGGGTGGAGTTGCAACTAGAAAAAAAAATCGCAGAGCCGAGGATGGACCTTGTTACTAGGGCATTAAATGTCGGTCTTACTGCGATCGAGGGTGAGCTTACAAATGAAACAAAAAAATAAGTGTTAAAGTTATACATATAATTCTTGTTCACTAAAATACAATGTTGATGTGGTTGAATTTATCGAGATATTATTTGGGTACAGTGGGATAAAAACTAAAAAAGAAAAGAAAAAGATGAGACTAAGGTGATTAGAAAATAATATATTTAGTGTATCACTAGCGATCAAACATCGAATCTTTTGGCATTTGTTTCCCATCACTTTCCAAATGAAAAAGTTAAAGCTGAGCATCACAGCCCAAACATGCATAGAAAACTACAGCCCAAAAATAATAAACACACCAAAACGACAACGGCCCAACAAACAACACACGAAACACGCGAGCTGAAAACAGTGAAACAACTGTTTTGACGAGCCTGTGGGTACAAAAATATGAGTCTTAAAGCTTTTAATCAAATGGTCCTGAACTTAGATGTGAGATAACTATTTCAGATCAGAAATAGCAAATCTGTTATCTTATCTCACACAACCACTCCACGCCAAACAAACAGAACCGCACAGCTCGAGAGCCATCGACCTCCGTGGTACTCGTCGCCGAAACCCTACTCCACAATTGAATCCCCTTCACACCTCCCACGTGCCGCCATGAGATTTCCCGAATTGCCGCTAATCCTAATAGGCCGGAAATGGCGGATCAAATCCCGCGATATCAGATTCTTGTCGCAAATCTCTCTGCTGCCATGGCGGAGCTTTGGGCTTGTTGGGCCGCCGAGGAGCAGTGGATGTACCCGGCCTTCCTGGCCATGTACACCATCATCTACTGTGTCAGCGAATTGAGCTTGTTCTGGCGTTGGGAGTGGAGGCACCGGCTGGACGGCGCTAGCTGCCTCATCTCACTCGCGCACGGCTCCACTGATGCGCTGGCGGCGGTCGCAGCCATCGCCGCACAGACGGCGGCAAACCAGGGTTTCACTGCTCTTAACTCCCACATGTAGGACCACGTCATCGACTATAGTGTCGCCTACTTCACCATGGACCTGCTCCACTATCTTGCCTTCCTCCCTAGGGACATCCTCTATATCGCCCACCACCTCGCCATGCTTTTTGTCTTCTTCACATGTCGCTACGTCATCCACCATGGCGCATATGCACTCCTCGTCCTGCTCTTTCTCGCCGAGGTAACCAGCTTCCTATAGAATGTGTGGACACTCATCGGGATCTGGCGAGCCGAGGTTCCCGCTGCTGCAAGGGTGTACAACACTTTGTCGCCGGCGTTCTATGTGCTATACACCATCGTTAGGGGCGTTATGGGACCGCTCTTCTTCCTCAAGATGAGCCTGTTCTATCTGTCCGGCTAGGTTGTGGATCTCATCCCCTGGTGGGTGCGCATATCTTGGATCATTGTCGTCAGCGCTGCTATCATGGTGAGCAACTTTTGGATTTGGAACCTTTGGAAGACACTGTTAAAGGAACGGAAGCAGAGCATTGGAAAAAAAGACACATAGTAGATTAATTATTAGTGGCTCAATTTGTTACTATTTGTGGTGACACCTGATAATTTCTAAAAATGTTGATGAATTGACGACAGCTGATGATGACGGATATATTTTGAAATTTTGTATACACAATATCTCTCCATTCTTTAATTTAGTCATTCAGGCTTGAAATTTAGTCAGTAGAATAATGCAATTTAAGACTCAATTTGAGGATTTGTGTTGGTGTTTCATTTTCAGTATTTTGTCAAAATACTAGAATTTTTATGCCTTTAGTCATACTAGTAATTGTGAACATGCATTCATATGTCTTCGAAATAGTTTGACTCATCAATCTTTGCCTCTAGTAGATTACCCATGTCTTGTCTGCCCCATCTAACTCCCTCTCTCTATGTCTTGTCTACCCCATCTAACTCCCTCTTTTCATTCATGGAGTTCTTTTGACCACATGAAACTAGTGTAGATATCCCTTATTTTAGATAAACATGGCCACCTTTTTGCCACCAGAAATTAATATGTTGAGGATAACATGGTTGGCTTAAAGAGCAGTATTATATGTTAAGATGAGACAAAATGTAAGGATTGACCTATCTCCATTGTGTTTGTTACATCTGTACGGTGAAATAGCTAAACCAAATGTTTGTGCCCAAACAGAATGTACAATAATGTCTTAATGTCTTGTATATAAAAAATGAGTTCAAAAACAATGTACTACTTAGTATTAATAAAACATAGTAGTGTGAGAGTCCTAATAGTGGTGGACAGAAGCATTAATATGTTTTCCGATATCAGAAGGTAAGCCTCAATCTAACTTATATATTCCAAACACAAAGTATGGTTCAAAATAGAACACAAAGCAAAATAAGAAAGACAGGCAATAAAATAATAGAAAAACTGGAAGTGAAGAATGAGAAAGGATCCTTTTAGGAACGCTTTACATGGTATGGGAAAAAACATTCTGCCGAAGAAAAGAAGAAATCCGTTGGTGCTTGGTTATCATTTCAATTGCTCCATAGCTCAATTGTGTTTACAATTTTTTGTTGTGAGACAAAAACCCGTTTGTTGCGGACTTCCCACAGCTACGCAATGCATGCCGCGAAGATGATGTGCCAACATCAGGCTTGACAGTCTGCAGAAAAGAAATAATATAAATAGATGAATCAGGCAAAGGCAGGAGACCCAAAACTGGCTCAAGATCACGTACTGGTTTGTATTGGAGGAAGATATGATTAACTATCTCCCAACAACTAGGCATGCAATAGTCACAGAAACAATCTTGAAGGTTCATCCCACTCTTTTTATCACATTTGAAGGAAGTATTCCCTAGAGGCAATAATAAAGTTATTATTTTATATTTCCTTATTCATGATAAGGTTTATTATTCATGCTAGAACTGTATTGATTAAAACTGAAATACATGTGTGGATACATAAACAAATACCGTGTCCCTAGTGAGCCTCTACTTGACTAGTTCGTTGATCAATGATGGTTAAGGTTTCCTAGCCATAGACATGTTTTGTCACTTGATAAAGAGATCACATCATTAGGAGAATGATGTGATGGACAAGACCCATCCGTTAGCTTAGCATTTGATCGTTCAAGTTTATTGCTATTGCTTTCTCAAATGTCAAATACATATTCCTTCGACTATGAGATTATGCAACTCCCAGATACCGGAGGAATACCTTGTGTCTTATCAAATGTCACAACGTAATTGGGTGATCATAAAGATGCTCTACAGGTATCTCCGAAGGTGTTTGTTGAGTTGGCATAGATTGAGATTAGGATTTGTCACTCTGTGTATCGAAGAGGTATCTCTGGGCCCTCTCAGTAATACACATCATAATAAGCTTGCAAGCAAATGACTAAGGAGTTAGTCACGAGATGATGTATTATACAACGAGTAAAGAGACTTGTCGATAACGAGATTGAACTAGATATGAAGATATCGACGATTGAATCTCGGGCAAGTAACATAGCGATGGACAAAGGGAATTACGTATGTTGTCATAAGGTTCAACCGATAAAGATCTTTGTAGAATATGTAGGAGACAATATGGGCATCTAGGTTCCGCTATTGGTTATTGACCGGATAGGTGTCTCGGTCATGTCTACATAGTTCTCGAACCCGTAGGGTCCGCTCGCTTAACGTTCGTTGATGATATAGTGTTATATGAGTTATATGATTCGGTGACTGAATGTTGTTCAGAGACCGGATGAGATCACGGACATGACGAGGAGCGCCAGAATGGTCTAGAGGTAAAGATTGAATTATAGGACAATGATACTCGAACACCGGAAGAGTTTTGAAGTGCACCAGGTAGTCATCGGATCGCCGGAAGGGGTTCCGGACACCCCCGGTAGGTATATATGGCCCTAATGGGCCAAGGGGAGAGACACACTAGCCCACAAGGGGGCTGCGCCCCCCTCTCTATGGCTGCCATCCCTACGGAAGGAAAGGGGAGGGCTAGCCCCTCCTGCCTTCCCCTTCTCATGGGAGACAGGAAGGGGGGAGCCACCCTCCCCTGCCTTTCCCCGCTCACCTAAAAAGGCAAGGGGGGCGTGGCTAGGCGCAGGACCCCAAGTGGGATTCGGCCCCACTTGGGGCGCCTCCTGGCTGCCTCCTCCCCCCCCCCCCCCACACACATATATATATAAGGGTGGGTCTATTATGATAGCACCACTTAAGAGTCTTATTCTAATAACACCTGGCTTATTCTGCACATCCCCACCAGAGCGCCGCCGCCCCTCTCCTCCCGTCTTCTACCGCGGCAGCAGCCAGGCAGTGCCACCGCCCCTATCCTTCCCGCCTTCTACCACGGCAGTGGGAGCGCAATCGCCCCTCCCCTTCCGGCCTTCTTCTGCGGTAGCGGCCTGGGACCGATGCCGCCCCTCCCCTCCCTGCTTTCTCCCATGGCTGCGGCATGGGAGCGACGCCGACCCTCACCTCCTGGCTTTCTTCCGCAGCGGCGTCCGGCAGCGACGCCGCCCCTCCCTTCCCGGCCTTCTTTCGTGGCAGCGGCCAGGGAGCGCTGCCACCCCTCCCCTCTCGGCCTTCTTCCGTGGCAGTGGCCTGGGAACGCCGTCACCCCTCCCCTCCCGACCTTCTTCCGTCGCAGCGGCTAGGGAGCGCCACCGCCAATCTCCTCCGGACCTTCAAGTACCACAACATTGAGGGGAGGGTCTTCAATTACCTGCACTTCATCAGATGTGGATTGGTGCTGCCTCGACATCACACCAATTCGAGCAAGGAGGACTGTGCGCAAGGTTCCTTCATCCACGGCAGCTTCATGGATTAAGGCTGCAACAACCTTAAGAGCAGATCCTCCGTCACTACTGACCTTGAGCAACGTCAATATCGCTCTTGAACTTCTGAAGGGCAAGTCGACTGCATGGGTGAACACAAAAGTTCTACAGACAGAAGAGACGGGAGCTTCTTCCTGCAAACGCAAGGAAGCACTGCAACACGAGGTAAGCAGTACACTTTCTCAACTATCTCAGTTTACTTATTCCAGACAAAGCAGTACAGTACGCCTCCAAAAATGATGCAGCGCGATTACATCAATTCGCCGTGAAAAAAAATGCATTGCAGTTGCTCGGTAATGCAGTATGCCTGCTGGAACATGCAGTACAGTTGTATAGGTACATTATGGACAATGATGTAGTGCGGTTACTTTAGTTCACCTTGCGGGGTGATGCAGTCAGCGTGCAATGGTTCGTAGTACTATTTTGAACACATTGCAGTTCGGATGATTCAGTTCATTTAACCTGACAATGCAGCTTGGCTATTTTGTTGAGGAAATGACATTCATTAGATACAAAATGTCGTGCATAATTGACAACCCTGGGAACAACAACTTTCAGAAGAGTAAAACTTCTTCTGAAAGAGACACTAGCTGGGTTACACCTGAGATTCCTCAAGGATTCTTCACAACATCAATCAGGGTGCAACACTCTCCGGAAGAGGGTTTTTTCCAGGAAGAAGAGGTAGTCGAAGATGACGACGATGTTACCCTCGTTTGGGAGGGCACTCACCGACGGGAGGATGAACATGATGATGATGAAGATGAGCCAATAACACTTCTCAAACCAGAGTACAAGCACGAGTTCACTACATTTGGACAGCATGTACAAACAGAGAATGATGATGCAGTGGAACATGATGTTGCAGCAGATGATGATTATGATGATGTGCTGCTGCTCCAAAATTTTCAAACCAATCTAGAGAGACATCACCGCAACACTGGATTACCACGACGTCCACCTGCTGTACCACAAAACAGAGCTCACCATCCACCTGCTGCACCGAAAAACAGAGCTCCACGAAGACCTGCTTCATCAACTTCGACAATGCGACCACCAAGGGCACTTCGAACAAAAGTCGACGGCAGGTACAAATCCTCCTCACTATTGCCACTGCGAGATCCTCAACTACACAGATCTGCTATAACCCCGCCATGTCCAATACAACCAGGCAAGCTGCAAACGCCATCGGATGAACAAAATTACACACATGTAAGTTTATGTCCTGAAAAATAATAATATTTGCAGTACATTCAGAAAACATTGAAGTGCACACTGATATTTCTTGTGTGGTTTGGCCTAACATCTAATACAGTCGATTCTTTTCGAAACTTAGGAACATTGCAGTGCTTTATTAAACTCGTATGCACTCCTCATATTTAAACAGAATAGAACACTTTATCTCATAGAGCACTACACTTGATGCAGGATAAAAACATGCCGCTGAACCTCATACCTGCCACTGGAATGAAGTTCCCCACGTACGACAAAGCATGGGACATTTACAACACTTATGCAAGATATGCAGGGTTTGGCATACATAAGAGGGCAAAACACAAGACAAATGCCTACATTGTCTGCTCAAGAGAACAAGCGCACAAGCAGACTATGTCATATTATGACCGGAAACGTGAGAAGACATTAAAAAGGATTGGCTGCAAGGCAAAAATAAGAGTCAAAAAGAGGAAGGATGGCAAATTTGTGATAGAAATGGTTGAACTAAATCACAATCACAAGATGTTGGAAAGCCCCGGGATGCTTCTGCACATGCGCTCGCACAAAAGAGACGATCCTTTGATTGACCAATTGGTGAAGGACATGCAGCTGGACAACCTCCCCCAAGCTTGGCGAAAACCAAGGGGAGTGCCCATACCCCATACTATGTTTTCTTTTGGTGGTGATGAAGAAGAAGGTTTCTTTGTCTTCTTCCTCAGCTTACGCTTGAGGACAGTTCTCATCTTTCAGTTCTTGGATCTCCCACTCAAGCTCCAACACCTTTTTGCATAAATCATGCTTATATTCCCGCAAGAGATGAAAAGGGATAAATTGGATCTTAGGCCTCTTTGCTTTATTGGGGAGACTTGACTTCTTAAATTCAATGTGCATGTCCCCAGGTTGGGGCAATGGAACTTCATCCTCCTCCGAGCTTGTCTCCTCCTTCCTCTTAGGACCAAAGTCTTCCTCTTCCTCCGAGGTCCAGCCATAGTGCTCCATATCCCCATAGACCTTGGGGTTTGCGATGAGGTCGGCAACATAACTCTCACGCTCAGAGTCTTGGGATGACATTATTCCGGGTCTAACAGGAAACAGCAAGAAAAGAAAACAGGAGATTTCTCCGCGATACAGAGGTTAATAGGTTCGGGAGGTATATATAGATTTTTTTATCTTGGGGAACAAGCATAACGGAAGAAAAACGAAGATTAGGAAGTACCCGAGGTGAGCACAATCCACCTAGGCGCGCCTGGCAAGCCTGGCGTGCCCTGGTGTATCGTGCCCACCAGGGTCACTTTCCTGGAAGTTTCTTATTTTCCTAATTTTCTAAATATTCCAAAACTAACAAAAAAATTGTAGATTTTTTGGAGGCCGTTTACTTGCCATATCACGTACCTCCTTGTTTTCACGATTCTGGAGTGTTCCGGAAGGACTCTTTTATATGTTCTTCTGGTGTCAAGGTTTAAATAACATTGCTTTCTACATTAATGGGCGTACCTGAGATATAGTATTTTATTTGTTACCCATTGACAACCTTCGGGTTAGTCCCTTCGGCGTTATTTATTTTGATAGCTCTGGAATGATAGACCTCCTCGATGACATATGGTCCTTCCCATTTAGAGAGGAGTTTTCCTGCAAAGAACCTGAAACAAGAGTTGTACAAAAGAACATATTCTCCTACTTTGAACTCACGCTTTTGGATTCTTTTGTCATGCCATCTTTTAACTTCTTCTTTGAATAAGTTAGCATTTTCATAAGCCTGGGTTCTCCATTCATCTAATGATCTAATGTCAAATAACCTCTTTTCTCCAGCAACCTTGAAATCATAATTGAGTTCTTTTATTGCCCAAAATGCTTTATCTTCTAACTCAAGAGGTAAATGACAAGCTTTTCCATATACCATTTTATATGGAGACATACCCATAGGATTTTTATAAGCTGTTCTATAAGCCCAAAGTGCATCATCTAATTTCTTAGACCAATTCTTCCGGGACCTATTAACAGTATTTTGTAAGATTAGTTTTATTTCTCTATTCCTAAGTTCAACTAGACCACTAGACTGAGGATGATACGGTGAAGCAATTCTATGATTAACATCATACTTAGCAAGCATTTTACGGAAAGCACCCTGAATAAAATGTGAACCACCATCAGTCATTAAATATCTAGGGACTCCAAACCTTGGAAAAATAAATTCCTTAAGCATTTTAATAGAGGTGTTGTGATCAACACTACTGGTTCGAATAGCTTATACCCATTTAGTAACATAATCAACAGCAACCAAAATATCTGTATACCCATTAGAGGAAGGAAAAGGTCCCATAAAGTCAAACTCCCAAACATCAAATGGTTCAACAGAAAGTGAATAATTCATAGGAATTTCTTGACGCTTACCAATATTACCTATTCTTTGGCATTGATCACAAGATGAGACAAATTTATGGGCATCTTTGAAGAGAGTAGGCCAATAAAAACCAGATTGCAATACCTTATAAACGGTTTTGTCTTCGCGTGATGTCCTCCATAAGCTTCGGAGTGACATTTCCGTAGGATTTGTTCCTATTCATGCTCAGGTACACAACATCAAATAATACCATCTACTCCTTCTTTATAAAGATGTGGGTCATCCCAAAAGTAATGTCTTAAGTCATAGAAGAATTTTTTTTTCTTTTGTTGGTATGTGAAGCTAGGTGGTATGTATTTAGCAACAATATAATTAGCATAGTCAGCATACCAAGGTGTACTATGAGAAACATTTATTGCAGCTAGTTGTTCATCAGGGAAGCTATCATTAATTGGTTGTGGGTCATCAAGAATATTTTCAAGTCTAGAAAAGTTATGAGCTATGGGGTTCCTTGCTCCTTTCCTATCAATAATATGCAAATCAAATTCTTGTAGCAGAAGAACCCACCTAATGAGTCTAGGTTTAGCGTCTTTATTTTCCATAAGATATTTTATAGCAGCATGATCGGTGTGAACAATTACTTTAGAATCAACAATGTAAGGTCTTAATTTATCACAAGCAAACACCACTACTAAGAATTATTTTTCAGTAGTAGCATAGTTTTGTTGAGCACTGTCTAGAGTTTTACTAGCATAATGAATAACATTTAGTTTCTTATCAACTCTTTGTCCTAGAACAGCACCGACATCATAATCACTAGCATCACACATAATCTCAAAAGGCAAGTTCCAATCAGGTGGTTGAACAACAGGTGCCGTAATTAAGGCTTTCTTTAGTGTTTCAAAGGCTTCCATACAATGATCATCAAACACAAAGGGAATATCCTTTTGCAAAAGATTAGTAAGAGGCCTAGAAATTTTAGAGAAGTCTTTGATAAACCTTCTATAGAAACCAGCATGACCAAGGAAACTATGAATGCCTTTGATATCTTTAGGACATGGCATTCTCTAAATTGCATCAACCTTGGGTTTGTCCACCTCAATGCCTCTTTCAGAAATTTTGTGGCCCAAGACAATACCTTCGTCAACCATAAAGTGGCACTTCTCCCAATTCAAGACAAGATCTGTTTGTTCACATCTCTGCAAAACTCGATCAAGATTGCTTAAACAATCATCAAAAGACTTCCCATAAACAGACAAGTCATCCATGAAAACCTCAACAATCTTTTCACAAAAATCAGAGAAGATAGCAGTCATACATCTTTGAAAGGTAGAAGGTGCATTACATAAACCGAAAGGCATACGTCTATAAGCAAATATTTCAAAAGGACAAGTAAAAGTGGTCTTTTCTTGATCAGATTGTAAAACAAGTATTTGTGAAAAGCCAGAGTATCCATCAAGGAAGCAAAAAAGTGTGTGCTTGGATAATCTTTCTAACATTTGATCGATAAAAGGCAGAGGGTAATGATCTTTTCTAGTAGCTTTATTTAATTTTCTATAATCAATTACCATTCTATAGCCCGTGACTATTCTTTGTGGAATAAGCTCATTCTTATCATTAGGAACAACAGTAATACCTCCCTTCTTTTTGACACAATGAACAGGACTTACCCATCTACTATCAGCTATAGGGTAGATTATACCTGCTTCCAAAAGCTTGAATATTTCCGTTCTTACCACTTCTTTCATTTTCGGATTTAACCGACGTTGGTGATCAACAACGGGTTTGGCATCAGGTTCCATATTAATCTTGTTCTGACATAGAGTGGGACAAATGCCTTTAAGATCATCAAGAGTATATCCAAAAGCATCCCTGTGCTTCCTTAGAACTTTCAATAATCTTTCTTCTTCATGTTCTGAAAGGTTAGCGCTGATAATAATAGGATATATCTTCTTTTCATCAAGATAAGCATATTTCAGAGTGTCTGGTAATTGTTTTAATTCGAACACAGGATCACCTTTAGGTGGAGGAGGACCTCCTAGAGTTCAATAGGCAAATTGTGTTTAAGTAGAGGTTGTTGTTCAAAAAGATTCTATCCATTTTATTTCTCTCACGCATATGCAAATCATTTTCATGGTCTAGCAAATATTGTTCCAAAGGATCAGTAGGAGGCGCAGCAATAGAAGCAAGACCAATAATTTCAACCTTACTAGGAAAATCTTTCTTATGAGGTTGTTTACTAAACCTCGAAAAATATAACTCATGAGATTCATGACTAAAGCTAACACCGACAGTTTGTTTCTTACAGTCTATTTTAGCATTGACGGTGTTCAAGAAAGGTCTACAAAATATAATGGGATAAAATTCATCTTGTGGGGTGGTAAGAACAAGAAAATCAGTAGGGTATTTTATCTTCCCACACAAGACTTCAACATCTCTAAGAATCCCAATTGGTGATATAGTATCTCTATTAGCAAGTTTAATAGTACATCTATGTCTTCTATTTCAGCAGGTGCTATTGTCGGTGTCAAAACCGGCGGATCTCGGGTAGGGCGTCCTGATCTGTGCGTCAAGGCTGATGGTAACAGGAAGCAAGGGACACAGATGTTTACCCAGGTTCAGGCCCTCTCGATGGAGGTAAAACCCTACTTCCTGCTTGATTAATATTGATGACATGGGTTGTACAAGAGTAGATCTACCATGAGATCATAGAGGCTAAACCCTAAGAGCTAGCCTATGATGGTATGATTCTAGTTGTGATCGGCCTTCTAAGGACCAACCTCTCCGATTTATATAGACACCGGAGAGGGCTAGGGTTTACATGGAGTCGGTTACAAGGAAGGAAACGTAATATCCGGATCGCCAAGCTTACCTGCCATGCAAAGAAGAGTCCCATCCGGACACGGGCCAAAGTCTTGAGTCTTGTATCTTCACGCTTCAATAGTCCGGATGTTATACACAGTCCGACTGTCCGGATACCCCCTAATCTAGGACTCCCTCGGTAGACCCTGAACCAGGCTTCAATGACGATGAGTCCGGCGCGCAGTATTGTCTCCGGCATTGCAAGGCGGGTTCCTCCGCCGAATACTCCAAAGTACCTGTTATGACGAATAGTGTCTGGCCTCCAATCAATGTTGTGCTCCTCGGCTTCAGCGCCTCAGTAATGACCATCTCCACGTGTCGAACGAATGCAAGGAGTCGAGGTATTTTTGCATTTGCCACCCTCGATCTTCCAAGCCAACCGTCTATTTGAAGGGACAGGGATTCTCAAATCCAAACTTCACTCTCCTCCATTGAGCTAGCATCCTAGAGCGCTCCGCGAAAAGCCACTCCAACATGGCCGGCCGTCGCAACTCTTCTGCTTGCCCTCCTCGCTCTAAGTCGAGGGATTGGGGAGAGTGCTTAGTTCCTCACAGCCGTTTGGTGAATTTACAAACCCAAGGGTTTCCCCCACCGGCGTTCATGGCCCCCGTCCGAGCTGGAATAGCCACTAACGACAGAGGGGAACAGGCTGAGGGCTCTCCTAACCCGTCTCCGGAGGAGCGGATATGCCTCATCTCGCATCTACTGAGGGGCGTCAGGTTTCATATCCACCCGTTTCTTCGCGGGCTCCTGGAGTTCTACGGCCTCCAGTTACACAATCTTACCCTAGCCTCCATTCTGCACATAGCTGGGTATGTCGCACTTTGCGAGCTGTTTTTAGGCTGCGAACCACACTTCAGATAATGGAGGAAGTTGTTCTGCACTGTCCCCCGCACCCAGGGAGAGTCCCTATATCAAGTGGGCGGGGCCGAAGTATGGCGCATTGCCGAGACCAGATATCTGTCCGGCACTCCTGAGAAGGCACCAGAAAACTGGCCTTCAGAGTGGTTCTATATAAACGATGTTCCCCTTTCGGATCCAGTCCGGATGGGTCTCCCCAAGTTCAGCAATGCCCCGCCGAGGGCACGCTTAAGCTGGCGCCCCGGGGCCCTCAAGAAGAGGACACAAGGTAAATATACCTCCTGATGAACAGGATAAAGTCGCTGGCCAAATCCGGACTGACGATAGTCGAGGTCATGGCGATATGCATAAAGCGGGGAGTGCAACCGCTCCAATATCGGGGGAAGCCCAATTGGCATTTCAACGGGGAAGACGATGCCACCCGCTGCGGCCGTAAGGGTCCGGACTCCACTGCCGCTTGGGCAAGGATATTGTCCGATCTGTACAAAGGGGAAGAGGAGGAATTCCTTCGCATAAAAATGCGGGAAGGATTCTCCATGTACAACCCCCCAGAGTGGGTAAGTTGCCATTCTTTTCCCTGCTTCACTTGCTCTAGCGTTCTTCTGCTAAGATTACGTGCATCAATGCTTCTGAGCAGGAACTAAGGAGGGCTGTAGAAGGAATCTTCAACCCCTCCCCACAACTAGAGGACCCTGGAAGGGCCCTAGATCCGGGACTCAAAGTAGATCCGGATATTACTATGGAGCTTGTCAACGGGGTATTTTATCAGGCGAGCTGGGATGGCGCCCTGGTGGCCATTACGGTCGTCTACCCTGGACTGCTCCCCGCGTCGCGTGTAAGTCGAGCTAAAAACCCTATCTTCTGAAGAGGACTCTCCCCAGGTACTATAATTTACCCTTGAGGCGTCGTTCTATTTGCAGAAACGACAGCCGAAGCGGGGGGCCGAGCCCCTAGGGACTCGTCAACCACAGGCGTCCGGATCGGGCAGGCTCAAGAGGAAGGCGGTGAGGGTTGATACACCACTATAGAGGTAAAGTAATGACCTGTCCTGTAATTTATAGAATTTGAAATATGACAGCGCCCTTTGTGTTTGGCAGGAAGAGGAATAACCGGACAATATCCGGGGACCCCACCAATCACGCCTCCACCAGCCGGGTTCCAGAACCGGCTTCGGGGGCGGAGGCGGACACGGGGCCAGCACCGCATAGCCCCCCGATGGAGGATGCAGATATGTGTTCTGCCACGAACTCCGAAGTGGAGAGCGCCATGAATCACCGGCGCCGGAGGGCCGTGCTCCGGAACAACATCTTTTCCGAAGAGGCTTTTAATGCCTTCAATTCGGCGGATGCATATGTCCGAGCTGCTCGAGGCGGGCTTGCCCAAGCGACAAACCAGTATACCAAAGACATACGGGTAAGAAATTTTGATAAGTATGCATAGCAGTTGGGACAACTGTTTGAAGGATCAATATATCCACAGGTCCTTGTGGACAAGAATGAACAATTGGTGCGGGAGATGGAGGCATGCAAGGCCCAGCTGTCTGACGCGGTAGCCAAGTTAGAGGGATCCCGAAAGGCCCCCTCTGGTAATATTTGTCTCCACTATACACAGATGTACCAGTTAATAAATGGCTGGTGCGGTTAGTCTAACAGTAAATTTTGCAGACATCCCGACGTGAATCCGGAGGGCGTAGTGGGTGACGACTCGCATCTCCAACGGTAGCTAAAGGCTGGCAAGCGCATCCTTACGCAGGTGACGTGAGAGAAGAACAAGATTCACGATGCCAATATTCATCTGGACGTGGAATTAAAGGACGTCCGCGCTCAACTGGCGGACTCCGTGAGGGAGAACAAAAAGCTTCGACGCGGCATTTATGGTAAGAGCTCAAGTGAACTGTTTGATAGTTCGGCGAGGAAGTTTATTGAAAAGATTTTTCCTTGCAGGAATGTTAACGGGTCGCCCTGAAGAGGAGATGCCCTCATCTGTAGGTGATTTGCTGCAAGAACTTGCGCAGCTGCACGAGCATGCTCGGCAGGTGATGCACGGCGTTGCTCAGGCCTTGTGGCCATCAAGCCTCCTGCCGAATGGCATGGCGGAGCTTGCGGACCTGCTTCAAGGAGCCCGGCGGCGCTTCCATCTGTGGAAGATATCAGCATGCCGGCAAGGAGCAAGAGAAGCCTAGAAAATGGTGAAGACGCCCTACACCAAGCTGGACCCGAACCATATGGCCGAAGTAGGACCGGCGCGGCCTGATGGGCAAGAAATTCCTGTGAGCCTGGTATACGACCATGTAGCATTAGCCGCTAAGTTGTCTCAACAAGATTGTAGGCTAGATAGCTTGTTAAATGGTATAGAGGAGGAATACAATCAGTCTCTGTGACTGTGTAATTTTAATTTGTCATGAGTAGCCCCTAGCCGGATTGAAATCATTTGTCATGGCGGACCTTTTCGCTTGAGCCCCCGGACCCTATAGTCCGGGGTGTGTCCGAATACCCGCTCGGTTATACAAGAACCGGGGTATGCGTGGAGACCAGGCGTAGGGGTCATAAGTGCTTGAATAGACAAGTACCCAACTAGTTATGTTATATTGCATGGATGGCAAGAAACATCTTCCAGGGAGAATAGTTCCGTTAGGGGTTCCTTTCCCTGGGAATGCATGTGTCGATGCACATATCCGGACTGCGAACGACGGCGCAGGATACAAAGCTTCTGGGGTTTTTTGTTGCAACCAACGAATACATCCTTTGTTCACCGATCGAATATTCTCTTAAGGAAACTAGCTTTCGGCTTCACCCAGTCTGAGGTACACATCCGGCTTAACCGGCAGTAACAATCGCAGAGCTGCTCCCCTTATGCCCTAGCCGAATTAACGGGAACGTAGGGCATAAACACAAGAGCCAGGCAACCCAGCTTGGCCATATATTAAGTCATATCGATGCATATAATGGTGGAGAAAAGGCACATGTGGAAAAAGAACGCATATGCGATGGGCAAGAAGCCATTTAAAGTAACTATGTCTAGCTTCCGAATAGGAAGCCCCCAGGTATAGCTCACACACATAGTACGGCCAGAATGGTCCGGGAGTCCGCACTGTATTAAATACTTTGTGTGATGAGAAAAAGGGTCGAGAAAGGAGAGAAAAGGGGTGGAGCATAATTTAAAAGGAGGGGTAAGGAGACGAACACTGAGTTCGGCGTTAGGTGTAGAATCTCCGGAGTCTGGCCGCGTTCCATGGGTTCGGCTCGAGTGTGTTATCGAATGCATTACGTAGACGGTATGCTCCTCCGGTGAGAACTTTGTCAATGACGAAGGGACCTTCCCATTTGGGTTTGAGTTTGTCCTTCTTCTTCTCCGGTAGGCGTAGAACGAGTTCGCCAATATTGTAAGTTTTGGCTTGCACTTCTCTGCTTTGATATCGTCGAGCCTGCTGCTGATAGAATGCGGAACGGGCTTTTGCGACATCACGCTCCTCCTCCCGGGCATCCAAGTTATCATGCCGATCGAGCTCGGCTTCCTTCTCTTTGTACATGCGTACGCGTGGCAAATCATGTATTATGTCGCAGGGTAGTACTGCTTCTGCACCGTACACCATAAAAAATGGTATGTATCCGGTGGTTCGATTCGGTGTGGTCCGCAGCCCCCAGAGTACGGAGTCGAGCTCCTCTACCCAGTGCGTATCCGATTCTATTAAAGATCGCACTAATCTGGGTTTTATGCCTATCATGATGAGACCATTTGCCCGTTCGACCTGGCCGTTTGTTTGGGGGTGGTAGACGGAAGCGTAGTCGAGCTTAAAGCCCATTTTGCCGCACCAAGTTTTCACTTCATCGGCTGTGAAACTTGAGCCATTATCAGTGATAATGCTATGGGGGACACCGTACCAGTGTACAACCCTGGATATGAAGTCTATTACTGGTCCAGATTCGGCCGTTTTAACTGGTTTGGCTTCGATCCATTTGGTGAATTTGTCCACCATGACCAATAGGTATTTTTTTCTTATGGCTTCCCCCTTTAAGGGGTCCGACCATATCCAGCCCCCAGACCGCGAAGGGCCAATTTATTGGGATTGTTTGGAGAGCGGTAGGGGGCATATGACTCTGATTGGCGAAGAGCTGGCAGCCGACGCAATGTTGGACAAGGTCCTGTGCGTCTGCTCGGGCCGTCGGCCAATAAAAGCCTGTACGGAAGGCTTTGCTAACTAGCGCTCGAGCTGCGGCATGGTGTCCGCCCAGTCCGGCGTGGATTTCAGCCAGGAGTTGCCGCCCTTCCTCTTCGGAGATGCACCTTTGGAGCACTCCAGTCACGCTTTTCTTGTAGAGTTCCCCTTCGTGGACTTTGTAAGCTTTAGACGCCGGACTATGCAGCGTGCTTCATTTTGCTCTTCGGGGAGCTCCTGCCTATTTAGGTAGGCCAAGAAAGGCTCGGTCCACGGGGCGATTACGGCCATGATTTCGTGGGCCGAAGGTGTTATTTCGGTGGCAGAGCCTCCGATTGTGTCGGATGGTTTGGAGTCTGGGGGTGTATTCGGATCCGTGCTGGTATTGCCGGACTCCCCTTCCCATACTACCGATGGCTTGAACAGCCTTTCCAGGAATATATTCGGTGGGACAGGGTCACGTTTGGCGCCGATGCGAGCGAGGACGTCCGCCGCTTGATTGTTTTCTCGAGCCACATGGTGGAACTCGAGCCCCTCAAACCGAGCTGACATTTTGAGTACGGCATTACGATAGGCCGCCATTTTCGGATCCTTGGCATCAAAGTCTCCGTTTATTGTGATATTGCGAGGTTCGAATCCCCGCGCACTTCCAGGCGTTGGATGCCCATAGAGACTGCCATCCGAAGACAATGCAACAGGGCCTAATATTCGGCCGCATTGTTGGAGTCTGTGTATAATATTTGTAGGACGTACTGGACCGTGTCCCCGGTGGGAGAAGTCAGGACTACCCCTGCTCCTAGTCTGGCCAGCATTTTGGAGCCGTCAAAGTGCATGATCCAGTTGGAGTACGCGTCGTACTCTTTAGGGAGTTTGGCTTCTGTCCATTTGGCGACAAAGTCGGCCAATACTTGCGACTTAATGGCTCGCCGCGGTTTGTATATTATGTCGAACGGCAGGAGCTCGATAGCCCATTTAGCAATCTGTCCCACAGCGTCGCGGTTATTAATTATGTCATTGAGTGGTACTTCGGAGGCAATGGTAATCGAACACTCTTTAAAGTAGTGTCTTAGATTCCGGGATGCCATGAAAACCGTGTATGCTATTTTTTGATAGTGTGGGTATCGGGATTTGCATGGGGTGAGGACCGTGGATACGTAGTAAACCGGCTTTTGAAGCGGGAATTTGTATCCGTCCACCTCTCGTTCGACGACGAGCACTGCACTTACCACTGGATGTGTTGCAGCTATGTATAGTAGCATAGGTTCGCCGATGTTTGGTGCTGTTAGGACCGGATTACTGGCCAGTAAGGTCTTTATCTCATCGAGTCTGGCCACGGCTGCATCCGTCCATACGAAGTGTTCGGTGCGCCGAAGGAGGCGGTAAAGAGGCAATGCCTTTTCTCCTAGCCTGGATATAAAGCGGCTCAAAGCGGCCACGCATCCAGCTAGCTTCTGGATGTGCTTGAGGTCTGTTGGTATGGCCAACTGCGACAGAGCTCGGATTTTTGCCGGATTCGCTTCTATTCCTCTATTGGAAACAATGAAGCCCAGGAGCTTCCCCGAGGGGACACCGAAAACGCATTTATCCGGATTCAACTTGATGTCGTATGTCCGGAGGTTATCGAATGTGAGCCTCAAGTCATCTATTAGGGTTTTGATGTGTCTAGTTTTTATGACCACGTGGTCCACATATGCTTCCACTGTTTTGCCAATTTATTTTTCCAGGCATGTTTGAATCATGCGTTGATAGGTTGCGCCGGCGTTCTTGAGCCCGAAGGGCATAGTGTTGAAGCAAAAAGGGCCATATGGCGTTATAAAAGCTGTTGCGGCTTGGTCGGACTCTGTCATCTTTATTTGATGGTATCCAGAGTATGCATCGAGAAAACACAGCGAGTCGTGTCTAGCTGTGGCATCGATGATTTGATTGATGCGAGGGAGGGGAAAGGGATCCTTGGGGCAAGCCTTGTTGAGGTCTTTGAAGTCGACGCATAGGCGCCAGGATTTGTCCTTTTTTGGTACCATTACCAAATTTGCCAGCCAATCCGGATGTTTAATATCTCTGATGAATCCGGCCTCAAGTAGCTTGGCTAGCTCTTCCCCCATGGCTTGCCCTTTGGGTTCTAAAAACCGTCTTAGAGTCTGTTTGACCAGTTTGTATCCCTTTAGTATATTGAGGCTGTGTTTGGCCAACCGGCGCGGGATGCCTGGCATGTCCGAAGGGTGCCAGGCGAAAATATCCCAATTCTCCCGTAAGAAATCTCGCAGTGGGGCGTCCATCGTGGGGCTCAACTATGTCCCGATGGATGCTATCTTCGTGGGGTCCGTTGGATGGACCTGGAATTTGACTATCTCGTCTGCAGGTTTAAATGAGGTGGACTTGGGTCGCTTGTCGAGTATCACATCGTCCCTGTCCACGGTGGCTCGCGGTGTTGTTAACTCTTCGGCTGCTAGGGCTTTAGATAATGCTTCCAAGGCTAGTGTTGCGGTTTTATTTTTGGCGCGAAGTGCGATGTCCGGATCACTGGCTAGAGAGATGATTCCGTTGGGTCCGGGCATTTTAAGCTTCATGTACCTGTAATGGGGTACAACTTGAAAGCTTGTAAACGCGTCCCGCCCGGGGAGGGCATGGTATCCGCTGCTAAAGGGAGCCACTTGGAATGTGATATCTTCGCACCTATAATTCTCCGGGGTGTCGAATACCACATCGAGTGTGATTTTTCTCGCACACCGTGCTTCCCGAGTAGGGATGATTCCCCTGAAGGTGGTGCCGCTTTGCACAATGCGGCCTTTATCAATTTCCATTTTGTTGAGCGTTTCTTCATAGATCATGTTTAACCCGCTTCCGCCATCCATGAGTACTTTGGTGAGCCGAAAGTCGTCCACGATTGGGCTAAGGACCAGAGAGGCTGGTGCCCGGACAGTCTGGCATCAAGGTTCATCACTGGCATTGAAAGTTATAGCAGTGTCGTTCCAGGGGTTTATCTTTGCCACATGGCAAATTTCTGCAGAGCTTCGATGAGCCCGCTTGCGCCTGTTGTTCGAGGCAAAAGTCTCGAAGACTGTTAGTACCGTATTGTGTCTGCTAGCAGGATGTTGTTCCGCTTTATGGCTTACAAGAAGATCCTCGCCGCTTTTTACCACCTGCCGGAGTATCCAACATGCCCTAAGGCTATGAGTTGGTATTGTATCCGGAGTGTTGTGGAGCTTACATGGCCCGTCGAGCCATTCCTCCAATACGGAGCCCTGCCCTGGGGTGGGCTTTGGTTTCTTGGGGATTGGATCGGACGACTTACGAGAGTTCGTCCGTTTAGTTCAGACAAAGGTCTCGGCGAGAGCAGTACTATCCCAAAATTCCGTTTGGGTCTTCCAAGTGCTCTCCATTGCACAGTACTTTCGTACTATGATTGTCAAGTCCGCGAAGCATACTATTTCGCTGCGGCTTATAGCATTGAGGATCCCTTCGTCCGTGCAGTTTTTGCAGAAGAGTGAGACCATGTTCTCCTCGCGGCAGTCCATAACCTTGTTAAGCGCAAGGAGGAATCTGGCCCAGTAATGATGTACCGTTTCTTGGGGCTCTTGCCTGATGCGGGAGAGACAATTTAAGTCCAGATAGGTGTTGTTAGCAGAATCCGGATTATGATCCGATCTAACGCCCAAGGGCGCGGGCGGTTCCGAGCCTAACAACTCGGAATCCGGAGTGCTACCCAATTTCTTTGGCCCAATGCCCGATTCTAAGTCCGGGACTTTGGTCAGGTTGTCCTCTGAGCAGATTTTCGGCTCAAGGAGTTCGGTGATCCGAACATAATTCATCCTCAAAGTTGGGGGACGATCCGCGTGTGGTTCCTCCACAATCGCTATCTCATGGGTGGCCGGTGGGGATCTGATGTCCCTTCGGTCGGGTTTAAGCCCAATCCGGTCATAGTTCGTGGCGACTCCCAGAGCGGCGATGCGATCCAAGAGTTCATTAAGGGAGGAGAGCTCCATTGGATCCATCTGTTCGGCAAGTTCCGAACTGACACGAAGGTTATGATTGATGACCCGAGAGGCCATCGTCGGCGCAGTCGCCGATAGGGCGGCCATGATAAAGCCGCCGAGCCGGAGCGTCTGGCCTACAGCCAGAGCTCCCTCCGAAGTAATGTTGTCCTTCAATACGAGACGAGCCATCAAGCCTTGTGGCAACGACACAGAGGAACTCTCAATGAAAGCACCAATGTCAGTGTCAAAACTGGCGATCTCGGGTAGGGGGTCCCGATCTGTGCATCAAGGCTGATGGTAACAAGAAGCAAGGGACACAGATGTTTACCCAGGTTCGGGCCCTCTCGATGGAGGTAAAACCCTACTTCCTGCTTGATTAATATTGATGATATGGGTTGTACAATAGTAGATCTACCACGAGATCGTAGAGGCTAAACCCTAAGAGCTAGCCTATGATGGTATGATTGTAGTTGTGATCGGCCTTCTAAGGACCAACCTCTCTGGTTTATATAGACACAGGAGAGGGCTAGGGTTTACATGGAGTCGGTTACAAGGAAGGAACCATAATATTCAGATCGCGAAGCTTGCCTTCCACGCAAAGGAGAGTCCCATCCGGACACGGGCCAAAGTCTTGAGTCTTGTATCTTCACGCTTCAATAGTCCGGACGTTATACACAGTCCGGCTGTCCGGATACCCCCTAATCCAGGACTCCCTCAGCTATTTCATCTCTAATTTCCTCATATAAGGAGAAGAGAATAGCACTCACACTAGCACCTACGTCACATAACCCATGATAACAGTGATCTCCTATCTTAACTGAGACAACGGGCATGCCAACAACTAGTCTTTGTTTATCTTTTCCTTCAGGTTTAGCAATTCTAGAAGCTTCATCACAGAAGTAAATAACATGCCCATCAATATTATCAACTAAGAGATCTTTAACCATAGCAACACTAGGTTCAACTTTGATTTGTTTAGAAGGTTTGAATGTTCTAACATAACTTTTGTTAACCACAGTTGAAGCTTTAGCATGTTCCTTCATCCTAATAGGAAAAGGCGGTTTTTCAATATAAGCAGTGGGAACAACTGGATCAACATTGTAAATGATAGTCTCTTCTTTAGCTTTTACTGGTTCTTTAATTTCTTCTTTAATTGGTGGATGATATTTAAACCACTTCTCCTTAGGGAGATCAACATAAGTAGTAAAAGATTCACAAAAGGAAGCTACTATTTCAGAGTCAAGTCCATATTTAGCGCTAAACTTTTGAAACGCATCGGTATTCATAAAAGATTTAACACAATCAAACATCAATACCTAACTCTTTACCTTCGTCGAGTTACCAATCTTCAGAGTTGCGTTTAATTCATTCTAAAAGATCCCACTAGAATTCAATAGTCTTCTTCATAAAAGAACCAGTACAAGAAGTATCGAGCATGGATTTATCATTACGAGGAAGCCGAGCATAAAAATTCTGAATAATAATTTCTCTCGAGAGCTCATGATTGGGGCATGAATATAACATTGACTTAAGCCTTCCCCAAGCTAGAGTGATACTTTCTCCTTCACGAGGCCAAAATATATATATATATATATATATATATATATATATATATATATATATATATATATATATATATATATATATATAAAATTCGATCATGATGAACTAGATGCATAGGATAAAATTTCTGATGAAATTCCAACTTCAAACGATTCCAGTTCCAAGATCCAATATCATCGCATAGCCTATACCATGTCAATGCTTTTCCCTTCAAAGATAAAAGGACAACCTTCTTCTTAGCTTCATCTCCGGGCAAACCTATAAGCTTAAATAATCCACAAATTTCATCGACATATATCAAGTGCCTATCAGGATGTTCGGTTCCATCTCCTGCATAAGGATTAGCTAGCAGTTGTTCTAACATACCCGAAGGAATTTCATATTCAATATTTTTTTAGTAGGTGCGGTAGGTTGAGGGGTAACTAATTGTGGTTCCGGTCGAGGTGAAGATACCCTGAACAAACCCCTCAAAGGATTGTTTTCCATAGAAGCAACTGACAATAAATTTCAGCACATAGTAATAATGTTTCCTTACCAATTTCCACTTACCAAGAGCGCTTCACTCCCCAGCAACGGTGCCAGAAAATTGCCTTGATGACCCACAAGTATATGGGATCAATTGTAGCCCTTTTCGATAAGTAAGAGTGTCGAACCCAACGAGGAGCAGAAGAAAATGACAAGTGGTTTTCAGCAAAGTAATGTCTGCAAGTGCTAAAATTGTAAGTAGCAGAGTAGTTTGGTAGCAAGATAATTTGTAACGAGCAAGTAAAAATAGTAGTAGCAAATGTGAAGCAAGGTATCCCAATCCTTTTGAGGAAAAGGACAGGCCAAAGCGGTTTCTTATGATAAGCAGAGTGTTCTTGAGGGTACACGCGAATTTCATCTAGTCACTTCCATCATGTTGGCTTAATTCGGGTTCAGTACTTTGATAATTTGATATGTGGGTGGATCGGTGCTTAGGTGTTGTTCTTACTTGAAAAAACCTCCTACTTATGATTAACCCTCTCACAAGCATCCGCAACTACGAGAAAAGTATTAAGAATAAATTCTAACCATAGCATTAAACTTTTGGATCCAATCGGTCCCTTACGGAATAGCGCATAAACTCGGGTTTAAGCTTCTGTCACTCTCGCAACCCACCATCTAATAACTACTCCACAATGCATTCCCTTAGGCCCAAATATGGTGAAGTGTCATGTAGTCGACGTTCACATGACACCACTAAGATAATGGGCAACATACATACCATCGAGATATCAAACACATATCAAGTTCACATGATTACTTGCAACATGATTTCTCCCGTGACCTCAAGAACGAAAGTAACTACTCACAAATGATAACCATGCTCAAGATTAGAGGGGTATTGAATAGCATAATGGATCTGAACATATAATCTTCCACCAAATAAGCCATATAGTAATCGACTACAAGATGTAATCAACACTACTAGTCACCCACGGGAATCAATCTATAGTTTTGATACAAAGATTGAACGCAAGAGATGAACTAGGGTTTGAGAGTGGTTGGTGCTATGAAGATGTTGATGAAGATAGCCCTCCCCAAGATGGGAGATTTGTTGGTCATGATGATGACGATGATTTCCCCCTCCGGGAGGGAAGTTCCCCCGGCGGAATCGCTCCGCCAGAGGGCAAAAGTGCTCCTGCCCAAGTTCTGCCTCGAGGCGGCGGCACTTCATCCCAAATGTCCTCCCCTTGTTTTTTCTAGGTCAAAATGACTTATATACCAAAATATGGGCACCAGAGGTGGGTCGAGGAGGGCAGCACCCACCAGGGCGCTCCTGGGCCTCCTGGCGCGTGATTAGGACATCAATACCATTGTTACAACCACAGCCCCTACTGCTACATATACTGGACCAATTACTAGAGCTCGCGCACGCCAATTAAATTATCAGGTACTTTCGTTTCTTGGCAATTATTCTAATGTTCATGATAATATGATGCTGCCTAAATTTGATACATTTGTTTTGCTTACAATTGAAGGGCCTAGCTTGGAGAAGGATGAACATTGGAGCAAGAACAAGCATGGAGATGATGGCATGCGCAAGGGGAACAAGAACGGAGTTATAAGTGATGATTTCAGGACTTTGAAGCCACCATAATGGGTGCATGAAGCCTCGGACAAAATATACAAGATGCCACTTCATAAATTTCGTCCCGATGCTATTCTAGGTGTTGTGTCACCTTATTATTGGGCCAGGCCCATGTAATTTCGAAATACATAAGTATAGGCTACTTTCAGAGGCCGTGTGTCTGGGGAAACAAGAGATAGGGTTGATTTCGGACCCCTCCACCAAGGGTCACGAAACCCCCCCCCCCTCTTTCTCCATATATACAGCCCTTAGGGCACCGTTTAAACTTTGGGTTTTGTTTAGATTAAAGTTCGCCATAGCTGCAACTTCGCGTACTACATTTGTGTTCAACGACCAGACAAAGGCGTCACAGAACCCCACCTTGATCAATAAAACTTTCCTCTTATATTCGCAATATCCAGATTACAATCTTAGTTTCTTGCTTGTTCTTTGTTTGCCTGCAGGAAACAGACCTTCGTGGTCAGGTTGATCATGCTCCGGCGTGGTCAATAACCCCTCAGAGTTGGTTTAGCGATTGCTAAGGCGTGACGTCCTCGCACGTTCGTAGTCGGATCGTCAAAGTCGACTTCCACCAAAACGATAGCCACCATCTCATCGAAAGACGGGACACCTTTGCCTCTATCAAGTGGTATCAGATTTCCAGGTTGCTCGGTGAGATTTTACAGTTTTTCGTAGTTTAGATCGAGTGTGTTCTTCCTATCCGTACCAGTCTGAGCCTTTGCATAGTCTTTTCAGTATTTTTCTTTGTTGAATTTGCGGTTGCATCGTCGCGTCAAGTTGCTGGTCTTAGCGTCTAATCTTTTAGAGTTTCGAGTTCTAGTCATAAGTTGTAACGCCGCCACCGCACCATCATCATCGCCCCTGCCACCTACCACCACCGCTCCGAATCCGTATCCATATACCACCACCAATCCATAGCCATATACCACCGATCCATATCCATATACTACCACCGCTACCACCACCGCTGCCATATACCACCGCCGCTACCATATACCATCACCATATATCCACCACCAATCCGAGTTCCTTGCATATTAGGTTTATTTTCGAGATCCATCTAATTTCCGATTCGTGTTTCCTTGTCTGAGTAGGTTTCGGAAAAAAAGTATGGAGATCCCCGGGCAGTTTTTAGGCCAAAATTTCGGCGACCGAAAATACTTTTTCCCTATCCTATTTTTAGGTCCCAGGGAGTGTTTTGAGACACTCGCCATCATAGTGATTTTTTGTCACACTTTTTCGTCATCGCTGCCCTGATTTCCGAAAAAAAAATTCAAAAAAATTTCATGCACATCCTGTCAGTTTGACCTAGGAAGAGTTTTGATACACTTGCCATTATAGTGATTTTTTGCAAAAAAAAAGGAGCGCAAAAAAAAGAGAGCAAAAAAAAATTCCAGAGTGTGCTTCTCCCTTGTTTACGTGCAGCGCCGTGATTTTATTAGTGTTCTAGGCTCGCGTCTCTAGCACGGTCTAGCCTAGGACCAGCACAGTACCGTCGTTGAGCGTTTATTCAACTTTGCATCTCTGAATTGATTATTGCTGATCCTTTTTGCTACCATATTATAAGCCTTCCCAGCTCCACATACATCTACGTCGTGTGTTTGACTCTCCACAGTAATCGCTCTATCCAAGCTTTGAGAGTTTTGACTACAACGGTTGCCGATCACCGCCTTCTTTGGGTAAGAACTGGTAAGAATTTGAGTTTTGCTAGACGGATTTGTGACACCCACCACCACCACTTGTTAGTAGTCTGAGGATCATATTCTTGTGTGTTTTTGTTGTTGCTAACCATGCCGGGATCACAAGCCGGCGAGATTGGTGGGAGAACTTAACGAACAAGGAGCTTCATGATAAGTTTCAGCAAATTATGGTGAACAGTGCAAGATGTGCTGAACAATTTTGAAGAGGCCATGGAGAAGATCACTGGCCTTGAGAAGACGTTTGAAACAAAGCTCGATAACAGATTTAATGAACTTCTTGCGTGTCATCCACCGGCTGCACCTGCTGCACCTCTGCAACAACAACAACTACTACCTCCACGTCGCGAAACAGCCCTCCGCCGAGCGAGCCGTGTCCTTCTTCAGCCTGGCCAGACTGTTGGTGCTGCTATTGATACTTCTGTGGCTCCTGCTGCTGATGCGAAGGATGATTATGCGGGAGATTACGAGGATGAGGTTGATCAAAATCAGAACTACGTGCAACCACCAGCACCACAACCACCAGGTCGTCCACATGCAAATAATCACAATGGTAGGGCTCTCCCTCAGGTACGAGATCATGACCATCTTCCTAAACTGAAATTGAATATTCCACCATTTGAGGGTAGATATATTCCTGATATATATCTTACTTGGGAGTTAGAAATTGAACAATGATTTACATGTTTACAATATCCTGAGGAGAGACGTGTTGCCGCTGTTGTTTGTGCTTTCACTAGTTTTGCATGTGTATGGTGGTCTGAACATTGTAGATTATATCCTATTCCAACTACTTGGGCTGCTTTGAAAACTGCTATGCGTACTCGTTGGGTTCCACCATATTATCAATGTGAAATGCTTCAAAAATTGCAGCATTTAAGACAAGGGAAAAATTATGTAGAAGAATATTATCAGGAATTGCAAACTGGCATGATTAGATGTGGTATTGTTGAGGAGAATGAAGCTATGCTTGGACGTTTTATGGGTGGATTAAATAGAGAGATTCAGACCATTCTAGAGTATAACGAGTATACTAATATCACTCGTTTATTCCATCTTGCTTGTAAAGCTGAACGTGAAGTGCAGGATCGACAAGCATTGGCGCGAACTAACTTTTCTGCAGGTCGACCTTCATCATGGACACCGTGTGCATCTTCTACTTCCACTGCACCAGCACCTCCATTAGGTGCCACCTCCAGCCGTGATACAAGAAAGCAGGCACAACCACCACTATCTAAGAGTGCACCTGCCGGGCCTGCACAGAGCTCTTCTTCTTCCATGGCATCAACTGGGCACACAAGTGATATTATTTGTCGTCGTTGTAAGGGAAGAGGTCATTATGCGAGAGAATGCAAATCCCAGCGTGTGATGATTGCTACTAAGGATGGTGGGTATGAGTCCGCTAGTGACTATGATGAGGAGACTTTGGCTCTTATTACACATGAATAACACGGTGGAGATGATTCTGATCATGAGACACAATACATGCCTCCTGAAGACGCTGACAGGTATGAATGTTTAGTTGCTCAACGTGTTTTGAGTGTGCAGGTCACACAAGCTGAGCAAAATCAGAGACATAATTTGTTCCATACAAAGGGAGTTGTGAAGGAACGTTCTGTGCGCGTCATCATAGACAGAGGGAACTGCAACAACTTGGCTAGCATGGAGATGGTGGAGAAGCTCTCTCTCTCACCACAACACCACATCCACATCCTTACTACATCCAATGGTTCAAAAACAGCGGCAAGGTTAAGGTAACATGTATTGTTCGTGTGCATTTTAGTATCTCTACATATGCTGATTATGTTGATTGTGATGTGGTACCTATGCAAGCATGTTCCTTATTACTTGGTAGACCATGGCAATTTGATAAAAATTCTGTACACCATGGTAGAAACAATCAGTATACTCTTGTTCATAAGGATAAAAATATTACTTTGCTTCCTATGACTCCTGATTCCATTTTGAAAGATGATATTAATAAAGCTAAAAAAGCAAAACAGGCGAAGAATAAGAGTGAAAATCAGATTGTGGCAAAAGAATTTGAGCAACAAATGAAGCCTAATAATAAACCATCTAGTGTTGCTTCTGAAATTAAATTGAAAAGTGCATGCTTATTTGCCACCAAATCTGAAATTGATGAGCTAGATTTCAACAAATCTGTTTGCTTTGCTTTTGTGTGCAAAGAGGCATTATTTTCATTCGAGGACGTGCCTTCCTCTTTGCCTCCTGCTGTCACTAACATTTTGCAAGAGTTCACTGGCGTCTTTCCACAAGACGTGCCACCGGGATTACCGCCTATTCGAGGGATTGAGCATCAAATTGACTTAATTCCCGGTGCTTCACTGCCAAACCGTGCGCCATACCATACAAATCCAGAGGAGATGAAGGAGATTATGCGTCAAGTACAAGAGCTTCTCGACAAAGGTTATATACACGAATCCCTTAGTCCTTGTGATGTTCCTATTATTCTAGTGCCGAAAAAGGATGGTACATCACGTATGTGTGTTGATTATAGAGGCATTAATAATATTACTATTCGTTATCGTCATCCCATTCCTAGGCTAGATGATATGCTTGATGAATTGAGTGGCTCTGCAATATTCTCCAAAGTTGATTTGCGTAGTGGATACCATCAAATTCGTATGAAATTGGGGGATGAATGGAAAACAGCATTTCAAACTAAGTTTGGATTATATGAGTGGTTAGTCATGCCTTTTGGGTTAACTAATGCACCTAGTACTTTCATCAGTTTAATGAACGAAGTTTTACGTGCTTTCATTGGACGATTTGTGGTAGCTTACTTTGATGACATATTGATTTATAACAGATCTTTGGAGGAACATTTGGAACATTTACATGTTGTTTTTATTGCTCTACGTGATGCACGTTTGTTTGGTAACCTTGGGAAGTGCACCTTTTGCACCGACCGAGTGTCTTTTCTTGGCTATGTTGTTACCCCACAGGGAATTGAAGTTGATAAAGCCAAGATTGAAGCTATTGAGAGTTGGCCGCAGCCCAAAACGGTCACACAAGTGAGGAGTTTTCTTGGCCTCGCTGGATTCTATAGGCGTTTTGTGAGAAAATTTAGCACCATTGCTGCACCTCTCAATGAGCTTACAAAGAAGGATGTGCCTTTTGTTTGGGGTACCGCACAGGAAGAAGCCTTCACGGTGTTGAAATATAAGTTGACACATGCTCCTTTACTCTAACTTCCTGATTTTAATAAGACATTTGAGCTTGAATGTGATGCTAGTGGAATTGGATTAGGAGGTGTGTTATTACAAGATGGCAAACCTGTTACATACTTTTCTGAAAAATTGAGTGGGCCTAGTCTGAATTATTCTACTTATGATTAAGAACTATATGCTCTTGTTCGGACTTTAGAAACATGGCAACATTATTTATGGTCCAAAGAATTTGTTATACATTCTGATCATGAATCTTTGAAACATATTAAAAGTCAAGCTAAACTGAATCGTATACATGCTAAATGGATTGAATTCATTGAGACTTCCCCTTATGTCATTAAACACAAGAAGGGTAAAGAAAATGTTATTGCTGATGCATTGTCTCGTCGCTATACTATGCTTTCACAACTTGACTTCAAAATATTTGGTTTGGATACCATCAAAGATCAATATGTGCATGATGCTGATTTTAAAGATGTATTGCAGAATTGTAAAGAAGGAAGAACATGGAACAATTTCGTTGTTAATGATGGATTTGTGTTCCGTGCCAACAAGCAATGCATTCTAGCTAGCCCCGTTCGTCTTTTGTTGTTGCAGGAGGCGCATGGAGGAGGACTAATGGGACACTTTGGCGTGAAGAACACGGAGGACGTACTTGCTACACATTTCTTTTGGCCAAAGATGAGACAGGATGTTGAGTGCTTTCTTGCTCGCTGCACTACATGTCAAAAAGCTAAGTCATGACTCAATCCTCATGGTTTATATATGCCTTTGCCTGTACTTAGTGTTCCTTGGGAGGATATATCTATGGACTTTGTTGTAGGTTTACCTCGAACACAGAAGGGGGGGATAGCATATTTGTTGTCGTGGATAGATTCTTGAAAATGGCACACTTTATACCATGTCATAAAAGCGATGATGCTGTTAATGTTGCTGATTTGTTCTTTCGTGAAATTATTCGCTTGCATGGTGTGCCAAATACTATTGTTTCAGACCGTGATACTAAATTTCTTAGCCACTTTTGGAGATGTTTATGGGCTAAGTTGGGGACTAAACTGCTTTTTAGTACTACTTGTCACCCCCAAACTGACAGACAAGCTGAAGTAGTCAATAGAACATTGTCTACTATGCTTAGGGCTGTTTTGAAGAATAATAAGAAAATGTGGGAAGAATGCTTGCCTCATATTGAATTTGCTTATAATCGTTCATTGCACTCTACTACTAAGATGTGCCCTTTTGAAATTGTGTATGGTTTCCTACCTCGTGCACCTATTGATTTGTTGCCTCTTCCATCTTCGGAGAAGGCTAATTTTGATGCTAAACAACATGCTGAATTGATTTTAAAAATGCATGAGTTAACCAAGGAAAACATTGAGCGTATGAATGCTAAATATAAACTTGCTGGAGATAAGGGTAGAAAACATGTTGTGTTTGCACCTGGAGATCTTGTTTGGTTACATTTGCGTAAGGATAGATTTCCTGATTTGCGCAAATTAAAGCTAATGCCTCATGCTGATGGTCCTTTTAAGGTGTCGGAGAAAATAAATGATAATGCATATAAACTTGAGCTGCCTGCAGATTTTGGGGTTAGTCCCACTTTTAACATTGCAGACTTGAAGCCTTATTTCGGTGAGGAAGATGAGCTTCCGTCGAGGACGACTTCATTTCAAGAAGGGGAGGATGATGAGGACATCAATACCATTGGTACAACCACAGCCCTTACTGCTACATATACTGACCAATTACTAGAGCTCGCGCACGCCAATTAAATTATCAGGTACTTTCGTTTCTTGGCAATGATTCTAATGTTCATGAGAATATGATGCTGCCTAAATTGGATACATTTGTTTTTCTTACAAATGAAGGGCCTAGCTTGGAGAAGGATGAACATTGGAGCAAGAACAAGCATGGAGATGATGGCATGCGCAAGGGGAACAAGAACGGAGTTACAAGTGATGATTTCAGGACTTTGAAGCCACCATAATGGGTGCATGAAGCCTTGGACGAAATATACAAGATGCCACTTCAAAAATTTCGTCCTGAGGCTATTCTAGGTGCTGCGTCACCTTATTATTGGGCCAGGCCCATGTAATTTCGAAATACATAGGTATAGGCTATTTTTATAGTCCGTATGTGTGGGGAAACAAGAGATAGGGTTGATTTCGGACCCCTCCACCAAGGGCCACGAAACCCCCCCCCCTCTTCCTCCATATATACAGCCCTTAGGGCACCGTTTAGACTTTGGGTTTTGTTTAGATTAAAGTTCGCCATAGCTGCAACTTCGTGCACTTCGTTTGTGTTCAACGACCAGACAAAGGCGTCACAGAACCCCACCTTGATCAATAAAGCTTTCCTCTTATATTCACAATATCTAGATTGCAATCTTAGTTTCTTGCTTGTTCTTTGTTTGCCTGCAGGAAACAGACCTTCGTGGTCAGGTTGATCGTGCTCCGGCGTGGTCAATAACCCCTCGGAGTTGGTTTAGCGATTGCTAAGGCGCGACGTCCTCGCACGTTCGTAGTCGGATCGTCAAAGTCGACTTCCACCAAAACGATAGCCACCATCTCATCGAAAGACGGGACACCTTTTCCTCTATCAGCGCGCCCAGGTGGGTTGTGCTCACCTGGTGGCCCTCCTTTGGTACTTATTTGCTCCAATATTCCTTAAATATTCCATAAAAATCCTCCAGTACTAGGGAAAAGCTTATAGGCAGACGCTTACTAGTAGTGCGGGTTTATACCCCTCGCTACTGCTACTTACTAGTAGCGCGGGTTTTTACCCCTCGCTACTACTAAGTTGATAGTAGTAGCACGGGTTTTTACCCCTTGCTACTACTAAGTGATCTCCACTGTGCCTCCCGGGACCAGCCGTAGTAGTAGCGCGGGTTATAAACCCACGCTACTACTAAGTTGATAGTAGTAGCGCGAGTTATAAACCCCACTCTACTACTAAGTGGTCTCCACCGTGCACCCCGGGACTTGCCATAGTAGTAGCATGGGTGTAAACCCAACGCTACTATTATCAACCCACTGACACATGTATAAACATAGCTCATGGAGGCCCAATCCCATACCCACACACTCTCTCAATTTCACTTCTCCCTCCCACCTGCGAGGCCCTTCCTCGCCCACCGCAACTGCCGGCCTCGCACCTCGACGTCTCCCTCAAATTCGGCGACCTCCTCTTCCACCGTAGCCCTTCCTTCCTCCTCCTCCTCCTCCTCCTCCTCCTTCGTTGCCCCTCCTTCCTCCTCCTCCTCCTCCTCCTTCACTGCTGGAAGGAGAGGAAGATCCAACAGAGCGCCGCCCTGACGGTGGCCAGATCTCTAATGAACGCAACCCATGGCGTCATCTAGGGTTTCAGCTCCAACTCCGGCGGTCACCGGTGAGTTGCTGCACCTACTCCTCTCTATCTCTCTCTTCCTCTTCTAATCCTCATCTCTTTTTTTGTAGCAGCAGCAAAGGAGAGGTGTGGAGAAGAGTTGGATGGGGAAGCACCATCACCATGGACGACTTCATCCCCTCCAGGATCAGCATCGACCATGCATGAAGAGGACGATGACGCCTAGCTAGCAGCAGCAGCCATGGCTGGATTTTTTTAATTCCTAATTAGTTAGCAGTAGCGAGGGTCCAGACCCTAGCGCGGGTGATATCCATGCTACTACTAACCGACGTAGTAGTAGCGCGGGTGGCACCTGCGCTACTACTACCAGTTAGCTGTAGTGCCGTATCAGTAGCGCAGGCACCCGCTCTACTGATATACCTAGCACCCGCGCTACTGATATACCTAAAACCCACGCTACTGCTAGGATTTTCCCTAGTATTGCTCAGGGAGTTTCAACTCATTTGGAGTTGTGCAGAATAGGCAGCTTGACGTAGCTTTTTCAGGTCCAGATTTTCAACTGCCAGAATTCTCCCCCTTGGTGCATACCTTGCATATTATGAAAGAAAAGGCATTAGAATTACTCCAAAAGGCATTATTATACAATAAAACAACATAAATAACAGTAGAGAAACATGATGCAAAATGGACGTATCAATCACACACATCTTGTTATATTGAACCATTTCTGTTATCTTGGCTCAACGCAAACAGTTCATCCGAGTGAACTGTTTGCCCTCTACCGCACACACCTTGATCTGGTTGGCTGTTTCTTTTGTTCCGCCTAATCACAAACAGTTCATCCAAGTGAACCGTATGCCGTATATCGCACACACCTTCATCTGGATGCCCGTTTCTGTTCTTCTGCCCCATCACAAACAGTTCATTGAACTGAACCGTATGCCCTGCATCGCACACGTAACTAAAATATGAACAATGTTTGATGCATCCATCATTGCAAACGGTTTGCACCTTTTTTGACATTTTTTTACATCTTTGCTTGCTATTATTGCATTGCACATAGTTTCGTCGAAGGGTCTCTAATCGTAGTGTCGCGTTAGCAGCATCCTGCAGTAGTGTCGCGTCGCATGGTTGTCATCATTCTCTCCCCAACCTCGAGCTACCCGCCATCTGCCCTTCCCTTAGCGATCGCCGATCTCTCTCCCTCCATAGGCAACGGTGCTCCCCTCCATCTGCGGTGCCCCCTGAAAATTACCAATTTGACCCTTAGTCCTAGTGTTATATTTGGTTATTTACTAAAATCTCCTTTTGGTGGAGAAGTTTGGATTGTTAGTGTAGATGATTTAGAAGATATAATTTGTGGGCACGTATAGTTGGGTTTTATTTATCTATCTGGCGGAATTTATCATATTTTAACCAAACCCACACAAATCATTTACCTATAACGATTCATCTTATGAAAAATCAATTACACCAAAGCGTTTCCAAAGGCGAATCCACTCTGAATTTGATAAATGTATTGCTTGTGAAGTATGTGTTTGCGTATGTCCGATAGATCTACCATTGTGGATTGGAGATTTGAAAAGGATATTAAAGGAAAACGATTGCTTAATTATACTATAGATTTTGGAGCTTGTATATTTTGTGGCAATTGTGTTGAGTATTGTCCAACAAGTTGTTTATCAATGAATGTAGAATATGAACTTTCTACCTATGATCGTCATGAATTGAATTACAATAAAATTGCTTAAAGTTAGTTACCAATCTCCATAATGGGAGATTACACAATGCTCCTCTCCCTCGGCAGTGCCCCCGCCGCTCCTCTCCCTCGGCGGTGCCCCCTGCTGCTCCCCTCCCACAGCAGCTTTTGCCACTGATCCCCTCCTGTAGGAGGCATGGACTTCTACTTCCCTCTATCAGAAGTTCATGTTGCAGCTCCCCTCCCTCGCGCCTCTCTGATCTGGCCTCTCTGGCCGCTGGATCTAGCCGGGAGGGGCAAAAGAGCTCGTCGGTCGTGTCTGACCGCCCATGTCGTCTGTGTCAGGATGTGGGTGGGGCTACCTCGGGCAGAGCGGAGGAAGGAAACATGTAGTCTTTGATTTGAGATTGATTAGAACTCACACGGGCTTAAATTCTGAAGCTAATGGAATAGAATCAAAACTAACCCTGTTCAGATTGGTACACAATTAGGATTTCTAGAGCTAAGGTAGTCATCACCTTATCTTTCCAACTTCCTCAGATCCTTTTGTTTGAGAGTGGAATCTAGTTCAAATTCACTATATTATTGACTTCATGTACAACTTAACCATATCATGTGAAAATAATTAGACCCTTTTCACTGTGCAATATGTGCCTTTATTCAGAATGTTACATCTTTAACACTTTTGACGATCTTTAGATCTTTGAGTGTCATGAGCAGAGATGACCATAAGTCGATAACAATGGACTGGATAAATAAAAAGATAAAATAGTTGTTCTCTTCTTAATCCCTAGTTGTATAGTGTTCTTCTCTTATTTACTTGTGATAAAGTCAGAAGTGTGTTATGTTTAACCAAAAACTTATTTATAGCATCCTCTAGCTATGGAAATTAGACCTACCTAATTACACAAGGATTGTGGATTGATGTGACGCCCTCGATTCAATCATACACTAATCATACACGCAAATGTGTACGATCAAGATCAAGGACTCACGGGAAGATATCACAACACAACTCTAGACACAAATTAAAATAATACAAGCTTTATATTACAAGCCAGGGGCCTCGAGGGCTCGAATACATAAGCTCGAATACACAAGAGTCAGCGGGAGCAACTATATCTGAGTACAGACATGAGTTAGACAAGTTTGCCTTAAGAAGGCTAGCACAAAAGCATCATCGATCGAAAAGGCAAGGCCTCCTGCCTGGGAGCCTATTAACTACTCATGGTCATCGGCGGTCTCCACGTAGTAGTAGGCACCCTCAGTGTAGTAGCAGTCGTTGTCGAAGGTGGCGTACAGATCCTGGGCTCCACCATCTGGTTGCATCAACCAGAAAGAAGAAAGAAGGGGGGAAAAGGGGTAGCAAAGCAACCGTGAGTGCTCATCCAAAGTACTCGCAAGCAAGGAACTACACTACATATGCATCGGTATCAATGAAATGGGCTGTATATGTGGACTGAACTGCAGAATGCCAGAAGAGAAGGGGAAAGCATAGCCTATCGAAGACTAGCATCTTCAAGCAGCTCCAAGCATCTTGCAGCATCAGAAGAGATAAGAGTAGCATAAAGTAAAGTAGTAGTAGTGTTATCAACCTCGGCCAGAGATCCTTTCTCGACTCCCTGCGAGAAAGCAATCCCAGAGCCATACTATCCAGTTCTCATCTCCATTTCTCATATCCATTTCTCATCTCAGGTATCCAGTTCTAGTTGTATCGATCGGGATACAACTCCAAGTGTCCGTTGCCATAGGAAAGGCTATAGATAGATGTTTTCTTCCCTGCAGGGGTGCACTAACTTACCCACCACGCTCGATTAACTCTTCCGGACACACTTTCCTGGGTCATGCCCGACCTCGGCCAAACAATAAGATGCAACCCAACCTAGGCTAAATAGAGAGGTCAGCACGCCGGACTAAACCTATGCCCCCAGGGGTCATGGGTCATCGCCCCGGGAACTCTTGCATGTTGCGAACGCGGCCGATGAGCAGACCTAGCTACCTCCTTAAAAAGGCAGGTGCTTAGCAGTCCAACCCGGCGCGCGCCGCTCAGTCACTGACGTCTATTAAGCTTCGGCTGATGCATACGACGCAGAATGCCCATACTATGCCCATGTGATGGTTAGTGCTATCAGGCCAGAGGCCCCTCGGACCAAATATCCAAATCATAGTGGATTAGGAACGCGTGGTAACAAGCAGAGACTCATGAAAGATGTGACCCTGTCGCCCCGTCTCGAGGACTTGCTGCAAGGGCTAGGAATGCCCGGCCACGCCTTGTAATTACCTCACAGGCACCCTCCAGGTTAACCCGTCTCCACATCACTCGCGGGTACCCCTCAGGGTCGACCCGCCTTTTCAAGTAACAGTTGTAAAGTCCAAGTATCTGTGTGTCCAAACATCAAGGGGAAACCCCGAGGAATCACCCCCGACGGATTCCACTCGATGTAATCATCGAGGTGAACGTAACAGGATCCACCCTCGAGGTTCACACTTGAGGGGTTGCACGACAGAGTCGTATCAGAAGTGGTTAAGGCGGAATCACCCTCAGTGACCACGACCGAATAACTACACTACCGGGTTAACATCAAAAGTGCTGATGAGGTCTCACCCTCGGCACTCGATAGTAACCCAGTAGTGTCGAGCAACTAAGGGGAAGTGATGTGCGGTGCCGGGGCCTGGTCTTCGATCCCATTGATCGGGTCTTCGATGATGAAGCAGGGGCAACAAGGACAAGGTGGGGGTCACTGATGGATCACTAACCAACCTATACTAAGTAGTTTAGGATAAGCAGGTAAGGTAACAATAAGCAGGTTACAAAAGCAGGCTATGCATCAGAATAGGAGCAAACAATAACAGTAGCAAAATCTAATGCAAGCATGAGAGAATGGAATGGGCGATATTAGGATGATCGAGGGGTGGGGGCTTGCGTGGAAGCTCCGCTGAAAGGGAAGAAGTTCGTCGTCGACGTAGTCGATCACAGGGGCAGCATCAGTCTCTGGGTCTACCAGAGAGAAGAGGGGGAAGAAACAATAAATATAAAGCAAACAAAGCATCATAAGGCATAACATGGAAATACACGGTGTTAGGGGTGAAGTAACACAATGCTAGACGTTGCAGACAGAGAGGGAAAACATCCAGAGGGGTTGTCCCGATGTTTGACGTTTTCCAGATAGATGAAAAGAGAGGGGTCGTGATGCGGAGCATCCTTCGGTCATCCCCATGGACCTTCCATCGTCTCACCAAGCACCAAGAGGACCCATGACTAGAGCACGAGCTAGAGCTCTCGAGACTGAGGTGACTTCTCTCCTTAGTGATATCTCATTTGATCCTCTTGAGACATGGCTACTACCTAAGTCCGGAATGTTGTGCATGATTAGGTACCAAGAGGACCCTCCCAACAATGTTCATGAAGATGGTCAAGACACCAAATCCACGGAACAAGAGAACCAACGGAAGAAGGCGAGAATAGCCTCCAGGTACCGGACATCCAGCCATGGCCCCGGACATCCAGACCCTGGAGATCTACTTGGACAGGAGTCGGCAGCAGAGGCTACAGGGACCGGACATCCGGCCCCCCTCACCGGAACTCCGGCCGCCAGCCCAGACATCCAGAGGTGCCATCCAGGGAGCACAGAAGCTTTCCCCGATAGCCCGGACATCCGGCTGCCTCACCGGACATCCGGCCCCTCCTGAAGCACCGGACATCCGGCCCCTCCGCGCGGACATCCGGCCCTGCCCATCCAGAGAGCCACAACGCCAACTCCACCAGCCCGGACATCCGGAACATCAGCCTGCATATCCGCCCGTTATGAAGCGCCGGACATCCGCCCGACGCCGGACATCCGCCCTCCCGCTGCGCAGCGCCTCTCGAGGCCGTGGCCCATGTACCCCTTCGTCCGTAGACTATTTATACTCCCCCTCCATCTACGTTCTAGGGTTAGCATTGTGATAGATCATTTGAGATAGAGCATTGCTCATCCGTACCAGATCTACTCCTCGTGAGGGACCACACCTCTTCGGAGAAGATCCATCCGGATTCAAGGCCTCCATCCGAAGAAGACAATCAAGACCTCCTCACGGAGAGAACGGTTACTCTTGTATCATCCCTTGTTGACTTTGGATCTTGTGTTACTTTGTGCCTCGATGATCTAGCACTTGTGTGATCAAATTCGTGTCGGTTGAGTGTTTCTCTTGTTTCCCCCTCGTGATTTCCCTCGTGTTCTTCCGCGCGTTCTTCGTGTTCCCTGTAGGATCCACTCCAAACATGAAAGATCGGCCCCATAGGGTTCCGCCCTACATCATCTTGGTATCTTGAGCCACGTTGATCACGTTTTTGGAGCCCCTACCCCGTGTTTTCTAGCTTGATTTTGTTATTTTCGTCCTAAATCTGAAAATCCCCACCAAAAATAGCCCCAGTTTTTTTGTGATTTGTTGGTGTGATAAAGTTTTGTTTGATTTGATCCACGGATCTGCTTTGCATCGAGTGGATCTAGCTTTTCCCCATCTCTCCCGCGATTTCCATCCACCAATTCATCCGAATTTTGCACCGGAGTTGCCCTTTTTCCCGTGGAGTTCATCGTGTCCGTCCCCAATCCAGGAGCCCGGACATCCGCCCGTGTCCACCGGACATCCGGCGTCCCGGACATCCGGCAGCTGGCCCGGACATCCGGCCCTGGCAGCAGCAACTCCATTCCCTCGCGCCCATTTCCGCCTAGTTTCGCCCAATTTTGCCCCGGTGCCCACGCTTACTTCTGCATACCCCCCACCACTTTCCACAAGCACCACGACCGTTCACTGCTACCTCCTACGTCGATTTTGACACGTTTGGGTCTTTGAGATTTTGGGTTGTGGTTCCTGTGTCCTATTGTGTTTCGGCTATATAGGTATGGTTCGACGTCAACATCACCAACGCTCATCTCCATCGACTACTCATCATTGCCAAGGACGGTAACATCGACGACATCTTTGTCATACCTTGCAATTGCATTGACACCCACATGGCCTTACTTTTGCGTAGCTTACCCATCGAGACTAGCCATGAGTATTGCCGGCAACGTGACTTGTTCACATTAGTGATCATACTCCATAACATACATACCATACCATCGTGGTGCATATCTTGGCATCAACTTTTATGTCACAAAGTTGTCATCGCATACACAATTGCTATCTTGGTTCGCGAAGTTTTGCATGCGAAAAGAGCTCAAAAGTGAAAGAGCCACCCAAGCTTTTAAGCAAAGAGGAAAGATAAGCAAAGAGCTTATAAGCAAGAACCATAGCATCATACTACATTAAGATTGTCATACTCAATCATCTTGGATCATAGCACCGAAATACCATACATATAGCATACTTGGGATAGAGGTCGTTGCATTTTTGCCTAGTAGGTTGTGCACAAGTTTCGTATCCATCTATTGTGCAATCGTGCTAGCGTCTCTCGTGTATTGCGCAACAAGAGCATTTTCATGGATTCCACATTTTGGCTCACTTTTGGTTTGCACAATCCCACATATCTATTTGCGTGTGCGTTTACGTGTACCACTACTTGCATGGTCTACTTGTTGCATTTGCAAATTTGTGAATCTTTTCCAACATTATTGAAGCTCACTTACAATTGCATCAAATTTTGTGCCACCATCCTAACCAAGCTCCACCATAAGCTTTTATTTGTGTAGGTGTGAGAACCGACAAGAATTGGTACCAATAGTGCTATTTCATTGTCCGCATTTGAGTGAACTTGATTCATCGTCAACATCGGTCAAGGTACATTGGTATAAGTTCTTCTCCTTCTACCACTCACATTTTTGCTTGGAATGATGGATAGGCCAAGTACTTCTACCCACCCACTCTTCGTCGAGCAAGAAGACGACATGTCATCATATGTCACCAAGAGCCGCCTCTTTGGTGCACAACGAGCGTTGCATCAAGAGCAACAAGCTATGACAGACCGCATTGACAACCTCGCCACGGACTTACGACTCTCCGAGCAACGTACCAAGGACTACTTCGGCAACAAGCTCGACGCTCACAAGCAAGAGAATGATGCAAGGATGGACAAGATCCGTGCCTTGTTGGTGAACCGTCCTCCTTCAACTTCTTCTACTCAAGACAGAGCCGCTCAAGTCGACACGCCGACGACTCCTTCTCCGGCTCAAGTACACCGTCATCGAACACTCTTCGACGAGCCACGCATCAAGACCGACATGCATCTCGCAATCCGATACATGACAAGCATTCACAAGAGCAAGTCGATGAGCAAGAACTTCGTCCTCCACAACATCAAGTTGCGTTTGCTCAAGCTCAAGAATGACAACGACAACGGCGCCAAGAGGAAGAACGAGCGCGTCTACACCAAGAGGAACAAGACGCCGAGGCTCAACGTCTTCAACAACAACAACATGAAGCGCAAGCTCTTGAGGCGCAACATGCCCTTCAAGAATCAAGTCGAGCCATCGCCAACCGCAATCGCGAACGGTGCAATCAAGAGGAAGCCCTTTGAGAAGAAATCCAAGAGAGGAACTACCAATCGTGAGTGCAACGTCAAGTTCCTCAAGCTCCTCCACAATCTCGTCAAGCTCCACCTCAACCTCAAGTTCAACAAGAGCAAGTTGATCATGGACTTCCTCCATGCCAAGAACAAGATTACCCTCCACGTCAAGGGCGTCATCATCACCATCGCCAACAACACAATGAAGAGCAACGCTACGCCAAGCTAAAATTCACAAAGCCCAAGTTCAATGGAAGCAATGATCCCGAAGAATACCTCTCATGGGCATTGAAGGTTGACAAAATCTTTTGTTTGCACAACTGTGAGGAAGAGAAGAAGATCGCTATGGCATCACTTGAGTTCCAAGACTATGTGCTCATATGGTGGGAACAAGTCCTTGAGCGCCGACAAGCAAAAGGTGAACCACCAATCACCACTTGGGCTCAAATGAAGGAAGTCATGCGAGCACATTTTGTGCCCACCTACTACAACCGAGATCTCTTCAAGAAACTCCAACTCCTCAAGCAAGGAACAAAGAGTGTTGAAGAATACTACAAGGAAATGGAGATAGCCATGATTCGAGCCAATGTCACGGAAGATGATGAGCAAACTATGGCACGTTTCTTGAATGGACTCAATCATACCATCAAGAAGATTGCCAACTTCCAACCCTACTCCAACCTCATTGAGCTCGTGCATCAAGCTACAAAGGCGGAACGTCAAGTCCAAGATGACTTCAAGTATGCCAAGTACTCGTCCAAGACCTACGACTTCTCCAACAACCAAGCTTCAACAACTCCTCCAACCTCTACATCAACCAAGCCTTCTCCAAGCAACGAGGACAAGTCAAGTTATAAGAAAACTTCGACTATCTCAAGTCGTCTTCCTCCTTCAAGCAACTTCAAGCCGCGTGCTTCATCATCAACTCCGACCGATGAGACCGTCAAGACAAGCTCCTTCAAGTGTTTCACTTGCGGCGGCCGAGGCCACAAGTCCTATGAATGCACCAACAAGTGCACCATGATCCTCAACGATGATGGAACCTATGACTCCACGAGTGACGAGGAGATGGAAGCCCTTGACCAAGTGGCCATGCACTGGTGCGTGAATGAGGATGAAGATGATCAAGTCTTTTGTGATGAGGATTCGAGCCCTGCTCTCGTTGTTTCCAAAGTCTTGGCTCTTCAACATCAACAAGAAGAAGACCAATGATGCCACATCTTCCACACAAAGGCCGGCATCAAGGGAAGGTCAGTCAAGGTCATCATCGATGGAGGTAGTTGCCACAACTTGGAAAGTGAAGAACTATGCCCCAAGCTTCAATTGGTCAAGATGAAGCACCCGCACCCCCACAAAGTCCAATGGCTAAGTGACTCCGGCACTATATGAGTTGAGCATACGGTCCAAGTCTCCTTCAAAATTGGTGCATACGAGGACACTTTGGAGTGTGATGTCATCCCAATGTCCGTTTGCCACCTCCTTCTTGGTCGACCATGGCAATTCGTCCGTGGTGTCATCCACAATGGGCGTACCAATCACTATAGCTTCAAGATGAAAGGGAAGGAGTATGTGCTACGACCTATGTCTCCTAGTCAAGTGATTGCCGACAAGCAAGCCATCCATCATGGAGAGAAGAGTGAGAAAGTGATCCACCAAAAAGTGAGTGAGAGCCACAAGCCAAACTTGAGCGCCTCTTCGCCTAGAGAGAAAAACCTAGTCCTATTTGCCACCAAAAGTGAGATGAGAGAAGTGTGTGAGAACCCATCGAGTGTTATGCACTTTGTCCTTGTGTGCAAGGATGGGGAACCAAAAACTAACACCTCTCACGAGCTACCTTTAGTGTTTCAATCTCTTTTGCAGGAACTCCAAGATGTTTTCCCCGATGAGCTACCTCCGGGTCTACCTCATCTACGATGCATTGAGCATCGAATTGACCTCATCCCCGGAGCGCCCTACCAAACAAAGCTACATACTGCGTCAACCCCGAAGAAACTAAGGAGATCCAATGGCAAGTACAACAACTAATCGACAACGGTCATGTACGTGAAAGCCTAAGCCCTTGTGCCGTTCCGATTATACTTATCCCTAAGCAAGATGGAAGTTTTCGCATGTGCTCCGATTGTAGACCTATAAATGCTATTACCGTTCGCTATAGGCATCCCATTCCTTGCCTAGATGATATGCTTGATGAACTTAGCGGTGCCGCCTTTTCCTCAAAAATTGATCTTAAAAGTGGCTATTATCAAATCCGCATACAAGAAGGTGACGAATGGAAAACCACTTTCAAAACCAAATTTGGCTTGTACGAGTGGTTGGTTATGCCTATGGGTTTATCGGAAGCTCCCGGTACTTTCATGAGACTCATGCATTTTGTGCTTTGACCTTATATTGGAGTGTTTGTTGTGGTTTACTTTGATGATATTCTTGTGTTTAGCAAATCCATGAAAGAGCATCTTAATCATGTTAGGGTTGTTTTGCAAACGCTTCGCAAGGAACGTCTCTATGCCAACATGAAAAAGTGCACGTTTGGTGTTGACAAGCTAGTTTTCTTGGGTTTGTCGTTTCTTCCAAGGGTGTCCATGTTGATGAATCTAAAATTGTTGGTATGAAAACTTGGCCCCGACCCACCAATTTGCAACAAGTGCGTAGATTTCTTGGTCTTCCAGGTTTTTACCGTCGCTTTGTGAAGGATTTTAGCACTATTGCCGCTCCTTTGCATGCCTTGAGTAAGAAGAATGCTCCTTTTGTTTGGGGATCTTTGCGATCCACCGCTTTTGATGAGCTCAAGTCTTTGCTTACTCATGCTCCGATTCTTTCTTTGCCCAACTTGGACAAAACTTTTGAGGTTCATTGTGATGCAAGTGGTCAGGTTGGATGCGGCCTGGTTGGAGTGGCCAGGCGCCGGCGGCACAAGGCAAGGCGGGCGGCGCAAGGCGGGGAAGCGGTGAGTTCCGCTGGGTGCGGCGACATCGCAGCACAGCAGGCGGCAGCAACAACAATCGGCGTAGGAACTAGCGGCAGCAGCAGCAAGAGAAGCGACAGTGTGACTGCTGCAGCAGCTAGTAGAGATAAAGTGCAGCAGCACGCACATACGCGTACGCTGGAGCTCGGACAAGCTTGAGGACGGCGACTATGACAACGAATCGAGGGGGGCGGGTTACGGAGGCGGAACAAAGCGGGAATGAGGGGGAATTGGAGGCGCAGCTCACAGCGAAGCTCGTGGAGACTTGATGAAGCCGGAGGGGTCGAGGGAGAGCGGATCAACGGCGAGGTCGTGGCGGGTGTGCGTGGGGAGGAGCCCGATGGCGAGCGCTGGCGACGGCCTGGAGACGAGCCGAGGGGCGTAGAGGAAGGAGATGACGACGGCGGACCGCCTGGACGCTCTGGCGTAGCTCGGGGTGGCCGATGGCCGCGGGGTCGATGAGGGCACGGCGACGACCGCCGGGATTCGCGTTGGGGAGAAGATAGTGGCACGAGGGAGAGAAGGGGAATTGAGCTAGGGTCCGGGAGGAGGGAGAGAGCGGTCTTGTAGGGCGCCAGGGGGCATGGATGGCCGCCCCGTGGCCATTGGCGCCGTGTACGGTCGCCCTGCGTCCACGAGCGCCCGATGAATAGAGGAAGGGGACAACCTGGCGTTGGGCTGGGCTTCAGTGTGGGGTGTTGGGCCAAAGTGCACCTTGACTTTAGTTTTTTTAACTCTTTGCTATTTTGTATTTTCTACTACTGTTTTGCATCAAGTTGGGCCACCAAATGATTTTTTGCTTTGAACGAAACTTTGCACATAAATCTAACACAAAAGCTAAGAGTGGCACAAAAAGTTTGGGTCAATTGGAAACTCATAAACATTTGTTTATTATGAAAAGGTTATGTTTGTTGCAGTTGGACCACTTTATATTTTACTAGAGATTAATCGTAGAGCCAAATGATGTTGGTTTCAACCTGACAAATGATCATGGGAATTTATGCTAAAATTCGAACATTTTAGTTTTATAGTTTGAAGAAAATAATAATTTGACTTGTTATTTAAGTTTTGGGTTTGACTCCGACTTTCATCTAGTGGCAAATTGGCTTAATAAAATATGATGACATGGCACATTAGGGTGAGGTCATTGTAGCTTAATTATTGTGGTGTTACAATTGAATTATTAAATTGTGTTAATTTAATTTTTATTAGGTGGGCTCAAGATACCTTGATTACTTGATAGCTTGAAAGCGAATATGTTAGCGGCACAACTCTGACCAAAGTCACTGGGAGTATCTCTTTCAACATGGGTGATGTGAGGAAAGACCTTCTACATGTAATAACGAGAACTTACTTGCTAGGCTGCTTCAGATGGGTCTTTCACTTTGCTGTCCAGCTTCGTGTGTTGGTCCTTGCGTACCCATACATAATCCACAGCTAAGTGGTACCACATATCACTTTATGAGGCACCTATACTATTTTTCTTGCTTTCTCTTTCTGAAACTATCTATTTGTATTGCAGTTCTAGTTTGTTATATGTTGGTTTCCCTGGTACCTCCAACTACCAATACCTCTTTTCACGATTTGTCTTGACTTGACTACAATAAAAGGTTGTCCACCTACATTCTGGTTTGCTTCATTGATCATCTCTATTATTGGGCATAACTCAAATTCTAATCGCTGACTCACTCATTAAAAGAGGTGGGTCGAAACATTGTTTACTAGATGTCGAAAGACTACATTTTATGTACTTGAGCTGGAGGTTGATATTTTGATCTTGTTTGCATTGTAGGATTTAGATGAACTGTACGTGATCATAAGTCAATATGAAAATGGCCTTTCTCCATTTGCCGAAGTATGAAAATCATGGCTTGTAATAGTTAAAAGTTCCATTCAACATTTGAGTTATAAAAGAGCATTTGACGTAGTATTGTTTCCAGCAAACATTTGTTATCCCTAATACCACTTTTTGTTTAACTCCTGAAGCTTGGAGTATTTGTGTTCATCGAGAAGCACACTTTGTACGATGCCATTCCTGACAAGGCTTGGGTGATTGTTAATTTCTTTAGGAATATGCTAGGTATGCATAATCATTGAAACATAAGAAAAGTAAATTCTGCATTTGATTTTTTTCCCGTTGTTCCTATTGAAATCCCTTCGAGGGATGCTGCTTATGTTGCTATTGTTGCTGCTTACCATCAATAATAGTAAGATAGATGAATGTTACATATTTAGAAAGACTGAGAAACAACTTAAAAATAGGACATGTACATACTTGACATTTCACAAGTTCAGCCTTATAGAACATCGAGCACACATTAATGAATGGTCTAAAAGACCGCAGAATATACTTGTAGCGAATGGTAGCACAAAAATAACATCAGCTTCTCCTACATATTCTCACGTTCATATCAGTTTCATTACACCAATATGGAGGAAAATCATAGAAAAAACACATAAAACTTGATTAAGGCAAAAAAAACAAAAACACATGCTCAGGTTATGTGATTTTAACAACAGATAAGTTACCTCCATGCTCAGGTTATACATAGGTGGCGTGTCAATGAGAAATGCACACATATGAGATGTCAAATATTATATAGTACTGAAATGCACTTAACATCCTCCAAAGAGTCCAAAATATACTTACAACCAATTACACTTACAGAGGCAATAATTGCACAGCCACTACCATCACACATAAACACTTTCATGTGGTGATACTCATGCAAGCTACACAAGATTATTAAGTGCGTACTTAAGGTTGTAAAGACTTCCTTATAGACAATGTTCTTCATCGAGGCCTGTAAGGAAACAATAGGTCTTTTTTGCTTCTTTGGTTTATTTGTTTGCTTCTTGCTCTTCTCTTTCTCCTTCTCGATGAGGATCTTTATGTTTCTCTTTGTGGTGGCTCTAGACAACATGACATGGAGTTGACCATGAGAGAACATCGCATTAGGTAGGCACATGCCGACAATCGGGATGGTCTGCCATTGTTCCTTGTTAATCGTCATATCAAAGCTAAGCCTAAAGAGGAAACTGCTTCCTCTTGAACTTGAATGGAAACAAGTCATTGTCAGACGGGCATAGCGGTATCCGAGGAAGGAAGACCCTCCTTCCCACGTGTTGTCCAATCATGATTTCTGCGTCGATGGCATTCCTCTCAAAACCTCATACCACAAGCCTCGTCCCATTACACAGTCAGTTAGCTAGATCATTGTTCCTCAGAAGTATGACATGGTAGTTCATCTTCAGTTTGAGTGCATGCAAAGGCAGACCATTGGGAGTCAATCCGTTCAGGAACTCGGGAGCATAGTAGCCATATGGGTCGTCCTTTTCACTATCAAAGCTATGGTGGATTACTTCTTCTCCCTAAAAACGCTCTATCATGCGTATGTTTATCTTATCAACGTTGCCATTCGTCATGGAGAGGATTGCGTGAGAAGTCATGTAATTTGGGTCATACATGTTGTCATATAGACCAGGAAATACATGGCAATAAGCTTCTCCAGGTCATCAACCTCGCCTGTAGACGGCACACAAATATCTTCAGGGAGTCGTCTGTTGCCTTAATTGTCAGCTTCCTCGGTGTCATTGCCTACACTTAGCAAGTAATCCGCAAACAACGTGTCATTATGAGCCCTCATGTTGGTGAAGAGCCGTAGATGGTGCATAGCCTTTGAGAGATGAGAACTTCGAAGGGTGCATCCCCTCCTGACAACCAGAAGAACCTGCTAGAAGTCCCCGCCAAAACAACAGTCTTTCCTCCAAAGGGTCGGTCCCGTCTTCCAAAATTTCACGCATGTTATTGTCCAGTGCCTCGACTGCCTGTTACTTAGTCATGGTGGCCTCGTCCCATAGTATCAATGAGGCCATCCTTAGTAGCTTGGCGATCCCACTCTGCTTGGTGAAGCTTCATGAGGCGCAACTCAATGGGATCTTGAACCTCGAGTTGGCAATCCTGCCTCCAAGCATCATGGAAGTGGCGATGCCCGATGTCGCGGTAGCAATAGTGATGTTGCCCTTGCTCCGAACCTTGGTGACCAGCGCCCTATATAAGAAGGACTTCCCTGTACCTCCCAGGCCATCAAAAATAATACACCACCATCACCGTGGTCAACTGCCACTAGTATCTTGTCGTACACAACCCTCTGCTCAAAGTTTAGTGATGATGCCAATTTAGTGTCGTTTACATCAAACTCGACCATGGATTCCTTGATGACCTCTCTAGTGTCGCCCCTAGTTGGGTCGAACATATCATCGATGCGTGGAAGAGCAAAATCAACTATGTGTTTTCCCATGGACTGCAACATACCCCTATTGTCAAGCAACCCCATCTGCTCCACCTCATTCGGGCTCGTGTGTGATCGACGATAGTGATCAAACATAGGCTAGAAGTGCCTATCCCATAAACCATGCACGTCGCCTGGCTCATAGTGCACCAAGATAGTTGCAAAGAGCCTCTGACCGAACATGCCATCGCCCACTACTCTGCCTCAGTAAGACAATCGTCGAGCATGTTGTCTGCCTCGATGAGTCCCAGACTCTCAGCAGCCTCTCGAAAGCTACCACACAGCCTTTCGTCCAAGGTGAGCAGGTCCTCGAAGGATGTCTTGCCCAGAAGATGGTTTGGCAACACTAGCAGATAGTATTGCTCCCCCTCGGCAGGATTGGCAGACACGATTCGACCTATTTGATAATGCTCTACCTACGGCTTCCAATACTTCGGTCCCTTCTGCCAAGTGAAGCTTCCAGGAAAATCCTTGTACAATATTTGCCTAGCCCATGGGTGAACCTGGTTGGCCTTGAAATACTCTGTCAACATGGATTTGGAAGCATTTTTAGAGGCGACGACGTCGGTCAAGTCAGCTTGCCCATTGAATGCTACCCTATGCATATACGGGAGATGAAGAGGCAACTATAGGATAAACGGGGAGTTGGCACATAGGGGGAAGCCAAATATCCTCCACATCGCCTCCGGAGGAGTAACCCACCTCGCGTCGATGTATCTTTTGATCTCATCAATGTTACCATCGGTGTCGGGTTGGTCGATAATGAAAGAAGCCCTATCATACCCCTTATATATGTACTTGTAAAGGTATTTGATGACCTTTATGCGGGAGCAGACCTCAACATTGATGTGGCAATTGAACATCATCAGAAGGTAAGGGTTATACGGCACAACCCATCTATTGTCCAACATTTTACCCCGGACCTTAGCCCGCTGACCATCGTCTCTATGTCGATAAACTGGGTATGAGTCCTTGCCCTGTGTCGTGTTTTCATTGAACGGACGCGGGTATATGCACTTGCACTCATTCCTTTGCATGCACACATTTTTGGGGTTGAGAGCATCGCATGGTCCGTGCATCACATGTTTGAACACCAAGGTGTAGAGTTTCGGATACTCCTGCTTGTCTAGGAGCTCGACGGAGATGAGTCGGTCATGCTGCTCTGGAACAACGAGCTTATATGTTGAATCCATGATCAAGAGAAATTGTGCATGGGAAAGGCCCCTCTATTGGAACTCAACTACGTATACGACAACAACACCCAAGATATGCTTCTTGAACAACATCTCTTTCATAGCCTCTAGCTTGCCATGGAACATGCGAGCCACAAGATCAGGTCGGTCCTGGGCTGTCTGACCAAGAAACTGTTGGGGAACGTTGCAGAAAATAAAAAATTTCCTACGGTTAACCAAGATCCATCTATGAGTGTAACACCCCGGATGTAACTTTCCATATTTGTAACTCCAACTCTTGCCATTTTCGGATATGTGCTATGATATTCCCTCCGTGGTTGGGTTTTGTTTTCGTTTTGCATTTTGTCCATATCATGCATCTCATATCATGTCAGCATGTGCATCTCATTTGCATACGTGTTCGTCTCATGATTCCGAGCATTTTCCCCGTTGTCCGTTTTGCAATCCGGCACTCCTATGTTCCCCGGCGTCCCCTTTTACATTTTTCCGTGTGCGGGTGTTGAACATTCTCGGAATGGACCGAGCCTTGCCAAGTGGCCCTGGTATATCACCGGTAGGCCACCTGTCAAGTTTCGGGTCATTTGGAGTTCGTTTGGTACTCCAACGGTTAACCGCACTCTCGCAAAGGCCTCTTTTAAGTTGCAGCCCAACAACCCTCCAAAACAGCCCAATAACCCATCTAACTCCCCTCCATGCCCTCGGTCGTTCGATCACGATCGTGTGGGCGAAAACTACACCTCATTTGGACTCTCCTAGCTCCCCCTATGCCTATATACAACCCTTCCCCGAAATCCGGGCAAACCCTAGTCTCCCCGCTCCCCTCGCACCGCCGGACGAAATCCGGGCGGCCGGACACGTCCGCCCGCGCCGCCGGACGAATCGGGCCGCGCCACGTGTCCGGGCGGTCCCAGATCGCCGCCGACCCGCCGGCCCGCTTCGGCCCATGGTAGCACCATGCCCGTCGCCCTTGCTGCGCCGCCGCGCCAGGCTCGCCCGCCTCTGCTCGGCGCCGACCCGCCGCCCGCCTCCGGCCGCCCGCCTCACGCCGCGCAAGACCACATGCCGCCGCCGCCGCGCGCGCCATCGCGCGCATCGCCATGCCAGGCCACCAGGCTACATGTTGCCTGCCTGCTGCCGTCGTCGGCCCGCCTCCTCAAACCTGGCCGGCGAAGCTTCCCGCCCCGAAGCTCCGCTCCCGCTCCGGCGAACCTCGAGCAGCCCGCGCCCCAGATCCGATCGAAACCGCCAGGGTTGACTTTTCCCCGACCCCTATTTTTCTCTAAGTCCTTTTCTGCATTAATTTTCGTGCATTTTCATCGCATCACATCTGCGCACCCGTAGCTCCGTTTTGGGCGTATAATAAGTCAAATTGTTCGCCTCGAAGAGTACATCATTTCATTCCATTGCATGATTTACATTTGAGCTCATCTTGATGCCCGAAATGCTGTTGGAAGAGGGCTTCAGATCGTTAGTTCTAGAATCTTATCAGCACGAGCTCTTTTGTCATTTTTGCCATGAATTATGTGTGCACCTTATGAACTTGAGTCCTACATGTGAGTTGAACATTGCCATGCCATCTTTCCAGGGATGTTTGCCATGTATTTTTGTGAGTTATGTGGTGACTAGAACAAGCATGCAAAGTAGGGATGATGATGTTGCTGATTTCAGGAACTTAGTGTTTTCACTAAGTCTTGTCCTGCTGTTATTTTTATGCCATATGTTCATGTTGTTACAGAGAGATCCATGCCCTTTTTGAGCATGATAAGTAAGGGTGTTTTGAACATATGGATGTGCTCTATCCATCCATGCCTTTTTTGGCCATTATCGAGTAGTCTAGCATGTCATTTTTGTGCTCTACTTTTGCTTGAAAATGTTTCCTGGCAGATTGTTTGCATGAGATTCAATTTTCACGAGGTCATTGTAGTTGATCCGTGTATGCTATGATGTTGTTCTTGCCATGTATAGCTTCTATGCCATGTCTTCTTGATGGGTGTATGCTTAGTTTATCATGAGATGCTCTGTAGTGAGTGCATCGAGCTCACGAACATGCCTACTCGTTATCTGTTTTTGCCATGCCCAGTTTTTCTGCCAAGTCTGAAATCTGTAATAAAACTTGCAATGTTTACATGGGTGCCATCATTTCTTAGAGTCCTTTTTGGCTTATGGTCAGTATGGGACTATTGATATATGCTTTGAGTAGAATCATGTCATGCCTTGTTTTGCTATTATAAGTTCCTGTAGCATGTTGTTTGCTTGCTCTAAACATGCCTTCACGATGTTAATTTCGGCATGCTAGTATTTTCACTAAGTCTGTGAACCCGATATTTTAGCACTTTCACCATGCTTGTTTGAACATGTTATGATGCGATTGAGCCGTAGCTCAGTGTTCCTCTTTTGTTAAGCATCTCCTGTAGATCGCTGCCATATGCTTTGTTTTTATGTTGGGGTGTTGTAGCATAGTTTCTTGTTGCTTGCTAAGTAGCATCGGGCTGTTAAACGCAGATTTGCGTCATTCTTGTTTTGCTTGTCATTTGCAAACCGTGCATCCGATTCCGGTGATCTTTATATCGATTTCACCCGAAATCATCTCATCTTTCCAGCGGCATACTTGGTTTGCCAAGATGATGCCTTGTTCATCATTTTCCTTCCGGAGCACACATATGCATTGCATATCACATCTCGCATCGCATGTCATGTATTGCATCATATTGCTTGTGCATTGCTCCTTGTTTGATTGTGGTTCCGTTGCTTGTGTTCTTGCTTTGGGTAGAGCCGGGAGACGAGTACGTGAACAAGGAGCCTGTTGAGAACGCCTACGAGGATCAAGCCTTCGACAACTCTGAGAACCTTGCAGGCAAGATGACCATACCTTCGAAATCACTTCTATCTTTGCTTGCTAGATGCTCGCTCTTTTGCTATGCCTATGTTGCGATACCTACCACTTGCTATATCATGTCACCCATATTCCCATGTCAAACCTCTAACCACCCATGTCCTAGCAAACCGTTGTTTGGCTATGTTACCACTTTTGCTCAGCCCCTCTTATAGCGTTGATAGTTGCAGGTGAAGATGAAGTTTGTTCCTTGTTGGAACACGGATATTTTGGGATATCACAATATCTATTGTTTTAATTAATGCATCTATATACTTGGTAAAGGGTGGAAGGCTCGGCCTTATGCCTGGTGTTTTGTTCCACTCTTGCCACCCTAGTTTCCGTTATACCGGTGTTATGTTCCTTGATTTTGCGTTCCTTACGCGGTCGGGTGATTTATGGGACCCCCTTGACAGTTCGCTTTGAATAAAACTCCTCCAGCAAGGCCCAACCTTGGTTTTACCATTTGCCACCTACACCCTTTTTTTTCCCTTGGGTTTTCGCGAGCCCGAGGGTCATCTTTATTTTAGCCCCCCCGGGCCAATGCTCCTCTGAGTGTTGGTCCAAACTAGAGCCACTTGCGGTGCCATACCGAGGCAACTTGGGGTATCTTCGGTTGCGACGTAGTGTTCATCCGGTGTGCCATGAGAACGAGATATGTGCAGCTCCTATCGGGATTTGTCGGCACAGTCGGGTGGTCTTGCTGGTTTAGTTTTACCATTGTCGAAATGTCTTGATGTACCGGGATACCGAGTCTGATCGGAGTGTCTTGGGTGAAGGTCTATTCCTTTGTTGATCGCGAGAGCTTGTTATGGGCTAAGTTGGGACACCCCTGTAGGGTATTATCTTTCGAAAGCCGTGCCCGCGGTTATGAGGCAGATGGGAATTTGTTAATGTCCGGTTGTAGAAAACCCGAAGTTGACCTTAATTAAAATACATCAACCGTGTATGTAACCGTGATGGTCTCTTCTCGGCGGAGTCCGGAAGTGAACACGTGTTGGAGTTATGTTTGACGAGGTTGCTTTAGGATCACTTCTTGATCACTACTAGCTTCGCGACCGTGCCTTGCTTCTCTTCTCGCTCTCTTTTGCGTGCATAGAAACCATGTATGCTAGTCGCTTGCTGCAGCTCCACTTCTTGACACCAACCTTCCCTTAAGCTTAAATAGTCTTGATCTCGCGGGTGTGAGATTTACGAGTCCCGTGGCTCCTGATTCTACCAAAAGCAGATGCAGTACGGTGATGCCGGTAGAGATGGCGAACCGAGCGAAGTGGGAATTTGATGAGGCCCTTGGTCGTTACTATGTTTCATTTCAGACGATTAGTAGTGGAGCCCAGCTAGCGATCGGGATCTGTGTTGCATTTGGGGTAGTCTTCTTTTATTTTGGTTCCGTAGTCGGACCTTGATTGTAAACTGAATGATGGATGTTTATTTTTGTATTGTGTGAAGTGGCGACTGTAAGCCAACTATGTATCTCTTTCCCTTATGTATTACATGGATTGTGCGAAGATTACCTCACTTGCGACATTGCTTTCAATGCGGTTATGCCTCTAAGTCGTGCTTCGACACGTGGGAGATATAGCCGCATCGAGGGCGTTACAAGTTGGCAATCAGAGCCATCCCCGACCTTAGGAGCCCCCACTGCTTGATCATTTTTTAGCGGCCGAGTTGTGTCTAGAAAAATGTTTTGAGTCATTTAGGATTATATATATCGGAGAGTTAGGAATTCTTTTTACTCCTCAGGCCTTCGTCGCTCTGGTGAGGTCTCCTGACGTAGAAGTTTTGACTGTCCTCTCCTCAAATTTCACTAAAAAAAATTTTAGGATCACGCGGGTATCTTAGAATCGTTCCGATGGTTTTATGATGACAACATTGTCTTGGTGCCTCCCGTCAGCAGGGGTTTTTTTTTAGTGGAGGTGTCCCGGGGAGTTGAGCTCCGAGGTGTTGTCGTCATAATTTTATCGTTGCAGTTCTGGAATACCTGAGTTTAGTATGCCGACATCGAAAATCTCTTTTATGCAGTCCGTTGGTGAGATAACCCCGCTAACCCAAAGATCTTGTGGTGAGTACGGAGTATTGCCATGACTCGTATAACGGATGCTTTTCAAGGTTGAGGTACACGATTTCGAAGGTTTCTTGGTTATGTGTTGAAGGATGGATACAACTGGATGTAGGGATTGTTAGTTTGGGTGAGATATATTGCTCCCTGTATCCCCAACACTGATTGCATAACCGAAAGTTTCGGGAGTTTATAGGTGGGATTCAAGTAGCTCTAGCATTTCTTCCGCAGATATTTGGTTTGTGATTGGGTAATCCTTACCACTTATTTGTTCCATTCATACCTTGTTTTTATTTTCATTCATCAATCTCTTATCAAGTGGCTTCTCACCTTAATGGACGTGATGTTTACTTTGGAATTCATTCGTTCATCCCTGTTCGAATGTTTATTGTGAAGACAATATGTTGCAATTTCTATCCGTTGATTCAACTTGTCTATCTGTCTATCAAGATGCTAACGGATGTCACCCTCTTTAGGATGGCTCCACCAACGCGTCAGAATCCGGAACGCAGTGATGGGAGTCAGGCAAACCCTCCACCTCCACCTCCACCTCCGCCTCCGGAGGCATGGCAAACTTTGATGGCAACCACTAACGCCAACGCCGTTGTTGATCCAGTGATGCAAGAGCGTAACCAAGGCCAAGGCAACCAAGGGAATCACGGTCAAGGGCAGTTCTATCATCACCACGTTTCCTACACTCAACCAATTCCTTGCAAATCAGCCAAAGTCTTTCACCATCGTGTCGAGGCCACGACGCCGACGATTGGCTCGTGGATATCAACAAGCATTTGAATGCAGCAATGTCGACACGAGGACTACGTCAAGTTCGCGTCTTTTCAGCTCAAGGATCAGCGGCTGATTGGTTCCAAAGAATACAAGGATTCCAGAGGTGGTCGAGTGATTACTTGACTGATTTGCCGGGACTTTAAAGCTCACCACATTCCTACCGGTGTTGTTGAGAGCAAGCGTGAGAGTTCCGCAATCTCAAGCAAGGAAACATGTCGATGTACTGAATACAACATACAGCCAGAAACTTGCTCGCTTCGCTAAACAAGACGTTCTCGATGAGAAAAGTATGATCTATCGCCAGAGGTGGCCTTAGAGAGGATCTGCAGTTAGCTCTTGTTCTTTTGAGCCTACTCAGTTTGATCAATTCTACAATATGGCCCTCAAGCTAGAAGGTGCTCAGCTCAAGTGTGAGGCTCCAAAGAAGAGAATCGGGGATGCAGTTCGGTCTTCTTCTTCCTCTCAAGTGGCGACAAAGCAGCAAAAGTTCTACCTTCCTCCTCCTCCGTTCCGTCGGCCTTATCGCAGAAGAACTCGGTGGTCGTGGATCTTCCCACCCACCCAACCCAAGCTACCGAACAAGTCTCAGCCTCAAGCTCCAAGGTCAAATGCTCCTTATCACCGTCCGCCTCAGAGGTGACTGCAACAAGTGCCGCAGAAGGGTCACTATGCGAACAAATGCCATAACCAAAGGCGCCTTCCTCCTCCTCCTCCTCCTGTGAGGTCTTCAAGCAATGCAGTGGTCAAGCATAATCCAAAGTATGCAAAGGTGAATATGATGAATGCAGCTCAAGCAGAGGATTCTTCAGACGTGATAATGGGTAACCTTCCAGTTAACTCTATTCCTGCAAAAGTCTTATTTGATACTAGTGCATCGCTTTCTTTCATTTCAAGACCTTTTGTTGCCAAGCATGAGTTTGTGACGGAAAAGATTCTGTCCCGTTGAAGATTGTGTCCCGGGTAAGCAAATGACATCTAATAATTGTGTCCTGGATGTTTCTATCAAGATGGGCGACTATAGATTTCTGGCTAAACCAATTGTTCTTGGTGACTCTGATATTGATCTAATTCTTGGGATGGACTAGCTTTCAAAGACAAGGCTCAACTTGATTGTGCTTGCCAGCAGATTCAATTGACACACCCTTCCGAGGATGTTATCATCTATGCCGCTCGTGATGAAACCATTCGGTTGTTTTCTCTCAATGAGAAGGGCGAGTTGGATGCTATCTCTCAGATTCCAGTTGTTTGTGAGTACCAAGATGTCTTTCCAGAAGAGCTTCCGGGTATGCCTCCTCATCGGCCAGTCGAATTCGTTATCGATCTTGAGCCCGCATCGAACCCGCTTGCAAGCGTCCTTACAAGCTTGGACCCAAGGAGCTGAAAGAATTGAAGAAGCAGCTCGATGAACAAGAGCGTCTGGTTTGATCGGACCGAGTTCATCTCCATGGGGATGTGGAGTTCTTTTGTCCGAGAAGAAGGATGGCACGGACCGACTTTGCGTCGATTATCGCCCATTGAACAAGAAGACAATCAAGAACAAGTATCCACTTCCCAACATCAATGAGCTATTCGAGCAACTCAAAGGTGCTAAAGTATTCTCCAAGCTTGACCTCCGTATGGGTTATCATCAGATTCGCATTCGTGAACAAGATATTCCCAAGACAAAGATTCGAACAAGCTTTGGTTCTTATGAATATTGTCATGTCTTTCGCCTTGTCAATGCTCCTCCAACTTTCTCTCGCATGATGAACTTTATCTTCAACCCCTACACCAATGATTTCGTCTTGGTGTATCTCGATGATATTTTGGTCTTCTCCAAGAACAAGCAGGATCATGCCAAACATTTGCGATTGGTGCTCGACAAGCTCAGAGAGCATCAATTCTATGCGAAGTTTTCCAAATGTGAGTTCTGGCTTGATGAAGTTCTTTATCTTGGTCACATCATTTCAGCCAAGGGCATCGCTGTTAATCCCGAGAAGGTGTCTTCAATTGTGAATTGGGAACCTCCTCAGAATGTCAAGTAGCTCCGCAGTTTTCTCGGTCTTGCAAGCTATTGTCGAAGATTCGTTGAGAACTTCTCCAAGATTGCAAAGCCTCTTTCCAACCTCCTCCAGAAGCATGTCAAGTATGTCTGGACACCTGAGTGTGATGTCGCTTTCAACACCCTCAAAGAGAAGCTAGTTACTGACTCTGCCTTGACTCCTCCGATGAATCCAAGCCATTCAAGTTTTTCGTGATGCTTCCTTGCAAGGTCTCGGTGCTGTGTTAATGCAAGAGAAGAAGGTTGTGGCCTATACCTCTCGTCAGTTGAAGCCCAACGAAAAGAACTACCCCACTCACGATCTCGAGTCGGTGGCAGTTGTCCATGCATTGATAACATGGAGACATCTCTTGTTGGGAAGGAAAGTGGACATTTTCACCGATCACAAGAGTCTCAAGTATATCTTCACTCAACCAAACCTCAACCTCGAGCAAACTCGATGGGTCGAAATGATTCAAGAGTACAATCCAAGTATTGAATATACTCACGGCAAGGCGAATGTGATTGCAGATGCTCGAGCGAAAGGCTTATTGCAACAGTCTAATTCTCAAGCCCTTCCAACCGGATCTTTGTGAAGCTTTCCATAAGCTGAATCTTCAAGTTGTTCCTCAAGGTTTTCTTGCCAACCTCATAGTCTCTCCTACTTTGGAAGATCAAATTCGTGAGGCACAACTCCACGGATGCCATGGTGAAGAAGGTGAAACGTGGTATTGACAAGGGCATTTCCAAATACAAGTGCTATCGCTTGGATGACAAAGATACTCTTTTCTTCGAGGACCGTATTGTGGTTCCTAAAGGCGATCTGAGAAAAGTCATCATGAATGAGGCACACAATTCCCTCCTATCCATTAATCCTGGAAGTACGAAGATGTACCATGACCTCAAGCAGTCATATTGGTGGACTCGAATGAAGCGAGAAATTGCTCAATTCGTGAATGAATGTGATGTCTGCAGAAGGGTGAAAGCAGAACACCAAAGACCGGCTGGTCTCCTCCAACCTCTTGCTATTCCAGAATGGAAGTTTGATCATATCGAGATGGACTTCGTGACTGGTTTTCCTAAGTCCAAGTGTGGAAATGATGCTATCTTCGTTGTCATTGACAAGCTTACTAAAGTGGCTCATTTTCTTCCTGTCAAAGAATCTATCACAAGAGCTCATTTGGCAGAGCTATACACCTCCGTAATTGTCTCCTTGCACGGTATTCCACAATTGATCTCTTCAGACCATGGAAGCATCTTCACTTCTAAGTTCTGGGACTCCTTTCAGAAGGCCATGGGCACCAACATTTGTTTCAGCACAGCTTTCCATCCTCAAACAAGTGGCCAAGTCGAGCGAGTCAATCAAATCCTTGAAGATATGCTCAGGGCTTGTGTCATTTCTTTTGGCATGAAGTGGGAAGATTGTCTTCTATATGCCGAGTTCTCCTACAACAACAGCTTCCAAGCAAGTTCGGGCAAGGCCCCATTCGAAATTCTCTATGGCAGAAAGTGCCGTACTCCTCTCAATTGGACCGAGACAGGTGAACGCCAACTTCTTGGCAACGACTTGATCACAGAAGCCGAAGAAATGTGCAAAGTCATTCGTGAGAATCTTAAAGCCGCTAATCGCGCGGAAGGGCTACTATGATGACAAGCACCGTGATGTGGCTTTTGAAATCGGAGACCATGTCTACCTCGCGTCTCCAATGAAAGGTACTCGCCGCCGGTATCAAAGGAAGCTTGCCCCTAGATACGTGGGTCCTTTCAATATCATTGGCAAAAGAGGCGATCTCGCCTATCAACTTGAGCTTCCATCCAACTTTGCAAAGCGTGCACGATGTGTTTCACGTGTCACAGCTTCGCAAGTGCTTCAAGATTCTGAGCGCACTATCAACTTTGAAGAAATTGACCTCCAAGAAGATCTCTCTTATCATGAGCACCCGTTGCTATTCTTGAAGAAACCGAGCGCAAGACTCGCAACAAGTCAATCAAATTCACGAAAGTGAAGTGGTCACACCATTCGACCGAGAAGCCACACAGGGCGCGAGGATCACCTCCATTCGAATATCCGGAGTTCTTTCAGTCCTAGATCTGGGGCGAGATCCTCTTGTAGTGGTGGAGTGTTGTAACACCCGGATGTAACTTTCCATATTTGTAACTCCAACTCTTGCCATTTTCGGATATGTGCTATGATATTCCCTCCGTGGTTGGGTTTTGTTTTTGTTTTGCATTTTGTCCATGTCATCCATCTCATATCATGTCATCATGTGCATCTCATTTGCATACGTGTTCGTCTCATGATTCCGAGCATTTTCCCCGTTGTCCGCTTTTGCAATCCGCACTCCTATGTTCCCGGCGCCCCTTTTACATTTTTTAGTGTGCGGGTGTTGAACATTTTCGAATGGACCGAGCCTTGCCAAGTGGCCCTGGTATATCACCGTAGACCACTGTCAAGTTTCGGGTTATTTGGAGTTCGTTTGGTACTCAACGGTTAACCGCGACTCGCAAAGGCCTCTTTTAAGTTGCAGCCCAACAACCCTCCAAAACAGCCCAATAACCCATCTAACTCCCTCCATGCCCTCGGTCGTTTGATCACGATCGTGTGGGCGAAAACTACACCTCATTTGGACTCTCCTAGCTCCCCCTATGCCTATATATACAACCCTTCCCCGAAATCCGGGCAAACCCTAGTCTCCCGCTCCTCGCGCCACGGACGAAATCGGGCGGCGGACACATCTGCCCGCGGCCGGACGAATCGGGCGCGCCACGTGTCCGGGCGGTCCCTAGATCGCCGCCCACCCCGGCCCGCTTCGGCCATGACACAGCCCATGAGCGTCGCCGCTAGCGCGCCGCGCCAGCTGCGCCGCCTACTGCTCGGCGCCGGCCCGCCGCCGCGCCGCCGCCGCCCGCCTCCGGCCGCCCGCCTCTCACTGCCGCGCCTTGCCAGGCCAGGCCGCCGCGCGCCACCGCGCCCGCCCGTCCGCGCCGCGCCAGCGCCGCGCCGTCGGCCCGCCTCCTCCGACCAGCCGAAGCTTCCCGGCCCGAAGCTCCGCTCCGCTCCGGCGAACCTCGAGCAGCCCGCGCCCCAGATCCGATCGAAACCGCCAGGGTTGACTTTTCCCCGACCCCTATTTTTCTCTAAGTCCTTTTCTGCATTAATTTTCATGCATTTTCATCGCATCACATCTTTGCACCCGTAGCTCCGTTTTGGGCGTATAATATGTCAAATTATTTGTCTCGAAGAGTACATCAATTCATTCCATTACGTGATTTGCATTTGATCTCATCTTGATGCCCGAAATGCTGTTGGAAGAGGGCTTCAGATCGTTAGTTCCAGAATCTTATCAGCACGAGCTCTTTTGTCATTTTTGCCATGAATTATGTGTGCACCTTATGAACTTGAGTCCTACATGTGAGTTGAACATTGCCATGCCATCTTTCCAGGGGTGTTTGCCATGTATTTTTGTGAGTTATGTGGTGACTAGAACAAGCATGCAAAGTAGGGATGATGATGTTGTTGATTTGAGAACTTAGTGTTTTCACTAAGTCTTGTCCTCATTGTTATTTTTATGCCATATGTTCATGTTGTTACAGAGAGATCCATGCCCTTTTTGAGCATGATCAGTAAGGGTGTTTTGAACATATGGATGTGCTCTATCCATCCATGCCTTTGTTGGCCTTTATCGAGTAGTCTAGCATGTCATTTTTGTGCTCTACTTTTGCTTAGAGTCCTTTTTGGCTTATGGTCAGTAAGGGACTATTGATATATGCTTTGAGTAGAATCATGTCATGCCTTGTTTTGCTATTATAAGTTCCTGTAGCATGTTGTTTGCTTGCTCTAAACATGCCTTCCTGATGTTAATTTCTGGCATGCTAGTATTTTCACTAAGTCTGTGAACCTGATATTTTTAGCACTTTCACCATGCTTGTTTGAACATGTTATGATGTGATTGAGCCGTAGCTCAGTGTTCCTCTTTTGTTAAGCATCTCCTGTAGATCGCTGCCATATGCTTTGTTTTTATGTTGGGGTGCTGTAGCATAGTTTCTTGTTGCTTGCTAAGTAGCATCGGGCTGTTAAACGCAGATTTGCGTCATTCTTGTTTTGCTTGTCATTTGCAAACCGTGCATCCGATTCCGGTGATCTTTATATCGATTTCACCCGAAATCATCTCATCTTTCCAGAGGCATACTTGGTTTGCCAAGATGATGCCTTGTTCATCATTTTCCTTCCGGAGCACACATATGCATTGCATATCACATCTCGCATCGCATGTCATGTATTGCATCATATTGCTTGTGCATTGCTCCTTGTTTGATTGTGGTTCCGTTGCTTGTGTTCTTGCTTTGGGTAGAGCTGGGAGACGAGTACGTGAACGAGGAGCCTGTTGAGAACGCCTACGAGGATCAAGCCTTCGACAACTCTGAGAACCTTGCAGGCAAGATGACCATACCTTCGAAATCACTTCTATCTTTGCTTGCTAGATGCTCGCTCTTTTGCTATGCCTATGCTGCGATACCTACCACTTGCTATATCATGTCACCCATATTGCCATGTCAAACCTCTAACCACCGATGTCCTAGCAAACCGTTGTTTGGCTATGTTACCGCTTTTGCTCAGCCCCTCTTATAGCGTTGATAGTTGCAGGTGAAGATGAAGTTTGTTCCTTGTTGGAACACGGATATTTTGGGATATCACAATATCTATTGTTTTAATTAATGCATCTATATACTTGGTAAAGGGTGGAAGGCTCGGCCTTATGCCCGGTGTTTTGTTCCACTCTTGCCACCCTAGTTTCCGTTATACGGTGTTATGTTCCTTGATTTTATGCGTTCCTTACGCGGTCGGGTGATTTATGGGACCCCTTGACAGTTCGCTTTGAATAAAACTCCTCCAAAGAAGGCCCAACCTTGGTTTTACCATTTGCCACCTACACCCTTTTTTTTCCCTTGGGTTTTCGCGAGCCCGAGGGTCATCTTTATTTTAGCCCCCGGCCAATGCTCCTCGAGTGTTGGTCCAAACTAGAGCCACTTGCGGTGCCATACGAGGCAACTTGGGGTATCTTCGGTTTGCGACGTAGTGTTCATCGGTGTGCCCCGAGAACAAGATATGTGCAGCTCCTATCGGGATTTGCGGCACGATCGGGTGGTCTTCTTGGTTTAGTTTTACCATTGTCGAAATGTCTTGATGTACCGGATACCGAGTCCGATCGGAGTGTCTTGGGTGAAGGTCTATTCTTCGTTGATCGCGAGAGCTTGTTATGGGCTTGTTGGGACACCCTGCAGGTATTATCTTTCAAAGCCGTGCCGCGGTTATGAGGCAGATGGGAATTTGTTAATGTCCGGTTGTAGAAAACCCGAAGTTGACCTTAATTAAAATACATCAACCGTGTATGTAACCGTGATGGTCTCTTCTCGGCGGAGTCCGGGAAGTGAACACGGTGTTGGAGTTATGTTTGACGCAGGTTGCTTTAGGATCACTTCTTGATCACTACTAGCTTCGCGACCATGCCTTGCTTCTCTTCTCGCTCTCTTTTGCGTGCATAGAAACCATGTATGCTAGTCGCTTGCTGCAGCTCCACTTCTTGACACCAACCTTCCCTTAAGCTTAAATAGTCTTGATCTCGCGGGTGTGAGATTGCTGAGTCCCCGTGGCTCACAGATTCTACCAAAACAGATGCAGGTACCGGTGATGCGGTAGCAGATGGCGAATCGAGCTGAAGTGGGAATTTGATGAGGCCCTTGGTCGTTACTATGTTTCATTTCAGACGATTAGTAGTGGAGCCAGTTAGGCGATCGGGATCTGTGTTGCATTTGGGGTAGTCTTCTTTTATTTTGGTTCCGTAGTCGGACCTTGATTGTAAACTGAATGATGGATGTTTATTTATGTATTGTGTGAAGTGGCGACTGTAAGCCAACTATGTATCTCTTTCCCTTATGTATTACATGGATTGTGCGAAGATTACCTCACTTGCGACATTGCTTTCAATGCGGTTATGCCTCTAAGTTGTGCTTCGACACGTGGGAGATATAGCCGCATCGAGGGCGTTACAATGAGTTCATCTAAGCAATGAGTGATAGGAGTGCATCTACATACCCTTGTAGATCGCGAGCGGAAGCGTTCAAGAGAACGGGGATGATGGAGTCGTACTCGCCGTGATCCAAATCACCGATGACCAAGTGCCGAACGGACAGCACCTCCGCGTTCAACACACGTACGGAGCGGATGACGTCTCCTCCTTGTTGATCCAACAAGGGGGAAGGAGAGGTTGAGGAAGAAGGCTCCAGCAGCAGCACGATGGCGTGGTGGTGGTGGAGAGGCAGTACTCCGACAGGGCTTCGCCAAGCTCTTAACGGAGGAGGAGAGGTGTTGGGGAGGGGAGGGGCTGCGCCTTGGATGTTGTGTGCAGCCCTCCCCTCGCCCCTCTATTTATAAGGGAAGGGGGAAGGGGGCCGGCCCCTCTAGATGAGATCTAGAGGGGGGCGGCGGCCAAGGGAGGGGGCTTGCCCCCCAAGCAAGGGACGCCCCCACTAGGGTTTCCCCCCCAACCCTAGGCGCATGAGCCCAAGGGGGGGTGCCCAGCCCTCTAGGGGCTGGTTCCCTGCCCACTACGGCCCATGAGGCCCTCCGAGAGAGGTGGCCCCTCCTGGTGGACCCCCGGAACCCCTCCGGTGTCCCCGGTATAATACCGATATGCCCCCAAAACTTTCCGGTGTCCATATGACAACTTCCCATATATAAATCTTCACCTTCGGACCATTCCGGAACTCCTCGTGACGTCCGGGATCTCATCCGGGACTCCAAACAACATTCGATAATCACATACAAGTCTTCCTAATAACCCTAGCATCACCGAACCTTAAGTGTGTAGACCCTACGGGTTCGGGAATCATGCAGACATGACCGAGACAACTCTCCGGTCAATAACCAACAGCGGGATCTGGATACCCATGTTGGCTCCCACGTGTTCCACGATGATCTCATCGGATGAACCACGATGTTGAGGATTTAAGCAATCCCGTATACAATTCCCTTTGTCAATCGGTACGTTACTTGCCTGAGATTTGATCGTCGGTATCCCAATACCTCGTTCAATCTCAAGCATCGCAAGTCACTTTACTCAGACAAGAATGCATGATCCGTGACCAAACACTTGGTCACTTTGAGCTCATTATGATGATGCATTACCGAGTGGGCCCAGAGATACCTCTCCGTCATAGGAGTGACAAATCCCGCCTCGATCCGTGTCAACCCAATGAAACTTTCGGAGATACCCGTAGTGCACCTTTATAGTCACCCGATTCGTTGTGACGTTTGGTACACCCAAAGCACTCCTACGGTATCCGAGAGTTACACGATCTCATGGTCTAAGGAAAAGATACTTGACATTGGAAAAGCTCTAGCAAACGAACTACATGATCTTGTGCTATGCTTAGGATTGGGTCTTGTCAGTCACATCATTCTCCTAATGATGTGATCCCGTTATCAACGACATCTAATGTCCATAGTCAGGAAACCATGACTGTCTGTTGATCAATGAGCTAGTCAACTAGAGCCTTACTAGGGACATATTATGGTCTATGTATTCCCACGTGTATTACGATTTCCGAATAATACAATTATAGCATGAATAAAGACAATTATCATGAACAAGGAAATATAATAATAATCTTTTATTATTGCCTCTAGGGCATATTTCCAACAGTCTCCCACTTGCACTAGAGTCAATAATCTAGTTACATTGTGATGAATCGAACACCCATAGAGTTCTGGTGTTGATCATGTTTAGCTCGCGACAGAGGTTTAGTCAACGGATTTGCGACATTCAGATCCGTATGTACTTTGCAAATATCTATGTCTCCATCTTGAACATTTTCACGGATGGAGTTGAAACGACACTTGATGTGCTCGGTCTTCTTGTGAAACCAGGCTCCTTGGCAAGGGCAATAGCTCGGTGTTGTCACAGAAGAGTTTGATCGGCCCGACGCATTGGGTATGACTCCTAGGTCGGTGATGAACTCCTTCACCCAAATTGCTTCATGCGCTGCCTCCGAGGCTGCCATGTACTCCGCTTCACATGTAGATCCCGCCACGATGCTCGCTTGCACTGCACCAGCTTCATTGCTCCACCATTCAACATATACACGTATCCGGTTTGTGACTTAGAGTCATCCAGATCTGTGTAGAAGCTAGCGTCGACGTAACCCTTTACGACGAGCTCTTCGTCACCTCCATAAATGAGAAACATGTCCTTTGTCCTTTTCAGGTACTTCAAGATATTCTTGACCGCTGTCCAGTGTTCCTTGCCGGGATTACTTTGGTACCTTCCTACCAAACTTACGGCAAGGTTTACATCAGTCCGTACACAACATGGCATACATAATAGATCCTATGGCTGAAGCATAGGGATGACACTCATCTCTTCTTTATCTTTTGTCGTGGTCGGGCATTGAGCCGAGCTCAATCTCACACCTTGTCTGAGCAAGAACCCTTTCTTGACTGATCCATTTTGAACTTCTTCAAAATCTTATCAAGGTATGTGCTTTGTGAAAGACCTATGAGGCGCCTCGATCTATCCCTATAGATCTTGATGCCTAATATGTAAGCAGCTTCTCCAAGGTCCTTCATTGAAAAACACTTATTCAAGTAGGCCTTAATGTTGTCCAAAAGTTCTATATCATTTCCCATCAAGAGTATGTCATCTACATATAATATGAGAAATGCCACAGAGCTCCCACTCACTTTCTTGTAAACGCAGCTTCTCCATAAGTGCATAAACCCAAACGCTTTGATCATCTCATCAAAGCAAATGTTCCAACTCCGAGATGCTTGCACCAGCCCATAAATGGATCGCTGGAGCTTGCATACTTTGTTAGCATTCTTAGGATCGACAAAACCTTCCGGCTGCATCATATACAGTTCTTCCTTAAGATGTCCGTTAAGGAATGCCGTTTTGACGTCCATCTTCCATATCTAATAATCATAGTATGCGGCAATTGCTAACATGATTCGGATGGACTTCAGCTTCGCTACGGGAGAGAATGTCTCATCGTAGTCAACCCCTTGAACTTGCCGATAACCCTTAGCGACAAGTCGAGCTTTATAGATGGTAACATTACCATCCGCGTGCATCTTCTTCTTAAAGAACCATTTGTTTTCTATCGCTCGCCGATCATCGGGCAAGTCTGTCAAAGTCCATACTTTGTTTTCATACATGGATTCTATCTCGGATTGCATGGCTTCAAGCCATTTGTTGGAATCTGGGCCCGCCATCGCTTCTTCATAGTTCGAAGGTTCACCATTGTCTAACAACATTATTTCCAGGACAGGGTTGCCATACCACTCTGGTGTGGAACGTGTCCTTGTGGACCTACGAAGTTCAGTAGCAACTTGATCCGAAGTACCTTGATCATCATCATTAATTTCCTCTCCAGTCGGTGTAGGCACCACAGGAACATTTTCCTGAGCTGCACTACTCTCCAGTTCAAGAGGTAGTACTTCATCGAAGTTCTACTTTCCTCCCACTTACTTTTTTGAGAGAAACTTTTTCCGTAAAGGATCCGTTCTTGGCAACAAAGATCTTGCCCTCGGATCTTAAGTAGAAGGTATACCCAATGGTTTCCTTAGGGTATCCTATGAAGACGATTTTTCCGACTTGGGTTCGAGCCAGTTGAAGTTTCTTGACATAAGCATCGCATCCCCCAACTTTTAGAAACGACAGCTTAGGTTTCTTTCCAAACCATAATTCATACGGTGTCGTCTCAACGGATTTAGACGGATCCCTATTTAAAGTGAATGTAGCTGTCTCTAGAGCGTATCCCCAAAATGATAGCGGTAAATCGGTAAGAGACATCATAGACCGCACCATATCCAATAGAGTGCGATTACGACGTTCGGACACACCGTTACGCTGAGGTGTTCCAGGCGGCGTGAGTTGTGAAATGATTCCACATTTCCTTAAGTGCGTACCAAATTCGTGACTTAAATATTCTCCTCCACGATCTGATCGTAGGAACTTTATCTTTCGGTCACATTGATTCTCTACCTCATTCTGAAATTCCTTGAACTTTTCAAAGGTCTCAGACTTGTGTTTCATTAAGTAGACATACCCATATCTACTCAAGTCGTCAGTGAGAGTGAGAACATAACGATATCCTCCACGAGCCTCAACGCTCATTGGACCGCACACATCGGTATGTATGATTTCCAATAAGTTGGTTGCTCGCTCCATTGTTCCGGAGAATGGAATCTTGGTCATTTTGCCCATGAGGCATGGTTCGCATGTGTCAAATGATTCATAATCGAGAGACTCTAAAAGTCAATCAGCATGGAGCTTCTTCATGCGCTTGACACCAATGTGACCAAGGCGGCAGTGCCACAAGTATGTGGGACTATCGTTATCAACTTTACATCTTTTGGTATTCACACTATGAATATGTGTAACATTACGTTCGAGATTCATTAAGAATAAACCATTGACCATCGGGGCATGACCATAAAACATATCTCTCATATAAATAGAACAACCATTATTCTCGGATTTAAATGAGTAGCCATCTCGTATCAAACGAGATCTAGATACAATGTTCATGCTCAAACTTGGCACTAAATAACAATTATTAAGGTTTAAAACTAATCTCGTAGGTAAATGTAGAGGTAGTGTGCCGATGGCGATCACATCGACCTTGGAACCATTCCCGACGCGCATCGTCACCTCGTCCTTCGCCAGTCTCCGCTTATTCCGCAGCTCCTGCTGTGAGTTACAAATATGAGCAACGGCACCGGTATCAAATACCCGGGAGTTACTACGAGTACTGGTAAGGTACACATCAATTACATGTATATCACATATACCTTTAGTGTTGCCGGCCTTCTTGTCTGCTAAGTATTTGGGGCAGTTCCGCTTCTAGTGACCCTTCCCTTTGCAATAAAAGCACTCAGTCTTAGGCTTGGGTCCATTCTTTGACTTCTTCCGGCAAGCTGGCTTACCAGGCGCGGCAACATCCTTGCCGTCCTTCTTGAAGTTCTTCTTACCCTTGCCCTTCTTGAACTTGGTGGTTTTATTGACCATCAACACTTGATGTTCTTTCTTGATTTCTACCTCTGCCGACTTCAAAGATTGAAAATACTTCAGAATAGTTTTCACCATCCCCCGCATATTGTAGTTCATCACAAAGCTCTTGTAGCTTGGTGGGAGCGATCAAGGATTCTGTCAATGACCGCCTCGTCAGGGAGGTTAATGTCCAGTGGGACAAAGCGGTTGTGCAACCTGGACATTTTGAGTATGTGCTCACTGACAGAACTATTTTCCTCCATCTTACAACTATAGAACTTGTTGGAGACTTCATATCTCTCGACCCTGGCATGAGCTTGGAAAACCATTTTCAGCTCCTCGAACATCTCATATCCTCCGTGTTGCTCAAAACGCTTTTGGAGCCCCGGTTCTAGGCTGTAAAGCATGCCGCACTAAACGAGGGAGTAATCATCAGCACGTGACTGCCAAGCGTTCATAACGTCTTGGTTCTCTGGGATGGGTGCTTCACCTAGCGGTCCATCTAGGACATATGCTTTCTTGGTAGCTATGAGGATGATCTCGGTTTAGGACCCAAATCCGTATAGTTGCTGCCATCATCTTTTAGCTTGGTTTTCTCTAGGAACACGTTGAAGTTCATGTTGACATGAGCGTTGGCCATTTGATCTACAAGACATATTTGCAAAGGTTTTAGACTAAGTTCATGATAATTAAGTTCATCTAATCAAATTATCTAATGAACTCCCACTCAGATTAGACATCCCTCTAGTCATCTAAGTGTTACACGATCCGAGTCGACTAGGCTGTGTCCGATCATCACGTGAGACGGCCTAGTCATCATCGGTGAACATCTCCATGTTGATCGTATCTTCCATACGACTCATGTTCGACCTTTCGGTCTCTGTGTTCCGAGGCCATGTCTGTACATGCTAGGCTCGTCAAGTTAACCCTAAGTGTTTTTGCATGTGTAAAACTGTCTTAAACCCGTTGTATGTGAACGTAAGAATCTATCACACCCGATCATCACGTGGTGCTTCGAAACGATGAACTTTAGCAACGGCGCACAGTTAGGGGAGAACACTTTCTAGAAATTATTATAAGGGATCATCTTATTTACTAGCATCGTTCTAAGTAAACAAGATGCATAAACATAATAAACATCACATGCAATTATATAGTAGTGACATGATATGGCCAATATCATATAGCTCCTTTGATCTCCATCTTCGGGGCTCCATGATCATCTTCGTCACCGGCATGACACCATGATCTCCATCATCATGATCTCCATCATCGTGTCTCCATGAAGTTGCTCGCCAACTATTACTTCTACTACTATGGCTAACGGTTTAGCAATAAAGTAAAGTAATTACATGGCGTTAAATCATTGACACGCATGTCATACAATAATTAAGACAACTCCTATGGCTCCTGCCGGTTGTCATACTCATCGACATGCAAGTCGTGATTCCTATTGCAAGAACATGATCTCATACATCACAATATATCACTCATCATTCATCACAACTTTTGGCCATATCACATCACAAAGCAATTGCTGCAAAAACAAGTTAGACGTCCTCTAATTGTTGTTGCATCTTTTACGTGGCTGCAATAGGGTTCTAGCAAGAACGTTTTCTTACCTACGAAAAAGCCACAACGTGATTTGTCAACTTCTATTTACCCTTCACAAGGACCCTTTTCATCGAACCCGCTCCAACTAAAGTGGGAGAGACAGACACCCGCTAGCCACCTTATGCAACTAGTGCATGTCTGTCGGTGGAACCTGTCTCACGTAAGCGTACGTGTAAGGTCGGTCCGGGCCGCTTCATCCCACAATATCGCTGAAGCAAAATAAGACTAGTAGCGGTAATAAAGTTGACAACATCTACGCCCACAACAAATTTGTGTTCTACTCGTGCAATAGAGAACTACGCATAGACCTAGCTCATGATGCCACTGTTGGGGAACGTTGCAGAAAATAAAAAATTTCCTATGGTTTCACCAAGATCCATCTATGAGTTCATCTAAGCAACAAGTGATAGGAGTGCATCTACATACCCTTGTAGATCGCGAGCGGAAGCGTTCAAGAGAACGGGGATGATGGAGTCGTACTCGCCGTGATCCAAATCACCGATGACTAAGTGCCGAACGGACAGCACCTCCGCGTTCAACACACGTACGGAGCGGATGACGTCTCCTCCTTCTTGATCCAACAAGGGGGAAGGAGAGTTTGAGGAAGAAGGCTCCAGCAGCAGCACGACGGTGTGGTGGTGGTGGAGAGGCAGTACTCCGACAGGGCTTCGCCAAGCTCTTAACCGAGGAGGAGAGGTGTTGGGGAGGGGAGGTGCTGCGCCTTGGATGTTGTGTGCAGCCCTCCCCTCTCCCCTCTATTTATAGGGGAAGGGGCAAGGGGCCGGCCCCCTCTAGATGAGATCTAGAGGGGGGCGGCGGCAGAGGGAGGGGGCTTGCCCCCCAAGCAAGGGGGGCGCCCCCACCAGGGTTTCCCCCCAACCCTAGGCGCATGGGCCCAAGGGGGAGGGCACCCAACCCTCCAGGGGTTGGTTCCCTGCCCACTATGGCCCATGAGGCCCTCCGAGAGAGGTGGCCCCTCCCGGTGGACCCCCGGAACCCCTCCGGTGGCCCCGGTACAATACCGATATGCCCCCGAAACTTTCCGGTGTCCGTATGACAACTTCCCATATATAAATCTTCACCTCCGGACCATTCCGGAACTCCTCGTGACGTCCAGAATCTCATCCGGGACTCCGAACAACATTCAGTAATCACATACAAGTCTTCCTAATAACCCTAGCGTCACCGAACCTTAAGTGTGTAGACCCTACGGGTTCGGGAATCATGCAGACATGACCGAGACAACTCTCAGATCGATAACCAACAGCGGGATCTGGATACCCATGTTGGCTCCCACATGTTCCACGATGATCTCATCGGATGAACCATGATGTCGAGGATTTAAGCAATCCCGTATACAATTCCCTTTGTCAATCGGTACGTTACTTGCCCGAGATTCGATCATCGGTATCCCAATACCTCGTTCAATCTCGTTACCGGCAAGTCACTTTACTCGTACCGTAATGCATGATCCCGTGACCAAACACTTGGTCACTTTGAGCTCATTATGATGATGCATTACCGAGTGGGCCCAGAGATACCTCTCCGTCATACGGAGTGACAAATCCCGATCTCGATCCATGTCAACCCAATGAGACACTTTCGGAGATACCGTAGTGCACCTTTATAGTCACCCAGTTACGTTGTGACGTTTGGTACACCCAAAGCACTCCTACGTTATCCGGGAGTTATACGATCTCATGGTCTAAGGAAAAGATACTTGACATTGGAAAAGCTCTAGCAAACGAACTACACGATCTTGTGCTATGCTTAGGATTGGGTCTTGTCCAATACATCATTCTCCTAATGATGTGATCCCGTTATCAACGACATCTAATGTCCATAGTCAGGAAACCATGACTATCTGTTGATCAACGAGCTAGTCAACTAGAGGCTTACTAGGGACATATTATGGTCTATGTATTCACACATGTATTACGATTTCCGAATAATACAATTATAGCATGAATAAAGACAATTATCATGAACAAGGAAATATAATAATAATCTTTTATTATTGCCTCTTGGGCATATTTCCAACAGAAACAACTCATTTGATATCTCTTCCCAATTAGGGTTGCAGGTCATGGTCAAGAAGATGTCAGGCTTCCCGTATGTATGGACAATTGCCATGGCATCCATATGGCTCCTCTTCATGTCTCGGTCGCCACCAGGGTACATTTCAGGGAGTACTATCCTTACTCCAACAATGCTTGCTCGTGTCTCCCGGGATGTGATCGCATCAACAACTCCTTTATATAGATCAGCATAGATCTTTATCTGGTTGTTCCTGTACCATTTCAACCTACAACTCTGAATCTTGATGTACATGTTGACCCACCCCCCCCCAATTGTTGGAGCAATCGTGCTTCATAGAGTATGGGATTGAATATCGCATGCCGTGTCTACAGCCTTTAACAGCAATAGTCTCTCACTAAGAGTCTGAGACGCATAACCTGCTATTCCCCTCTGCAAATGGATGAGTAACGCAAAAATTAGGATTCATATGAGAATTATACTATTTATCAGAATGATAGAATAGGCAAAAGGCCTACCTGTATCCTCATCATCATCATGGCCACCTCTGGGTTGTTGTACGACCTCCCAAGGGACATTACATTTAGGTAGTTTCGGATGCCAACCATGCTCCCCCATTGGATAGAAGAGGGGATAAGCCAGTGGGTCATATGAGCCATCAGTCACATGTATATTGTGCCTCTGGTTGTCGTTACCGCAAAGTGCAATCCTACAATCAAACATCTTTGCTAGGTCAGTGCCCTCCACCCATATTGCAGCAACCTCAGATGACACCGGTCTATTATATTTCCATTGGTCAAGGCTCTGGTCAGTTGAGGTCTATGATGTAATCATCAAGGTTGTCCTTGTGTGCACCCAAACTCCTAAACTGCTGGGAGTGTGTGTTTCCCTGGAGTATGTATACTAACTTCCTGACGACATTCTGGTCCAATTGCTTGGTGGCAGCCTTGCAATGGGTCAGGTCAAGGTCATCGTCATAGAACTACAACTGGAGATGTTCGGGATGAAAGCTTGGTCTAAAGGAATGCACATTGTGGTAGATGGTGTCATGCGCCCGGAACGTGTACACCCCAGACTTCATGTTTGTGTAGTTTTCATTGAGGCTAATGCCAAGGGTTGTGAAGGAGAAGTGGCCGTTGAAGAACCATATGTTGTCCCGAAAATGTCTAGAGTTCGCATCCAAGCTGGACCAAAGCCTCATTAGCTCCCGTATGGCCTTCGGTTCCTTCAGCTCAGTTTGCCCATTGCGACAGCAGAAGCCGTCGGTCTGTGACTCAAACTTCTTGGCACTTGTAGTGGTTGAAGTTCGTGGCGTGCTTCAGGATGTGTGTGATGCCTGGGAGGTTTGAGTAGACATAGTCCAAAGGGTCAATGTTGATACCCTCAATGACATGTTCGCATCTTTGTCTCAACCATGCTATCAACATCGGATCCTCGGGCATTTATTGCAACATCTTTTACTAATAATTTTAAGTAATAAATAGTTACTTGATGATCCACTCGAGAGCTTGGACATAACTTGGCCACCAAATATATAGTACTCGTCATCCATGAGATCTGGCGGTACTGGATCATCGCCCATGATGTGGCTTAGGAAGCCCTCCATGTCTTCTGCACCATTGTTGAGATGGTAAGCACATGTTATATAACACTGATGGATAAGGTGACGAGTATAGTAAAGTCTTATCTTTCGTACGGACAGTGTATGTCGGCATGCTTCCCGAAGGGCCGCGCGCGGGTGAAGCAGCTTCTGCCCGAGAGCCAAATGTTGCGATGGGGGTGGGACGAGCATGCAAGCCCGTGTTTACACTCGCTAGATCTGGACGTGGCATTGCAATGGATTCAGCGCATGGGATATTTTTCCCTTGAAGCATATTTTGCCTTTCGCTTCGCACTTGACTCTGCCTTATCATCCGCAGCCATGCTACATCGGTGTTCCTTGTGTCGCTCCCATTGCAGCAGATTGTTTTCTTGGAGATTGATCCTACCCTCTTCTTTTTCTTCGTATAAGTTGCCCGTCTCTATGCATTTCTTCGCTCCCTTTGTTCTTCTGCCATATTACTACTGCGGTCTCTTGCACATTGCCTCCTAGCCAGTTCTTTGTCATGATTGAATGAATTCACCAACAACGTATGTGTACCCATGTTGCATCATCATGTGACAAGGATGTATAGTTCGAGCCAGTTGGGTTGGTTGGTTCAACAATAAAGTTAAAACATAATCATCTCATCAATGCTCAACAATCATGAAGATCCATAACCAAGTCAATGTGTCGAATGTTTAGCTAACATACAAACTGAAAACTTGAACACCCCTACCTGAAGGTTGAATAACATTTGTGATCTCACTAAGAGCGGCTCGGGAAACACCTTGCATTTAATCTTGGAGCATGGTCGTACCCTCATCTTTTTTTCTTCCGACAGGATGTTCGCCTACGTGCATTTGTCTGCAACTCTTTATTATTTGTGAAGTCATTATTGTGTTATTTATCGCATTGCCTCATGGGTACTGTCGTGGAAACACCACGGCAGATGTCCTAGTGTGAGGACTTAGTCGTGAGGCCAACACATCTATGTGGTAGCTTGAGAGGGGTTGATCGGGACGAGAGACACAACACACAAGACAAGGATTTAGACAGCTTCGGGCCCCGGGAAACATCATCCGGTAATAACCCTACATATTGTTTGTGGCTAGGTCTCATTATGCTCATTAGGGAGACGTCATATATCTATCTCTCCTCTAGTTGTGTCAGATGCGAGCCAGGTGCAAGCCAACCAACCAAACACGCCCTTGATGGTGGAAACCGAGTCTCCTGTCCCAATCCACTTACGGGTCATGGGCTCTTTCCCTTTTTTAATCTCATCATGTCTAGACTTCTCAGAACTTGGTGGATCCAACCATAACCTTGGAACAATTTGTACGCATATGTTCAGAGGATCAACTTCCTTGTCGACCTCGGATTCGGCGCAGAAACGATTTCGACGGATCGCTTCGTCACATCCAGCGACGCGGAAGACGGAACTCTAACCTCTTGATTTCAAAGCTTGTGCTGTAAACTCCAAAGCTAATCACGATTTTGATCACTAAACCATCTTTTCTTCATCTGACCAGTCGCGAGCTTTTCGATCCCTACATAAGATCCCTTCAAAAACTCAACACCACCATGCACAAGCCCCATGGTGAGAGCCAACTGTCGTGGAAATGTCACGGCAGATTTCCTAGTGTGAGGACTTAGTTGTGAGGCCAACGCATCTATGTGGTAGCTTGAGAGGGGTTGATCGGGACGAGAGACGCAACACACAAGACAACGATTTAGACAGCTTCGGGCCCCGGGAAACATCATCCGGTAATAGCCCTACATGCTGTTTGTGGCTAGGTCTTATTATGCTCATTAGGGAGATGTCATATATCTGGCTCTCCTCTAGTTGCGTCTAGACTTAACGATTATTTTCTTGCTCTCTCCTCTTGGGATGCCCTGCCCCTCCTTATATAAGTTGAAGGGGCGGGTTACATGTGGAGTCCTATTAGGATTAGGACTAGTCTATTACAAGTGGAGTCCTAGTCTTGCTTGCTTTGCAAGGGAATATTCCTCACGCTTTCATCTTAAGTCGGTCCACCATAACATGAGCCGGCCTTCTGGGCCTTGGGCCCAGTCCTCTAACTGACCCGCCATCGGGGCCATTAGTGAATCGCCAGGCTCATGAGTTGTCAGACCAGTGAGCCGCCAGACTAGTAAGTCGTCAATCCTCCGGCGGGTTACCAATGAAACGCCAAGTCGGGCCGGGTCATACTTCCGATCGGGTCATACCGCGGGGCATATCACCGACATTAGCCCCCAGTTTAATTTGGATTTATCCATGTTCAAATGATCCTGTATAATAAACACAAGAACAAACTTGATAGGTTGTGCTTCGGGTTAAATATTTTCCTGAACCGGCACCTGATCATCAAGTCCTTGTCATTTCCTCCTGGCTGCGCATTCATGATCTCATAGCAATTCTCCTTTAGCACATGTGTTCGAACATTACCAATGCAAAAAATCCGGGCACTTCTTCTAAAAAATCCGGGTCAATAAGCCAGCTTCATAACCAATTTGCTGACATTGGCTTCTTGTAGAGAAACATTATAAGAAATAATCCATTTGAGTTGGCCTTCAATGCTCTGACTTGACAAAAATATGGGTCTTGAAATATTCAACTGATATTAAGCCGGCTTAAAGATGTAGATCTTGCTGATTTATGATTGTCAAAATTACTGGGTTATAAATAGATGATGTCGAGTCATAATTTTTGGTGACGTCGGGTCATGATTGTTGCAGACATAGGGTCAATCTGGTCTGATCAAAACTGAGAATTTGAAGATTTTTCTCCATTATATGTATATCACATGTAGCTCCCAAGTGTTGGGTTGTCATGCTTCCAGCAACCTGGGACTTGTAATTGCCTTATGCTCATAAAAACGTCAACCAGTGTAGCCCCCAAGGGCCGGGTCATTATGCAATAATGAGCAAGGACTTTTGTATATAATTCATTGATAATAACATCATATGATGTAATCTCCACCATGGGGCTTGAACCCACGTCCACAAGGTTAAGAGCTTTGTGCTCTACCAACTGAGTAGTATACCTTTCCAATATAATGGATTTAACTCGTGTACCTTGAATTTTTAACAGGAGCAATTGGTAGCCCCCAAGGGCCGGCTCATTACAATGTGATGAGTCGGATCTTCAATAAAGTGAGCCAAAAAATGACTTTGCATTAGCCCCCAAGTGCCATGGTGCATGCTAGCAGTGAGCCAGTGACATGGGACTTGCATATTTGATATAATCTCAATCTGAATATTACCCCCCAAGTGTCGGGTCGTAAGCCCGCAGCGACTCGGGACTATTCCTTCCATTGTAGAATAAATCATATCCATTGACAAAATAATAGCCATTGCGCCAAAGCGACTTTGAATACCTTATCTATTGACAAGTAAATTTGGAGTTTAAATACCCGGCGGCTCTTGGTCAATGGCTATTTATTACGCCTCCATTGTAAGCCGGAATTTTTATAACCCGACGGCTTATAGCCTTTGAGAAAATCAAGAATTGATAACCCTTTTGAGATACCAATTTCAATCTTTGATGATGGGCTTGAACTTAATCATTTATATAAGTCATAGTTCTGCAAATCCTGCACAAAGTTTAAACAACAATGCCCTAGCGACTTAACGTAAAAAGCCAGGGCGGGTAACAACCCAAACATAATATAGTCTTTATGCAAGTATGGAAAAGACTAGAATTAAGGCCATTCAAGCCTAAACATATTGGCGATTTATCGTCAAAAGCCAGGGCGGGTTATCAAACCTCACATATTTATATAACTAGGAAAACATACCTGTGGAATTGGCTCATACTGCCGGCTTACATCACCGTATCCAATAAGGGCAATAATCCAATGATTGATAAGCGCATGATTCCAATGGCGCAATCCAAAATATACCGACGACTTAAAATCCATAGCCAGGGCCGGTTTTAAACATAATCATGTATAAACAATATAATACTTGTGATATTGAATCGTACTGCCGGCTTATGATACCTGTGCAGTAAGGGTGATAACCCAATCTTTAGAAGCCAAAACTTCCAAATGTTTATGATTGTCATATGCTGTCGACTTATCATCGAAAGTCAAGCCGGGTTAATCGAAACCACATATATGCTTCAGATGTAAAAAAGTATCAAGAGAAACCCAAAAGACTGTTGTCAAAAAACTTAAGTCAAACAGAGAGAAAAAGCGAGGCTTCTGATTCGAATACGATCAGTAAGCCAGACCAAAAGGTGTTAAGCTATGATTCAAATACGATCAGGAAGCCCCATAGTGAGTTTGGCATTGCGCCGATCAAGAGGGTACTGACAGTTATGTTCTCTTTCGTTCGAATATGACCTATGTTTGAACAGGAAGCCCCCAAATGACCTTGAGACTTTTTTAACGACTCTTATTCGAATACGATCAGAGTCGGATCGAAAGTGGTTAAGCTATGATTCGAATACGATCCAGCCCCAAATGATCAAGTTGTTTGAACAGCTATGGTTCGAATACGATCAGGAAGATGTGCCAAAGAAGTTAAGCTAGATTCGAATACGATCAGCCCCTAGTGGTCTAAATATTTAACGACTCTGATTCGTTTACGATCAGGGTCGGACTAAAAGGGGTTAAGCTATGACTCGAATATGATCCAGCCCCCCAAATGATCATTGAAGCAGGGTACCTATGTTTGAGTTGTGCTTTGCAACAAACTCTCTTTGGTCCCTTTAATTTTTCTGAGAACTCGAACTTGTGAGTAATGAATTCTTCTTGAACCCGGCGTTGAGACAGATATTGAAAGCCTCAGAGCTTTGTGGGAGACAGATTTCCCTTAAGCTGGATTTTGAACCAGAATTCTTCATTTTGAGCCGGAAATTTTCTGATGGCCTTTAAACTAGCAACACTTACTGAGCTATGTCCATGTAGCCCCCGAGTCTTTAAGATGACTCAATGAGTTGGCTTGAGATTCTTCATAGTTGACCATGATATAGACCGGTTTGAGTCCTGTATTGGAGAACTTGCAAGCCAAAGAATTGCTCTTTTTAAAGAAAATAATATGTAAAAAAAATATACTGGATGGATTTCACCTGATATGTCAGGCAAGTGATTATCCACCGCGGAGTTAATGATCACCATGGTAAAACTGAAATAAATTCATGGGTGAGCCGGCCGCGGTGTTGTAAGCCAGCGCGGACGGGCGAGTTAATCGCAGGTGCGGTAAGCCGCGCGAACGGGCGAGTCAGCCGTGTCGTGTTGATGTAGCAAGGGCAGCGACCTACGCACGTATTCGTCGAGCAGCACAGCACGGACAAGCGCTAGTGCAAAAATAATGTTGGTGCGCCCCTTGTGCGACACCTTTGTAATAAACAATAGTCCTGCAAAAAAAATCACAGACCAGAGTAATTGTTCTTTGATAAAAACAATATGTGCTAATAAAATATATAGGAAGGGTAGCACCTCGTAGTATGGTGCAGTGGACGTAGAGTTCATAACAATTAGTACCAGATCAGTCAACCAGTACTAGTACACCTGTAGCAACAGTAGTAGCTTTAGTAACCAAGGGGCATAGTATCCTTGATTTCACGTGGATAAAGTAGTACTCCCAGTAGTTGACGTGACTTGTCTTGATCAATATGGAAGCAGCAATGGCCAAAACAAAAGCCAGAGAAAAGAACAAAGGAAACAACGACTCTCCTTCGCTTGATTTCTTCTCACACGTGCACCAATATTAGAAGTAGTATTATGACGACTCCGTGGAGATGAGCGAGTCGCTACTGCGCGGAGCAGAGCAGAAGACCAAGGGAGCATTAGGCGGCTCACACCACTACTGGAGGCAATGACCAGGTAGAGCGTGGAGGAGCGACGGGCCAAGGCAGCAAGGCAGAGGCAACCCGCGGGCGCGGCGACCAAAGACGGCGCGAAGCGACGGAGGAAACGTGACCGCAGCAGCTCGAGGACAGCACGATATAGCATGGCGGTTCAGCAACAAGGGCCACAGTAGCTCGGCGCCCGACGGCGGCTTGCAGCCGTTTTGAGGCAGTCCTCCATCAACTCACGGGCGACCCATGGCAGAGGCGAAGGGCGGGGCCAGCCATAGAGACGGCTGATCCTCGGGTTTGCTCAATACTTCAGATCCATTCACAATCTTCAGGTCTTTTTTATTCAATAGTTTTCCAGTCTGACGGGCTATGAAGGTCCTTGATTCCTGAATTAGGAGCAGCGGAGAAGGGGGCATCGGGCCACGCCGGGCGCACCGGATCCGACCGGGGCAGGGTCGGGGCGGCAGCCAAGGCTGCACCGACGAGGTCCTCGAGCTGATGCAAAATGGAACAGAGACACCTCGGTGGCAGGGTAAGGTCGGGACAGCGGCTTGGATGCGGGTCTCCGGCGAGGGCGGCCCGCAACGGCAACAGCGACAGCGGCTCAGGGGCCGGTTCAAGGCCAGAAGGCTCAGCGGCCAATAGCTGAACAGCTCGGCCAGGGCGGCTCAGTGGAGGTGACCTTTGACCTTAGACCGCGGCGGCGGACATGCACCCGGCGATGAGTGGAAAAGCCGAAGCGGCTCAGCAGCACAGCGGCTCATGGGTAGGAGGCGCTATGGCGCAGTAGACGGAGGAGGGGCTGGGAGGCCAGTCCCGGGGAGGGCGGCCCGACGGCGGCGGTGATGGCAAAGCACGGACGGGGCCGTAGTCTCCGCTTACAGGACGGCGGCGACCGAGATCGGCCGCAGGGGAGAGAACAGGTGGAGCGATAGCGACTTGGGGCGTGTTTGGTTGCCTGGGTAGCTCCGCCCTGCATCGCATGGAGGATCTTGGCTGAGTCTAGCCTGGCTGAGCTGATGCAAAATTAGAATGAGATGTATGTTTGGTGGACTGTAGGATATAGTTGCATGAGAGATGTTGTACACAAAATATGTTGTTTGGTAGACTGCATTAGAAATTATGAAATAAAAATCAATTAACATTTTTATTTACCAGAAATTCCTTAAACAAGTAAAAGAAATCTGAACCAAAAATCAAGTTCAATTAGAGCTTAATTCCATGCATTAGACCTGCTGTTCCGGTCTCAAACTTCAAAGTAGACACAAGACATGCGTTTAACTGAACATTTTTGTCAGTCAGCATTCAAAGCAAAAACAAGATGAAGATTGGGAGGTTAGGAATGCCAAATACAAGATCTGGAACAAGTATGTAAAGCACATGCGCCGTCCATGAGCAAATCACAAGGGGCGTGTTTGGTTGGTTGGCTTGCACCTGGCTCGCATCTGACATGCAAAATCCACCCTGTTTGGTTCCCTGCGTGGTGTCCTCAGCCTGGCCCGACCGATGCAAAAGAGGCCCCTCAGCCAGGCTCACCGGAACGCAGGAATCGGGCGTTTCCCTCGTGCAGGCCCAACTGATGCAAATCGCCTGCACCCGCAATGCAGGCGTGGGAGTGATTCTCTCGCAGTCATGGGGGTCAGCGCGACCCCTCATCTCTTTCCCCTCATTTCGTTCTAGTTCCCCGCACGAGCTCTCACCTCACCGTTCGTCGCCGTCCTCAAATCCGCGACGGTGATGGTCGAATCCCCATCGATATCCTCGCTGACCATCGCTCCACCATCTGCCGGAAAACTCCGTCACCAACGCTGCCTTCCCAATGGTCGTTGCTCGCAGATCCACACCCCATTCACGGCGTGCGGATGTGTGCCAGCCGGAGGCCCGCCGCCAACGACGCCTTCCCGACGCCCCTTGCTCTTCCAGATCGACACCACCATCCATCGGAGCGGGGTGGATGGTAGCCGAAGGCCCGAGAGCTGCCAGGTCGTCTGTGCATTGTCGCATCCACACGGCAGCAGGAGCCGCCCAATGTCTTCCAAGTTCGTGCAAAATTTTCTTGCGGGGTCTTGGGCGTGTTTGGTTGCCTGGGTAGCTCCGCCCTGCATCACATGGAGGATCTTGGCTGAGTCTAGCCTGGCTGAGCTGATGCAAAATTAGAATGAGATGTATGTTTGGTGGACTGTAGGATATAGTTGCATGAGAGATGTTGTACACAAAAGATGTTGTTTGGTAGATCGCATTAGAAATTATGAAATAAAAATCAATTAACATTTTTATTTACCGAAATTCCTTAAACAAGTAAAAGAAATCTGAACCAAAAATCAAGTTCAATTAGAGCTTAATTCCATGCATTAGACCTCTTTGTTCCGGTCTCAAACTTCAAAGTAGACACAAGACATGCGTTTAATCGAACATTTTGTCGATCAAGATTCAGAGCAAAAACAAGATGAAGATTGGGAGGTTAGGAATGCCAAATACAAGATCTGGAACAATTATGTAAAGCACATGCGCCGTCCATGAGCAAATCACAAGACCCCGCAAGAAAATTTTGCACGAACTTGGAAGACATTGGGCGGCTCCTGCTGCCGTGTGGATGCGACAATGCACAGACGACCTGGCAGCTCTCGGGCCTCCGGCTACCATCCACCCCGCTCCGATGGATGGTGGTGTCGATCTGGAAGAGCAAGGGGCGTCGGGAAGGCGTCGTTGGCGGCGGGCCTCTGGCTGGCACACATCCCGCTGCCGTGAATGGGGTGTGGATCTGGCAGAGCAACGACCATTGGGAAGGCAGCGTTGGTGACGGAGTTTTCCGGCAGATGGTGGAGCGATGGTCAGCGAGGATATCGATGGGGATTCGACCATCACCGTCGCGGATTTGAGGACGGCGACGAACGGTGAGGTGAGAGCTCGTGCGGGGAACTAGAACGAAATGAGGGGAAAGAGATGAGGGGTCGCGCTGACCCCCATGACTGCGAGAGAATCACTCCCACGCCTGCATTGCGGGTACAGGCGATTTGCATCAGTTGGGCCTGCACGAGGGAAACGCCCGATTCCTGCGTTCCGGTGAGCCTGGCTGAGGGGCCTCTTTTGCATCGGTCGGGCCAGGCTGAGGACACCACGCAGGGAACCAAACAGGGTGGATTTTGCATGTCAGATGCGAGCCAGGTGCAAGCCAACCAACCAAACACGCCCTTGATGGTGGAAACCGAGTCTCCTGTCCCAATCCACTTACGGGTCATGGGCTCTTTCCCTTTTTTAATCTCATCATGTCTAGACTTCTCAGAACTTGGTGGATCCAACCATAACCTTGGAACAATTTGTACGCATATGTTCAGAGGATCAACTTCCTTGTCGACCTCGGATTCGGCGCAGAAACGATTTCGACGGATCGCTTCGTCACATCCAGCGACGCGGAAGACGGAACTCTAACCTCTTGATTTCAAAGCTTGTGCTGTAAACTCCAAAGCTAATCATGATTCTGATCACTAAACCATCTTTTCTTCATCTGACCAATCGCGAGCTTTTCGATCCCTACATAAGATCCCTTCAAAAACTCAACACCACCGTGCACAAGCCCCATGGTGAGAGCCAACTGTCGCGGAAATGTCACGGCAGATTTCCTAGTGTGAGGACTTAGTTGTGAGGCCAACGCATCTATGTGGTAGCTTGAGAGGGGTTGATCGGGACGAGAGACGCAACACACAAGACAACGATTTAGACAGCTTCGGGCCCCGGGAAACATCATCCAGTAATAGCCCTACATGCTGTTTGTGCTAGGTCTTATTATGCTCATTAGGGAGATGTCATATATCTGGCTCTCCTCTAGTTGCGTCTAGCCTTAACGATTATTTTCTTGCTCTCTCCTCTTGGGATGCCCTGCCCCTCCTTATATAAGTTGAAGGGGCGGGTTACATGTGGAGTCCTATTAGGATTAGGACTAGTCTATTACAAGTGGAGTCCTAGTCTTGCTTCCTTTGCAAGGGAATATTCCTTACGCTTTACTCTTAAGCCGGCCCACCATAACATGAGCCGGTCTTCTGGGCCTTGGGCCTAGTCCTCTAACTGACCCGCCATCGGGGCCATTAGTGAATCGCCAGGCTCATGAGTCGTCAGACCAGTGAGCCGCCAGACTCGTAAGTCGCCAATCCTCCGGCGGGTTACCAATGAAACACCAAGTCCGGCCGGGTCATACTTCCGGTCAGGTCATACCGCAGGGTATATCCCCGACAGGTACCATTAATGAATCTGCACTATCATTGTTATGTTGAAACTTTAAACTCATGCAGCTGGCATCGAACCGGAAGGCTGGTCAATATTAGTGATATCACCAAGAGGGGGTCGGGAAACATTCTGCTTTTCATTTTGGAGCTTGATCGTTTCATCCTTTTTCTTCTGATAAGTTGCCCGCCTTCGTGTGTTTCTCTGCTCCCTTTTGTCGTCTGTTATGCTATAATGCACTTGGTTATTCATAACAGCAGATGTTGTCCGGGAATCATTTGGGTATACATCACTTGTTGGTGTAGACACTGGCACAAACTCTAAACCACCAAGACCAAAGGCATTAAGCCACACATCATTGAGGGAAGATTCTCTGGATACAGGAACAAAAGAAAATTCATCTGCTAGGCTAATACATGAATATGCACCCCTATAAGCACAACTCTGGGCATATGGAAGGTGTATTGGCTCACATTCACTTGAGCCTTCTACCTGAGCTATGGCATAAAGTGATGCAAGAGTACTCCTATCAGGGAATGAAGGCACATTGTTGTGTGCATGATGTATAGACAACAAATCTTGATGAGAATGAGTCAACATGTACATTCATAGAGAATGGGAATGAGACGTTTGATCGCTATCCATGATGCACGTATCGGATCATACCAAACAAACTTCCTGCAAGGCCGTAGGCATAAATATCTGCGAGAGTACTCGGACCAGGGAATGAAGCAACATTATGCATGAAGGATATTGATGGGTTGTCTAGATAACAAAACCATTCCAGAATGAGGTCGGTTCCTGCCAACCGGGTAATGCAAATAGTGTGTTTAAACATGGTACCCACACACCTAAACTCGCATGCCCAGGCTGATGATCATTTGTTCAATCCGAAAGAGGGTGTTTGGTTAGGTTTGCATGCTCGTCTTGCTCTAACTGTGGCATGCCAGTTCCTTCTATTTTTTTGTGTGTTTCCAAGTCTATTAGGCACGATTGATCATTTTAACACCACACGATACAATGGATATGGGTATTTACACACTCCCATACCTAGATTCATTGGATAATTGTCAACATTGTTAGCTATGGGAATGATTGCTAGGTTGTATTCATCAACATTTCCATCGACATTATGGCCTGCAACACATTCGACAACACCTTAGCGAGATACAATGATTGCGGTAATGATGTTTGGCACCATTGACATCTGACCCATTTATCTTTACCTAATAATAAAAGACGAAGCCTTTTATAGTTCTCCATTCGTCATGCCTTTATATCCGTTGATTTTTGTATTGACTAGAGATATTGATGGCTGAGATTGTCGGCCCTGTGGCACACCCTAGCGACACAGACGTCTGAAGCGGCAGTGATGTCAGCCCACTGCACAATGGTGAACAAGCTTGTGTCGGGCGGAATTTGGATCCTGTCATGGAGAGCAAGCCCCGTCGCTTCCATGGAGAACAGGAGGGTGCAGTCGATGTGCTCCTGCAACGCCTTCACACAACCATCCTGGCCACGCAACCATTGCATCACTCTGGCCATGGGCGAGTCGGGCGGCAATGTGCTCATGAGCGAACCGAGCGAGCGAGACGGCCATGCATGGAGGCGCTCCATAGTAGGCGACGTTCACGGCTGCGAGCGTGCTGTGGTGGTCGTGCATTAAGATGGACTACTTTGGGGCAAACACGACTCATTTATGTGTATGAGCTATGCCTGTGTTGAGTCACGAACACTAGCAGTGACAATGGTTGGGCGTAGATGCAATCCACTGGTCATTAGTCCATCCATAACAGAATGAGCACAAAAACTTGTTATTATTGCGGTGGCGAGGTAAATGCCCTTGCTTGCGAGGGCCATCATGGCCTCCAACTGTGCCCTCACTGACAAGGATGGGGGTCATAGATGTGGCATGTTGGGCTCCCGCAACCATAGCACAGGAGCGGGAAGTTGCAGCAGCATGTGACGAGGATGCGACAACCACTGAGGTATGACCTCCTCTCCTCGCCCTTCATACTAGCATCGACATGCCACATAAGCTTTAGTCTTTCACAAGTATGTTTGCGTCATATTCTCTTATCAGGTTGCAATCTGCTAGTGTGGTGCTGCTCTGCATTGCATTGTGTTCTCCAGATTGTAGATCGTGGTTTCAGTTCGATAGTTAAAGGTTGCATTGGCTTGCAAAACGTCATGTGACTGACCAATAGGGGATGATAATTTCACATGGAAAGTAAACCTTTATGGTAGTAAAAACTATTATTTGACATGATCCATACTGATCTAGGGGTATAGTTAGTAGTGTTTATAACATGATCAACCTATGAAACCTATGTACAGATTCCTCCACTCACTGCTCCCTCCACTGGTCGCAGCACCAATCAGGTCGAGGATTTCTCCTATGGTTAGTGCCCACTGGGTTATGTGTTCATGCGTGACACATGTCTATTGTTTTGCCTACTCTTTTCTTGAAAACGCACTCTCACTGTTCGTCGTGCTGCAATGCTCAAGTTGCTCTGGGTGGCACTGGTTTGCGCGGGATGAAGCGTCGGTCAGTTGCCAATGCACCACACCATCACCAACACTGATGGTATCACCAAGGTATGTTGGTAGAGGTTCACACGTCATTTGAAATCAGAGATAGAGTTGCGTGCTTGGTATATTGGAGTGACCCGTGACTATATTTTTTCTACTTGTCCTTCTTTGCATATACTACGTAGTTGTCAAGCAGATACGATCCAATCAAACTCTCATGTTTGTGTTCCTCACCAAGCTTTGATCCCAATTTCCAAGTTCTAACCTTGCTAGGGCCTATAGAATTAGTTGGAGTACATCTTGGTGAGGTGATGGCTATTCATGCAGTTACAATAGCAGGCATGGGTGGATGAATGTGAATTCCAGACTAGCACTTTGCATGAGTCATGGATCTCCCTATTGGTGACAAAAATCTTTGACCGAATATTGCATCGATAATGTTTTTGTTCAGTGTTCAGCAATCCTTCTGCCCTGGCCAGTGCTTCGGTTCATCAAGATATCTGTCCATGCACATCTTCTTGATGAATAGACATAAAACTTTGGATGCCCATAAATATGCTAGAGAAACATGGATGGTGGTAATCACCTGCATTTACTGAACATAGATGTACATACATGTTTTTTTTTCTTTTATATGCTTCAACTGCAGGCTGGGTGTGAGTTCGTCGTGGTGACAAGAGTGCAATTAGACCGGCCGATAAGAAGTTGTCCCGACATATTTTATTCATTCAAAAGAATTCTAACTTCATCAAGTGAATTAGAGTACCAAGCAAAGGTTTCATGGACGTCTAAATCAGTGGATAAGTCTCATTATTCTTCTATATATGTGTTGAAGAAAAACTGTACAAGAGAGAGCAAACCAATATACTTGGCATCTTGGTGACATCCATAGATCAGCTAGGTAAGTCTACTAATTTTCCTGTAGCTATATGAGTTTTGTTATGTTTTCCTCATGTTTCCTTAAGACTATAGAAGCATCCTACTTTCTAGTTTATAAGTTAGTTTGTGAGTTGATCCAGTTCCGAACACAATTCAATTGAACATGTTTGGTCCACCACTTTCAGAAACCATTCACGTCCGTATGTAGTTTTTTTTAGAAAGTACATATGCAGTTTGATTCCATGTGAAGTCATGACTGATTTTTTAAGAAATTCACTAGGTTTATTGCATTCACCAAAGAAGAATGTTCAACTGCGGGGAATTTCTGCAGGTAATACACATGCATGGATGTTCTCAACTTGCTTGGAGAACCATTTCTTTTGCCCCCATTGGTTGCATGTAAATATCAACATGAAATGTAGTCATGTCGTCAGAATATTGGAACAAAAAAATGGGTGTACAATACTTTAGAAAGCTTATATTATTTGATAGATTAATGATGCACTTGTTCGATGCAAAAATTTTGATTTTTAAGAGAAGGCCGGGACATATATTGTTGTTTGTATCTTAGTGTTACATTGCAAATTATTTGTAGTAACAAAATGCTAATCATCTATTGTTGTATGTGATTCATGGTGTGTTGTAATTAATCCATTTTTTATAGTCCACAAAACTAACTACAGGCTTAAGTTCATTTTGTGTGTTTTGGCTTTTTTTTCTCTGTCATGGAGCTCAATGCGAGTTTTGATGTAAAACATCTCGAGTCTTAAGTCCAAAACGTGCAGTCTCTTCTTGGACTATGAAAATATCAGTTGATGGGCTTCCTCCCAATGGGTCGGTGCCTCGACAAGCCTCAAACAGGGTAAAAGACTGATTTGAGCTTTGGTTTTGTTGGCATCGAGAAGCGGGAGGAACGGAGAGGAAATCAAGTAATGCAGACAAGATTCAATCCTAAGCCAAGTTATATGCATGTGGTGTGTGACAAATTGGCGCCCATTAGGAGGCGATCGAACACTAAGAGCATCTCCAATGGTAGCCGCTTACATAGGTGCTTAAGGAGGAAAAATAAATATTGTAAAACAAAAAAATCACCACTCGCAGTCGCAATGCTAGCCGCTAACAGTTGGTGTTAATTAATCGCTAACCAGCCGTAAACGAGTTGTTGGGCCCAACGTTCCAACACACGTGAAGGAAAAAAAGCTAAGCACTCGCTACCAGTTCTTGTGTCGATAAGGAACCCTGGCATCTACTCTTAGCCCCCTGCATTGGACATGCCCTAAGTGGTCATGCTAGGACATGTGAGGAACCTCCTCCCTCAGTGGAACAAGTCTATCACATTTCAAGTCAAAAGCAAGAGGTAGTATGAGGAACGATGTATGGACCGGGTGCAGGGTATAGTTCGCAGATGGTGGCCTTCACTCCAACTCGACGAGATTTGTAAACATTTAATTGCGCTTGTGTTGTTCACTGGCATGTGGGTCATGCGGTGTCCGAGCTCACCCCCTTTGATCATGTTCAAACACATTGTGATTAGGTGCAAATCACAACCAATATTGGCAAGAGGGAGAATAATCGGCAACACGGGTGAGCCACCATGTTGAAATCAAGGACGTGGACCAGTATGGATTCTTGAGCTATGCTTTTTGGGCTAGACGCATATGTTGTTTTTTCTCCCGTTGCAACGCAGGGGCATTTTTGCTAGTGTTATTCTAACGTACCTTAGCTCCCTTGTGAATGTTGGTCAACAAGAGGGTATACAGGCACATCTGACCCCTTTTTCTCTCCCGGTGCCTTGCTATTTGCATTTCCCATTCGTACCTATCATTTTTCAACAACATTAGTTATGACAAGAGAAATGGTGTCAGACAATAAATTGATTTGGTATGTATACTGTACAGTTGGCTTGGCATGTATTGTTGGTGTTTGAACTAGGAACATGGGGGAAGAAATGACTCCATTGTATTCAGACAGAGAATTCATTTGGTACGTCTATTGCACAATTGTCTTGGCATGTATTTTTTGTGTTTGAACTGGGAACATGGGGAAGAAGTGACTTCATTGTATTCATCTGATTAACATTTGTTCACCCGATTCATAAAATCCATCTGGTTAACATTTATTCGTATTTTTCACAAACTTCATATGGCTCCATTGTTTTTTGAGTCCCTCGACCGTAGAACAATTGTTCTATGGTATATATTAATAATTAAAATATTTACATAAAGTACAAAAGATAGAAGAAAAAAGAAAATCAACCTATGCTAGCTCTAGGTATCATACTATGGAATACTGTGGATTACAAGTGATGTTCAGACCAGGTAGCTAATAGTTGTTCCTTCACTGATTTTGCCCTAATACGACCCCTTTCAATTCCTTTTCTGAGATAGTGCATCTAGGTTTGAGTGGTAGGTGTCTGAGCCTTGAAGATTTTATCGTTTCTGACAGACCATATGCTCCAGCACCCAGCAATGACAATGTCCATGGCAATTTGTCGAGGTAGAGGTGCAACTGTAAGACTGATTTCATCATACTAGGAAATTCCCCTGCGTTTGCTGGGGATGATTTGGTACCAACATTCAGCAGCAAAGTTGCAGTCCCAAAACACGTGTCGGACTGTTTCCTCCTATTTTTCATTACAGAGAGCACATGTGTAGTCTGGGAGGTGCATCGATTTTCTGTGAAGCAGATTTCTGGTGCTTACTCGATCTTGAATCAGTAGCCATAAAAAGATCTTATGCCTGAGTTGCGCAACACTTTTCTAGATCCATTTGAAGATCGCATGAGCATTACTAGGGCCCACAATTGCCTTGTACATTTTTATATAAGAGTATTCTGTTGAGCTCCACTGGTATCTCCATACATCTTTGTTTGACTGAATGGTGTGTTCTTGCAGGATGTCCGTAAGAAGTAGGAGTTGCTAGCGGGCCTAGGTGGATAGTGGTATGTGGAAGAGACTTTCAGGTTGTCAAGAGCGAGAACTTGTTGGAATGATCAATCGGTATCAGTGGTGAAGGAGTAAAGCTCTGGATATGTAGTATGGAGGCAGTGGTTGTTCCAAATATCAGACCAAAATAGGATGGTATTTCCAATACCAGGCTGACACCTAGCTTGAACCTTGTATGTGTGAGGCAGTTTGATCACATCTCTCCACCAGAAGGAGCCCACTGCTCTATCATTTGGTGGGTTCCTTGAGTAATAGGTCTCCCAAATGATATTGACCCATGGAATGTCTTTCTTGTCAAGGAATTTGTGCAAATAATTCATCAAGAGCGCCTGATTATGAGTGGAGACATCTAAAACACCAAGTCCACCATGTTCTTTTGGACGACAAACTTTCTCCAGAGCAATCAGAGGCATGCCTTTTTATCTGAGCTGTATTTTCTCCATAAACAGTGCTTGAGAAGGATATTAATTTGGTGTACAGAGATAAGGAGCACATGAAGAAGATTGGCAAGCTTGAAAAGACTGATTTCAACAGTACTGGTTAATCTCGCATGGACAACATGGTGGCACATCCGGTGAGTCTGTTTGTGCCTCTTAAGTAAAGGAGTGTAGTCCTGAACTCTTGGTCTAGTGATGTTGAGAGGGAGACCTAGGTAGTTCAGAGGGAGGTGTCCAATATTGCAGCCTAGAAGGGTGGAGAGGTTCTACGTAATGTTTCCTGGGGTGTTGATGGCCACCATGGTAGATTTAGCATAATTGACATTGAGGCAAGTGTAAGCAGCAAAGTGCAGAAGAAGATTTTTAACATGCATCAATTGGACAGCCTTAGTTGGCAGGACCAAGATAGTGTCATCAGCATATTGAATAATGGGAAAGTATGTGTTGCTTGCAAGGTGAATGGGAGGCTTGATCATGTCAGTGTGCATAGCTTCATTCAGCATTATTTGCAAGAGATCAGCAACCATTACAAATATTAGGGGGATAGAGGATCACCCTGCCACACTCCTTGATTGCATAAGAATTGTTTGCCAGGTACTCCATTAAGCAGCGCAGAAGAGAAACCAGTCTTGTAAATCTGTCCGATCCACTGTATCCACCTGTTACCAAAACCTTTAGCTTGCATAAGCTCAAAAATAGTATCATGATTTAGCATGTCAAAAGCTTTCTCAAAGTCTATCTTAAGGAGCACAACGTTTTCCTTGGAGTGATGACACTGGTGGAGGTACTCATAGGACCAGGCTAGACAGTCTTGAATACATCTCTTGTTCAGAAATCCATTTTGATTTTTGTGGATGAGTTAAAGGATGTGCCTTTAAAGTCTGTTAGCCAGAAGTTTTTTGATAATCTTAAGTGTGTAATTGAGGAGAGAGATAGACCTGAAATCTCCAGGGTAGAAAGCAGAGTCCTTCTTAGGGATCAGAGTGATGAAAGAGTAACTACTACTTTGTAAATTTACTTTCCCTTCATAAAAATCATCAATCATATTGTAAAATTCTGGTGCCACAATCTCCCAGCAGGATTTGAGGAATGCAACATTGAAACCATCAGGGCCTAGAGCTTTATCAGATGGCAGATTCTGCACCACGTTGTCAATTTCCTCTTTCGTGAAAGGAATTTCTAGTTTATGCATGAAATCATGCTGGTGTAACAAATTTTGCAGTTGTAAAGGTTTTCAGTGGTTCTGGTACTGCCAAGTCTTTGTCTAAATGCTCTGAAAAGGATAGTTGTCTTAGCTTGGTGCTCACTGTGTTCAAGATCAGCCTCATCTCCGAGAATGGCAATGTGATTGTTTCTGTATTTAATGGTGGCCTTAGCCTGAAAGAATTTTGTGTCGGCTTTACCAAACTTGATAGTTCTGATAGTTGCTCTTTATTTCCAGTAAAGTTTCTGAGAGTGGAGGCAAGATTCTAGGTGAGCTTTCAGGATAACTCTGCTTTGTTGCTCTTCAGTGGTCAGATTTCTGTATTCCTCTATTGTGTCCCATGGCAAGATAACTGAGTTGGTATTTTCCACCATCTGCTTAGGGTTAGACAAATTCTGGGCCTAGTTTTTAAGACCTTTTCTCAGTCTTCTAAATTTGGTTGTGACAACTTTAGCACTATCTTGTTCATTTACAAATTGTTCCCAAATAGATTTGACAGCCTCTTTGAATTGTGGGTGCTCCAGCCAATAGTTTTCAAATCTGAAAATTCTAGACTTTGGTATGGAAGTGCCAATTCTGATAACACGGGGAATATGATCTGAGGTGGTCTTAGCTAATGGAACTGCCATAGTGCTTGGGTATGTAATAGTCCATGCCTCAGATGAAAAACCAGTCTAGTTTCTCTAGGAGAGGGGATTCCTGCATGTTGCTCCATGTGAAATTTCTACCCTTCAGAGGAATCTCTACCAATGCCAGTTTACTGATAGCCACATTAAAGAGAATCATGTCCTAAATGTTGCCACCCTCTTTGTTTCTGTTGTTAAGGTATCTCACATAATTAAAATCACCAAGGATGAGCCAGTTGGCATAATCATCAATTTGCAGATTTTTGAACCAATTCAAAAAGATTATTCTGCTGTTTGTCTGGAATGGTCCATATACATTGGTCAATATCCATTATTCTCCAGTGTGCTTTGAAGTAAATTCCACAGTGAGAGAGAAATATTTTTACAAAGAGTTCTTGCTGAGAAGAGCTGATCATTCCATACTGTGAGCAAACCTCTAGAAGCACCTATGGAAGGGAGGTAATGAAATTTGTTCAATCTCTTGGGACATAAGTTCTTAATGAACGAGCTAACAAAGGCTTCTTGTTTGGTTTCTTGTAACGTGATGATAGAACAATCTGCCTCAGCAATTTTGTTTGATAGAGCAAACCACATCTTGGGATCATTGATGCCTCGAATATTCCAATTTAAGATGTTCCAGGATCTATTCATATGTTAGTGGGGGAATCAACACAGCAATGGTAATCCACATTACACATCTCACTGTTAAACACCATACTGACATTGTGCTTAAACATTATTGCCGTAGTGATAGATAAATATAATTCCAGTGATAACATTGTCCAGTACCATAACACTGAATACTAAAAGATTGCCTAGAGGGCTAGACCAAAAGAACTATTGTCCATAGCATAACAGACTAACTGTAGAACTGCAGCTGGATAGTCCTAGCTAATTGTTCTTGCTTCTACTCTTGGCCTTGCTGCTGGCAGTAGGGGCAGTGATGCTGGAGGAGCTCTTTTGTTTCTTGGCTCCTCCTCTCAGAAGTGCTTCTACTTCTGTTTGAATGTTAACCTTGCAAAAGGAGGTGTTCAAGTTTTTAATCACTTCGCCAGAATAGTTGGAGGTAGAGCATGACAAGTTAGGAAATTTCTGTCAACACATGCTTTACGCTTAAAACCTTTCTGCAAATCTTGTAATCTACAACTTCTCCTTACCTCTGTTTCAACCAAAGGAGCCTTCTCTTTTCTTTTCTTGTTTCCATGGAGTGCTGAGGTGGATGAGGCAGAGTGATTCAGCTTGTCCATTGCTTGACTGTTACTCTGGGAGGAGGAGTGGTTCTCCTGGTTGTCAGATGGAGGCTCTCCCTGATAAGAAGAAGCATATTCCGAGGGGCAGGTGTCAGGAATAGCAAAAGACTTATAGTTCTGGGATTTTGTACCTTGCACAATGTATTCCTAGACTTTATAAGAAATAAACTACTAGCCCAATCAAACTTTTCAGGTGTCAAGAGAGCAACAACAAGAAAATTTACCCATTCAATTGGGACCTGAATACCTCTTTGCTATCCTCAGTGGGAGCAAAATGTTTTTTTCCATACAACAGCCCCTTCTTGTCCCAGCAATTCCACATCAGTTTTTCCTGGGAGCTAAGCAGCTCCAGATTGTTCTGACATAGTAGGCACATGTGAAATAACAGTATCTTCCTTGTTATGCAAATAGCATGGAGTAGATAAACCAGGTGGAGCTTCAAGACCAGAATCATTGTACTCACCTATGGGGCTGTTAATGAGCATTTTGTTGTTGAAGTACTTCCACAACTGTATCATCTGTAATTGGGTAGGGACTAGGTTCCAGCACAGGCACAACTACTCCTCCTTCAACAATGGCTTATGTCCTCTTAGAGTCAGGTATCTATGCGAAGTTTTGAAATCGTGGTTCCATGGCCTCCAAGTGCATGGGATCAACTGTTTGTGCTATGACTATAGACTGTGCATAGGATAGAATGACTTCCAAGTTATAGTCTGGCATGAGTTGTAGTCTGTTCACATTATCATTTCTCCTTTGTACTTCTGTCCTAGTAGGCCCAGCATCAAGTTCAACTTGTTCCATTAAGGGCCCAACAGTCAGATGCTACATGATAACCCACAAGTATAGGGGATAAATTGTAGCCTCTTTCGATAAGTAAGAGTGTCGAACCCAACGAGGAGCTAAAGGTAGAACAAATATTCCCTCAAGTTCTATCGACCACCGATACAACTCTATGCACGCTTAACGTTTGCTTTACCTAAAACAAGTATGAAACTAGAAGAACTTTGTAGGTGTTGTTGGATATATTTGCAAGAATATAAAGAGCACGTAAATATAAACTAGGGGCTGTTTAGATAAAGAAGCAATAAAGTTAGTATAGCGAGTGTGGAAAAGTGGTGGTAGGAGTTGCGGAATTGTCCCTAAGCAATTGACTACTTTACTAGACCGATAGCAAGTTTTATGTGGGAGAGGCCACTGCTAGCATGTCATCCCTGACTTGGAATTCTATGCTCTTATGATTGGAACTATTAGCAAGCATCCGCAACTACTAACATTCATTAAGGTAAAACCCAACCATAGCATTAAGATATATTGGTCCCCCTTCAATCCCGTATGCATCAATTTCTATGCTAGGTTGAAACTTCTGTCACTCTTGCCCTCCAATACATAGTCCTATCAACATACAACTAACCCTATGGTCTGATCCACGTGCACGCTCATATCATTGGGCACCAAAGGACAGCAACATAACCACAAGCAAATTAAACCAATCATAGCAATTCATCAATTACTAAAAGGACAACGAAAATCTACTCAGACATCATAGGATGGCAACACATCATTGGACTCCGTTTGATTGGAATTTCTACGAAACAAAAAACATGCAACAAACAGGAACTGGCACTGGGCACTGGATCAATATATTAGTCCTAAAAATAGTATAAAAAGTTGCCAAAAGTATGTCAAAGTTGTAGAATATTGGCATGGAACAATCAAAAATTATAGATACGATGGAGACGTATCAGCATCCCCAAGCTTAATTCATGCTCGTCCTCGAGTAGGTAAATGATAAAAAAAGTTAATTTTTGATGTGGAATGCTACCTAGCATAATCTTGATCATGTAATCTTATCATGGCATGAATATTAAGACACGAGTGATTCAAAGCAATAGTCTATCATTTGACATAAAAGAATTTAATACTCGGGCATCCCAACAAACAATCATGTCTTTCAAAATATCAATGCTAAAGAATGCTATCCTTACAAAATGATATAGTCTTGTATGCTCCCTTTTCTTAACACAAGGTACCCCTCATGCTCATCCCGGTGTCAGCCAAGCAATTGGTTCATACTTTTTAACGCACTTCAGCTTTTTCAACCCTCATGCAATACATGAGCGCAAGCCATGGATATAGCACTATAGGTGGAATAGAGTATGATGGTGGAGGTTGTGTGGAGAACACAAAAAGGAAGAAAGTCTCACATCGACATGGCTAATCAATGGGCTATGGAGATGCCCATCAATTGATGTCAATGCGAGGAGTAGGGATTGCCATGCAACGGATGCACTGGAGCTTGATACGTCTCCAACGTATCTATAATTTTTTATTGTTCCATGCTATTATATTACCTGTTTTTGATGTTTATCGGCTTTACTAAGCACTTTTATATTATTTTTGGGACTAACCTATTAACCGGAGGCCCAGCCCAAATTGCTGTTTTTTGCCTATTTCAGTGTTCCGCAGAAAAGGAATATCAAACGGAGTCCAAACGGAATGAAACCTTCGGGAGAGTTATTTTTGAAACAAACACAATCCAGGAGAATTGGAGTGGACGTCAAGAAGCAAATGAGGAAGCCACGAGGCAAGAGGGCATGCCCCAGGGGGGTGGGCGCGCCCCCACCCTCTTGGGCCCTCGCGGCCCCCCTAACCGACTTGTTTTGCCTATATATAGTTGCATACCCTGAAAACATTCAGGAGCACCACGAAACCCTATTTCCATTGCCCCAACCTTCTATACCCATGAGATCCCATCTTGGAGCCTTTTTCGGCGCTCCGCCGGAGGGGGAATCGATCATAGAGGGCTTCTACATCAACGCCAAAGCCTCTACGATGAAGTGTGAGTAGTTTACCACAGACCTTCGGGTCCATAGTTATTAGCTAGATGGCTTCTTCTCTCTCTTTGAATCTCAATATAATGTTCTCCTCGATCTTCTTGGAGATCTATTCGATGTAACTCTTTTTGCGGTGTGTTTGTCGAGATCCGATGAATTGTGGGTTTATGATCAAGTTTATCTACGAGAAATATTTGAATCTCCTCTGAATTATTTTATGTATGATTGGTTATCTTTGCAAGTCTCTTTGAATTATCAGTTTGGTTTGGCCTACTAGATTGATCTTTCTTGCAATGGGAGAAGTGCTTAGCTTTGGGTTCAATCTTGTGCTTTCCCAGTGACAGAAGGGGCAGCAAGGCATGTATTGTATTGTTGCCATCGAGGATAAAAGGATGGGGTTTATAACATATTGCTTGAGTTTATCCCTCTACATCATGTCATCTTGCCTAATGCGTTACTCTGTTCTTATGAACTTAATACTCTAGATGCATGTTGGATAGCGGTCGATGTGTGGAGTAATAGTAGTAGATGCAGAATCGTTTCGATCTACTTGTCGCGAATGTGATGCCTATATACATGATCATGCCTAGATATTCTCATAACTATGCACTTTTCTATCAATTGCTCGACAGTAATTTGTTCACCCACCGTAATACTTATGCTATCTTGAGAGAAGCCACTAGTGAAACATGTGGGCCGGGTCTATTTTCCATCATATAAGTTTCCGATCTACTTTATTTTGCAATCTTTACTTTTCAATCTATATCATAAAAATACCAAAAATATTTATCTTATTATTATCTCTATCAGATCTCACTTTTGCAAGTGGCCATGAAGGGATTGACAACCTCTTTGTCGTGTTGGTTGGGAGGATCTTATTTGTTTGTGTAGGTACGAGGGACTTGCGTGTAGCCTCCTACTGGATTGATACCTTGGTTCTCAAAAACTAAGGGAAATACTTATGCTACTTTGCTGCATCACCCTTTCCTCTTCAAGGGAAAACCAACGTAGTGCTCAAGAGGTAGCAAGAAGGATTTCTGGCGCCTTTGCCGGGGAGGTGAGTGCTTGAAGGTATATCTTTAGATCTTGCAATCAAATCTTTTAGTTTCTTGTTTTATCACTAGTTTAGTTTATAAAAGAAAACTACAAAAAAATGGAATTGAGTTTGCCTCATATGCTTCATCTTTTTAATATCTTTCGTGAGAATGATGGAAAGGAAAATTGTGCTCAAGTGCTAGAAGAAGAAGTCTATAAAATGTTTGGCACTAAATCTTTGAATGAGGAACATGATTGCAATGTTGTTAGTATGAACTCTTTGAATATTCATGGTACTAATGATGATTGAACTAGTCATGATGAAAATGTCTCTTATAAGCATGTCAATTTTTGTGGAGTGCATAGAGTTTGCAAGTAACACCAAATAGGGAAGATAGATTTTGCAAGAGGCATAAGTATTTAGAAACTAAATTGTTGCCAGAAAGGCTAGATGCTTGTGCTGAAAATTTAAAATTTCTTTGCCATCCTTGTGAACTTTGAAATGAACGTGAATCATTTGAATCCCCAATGCAAATTGTTTCATGATCGTATCGTGTCCAAAAATTGTGATGACTTGATTTCCCTTGCACATCATAATGAACTTAGTTTGCTTTTGGGTTATGAAGAAATAAAACGTATAACTAAAGGTATGCCAAAATTTGTCCTTGATAAAGTTCTTGATTTTGAATCTAGAAGAAATTTTTATGTATTGTGTGGTAAATTGCATTGAAAACCCTTATGTTGCCAATTACATAAAGAAAAGAAAGCAAATAGAATATGAAGAGAATACTAATGAAAGGGAAGAGACTTCCCAATATCCTCCTATTATTTCTTATGATGAATCAGGTAACGAGGAGGAGCTTTCTATTCAATCAATCTCATTAATAAGGAGCTCAAAAAAGAGGGTTAAACCCCCACATGATGTGAAGAAGACAAAGAAAAGACAGAGAAGCAAAGGTAGAAAGGTATCCCTCCCAAATGATGTTGCTCCTATTACTCATTGTGATGATGATAATTGCTATACTATTGGTGCTATCCATACTATTAATGACGAGAGTGATTATGCTTATGATAGGAAAAGGCCCAAGCTTGGGGATGCTATGTTTGATGAGAATGACATGTTTGAGAATATATTTGCTGCAACTAATGTTTGTCCCAAGCTTGGAGATGCTATGTTTAATGAAGATGATATTTTTAGCCTCCCAAGTTTTGATGTGCAAATTTATTATGATGATAGCATGCCTCCTATTTATGATGGTTATATTGATGAAAGTGGGTTTGGAAAAGTGTCAACTTTAGGAAGTAATGATCCCACTATTTTGGAGGGTGTTGAATCTTATAATATTTATGAAAGTGGATTTGGAGAGGTCATGACTTTATTTAGTGATGAATCCACTATTTTGGAAGAGGTTTCAATTGATTATGATGAGAACAAAGTTGCTACTTGTGATGATTATTGTGATGAAACTTATGCTATAAAAAGTAGTGATGATTATATTTATAAAACTTGTCATGATTATGATTACCCTTTTTTTGAACATTACTCTTTTAATATGGAAACAATTTATAGTATTCGAGTCTCTTATGATACTCCCACTATTCTGAATGAGAAGAATTTTGCCTATGTGGAGAGTAATAAAAATTCTATGCTTGTGCATCATGAAAAGAATGCTTTATGTGAGGGTTATATTGTTGAATTCATTCATGATGCTACTAAAAATTATTATGAGGGAGGAACATATGCTTGTAGGAATTGCAATAATATCAAGTTTCCTCTTTGTGCTTAAAATCTTGAAGGTATGCTTGTTTTGCCTTCCTATGCTAGTTAATTATTGTTCCCATAAGTTGTTTGCTCACAAAATCCCTATGCATAGGAAGTGGGTTAGACTTAAATGTGCTAGTCATATTCTTCATGATGCTCTCTTTATGTTTCAATTCTTATCTTTTATGTGAGCATCATTGAAATCATTTATGATCGCGCGATGGTTAACTCCTACAAACCCTTCCCCTAGGAGCATGCATAGTAGTACTTTGCTTCGAGGCCTAATAAACTTTTTCAATAAGTATATGAGTTGTTTATGACTAATGTGAGTCCATGGATTATATGCACTCTTACCCTTCCATCATTGCTAGCCTCTACGGTACCGTGCATTGCCCTTTCTCACGTTGAGCGTTGGTGCAAACTTCGCCGGTGCATCCAAACGCCGTCATATGATACGCTCTATCACACATAAACCTCCTTATATCTTCCTAAAAACAGCCACCATACCTACCTATTATGGCATTTCCATAGCCATTCCGAGATATATTGCCATGCAACTTTCCACCGTTCCGTTTATTATGACACACTCCATCATTGTCATATTGCTTTTGCATGATCATGTAGTTGACATCGTATTTGTGGCAAAGCCACCTTTATAATTCTTTCATACATGTTGCTCTTGATTCATTGCATATCCCGGTACACCGCCGGAGGCATTCACATAGAGTCATATTTTTGTTCTAAGTATTGAGTTATAATTCTTGAGTTGTAAGTAAATAAAAGTGTGATGATCTTCATTATTGGAGCATTGTCCCAAGTGAGGAAAGGATGATGGAGACTATGATTCCCCCACAAGTCGGGATGAGACTCCGGACTTTATGAAAAATAAAAGAGGCCAAAGAAGCCCAAATAAAAAAATGAGGCCAAAGAAGCCCACCAAAATAAATAATAAATAAAATGAGAGAAAAAGAGAGAAGGGACAATGTTACTATCCTTTTCCACACTTGTGCTTCAAAGTAGCACCATGATCTTCATGATAGAGAGTCTCCTATGTTGTCACTTTCATATACTAGTGGGAATTTTTCATTATAGAACTTGGCTTGTATATTCCAATGATGGGCTTCCTCAAAATGCCCTAGGTCTTCGTGAGCAAGCAAGTTGGATGCACACCCACTTAGTTTCTTTTGTTGAGCTTTCATACATTTATAGCTCTAGTGCATCCATTGCATGGCAATCCCTACTCCTCATGTTGATGAGCCTCGTCAATGTGAGACTTTCTCCTTTTTTGTCTTCTCCACACAACCTCCATCATCATATTCTATTCCACCCATAGTGCTATATCCATGGCTTATGCTCATGTATTGCGTGAGAGTTAAAAAAGTTGAAGCGCGTTAAAAAGTATGAACCAATTGCTTGGCTGAAACCGGGGTTGTGCATGATGGGAGTATTTTGTGTGACGAAAATGAAGCATGGCCTAACTATACAAGTTTGTAGGGATAAGCTTTCTTTGGTTATGATATTTTGATAAGACATGATTACTTGTTAGTATGCTTGAAGTATTACTATTTTTATGTTAATATGAATGTTTATCTTGAATCACTTGGATCTGAACATTCATGCCACAATAAAGAAAATTCCATTGAGAAATATGCTAGGTAGCATTCCACATCAAAAATTCTGTTTTTATCATTTACCTACTCGAGGACGAGCAGGAATTAAGATTGGGGATGCTTGATACATCTCCAACGTATCTATAATTTTTTATTGTTCCATGCCATTATATTACCTGTTTTGGATGTTTATGGGCTTTACTAAGCACTTTTATATTATTTTTGGGACTAACCTATTAACCGGAGGCCCAACCCAAATTGCTGTTTTTTTCCTATTTTAGTGTTTCGCAGAAAAGGAATATCAAACAGAGTCCAAACGGAATGAAACCTTCGGGAGAGTTGTTTTTGGAACAAACGCAATCCGGGAGACTTGGAGTGGACGTCACGAAGCAAACAAGGAAGCCACGAGGCAGGAGGGTGCGCCCCCCACCCTCCTGGGCCCCTCGTAGCTCCCCTGACCAACTTCTTTCACCTATATATACTTGCATACCCTGAAAACATCTAGGAGCCCCACAAAACCCTATTTCCACCACCGCAACCTTCTGTACCCGTGAGACCCCATCTTGGAGCCTTCTCCGGCGCTCCGCCGGAGGGGCATTCGATCATGGAGGGCTTCTACATCAACACGAAAGCCTCTCCGATGAAGTGTGAGTAGTTTACCACAAACCTTCAGGTCCATAGTTATAAGCTAGATGGCTTCTTCTCTCTCTTTGAATCTCAATACAGTGTTCTCCTCGATCTTCTTGGAGATCTATTCGATGTAACTCTTTTTGTGGTGTGTTTGTCGAGATCCGATGAATTGTGGGTTTATGATCAAGTTTATCTATGAGAAATATTTGAATCTCCTCTGAATTCTTTTATGTATGATTGGTTATCTTTGCAAGTCTCTTCGAATTATTAGTTTGGTTCGGCCTACTAGATTGATTTTTCTTGCAATGGGAGAAGTGCTTAGCTTTGGGTTCAATCTTGCGGTGTCCTTTCCCAGTGACAGCAGGGGTAGCAAGGCACGTATTGTATTGTTGCCATCGAGGATAAAAAGATGGGGTTTATATCATATTTCTTGAGTTTATCCCTCTACATCATGTCATCTTGCCTAATGCGTTACTTTGTTCTTATGAATTTAATACTCTAGATGCATGCTGGATAGTGGTCGATGTGTGGAGTAATAGTAGTAGATGCAGAATCGTTTCGATCTACTTGTCGCGGACGTGATGCCTATATACATGATCATGCCTACATATTCTCATAACTATGCACTTTTCTATCAATTGCTCGACAGTAATTTGTTCACCCACCATAATACTTATGCTATCTTGAGAGAAGCCACTAGTGATACCTATGGCCCCAGGTCTATTTTCCATCATATAAGTTTCCGATCTACTTTATTTTGCAATCTTTACTTTTCAATCTATATCATAAAAATACCAAATATATTTATCTTATTGTTATCTCTATCAGATCTCACTTTTGCAAGTGGACGTGAAGGGATTGACAACCCCTTTATCGCGTTGGTTGCGAGGTTCTTATTTGGTTGTGTAGGTACGAGGGACTTGCGTGTACCCTCCTACTGGATTGATACCTTGGTACTCAAAAACGGAGGGAAATACTTACGCTACTTTGCTGCATCACCCTTTCCTCTTCAAAGGAAAACCAACGCAGTGCTCAAGAGGTAGCAGAGCTATAAGTGTATGAAAGCTCAAACTGAAACTAAGTGGGTGTGCATCCAATTTGCTTGCTCATGAAGACCTCGAGCATTTGAGGAAGCCCATCATCGGAATATACAAGCCAAGTTCTAGAATGAAAATTCCCACTAGTATATGAAAGTGATAACTCAAAAGACTCTCTGTATGAAGGGTGCTATTTTGAAGCACAAGTGTGGTAAAAGGATAGTAACATTTCCCCTTCTCTCTTTTTCTCTCTTGTTTTTTTCTCTTTTTATTTTTTGGTGGGCTTCTTTGGCCTCTTTTTTTATTTGGGATTCTTTAGCCTCTTCTATTTTTCATAAAGTTCGGATACTCATCCCAACTTGTGAGGGAATCATTGCTTCCATCATCCTTTCCTCACATGGGACAATGCTCCAATAATGATGATCATCACACGTTATTTACTTACAACTCAATTATACAACTCGATATCTAGAACAAAGATATGACTCTATATGAATGCCTCCGGCATTGTACCGGGATGTGCAATGATCTAGCATAGCAAAGATATCAAAAAATGGACAAGCCATGAAAACATCATGTTAGCGATCTTACGATCATGCAAAGCAACATAACAATAAATGCTCAAGTCATGTATATGATGATGATGGAAGTTGCATGTCAACATATCTCGGAATGGCTATGGAAAATGCCATGATAGGTAGGTATGGTGGCTGTTTTGAGGAAGATATGAGGAGGCTTATGTGTGATAGAGCATATCATATCATGGGGTTTGGATGCACCGGCGAAGTTTGCACCAACTCTCGAGGTGAGAAAGGGCAATGCACGGTACCATAGAGGCTAGCAAATTGCGAAAAGGTAAGAGTGCGTATAATCCATGGACTCACATTAGTCATAAAGAACTCATACACTTATTGCAAAAGTTTATTGGCCCTCGAAGCAAAGTACTACTACGCATGCTCCTAGGGTGGAGGTTGGTAGTAGTAAACCATCGCGCGCCCCCGACCTTCACGCAAAGATAAACAATCAAAATACAATGCGGCCAATTTGGTTACATAGTTAGAAGACCATATGTGCATGCTTCGGGAATCACAAACCTTAACACCAATATTCTTACTAAACACAACCATTTACTAGAACCTCCCAGATATTATCATCTCTATATCGCAAAACTATTGCAAGGAATCAAACATATCATATTCAGTGATCTACAAGTTTTATGTAGGATTTTATGACTAACCATGTGAATGACCAATTCCTATCATCTCTCTAAATAGATATAAGTGAAGCAAGAGAGTTTAATTCTTTCTACAAAAGATATGCCCACACTCTAACAAATATAAGTGAAGCAAAAGAGCATTCTACAAATGGCGGTTTTCTATGTGAAGAGAAACAGGCAATCCAAACTTCAAATGATATAAGTGAAGCACATGAAGCATTCTATAAAGCCATACTCAAAAGATATAAGTGAAGTGCACTGAGCATTCTATAAATCAACCAAGGACTATCTCATACCAGCATGGTGCATAAAAAAAGTGAAAACTAAATGCAAAAGATGCTCCAAGATTTGCACATATCGCATGAACGAAACGAATCCGAAAACATACCGATACTTGTTGAAGACCTTCCAGGACATCCCCAAGCTTAGACACTTGAGTCTCCTTGAATATTTACTTGGGGTGCCTTTGGAATCCCCAAGCTTGAGCTCTTGCCTCTCCTCCTTTTCCTCATATTGAGACCTCCTCGATCTTCGAACACTTCATCCACATAAAACTTCAATAGAAAACTCGGTAAGATCCGTTAGTATAATAAAGCAAATCACTACTCTAAGTACTATTGCAAACAAATCCATATTTTGTTTTTGCATTGTAGCTACTATAATATAACTTTTCCATGGCTTAATCCACTGATAGAAATTGATAGTTTCATCAAAACAAGCAAACTATGCATTAAAAACAGAATCTGTCTTAAACAGGACAGTCTATAGTAATCTGAACATTCACCATACTTCTGGTACTCCAAAATTTCTACCAAAATTAAGAAACATAAACAATTTGAATATCAATACAGTGCAAAAAGTTTCAGAACCGTTTGACGTTCCAGTAAAAATGTAAAATCGCACACTACAGCCAAAGTTTCTGTCTTGCACCGCACAAACCAACAAGCATTGTAAACATCCTAAAGGCAAACCTTGGAACATCATTTTTATTAAATAAAACTTTATAAAAGCACGCAACAGAAATAAATGACTCTCTAAAACTTCCAGGTTGTCTCCCTAGCAGCGCTTTCTTTAAAGCCATTAAGCTAGGCATATAGTGCTCAAGTAATGGATCCACCCGGATCCCAAGGTATATCAAAGCCAATTTTAATTAACAATGATTTGTAATTTAGTGAGCACAAAGTAACATATATCATGTAATGATGAAGTCTAACTCTCTTCCTATGCATCGGCATGTCATAAAAGAACAATTCATGCACACATAGTAAAGGCCAATGCATAGTATAAGCAGTTTCTTGCAGTTCTATCGTGTTGGAAACATAGAGAGGTGGAGATATAGTTCCTCTCTCATAATAATTGCGAGTAGGAGCAGCAAGCACATGCATATTATATCTATCAAAATCATCATGTGCAACGGTAAAATGCAACCCATCAACATAATCCGTAATAAGAGCAAACTTCTCCGATATAGTGTAGTTTGGAGAATTCAAAAAGATAATAGGACTATTATGTGTGGGTGCAATAGCAACAATTTCATGTTTAACATAAGGAACTATAGCAAGTTCATCTCCATAAGAATAATTCAAATTGGCATCTTGGCCACAAGCATAGCAAGCATCATCAAAAAGGGATATTTCAAAAGAATCAACGGGATCATAACAATCATCATAGCAATCATCCGTCGGTAAGCACGAAGGGAAATTAAATAATGTATGAGTTGAAGAGTTACTCTCATTAGAAGGTGGGCACGCGTAGCTAATCCGCTCTTCCTCCTTTTTTTTCTTTGCTCTCCCCATCACCTGTTTCATCCAATGAGCTCACAGTTTCATCAATTTCTTCTTCCATAGACTCCTGAAAAATATTAATCTCTTCTTGGACAGCGGAGGAGTCCTTAATATATGGTTTAACATAGGCATTAGAAGCATAATTATCATAACAATATTTAAGTATGGAAAAAATTTCATATTTGTAAAGAGTAGCATCATACTTTCCAATCAAAGAAGCAATTTCATAAGCACCCTCAAAAGCAAAAAATTCTTCAATTTGTTGAACATCATAGTAATTATAAACACCCTTAGCATACGAAGATACGATTCCATTATCACTAAACTCACATTGGTAGGGAAGGTGTTTCTTAGGGTCTTCAGAACAACAAGTAAAATCATATATTTCACATAAATTCCAAGCATAACATTGCAAATGATGAATTTCATCTAGTAAAAGTTTCCCTTTTTGAGATAAGCGGTGTCGCACATAACAAGCATTCTCATCTAATGATTTGCCCTCAACTAAGCTAATTGGGGTTTCAGCACGAGCACATAGGGATCAAAGATGATCCAAGTAAAAAGCTGCAGGAGTGTGATAGATTTTGAGTGCTTCTTCAACCATTGGTGTAGTAGGTACAACTAATTTTTTTGGTATTTTATGTTTCCTACCCATAACTAAAGATAGAAAACAAGAGCACAAAATAAAAACTACTTAGTGATAAAGCATACAAACACACACGCGAATATTCACCCCATGCTATAACTCCCCGGCAACGGCGCCAGAAAAAGGTCTTGATAACCCACAAGTATATGGGATCAATTGTAGCCTCTTTCGATAAGTAAGAGTGTCGAACCCAATGAGGAGCTAAAGGTAGAACAAATATTCCCTCAATTTCTATCGACAACCGATACAACTCGACGCACGCTTAACGTTCGCTTTACCTAAAACAAGTATGAAACTAGAAGGACTTTGTAGGTGTTGTTGGATATATTTGCAAGAATATAAAGAGCACGTAAATATAAACTAGGGGCTGTTTAGATAAAGAAGCAATAACGTTAGTAGAGCGAGTGTGGAAAAGTGGTGGTAGGAGTTGCGGCATTGTCCCTTAGCAATTGACTACTTTACTAGACCAATAGCAAGTTTTACGCGGACATGCCACTGCTAGCATGTCATCCCTGACTTGGAATTCTATGCACTCATGATTGGAACTATTAGCAAGCATCCACAACTACTAATGTTCATTAAGGTAAAACCCAACCATAGCATTAAGATATATTGGTCCCCCTTCAATCCCGTATGCATCAATTTCTATGCTAGGTTGAAGCTTATGTCACTCTTGCCCTCCAATACATAGTCCTATCAACATACAACTAACCCTATGGTGTGATCCACGCGTGTGCTCATATGATGGGCACCAAAGGACAGCAACATAACCACAAGCAAATTAAACCAATCATAGCAATTCACCAATTACCAAATGGACAATGAAAATCTACTCAGACATCATAGGATGGCAACACATCATTGGATAATAATATGAAGGATAAAGCACCATGTTCAAGTAGAGGGTACAACGGGTTGCGGGAGAGTGAACCACTGTATATAGATGGGGGAAGGTGATGGAGATGTTGGTGAAGATGACGGAGGTTTTGGTGTAGATCACGGTGATGACGATGGCCCCGGCGGCGTTCCAGCGCCACCAGGAGAGAGGGGGAGAGAGCCCCCCATCGTCTTCTTCTTCCTTGACCTTCTCCATAGATGGGTGAAGGGTTTCCCCTCTGGTTTATGGTCTCCATGGCGTGGGAGGGGCAAGAGCCCCTCCGAGATTGGATCTGTCTCTCTCTCTCTGTTTCTGTGTTTTAGATCCTGCCCTTTCACCGTTTCTTATATTCCCGGAGATCCGTAACTCCGATTGGATTGAAACTTTCAACCCGATTTGTTTCCGTATATTAGCTTTCTTGCGGATAAAGAAGGGCATCAACCGTCTTACGGGGTGTCCACGAGGGTCAGGGGCGCGCCCACCCCCCTGGGACGTGCCCCCCTACCTCGTGGGCCCCTCGAGCATCGTCTCGCGTTGATTCTTCTTCCCAAAATTCATAAATATTCCAAAAAAAACTCCGTCCATTATTAGCCCATTTGGACTCCGTTTGATATGGATTTTCTGCGAAACAAAAAACATGCAACAAACAGGAACTGGCATTGGGCACTGGATCAGTATGTTAGTCCTAAACATAGTATAAAAAGTTGCCAAAAGTATGTAAAAGTTGTAGAATATTGGCATGGAACAATCAAAAATTATAGATACGACAGAGACGTATCACTGCAAGGGGACCCATTGAGAGCATTTAGGTCTGGTGGGTCTTGGAAGATGGGCTGCATGAGTGGCCCATTAGCAGATTCAGTAGAAGGTGCAGAGTCATTGGTGGGGGCCAGAGAAAGTGTGATGTTGCTGTTGGCATCTCCAATAGGCAGGTTTCCTAAAATGGCATGAGCTTGTTCTTTTGGAAGAGGGGCCATTAGATCATTCATCTCTAAAAATTCACCAGGGTGCAGTTCCAAATCTGGTGGTGGAGCATGTGGAAGTGCCCAGTGGCCCCTCGTGGCATATCTTCCCAATCTTCCATTATGTCCATTTCCTCATCAGGTATGGTAGGCTGAGCTAACTGAAGATCCAGTTGTGGTTGCTATAGGTTCAGGTCAGGTAGATTGTGGATATCATCATGTTCATGGTGTTGTAGTGGCCCAATGAAATGATTGTGTTGATTTGGGTGGAAGTTTTCCTGCTGAGGAATTGGATGGGGGTTGCCCTGTGGATCAATGGGGTCTTCAATAGGTGCCTCTGCCCCTAGCATCCTCTGTTGCAGAATCACTACAGGTATTGTCAGGGAATCTGTCTGAAAATTATTTCCTTCTCCAATAACAATACTAGATGGGACATCTTGAAGGGCTTCCAATCTGCACTAACTGATTAGCCTTAGTGCTCTTATTTCTGTCCCAATGCATCAGAGTACCGAAACTCCTAAGAGCATTAGCAAGTTCATGCATGCACCTTCTGTCAAACGGAAATCCGCGTACGAGAGACAGACTTCATGATCTAAAACAAATCTTCTCCAATTCAGTCCCTCATTGTGCTTTTGGAAGATCGGATGGACATCAGTGTAAAGATGTGGGCCTTGTTGAATAGGTTCATCTCTATCAAAAACACTGTTGAGTTTGACATAGGCTTGGCCGAACGGACAGGGGATGATTTCAGAAAACCCTTTTCGCTTGATATCAGTCAGGAATTTGGCGATTACCTCTCTCACATTGGCAAATGGAACCGGGAGATTCGGCATCGGAACGATGGAGACAATGACCCACTCTTCATGCATTGGAGCCACCGCTCTCGCAGCAACACGAACCCTAGCCAGTCGACCTTCAACCACAATGCTTTGATGGCCCTCTGGGATGAAAGGTGTTGGGTCGAAAGGGAATGACGCCATTGGCATCGGCAGAGAGGTGGTAGTCGCCGAGCTACTGTGGTGTTGGTGGTTTCGAGGAGAAGGCTGAGCTCGAGGTGGAGAGACAAAGGAATGCAGAGTGGGAGCTTGAAGGCACCCACCTACCATGGTAGAAGGAGCGAAGAGGCGGGGGTCACAATGGAAGGGGCATTGACCGTGGGTTGATTGGCAGTCAACGCGGGAACAATGAAGGCTTGCCAAGTCGAGCCTATCCTGGTGACCAAAATGCCGGGTCGGGGGATTGGAGTAGGATGAGTTTGTGTGGTAGAGGTGGGCTTAGAGTATTAGTCTTTTGAGATGTGGCCCCAGTGCTTACACCGGTGGCATTTGATGCGATTAGAGCAACTGGGCCGAAGATGGCCAGTTTGGAGACAACAAACACAAAATGGGTTTCGGGTGGGGGAGGGCGCACGAGGTGTCGTGGGGAACACGAGCACCTATGGGGTAGGGGCCCCTTCTCGGTCCGGCAGGGAGCGGAGGGCGCACGAAGAGCAGATCGAGGTCGAGCACGCGGGGGATTTACCCAGCTTCGGAGCTCTCCGGAGAGATAAAACTCCTACTGTTGCTTTGTGTTTGTATTTTTGTTCTTGCTCGAAAGCGTGTGGTGTGTTGTAGTCTTGAATGAGTCGAACCGAACCCCTTCTACGTGCGCATGGGCCTCCCTTTTATAGTCTAAAGGGGTCACCGACAGGTGGCAGCATAGAGAGAGGGGTAAAAAAGTAAAAACGCAGGTTGGTACAACCACTATCAATAGTGCCCCTACCTAACTCTGACGGCAGGGGACAAGGGCATTTAATGCCCGTCCAGTCGCCCCAACAGTGCAGGAAGCGACCGTTAGGGGCGCCACCGATCGCCACGATGGCCTCCTTGTCAGCTTCGCTTGCCACCTCGCACCGCTCGGCTGCGCAGCTACCCGCCACGTGCACCAGGAGCGGTCCTGCGGCGACACGTCGTCGGATGCGCTGGAGCGTGGGAGCGGAGTGGTGGCTTCGCCGCAGCAAGTGCCTTGCCGCGGTCTCTGTCTTGTAGCACCCGCAAGCTTGCCGCTCATCGGGTATTGCCGGGACGCGCGGTGTGTCGCGGCAAGTCTTCTGAAGCGCCTTGGTTGGCCTTCTCGGCAAGCTCCTCTTGCCGGGGTCTTGTCCTTCCCGGCAAGCTTCTCTTGCCGGGGCCTTGTCCTTCCCGGCAAGTTCCTCTTGCCGGGGCCTTGTCTTGACAGTTAACACTTTGTTCTTGAATGGCAGTAATAGGAGCTACGGAGGGTCTTGGCGGACGCCTGGCGAGCCTTGCCGCGGGACGCTGCGACTGTCCGTGCACTAGTTCGGGGTACTAAGGTACCCCTACTTTAGTACACCGACAGGAGCCCCCGGGCCTGGGCCATACACGGTGCCGAGCGCTGTTGGGCTAGGCCCAAAACAGGGCACGGGCACGCGCGGCCGGGGTCCAAACCAAATCCGCTCCGTATCCACCGCGTCCTCTCGTAACGGCACGCGTCGACCGCGGCGTCGTGAGAGAGATCGTGGGCAATACTTAAATCCAGGAAATGCGTAACGTTCGCCTCGGTTCTGCATCCCCGCCACGCGGCTCCCATGCACTTGGGGTCACGGACGGTGGAAGTGGGAGACTGGGCCATTGCGAGCAGAGGCAGCAGGTCGGCCCTGATTCCCTGCTCTTCCCGTGCTCTGATTCGCTGGCGGGCGGTTGGCCCCCACCCCGCTCCTTTAAGAAGAGCGGGAGGGGGCGCAGGCCCGTACTCTCTCATCTTCTCCTTTCTTGACTTCGCTCCCTTTCTCTCATTCGCCATGGAGAAGGGCCCCTGCCTTCATCGGTGGCGGCGAGGGTCGCCGCCAGACAGCACCCTCCCTATCCCGCCGCCTGGTGGCGAGCCAGCCATAAGGGGAAGAGGGAGGGGGCAAGGTCGTGGACGAGGTCGAGGACGAGGTCGAGGCGCTCGGGGAAGAGGCGGACGGGGCGGCGCGTCATCTCCGCCTCCGCCGGTGGTTCCTCTCCCCACGACGGTCCATACAGGGGACGACCCTTGCGAGTTCTTTGTCAGGCTGCGCCGGGCGCCTCGCCGTTGCCTCCGGCTTCCAGCTCCGTTTGCGAGCGCGATGGAGTTGGACCCGCCCGAGACACTGAGATTGCACATGAGGGGCCGTGGGATCAGCGGCACGCGAGTCCGCGTTGTATTCCCAGCCCCTAATGTGATGTATCTTGATCATGGGTGGAAGACGTTCGCCCGAATCCACAGCCTGATGGCGGGGTTTACCCTCCATTTTAAGTTAATGGAGGGTGATCTCCTCTCCGTCAAGGTCTTCGGGGACTTCGGCACCCAGGCGAAGTGCTGCGTGGACAGCTCCTCCGACAGGGAAGGCTCCCTCTCGAGCGAGAGTGACGAGGAGGAGAGCAACAGCAACGATGAGGGTAGCAGGCGGCGGGATGGCGGGCCCGACTAGGTGTCGGGCGCCGCTTCGTGCGTCACCGGTGACCCCATCATCCATGTCGCCGACTCCTTGAACTCCCAGGGGTCGTCTCCTTGGGCGGCTGGCGTAGGGAGGCTGCGGAAGGGGAAGAGGGCTGGCGACAAGGCCGTCAAGTCGGAGTACGAGGGCGTAGTGCCCTCGACAGCGTGCTGACGTCCTGCCGCCCCGTCTTCGAGCCCCGCTTCCGGCACCGCCATCACCGTCCAGCCTCCGGACAGCCCCCGGGATGTTCTCTTGGTGTCTTCGCACTGTAGGCTCGCCTAAGCGCCTTTGCCCTTCTCGCCTCCTTGACCTACCTCTCAAGAGAGGGACAGAAAGGGATTCTGGGCATCTTATCTTTTAATTTGTAAGCCTTGGGCCTTAGCCGCATCTAAAACTTGTAATCCTCTCTTTCATGTTTTTCATCCTCTATGGACTGCACTGAGTGGGATGTTTTTAATGAAAAGGGAAGCTTGCTATGTTATATCCTTCACTCAATTCCACCCCTTGTATGTTTTTACCCCACGCTTTTAGGGAACTTGCGGTGGGAACACGCTGTCATGAAAGAGTGCAAAACATCAGCAGCCTGCCGGCGGTGTTGCTTCCAAGAAGAAACCTTGTCGGGCTAGTTGCAACACACTTTCATTGTTCAGCGGACTCGAAACAAATTAAGGCCGCAACTTAGCCACGAGTCGATTCCTCCGCGTACAGGTTTTCCATACAAGGCGTGGTCGGGGAGGACGCGGCTTCGCATTCCCCAGTCCATAAGAGGATGCATGATGAGGGATGAAAAACTTATCTGATATCGCAGCCCCCGGCAACTCTGGCTTGCCGTGGATGAATCTTGGTACTCGCATCCCCCAGCAACACTGGCTTGCCGGGACCCAGGTGCCGGCGCACCCTTCTCTCCTTTCCTTGTTCTTGCCGCTGCTAGACGTGTCATAGGAACAATCTCTTAGAGCGCGGCAAGTTATTTATTGTAATATAACTTCATTCTAGGTACTATCTGCTATGTTACTTCCTTTATTTGGTTCCATCCCTTGTATGTTTTTACCCTGCGCTTTTAGGGAACTTGCGGTCATAAACACGCTTCTCAGCGAAAGCGCTGAGTCTTGGAACATCAAGACTTCTTTGGCGGTGTTGCCTCCGGCAAGAAACCTTGTCGGGGCTAGTCGCAGCACACTTTCATTGTTGAGCGGACTCGAAACAAAGTAAGGGCGCAACTTAACCATGAGCCGGTTCCTCCATGCACAGGATTTCCATACAAGGCATGGTCGTTCAAGGAATATAACTTAAATATCTAAACTGACTGTGTTTAAATTTTGGTAACTTAGCTTTTCTGTCTTCTGCGTCCCGGCAAGACTATGCCGGTAGCTCCTCGATCCAATTTCTTCCGCACTTGTGCAGCCTGTCGAAAGTTCTGGTCTTGAGCCCGTGCAGCACTTCAGTGTTTGCCCTCTCTGCTTGACCGTTGCTTCTCGGGTGAGCAACAGAAGCGAAGCAGATCTTGGCGCCAAGATCTTGGACGTACTGCATGAAGGTGCGGCTCGTGAATTGTGTGCCATTGTCGGTGATGATCCTGCTAGGGACTCCAAAATGGCAAACCAAACGACCTGAAGAACTTGACTGCTGATTATGCTGTCACCTTCCTCACTGCTTCCACTTCCGGCCACTTCGTGAACTTGTCGATCGCCACGTACAAGTACTCAAGCCCCGACAACTTCGGGAAAGGGGCCGAGGATGTCGAGCCCCAGCATCGAAAATGGCCTGGATAAAGGGATTGTTTGGAGAGCTTGAGCTGGTTGATGAATCTGTTTGGAGTGGAACTGACACGCTTCACACTTGGTTACTTGTGCAGTTGCATCCTGGAGGGCTGTCGACCAAAAGAAACCTTGCCGGAAGGCTTTGCCGACAAGTGCTCTTGCGCCAATGTGGTGGCCACATATGCCTCCATGTATCTCCGCCAACAGCTCCTGTCCTTCTTCCCAGGAAATGCACTTCAATTTCACTCCGTTGAATCTTCTTCTGTACAGTATGTCATCAACAAACTGATACATACTTGATTGCCAGGCTACTTTCTCCGCTTCTTCTTGTTCTTCGGGAAGTTCTCCTGTTTGAAGCAAATGGACGATCTGCTGTGCCCATGCCGGAGCCTGTGGCTCGACGACAAGGACTAAAGGTGCAGATGCTGCTGCGGGAACATCTGCTTCTACGGCAAGAATCTGGGATCCTGCCGGAGCATGATGTTCCCCGGCAAGCGTGTCGGGACACAACTTGTCGGGAGTGTCTGCTTCAACGAAGCAAGCCCTAGGGCTTGTCGGAGCAGACTGCTCCTCAACACTCTTTGTGTTGATCCTGGGGACCTTCTTGGCGGTGGCTTCGGGGAGCTCTACCGGAAAGTAGTCACCAGTAACCAACTTTTTCTTCTTGCTCTGTCCAGATGATTGTGTCACAGATGGCTGAGTTAGCTTGAGCACAAAAATTCCTGATTCCACAGGTAACTTGAGTGCGGCGCATTTTGACAGGCCGTCTGCAATGTCGTTCTGAGCTCTTGGAACATGTTCCATCTGCAGGCCATCAAAATGCTCTTCCAGCTTCCTCACTTCATCAATGTAGGCTTCCATCAACGGACTCTGATAATCTTTGTTAACTTGGCGGACGACAAGCTGTGAGTCACCCCTGACAATAAGCTTCACGATCCCAAGTTACGCGCGATCTGAGTCCGGCAAGCAAGTCTTCATACTCTGCAAAGATTGTTTGTTGCTTGCTCCTTGGGAAAGTGCATTTGGATCACGACTTGAGGTGCTCTCCGGTGGGTGCGACAAGTAGCACGCCCGACCGGCGCTTTGCGGCGAGAAGGCACCATCAAAGTACATAATCCATTCTTTGCTCGCTTCCTTGACGGGATGCTCCTCTCGGAGTTTCTTCATCGGTGTTGGCGTCCATTCGCTATGAATTCTGCCAATGCTCGGCTCTGAATAGTTGAAGTACTTTCAAACTTGAGGCCAAAGCTTGCAGTTCAAGTGCCCACTCGACAATCCCGCCTTGCTTACGGATTTTGCAATATCCTCTTCAACGGAAAGCGAGTGACAACTGTGATCTCATGTGCTTGAAAATAATGGCGCAACTTCCTCGAGGCCATGAGAAGGCCGAAAAGCAACTTTTGCACTCCGGAGTACCTTGATCTAGCCCCTTGCAGAAGGGAACTGACAAAGTAAACTGGGCGCTGCACCATCTTCTTCTGTTTTTCTTCCGGCAGCTGCACAGATCCATCCTTGTCGGGACGAGAACTTGCCGGGGAGCCCTCGCTTGTCCTTTGGATTCGCTTGCCGTGGTTGCTGGCTCATCATCTGCCTCCCTCTCCGCTACTAACGCAGCACTAACCACTTGATTGGTTGCCGCTAGGTACAGCAACAACTTCTCTTGTGGCTTAGGTGCGACAAGTATTGGAGTAGAGGACAGGTATCTTTTCAAGTCCTGCAGCGCAGCCTCCGCTTCCGGAGTCCATTTCATTGGACCTGCCTTCTTCGAAATTTTGAAAAATGGCAGGGCGCGCTCAGCAGACTTAGAAATGAACCTACTGAGAGCAGCAACACAACCAGCAAGCCTCCGCACATCCTTGACGCGCTTCGGGGCTTCAATCTGCTCGATGGCTTTAATCTTGTCGGGATTGGCTTCAATCCCCATCTGGGACACAAAGAATCCGAGAAGCTTGCCGGAAGGAACTCCAAACACGCACTTCTCGGGATTCAACTTGAGATTGATCTTGCGCAGATTTGCAAAAGTTTCGTCCAAATCTTGGATCAAAGTCTCTCTGTCTCTGCTCTTGACCACTATGTCATCCATATATGCTTCTACATTTCTGTGCAGCTGTGGCTCAAAAGCATGATTGACTACTCTTGCAAGCGTCGAACCAGCATTCTTTAGTCCGAAGGCATTCGTACAAAGCGAGACGTGCCACATGGAGTAATGAATGCGGTTTTCTTCATCCTCTTACGCCATGAAGATCCGGTGATATCTCGAGTATGCATCAAGAAGCGAAGCAGATCACATCCTGCCGTGGAGTCGACAATCTGGTCGATGCGCGGCAAGGGAAATGGATCTTTGGGACAAGCTTTATTAACATCCGTGAAGTCAATACAAAGCCTCCACTTCCCGTTTGCTTTGCGCACGACTACTAGATTGGCTAACCACATTGGATGGAGTACTCCTCGGACCAGGCCTGCTGCTTCCAATTTCTTTATCTCTTCAGCAATGAACTCTTGTCTCTCTACTGCTTGCTTCCTAACTCTCTGTTTGACGGGCCGCGCGTGAGGGCAGACGGCAAGGTGGTGCTCAATTACTTTCCTGGGAACACCGGGGATGTCAGATGGTTGCCATGCAAACACATCGACATTCGCCCTTGAGAAAACAACAGCGCTTTCCTATTTAGGGTCAAGCATGGCGATGGTGAAAGTACCACCGGTGCCGTCCTCCTTGGCGGCCACTTTCTTGGTCTCTGGTTCAGCTGTCTTCGCCTTCTTGCACTTGCGGTGGAGCTCGATGGTGCGTCCTCGGCGGTAGCGCAGCACTCGAAGAGGTGCGCTTGCGGAGTGGGCATCGAGCTACTCTTGCGGACTTGGCCTCTTCTTCCTCCGGGAGCTTCGGCGGCAAGTGGTTTGCGTTCTGCGCTGCTGCTGCGCTTCCCGGTAGATCTTGTCGGTGCAGATAAGTGCGTCTTTCTTGTCGCCATGGACAGAAATAACACTTATCGGACCAGGCATCTTGAGCACATTGTATGCGTAGTGAGAAGCTGCCATGAACTTGGCAAGTGCTGGACGGCCAAGTATCCCATTGTAAGGCAATGGGAAATCAGCAACGTCAAAGGTGACCTTCTCTGTCCTAAAATTCAGCTCGCTGCCAAACGTCACTGGCAGTGTGATCTTCCCCTTTGGCTTGCTCCTTCCCGGATTGATTCCTTGGAAGGTACCAGTTTCTTCGAGCTCGCTGTCGGGGATCTGGAGCTTGTTGAGCACCGCGGAAGAGATCAGATTCAGGCCGGCCCCGCCGTCAACCAACATCTTCGTGACCTTGAGGTTGCGGATCGTTGGCAAAACCAACATCGGCAAGCACCGACCGCGATGATGCGATCGGTGATCCTCAACATCAAAAATGATGGGCGTGCTGGACCACTTCAGGGGCTTGCGAGATTCAACGGACGGTTCTGCTGCGTTCACTTCTCGCACCCACTGTTTGAGTTGGCGGTGCGAGGTGTGCAGAGAAGCGCCGCCGTCAACGCACAAAACCTCTGTTGCCTTCTGAAACTCTTGCTCGTCGGCCTCATCCTCATCCATCTCATCATCTTCATCTTCGTCTTCGTCCTTGTCACGGCCACGGGGAGGTCTGTCTCCTTGCCGCTGCTTGGCCTTGCCGCGGCGCCCTCCCCGGGCGGGACGCTTCTTGCCGGATCCTCCGCCACCTTCCTGGGCCTTCTCCTTATCGCGGCGCTCGTATTCAGCTTTCTGTAACTCTGCCATCTGCTCAACCTTCTTGCAGGCTTGGAGGTCATGGCCCTTGGTGCGGTGGATCTTGCAGTACTGCTTGCCGGAGCTGTCCTGCTTGTCGGCGGCCACCATAGCCTCACCGGAGTCACCAGCCTTGGCCTTGTCGGTGCCGCCTCCGTTGCCGGACTGCTCAACAACTAGCACATCCTTAGCTTTCCTCCTTCTGTTATTCCGCCTCCGATTCTTCTTTGCCGGAGGGGCGTCCTCACTGTCAGATCCTTCTGCTCCTGCATTTTCTCCGGGGAGTTTCCTCCCCTCCTCAGCCCGTGCACACTTGTCGGCCAGAGCATAGAGCTCGCTGACATCTCTGATTTTGCACATCGCCATCTCCTCCCTCATCCTGCGGTTATGCACGTTCTGATGGAACGCGCTGATAACCGCAGCAGGGTGGACGTCTGGGATGTTGCGCTGTACCTAGCTGAATATCTGTATGTACTTGCGCAGGGGTTCTCCTTCTTTCTGGGCGAGCAGATGAAGGTCGCTCTCCTGGCCATGGGGTTTGTGGCCGCCTGTGAAGGCGCCGACAAACTGATGGCACGGGTCCGCCCACGAAGAGATGGAGTTATCCGGCAAGTGCATGAGCCAAGATCTGACATTGGGCTTGAGCACCAGCGGGAAGTAGTTGGCGAGGATCTTCTCGTCGCGCCCCCTGGCAGCCTACACCGCGATGGTGTAGACGCCGAGAACTCGGCGGATGTATCCCGCCATCGTACTTCTCGGCATGCGTCTGGTTTGAAGTTCTTGGTCTTGGGCCTTTGGACTTGCCGCAGCTCACGGGTGAACGCAGGGCAACCTACGCGTCTGACAAGTCGCTGGTTCCCTGGCGCATGCATATCGACAGTGGGCCCAGCGCGCTGGTCAGATTGACGCCGCGCTTCTCTTCTGCGCTCGATGCGAGTACGAGCGTCTTCGTGTTGTCGTTCTTGGAGAACTTGGCATTGATCGCGGCGAGCTCGCAGGTCCGACGATGCAGTGGAGTCGGTGTCGAGGTTGGCCCGGCGAGTCGGCGATCTTGGCCTTCGGGATGGGGAGTGCACGGTGGTGGCACCCCCAGCGGTCTTGTCGGCGTCGGCTTGCGCCTGGGTGTCTTGCCGGGGCTTCGATGTGCTCGGTTGCCGGGGCTTGTCGCCGTTGGCGAAGCCGATGAGGCTCTGAATCTTGGCCCTCCAGTCGTCGATCTTATGCGGCGGGGGTAATCTAAGCGGTGGGCTCGGGCGGCGCTTCCTCTGCGATCTTAGGTGGCGGTGGCGGCGACGCGAGTGCGAGATATGCTCGGATTTCTCGCGGTGTTAGAAGGAGCAACATCTCGACCAGCGACCGCCTGCGCTTCGTGCGGCGTGTTGGCGTGTATGTAGTCCTTGAGCGCCCCGCGACCCACCAGCTCGGCCTTGTTCCATCGCGAGTGCGGTGCTAGGAGCACCGTGGCGTTGTCGATCCTGCACCTTCGAGGGGAGCGAGTGGATGTCTGACGTTGAAGCTTGCGGGGCCTTGTCCTTGACTGGTGACGACGTGAGTCCCACCGTCGGCGCCGCTCCTCCGCCGGTGTCCACCCACCGCCCGTTTGCTCCGGTAGCGGTAGGGCGATCGCAGAGCGGGCGGCCACCTCCAAGCCTTCTTCTTCGGTGGCATGTCGATGAAGATGTTGATGTAGAGCGCGCGAGATCTGGATCGGTTCGACAACCTCGGCGCCCCCCGGGCGCGCCAAAGATGTCGGGGAAGCGAGCACCTATGGGGCGGGGCCCTTCTCGGTCCGGCAGGGAGCGGAGGGCGCCTGAAGAAGCGATCGAGGTCGGCGCGGGATTTTCCCGGCCGGAGCTCTCCGAGAGATAAAACTCCTCCGCTGCTTTGTGTTTGTATTTTGTTCTTGCTCGGCGTGTGGTGTGTTGTAGTCTTGAATGAGTCGAACCGAACCCCTTCTCGTGCGCATGGGCCTCCCTTTTATAGTCTAAAGGGTCACCGGCAGTGGCAGCATAGAGAGAGGGTAAAAAGTAAAACGCAGGTTGGTACAACCACTATCAACGATGCCCCTACCTAACTCGGCGGCAAGGGACAAGGGCATTTAATGCCCGTCCGGTCGCCCCCAACAAAGGCAGAAGCGACCGTTAGGGCGCCACCGATCGCCACGATGGCCTCCTTGTCGCTTAAACGCCACCTCACACCACTCGTCGCAGCTACCCGCCACGTGCACGGGGAGCGGTCTGCGGCGACACGTCGTCGGATCTTGTTGGGCGTGGGAGCGGAGTGGTGGCCGCGCGGCAAGTGCCTTGCCGCGGTCTCGTCTTGTCGCACCCGCAAGCTTGCCGCTCGTCGGGTCTTGCGGGACGCGGTGTGTCGTGGCAAGTCTTCTGAAGCGCCTTGGTTGGCCTTCCCGGCAAGCTCCTCTTGCCGGGTCTTATCCTTCGGCAAGCTTCTCTTGCCGGGCCTTGTCCTTCCGGCAAGTTCCTCTTGCCGGGCCTTATCTTGACAGTTAACACTTTGTCCTTGAATGGCAGTAATAGGAGCTACGGAGGGTCTTGGCGGACGCCCGGCGAGCCTTGCCGCGGGACGCTTCGACTGCCCGTGCACTAGTTCGGGGTACTAAGGTACCCCTACTTTAGTACACCGACACGAGGTACCGTTTGAATTGGTTGCGATCCCTCCTAATGATTTTGCCCCAATCGTAGCACGCGCTAATCATGTTGCCCTGATCGCAGTGGCAGTGGCGTTTGTTGTGTTTCTAAGTCTGACAGTAAGTATAGGGGGTACAAATGAGGAGGCAAGGTGCTAGCTACGGTGAGATTGTATGCAAGTGTTTACGAGTTCTGGCCCCTCTCGGAGGAGGTAACACCCCTACGTCTCGGTGCCCGGAGGCGGTCGACTAGATTATGGGAGTATGTGTTACAGGGGGTTCGAACCCTTGTGCCAGAGGAGGGGGTGGCTTATATAGAGTGCGCCAGGACCCCAACCATACCCGGTTACCAAGAGTTCAATGACATAAAGATGGGGCGTTACTGATAACGCCAGGCATAAGTGATTTTAATGATCTTAAAGACTACAGAGTGAATGCTTGACCGTTGCCGTTCTGAGTGGCTCATGGTCTTCGGTAGGTCAAGTGGTTTCTTGTATGGTCGAGCGATTGACTGGTCGTGTGACATCAGGAAGGAGGGGTACCCGAGTGATTGATTGGTCGAGTGGATTGCACTCAATGCCTTTATTGGGCACTCCTTGTTGTTTCTTGAGTTTCTTTGCTTCCAGGGTAGTGCCCTTGGGTAGGGTATATAGATCAGGCCTATGACCCTACCCCAGGTCTATATCATCATCATTAGCCCCCGAATGGATTGAGGTCCAAGTGAGAAGAACGTTGAAGTTGATCTTGCTTCGACTCTTGTGCTTTGCAAGTACTCATGTTTGAACGGGAGGCCCATGTTGGAACTTCGGCTTCGTTTCAGCCACCTTGATCAATTCAGAAGTTGCCGAGTAGATTTATAACGTCACCCGTCGAGTGTTGTTTTTGTCGCGAAATATTTGGCGCGATTGGCTATGGCGTATCCCAGATTTCACGGGATTCAAAATTTCGGGGAAGCGCGCGAGGCGGAGCGTGTCGTAGTAAGCGGGATGGATAGACATGAGCGCCTTTCTCTAGCGTACCAGCGATGTAGGATTGCGGGATTTGTGATGTGCGGGCCACACGTCGGCCGCTCGGAAGTGGGTCATAAAAGCGGCGGGCCGGCGCTTACCTTTGTCGCGTCCATTCTCCTTCTTTCTCCTCTGCTTCTCCATCGCATCCGGCTCCTCCGCTCTCGACGCTGCCGCTCCACCACCATGGTGAAGGACAAGACGGCGGTGCTGGAACGCGCGAAGAAGGCGACGAGGGCGGCGAAAGGCAAGAAGACGGATCGGGTGTCCTCGTCGCGGTCGGCGTTGCCGCCGGGTTGGATCCAGGGCGATTGGGTCCGATCCTCGCTCTGGCCGGAAGATTTGGAGGAGCTGGCTGAGTCCGGACTGATCGCCAATGGGGCTGCTCGGTTGCCGGAGGGGGAGATGGAACCACAGCCGCAGCCGGGCGAGTGCGTTCTGCTCGCCACCCATGTCGACCGCGGTTTCTCGCTTCCCCCACACCCTTTTTTCCGGGGTTTCTTGAACTTTTTCGGAGCCCAACTCCATCACTTTTCTCCCAACACCATCACATACCTTGCCGCATTCGTGTCTATGTGCGAGAATTTCCTAGGTTGTCGACCGCACTGGGTCTTTTAAAGCACATCTTCACAATCCGCTCTCAGTTGGTGAAGAAAGCAAACACGAGTGATGAGAAAACACACGTTATCCAAATGTGTGGGGGTTTGGGTATCCAGAAGAGGAAAAGGAGTTCTTTCCCTTCCATGAACCTTCCTGAGTCGGTCAGGGGCTGGTAGTCGACCTGGTTCTACTGCTAGGACATCGCGACTCCAAGCCAGTCGACTGGACTTCCCCCTTTTACTTTAGATCGTGCCAGACCCCTTCCTCGCTGAAAGTGGCCACTGCAGAGAGGGTGGAAACAAACATGTTGGTCGAGAGAGTGCTCCAATTGATAAATCAGAGTGTCACCGACATGGATTTGTTGGAGGTGTTTCTCAGTCGATGCATCCAGTCGCTCCAGGCTCGTGACCACTCGATGTGGATGTACTCTGGAGCCAATGACACTGCTCGGGTTCATCCAGAGGAATTATCCGCCAAGACAGTGGCTCAGTGGTTGAAGAGTATCACAGGGAACAAGGACAACCCCAGAGGCGCCAGGAGAGTCGACCCCTTCAGCGACAGCAACCAGCTAGACAAGGTTCGGTCTCTGTCACCGACTGTATTTGGATACGCCTTGCGACTGTCTTTGAATCTGGCTGATATTTACTTGACTTCTTTTTTGTAGGTTTACACTAAGATGTACTCGATGCCCAATGGTGAACAAGCTCTGGAGCAAGACCAGGAGGGAGAGGGTAGCACGGAGGAAAGCATCGATTGGCAATCTCCAGAAGATGAGGACGAGGAGGAGAGCAATGAGTCAGACGACGATGAGATAGTCGATTCACCACCTCATACGAAATGTCGATCCAAGCTACTCCATGATCCAGCGGGCGGGTGTGGCAAGACCGTGGCTCCAAGCATCCAAACACAGAAGCGTACTCGGACTTCGACTCCAGAGCCGACGGAGAAGGTCGCCAGGCAGCCCAATGTCGTCCCCTCAGAGGCTCGGAAGACTTTGCCCAAGATCAAGATGGATGTACATGTTGCCTCCGGGTGAGTGTTCTTTCTTTCTGTGTTTTCTTCCACCGACTGATACTTTTGGTCTGACCGAATGGATTGTAAACTTTTCTAGCCCAGCCTCCATCGCGACTGACATGGACGTTGACAAGGCCCCAGGTGACGAGGAAGTTGATGACAGGACCACCTCCAAAGCTAGTAAGTCCACTCGACTCGAATTTATTCTGTCGATTGAATTGTTGGCTGATTGAATTTATGAGGTTTCTTTTCATTGCAGCTCCACGGGACATTGTCGTGCTTCCGGATGATGAAGAAGAAGTGCCTCTGAGGGAGAGGAGGAGGAGGGGCAAGGCATCAAGCAGGAAAGCGCGCGAGGTTCAGGTCCCTCAGTCGACACTGGTGCTTGAGACAGTGGTTGAGTGATCCGGAGATCTGGCTTGGACCAATGTTACTTTCGCCAATCCGCTGCCGACTGATCATCCATCGGGTTCGACTGCTTAGACCTGCCGCTCCAGTACAACTCCATGCATCTGAGCCAGTGGCTGCTTCGACTGCCTTGCCATCATTGCGCTTCACTGCGTACCACACTCCAGATGACTCACTAAGTGCTGCCAGGGAGGCTTTTCTTCAGGTAAATCTTGTGATGGAGCAGATGAAGGTGGTGCATGAGGCCGGTAAGGTGGCTTATAATGCCAGCACCGCTCTGCAAACCAACGTCAAGGTTAGTTGATTCCCGACTGGTCTCTTGAATAATGATAATTGCCGTTGTTGCTTCGCTGCCCATATGGTGCTCTTATATGAGCGTTTTTAACCTTTTATGTGCATCTATCATGGGTCTGTGTTTCACATCCAATCACCCACTGGGGTGTTTCTGTCTTAGATCTGTATAGGTCTTCCACTTGAGTCGACTTAGGTTGAGTTGAGTGTTTTCGAACCGAGTGGGGCACGCGAGTGCACCCACTGGGTGTAGTCCCGAGACCACGGTCGACTGTTGGTAGTCGGCAGGGGTCTGAGAATCTCCCTTTTTTACTCATGCTGGGCAGACCATGCTGAGTGTTAAACCAAACCAGTGGGGGCACGCTAAGTGCACCCATTGGGTGTAGTCCCCGAGACTACTGTTGAATGTTTGATTCGGCGGTAGCCTTAGAGCAACTTTCACTGTGATTGTCTTTTGTTTCTGTCGATTGACATATCTTATTTGCTGACTACAGAGGTCTTGTGATCTTGGGGCTCAACTTTCTGAACTGAACAAGAAGCAAATTAGCCTTAACCTTGACCTAGAATTGGCCAAGAAGAACCTCAAGACTGCTCAGGACGAAGCAGCTATCATGGGAGGTAACCAATCATCGACTGTCAACCTTGTGACTCGCTCTTCTCCATGTTTTTCCTTTTAGTCTCTTGAACCGAGTGATTTCACTCGAACAGATGTGCGCAGTGAAAACCATCAACTTCAAGCTCATCTGAAGAATGCTATTTCTTCAGAGAAAATGAAGCATGCTCTGGAGAAGAAGGATCAGGATCTTGCTGTGGCCCAGAAGGAGGCGCGAGAGTAAACAGCGCTTGCGGACAAGAAGCTGGCTTCAGTTAGCGAGTTAGAAGAGGAGAACTCTAAGCTGAAGACCGCCATCTCCGAGGCCAACCAGGAGGTCGAGCAACTGAAGAAAGACAAGGACAGCTTGACCGACGAAGTTGGAAACCTCAAGGCCAAGAAGGGCGAGCTAGAGTCTTATCTGGGACAGCTTGCTGCAAAGCTAGTCTTGAAGCTTGAAAGTATTCTTGTTCGACTGATTTGTTGCTGTCGACTGACACGTTTTGTCAAACTGTTGACTCACTAATTGTTTCGACTGTGCAAAACTTTGTCAAGACTTTGAAGCAGAGACCGGGCGGGTCGAGACGGGTCTCGACCCCATAAATTGTCTCGTCAAAGATGATGTTGCAATGAATGTGATGCGGTTGGAATCACACATTGACAGCGCTGTTGCTTCTCTTGCCCGACTGAAGGCGGCGATGACTCGGGTTGATGCTGAACTCTGGCCTCGGGGGGAACTCTCACAAGACCTCGAGTCTCTGATGGGTCGACTGAATCAAATACCTGACCGAGTGCAAGAATGGAAGAAATCATCTACTCGCTGCAGCGCTGACGTCGCCCTGTCTTTGGTCCGAGTGCACTACAAGGACATCAGGGAAGACAAGCTGGCGGAACTCAAGGTTGTGAACACCAAAAAGCACACTTTCTAGTCCTTCATGGACACTTTTCTTGACGCCGCCACTCGCATCGCAGACAGCATTGATCTTGATAGTTTCTGCGATCCAGCAAGTCCTTCTCCTCACGAGTGATCAAAACATTATGCCTCACCTTTATTTGCCTCGGAATGCCGAGTGATTCTGTAACCGTTATACTCTTCCAGGCTGGGTGCCTGAGTACTTCTACCTGCTGTGGTCCCGAACTTTTGCGGGATTTATCTGAACTTGCATTTCTTCGAATATCATGGCTTTTGTTCTGGTTTTGAACCATTTCTGACTGTCTTTCGATCTCGAGTGAACTTGATCTTTGTACCTTTTATCGAGTGAAGTGTACATTGTACTTGTGGCGCAGCTCGGACGTGGTGTTTAGTCGACACCTCGTCGTCCTTGTGGATCGGAATGGTACATTGTAATTGTGACGCAGCTCAGACGTGGTGTTCAGTCGACACCTCGTCGTCCTTGCGGATCGAGATGGTACATTGTACTTGTGGCATAGCTTAAACACGGTGTTCAATCGACACCTCGTCGTCCTTGCGGATAAGGATGGAGCGTACGTTGTATTTGTGGTGTAGCTCAAAGGATGTTTGTGACTTAGGCAATTACGGGGTCGCAGCTAAGCCCCGAGTGGGAGGGTTGCTCTCCACTTGGAATGTTTTTTTAACTTAGGCGATTATGGGGGTCGCAGCTAAGCCCCGAGTGGGAGGATTGCTCTCCACTCGGAATGTTTTTAACTTAGGCGATTACGGGGTCGCAGCTGAGCTCCCGAGTGGGAGGATTGCTCTCCACTCATAATGTTTTTAACTTAGGCGATTACGGGGTCGCAGCTAAGCCTCCGAGTGGGAGGATTGCTCTCCACTCAGAATGTTTTTAACTTAGGCGATTACGGGGTCGCAGCTAAGCCCCCGAGTGGGAGGATGCTCTCCACTCGGAATGTTTTTGAGCTTATTACGGGGTCACAGCTAAGCCCCCGAGTGGGAGGATTGCTCTCGACTCGGAATGTTTTTAACTTAGGCGGTTACGGGGTCGCAGCTAAGCCACTAAGTGGGAGGATTGCTCTCCACTCGAAATGTTTTTAACTTAGGCGAATTAGGTTCGCGGCTAAGCCACCCACTGGGGGATTTGGACACAAGTGATTACGAGAAACCAATCATTAAGATACTGTAAAAATATTGTCTTTGGAAAACAAACTGAAGTGCTTTTATTACAACTCGTCGGGTCGAGTGATTTTAGGTATAGAAAGGACGAAGCAGCTCTGCGTTCCATGCGCGTGGCTCATCCATCTTCTTGGCTACGTTGTAAATGTGGTACGCTCCATTGTGAAGCACCTTGGTGATGATGAAGGGACCTTCCCATGCCGGAGCGAGCTTGTGAGGTCGTTCCTGAACCACTCGGAGCACAAGGTCTCCTTCCTAAAATGCTCGACCTCTGACATTGCGAGCGTGGAATCGATGCAGATCTTACTGATAGATGGTCGACCGAACCAAAGCCATCTCGCGCTCTTCCTCCAGGAGGTCAACTGCATCTTTGCGTGCTTGCTCAGCTTCAGCTTCTGAGAACAGTTCAACTCGGGGAGCATTGTCCAGTAAGTCACTCAGAAGCACAGCCTCAGCGCCGTACACTAGGAAGAAAGGGGTTCAATCAGTCAACCGGTTGGGCGTTGTTCTCAGCCCCCATAGGACTGACGGCAATTCGGTCACCCAAGCTCCAGCAGCATGCTTAAGATCACGCATCAGTCAAGGCTTTAACCCTTGAAGGACCAAACCATTCGCCCTTTCTGCCTGTCCATTTGACTGCGGGTGTGCGACGGACGCATAGTTGACCTGAGTGCCTTGGGAAGCGTAGAACGCCTTGAACTCATCAGAATCAAAGTTGGAGCTATTATCTGTGATGATGTTGTGAGGAACTCCATATCTGAATATCAACTCTCTGATGAAACTGACGGCAGTGCCTGCTCCAAGGTTTTTGATGGGCTTGGCTTCGATCCACTTGGTGAACTTTGTCGACTGCTACAAGTAAATGGCTGAAACCACTCGCGCCGGTCGTGAAGGGCCCAACCATATCAATCCCGGCATCGCAAGCGGCGGATGAATGGAATAGTCTTGAGGCGGATCACGGGCTTGTGGGACATGTTGGAGTAGAACTGGCAACATGCGCACTTGTCGACTATATCTTTCGCCATCTCATTTGCTCGGGGCCAATAGAATCCCGCTTGGTATGCTTTGGCCACGATGGTCCGAGAGGACGCATGGTGACCACAGTTCCCCGAGTGGATGCCGTTTAGGATCATTCGGCCTTCTTCTGGGGTGATGCAGCATTGGGCCACTCCTGTGACACTTTCTCTGTAAAGCTGTCCTTTCATCACGGTGAAAGCTTTCGATCGACGGACTATCTGGCGAGCCTCATCTTCATCTCTGGGAGCTCCTTTCTGAGAATGTACGCGATGTACGGTACTGTCCAATCGGGCGTGACCACCAAGACTTCCATGATCGGGTCGACCACGGCTGGGACCTCGATCTCAGTCGGGTTGGTTGAACTTATTGGTTACGGGGGGATCTTCCTTGAAGGGATCTTCTTGGACTGACAGGGTATGGAGATGCTCCAAGAACACATTGCTGGGGATAGGCTTCCGAGTGGAACCTATCTTCGCCAGGTCATCAGCAGCTTGATTCTTGATTCGTGGGATGTGGTGGAGCTCTAACCCCTCAAACTTCTTCTTTAGCTTTCTCACTGCATTACAGTAACCTGTCATTGCGGGACTCCTGACGTCCCATTCCTTCATTACTTGGTTAACTACTAAGTCTGAGTCACCATAAACCATCAAGCCCGGACGCTGAGTGAAATGGCCATACGCGACCCATACAATAGTGCCTCGTACTAAGCTTCATTGTTCGAAGAATCAAAGTGAATTTGGAGGACATAGCAGAGCTTGTCTCCTCGTGGGGACACTAAGACTACTCCTACACCAGAGCCATTTAACATCTTGGATCCATCAAAGAACATGGTCCAATGTTCCTACTGAATTTGAATTGGCTGTTGTTGTTCTGTCCACTCTACGGGGAAATCTGCAATTGCTTGAGACTTAATGGCCTTCTTTGCCTCAAATTTGATATCCAAAGGAAGAAGTTCAATCCCCCACTTTGCCACTCGACCAGTTGCATCTCTGTTATTCAGAATCTCTAACAATGGAGTGTCGCTGATGACTGAAATTGAGTGATCAGAGAAATAATTTGCAACCTTCTTCATGGTCAGGTAAATCCCATAAACAAGCTTCTGATAGTGAGGATATCTCTGCTTGGATGGAGTTAAGACTTCTAAAGTGTAATACACGGGGCGCTGAACTTTGAAGGCCTTGCCTTCTTCTTCCTGCTCGACCGTGAGCACTGTGCTAACAACTTGTCCCGTGGACGCGATGTAAAGCAGCAGATGCTCCTTGCTAACCGGAGCAGCAAGTATCGGCTGGGTGGAAAGCAGGGCTTTGAGCTCCTCAAACGCTGCTTCAGCTTCATCATTCCACTCGAACTTGTCAGATTTCTTCATCAGTCGGTAAAGAGGCAGTGCCTTTTCACCGAGGCGTGAGACGAATTGGCTCAAAGCAGCCAAACAACCACGTTAACTTCTCCTTGCAGAAATTCTTCTCATCGCCGAAAACCACGTCGAGAGTGATCTAGCCGAGTGATTCGGCTTTCTTTCTTGGGATGATTCCATGGAACCGCATGTTGCGCTTGCTGAATTTGGACATCGGAATGCCCATTCCTTTGAGGGCCTCAGCATACAGAATATTCAGGCCACTGCCACCATCCATTAGGACCTTAGTTAGTCAGGTGCCTCCCACGACTGGGTCGACCACCAGCGCTTGCCGCCCAGGGGTAGCTACACATGCCGGGTGGTCGGATTGGTAGAATGTAATGGGGTTTTTTGACCATTTCAGATACCTTGGTGTTGCTGGAGCAACCATGTTTACTTCTCTGCTAATAACCTTCAGTCGACTTTTGCTCTCGATATAGGCAAAAATCACCAAGGTGGCATTGACATTGGGATAACCACCATCATCATCCTTATCTTCTTCTTCCTTCTCAGACTCTTTGTCCTTATCATTGGGTTTACTCTCTCGGAAGTTCTGGATTAGGAGTCGACATTGTCGAGTGGTATGCTTGGGGAGAATCAGGTTCCCCTCCTCATCCTTCTTGGTGTGAATATGGCACGGCAAATCTATCACATCATTTCCTTCCTGGTCCATCCCTTTCTTGGGGGTCCAAGGCCCTTTGGGTTTGCCTTTTAACTTTCCTTGATTCAACACTCTCGCCTCGGCGAGACTTCTTTGCCTCGACCTTTTACCTTTCATTGACCGAATTTCCTCCTCTGGTATCCTAGGCGACTGTTTTGTGCTTGCCACTCCTGAGTCGGTCTTACTCTTTGCCGTTAGCATATTTGGTGGCAATCTCCATCATCCAAGTTAAAGACATATCTCCAGTCCGACCGAACTTCAGAATGAGCTCTCTGTAGCGAACGCCTTCCTTGAAGGCACAGACTGCTTGGTGATCTGACACATTCTCCACTATGTGGTGCAGCGTGATCCATCTCTGGATATAGTCTCTCAGGGTTTCATTCGGTTTCTGCATGCAATGTTGCAGCTCTGGTAGACTAGCAGGTCTCTTGCAAGTGCCCTCAAATGTTCTGGTGAACACTCGGGCTAACTCATCCCAACTCAAAATGCTCCCAGGGGTCAACTGGTTGAGCCAAGCCCAGGCAGAACCTTCAACCATTAGAGGAAGGTGCTTCATGGCCACCTCATCGTTGCCGCCACCAATGTGCACAGCCACTCGGTAGTCTTCGGGCCAAGTATCGGGCTTCGACTCGCCTGTAAACTTACTGACGCCAGTTGCCAGTTTGAAGTTATGAGGAATCTCGGCGGCTCTAATGGCTCTTCCAAAATACTCTGGGCCGGAAACATGGATTCTGCCTCCACTGGGTCTGTCCCGATCTAGCCCTTCTCTGTATGCTCTGTTTCGGTCGACCAAACCCTGCACAAGGACAGACCTCGCGTCGAAGCCGGGCTCTTTGGGGTCGACTAGAACTCTGCGGTCATTCCCATACGAACGCTTGTCGTCATTGCGCCGGGGCACGTACGACCCGTCCCTCGGAAGGGGCGAAGGCGCTCGACGGTAGTTGCCGCGGGCGTACTCACGATCATATTCTTCGTGAGCTCTTCCCAGGTATCGATCCTGGCGGTGATCACGATCTCAATGCCGCAAAGGGGACCTAGGACTATGTGCCGACTGAATGGTATCTGCTCTCACTGATCTGCTTTGTGGATTACATTCATGGCCCGGGACACAGTGAGTTCGTCTCCGCTGCTCGAAGCAGCGTTATGATCTGTTCCAAGCCTCTTCCAGCCTCCGAACGGGACGGCTGAATGGACTCTGCAATACGCGCAGTGGCTGCCAAATTCTGAATCAGTGTACAGAATGCCTGAGTTTCCGATGGAAAATTGCCGCGGACGTCGACTGGACTCGGGGATCAGTCGGCGAGCACGCTCGTCGAGAGAATGTTGGAGATTCTCCAGACGAGTGCGCTCAGCCAGAGTGACCAGGCGCACTGCCTCCAAGGCCCGGCCCTCGGCGGTTTCCCCCATGATGGGGGTCTGGAGAGCCTCCACATTGTGGCGATGCAGCTCCTCCCTCTGCTGTGAGTTGAGAGGTTGGGGCTGATATTCTTCATGGTTGAGTGACGGGCCACCACTTCTGCCGCCATCGCCGCTGCGGCGAAAACCAGGCTGACCGCGATGGGAGTCGACCATGAGGACCTCCGCCACGGGGTCACAACTCCCGCTCTCGGAAAAGGTATCCGCAAAATCAGTCGACAGGTCGACCGATCCGCGGGAAAACATGTCGGGCTCGATCGCCGCGACTTGGGGGGTGAAGACCTGACGTGCCACCGTGTGTCTCACCCACCGCTGGAGCCGCGAACGCCTAGACCGCTTGCGACGGCGTCCAGGGGAGTGAGATAGCAGCGCGAAGACCGACTAGTACAGGGAAGACGGCTGCCGAAGGAGGACGCCGCAGGAACTCGTGCGGAAGTGCGATGAGCCACAAGCCGAGAGAGCCTCAACATCGAGGGGGGCCTCCTGGAGCCAGGCGGAGTCGTCGACGATGAAAATGAGCTCGCCGAGTCGGAACTCACGGCCCACGACCAAACCGCCGCCAGAAACCATGCTGATGAAGATCGGAAAAAATGCAACCTCGCCGGAAGTCGCTAAGACGCTATGCCCCAAGGTGGGCGCCAACTGTCGCGGTTCTAAGTCTGACAGTAAGTATAGGGGGTACGAATGAGGAGGCAAGGTCCTAGCTATAGTGTGATTGTACGCAAGTGTTTACGAGTTCAGGCCCCTCTCGGAGGAGGTAAAAGCCCTACGTCTCGGTGCCCGGAGGCGGTCGACTGGATTATGGGAGTATGTGTTACAGGGGGTGTGAACCCTTGTGCCAGAGGAGGGGGTGGCTTATATGGAGTGCGCCAGGACCCCAGCCATCCCCCATTACCAAGAGTTCAATGTACATAAAGATGGGGCGTTACTGATAACGCCAGCCATAAGTGCTTTTAATGATCTTAAAGACTACAGAGTGAATGCTTGACCGTTGCCATTCTGAGTGGCTCATGGTCTTCGGTAGGTTGAGTGGTTTCTTGTATGGTCGAGTGATTGACTGGTCGTGTGACATCGGGAAGGAGGGGTACCCGAGTGATTGATTGGTCGAGTGGATTGCACTCGACGCCTTTATTGGGCACTCCTTGTTGTTTCTTGAGTTTCTTTGCTTCCAGGGTAGTGACCGTGGGTAGGGTGTATAGTTCAGGCCTATGACCCTACCCCAGGTCTATATCATGATCAGCGTTCTTGTGGTCCATGGCGGCCGCGTCTACCCTGATCGACAGATCGGCTGCGGCTACATATCCTCGGGAGACGAGGAGGAGCCGACCGGGACCTGGTTCGGGAAAGGAGGAGTGTCGATTAGTTTTCTTTTATTTGAGTGATTTTTTGTCGATAGATATAAACCGGTGGTACGGGATGGTGGGAGGAAATAAAACTAGACGAAAATAAAACTGGAGTACCAGGTCACTGTCCAGACAAAAGAGAGAGAGGGTAAAAACCAACCGGACCCCAACTTTATCCTCATATGATCGGGCAGTCGCAAATTGGCATATCCACATCAAATATAAGGAGAATACAGGATGTCCGGACATGTCCGAGAAGCCATTCCCGTAGGATATAGTCCACACCGGATCATTTTTTCGCTTTCTTTACCGTCTCTTCATCCCACCAATTTGTCCAGAGCATTTGTTAACAAAGTAAAAAAACACGATTGTATGCATGCGCAACTAGAGACTCAAAATAGACGTGTCCACAGACGTTTAAGATTGAAATTAGACAATCGTGTAGATGCTCTAGAGCTAACCACCACAAAGTAAAGAAATAAAAATAGGGTTTTTTACATCTGTGCCCCTGGTTCCTTAGCCATACTCATTCATCCCCATGCTCTTAACTTTTGCTCACTTTTCCCCACTCCCTAGCCCGAAACCCTCTGAACTGGTCACAAACGGTGGATGCCGTCGGGTCAGTGCTTTGACCGTTAACTCTGACGAGTGGGGCCGCGCTGACTGTGTTGCCCGTTGGACCTGATGAGTGGGGTCGCGGTAGACGGTGCTGCTGTTAGCCCATTGGGCCGTGGTTAGACTATTGGGTCGTGCGCACACCGCAACAACAGAAGCTTGTTATGCATGCACGCACGTAGCTAGCCTACCTGCATGCACTGCTGCCCGCCTCCATGATGCGCTGACCGGCCTCTTTTTCACGCCAGCCGGCACGAACGCAGGTACGGTTGTTGCCATTGGTTCGTATCATCTCGCACACGTATCTCCTCGATGTAGAGCATTGTTTCACACTTTTCAATCCACTCGCATCTATTCAGCATGGCAATTAAAACCTATTGGCAATTAAAGTGGCATATCGATCGACGCGGCTCATTTGAACGTAGCAAATCCAAAGCGCGGCCGGTGCCACTCCCCTTCCCTTCCCCTTTCCGTATTTAAACCACCACCCCTCGACCTATTCTCCACACATCGATTTGCGCCGCCCCTTCTCTTCTTCACCCAAACCCAGGGCACTCTCAAAGCGAGGCGAGGATGTAGTACAACAGCCCCACCTTCGAGCTCCCACTGACCGTTCTAGAGAGACGGTATCCGGCCATCGTCATCGTGGAGAGGACACTCCACGTGTGGGCGTTCTCACATTGGAGGGGTGCAAGGGGGTTTGCCGAGTGGTTCCTCCATGCGGGCTTCGCCCACCTCCCGACGGGCTCGCCGGTGATGTCCCGACTGGAGGAAGTGCGTCCAAACTCCAGGACTCTGCCAATAGGGCTCACCATCACCTTCACCAACAGATTTGATGCGTACTACCTCCTCAGCAAGGTGTTTTGGTGTGGATGCAAATTCATTGCATTCACAACGCACAACATCTTCACAAACTTTGACTGCATCTTCCCCACCCACGGTGGTATGCACAACCTCCCCTACTACATTGGCCAGGATGGCATGGAGAGGAAGAGCGGTGAAGAGGAGGTGCAGTGAAGATGGTGGTGAAGGCCCGGTCTCGAGAGCGTGTCTTGCCCTAGGGTGTTAGGGCTTTTTATATTTTATATATTTCTATCTTATTATGTCATTGGTTGTACTGTGAACTTTTAATCTCTGTCGTGTTATCCCCTAAGAACTATGTTATGCTTGCTACCCTTATTTGATATCTCGTTGGTTATCTGTGTTTTGCTTGGTATTTCTATCTTATTTGACGTGAGATATCGCTAGATGGATATGGTGATGTACACGAGCCCTTCTGCTAAATCAATCAATGAAAGGGTATCCCTCAATGAAAACCAGCTAATTTTTTTTGAATTGTTGGTGGCCTTGTTCCGTATACTGTATGAACAAAAACAAGCTAACTTTTGTACAGTTTGTGGCCTATGCTATGGTTTAGGGCACCCTATGTTTTATGTAAGAAGTATGCTATGGTTGCTACTTTCTATGTTATGGATGTATGCTTGCTACGTGAGATATCGGTAGATGGATATGGTGCCGTAGCCAAGCCGTAGACATGCTCTCTAGATGGATATGGTGTCGTAGCAGATCCCTAGACATGCTCTCTAGATGGATATGGTGGCTAATGGTGCCACCGGACTTTATTTTAGACATGGTTTCAGATGGATATCATGATCTACATAATTAAGTCTGACATGCTCTCAAAAATTCAAGGGACCCAAAAATCAAAGTGTTGTGTCGTAGGCTATATACAGAAGGAAATTGCCATGATATGTACAAATAAATTTGACACGGGCAAGTCCAACAATAAATTGATTTACCATATGCACTACTCCCTCCGTCTCGATTTATAGGCCATGCACGTGGTTCTAGGTCATTGATTTGACTAATTAAATATGTGTAATATGTCACCAAAAATATATCACTAGATACTTAAGCAGATGTAGTTTCTAAACATATATTTTTCGTCACATATAATACATATTTAGCTAGTTAAATTGTTAACCTAAAACTACATGCATGTCCTATAAACTGAGAAGGAGGAAGTATTTTTGTTCGGCATGGCAACAATTGGATTTACCATGGCAATATTCAACGAAAAAACAGAGCCAACGCGTGCACTATTTTCTAGGCCTCTTTTATCTTTGTGGGCCTTCAACACTCAACGCAATGATACGGCCCAACCAGAGCTTAGTTTCAATTTGGCCATTAGAACTATATTTTTTTCTTCTGCGGTCGGTGTTGTCTGACGAAACTGAAGAAACTAAAAGTGTACAAAACTGACATGATCCACAAATTAAGCAACACAGAGCATAGAGCACATGATACACAAATTAAGCAACACAAAGCATAGAGCACATGATCCACAAATTTAAGCAAATCGTATAGCACATGATCGACAAATTTAACCAAATCCTAGAGCACATGACACCACACTAATAACATCTCTAAGTGACGACCAGCAAGTAAGAAAATCCTAGAGCAACTACACAAAACTAAAAGGGATAAAATCCTAAAGCTATTAGATTCGCCTGCTTGTTCAATTGAATCATCTGCTTCAAGTTCTTGTTCACCTTCTTTAATTCCCCCTTCAGATCTGCATCCCCAACTGTCAGAGCAGCACTTTCAGAGACCAAATTTGTTGGTGCTGACGGCATATTGAGCTCCCGGGTTGGCGCCCCATTGAATTGAATCCGCTTAACGTAGTCATCCAGCCATTCAAAATGTGTGCATTTCTTCACGATCTGAAACGAAAACATGAACCCTAGATCCCAGATCAAAAAAGAATTAAAAGCAAATAGAAAAAGAAATCAGAGAAAAATCATGAGATCTAACCTGCCCCTCTGGCTTGTTCTCGTATTTCACGAACTCGCACCCATAGTTGCTATTCTTGACCTCCTTCGAAGTCAACCTATCAGTGGCGCGCTGCATGGGCAGTCAGGACATCACTCCAGTGGAAGTGGACCATACTGGGTCCACGAGGGGTGGGAGGCTGAAGTGGAGCTCGACATATCGCCCATAGTCGTCGGAGAAGAAGAAGCAGAGGAGTGGCTCCTCTCTTCGCCGGAGAAGAAGAAGCGGAGGAGGAGTGGCTCCTCTCGTCACCGTAGAATAAGAAGCAGAAGAAAGGGGAGGCACCGATCGCCTCTTGCGAATCGCCCCACGATCCAACGATGCGGAGCCGTCCATGTGATCCAACGGCGCGGAGCCTGTACGCAGCCTGCCCTCGGAATTATTTCTAGAAGACCACATTCGAGGGTTGTCGCTTGGCGCTAGGGTATGCTCAGATGGCTGATGTTCGGAGCTAGGGTTAGGCGAAACCCCGCGGGTTTTGAGGGGTTATGAGCTGGTCAAACGGGGTTTCCAAGGCTTTGACTGAGCATAACTAATTTAAAAAAAATCGAAAAAAATATGAAACCTTCGTCGCTCGTCGTTTTGTAAGACACACTAACGAGGAAAAATACTAAACTTGGTGTACATACATTTACAAAAAAACCTAGCTAGCACGATTAAGGTCAAATGACCACCATTAATTTTTGAAAAATCAAAAAAATATAAAACCTGTGCACAATGTTGTCTTGTGTGACATGTTACCCACCAAAAATCATAAAATTTGTCTATGGACATTTTCATGAAAAAACCTTCACACATATGAGCTATCATGTACAACATTTCATAGAGACCAAGGAGAGGAGGTAGGGTTCCCTTCGGTTTTTGAAATTTTAAAAAAATAACCAAAGCTTGATTTCAAAGTGAATAAGAAAGAACTGAACTTAGTTTTCCATTTTCATATTTTAAACGTGTTTTCTAATGGTTTGCTATTAAAGTATATTTGTTTCAAAAAATGTAAAAATATAAAGATTAATTCAATAAATAGTGATTCTTCGAATCTACACTATACACATTGAACAGGTGTTAATAAAAATATTTGACTCATTTGGAGTAGGTCCAAAAAAACTTGAATACAAATGGGGTTGTTTACCCTAGCTTGGGAGCTCATTTGGAGCACATTCTCATGACTACAAACTCTTGAAGGAAATATGCCCTAGAGGCAATAATAAAGTTATTATTTATTTCCTTATTTCATGATAAATGTTTATTATTCATGCAAGAATTGTATTAACCAGAAACTTAGTACATGTGTGAATACATAGACAAAACATATTGTCCCTAGTATGCCTCTACTTGACTAGCTCGTTAATAAAAGATGGTTATGTTTCCTAACCATAGACATGTGTTGTCATTTGATAAACGGGATCACATCATTAGGAGAATGATGTGATGGACATGACCCATCCGTTAGCTTAGCATTATGATCGTTACAGTTTCATTGCTACTACTTTCTTCATGACTTATACATGTTCCTCAGACTATGAGATTATTTATTTCCTTATTTCATGATAAATGTTTATTATTCATGCAAGAATTGTATTAACCGGAAATTTAGTACATGTGTGAATACATAGACAAAACATATTGTCCCTAGTATGCCTCCACTTGACTATCTCGTTAATCAAAGATGGTTATGTTTCCTAACCATAGACATGTGTTGTCATTTGATGAACGAGATCACATCATAGGAGAATGATGTGATGGACATGACCCATCCGTTAGCTTATCATTATGATCGTTACAGTTTTATTGCTACTACTTTCTTCATGACTTATACATGTTCCTTAGACTATGAGATTATGCAACTCCCTAATATCGTAGGAACACTTTGTGTGCTACCAAACGTCACAACGTAAATGGGTGATTATAAAGGTGCTCTACAGGTGTCTCAGAAGGTGTTTGTTGGGTTGGCATAGATCGAGATTAGGATTTGTCACTCCATGTTTCGGAGAGGTATCTCTAGGCCCTCTCGGTAATGCTCATCACTATAAGCCTTGCAAGCATTGTGACTAATGAGTTAGTTGCAGGATGAAGTATTACGGAATGAGTAAAGAGACTTGCCGGTAACGAGATTGAACTATGTATGATGATACCGACGATCGAAGCTCGGGCAAGTAACATACCGATGACAAAGGGAACAACGTATGTTGTTATCCGGTTTGACCGATAAAGATCTTCGTAGAATATGTAGGAGCCAATATGAGAATCCAGGTTCCGCTATTGTTATTGACTGGAGATGTGTCTCGGTCATGTCTACATAGTTCTTGAATGTGTAGGGTTCGCACGGATAACGTTCGATGATGATTTGTATTATGAGTTGTGTGTTTTGATGCCCTAAGTTTGTTAGGAGTCCTGGATGAGATCACGGACATGACGAGGAGTCTCGTAATGGTCGAGACATAAAGATTCATATATTGGAAGGCTACATTCGGACACCGGAATGGTTCGGGTCGTTTTGGAAGTTTCGGAGTACCGGGGGTTACCGAAACCCCCTCTGGGAAGTTATTGGGCCTCATGGGCCTTAGTGGAGAAGAGAGAGGGCTGGCCAGGAGGTGCCCCCCTGCCCCAATCCGAATTGTACAAGGGGAGGGTGCGGCGCCCCCCTTCTTTCTTCTCTCCTCCTCCTCCTTCCCCTTCTCCAACTTGGAATAGGAAAGGGGGTGCCGAATCCTACTAGGTTTGGAGTCCTAGTAGGACTCCCCCCATGGCGCACCTCCCCTCTTGGCCGGCGTCCTCCTCCCCCTCCTTTATATACGTGGCCAAGGGGCACCCCATAGACACACAAGTTGATCTTCTAGCCGTGTGCGGTGCCCTCCTCCACAGTTACACACCTCGGTCATATCGTCATAGTGCTTAGGTGAAGCCCTGTGCCGGTAACTTCATCATCACTGTCGCCACGCCGTCGTGCTGATGAAACTCTCCCTTGGCCTCAACTGGATCAAGAGTACGAGGGACGTCGTCGAGCTAAACATGTGCTGAACACGAAGGTGTCGTACGTTCGGTGCTTGAATTGGTTGGATCACGAAGACGTTCGACTACATCAACCAAGTTAACTAACGCTTCCGTGTTTGGCCTACGAGGGTACATGGACACACTCTTCCCTCTCGTTGCTATGCATCTCCTAGATAGATCTTGCATGATCGCAGGATTTTTTTTAAATTACCGCATTCCCCAACGGCGGTATCAGAGCCAGGTCTATGCGTAGATGTTATATGCACGAGTAGAACACAAAGAGTTGTGGGCGATAATAGTCATACTCCTTACCACCAACTTCTTACTTTGATTTGGCGGTATTGTTGGATGAAGCGGCCCAGACCGACATTACATGACCGCGTTCCTGAGATTGGTTCTACCGATGTGCTTTTGCACAAAGGTGGCTGGCGGGTGTCTGTTTCTCCAATTTTCATTGAATCGAGTTTGACTACAGTCGATCCTTGTTGAAGGTTAAAACAACACCCTTGAAGAAAAATCGTTGTGGTTTTGATGCGTAGGTAAGAACGGTTCTTGCTAGAAGCCCGTAGCAGCCACATAAAACTTGCAACAACAAAGTAGAGGACGTCTAACTTGTTTTTGCAGGGCTTGCTGTGATGTGATATGGTCAAGGCATGATGTGATATAAATTGTTGTATGAGATGATCATGTTTTGTAACAAAGTTATGGGTAACTGGCAGGAGCCATATGGTTGTTGCTTTATTGTATGCAATGCAATCGCCATGTAATTGTTTTACTATATCACTAAGCGGTAGCAATAGTCGTTGTAACAATAGTTGGTGAGACGACAATGATGCTATGATTGAGATCAAGGTGTCGCACCAGTGACGATGGAGATCATGACAATGCTTCGGTGATGGAGATCATGAGCACAAGATGATGATGACCATATCATGTCACATATTTTGATTGCATGTGATGTTTATCTTTTATGCATCTTATTATGTTTAGTACGGCGGTAGCATTATAAGATGATCCCTCACTAAATTTCAAGGTATAAGTGTTCTCCCTGAGTATGCACCGTTGCTATAGTTCGTCGTGCCGAGACACCACGTGATGATCGGGTGTGATAAGCTCTATGTTCACATACAACGGGTGCAAGCTGGTTTTGCACACGCAGAATATTCAGGTTAAACTTGACGAGCGTAGCATAAGCAGATATGGCCTCGGAACACTGAGACCGAAAGGTCAAACGTGAATCATATAGTAGATGTGATCAACATAGTGATGTTCACCATTGAAAGCTACTCCATCTCACATGATGATCGGATTTGGTTTAGTTGATTTGGATCACATGATCATTTAGATGACTAGAGGGATGTCTATCTAAGTGGGAGTTCTTAAGTAATATGATTAATTGAACTTTAATTTATCATGAACTTAGTCCTGATAGTTATTTTGCATGTCTATGTTATTGTAGATCAATGGCCCGTGCTACTGTTCCTTTGAATTTTAATGCGTTCCTAGAGAAAGCTAAGTTGAAAGATGATGGCAGCAACTACACGGACGGGGTCCGTAACTTGAGGATTATCCTCATTGCTGCATAGAAGAATTACGTCCTGGAAGCACCGTTGGGTGACAGGCCTGCTACAGATGCTACTAATGACGTTAAGAACGTCTGGCAGAGCAAAGCTGATGACTACTTGCTAGTTCAGTGTGCCATGCTTTACGGCTTAGAATTAGGACTTCAAAGACGTTTTGAACGTCATGGAGCATATGAGATGTTCCAGGAGTTGAAGTTAATATTTCAAGCAAATGCCCGAGTTGAGAGATATGAAGTCTCCAACAAGTTCTACAGCTGCAAAATGGAGGAGAATAGTTCTTTTAGTGAACACATACTCAGAATGTCTGGGTACCATAACCACTTGACTTAGCTGGGAGTTAATCTTCCTGATGATAGTGTCATTGACAGAGTTCTTCAATCACTGCCACCAAGCTATAAAGGCTTCGTGATGAACTATAATATGCAAGGGAAGAACAAGACTATTCCCGAGCTCTTCGCAATGCTAAAGGCTGCGGAGGTAGAAATCAAGAAGGAGTATCAAGTGTTGATGGTCAACAAGACCACTAGTTTCAAGAAAAAGGGCAAAGGGAAGAAGGGGAACTTTAAGAAGAACAACAAGAAAGTTGCTGCTCAAGAGAAAAAACCCAAGTATGGACCTAAGCCTTAAATTGAGTGCTTCTACTACAAAGGGACTGGTCACTGGAAGCAGAACTGCCCCAAGTATTTGGCGGATAAGAAGGATGGCAAAGTGAAAGGTATATTTGATATACATGGTATTCATGTGTACCTTACTAATGCTTGTAGTAGCGCCTGGGTATTTGATACTGGTTTTGTTGCTCATATTTGCAACTCGAAACATGGGCTACAGATTAAACAAAGATTGGCTAAGGACGAGGTGACGATGCGCGTGGGAAATGGTTCCAAGGTCGATGTGATCGTCATCGGCACGCTACCTCTACATCCACCTTCGGGATTAGTTTTAGACCTGAATAATTATTATTTGGTGCCAGTGTTGAGCATGAACATTATATCTGGATCTTGTTTGATGCGAGACGATTATTCATTTAGATCAGAGAATAGTGGTTGTTCTATTTATATGAGTAATATCTTTTATGGTCATGCACCCTTGCTGAGTGGTCTACTTTTGTTGAATCTCGATCATGATGATACACATGTTCATAATATTGAAGCCAAGAGATGCAAAGTTGATAATGATAGTGCAACTTATTTGTGGCACTACCGTTTGGGTCATATCGGTGTAAAGCGCATGAAGAAATTCCATGCTGATGGACTTTTGGAATCACTTGATTATGAATCACTTGGTGCTTGCGAACCATGCCTCATGGGCAAGATGACTAAAACTCCATTCTTCGGAACAATGGAACGAGCTACTGACTTATTGGAAATAATACATACCGATGTATGCGGTCCAATGAGTGTTGAGGCTCGTGGCGGGTATCGTTATTTTCTTACCTTCACAGATGATTTGAGCAGATATGGTTATATCTACTTGATGAAACATAAGTCTAAAACATTTGAAAAGTTCAAAGAATTTCAGAGTGAAGTGGAAAATCATCGTAACAAGAAAATAAAGTTTCTACGATCTGATCGTGGAGGAGAATATTTAAGTTACGAGTTTGGTCTTCATTTGAGACAACATGGGATAGTTTCACAACTAACGCCACCTGGAACACCACAGCGAAATGGTGTGTCCGAACGTCGTAACCGTACTTTATTGGATATGGTGCGATCTATGATGTCTCTTATTGATTTACTGCTATCGTTTTGGGGTTATGCTTTAGAGACAGCTGCATTCACTTTAAATATGGCACCATCAGAATCCGTTGAGACGATGCCTTATGAACTATGGTTTGGCAAGAAACCAAAGTTGTCATTTCTTAAAGTTTGGGTTGCGATGCTTATGTGAAAAAGCTTCAACTTGATAAGTTCGAACCCAAGTCGGAGAAGTGCGTCTTCATAGAATACCCAAAGGAAACTGTTGGGTACACCTTCTATCATAGATCCGAAGGCAAGATATTTGTTGCTAAGAATGGATCCTTTCTAGAGAAGGAGTCTCTCACGAAGAAGTGAGTGGGAGGAAAGTAGAACTTGATGAGGTAATTGTACCTTCTCCCTTATTGGAAAGTAGTTCATCCCAGAAATTAGTTCCAGTGATTCCTAAACCAATTAGTGAGGAAGTTAATGATGATCATCATGAAACTTCAGATCAAGTTACCACCAAACCTCCTAGGTCTTCCAGAATAAGATCTGCACCAAAGTGGTACGGTAATCCTGTTCTGGAAGTCATGATACTAGACCATGGTGAACCTATGAACTATGAGGAAGCGATGATGAGCCCAGATTCCGCGAAATGGCTTGAGGCCATGAAATCTGAGGTGGGATCCATGTATGAGAACAAAGTGTGGACTTTGGTGGACTTGCTCGATGATCGGCAAGCCATAGAAAATAAATGGATCTTCAAGAAGAAGACCGACGCAGACGGCAATGTTACTGTCTACAAAGCTTGACTTGTTGCGAAAGATTTTCGACAAGTTCAAGGAGTTGACTACAATGAGACTTTCTCACCTGTAGCGATGCTTAAGTCTGTTTGAATCATGTTAGCAATTGCTGCATTTTATGATTATGAAATTTGGCAGATGGATGTCAAAACTGCATTCCTGAATGTATTTTTGGAAGAAGAGTTGTATATGATGCAACCAGAAGGTTTTGTCGATCCAAAGGGTGCTAACAAAGTGTGCAAGCTCTAGCAATCCATTTATGGACTGGTGCAAGCCTCTCGGAGTTGGAATAAACGCTTTGATAGTGTGATCAAAGCATATGGTTTTATACAGACTTTTGGAGAAGCATGTATTTGCAAGAAAGTGAGTGGGAGCTCTGTAGCATTTCTAATATTATATGTGGATGACATATTGCTGATTGGAAATGATATAGAATTTCGGGATAGCATAAAGGGATACCTGAATAAGAGTTTTTCTATGAGCGACCTCGGAGAAGCTGCTTACATATTGGGCATCAAGATCTATAGAGATGGATCAAGATGCTTAATTGGACTTTCACAAAGCACATACCTTGATAAAGTTTTGAAGAAGTTCAAAATGGATCAGTCAAAGAAAGGGTTTTTGCATGTGTTACATGGTGTGAAGTTGAGTCAGACTCAATGCCCGACCACTGCAGAAGATAGAGAGAAAATGAAAGTCATTCCCTATGCTTCAGCCATAGTTTCTATCATGTATGCAATGCTGTGTACCATACCTGATGTGTGCCTTGCTATAAGCATAGCAGGAAGGTACCAAAGTAATCCCGGAGTGGAGCACTGGACAACAGTCAAGAACATCTGAAATACGAAAAGGACTAAGGATATGTTTCTCGTTTATGGAGGTGAAAAGAGCTCGTCAGTAGCGGTTATGTCGATGCAAGCATTGACACTGATCCGGATGACTCTAAGTCGCAAATCAGATACATATTTTTATTGAATGGAGGAGCTGTCGGTTGGTGCAGTTCCAAGCAGAGCGTCGTGGCGGGATCTACGTGTGAAGCGGAGTACATTGCTGCTTCGGAAGCAGCAAATGAAGGAGTTTGGATGAAGGAGTTCATATCTGATCTAGGTATCATACCTAGTGCATCGGGTCCAATGAAAATCTTTTGTGACAATACTGGTGCAATTGCCTTGGCAAAGGAATCCAGATTTCACAAGAGAACCAAGCACATCAAGAGACGCTTCAATTCCATCCATCATCAAGTGTCGGAAGGGGAGATAGAGATTTGCAAGATACATACGGATATAAATGTTGCAGACCTGTTGACTAAGCCTCTTCCACGACCAAAACATGATCAACACAAAAGCTCCAGTGGTGTTAGAATCATTACTATGTAATCTAGATTATTGACTCTACTACAAGTGGGAGACTGAAGGAAATATGCCCTAGAGGCAATAATAAAGCTATTATTTATTTCCTTATTTCATGATAAATGTTTATTATCCATGCAAGAATTGTATTAACCTGAAACTAATTACATGTGTGAATACATAGACAAAACATATTGTCCCTAGTATGCCTCTACTTGACTAGCTCGTTAATCAAAGATGGTTATGTTTTCTAACCATAGACATGTGTTGTCATTTGATGAACGGGATCACATCATTAGGAGAATGATGTTATGGACATGACCCATCTGGTAGCTTAGCATTATCATCGTTACAGTTTCATTGCTATTGCTTTCTTCATGACTTATACATGTTCCTCGGACTATGAGATTCTGCAACTCCTGAATACCGGAGGAACACTTTGTGTGCTACCAAACGTCGCAATGTAAATGGGTGATTATAAAGGTGCTCTACAGGTGTCTCTGAAGGTGTTTGTTGGGTTGGCATAGATCGAGATTAGGATTTGTCACTCCGTGTTTCGGAGAGGTATCTCTTGGCCCTCTCGGTAATGCTCATCACTATAAGCCTTGCAAGCATTGTGACTAATGAGTTAGTTGCGGGATGAAGTATTACGGAACGAGTAAAGAGACTTGCCGGTAACGAGATTGAACTATGTATGATGATACCGATGATCGAATCTCGGGCAAGCAACATACCGATGACAAAGGGAACAACGTATGTTGTTATCCGGTTTGACCGATAAAGATCTTCGTAGAATATGTAGGAGCCAATATGAGCATCCAGGTTCCGCTATTGTTATTGATGGAGATGTGTCTCGGTCATGTCTACATAGTGCTTGAACCTGTAGGGTTCGCACGCTTAACGTTCGATGATGATTTGTATTATGAGTTGTGTGTTTTGATGACCTAAGTTTGTTAGGAGTCTTGGATGACATCACGGACATGACGAGGAGTCTCGAAATGGTTGAGACATAAAGATTCATATATTGGAAGGCTACATTCGGACACCGGAATGGTTCGGGTCGTTTTGGATAAGCTTCGGAGTACCGGGGGTTACCGGAACCCCCTCCGGGAAGTTATTGGGCCTCATGGGCCTTAGTGGAGAAGAGAGAGGGCCGGCTAGGAGGTGCCCCCCCCCCACTTGCCCCAATCCGAATTGGACAAGGGGAGGGGCGGCGCCCCCCTCCTTCGTTCTCTCATCCTCCTCCTTCCCCCTTCTCCAACTTGGAATAGGAAAGGGGGGCGAATCCTACTAGGTTTGGAGTCCTAGGAGGACTCCCCCCCCCATGGCGCGCCTCCCCTCTTGGCCGGCCTCCTCCTCCCCCTCTTTTATATACGTGGCCAAGGGGGACTCCATAGACACACAAGTTGATCTTTTAGTCATGTGCGGTGCCCCCCTCCATAGTTACACACCTCGGTCATATCGTCGTAGTGCTTAGGCGAAGCCCTGTGCCGGTAACTTCATCATCACCGTCGCCACACCATCGTGCTGACGAAACTCTCCCTTGGCCTCAACTGGATCAAGAGTACGACGGACTTCATCGAGCTAAATGTGTGCTGAACGCGGAGATGTCGTACGTTCGGTGCTTGGATCGGTTGGATCGCGAAGACATTTGACTACATCAACCGCATTAATTAACGCTTCTGCTTTCGGTCTACGAGGGTACATGGACAAGCTCTTCTCTCTCGTTTCTATGCATCTCCTAGATAGATCTTGCGTGATTGTAGGATTTTTTGAAATTACCGCGTTCCCCAACAGTCTTACCATGCAAAAGAGATCGAATTGATCACCTAACATTTATAATAGTTCAGCAAACTTTGCAACCCACGCCACAGGGGAATGGACTTCAACTGTTGGTTGAAATTCAAAGTTTGCCTAAAATTCAAATTTTGCCTCAGTTTTGTATTCTACCTCAAATTTCACATCAAATTACAAATAGAATTATTACACCTTACAAGTTTTCACAGTAGTTCAAATTGACGAGAGAATCCTTATTACAAATCCTTAAAGTTCAAAGTTTATGACTTCCATTCAAGTTAAAATTCTAATATTTGTCTTGCTCCTCGTGTTCTGGGATGGGTTAACCGTCTTGCTTCTGGTTTCCCTGGCTGGGATATTTTGTGCTTTTGAAAGCTTTGTCTTGTTGCTTCTCATCTTCACTTCTGGTGGTGGCGATTTTGTTGAGCTTTGACTGACCGAGCAAATGATGACCAGTTGACGGTCATCTGTGGGTTCACTAATCCTTAAAGGAACTTCAGACAAAATAACTTCCTCCTCTCTTATAGCTTCAAAACCTTCATAAGCCATGGTTCCAAATTCTGCATCAGATGATGGTTCAACCGATGAAGTTTCTTCCTCTCTTGGTCTTTTCTGTCATGTGCCTCTAATTAACCTAGACCTGGGTCAAATTGAAATAAGTTTAGCCATCGATAAAAAAGAGAACACATGCAAAAGGAGGGAAAGGTTGCACACGTACCTTGTTGCTACTTCAGTTGCTTCATTCTCCTCTGCTGTTGCATTCTCCTCTAAACTTGCTGCATTCTCCTCTGTTGTTGCATTCTCCTCTAAACTTGCTCCATTCTTCTCTGCATTTGCTGCTGCCGATTATTCCTCTTCTCCAAATGATGCATCAACTGGATTGGTACAATGCCTAGCAATATGCCCTAGGATACACATCTTTTGCACTTACATTGTTTTTTTACGTTGCCCTCTTCACCAGCTCTTATCCTGTTTTTCCTTGGTCTTCCTGGTGGTCTAGTGAGTATAGGAGAACAAAGTTTGAACCCTGGGTCTACTATGTTCCATTGGTCTTTTCCCAAGAGTGCACGCACATTTCAGCATAAGAAACCCTAAATTTGGCAACAGAGAAATATTCAGAGCAATACTGATCAACTTCACCATCTTCACCTCCAATAACAGTCATGAGATGTAGGGCATGTATGCACGGCTTCCCGTGGATCTTCCATTGCCTACAATTGCATTCATTAGTTGCAAGGTTCATTGGATATCTCCATTCCCTATTTTTACTGTCAGTGTATGTCACCTCAGCCTCGTATTTCGACGGTCGAATGCATTTCATCCTTAGTCCTCTTGCCTTGGCATGCAGTGCCTTAATCAGAGATGGGAGCATAAGATGGCCAACATATTGTGTTTCTGCAATTCTTTTACAAAGAGCCATCTTTATCATGATCATCTGCTTGATCTTATCAAATGCTTGCCGCAACAAAAGCCCTTTCACTGACTTGAACTTTGCATTGAAACACTCAGCGAGGATATTGGTCACATAGTCTACTTTGCAGATTTCATTGAATTTGCTTCTTGACCACAACTTTCCATGATGTTCATCCATGTACTTGATGTCTACTACGCAACTGAGGGATCGAAGAAGGTGAGAGTGTCTAGAGGGGGGGTGATTAGACTACTCGACAAGATAAAAATTCTGTCTTTTATCAAGGACAGATTTTGGCAGGTTTTGCATAACACACAAGTCAAGTAGCACACTACACATGCAATTCTAGAGTATGGGCAGCGGAAAGTAAATTGCACAAGTAGTAAAGAGAAGTGGAGAAGATCAAACGCAATTTGGAGACGCGGTGATTTTTCTCGTGGTTCCGATAGGTGGTGCTATCGTACTTCCACGTTGATGGAGACTTCAACCCACGGAGGGTAACGGCCGCATGAGTCCACGGAGGCTCCACCCACGAAGGGTCCACGAAGAAGCAACCTTGTCTATTCCATCATGGCTCACGCCCACGGAGGGCTAGCCTTACTCGTGGTAGATCTTCATGAAGTAGGCGATCTCCTTGCCCTTACAAACTTCTTGGTTCAACTCCACATCTCGATGACGGAGGCTCCCAAGCGACACCTAACCAATCTAGGAGGCACCACCCTCCAAAAGGTAATAGATGTTGTAGATGATGATGAACTCCTTGCTCTTGTGCTTCAAATGATAATCTCCCCAACACTCAACTCTCCTCACTGATTTGGCTGTGGTGGAAGAAAGGATTGAGTGGAAAGCAACTTGGGAAGGCTAGAGATCAAGCTTCATATGGTGGGAGTGGAGCAACTTGATCTCAACACAAGGGTAGGTAGTTCTATTCTCATAAATGTAAGGTAGGAGTGGTAGTTCTTTCTGATGGATCTCTCCACGAATGAAGAGGGGGTGGAGGGGTATAAATAGCCTCCACACAAAATCCAACCGTTACACACATTTGAGCAATCTCGGTGGGACCGAAGTGGGCAACTCGGTGAGACCGATAGTTCAAATAATGTGAGCGTTGGGATTTTCGTGGGACGAAAATACAATCTCGGTTAGTCCGATTCGTGCAATGACAAGAGCATGCCAGTTTGGTGGGACCGACTTCATCATCTCGGTGACACCGATTTGATGACGTAGGATTCTGAAGCTTGGCAACTCATGTTTCGGTGAGACCGAGTTCAGAATCGGAAAATCCGAGTTTGCTAGGGTTTGGCTTATGGCTGAGGTGGTTCATCTTGGTGTGACTGAGTTTGGAATATCGGTGGGACCGAGACTACTTATGAGTGTATATGGCGGTGAAAGTTCTTGATAGTTTAGGAGATGTATCACTAAGCACTTGAGCAACCAGATCATCATCATAACCTCATCCCCTTTTAATAGTATTGGCTTTTCCTATGGACTCAATGTGATCTTGGATCACTAAACCAAAAATGGAGTCTTGAGCTTTTGCCAATGCTTGCCTTAGCATTTTGAGGGGTCCACCTCTTTAGTCCTTTTGCCATGCCAATGTGATTGAATTTCCTGAAACATACTTGATAAAAGCATTAGTCCAACCACAAAGTATGTTGTCATTAATTACCAAAACCACCCAGGGAGCAAATGTGCTTTCAATCTCCCCCTTTTTGGTAATTGATGGCAACACACTAAACAAGACATCAAAGCTTATTGAAAGAAAGACAGAATTATCACGAAAGCTTTGACAAACATGTAGTACACAGGCTCCCCTACAAGTGTGCAAGATTTTCATAAATTATGGTTTTGGACTACCACAAGCATACAAGAGAGAAAAGCAAGATGTGCTACATGCAGCTTGGCTATATGCATCGAGCAGATGAAAAGAAGTGAGTGATAATGCATATGTGCATGGTGATTTCTTGCAAACAAGTATTCACAAGCAAGTCACCATCATGCACATTACGCAAAGTGCATATACTTACCTTGAGGTTCCTTGGCATTGTACCGAAGAGATAAACTTGGGAAAACAAGGTTAGATAACACAAGAGTATTTCTTCAACCAACTGCAAGAACATCAAGAGTACCAAGCCAGGATGACATGTATAAAGAGTGTCTCATATTGAGCACAAGCTTGAATCAACAAACATGTCTCAGGAACTAAAAGATTTTCAATGAACTCTGAGAGATTTTGCTTTCCATAAGATATCAATTGTGAAGATTCCTCTCCCTTTGAGTTCTCTACGATCAAGGGGTTTGATGGAAAGAGCAAAATCAAAAGAATGATGCCAAATGAGAATGACGCCAATTGTAATGTCCAATGTGAAACACGGCAAGAAATTCTCTTATAAGGAAAAACACAAGCAAAGCTTTGATGTGACTCTCTCCCCTTAAGGTAAGATTGCTCTTCTTCTCCCCTAAATCTTCTCTTCTCCCCCTAAGTCTTCTCCCCCTTTGACATCAAGTGCCGAAAAGGACAGCAAACTAGGAAGGTTAGGGAAGATGGAAAGAAAGAAGTGGGATCCTTAAGAATCACAATAGGGCAAAAAGGAACATGCATAGAGAATCATTGAGTGGAGCTGCAGAAGATGATATCCTGAAAGAAATAAATCGGTGACACCGAATTAAGATGGATCGGTGGGTCCGAAAGTCAGGGACTTAGGGTAGATCCTTCTCGGTTAGACCGAAATATTTAAATCGGTGACCTTGAGTTTAATTCCAATGAAATCTGAAATAATTCAGCTCACTTTGCGAGGAATGTTTCAAAGGATTTGCAATGAATTTGTGAATGATTTTCGAGGAATTGATCAGAGCCAGAAGGATATTCACAAAGACAGAAGAATAGAAAAGAAAAAGATTCCTAGATGAAGTAGTTTTTTTTAATGAAAACTCAATGAGAGAACATAAGTGAAAATAGAAAGACTCCAAAACATATGTACTTCATCTAGATAAGGGTCGGCGACAAGGTCACCTATGTTTGAGTATATTGACTTAGGAGTCAAATGAGAACATTTGATCATAGGTCATACTCATCGTTTAAGCTCAAAATGGGGTTGCCATTTTTCGGTTAAGCATTTGATGTGATCACATCTTATGAAGCTGCTTGTACTCATGACTTTGAGCAAAGCTCCTTAAAGATGTGAAGAACATACCTTGGGCTTGTTGTTGCTTTGTTCATGTAGGTAAACTTGATGTAGGTGCTCATTGAATGTGAAGTTGGAGCGCCATTTCCACTTGTGTAGTTCATCTTCCTACATGGGTTAGGCAAGCAAGGAAATACTCAAGGATATCCAAGATGACAAGAGTGAAATACTAGATGTATAAGATGTCAAAAAGAATATGTGGAATTTTGTTCCTTGAACTCAACATCCCAAAGGGCTAGATACTTGGTCAATGACAAGATTACTCATGATTTGAGTGTGTGGTAATCTTGTGGAATGTAGATCATCCAAGTACCTGCAAGGAGTTAGATGCAATACAAGGAGGCAAATGTGTCCAAGACATATGATCACCATCATAAGAGAAATGTCAAGGATTAGTCAAGTGGGCTCACGCCTTGCATACATCAATGGAGTTCTCACTCCAAGTTTGAAGCATCAATGATGTTCAACTCACTCCTTAAGCGACAAAACACCTTCTCATCAAGAGGTTTTGTAAAGATATCGCGAGTTGTTTGTCAAGATCTGAACATGCTTAAGATTGATGTCACCCTTGGCAATGTGATCACGAATGAAATGGTGACGAACTTCAATATGTTTCGCTCGAGAGTGTTGCACGGATTGTGTCCAATTTTAATCGCACTCTCATTGTCACAAAGCAAGGAACATGTCTCACATGTATCCCATAATCCTTAAGCGTTTGTGTCATCCATAGCAATTGAGCACAACACGAACCAGCAGCAATATATTCCGCTTAAGGTGGATAATGATATCAATTTTGTTTCTTGGAGGACCAAGATACAAGGGATCGACCAAGGAATTGACACGTGCCGAAGTTGACTTTCTATCAACCCCATCACCGCATAGTCCGAGTCGGAATAGCCAACAAGGTCGAAAGAGGCCCTCTTAGGATACCAAATGCCAAAGTTTGGTGTGTGTATCAAATATCTCACAATCCTTTTAACAGCTTTAAGATGACATTCTTTAGGGGCTGCTTGATATCGAGCACACATGCATACACTCAACATTATGTCAGGACGAGAAGCACAAAGATATAGTAGAGAACCAATCATAGATCGGTAAACCTTTTGATCAACGGGTTCTCCATCTTTTGTCAAGTCATTATGTCCACTTGTAGGCATGGGGGTTCTCATACCTTTGCTTTATTACATGTTGAACTTCTTGAAGAGATCCTTGGTGTACTTTGTTTGTGAGACAAAGGTACCCTCCTTAGATTGCTTGATTTGCAACCCAAGGAAGAATTTGAGTTCACTCATCATGGACATCTCATACTTCTATGACAAGAGCTTTCCAAACTTCTCACTAAAATGAGGGTTAGTTGAACCAAAGATAATATCATCAACATATATTTGGCACACAAATAGTTCACCATCAACCCTTTTCGTGAACAGCGTTGAGTCTATCTTTCCAATCTCAAAGCTTTTTTCAAGAAGAAAGCTAGTCAAGCATTTGTACCAAGCTCTAGGAGCTTGTTTAAGACCATAAAGAGCTTTGTGCAACTTGTAAACATGATTAGGCTTTTGGGATTCACAAACCGGAGGTTGTTTCACAAATACTTCCTCCTCAATTTCACCATTTAGGAAAGCACTTTTGATATCCATTTGATAGAGAGTAATATCATGGTGATTGGCATAAGCAAGAAGAATGCTGAATGGACTCAAGTCTAGCAATGGGGCATAGGTCTCACCATAGTCCATACCTTCGACTTGTGTGTAACCTTGAGCTACGAGACGAGCCTTGTTGCGGATGACTTGTCCATCTTCATCTTGCTTGTTCCGAAACACCCATTTGGTTCCAATGACGTTTTGATCATCCTTGGACTTCTCTACCAAAGTCCATACCTTGTTCCTCTCGAAGTTGTGTAATTCTTCGTGCATAGCATTCACCCAATCCGGGTCTTCAAGTGCTTCTTCTACCTTCATAGGTTCAATACTAGAGATAAATGAGTAATGCTCACAAAAGTTAGCTAAGCGAGTTTTAGAGCGAGTAATTCTCCCGGAGTTGATGTCGTTCATCATTTGTTCCACGGGATGATTTTTCTTGACTCTTGCTCGGACTCGGGATAGCTTTTGTTGAGGTTGTGGCTGAGCTTCCTCATCATCTTCATCTTCCTCTTCTTCTTCTTCATTGTTGTTGGTGTTGTCTTGAGGCGGTGGAGAAGGAGGTTGTGGTGGATCTTCTTGTTGCACTTCCTCATCTTGGTGAGTTCCACTTGTGGAGGCCTCCATGTTGCCTTGAGGTTCATCTTGCCGTGAGGTAGGGGGCTCCACATATGTAGATGAGGTACTCTCCTTCACTTCCATGGGACGGATCTTTCCAATAGATATATCTTGGATGGCTTCCGATGGGTCCTTGTCTCCTACATCAATAGGCATTTGCTCTACTTGCGAGCCATTAGATTCATCAAACTTCCGTCTACCGTCTCTTCAACCTTTGGGTGAAATTATTGTAGACACGGTAGGTGTGGGAGTTTGATCCATAACCAAGAAAAAGCCTTCATGAGTTTTAGGAGAAAATTTAGACCGACGATGCTTATCAAGGATATATCATTTCAACCAAAGACACGAAAGTATCCCACTTGGGGTTTTTACGGTGAGGAGCTCAGATGATGTCTTGCCGAGGAGCTTATGAAGATAAAGCCTGTTGATAGCATGACAAGCTGTCTCGACCGCTTCCCCCAAAAATGCTTCGTGTCTTGTATTCATCAAGCATCGTTCTCGCCATCTCTATGAGCGTTCGGTTCTTCCTCTCAACAACTCCATTTTGTTGAGGAGTGTACGTAGCCGAGAACTCATGTAGAATCCCTTCCTCATTGAGAAAAGAGTCTACATTGGCGTTCTTGAACTCCGTTCCATTGTCACTCCGAACTTTCTTGATCTTCACCTCAAATTGATTTTGGGCCTTTCTGGCAAAGGTTTTGAAGAGTCTCCGAACCTGCGATTTGTCATCAAGGAAAAATACCCACGTAAATCTGGAATAATCATCAACTATAACTAGACCAAAGGGGTTACCACCAAGGCTTTGGTAAGCATTGGGACCGAAGAGATCCATATGAAGAAGCTCAAGCGGTCTCCTTGTGGTCATGATGTTCTTCACGGGATGACTTCCACCTACTTGTTTTCCTGCTTGACAAGCACTGCAAAGACTATCTTTGTCAAAGAAAACATCTTTAACGCCAAGAATATGATCACCTTTGATCAGCTTGTCTAGATTACGCATACCAACATGTCCAAGCCTTCTATGCCATAACCAACCTTTAGCGGATTTAGCAATGAAGCAGGCTCTAGGTTGGGCTTTCTTAGTGAAATCAACAATATATAGATCACCTCTACGGATACCGGTAAATGCCATGTTATGATTGTCACGACGAAGGACTTGGCAATCTACTTCGGTGAATAGCACATTGAATCCAAAGTCAGCTAATCTAGACACGGAAAGTAAATTGTATCCAAGTGATTCTACAAGCATGACATTTTGAATAGAGCTATCATGAGATATGGCCACCTTACCAAGGCCAAGTACCTTACCCTTGGAGTTGTCTCCAAAAGTCACATACTTGCGTGGACCATCGTTCTTTGCAAGCTCTCGAAACATGTCTTTGTCTCCGGTCATGTGGTCGGTGCATCCACTATCAAGAATCCACTCTTTTCCACCGGATATGTAGTCTCTCAGATTTGCCATAAGATTGAGACTCTTCATGATCTTGTCTAGCTCGGTGTCCGAATCGGAGTAATCATCATCATGCTCATGCTCATCATCATATTGACCCATCGATTGTTCATCATCAACACCTAGGTCAATTTGATAACTACTTGCATTAGTTTTGTCAATGTGACAATAATCATCGGAATGCAATACAAGAGCATTTCTAATTAGAACATTGATAAGACCGGATCACCCTTCTTTTCATAAGATCACGAAGCTCAAAGAAGCATTTATCAAAGTTGGGATCATTGGGGCGATCATATCAAATTCAATAGTCTTGTATAGAATTTCATCAAGACCTCTCAAAGAGTAGTCCGGATAAAGTTCTTCCAAGAACTTCCACATAGCATAGGCGCACTCAAAGTTTGTAACGAGCTTAAGCAAGTTATCGGGTAACCCTCTAATGATAAGATTTACAGTCCTAAGGTTACGAAGCAAATCAAGCTCTTCATCCATGGTAGGGTGCAAGGGGTCAAATGAGGCACATAGGGGGTCTCAACATATTTTCTCAAATTGTATGTCTTAAAGATAATAAGCATTTCAATCCTCCACGAGGTATAGGACACTCCATTAAGAATAGGCACTCTATGGCTAACACTCCCAAACGTAGACACGCCCATCTTCCTCCAATGGTGTGTAAACCAAAGCAATGGAGACCAAAGCTCGATACCAATTGAGGGATCAAGAAGGTGAGAGTGTCTAGAGGGGGTGATTAGACTACTCGACAAGATAAAAATTTCATCTTTTATCAAGGATAGATTTTGGCAGGTTTTGCATAACACACAAGTCAAGTAGCACACTACACATGCAATTCTAGAGTATGGGCAGCGGAAAGTAAATTGCACAAGTAGTAAAGAGAAGTGGAGAAGATCAAACACAATTTGGAGACGCGGTGATTTTTCTCGTGGTTCCGATAGGTGGTGCTATCGTACTTCCACGTTGATGGAGACTTCAACCCACGGAGGGTAACGGCTGCGCGAGTCCACGGTGGGCTCCACCCACGAAGGGTCCACGAAGAAGCAACCTTGTCTATTCCATCATGGCCTACGCCCACGGAGGGCTAGCCTTACTCGGGGTAGATCTTCACGAAGTAGGCGATCTCCTTGCCCTTACAAACTTCTTGGTTCAACTCCACATCTCGATGACAGAGGCTCCCAAGCGACACCTAACCAATCTAGGAGGCACCACCCTCCAAAAGGTAATAGATGTTGTAGATGATGATGAACTCCTTGCTCTTGTGCTTCAAATGATAATCTCCCCAACACTCAACTCTCCTCACCGATTTGGCTGTGGTGGAAGAAAGGATTGAGTGGAAAGCAACTTGGGAAGGCTAGAGATCAAGCTTCATATGGTGGGAGTGGAGCAACTTGATCTCAACACAAGGGTAGGTAGTTCTCTTCTCGAAATGTAAGGTAGGAGTGGTAGTTCTTTCGATGGCTCTCTCCACGAATGAAGAGGGGTGGAGGGTATAAATAGCCTCCACACAAAATCCAACCGCTACACACATTTGAGCAATCTCGGTGGGACCGAGTGGGCAACTCGGTGAGACCGATAGTTCAAATAATGTGAGCGTTGGGATTTTCGTGGGACCGAAAATACAATCTCGGTTAGTCCGATTCGTGCAATGACAAGAGCATGCCAGTTTGGTGGGACCGACTTCATCATCTCGGTGACACCGATTTGATGATGAATGTTCTGAAGCTTGGCAACTCATGTTTCGTGAGACCGAGTTCGAATCGGAAAATCCGAGTTTGCTAGGGTTTGGCTTATGGCTGAGGTGGTTCATCTTGGTGTGACTGAGTTTGGAATATCGGTGGGACCGAGGCTACTTATGAGTGTATATGGCAGTGAAAGTTGCTGATAGTTTAGGAGATGTATCACTAAGCACTTGAGCAACCAGATCATCACCATAACCTCATCCCCTTTTAATAGTATTGGCTTTTCCTATGGACTCAATGTGATCTTGGATCACTAAACCAAAAATGGAGTCTTGAGCTTTTGCCAATGCTTGCCTTAGCATTTTGAGGGGTCCACCTCTTTAGTCCTTTTGCCATGCCAATGTGATTGAATTTCCTGAAACATACTTGATAAAAGCATTAGTCCAACCACAAAGTATGTTGTCATTAATTACCAAAACCACCCGGGGAGCAAATGTGCTTTCAGCAATCTTCTTCTTGTAGACGTTGTTGGGCCTCCAAGTGTAGAGGTTTGTAGGACAGTAGCAAATTTCCCTCAAGTGGATGACCTAAGGTTTATCAATCCGTGGGAGGCGTAAGATGAAGATGGTCTCTCTCAAACAACCCTGCAACCAAATAACAAAGAGTCTCTTGTGTCCCCAACACACCCAATACAATGGTAAATTGTATAGGTGCACTAGTTCGGCAAAGAGATGGTGATACAAGTGCAATATGGATGGTAGATTGATGCGTCCATTTTGCATCATGCTTTTATATCAATATTTATTGCATTATGGGCTGTTATTACACGTTATGTCACAATACTTATAGCTATTCTCTCTTATTTTACAAGGTTTATCATGAAGAGGGAGAATGCCGACAGCTGGGATTCTGGCTGGAAAAGGAGCAAATATTGGAAACCTATTATGCACAACTCCAAAAGTCCTGAAACTCCACGAAAGTCATTTTTGGAATTAATAAGAATTATTGAGCGAAGAAAGTACCAGAGGGGGCCCACACCCTGGCCAGGAGGGTGGGGTCGCTCCCCCCCCCCCTACTAGGCGCGCCCCCTGTCTCCTGGGCCCCCTATTGGCCCTCCGGTGCCCATCTTCTTCTATATGAAGGCTTTTACCCTGGAAAAAATCATAAGCAAGCTTACGGGACGAAACTCCGCCGCCACGAGGTATGAACCAATCTAGGGCTCCATGAGCTGTTCTCGCCGGGAAACTTCCCCGGAGGGGGAAATCATCACCATCGTCATCACCAACGATCCTCTCATCGGGAGGGGGTCAATCTCCATCAACATCTTCACCAGCACCATCCCCTCTCAAAACCCTAGTTCATCTCTTGTATCCAATCTTGTATCAAAACCACGGATTGGTACATGTGGGTTGCTAATAGTGTTGATTACTCCTTGTAGTTGATGCTAATTGGTTTGATTGGTGGAAGATCATATGTTTAGATCCTTAATGCATATTAATACTCCTCTGATCATGAGCATGAATATGCTGTGTGAGTAGTTACGTTTGTTCCTGAGGACATGGATGAAGTCTTGCTATTAGTAGTCATGTGAATTTGGTATTCGTTCGATATTTTGATGAGATGTATGTTGTCTCTCCTCTAGTGGTGTTATGTGAACGTCGACTACATGACACTTCACCATTATTTGGGCCTAGAGGAAGGCATTGGGAAGTAATAAGTAGATGATGGGTTGCTAGAGAGACAGAAGCCTAAACCCTAGTTTATCGTTGCTTCCTAAGGGGCTGATTTGGATCCACTAGTTTCATGCTATGGTTAGGTTTACATTAATACTTCTTTTGTAGTTGCGGATGCTTGCAATAGGGGTTAATCATAAGTGGGATGCTTGTCCAAGAAAGGGCAGTACCCTAGCACCGGTCCACCCACATATCAAATTATCAAAGTACCGAACGCGAATCATATGAGCGTGATGAAAACTAGCTTGACGATAATTCCCATGTGTCCTCGGGAGCGCTTTTCTCATTATAAGAAATGTCCAGGTTGCTCCTTTGCTACAAAAAGGATTGGGCCACCTTGCTGCACTTGATTTACTTTCATTGCTTGTTTCCCGTTACAAATTATCTTATCACGAAATTATCTGTTACCTACAATTTCAGTGCTTGTAGAGAATACCTTACTGAAAACCGCTTGTCATTTCCTTCTGCTCCTCGTTGGGTTCGACACTCTTACTTATCGAAAGGACTACGATAGATCCCCTATTCTTGTTGGTCATAAAGACTCTTTTCTGGCGCCGTTGCCAGGGAGTGAAGCACCTTTGGTGAGTGGAACTTGGTAAGGAAACATTTATATAGTGTGCTGAAATTTTCTTTCACTTGTTACTATGGAAACTAATCCTTTGAGGGGCTTGTTTGGGGTATCTTCACCCCGACCAGTAGAGCAAAGAGTTGCTCCTCAACCTGCTGAACCTACTGAAAATGTTTACTTTGAGATTACTTTGGGTATGATAGAGAAACTGCTAGCTAATCCTTTTGCAAGAGATGGAACATTGCATCCCGATTTACACCTTATCTTTGTGGATGAAGTTTGTGGATTATTTAAGCTTGCAGGTATACCCGATGATGTTGCCAAAAGGAAGGTCTTCCCTTTATCTTTGAAGGGAGATGCATTGACATGGTATAGGCTATGTGATGATACGGGATCTTAGAACTATAAACGATTGAAATTGGAATTTCACCAAAAGTTCTATCCTATGCATCTTGTTCATCGTGATCGTAATTACATATATAATTTCTAGCCTCGCCAAGGAGAAAGCATCACTCAAGCTTGGGGAGGCTTAAGTCAATGTTATATTCATGCCCCAATCATGAGCTCTCAAGAGAAATGATTATTCAAAAAATTTATGCTCGGCTTTCTCTCAATGATCGCACCCTACTTGATACTTCCTGTGCTGGTTCTTATATGCTTAAGACTACTGAATTCAAGTGGGATTTATTGGAAAGAATTAAACGCAACTCTGAAGATTGGGGTTCCAACGATGGTAAGGAGTCAGGTATAACACCTAAGTTTGATTGTGTTAAATCTTTTATGGATACCGATGCTTTTCGTGGATTTAGCGCTAAATATGGACTTGACTCTGAGATAGTAGCTTCTTTTTGTGAATCTTTTGCTACTCACGTTGATCTCCCTAAGGAGAAGTGGTTTAAATATAATCCTCCCACTGAAGTAAAAGTAGTTGCACCTATTACAGTTGAAGAAAAGACTATCACTTATGATGATCCTGTTGTTCCTACTACTTATGTTGAGAAACCACCTTTTCCTGTTAGAATAAAGGATCATGCTAAAGCTTCAACTATGGTTCGTAACAGTAATACTAGAACATATACACCTCCTGAGCAGATTAAAGTTTAACCTAGTATTGCTATGGTTAAAGATATTTTGGATGATAATATAGATGGGCATATTTACTTTTGTGGTGAAACTGCTAATATTGCTAAACCAGATGCTAAGATACATAGACCTGTTGTTGGCATGCCTGTTATTCTGTTAAAATAGGAGATCATTGTTATCATGGCTTATGTGATATGGGTGCCAGTGCTAGTGCAATACCTATTTCCCTATATAATGAAATTATGCATGATATTGCACCCGCTGAGTTGGAAGATATTGATGTTATAATTAACCTTGCCAATAGAGATACTATTAAGCCATTTGGGATTTTTAGAGATGTCGAAGTCTTGCGTGGGAAAGTTAAATATCCTGCTGATTTTCTTGTTCTAGGTTCCCCACAAGATGAATTTTGTCCCATTATATTTGGCAGACCCTTCTTGAATACTGTTAATGCTAGGATTGATTGCAAAAAGGATGTTCTTACAATTGGCTTAGGGGATATGTCTCATGAGTTTAATTTTGCTAAGTTTAGCAGATAACCCCGTGATAAAGAATTGCCTAGTAAGGATGAAATTATTGGTCTTGCTTCTATTACCGTACCTCCTACTGATCTGTTAGAACAATATTTGCTAGACCATGAAAATGATATGTTTATGAATGAAAGAAGGGAAATAGATGAAGTATTCCTTCAACGTGGTCCTATTCTGAAACACAACTTACATGTTGAAATCCTAGGGGATCCCCCTCCACCCAAGGGTGATCCCGTGTTTGAGCTCAAACCTTTACCTGACAATCTTAAATATGCTTATCTTGATGAAAAGAAGATATATCCTGTTATTATTAGTGCTAACCTTTCAGAGCAAGAAGAGGAAAGATTAATGAAAACTCTGAAGAAGCACCGTGCTGCTATTGGATATACTCTGGATAATCTTAAGGGCATTAGTCCCACTCTATGCCAACACAAAATAAAATTGGAGAAAGATGCCAAACCAGTTAGAGATCCTGAACAGCGGTTAAATCCTAAGATGAAAGAAGTGGTAAGAAAGGAGATACTAAAGCTCCTTGAGGTAGGTATAATTTATCCCGTTGCTGATAGTGATTGGGTAAGTCATGTCCATTGCGTCCCTAAGAAGGAGGGTATTACCGTTGTTCCTAATGATAAAGATGAATTGATCCCGCAAAGAATTATTACAGGTTATAGGATGGTAATTGATTTCCGTAAATTAAATAAAGCTACTAAGAAAGATCATTACCCTTTACCTTTTATTGATCAAATGCTAGAAAGACTATCCAAACACACACATTTCTGCTTTCTAGATGGTTATTCCGGTTTCTCTCAAATACCTATGTCAGCGGAGGATCAATCAAAAACTACTTTTACTTGCCCTTTCGGTACTTTTGCTTATAGACGTATGCCTTTTGGTTTATGTAATGCACCTGCTACCTTTCAAAGATGCATGATGGCTATATTCTCTGACTTTTGTGAAAAGATTTGTGAGGTATTCATGGATGACTTCTCCATTTATGGATCCTCTTTTGATGATTGCTTGAGCAACCTTGATCGAGTTTTGCAGAGATGTGAAGACACTAGTCTCGTGTTGAATTGGGAAAAGTGTCACTTTATGGTTAATGAAGGCATTGTCTTGGGGCATAAAATTTCTGAAAGAGGTATTGAAGTGGATAAGGCTAAAGTTGATGCTATTGAAAATATGCCATGTCCCAAGGACATTTAAGGTATAAGAAGTTTCCTTGGTCATGCCGGTTTTTATAGATGGTTCATTAAGGACTTTTCTAAAATCTCTAGGCCTCTGACTAATTTGTTGCAAAAAGATATTCTTTTGTCTTTGATCATGATTGTGTAGAAGCATTTGAAATACTTAAGAAAGCTTTGATCACTACACCTATTATTCAGCCACCTGATTGGAATTTACCCTTTGAAATTATGTGTGATGCTAGTGATTATGCTGTAGGTGTTGTTCTAGGGCAAAGAGTTGATAAGAAATTAAATGTTATCCAGTATGCTAGTAAAACTCTTGATACTTCCAAGAGAAATTATGCTACTACTGAAAAACAGTTCTTAGCAGTCGTATTTGCTTGTGATAAGTTCAGACCTTATATTGTTGATTCTAAAGTTACTATTCACACTGATCATGCTGCTATTAAATATCTTATGGAAAAGAAAGATGCTAAACCTAGACTTATTAGGTAGGTTCTCTTGCTCCAAGAATTTGATTTGCATATTGTTGATAGAAAGGGAGCTGAGAACCCCGTTGCAGACAACTTGTCTAGGTTAGAGAATGTTCTTGATGACCCACTACCTATTGATGATAGCTTTCCTGATGAACATTAGCGGTCATTAACGCTTCTCGTACCGCTCCATGGTATGCTGATTATGCTAATTACATTGTTGCTAAATTTATACCACCTAGTTTCACATACCAGCAAAAGAAAAGGTTCTTTTATGATTTAAGACATTACTTCTGGGATGACCCACACCTTTAAAAAGGAGTAGATGGTGTTATTAGACGTTGTGTACCTGAGCATGAATAGGAACAGATCCTACGCAAGTGTCACTCCGAACCATATGGAGGACACCACACTGGAGATAGAACTGCACATAAGGTATTGCAATCTGGTTTTTATTGGCCTACTCTCTTCAAAGATGCTCGTAAGTTTGTCTTGTCTTGTGATGAATGTCAAAGAATTGGTAATATTAGTAGACGTCAAGAAATGCCTATGAATTATTCTCTTGTTATTGAACCATTTGATGTTTGGGGCTTTGATTATATGGGACCTTTTCCTGCCTCTAATGGATATACACATATTTTAGTTGCCGTTGATTACGTTACTAAGTGGGTAGAAGCTATTCCAACTAGTAGTGCTGATCATAACACTTATATTAATATGCTTAAAGAAGTTATTTTTTCGAGGTTTGGAGTCCCTAGATATTTGATGACTGATGGTGGTTCACATTTTATTCATGGTGCTTTTTGTAAAATGCTTGCTAAGTATGATGTTAATCATAGAATTGCATCTCCTTATCACCCCAAGTCTAGCGGTCAAGTAGAATTGAGTAATAGAGAGCTCAAATTAATTTTGCAAAAGACTGTTAATAGATCTAGGAAGAATTGGTCCAAGAAACTTGATGATGCATTATGGGCCTATAGAACTGCATATAAAAATCCTATGGGTATGTCTCCGTATAAGATAGTTTATGGAAAAGCATGTCACTTACCTCTCGAACTTGAACATAAAGCATATTGGGTTATTAAAGAGCTCAACTATGACTTCAAACTTGCCGGTGAGAAGAGGTTATCTGACATTAGCTCACTTAATGAATGGAGAACCCAAGCCTATGAGAATGCCAAGCTGTTTAAAGAAAAAGTTAAAAGATGGCATGATAAAAGAATACAAAAGCGTGAGTTCAACGCAGGTGATTATGTCTTGCTATTCAACTCTCGTTTAAGATTTTTTGCAAGAAAACTTCTCTCTGAATGGGAAGGTCCTTACGTTATCGAGGAGGTCTATCGTTCCGGTGCCATAAAAATCAACAACTTCGAAGGCACAAGTCCGAGGGTGGTGAACGGTCAAAGAATCAAACATTATATCTCAGGTAATCCTATAAATGTTGAAACTAATATCATTGAAACAGTAACCCCGGAGGAATACATAAGGGACACTTTCCAGAACGTTTTAGACTCCAAAATGGAATAGGTATGTGGTACGGTAAGTAAACTGACTCCAAAACAGTTCTAATGGCAATTTTTCTCCGTTTTGGAATATTTAAGAATTTTGGAAAGCAAGAAGTAATCCGGGAAGGACACGAGGCCTCCATGAGGGTGGAGGGCGCGCCCCCTGTCTCGTGGGCACCTCGTGTGCCTCTCGGACTCTGTTTTCTTGCACATTCCTTCTATTGGTCGGTAAAAAATCATTATATAATCTCCCGAATGTTTTGACCACCGTATCACACAAAAATCTTCTGATTTCGATTCGAGCTGTCTCTGTTACAGATTTAGAGCAAGATGTCTTCTCAAGAGTCAGTCGGGGAGAGTCGAGTGTCTCACCCGACGCCGGGTCCAGGAGCAAACAGCGATGCTTATCACTTTGGACCATCAACGGAGGATGAGATGGAGGCTGACTTGAAAAGGATAGATGCCATGGAGGAGGATCAAGAAGTAACCTCTCGCTTCCAAGCAGGATTCATGATGGGGGAACTACAGAGCTCAGCTATTCCAAACTCGGTCATCCCTTCTAATGTTAAATTTCTTTCTTATGAAAATATGAAAAAGAGCGTCACTTGTTCTCCAGAAGCTATGCAGCATCTTTGGGTAAAAGGAGCTTTAGCCGTCACGGGCAAGCTCCGCAAGGAAAATATGGACCTCAAACAAGTCAATAAACTCGAGGAGGAGAATCGTATCCTGAGGGGCATCATCGCCAAGAAGATCACAACACCAACCCTGAAGGAGACATAATCACATGGGTATGGGCACTCCCCTTGGCAACTACCAAGCTTGGGGGAGGTGCCCCGGTATCGTATCACCATCGCACTCCTATCTCTACCGTTTTTCTTAGTTCGATCCTTTTAGTAATATCTTGATCAAAAGTTTTGGTATGAATTAGTTTTGAGTTTTGCTTTGTGATCTCTCTATGTAATCGAGTCCGTGAACTATATAATAAAGATTTGTGTTGAGTCAAGGGCTTAGCTATCTTGCTATGATCTTGAGAAAATAGAAAGAATAAAAAGAATAAAAGAGTTCATATTGATCTTATGGATAGTAATGACTTCACATATAAAGAGTATGAGGCTTAAAAGTTGTTGAGAATTGACAAACCTAGTTTTGGTCATCGTTTAAATTAATAGGAAATAATAAAGGAAGAGAGGTTTTCACATATAAATATACTATCTTGGACATCTTTTATGATTGTGAGCACTCATTAGTATGACATGCTAAAGAGTTGATGTTGGACAAGGAAGACAATGTAATGGGTTATGTTTTCTCACATCTCAGTTAAAGTATATTGTCATGGATCATTCCAACATGTTGAGCTTGCCTTGCCCCCTCATGCTAGCCAAATTCCTTGCAACAAGTAGAGATACTACTTGTGCTTCCAAATATCCTTAAACCCAGTTTTGCCATGAGAGTCCACCATACTACCTATGGATTGAGTAAGATCCTTCAAGTAAGTTGTCATGTTGCAAGCAATAAAAATTGCTCTCTAAATATGTATGACTTATTAGTGCGGAGAAAATAAGCTTTATACGATCGTGTGATATGGAAGTAATAAAAGCGAGGACTGCATAATAAAGGTTCATATCACAAGTGGCAATATAAAGTGTCATTCTTTTGCATTAAGATTTTGTGCATCCAACCTTAAAGGCACATGACAACCTCTGCTTCCCTCTGCGAAGGGCCTATCTTTACTTTATGCCTTTACTTTATGCAAGAGTCAAGGTAATCTTCACCTTTCCCTTTTTCTTTTTATCCTTTGGCAAGCACCTCGTGTTGGAAAGGTCCTGATATATATGGGAGTAGGATTTTCTACACATACTTAACTAGTTCTGTGGCAAGCTACAAGATATATATATATATATATATATATATATATATATATATATATATATATATATATATATCCAATTGGATATAAGTGAACATGAACTATTATGTTGACATCACCCAAAGGTGAATATGTTGGGAGGCAACACTATAAGCCCCAGTCTTTCTCACTGTCAGTATAACTCCATAACCATAAGTATTGCGTGAGTGTTAGCAATTGTAGAAGACTATATGATAGTTGAGTATGTGGACTTGCTGAAAAGCTCTATTCTTGACTCTTTTCAATGTTATGATAAATTGCAGTTGCTTCAGTGACTGAGATTATAGTTTGTTAGTTCTCAATGAACTTCCTGAACCATACTTGACATTGTGAATTGATTGTTACTTGAGTATAAGAAATCATATGACAAAATCTATATATGTTGCTCTTATAAGAATGATCATCATGCACTCATGTCCGTATTTTATTTTTATCGACACCTCTATCTCTAAACATGTGGACATATTTTTCGATTTCGGCTTCCGCTTGAGGACAAGCAAGGTCTAAGCTTGGGGGAGTTGACACGTCCATTTTGCATCATGCTTTTATATCAATATTTATTGCATTATGGGTTGTTATTACACGTTATGTCACAATACTTATGTCTATTCTCTCTTATTTTACAAGGTTTATCATGAAGAGGGAGAATGCCGGCGGCTGGGATTCTGGCTGGAAAAGGAGCAAATATTGGAAACCTATTCTGCACACCTCCAAAAGTCCTGAAACTCCACGAAAGTCATTTTTGGAATTAATAAGAATTATTGAGCGAAGAAAGTACCAGAGGAGGCCCACACCTGCCGGGAGGGTGGGGCGCCCCCTCGGGCGCGCCTGTCTCCTGGGCCCCCTGTTGGCCCTCCGGTGCTCATCTTCTGCTATATGAAGACTTTTACCCTGGAAAAAATCATAAGCAAGCTTACGGGACGAAACTCCGCCGCCATGAGGCGGAACCAATCTAGGGCTCCAGCGGAGCTGTTCTGCCGGGGAAACTTCCCTCCGAGAGGGGGAAATCTTCACCATCGTCATCACCAACGATCCTCTCATTAGGAGGGGGTCAATCTCCATCAACATCTTCACCAGCACCATCCCCTCTCAAAACCCTAGTTCATCTCTTGTATCCAATCTTGTATCAAAACCACAAATTGGTACCTGTGGGTTGCTAGTAGTGTTGATTACTCCCTATAGTTGATGATAATTGGTTTACTTGGTGGAAGATCACATGTTCAGATCCTTAATGCATATTAATACTCCTATGATCATGAACATGAATATGCTTTGTGAGTAGTTATGTTTGTTCCTGAGGACATGGATGAAGTCTTGCTATTAGTAGTCATGTGAATTTGGTATTCGTTCGATATTTTGATGAGATGTATGTTGTCTCTCCTCTAGTGGTGTTATGTGAACATCGACTACATGACACTTCACCATTATTTGGGCCTAGAGGAAGGCATTGGGAAGTAATAAGTAGATGATGGGTTGCTAGAGTGACAGAAGCTTAAACCCTAGTTTATGCGTTGCTTCGTAAGGGGCTGATTTGGATCCACTAGTTTCATGCTATGGTTAGGTTTACCTTAATACTTCTTTTGTAGTTGCGGATGCTTGAAATAGGGGTTAATCATAAGTGGGATGGTTGTCCAAGAAAGGGCAGTACCCAAGCACCGGTCCACCCACATATCAAATTATCAAAGTACCGAACATGAATCATATGAGCGTGATGAAAACTAGCTTGATGATAATTCCCATGTGTCCTCGGGAGCGCTTTTCTCATTATAAGAAATTGTCAAGGCTTTTCCTTTGCTACAAAAAGGATTGGGCCACCTTGCTGCACTTTATTTACTTTCATTGCTTGTTACCCGTTACAAATTATCTTATCACAAAATTATCTGTTACCTACAATTTCAGTGCTTGTAGAGAATACCTTACTGAAAACCGCTTGTCATTTCCTTCTGCTCCTCGTTGGGTTCGACACTCTTACTTACTTATCAAAAGGACTACGATAGATCCCCTATACTTGTGGGTCATCATAGATATAGGTTTTTGTAATCTGAAAATATAAAAACAGCAAGGTAACTAATGATAAAAGTGAGCACAAACGGTATTGCAATGCTTCGAAACAAGGCCTAGGGTTCATACTTTCACTAGTGCAAGTTCTCTCAACAAGGATAACATAATCGGATCATATAACAATCCCTCAACATGCAACAAAGAGTCACTCCAAAGTCACTATTAGCGGAGAACAAACGAAAAGATTATTGTAGGGTACGAAACCACCTCAAAGTTATTCTTTCCGATCAATCCATTGGGCTATTCCTATAAGTCACAAACAACCCTAGAATTCGTAGTAAAATAACACCTTAAGACACACATCAACCAAAACCCTAATGTCACCTAGATACTCCATTGTCACCTCTAGTATCCGTGGGTATGATTCTACGATATGCATCACACAATCTCAGATTCATCTATTCAAACCAACACAAAGAACTTCATAGAGTGCCCCAAAGTTTCTACCGGAGAGTCAAGACGAAAACGTGTGCCAACCCCTATGCATAGGTTCCCAAGGTCACGAAACCCGCAAGTTGATCACCAAAACACACATCAAGTGGCATGTGATATCCCATTGTCACCACAGATAAACACGGCAAGACATACATCAAGTGTTCTCAAATCATTAAAGACTCAATCCGATAAGATAACTTGAAAGGGAAAACTCAATCCACTACAAGAAGGTAGAGGGGGAGAAACATCATCAGATCCAACTATAATAGCAAAGCTCGCGGTACATCAAGATCGTGTCACATGAAGAACACGAGAGAGAGAGAGAGAGAGAGAGATCAAACACATAACAACTGGTACATACCCTCAGCCACGAGGGTGAACTACTCCCTCCTTGTCATGGAGAGCGCCGGGATGATGAAGATGGCCACCGGTGATGGATCCCACTCCGGCAGGGTGCCGAAACAGGGTCCGATTGGTTTTTGGTGGCTACAGAGGCTTGCGGCGGCGGAACTCCCAATCCAGGTTTATTTCTGGAGGTTTGGGGATTTATAGGAGAGGTTGGCATCGAGAACAAGTTAGGGGGCCCCACAGAGAGTCCACGAGGCACAGGGGCGCGCCCCAGAGGCGTGGGCGTGCCCCCCACCCTCGTGGCGCCCACGGGCCTCCCCTCCGGTAACTCTTCGTTCCAGTATTTGTTATGTTTTCCAGAAAAAATCTCCGTTGATTTTCAGCGCATTCCGAGAATTTTTGTTTCTGCAGAAAAACAACACCACGGTAGTTCTGCTGAAAACAGCGTCAGTCCGGGTTAGTTCTAATCAAATCATACCAAAATCATGTAGAAATATTATAAACATGTCATGAATACATCAAAAATTATATATACGTTGGAGACGTATCAGTACTCCTTCACCTAAGGATTGTGAGCACACAACACTCTCAAATGGTGCTCATGCTTCCTCAAGCTGCATGTGTATGATGCTGGCCATAGGTTCTCATCATAAACTTTGCCCCTGAATTTCTTTTTAAAATTCTGCGCTAGGTGTCGCATACATTCCCTATGTTCCACTCCAGGGAATACAATTTCTACCGCAGTTTCTAAACCATTGCAAGCATTTATGTGTATAACTAAACCTAAGGGTGTACCTATAATGTTGCGCAACTATTGCAGAAACCAGACCCAACTCTCCTCGGACTCTACCTCCAACACACCAAATGCAACTGGGAATAGCTAGTTGTGTCCATCAACTGCAGAAGCTGCTGCTAGCTGGCCTCTCCATCTTCCATTCAAAGCAGTTGCATCGACAGCCAAATAGGGCCTACAACCATTCAAAAACACCTATCAGCAAGCCTTGAAACAAACAAAAGCCCTCCGGAAGCACTCCTTCTCTAGTGCCTTCCCTTTTATTTTGTCCTTAACTGTATGCTTGTCAATCTCTACAACACACCCTGGACTAGCCGTCTCCACTTCAGCTTTGAAGGTGTAAAGCAACTAAAAACTCTCATTCTATGGACCATTAATCTTATCAAGATCCCTTTCCTTAGCATAAAAAATCATCATGTAAGATATATTAATCTTGTACTTCTCAAATAGCTTCCCATGGAGTGCTGTTGGACCAATTGTTGGTGTTTCCCTCACCCAGTCCAAGATTGCATCTGCCACCCACCTAACCTTTGCAAGCTTTGATTTGTCCTTTCCTCCTCCCCCTCCAGGTGGGCAAGTGTGCCCGTGTGGGTTGCTTTTTATCTGAAACAAAATGAAAAATGATGTCAAATACAATTAAGAAACAGTACACATGATTTGAATATAGAATGGATAAATAATCTGATAAAAAGATTCAGTTGTAATACCTGAATCAATTTGCTCTCTAGCATAGTGGATGCATGCAACCTCCACCTACACCTATCATAAGGGCAATGAACTGTGAATCTTCTTGGCTCACTCCTATCAACCTCATAGGAGTTTTCACTGAGAATGCAATATGTAGGCACTGCATTACGACAGTCCACCATCGATTCAAATACGGTTCCTGGAGTAAGCTCAGGATTCTCCCCGTTCCACTCAATTGTTGGCATGTCCTCACCATCATATTCTTGTAAAACTAAGGAGTCGATGTTCTCCTCCCTCTCTTCATCATCAGCGTCATCAAATCTAGCATGGCTGCTAGGCTCCTCTAGATATTCATCTTCCACTGCCCGTTGACTAACTCTATCTATCAGTTCAGGGAATAGAATCTCATCCTCATCATCATGTTGATGCACTTCCTCGTCGGGCTCTGCATCTACTTCTAGATCAGGTGCAGAAGGGAGAGGAGAAGTGGCAAAATTAGCGGCAGCCGACATGTTGTGGCTTTTAGAACCACTAGGTTTACTTGGTCTCGACCTACAAGGAGTGCGAGGACGCTCGCTATTAGCAGAGACAGATGATGTCTAAACACACTTCCCCTTCGGGATATGTTGTTTGCGTTCTTGAAGCACACCGATATGGATTTTACCGAAACGGCTGTCAGCATTCAAACTAGATAGCAATCTTAGATGCTCATCACAAGTTAATGGGACAAATCTCTGCTCGATACTATTGAAATATCTCAGTTCAACAGCATTAGAAGGGCTCCACGGATACTCACAACAGAGTGCCTCGTGTAAATCTGTGAACGAAACGCTGGCTTCTACCACTTTAGGATAGAAAACCCTAGAAATTATACACGGTTTAGTTCCACGCAGCTCGCTAGTTTCCATTCTAACCGCCAGCTGAAAAGCATGTGCAGGACCGACCCTATTCGATTGAAATAAGACAAAGGGCGCAATTAGGCCAAAAAATTTCAGATAAATTGCACTGATTCACGCTAACGGAGGTCAAATACAACCTAATTTACGGATTTCCTAATCAATTTGAGAACAAAACGATGCTTACCCAGGTGGAACCCATGAATTATCCGCCTCTGATTCGACCCAATCATCTCCACGGTTGATGGGCCGGACGGGGTGCTCCCCCGACATTACTTCCTAAACCTAGATGGGGAGAGAGGGTAGATGCGGCAGAGGCGACACGACGGCGGCGGAGGGGCGGCGCGGAAGTGATTTGATCTGATTTAGGTTACAGTGAGGGGAACTGATGCGGAGCATCCTTCGGTCATCCCCATGGACCTTCCATCGTCTCACCAATCACCAAGAGGACCTATGACTAGAGCACGAGCTAGAGCTCTCGAGATCGAGGTGACTTCTCTCCTTAGTTATATCTCATATGATGCTCTCGAGACATGGTTACTACCTAAGCCGGAATGTTGTGCATGATTAGGTACCAAGAGGACCCTCCCGACGATGTCCATGAAGATGGTTAAGACCCCAAGTCCACGGAAGAAGAGAACCAACAGAAGAAGGCAAGAACAGCCTCCAGGCACCGGACATCCGGTTGGGACCCCGGACATCCGGCCCCTGGAGATCTACACAGTCAGGACTCTGCAAAAGAAGCTACAAGGACCGGACATCCGGCGCCCAGCCCGGACATCCGGCCCTCCTCACCGAAAATCCGGCCAAATTCCCGAACATCCGGCACCGGCGTCCAGGGACTATAGAAGGTTGCCCCAACAGCTCGGACATCCGGCCATCACCCCGAACATCCAGCGCCTCCCGAAGCACCGGACATCCGACGCCTCCCGAAGCACCGGACATTCGGCCCCTCCGATCGGACATCCGGCGCCGCCCATCCAGAGAACAGAACGGCCATCTTCACCAGCCCGGACATCCAGCCCGTCCGCCCGGACATCCGGCCCCTCGCGAGCCACCGGGCATCCGGCCTTCCCTATCTGCGAACAGTGTAGGGCTGAGGCCCATGTACCCCTCTTCGCCCCTAGACTATATATACTCCATCCCCACCTACGTTTTAGGGATAGCATTGTGATAGCTCATTTGATATAGAGCATTGCCCATCCGTACCGGATCTACTCCATCGTGAGGGACCGCACCTCTTCGGAGAAGATCCATCCGGATTCAAGGCCTCCATACGGAGAAGACAATAAAGACCTCCTCACGGAGAAGAACGGTTACTCTTGTATCTTCCTTTTTTGACTTTGGATCTCATGTTACTTTGTGCCTCGATGATCTAGCCCTTGTGTGATCAATCACTTGTCGGTTGAGTGTTTCTCTTGTTTTCCCCCGTGATTTCCCTCGTGTTCTTCCGCGTGTTCTTCGTGTTTCCCCGTAGGATCCACTCCAAACGTGAAAGATCAGCCCCTGGGGTTCCGCCCTACATCCTCTTGGTATCATGAGCCATGTTGATCATGTTTTTGGAGCCCCTACCCCGTGTTTTCTAGCTTGATTTTGTTGTTTTCGTCCTAAATCCGAAAATCCCAACCAAAAATAGCCCCAAATTTTTTTGTGATTTGTCGGTGTGATGAAGTTTTGTTGGATTTGATCCACGGATCTGCTTTGCATTCAGTGGATCTAGCTTTTCCCCATCTCTCCCGTGATTTCCATCCACCAATTCATCCGAATTTTGCCCCGGAGTTGCCCTTTTTCCCGTGGAGTTCATTGTGTTCGTCCCCGATCCAGGAGCCCGGCACATCCGCCCGTGTCCACCGGACATCCGGTGTCCCGGACATCCGGCAGCTGGCCCGGACATCCGGCCCCTGGTAGCAGCAACTCCAGCCCCCGCGCCCTTTTCCGCCTAGTTTCGCCCAATTTTGCTTCGGTGCCCACGCTTACTTCCGCATACCCCCACCGCTTTCCACAAGCACCACCACCGCTCACCGCTACCTCCTATGACGATTTTGACACGTTTTGGTCTTTGAGATTTTGGGTTGTGGTTCCCGTGTCCTATTGTGTTTCGGCTATATAGGTACGGTTTGATGTCAACATCACCACCGCCCATCTCCATCGACTACTCATCATCGCCAAGGACGTTAACCTCGACGACATCTTTTTCATACCTTTTAATTGCATTGATACCCACATGGCCTTGCATTTGCGTAGCTTATCCATCGAGACTAGCCATTGAGTATTGCCGGCAACATGACTTGTGCACATTAGTGATCATACTCCATAGCATACATACCATACCATCGTGGTGCATATCTTGGCATCAACTTTTGTATCACAAAGTTGTCATAGCATACACAATTGCTATCTTGGTTCGTGAAGTTTTGCATAAGAAAAGAGCTCAAAATAGAAAGAGCCGCCCAAGCTTTTAAGCAAAGAGCTTATAAGCAAGAACCATAGTATCATACTACATTAAGATTGTCATACTCGATCATCTTGGATCATAGCACCGAAATACCATACATATAGCATACTTGGGATAGAGGTCATTACATTTTTGCCTAGTAGGTTGTGCAGAAGTTCCGTATCCGCCTATTGTGCAATTGTGCTAGCATCTCTCGTGTATTGTGCAACAAGAGCATTTTCGTGGATTCCACATTTTGGCTCACTTTTGGTTTGCTCAATCCCATTTATCTATTTGAGTGTGTGTTTCCGTGTACCCCTACTTGCTTGGTCTACCTGTTGCATTTGCAAATTTGTGAATTGTTTCCAACATTATTGAAGCTCACTTACAATTGCACAAAATTTTGTGCCACCATCCTAACCAAGCTCCACAATAAGCTTTTACTTGTGTAGGTGTGAGAACCGACAAGAATTGGTACCAATAGTGATATTTCATTGTCCGCATTTAAGTGAACGTATTCATCGTCAACATCGGTCAAGGTACATTGGTATAAGTTCTTCTCTTTCTACCACTCACATTTTGCTTGGAATGATGGATAGGCCGAGTACATCTACCAACCCACTCTTCATCGAGCAAGACGACGACATGTCATCATACATCACACAGAGCCACCTCTTTGGTGCACAACGAGCGTTGCATCAAGAGCAACAAGCTATGAACGAACGCATCGACAACCTCGCCACCGACTTGCGACTCTCCGAGCAACGTATCGAGGACTACTTCAACAACAAGCTCGATGCGCACAAGCAAGAGAACGATGCAAGGATGGATGAGATCCGCGCTTTGTTGGTGAACCGTCCTCCTTCTACATCGTCATACTCAAGACGGAGCCACTCAAGTCGACACGCCGACGACTCCTTCTCCGGCTCAAGTACACCATCATCTAACACTCTTCGACGAGCCGCGCGTCAAGACCGTCAGGCATCTCGCAATCTGCTACACGACAAGCATTCACAAGAGCAAGTCGATGAGCAAGTACCTCGTCCTCAAACACACCAAGTCGCTTTTCCTCAAGCTCAAGAACGACAATGACAACGACGCCAAGAGGAAGAACGAGCGCGTTTACACCAAGTGGAACAAGACACTGAGGCTCAACGTCTTCAACAACAACAACGTGAAGCACAAGCTCTTGAGACGCAACGTGCCCTTCAAGAATCAAGTCGAGCCATCACCAACTGCAATCGCGAACAGCGCAATCAATAGGAAGCCCTTCGAGAAGAAATCCAAGAGAGGAACTACCAACCGCGTGTGCAACGTGAAGTTCCTCAAGCTCCTCCACAAGCTCGTCAAGCTCCACCTCAACCTCAAGTTCAACAAGAGCAAGTTGATCATGGACGTCCTCCACGCCAAGAGCAACATGAGGATGATTACCCTCACCGTCAAGGGCGTCATCATCACCATCGCCAACAACACAATGAAGAGCAACGCTACGGCAAGCTAAAATTCACCATGCCAAAGTTCAATGGAAGCAATGATCCCGAAGAATACCTCTCATGGGCATTGAAGGTCGACAAAATCTTTCGTTTGCACAACTATGAGGAAGAGAAGAAGATCGTTATGGCATCACTTGAGTTCCAAGACTATGTGCTCATATGGTGGGAACAAGTCCTTGAGCGCCGACAAGCAACAGGTGAACCTCCAATCACCACTTGGGCTCAAATGAAGGAAGCCATGTGAGCATGTTTTGTGCCCACATACTACAACCGCGATCTCTTCAAGAAACTCCAACTCCTCAAGCAAGGAACAAAGAGTGTTGAAGAATACTACAAGGAAATGGAGATAGCCATGATTCGAGCCAATGTCATGGAAGATGATGAGTGAACTATGGCACGATTCTTGAATGGACTCAATCATCCCATCAAGAAGATTGCCGACTTCCAACCCTACTCCAACCTCATTGAGCTCGTGCATCAAGCTACAAAGGTGGAACGTCAAGTGCAAGATGACTTCAAGTACGCCAAGTACTCATCCAAGACCTACGGCTTCTCCAACAACCAAGCTTCAACAACTCCTCCAACCTCTACATCAACCAAGCCTTCTCCAAGCAACGATGACAAGTCAAGTTAGAAGAAAACCTCGTCAAGTTCAAGTCCTCCTCCTCCTACTACAAGCAACTTCAAGCCGCGTGCTTCATCATCTACTCCGACCGATGAGACCGTCAAGACAAGCTACTTCAAGTGTTATACTTGCGGCGGCCGAGGCCACAAGTATTATGAATGCACAAACAAGCACACCATGATCCTCAACGACGATGGCACCTACGACTCCATGAGTGATGAGGAGATGAAAGCTCTTGAGCAAGTGGCCACGCACCGGCGCGTGAACGAGGATGAAGATGATCAAGTATTTTGTGATGAGGATTTGAGCCCCGCTCTTGTTGTCTCCAAGGTCTTGAGTCTTCAACATCAACAAGAAGAAGACCAAAGATGCCACATCTTCCACACAAAGGCCGACATCAATGGAAGGTCCGTCAAGGTCATCATCGATGGAGGTAGTTGTCACAACTTGGCAAGTGAAGAACTATGCTCCAAGCTTCAATTGGTCAAGATGAAGCACCCGCACCCCTACAAGGTTCAATGGCTAAGTGACTCCGGCACTATACGAGTTGAGCATACGGTCCAAGTCTCCTTCAAAATTGGTGCATATGAAGACACTCTGGAGTGTGATGTCGTCCCGATGTCCGTTTGCCACCTCCTCCTTGGTCGACCATGGCAATTCGATCGTGGCGTTATCCACAACGGGCGTACAAATCACTATAGCTTTAGGATGAAAGGGAAGGAATATGTGTTACGACCTATGTCTCCTAGTCAAGTGATAGACGACAAGCAAGCCACCCATCGTGGAGAGAAGAGTGAGAAAGTGATCCACCAAAAAGTGAGTGAGAGCCACAAGCCAAACTTGAGCACCTCTTCACCTAGAGAGAAAAACCTAATCCTATTCGCCACAAAAAGTGAGATGAGAGAAGTGTGTGAGAACCCATCGAGTGTTATGCACTTTGTGCTTGTGTGCAAGGATGGGGAACCAAAAACTAACACCTCTCACAAGCTACCTTTAGTGTTTCAATCTCTTTTGCAGGAATTCCTAAATGTTTTGCCCGATGAGCTACCTCTGGGACTAGCTCCTCTACGAGGCATTGAGCATCAAATCGACCTCATCCCTGGAGCGCCCCTACCAAACAAAGCTCCAAACCGCGTCAACCCCGAAGAAACTAAGGAGATCCAACGGCAAGTACAACAACTAATCGACAACGGTCATGTACGTGAAAGCCTAAGCCCTTGTGCCATTCCGGTTATACTTGTTCCTAAGCAAGATGGAAGTTATCGCATGTGTTCCGATTGTAGACCCATCAATGCTATTACCGTTCGTTATAGGCATCCCATTCCTCTCTTAGATGATATGCTTGATGAACTTAGCGGTGCCGCCTTTTTCTAAAAAAAATGATCTTAAAAGTGGCTATTATCAAATCTGCATACAAGAGGGTGATGAATGGAAAACTGCTTTTGAACCCAAATTTGGCTTGTATGAGTGGTTAGTTATGCCTATGGGTTTATCGGAAGCTCCCGGTACTTTCATGCGTCTTATGCATTTTGTGCTTAGACCTTATATTGGAGTATTTGTTGTGGTTTACTTTGATGATATTCTTGTGTTTAGCAAATCCATGAAAGAGCATCTTCAGCATGTTAGGGCTGTTTTGCAAACGCTTCGCAAGGAACGTCTTTATGCCAACATGAAAAAGTGCACATTTGGTGTTGACAAACTTGTTTTCTTGGGTTTTGTCGTTTCTTCGAAGGGTATCCATGATGATGAATCTAAAATTGAAGCTATTAAAACTTGGCCCCAACCCACCAATTTGCAACAAGTGCGTAATTTTCTTGGCCTTGAGTAAGAAGAATGCTCCTTTTGTTTGGGGATCTTTGCAATCCACTGCTTTTGATGAGCTCAAGTCTTTGCTTACTCATGCTCCGATTCTTGCTTTGCCCAATTTTGACAAATTTTTTGAGGTTCATTGTGATGCAAGTGGTACCGGAATTGGCGGAGTTTTGATGCAAGAAAAACGAGCCATTGCTTATTTTAGTGAAAAACTCTCCGGTGCTCAACTTAACTATCCCATATATGACAAAGAATTGTATGCTTTAGTGCGTGTGCTACATGTTTGGGAACATTATCTTAGACCTCATGAGTTTGTCATACATACCGATCATGAAATGCTAAAGTACTTGAAAGGTCAAACTAAGTTGAACAAGCGTCATGCCAAATGGAGTGAATTCATTAAATCTTTCCCCTATGTGATCAAGTACATTAAGGGTAAGGAAAATGTAGTTGCGAATGCACTTTCACGCATATGCACACTTGTCACTAAACTTGAGTTGAATGTTATTGGCTTTGAGCACATAAAAGACTTGTATGCTAATGATCCATCTTTTGCTACTCCTTATGCTACATGTTTGACGCATACATCTTGGGAACGATATTACATCAAGGATGGTTATCTTATGAGAGCTAACAAACAATGCATTCCCGAGTCTTCTCTTCGTTTGCTCCTTTTGCAAGAGGCTCATGGAGGCGGACTCATGGGACATTTTGGACGCGACAAGACATTCGTCATGCTCTCCAAGAACTACTTTTGGCCCAAGATGTTCCGCGACGTCTCACGCTTCACCAACCGATGCTCTACATGTCGCAAAGCTAAGTCTAAAGCTCAATCCCATGGTCTTTACATGCCTCTTCCTATTCCATATCAACCTTGGATTTTGTACTTGGTTTGCCTAGAACTCAAAATGGAAAGGATTCCGTGTTTGCTGTTGTGGACCGATTTTCTAAGATGGCACATTTCATTCCTTGCAACAAGATAGACGATGCTTCACACGTTGCAAATCTCTTTTGTAGGGAAATCTTGCGCCTCCATGGAGTACTGAAGACAATCATCTCCGACCGCGATGTCAAGTTCTTGAGTTACTTTTGGAAGATGCTATGCGCCAACCTCGGAATCAAGCTCTTGTTCTCGTCTGCATATCATCCTCAAACCGACGGCCAAACGGAGGTGACGAACCGTACGCTTTCCACTCTACTTCGCGTGTTGATAAAGAAGAACATCAGCGAGTGGGTGGAGTGTCTACCCATCGCCGAGTACGCCTACAACCGTGCAAGACATTTGACTACCGGCAAGTCCCCTTTCGAGGTTGTCTACGGCTTCAACCCGTTGTCCCCATTGGACATTCTACCTCTTCCTCTAAAAGAGTGCACCAACCTCGACGCAAGTGCCCATGCAAGCTACATCAAGAAGATGCATGAAGATACAAGGCACACCATCGAGCGCCAAGTACAACGACTCGTGACCAAGGTCAACATCAACAAGCATCCCATGATATTCAACATTGGAGACCTTGTGTGGCTACACCTTCGCAAGGACTGCTTCCCCAGCGAACGCAAGTCCAAACTTCTCCCTTGAGCTGATGGACCCTTCAAGGTGCTAGCACGCTACAACAACAACGCTTACAAGATCGATCTCCCACGCGACAAGTACAACATAAGCGACATCTTCAATGTCTCCGATCTCTCCCCGTACCATGGTGATGAGGATTCCGATCCGAGGTCGGATCTTTCCCAAGGGGGGGAGATGATGCGGAGCATCCTTCGGTCATCCCCATGGACCTTCCATCGTCTCACCAAGCACCAAGAGGACCTATGACTAGAGCATGAGCTAGAGCTCTCGAGACCGAGGTGACTTCTCTCCTTAGTGATATCTCATATGATCCTCTCGAGACATAAGTCCGGAATGTTGTGCATGATTAGGTACTAAGAGGACCTTCCCGACGACGTCCATGAAGATGGTCAAGGCCCCAAGTCCACGGAAGAAGAGAACCAATGGAAGAAGGCAAGAACAGCCTCCAGGCACCGGACATCCGGCCAGGACCCCGGACATTCGGCCCCTGGAGATCTACACGGTCGATACTCTGCAGAAGAAACTATAGGGACCGGACATCCGGCGCCCAGCCCGGACATCCGGCCCTCCTCACCGGAAATCCGATCAAATTCCCGGACATCCGACACCGGCGTCCAGGGAGTACAGAAGGTTTCCCCAATAGCCCGGACATCCAGCCATCACCCTGGACATCCGGCGCCTCCCGAAGCACCGGACATCCAGCCCCTCCGACCAGACATCCGGCGCTGCCCATCCAGAGAACAGAACGGCCATCTTCACCAGCCCAGACATCCGGCCCCTTGCGATCCACCGAACATCCGGCCTTCCCTGTCTGCGAACAGTGTAGGGCCGAGGCCCATGTACCCCTCTTCGCCCCTAGACTATATATACTCCATCCCCACCTACGTTTTAGGGTTAGCATTGTGATAGCTCATTTGAGATAGAGCATTGCTCATCCGTGCCGGATCTACTCCATCGTGAGGGATCGCACCTCTTCAGAGAAGATCCATCCGGATTCAAGGCCTCCATCCGGAGAAGACAATCAAGACCTCCTCACGGAGAAGAACGGTTACTCTTGTATCTTCCTTTGTTGACTTTGGATCTCGTGTTACTTTGTGCCTCGATGATCTAGCCCTTGTGTGATCAATCACTTGTCGGTTGAGTGTTTCTCTTGTTTTCCCCCGTGATTTCCCTCGTGTTCTTCCACGCGTTCTTCGTGTTTCCTGATGACCCACAAGTATAGGGGATCTATCATAGTCCTTTCGATAAGTAAGAGTGTCGAACCCAACGAGGAGCAGAAGGAAATGATAAGTGGGTTTCAGCACGGTATTCTCTGCAAGTACTGAAATAAGTGGTAACAGATAGTTTTGTGATAAGATAAATTGCAACGGGCAACAAGTAAAAAGAGTAAATAAAGTGAAGCAAGGTGGCCCAATCCTTTTTGTAGCAAAGGACAAGCCTGAACAAACTCTTATAATAGGAAAAGCGCTCCCGAGGACACATGGGAATATCGTCAAGCTAGTTTTCATCACGCTCATATGATTCGCGTTCGGTACTTTGAGAATTTGATATGTGGGTGGACCGGTGCTTGGGTGCTGTTCTTACTTGAACAAGCATCCCACTTATGATTAACCTCCATTTCAAGCATCCGCAACTACAACAAAAGTATTAAGGTAAACCTAACCATAGCATGAAACATATGGATCCAAATCAGCCCCTTACAAAGCAATGCATAAACTAGGGTTTAAGCTTCTGTCACTCTAGCAACCCATCATCTACTTATTACTTCCCAATGCCTTCGTCTAGGCCCAAATAATGGTGAAGTGTTATGTAGTTGACGTTCACATAACACCACTAGAGGCTAGACAACATACATCTTATCAAAATATGGAACGAATACCAAATTCACATGACTACTAACAGCAAGACTTCTCCCTTGTCCTCAGGAACAAACGTAGCTACTCACAAAGCATATTCATGTTCATAATTAGAGGGGTAATAATATGCATAAAGGATCTGAACATATGATGTTCCACCAAATAAACCAACTAGCATCAACTACAAGGAGTAATCAACACTACTAGCTACCTACTAGCACCAATCCCGGACTTGGAGACAAGAATTGGATACAAGAGATGAACTAGGGTTTGGAGATGAGATGGTGCTAGTGAAGATGTTGGTGGAGATTGCCCTTTCCCGATGAGAGGAGCGTTGGTGATGACGATGGTGATGATTTCCCCCTCCCAAAGGGAAGTCTCCCCGGCAGAACAGCTCTGCCGGAGCCCTAGATTGGTTCCGCCAAGGTTCTGCCTCGTGGCGGCGGAGTCTCGTCCCGAAAGGTTTCCTTCTATTTTTTTCTAATCGAAAGACTTCATATAGGAGAAGATGGGCGTCAGAGAGCCTCCTGGGGGCCCACGAGGTAGGGGGGCGCGCCCCCCACCCTCATGAGTAGGGTGTGGGCCCCCTGGCCTTCATCTTTGGCGACAATTTTTCTTTATTTATTTTAAGATATTCCGTGGAGTTTCGGGACTTCGAGTTCTTGCAGAATAGGTCTCCAATATTTGCTTCTTTTCAAATTTCTGAATTCCATTGCCGGCATTCTCCCTCTTCATGTGAACTTTGTAAAATAAGAGAGAATAGCCATAAGTATTGTGACATAACGTGAAATAACAGCCTATAATGCAATAAATATTGATATAAAAGCATGATGCAAAATGGACGATCAACTCCCCAAGCTTAGACCTCGCTTGTCCTCGCTTAAAAGCCGATAACAATAAATATGTCCTCATGTTTAGAGGTAGAGGCGTCGATAAAAATAAAATACGGGCATGAATGCATCATGATTATTTCCATAACAGCAACATATATAGATTTTGTCATATGATTACTTATGTTCAAGTGATGATCTTTTCACAATGCAAAAGTATGAATCAGAAACCTTATTGAGCACCAACAAATTATAACCTCAGTCATTGAAGAATTGCAATTTATCATAACATCGGAAAGAGTCTATGTCAGAGCTTAAAAGCAAGTCCACATACTCAACTATCACTTAGTCCTTCATAATTGCTAACACTCACGCAATACTTGTGGTTACGGAGTTTTAATCGGACACAGAGAAAGATAGGGGCTTATAGTTTTGCCCCACAACCTTTTACCTCAAGGGTAATGTCAACAATAATAATTCATGCTCCCTTACATCCAATTAGATATATATATATATCATGTTCTTTCCAACATGCTGAGCTTGCCAAAGGATAAAATGAAAAAGGAAAGGTGAAGATCACCGTGACTCTTGCATAAGGTAGAGGATAATAATAAAAGATAGGCCCTTCGCAGAGGGAAGCAGAGGTTGTCATGCGTGTTTAGGGTTGATGCACAAAATCTTAATGCAAAAGAACGTCACTTTATATTGCCCCTTGTATGTGGACCTTTATTATGCAGTCCGTCGCTTTTATTACTTCCACAACAAGTTCGTACAAAGCTTATTTTCTCTGCACTAATAAGTCATGCATATTTAGAGAGCAATTTTTCTTGCTTGCACCGATGACAACTTACTTGAAGGATCTTACTCAATCCATAGGTAGATATGGTGGACTCTCATGGCTGAACTGGTTTAAGGGTATTTGGAAGCACAAGTAGTATTTTTACTTGGTGCTGAGAATTTGGCTAGCATGAGGGGGAAAGGCAAGCTCAACATGTTAGAAGATCCATGACAACATACTTCATCTCAGATGTAAGAAAAGATAACTCATTATGCTGTCTTCCTTGTCCAACCACAACTCTTTAGCATGTCGTATTTTAATGAGTGCTCCCAATCATAAAAGATGTCAATGATAATATATCTATATGTGAAACCTCTCTTTCCTTATTACTTCCTATTAATTGCAACGATGACCAAAGCTATATTTGTCAACTCCCAACAACTTTTAATCATCATACTCTTTCTATGTGAAGTCATTACTTTCAATATGAACTCTTTGATTCTTTTTATTCTTTTTCTTCTTTTTATTTACGCAAGACCATGGCAAAATAATCAAGCCCTTGACTCAACACTAAACTTTATTATATAGCTCACGGATTCGATTACAAAGAAGGATTATAAAGCAAAACTCAAAACTAGATCATGCCATGACTTTATTCTACTAAATCAAGATACTACTAAAAGGATCAAACTAAGAAAAATGGTAAAGATAGGAGTTGTGATGGTGATACGATACCAGGGCACCTCCCCCAAGCTTGGCAGTTGCCAAGGGGAGTGCCCATACCCATGTGATTATGTCTCCTTCTTTGTTGTTGGTGTAATATTCTTGGCGATGATTCCCCTCAAGATACGGTTCTCCTCCTCGAGCTTATTGACTTGCTGCTTGAGGTCCATTATTTCCTTGTGAAGCTTTCCTGTAACGGCTAAAGCTCCTTGCACCCAAGGGTGTTGCATAGCTGCGGGAGAACAAGAGACACTCCTCCTCATATTTTCATACGAAAGAAATCTAACATTGGAAGGGATAACCGAGTTTGGAATAGCTGAGCTCTATAGTTCCCCCATCATAAACCCGGCTCGGAGGCGAGAGGTGACTTCTTGATCTTCCATGGCATCTACCCTCATCAGGTCAGCCTCCATCTCTTCCTCCGTTGCTGGCCCAAAGTGGTCAGTGTCGTTGTTTGCCCTTGGTTCCGGTGCTGGGTTAGATACCCGGCTCTCCCCGACTGAATCTTGACAAGACAGCTTGCTCTAATCTGCAGCAGCAACAGCTTGAAACAAAAACAGAGGATATTTGCATGATACGAGAGTTAAAACCTTCGGGAGAGTATATAATGAATTTTTACCGACCAAAATACGTATCGTGCAAGAAAACGGAGTCCGGAGGGCACACGAGGTGCTCACGAGGTAGGGGGCGCGCCCAGGGGGTAGGGCGCGCCCTCCACCCTCGTGGAGGCCTCGTGTCCTTCCCGGACTGCTACTTATTTTTCTATTTTTCTAAATATTCCAAAACGGAGAAATATTGCCCTAAAATTGTTTTGGAGTTGGTTTACTTACCGTACCACATACCTATTCCTTTTCGGAGTCTGAAACGGGCTGCAAAGTGTCCCTTATGTATTCCTCCGGGGTTACGGTTTCAATAATATTGGTTTCAACATTTATGGGATTACCTGAGATATAATGTTTGATCCTTTGACCATTTACCACCTTCGGATTTGTGCCTTCGAAGTTGTTGATTTTTATGGCACCGGAACGATAGACCTCCTCGATAACGTAGGGACCTTCCCATTTAGAAAGAAGTTTTCCTGCAAAAAATCTTAAACGAGAGTTGTATAGCAACACATAATCACCTACATTTAACTCATGCTTTTGTATCCTTTTGTCATGCCATCTTTTAAATTTTTCTTTAAACAAATTGGCATTTTCATAAGCTTGGGTTCTCCATTCATCAAGTGAGCTAATATCAAATAATCTCTTCTCACCGGCAAGTTTGAAATCATAGTTGAGCTCTTTAATAGCACAATATGCCTTATGTTCTAGTTCGAGAGGTAAGCGACATTCTTTTCCATAAACCATTTTATACGGAGACATAACCATAGGATTCTTATATGCAGTTCTATAGGCCCATAATGCGTCATCCAGTTTCTTGGACCAATTCTTTCTAGACCCATTAACAATCTTTTGCAAAATTAATTTGAGCTCTCTATTGCTCAATTCTACTTGACCACTAGACTGCGGGTGATATGGAGATGCAATTCTTTGATTAACGTCATATTTAGCAAGCATTTTACGGAAAGCACCATGAACAAAGTGTGAACCACCATCAGTCATTAAATATCTAGGGACTCCAAACCTCGGAAAAATAAATTCCTTAAGCATTTTAATAGAGGTGTTATGATCAGCACTACTAGTTGGAATAGCTTCTACCCACTTAGTAACGTAATCAACAGCAACTAAAATATGTGTATATCCATTAGAGGCGGGAAAAGGTCCCATATAATCAAAGCCCCAAACATCAAATGGTTCAATAACAAGTGAATAATTCATAGGCATTTCTTGACGTCTACTAATATTACCAATTCTTTGACATTCATCGCAATACAAAACAAACTTACGGGCATCCTTGAAGAGAGTGGGCCAATAAAAACTGGATTGCAATACCTTATGTGCAGTAATATCTCCAGCGTGGTGTCCTCCATAAGCTTCAGAGTGACACTTGCGTAGGATCTGTTCTTGTTCATGCTCAGGTACACAACGTCTAATAACACCATCTACTCCTTCTTTATAAAGATGTGGGTCATCCCAAAACTAATGTCGCAAATCATAGATTTTTTTCTTTTGTTGGTATGTGAAGCTAGGTGGTATAAATTTAGCAACAATATAATTAGCATAATTAGCATGCCATGGAGTGCTACGAGAAGTGCTTATGACATTTAATTGTTCATCAGGAAAGCTATCATCAATAGGAAGTCGGTCATCAAGAACATTCTCTAACCTAGCTAAGTTATCCGCAACGGGGTTCTCAGCTCCATTTCTATCAACAATATGCAAATCAAATTCTTGCAGCAAGAGAACCTATCTAATAAGTCTAGGTTTTGCATCTTTCTTTTCCATAAGATATTTAATAGCAGCATGATCAGTGTGAATAGTTACTTTAGAATCAACAATATAGGGTCTGAATTTATCACAAGCAAATACAACTACTAAAAGTTCCTTTTCGGTAGTAGCATAATTTCTTTGAGCATTGTCTAGAGTCTTACTAGCATAATGGACAACATTTAATTTCTTATCAACTCTTTGCCCTAGAACAGCACCTACAAAGATAATCACTAGCATCACACATAATTTCAAAGGGTAAATTCAATCGGTGGTGAACAACAGGTGCAGAGACTAATGCTTTCTTAAGTATTTCAAATGCTTCTACACAATCATCATCAAAGACAAATGGTACATCTTTTTGTAGTAAATTAGTTAGAGGCCGAGAAATTTTTGAGAAGTCCTTAATGAACCTCCTATAAAAAGGAAACTTCTTATACCTTTGATGTCCTTGGGACATGGCATCTTTTCAATAGCATCAACCTTGGCTTTATCAACTTCAATACCTGTGCTCCCAATCATAAAAGATGTCAATGATAATATATCTATATGTGAAACCTCTCTTTCCTTATTACTTCCTATTAATTGCAACGATGACCAAAGCTATATTTGTCAACTCCCAACAACTTTTAATCATCATACTCTTTCTATGTGATGTCATTACTTTCAATAAGATCAATATGAACTCTTTGATTCTTTTTATTCTTTTTTTCTTTTTATTTACCCAAGATCATGGCAAAATAATCAAGCCCTTGACTCAACACTAAACTTTATTATATAGCTCACGGACTCGATTACAAAGAAGGGTTATAAAGCAAAACTCAAAACTAGATCATGCCATGACTTTATTCTACTAAATCAAGATACTACTAAAAGGATCGAACTAAGAAAAACGGTAAATAAAGGAGTTGTGATGGTGATACGATACCAGGGCACCTCCCCCAAGCTTGGCAGTTGCCAAGGGGAGTGCCCATACCCATGTGATTATGTCTCCTTCTTTGTTGTTGGTGTAATATTCCTGGCGATGATTCCCCTCAAGATACAGTTTTCCTCCTTGAGCTTATTGACTTGCTGCTTGAGGTCCATTATTTCCTTGCGAAGCTTTCCTGTAATGGCTAAAGCTCCTTGCACCCAAGGGTGTTGCATAGCTGTGGGAGAACAAGAGACACTCCTCCTCATATTTTCAAAGGAAAGAAATCTAACATTGGAAGGGATAACCGAGTTTGGAATAGCTGAGCTCTGTAGTTCCCCCATCGTAAACCCAGCTCGGAGGCGAGAGGTGACTTCTTGATCTTCCATGGCATCTACCCTCATCAGTCACCTCCATCTCTTTCTCCGTTCTTTGGCCCAAAGTGGTCGTCATTGTTGCCCTTGGTTCCGGTCTTGGGTTAGATACCGGCTCTTCCCGATCGACTCTTGAGAAGACATCTTGCTCTAATCTGCAGCAACAACAGCTCGAAACAAAAACAGAGGATATTTGCATGATACGAGAGTTAAAACCTTCGGGAGAGTATATAATGAATTTTTACCGACCAAAATACGTATCGTGCAAGAAAACGGAGTCCGGATGGCACACGAGGTGCTCACGAGGTAGGGGGCGCGCCCAGGGGGGTAGGGTGCGCCCTCCACCCTCGTGGAAGCCTCGTGTCCTTCCCGGACTTCTACTTATTTTTCTATTTTTCTAAATACTCCAAAACGGAGAAATATTGCCTTAAAAATTGTTTTGGAGTCGGTTTACTTATCGTACCACATACCTATTCCTTTTCGAAGTCTGAAACAGGCTGGAAAGTGTCCCTTATGTATTCCTCTGGGGTTACGGTGTCAATAATATTGGTTTCAACATTTATGGGATTGCCTGAGATATAACGTTTGATCCTTTGACCGTTTACCACCTTCGGATTTGTGCCTTCGAAGTTGTTGATTTTTATGGCACCGGAACGATAGACCTCCTCGATAACGTAGGGACCTTCCCGTTTAGAGAGAAGTTTTCCTGCAAAAAATCTTAAACGAGAGTTGTATAGCAACACATAATCACCTACATTAAACTCACGCTTTTGTATCCTTTTGTCATGCCATCTTTTAACTTTTTCTTTAAACAACTTGGCATTTTCATAAGCTTGGGTTCTCCATTCATCAAGTGAGCTAATATCAAATAACCTCTTCTCACCGGCAAGTTTGAAATCATAGTTGAGCTCTTTAATAGCCCAATATGCCTTATGTTCTAGTTCGAGAGGTAAGTGACATGCTTTTCCATAAACCATTTTGTACGGAGACATACCCATAGGATTCTTATATGCAGTTCTATAGGCCCATAATGCGTCATCCAGTTTCTTGGACCAATTCTTTCTAGACCTATTAACAATCTTTTGCAAAATTAATTTGAGCTCTCTATTGCTCAATTCTACTTGACCACTAGACTGCGGGTGATATGGAGATGCAATTCTATGATTAACGTCATATTTAGCAAGCATTTTATGGAAAGCACCATGAATAAAGTGTGAACCACCATCAGTCACTAAATATCTAGGGACTCCAAACCTCGGAAAAATAACTTCCTTAAGCATTTTAATAGAGGTGTTATGATCAGCACTACTAGTTGGAATAGCTTCTACCCACTTAGTAACGTAATCAACAACAACTAAAATATGTGTATATCCATTAGAGGCAGGAAAAGGTCCCATATAATCAAAGCCCCAAACATCAAATGGTTCAATAACAAGTGAATAATTCATAGGCATTTCTTGACGCCTACTAATATTACCAATTCTTTGACATTCATCGCAAGACAAAACAAACTTACGGGCATCCTTGAAGAGAGTGGGCCAATAAAAACCGGATTGCAATACCTTATGTGCAGTTCTATCTCTAGCATGGTGTCCTCCATAAGCTTCGGAGTGACACTTGCGTATGATCTGTTCCTGTTCATGCTCAGGTACACAACGTCTAATAACACCATCTACTCCTTCTTTATAAAGATGTGGGTCATCCCAAAAGTAATGTCGCAAATCATAGAAAAACTTTTTCTTTTGTTGGTATGTGAAGCTAGGTGGTATAAATTTAGCAACAATATAATTAGCATAATGAGCATACCATGGAGTGCTACGAGAAGTGCTTATGACATTTAATTGTTCATCAGGAAAGCTATCATCAGTAGGTAGTGGGTCATCAAGAACATTCTCTAACCTAGATAAGTTATCTGCAATGGGGTTCTCGGCTCCTTTTCTATCAACAATATGCAAATCAAATTCTTGCAGCAAGAGAACCCATCTAATAAGTCTAGGTTTTGCATCTTTCTTTTCCATAAGATATTTAATAGCAGCATGATCAGTGTGAATAGTTACTTTAGAATCAACAATATAGGGTCTGAATTTATCACAAGCAAATACAACTACTAAAAGTTCCTTTTCGGTAGTAGCATAATTTCTTTGAGCATTGTCTAGAGTCTTACTAGCATAATGGACAACATTTAATTTCTTATCAACTCTTTGCCCTAGAACATCACCTACAGCATAATCACTAGCATCACACATAATTTCAAAGGGTAAATTCCAATCAGGTGGCTGAACAACAGGTGCAGAGACTAATGCTTTCTTAAGTATTTCAAATGCTTCTACACAATCATCATCAAAGACAAATGGTACATCTTTTTGTAGTAAATTAGTTAGAGGCCGAGAATTTTTTTAGAAGTCCTTAATGAACCTCCTATAAAATCTGGCGTGACCAAGGAAACTTCTTATACCTTTGATGTCCTTGGGACATGGCATCTTTTCAATAGCATCAACCTTGGCTTTATCAACTTCAATACCTCTTCCAGAAACTTTGTGCCCCAAGACAATACCTTCATTAACCATAAAGTGGCACTTTTCCCAATTCAAGACAAGATTAGTTTCTTCACATCTCTGCAAAACTCGATCAAGATTGCTCAAGCAATCATCAAAAGAGGAACCATAGACGAAAAAATCGTCCATGAAAACCTCACAAATTTTTTCACAAAAATCAGAGAATATAGCCATCATGCATCTTTGAAAGGTAGCAGGTGCATTACATAAACCGAAAGGCATACGTCTATAATCAAAAGTACCAAAAGGGCATGTAAAAGTAGTCTTTGATTGATCTCTAGCCGACACGGATATTTGAGAGAAACCAGAATAACCATCTAGAAAGCAATAATGTGTATGTTTGCATAATCTTTCTAGCATTTGATCAATAAAAGGTAAGGGGTAATGATCTTTCTTAGTAGCCTTATTTAATTTGCGGAAATCAATTAAAATCCTATAACCTATGATAATTCTTTGCGGAATCAATTCATCTTTATCATTAGGGACAACAGTAATACCTCCTTCTTAGGGACACAATGGATGGACTTACCCAACGACTATCGGCAATGGGATAAATTATACCGCCTCCGTAAGCTTGAGTATTTCTTTTCTTACCACTTCTTTCATTTTAGGATTCAAACGTCGTTGAGGATCACGAACTGGTTTGGCATCCACTTCCAAATTTATTTTATGTTGACATAGAGTGGGACTGATGCCCTTAAGATCATCAAGAGTATATCCAATAGCGGCACGGTGCTTCTTCAGAGTTTTCAATAATCTTTCTTCTTCATGCTCTGAAAGGTTAGCACTAATAATGACAGGATATATTTTCTTTTCATCAAGATAAGCATATTTAAGATTATCAGGCAACGGTTTAAGCTCAAACACGGGATCACCCTTGGGTGGAGGAGGATCCCCTAGGATTTCAACAGGCAAATTGTGTTGTAGAATAGGTTCCTGTTTAAAGAATACTTCATCTATTTCCCTTCTTTCATTCATGAACATATCATTTTCATGGTCTAGCAAATAGTGTTCTAAAGGATCACTAGGAGGTACGGCAATAGAACCAAGACCAATAATTTCATCTTTACTAGGCAATTCTTCCTCATGATGTTGTTTACTAAATTTAGAGAAATTAAACTCCTGAACCATATCATCCAAGCCAATAGTAACAACATTCTTTTCGCAGTCTATCTTAGCATTAACAGTATTCAAGAAGGGTCTACCAAATATAATGGGACAAAAGCTATCTTGTGGAGAACCAAGAACAAGAAAATCAACGGGATATTTGGTTTTTCCACACAAGACTTCAACATCTCTAACAATTCCCATTGCAGATATAGTATCTCTATTGGCAAGTTTAATTGTAACATCAATATCCTCTATCTCAGCGGGTGCAATTTCATGCATAATTTCTTCATACAAGGTAATAGGTATAACACTAGCACGAGCACCCATATCACATAAGCCATGATAACAATGATCTCCTAATTTAATGAAATAACAGCACGCCTATCACGGTCTATGTTTATCTCTAGCACAAGGTTTAGCAATTCTAGCAGTTTCACCACAGGCCGAATAACATGCCCATCAATATTATCAGACAAGAGATCTTTAACAATAGCAATATTAGGTTCTACTTTAACTTGCTCAGGAGGTGTATAAGTTCTAATATTGCTTTTACGAACAACAGTTAAAGCTTTAGCATGACCCTTCATTCTAACAGGGAAAGGTGGTTTCTCAACATAAGAAGTGGGAACAATAGGATCATTATAAGTGACAGTCTTTTCTTCAACTTTAATAGGTGCAGCTACTTTTACTTCTATGGGAGGATGATATTTAAACCACTTCTCCTTGGGGAGATCAACATAGGTAGAAAAAGATTCACAGAAAGAAGCTACTATCTCAGAGTCAAGTCCATATTTAGTGCTAAACTTACGGAAAATATCGGTATCCATAAAAGATTTAACACAATCAAACTTAGGTGTCATACCTGACTCCTTTCCTTCGTCGAGGTCCCAATCTTCAGAGTTGCGTTTAATTCTATCCAATATATTCCATTTAAATTCAATAGTCTTCATCATAAAAGAGCCAGCACAAGAAGTATCGAGCATGGTGCGATTGTTATCAGAAAGCTGAGCATAAAAACTTTGTATAATTACTTCTCTTGGGAGCTCATGATTGGGGCATGAATATAACATTGATTTAAGCCTCCCCCAAGCTTGAGCGATGCTTTCTCCTTCGAGAGGCCAAAAATTATATATATAATTGTGATCACGATGAACAAGATGCATAGGGTAATACTTTTGATGAAATTCCAATTTCAATCTTTTATAGTTCCATGATCTCGCATCAAGGATGGTTATCTTATGAGAGCTAACAAACTATGCATTCCCGAGTCTTCTCTTCATTTGCTCCTTTTGCAAGAGGCTCATGGAGGCAGACTCATGGGACATTTTGGACGCGACAAGACATTCGCCATGCTCTCCAAGAACTACTTTTGGCCCAAGATGTTCCGCGACGTCTCACGCTTCACCAACCGATGCTCTACATGTCGCAAAGCTAAGTCTAAAGCTCAATCCCATGGTCTTTACATGCCTCTTCCTATTCCTTATCAACCTTGGGAACACATTAGCAAGGATTTTGTACTTGGTTTGCCTAGAACTCAAAATGGAAAGGATTCCGTGTTTGTTGTTGTGGACCGATTTTCTAAGATGGCACATTTCATTCCTTGCAACAAGATAGACGATGCTTCACACGTTGTAAATCTCTTTTGTAGGGAAATCTTGCGCCTCCATGGAGTACCGAAGACAATCGTCTCCGACCGCGATGTCAAGTTCTTGAGTTACTTTTGGAAGACGCTATGCGCCAAGCTCGGAATCAAGCTCTTGTTCTCGTCCACATATCATCCTCAAACCGACGGCCAAACGGAGGTGACGAACCGTACGCTCTCCACTCTACTTTGCATGTTGATAAAGAAGAACATCAAGGAGTGGGTGGAGTGTCTACCCATCGCCGAGTACGCCTACAACCCTGCAAGACATTCGACTACCGGCAAGTCCCCTTTCGAGGTCGTCTATGGCTTCAACCCATTGTCCCCATTGGACATTCTACCTCATCCTATAAAAGAGTGCACCAACCTCGACGCAAGTGCCCGTGCAAGCTACATCAAGAAGATGCATGAAGATACAAGGCACACCATCGAGCGCCAAGTACAACGACTCGCGATCAAGCTCAACGTCAACAAGCATCCCATGATATTCAACATTGGAGACCTCGTGTGGCTACACCTTCGCAAGGACCGCTTCCCCAACGAATGCAAGTCCAAACTTCTCCCTCGAGCTGATGGACCCTTCAAGGTGCTAGCACGCTACAACAACAACGCTTACAAGATCGATCTCCCGCGCGACAAGTACAACATAAGCGACATCTTCAACGTCTCCGATCTCTCCCCGTACCATGGTGATGAGGATTCCGATCCGAGGTTGGATCTTTCCTAGGGGGGGGAGATGATGCGGAGCATCCTTCGGTCATCCCCATGGACCTTCCATCGTCTCACCAAGCACCAAGAGGACCTATGACTAGAGCATGAGCTAGAGCTCTCGAGACCGAGGTGACTTCTCTCCTTAGTGATATCTCATATGATCCTCTCGAGACATAAGTCCGGAATGTTGTGCATGATTAGGTACCAAGAGGACCTTCCCGACGATGTCCATGAAGATGGTCAAGACCCCAAATCCACGGAAGAAGAGAACCAATGGAAGAAGGCAAGAACAGCCTCCAGGCACCGGACATCCGGCCAGGACCCCGGACATCTGGCCCCTGGAGATCTACACGGTCAGGACTCTGCAGAAGAAGCTACAGGGACCGGACATCCGGCGCCCAGCCCGGACATCCAGCCCTCCTCACCGGAAATCCGGCCAAATTCCCGGACATCCGGCACCGGCGTCCAGGGAGTACAGAAGGTTGCCCCAACAGCCCGGACATTCGGACATCACCCTGGACATCCGGCGCCTCCCGAAGCACCGGACATCCGGCCCCTCTGACCGGACATCCGGCGCCGCCCACCCGGAGAACAGAACGGCCATCTTCACCAGCCCGGACATCCAGCCCGTCCGCCCGGACATCCGGCCCCTTGCGAGCCACCGGACATCCGGCCTTCCCTGTCTGCGAACAGTGTAGGGCCGAGGCCCATGTACCCCTCTTCACCCCTAGACTATATGTACTCCATCCCCACCTATGTTTTAGGGTTAGCATTGTGATAGCTCATTTGAGATAGAGCATTTCTCATCCGTACCGGATCTACTCCATCGTGAGGGATCGCACCTCTTCGGAGAAGATCCATCCGGATTCAAGGCCTCCATCCGGAGAAGACAATCAAGACCTCCTCATGGAGAAGAATGGTTACTCTTGTATCTTCCTTTGTTGACTTTGGATATCGTGTTACTTTGTGCCTCGATGATCTAGCCCTTATGTGATCAATCACTTGTCGGTTGAGTGTTTCTCTTGTTTTCCCCCGTGATTTCCCTCGTGTTCTTCCACGCGTTCTTCGTGTTTCCTGATGACCCACAAGTATAGGGGATCTATCATAGTCCTTTCGATAAGTAAGAGTGTCGAACCCAACGAGGAGCAGAAGAAAATGATAGGCGGTTTTCAGCAAGGTATTCTCTGCAAGTACTGAAATAAGTGGTAGCAGATAGTTTTGTGATAAGATAAATTGTAACGAGCAACAAGTAAAAAGAGTAAATAAAGTGAAGCAAGGTGGACCAATCCTTTTTGTAGCAAAGGACAAGCCTCGACAAACTCTTATAATAGGAAAAGCGCTCCCGAGGACACATGGTAATGTCGTCAAGCTAGTTTTCATCACGCTCATATGATTCGCATTCGGTACTTTGATAATTTGATATGTGGGTGGACCGGTGCTTGGGTGGTGTTCTTACCTGAACAAGCATCCCACTTATGATTAACCTCCATTGCAAGCATCCGCAACTATAACAAAAGTATTAAGGTAAACCTAACCATAGCATGAAACATATGGATCCAAATCAGCCTTTACGAAGCAACGCATAAACTAGGGTTTAAGCTTCTGTCACTCTAGCAACCCATCATATACTTATTACTTCCCAATGCCTTCCTCTAGGCCCAAATAATGGTGAATTGTTATGTAGTCGACGTTCACATAACACCACTAGAGGCTAGACAACATACATCTTATCAAAATATCGAACGAATACCAAACTCACATGACTACTAATAGCAAGACTTCTCCCTTGTCCTCAGGAACAAACGTAACTACTCACAAACCATATTCATGTTCATAATCAGAGGGGTAATAATATGCATAATGTTGGAAATATGCCCTAGAGGCAATAATAAATTAGTTATTATAACTATATTTCCTTGTTCATGATAATCGTTTATTATCCATGCTATAATTGTATTGATAGGAAACTCAGATACATGTGTGGATACATAGACAACACCATGTCCCTAGTAAGCCTCTAGTTGACTAGCTCGTTGATCAATAGATGGTTACGGTTTCCTGACCATGGACATTGGATGTCGTTGATAACGGGATCACATCATTAGGAGAATGATGTGATGGACAAGGCCCAATCCTAAGCCTTGCACAAAGATCGTGTAGTTCATATGCTAAAGCTTTTCTAATGTCAAGTATCATTTCCTTAGACCATGAGATTGTGCAACTCCCGGATACCATAAGAATGCTTTGGGTGTACCAAATGTCACAACGTAACTGGGTGGCTATAAAGGTGCACTACGGGTATCTCCGAAAGTGTCTATTGGGTTGGCACGAATCGAGACTGGGATTTGTCACTCCGTGTGACGGAGAGGTATCTCTGGGCCCACTCGGTAGGACATCATCATAATGTGCACAATGTGACCAAGGGGTTGATCACGGATGATGTGTTACAGAACGAGTAAAGAGACTTTCCGTTAACGAGATTGAACAAGGTATCGGGATACCGACGATCGAATCTCTGGCAAGTACTATACCGCTAGACAAAGGGAATTGAATACGGGATCGATTGAGTCCTTGACATCGTGGTTCATCCGATGAGATCATCGTGGAACATGTGGGAGCCAACATGGGTATCCAGATCCCGCTATTGGTTATTGTCCGGAGAACGTCTCGGTCATGTCTACGTGTCTCCCGAACCCGTAGGGTCTACACACTTAAGGTTCGATGACTCTAGGGTTATAGGGAATAGATATACGTGGTTACCGAATGTTGTTTGGAGTCCCGGATGAGATCCTGGACGTCACAAGGAGTTCCGGAATGGTGCGGAGGTAAAGATTTATATATGGGAAGTCCTGTTTTGGTCACCGGAAAAGTTTCAGGTTTTATCGGTAATGTACCGGGACCACCGGGAGGGTCCCGGGGGTCCACCAAGTGGGGCCCCCAGCCCCAGAGGGCTGCATGGGCCAAGTGTGGGAGGGGACCAGCCCCAGGTGGGTTGGTGCGCCCCCCACAAAGGCCCAAGGCGCCTAGGGTTTGGGGTGGGAACTTGCCCCCCAAGCAGTGGAGGAGCCCTAGAAGGGCGCAGCCCCCTCCCCTTCCCCTATATATACTTGAGGTATTGGGGGGCTGCAAATACATGAGAACCTCTCCCTCTTGGCGCAGCCCTACCTCTCTCCCAAGTTCTCCTCCTCTCCTGCGGTGCTTGGCGAAGCCCTGCAGGATTGCCACGCTCCTCCACCACCACCACGCCGTTGTGTTGATGCTGGATGGAGTCTTCCTCAACCTCTCCCTCTCTCCTTGCTGGATCAAGTCATGGGAGACGTCACCGGGCTGTACGTGTGTTGAACGCGGAGGTGCCGTCCGTTCGGCACTAGGATCTCCGGTGATTTGGATCACGACGAGTACGACTCCTTCAACCCCGTTCTCTTGAACGCTTCCGCTTAGCGATCTACAAGGGTATGTAGATGCACTCTCCTTCCCCTCGTTGCTAGTCTCTCCATAGATAGATCTTGGTGACTCGTAGGAATTTTTTTGAATTTCTGCTACGTTCCCCAACACATAAAGGATCTGAACATATGATCTTCCACCAAATAAACCAACTAGCATCAACTACAAGGAGTAATCAACACTACTAGCAACCTACTAGCACCAATCCCGGACTTGGAGACAAGAATTGGATACAAGAGATGAACTAGGGTTTGAAGATGAGATGGTGCTGGTGAAGATGTTGATGGAGATTGCCCTCTCCCGATGAGAAGGAGCGTTGGTGATGACGATGGTGATGATTTTCCCTCCCAAAGGGAAGTGTCCCCTATGTAAGCAGCTCTGCGGAGCCCTAGATTGGTTTCGCCAAGGTTCGCCTCGTGGCGTGAGTCTCGTCGAAAGGTTTCCTTCTATTTTTTTCTCATCGAAAGACTTCATATAGGAGAAGATGGGCGCCGAGAGCCACCGGGGCCCACGAGGTAGAGGCGCGCCGGGGCGCCCCCACCCTCGAGAGCAGGTGTGGGCCCTGGCCTTCATCTTTGGCGACGATTTTTCTTTATTTATTTTAAGATATTAGTGGAGTTTGGGACTTACGAGTTGCAGAATAGGTCTCCAATATTTGCTCCTTTTCCGGCCTGAATTCCACCGCCAAGCATTCTCCTCTTCATGTAAACTTTGTAAAATAAGAGAGAATAGCCATAAGTATTGTGACATAACGTGAAATAACACATAATGCAATAAATATTGATATAAAAGCATGATGCAAAATGGACGTATCATTTCCCCGTAGGATCCACTCCAAACGTGAGAGATCGGCCCCTAGGGTTCCGCCGTACATCAGGAACCTACAGTGAGTGTCAGTTTCGCGGCCCCACTAGTTAGCACGTAACGGTCAAAATGTGGACTCGACCCTACACGGCGCCACTCGTCAGAGTTAACGGTCAAGCCATTGACCCGACGGCAACGTCCGCTGTGACCAGTTCTGAGGGTTTCAGGCAAGGGAGTGGGGAAAAGTGAGCAAGAGTTAAGATCTGGGGATGAATGAGTAGAACTAAGGAACCAGGGGCACAGAAATAAAAAGCCCTTCAAAATATATATGCCTACTTGTTGGGGTCAAGTTGACGCCATGTACAGTCACGTGTAGTTCAAGCGAGCAGCCGTGTTATATTTATCTATCGCCCTGCTAAGCGGCTGCCATTTCAAAGCTTATCCACTTGTAGCGATGAGCCGGCGATGCGAGATGCGTACCTGGGACTGAGGGCATCTCCAGCCGCGCCCCCAAGAAGGCCTCCCTAGGCGATTTTCTTCTTGCGCACAAAAAACGCCCGATCGCGCTTCAGACGCCAAAATCGCCGGCTTGGGCTTAAAATAGCGCCGCGGACCCAGCCCGAACCGGCGTTACTGGGCGCCGGGCGCCGGGCGAAGTGTTTTAGCGAAGAAGAAGCGGGCGGCCAGCGTCGGCGACCAGCGCCTCGTCTTCTAACGGCCTCGGTTTCGCGGGAATCAATGGCAAGGCTGCCGCCGTAAGCCTTGCCATTGATTCCTTCACGGGCGGCGTGTCACGGGCGGCGCCGACGCTCCTCCTCGCACGCCGCAGACACTGCGGCGCGGCCCGGCTATAAAGCCGGCGGCCTCCCTCCACTTCTGTGCACACCAGCCCGCCGCCGCTCGTTGTCCAACCCTCCCTCTCCCTGCTCTCTCCGCGACCGCCGCCGACGCCATGGCGTAACGCTTCCCGAGGGACAAGGCGGCGGCTAACAACCGGCCGCCGTTCGCTCCGCCTCTCGAGTCTCGCTCTGTTCGAGCGAACATCTCGGCGCCGCCGGACATGCGCCGGGCGGCCGTCGGGATGGAGGCTCGCGCCGGGGTACCCATTCCCTTTGCTTCGACGCCGCGGCGGCCGAGTATGCCGCCGACGAGGTTGAGATCGTCGCTGCGTCCCTCACCGACGACGCTCCCTCCCTAGTACGCCGCCGACAACCACGCCGCTGGCGGCGATTTGAAGCGCCGACAAAGAAGCAGGCTCGCGTCCCAACGGCGCACCGGTAGTCGGTGGGCGGCGAACAGCGGCGGCGCCACCGTGGGCGTCCCCGCCGCACACTCGAGGGCGTGCTCACGCACTCGAGGGCGGTAACGACCGCCGTTAGCATACCCGGCGACGCACGCCGGCCGACATGGGCGCCAAGGCGGTTGGTCTGCCTCCTCCTCTTCCTCCTCCGATCCTCTCGCCTCCTCCGGAACTCCGTACCTTTCGCCGTCAAGGCCTAGCTCGTCGGGTCGCCGCTTCGGTCGGCGCAATCGCAGCGCACGCATCGTCATCCACGAGGGCGGCCGCGCGCTCTCGGTTCCTCCGTGCCGTCAAGCAAGACGGAGCCGGAATGGCGCCGGTGAAGATGGAGCCGGGCCTGGCGCCGTGAAGACGCGAGCGAACTCGGCGCTGGCGACGGAGGCTTCGTCGACGACGACGCTGCCTCGAATGGGCGCGCCAGACCCCATTGCGATGGAGAAGGCGGCGGGAGAAGGCGAAGAGCGCCCAGTAGCGCTGAACGGCGCTGCTGCGGAGCGCGGACGCGGCCGCGATGAAGGCGAGTCGTCGTCTGCGGCGACAACGACGACGACGACGCCGCCGCTAATCCACCATGGCGACGCTGGGTCGGCCGGGCGTCCGCGTAAAGAGGAGAAGGCGGCGACGACGATGGCGGAAGGACGGCGCCGACGACTTCGGCGCATTTCTTTTTAGATTAGCTTAGCTTAATAATGTAACGAAAATGGGCGATTTGGCGAAATTCGCCATGTTCGACGAAATTTAACTCGTTCTTCGTCATATCTTTGCTGAACGGCCCCCTTTTTTACACTACTTTCAGAAGCGCCCCTGGGTCGGCAATTTGGCGACGACTCGTCCCCAGGGCCTTTTTTTTCGCCGGCTCACCCCCAGGCGACGCTTTTAGACGCCCCCTGGGGGGCCAACGGCTGGAGATGCCCTGAGAGCCCGAGCTCGTGCGCCCGAGCGCCACCAACCCCGCCGCCAGCTCATCTTGCCGGAGGTGCAACTCCAGCGCCGCCGCCCAGCCTTCCCTCCCTCCCCGCATGGCCCGCCGCCTCTTGTTCCTTCGTCAGGGAAGGACGCGTTCGCGCCCGAGCGCCCAGCCGCCAGCTCATCTCGCTAGAGTCAATCGCATCGCATGAGGGAGCACAAGCGCCGCCGCCCTATGTGCCTTCCTTTCCTCTCCTACCCCCCGCATGGCCCACCGCCTCGTGTTCTTCGTCAGGGAACGACGCGGTCGCGCCCGAGCACCTAGCCGCCACAGCTTGTCTCGACGGAGTCCGGCACGCCGCCGACGGAGCACCAGCGTTGCCGCCCTTGGTGTCTTCCTTTCCTCTCCCACCCCCGCATGGCCCGCCTTGGTCGAGCGAGCACGTCAGCCCAGTGACGTGTAGTAAATCATGGTCAGTTGCTTGGGCTTCTTCGCTCCCTTTGGGCTGGGTCAATTCTTCTTCGCTTCCTTCTCTTTGGTACCCACATGATTCTAAAAGGCCCACTCATGTGGTCAGTGGCGGATCCAGGATTGGAGGAAGCCCCGGGCCCAATTTTTTTTCGTCGCGAGAGAAAAACTTAGCGTCCATTAAGCTATAGCTACCTCAAAAGAATTTCTCAAATATGGCTCAATTGCACCAAAAATTTAGAATTTAAATTCCATGCTTAGAGATACAACAAAATAGATTAAAAAAGATGATAAAAACTACGAATAGTACGTGCAGTAAAAAGAATACCAAATCAATGGCCTGCTTCGTCAGTCTCTTCCATAACTTGATCAACGGTGGAAGAAGAGCCAACACCTTAGAGAAATCATAAGCAAAATTTCATAAGAGAAGACATAAACAACAAGTGAAACAACTAACATTTACAAAGTTGAAAACTTACTACTACTACGAGGTAGAATTCATTTGCGAGATTTATAGGATTGAAAGCAATATAAGTGAAATTGTACAAAGTTAAAAACATCAAGTGAAACAACTAACATTGTACAAAGTGAAATTGAATGTCTGACAGCAGCAGCAACAATAAGCAGCAGTAGCAAATCCAAACATTATAGCGGATAAAAAATGTCAATATTCAAAGTTTCTATCTACAGCAGGTCAGTACTTAGGCGCAACAACAACCATTACTAATTTACCCCCAGAATCCGGGGCATGTGGCGAGAGAGCAGAGAGGCCGAGACTGGCCGAGCAGAAGGGCGAGGCGGCGAGCACCGAGCAAGAAAGTGATCAGGCCACCAAAGGCCTGGGCGAAGGCGGTGAGCAACAGGGACACCACGGCCGGGCGAGGCGACGAGCAGGAGGCGGAGGGCGCGAAGCGGCGGATCGGCGGAGGCCGCTAAGCGGCGGTGGGGCGCCTAAACCGAGCGCAGCGGCGGCGGCTGACTCGCTGCCTCGCTCCACAAGGTGTGCGTCTAGGGCGTCAGGGTTATTTTTTGAGCGATCTAGGGCGTCGGGTGTGTTGGGACTCCTGCCGTCCCGCTCCTGGGCTGTGCGAATGTGGAAGCTGGCCTGGGCCTTGGCTGTGCGTTGGCTTAAGCCCCCGGCCCATTAGAAATAATGGCTATATAATAACTAAAAAAAATTGCCACGCCCCGGGCCTGGGCCCTGGGGGCCTGGGGCCCAGATCCGCCCCTGCACGTGGTCACGACAAAGACAACGGACAGCCTGCACGTAAAACATATAGCACCACCTCGCGTATATGTTTTAAATTCAAACTGAAAGCGGAAATTCATGGGAAGAAGCTTATTATGACGATGAACCCACAAAGTCAATCCATGCTTTATTACTCTCTCTGTTCTCAAATATTTGTCTTTTTAGAGATTTCAACAAGTGACTACGTACGAAGCAAAATAAGTGAATATATACTCTAAAACTATATACATCGGTATGTTATAGTCTATTTGAAATGTCTAGACTCTAGAGAACGGAGGGAGTATTAGTGAAAGATTTGTTATATATTAGGAGTAGAGAAGACTATCTAGTGCCGTTTTCTGTGAAAGAAAAAAAGAATTCGCTGGTTTGAGAGGCCCGGTAGGCCTACCTCACGAGACGACGTCGTCGCTGTCACCGCGTAGTTTCGGACGCAAAATGAGACAGCCCAACGTCGTCCCGTCCCCAAACCAAACCAATCCCGATTACCCAAACGCAACGAACCCACCGCGGCGGCCAGGCGCCTCCGTCCTCAATTCCCAGCGCAACCGAGAGAAACACGGAAGCCGACGCCGGGGCACGCTCCCGCCATGGACATGGACAGCGTGGAGTGCCTCTCCCTCCCGGACGCCTCCATGGACGTAGACGACGTCGACAGCCACCAGCAGCACCACCACCACCACAGCATCCCGATCCATCCCGTGCACCTCGCCGCTAACGGGGGCGTCGGAGGACGCGCGTTCGCGAAGATGAATGCCGGGGGCGCGGCCGCGGCCGGGGGAGTGGGTGCTACAGCGGGCGCCGCCGGCGGGCCACCGGCGACCAGCGTACACGAATTGCTCGAGTGTCCTGTCTGCACCAACTCCATGTTTCCGCCCATCCACCAGGTAGGTGCTCTTCGTGGCACTCCGCGTTCCCTGATTTCGGGGTGGCTTGTCTACGCTTCTCGATTTGAGATGAGTATGCGTGTGGGTTTGAGTCTAGAACTGGATCCGGTGGCTGTGATTAGGGTATTCAGGTGCACAAAGGTTGGTCTTTATGCTAATTTTTGTGGGATCGAATTAGACTCGCGTATTCTAGCGGAATCGTTTAGCTGGAATGGGGATTTTTGCTCCCTGTAGGGATTGGGTGATTGTGATTCGAAATGGGCACATATGGATTCGGCGCTTCCTAGACTGTAATTTCTTCTGCAAATTACGGATTTTTGTTAGGTTTTGTGTTGATTTGCTCCCTTCCATGCACATATTGAATTGACACATATCTTCTGTTTTGGATCTGAGTCGAGCTATTAGTGTGTGTGGAGTCTTTCCCTATCTCCGAATTAATTGTACTATTATTTAGGGGATAATTTATTTTTGAAAGAAGTGTATATACCCCCCTTAACTTTCACGTTTGGGCTACATCACCCCCTCAACTCAAAAACCGGTTTACTTAATCCCCCAAACTTTGCAATACCCGACAAAACACCCCCTAGCGCCCTGATTAGTGGGTTTTTAGGTGGTTTTGCTGATGTCTCAACGGGCGAAGATGAAAAGCATCACTGCGTAGAACACTTCTTGTGCGTCCAGACCATGCCTACCCTGACATGCAAGAAACTGATGCCTTTGTGGACCTGCTAGTGTACAGACCGTGCGACCCTTGCGGCATGTCGCTTCTCGTCGCCGTGGCGCACCACTACCAGCCCTTTCGCTCTAGGCCAGGCTACCGCCAGCAGCGTCGATGTGTCCGACCTCCACACGTCCAACACCAGGAACACATGCGGGCATAGCAATCTCCCGTGTACCAAGTGCGGCGGCGAGGGCGTGCTCATCACGGTCTCCCGTGCGCCGAGCGACGGCTTCAAGGGCGTGCTCATGGCGGCCTCCTATGCGCCAAGTGACGGCGGCAAGGGTAAGGCTCATGGTGGCCTCCCGTGCGCGCGGCGAGGGTGAGTCATGTGGTAGCCTCCAGTGCGCCAAGCGGCGACGACTAGGGCTCCGCACTGGCACTCTTGGTGTTCGACACACTCAGAGCAGGGGCTCCCATATGCATGCTTGGCGAGGAAGATGGTCCTGGTAAGAAATAGTTGGCTTACACTGGCATGGGTCACTGGACGAGGTGGCAGTATACAAGTCAACCAACGAAACAAGGTCACTGTGCCAGGTCGGTGAAACCATCCTTAAAACCAGCTTAAAAGTCTCCCAGGGGGTGTTTTATTCGGTATTGCAAAGTTTAGGGGATTAAGTAACCGGTTTTTGAGTTGAGGGGGTGATGTAACCCAAACCTCAAAGTTCCAGGGGGTATGTATACTTCTTTTTTTGCTGCTTTTTTGCAAGCTCCAAAAACTTTGGAATAGTGGAGCCATTTTTTTGGTTTTATTTACCGTTTAGCTTGTTTTTTTCTAATTTACTGTTTAGCTTGTTGTTGCCGATTATTTGTCTTGTTGCTGCTTTTAGTAACCTTTGGTACTTCTAGTTTCTTGGACTGTATGCAACTGAGAGCAATTGTTGATCCAGTGAGAGAAATTGTTGATCCAGTCGCTTAGGTAGTACGTAGAGGATTCCTCTTTCGGATCACTCTTGTATTTGGTTGTGAGCTAGTATAGTATTCTTTTACTCCACTGACTTTTCAGTACCGTGTTTGGTCTTGCATCCGTTTCAGTATTCTTGATAGGTTGTGCCTTCTGCTGCTTGTTTTGGATGAAATTACCCTTTGCAGTTATAATATAGTCCTTTCCTTTCTAGTTCACCAGAGTGGATTAGTACAAATAGGAAATAGTGGTTATTGTAGTAATGACTCCGGCCATACTTGAGGTCCCATACTTGAGGCACACCACCTAGGCAGTCAGCACAAGTCAAGATGGTCAACAATAGTCCAAGCAAGACACCTCGGTCAACAAAAGTCCAAGTAAGCCTTTCGTGGTCAACAAGTCAGAGAAAGGAGACCACATAAAAGAATAAGTCAAAGATGAAGACAATGAAGCAAAGAAGGCCTTTATGGTAGAGAAAATCTCCTCCTAAATGGGCCTCCACCCCCTCCTAGCCCAACTAGGAGCACATGGGCCAAAGGATGGAAAATTACCTAGTTCAACCCTAAAGGGTAGTTGTCATTTGTCAAAGACACTATATAAGCCCCCCTATGGGCATGTAAGATCACTCACTCCCACTTGAATAAACTCAAGAGAAGGGTCATTCCCCCCTTCCAAGCGCCTTCAGGAGAGCAAAGAAGGTCGAGACTCGGAGTCCGAGGGACCTTAAAGGCCCGGACTAGTCGGGAGCCGTGGGACTCCGAAAGCGGTGACACTCTTAAGTGTGCCTTGCGTCGGGCAACACTCTCAATGACCCTTCCATAGGACATAGGTTGTGCTCCTATGAGGCGACTGAACCTACTTAAAAAACATCCCTGTGTCACTTTGGCGAGTGTACAGCGACCTTCGCTATAGGGGCAGGGCCGAATGCAACCCCACCTACTAATCCCTAACCACGTTGCTAGGGGTGCCTCTAGTGGAAAGTTGATTCTTGAACATCAACGGTGGTAATTTGTAGGATCAGGTTATCGGCCAGAGGGGGGGGGGGCAGTGAATGGAAGATTTTAACAATTTCTTTGGAAAACAAACTTGTCCAAAGAATAACAGCGTAAACAGAACTAAGCAAGCACTGAATAGAGGAGTAGCTGAACTAAAGCAGTCAATAACTTAGAAATATGCGAGGCAAAACTAGTAAGCTAGAGACACAAACATGCTAGCTAGAAGCATAACTAAGTAGTACAGGAATAGAAGTCTAACAAATAGACAAATACACTTCAGCACAGCGAAACAGAGTACAAAGCTAAGCATGAAGCTGGGCAGCGGATAAACAGAAAGTACTAACAAATGTCTTCGCAACGATCACGGATAATGAAGAAAGGGTAGAACTTCGACACAGAGGCAATTACAATCCATTGCTCGGCGAAGACACATAGATGTGTTACCCCAGTTCAAATTGGTGGCATAGTTCCACGTCTGGACTGGAGAGGCTGCACCACAACTCTGAGAACACTAAATCCTTGTCTTATTCTTCCTGAGCTAAGTTCCTTGAAACCCGCCTAGTCACTCGAGGTAGATCTTGAGGGAATGTCCGGACCTTCACAGACTTGTTCTTAGGCGAATACACAATCTGGATGTTCTTGAATAGATGTATAACCGTCTAGAGGATGCACAATCCTCAAGAGTAAAAAGCTCAAGTTAGGTCTCGATCAAATTCTTTAGTGATGCTCAATTACTTTATGTTCTTAGGCTCTGGGGTTTTCCTCACTTAGGATTATCACTCAAATCTTCAGGAAGATGGGTTGCTCAAACGATCACTTTTTAATTTGCTCACGGAGCAACGAACCACCAATGGTTGAGGTAGGGGGCTATTTATAGCCGAGGGTGGCAACCAAGGGCTGATATGACCGTTGGAGGCGCACTCACAACGACAACACAACAAGTGGCTATTGATTGAATTTCAAGTCAGACACACATGGACGGCTTGCGGGGCAAGACATCCATCTCCTCCGCTGGTTTGCGGGGCAAGACATCCAACTCAATGAAGACATTTGGCTCCGATGTCGTCCTGAAGGCATTGAGGCTAAATAGCTTGCCTGAAAGGAGATTTCAAAGTCTTCTCAGAAGAAATAGGTTGGATTAAGCACACACAAAACGAAGACTTCAATCTAACTTCTACAATGAACCCCTCTTAATGGTTTGTCCTATGACTCAAGTAGAAGCAATAAAGAAACTAGTAAATGGAAATCTACAGTCTACACAAAAGCTTCTCAATCTTCAAAGGACATTCCGATTCTTCAATTGTACCATGCAATTTTTAAGGGCCATAATTCTTGGTTAAACCAAATCCTCAGGGACTTTCACATGTATATAGATAGATTAAAATAGCCCGTGAAATAGCCGCGATAGCTGCACTATAGCTGCCTGGGAGCCTCGCCGCTATGCTATGGCTACTGCCGTGAAATCCTCCACGGATCCGTCTTAATGGCTCAACAATGAGCAAAACCCTCCCGAAATCATCTCTCCCACCAGAAAAATTTCCGCTATTTGCCGCGATTGCCCGCTATGGCGGCCGCTATAGCTGCTGGGAGAGGCTGCCGCGAAATCGTTTCTCCCGCGATTTTAATCTAACTAATCTCTACTCCTATAAAAACCTGAGTTGGTGATGATGGTGTGCCTGCCATCTTTCACCAATAGCCATCGGATCTATATCTGACCCATACAAAGCAAATTGCTGCAGTTTTGCAAAAAGATGCCCACACTTGTTTTCATATTTACAAACAACTCCATGTCTATCTCTTTCCCACCACATCCAGAAGGCCATGGAACAATCCGGTGTGATGTCCGCTGCCGGCGCCGTCCACCCCCAACCTTGGGGCTCCATGCAATGCACGGGCATCTTACTAGTTACTCATAAACACATTAGTCCTTCAATTGTTTTGTCATGTAATCATTCAAAACTTGTGGGGGGGTTGGGGGAGGGCACTAGATGAACTTACAATCTCCCTCTTTTGGACGATTTGATGACAATCACAGTTAAAGCTTTCAACAAAAGATAGGAGTTGATAGTAAGAACATGAGGATCTGAATTCCATGATATAGAGAGGAAAGTTCCCCCTTAGAATGTGCACTATTTGAAGAACTTGTGTTGAATGCAAGTGCACATGGCAGAGAATGAGTGAGGAGCTACCCTACATATCCGAGGGAGTGCATTGTGAACATATAAGAAGAATATGACATTGCGCAACCAATTAGTGATCTTCGAGGAATGTCAACATGCATATATGATTAACGATGTAAATGCATGAAGAACTAGAGTAGCGAAATGGGACGACATATCACGAAATTAAGAGTTTACAACACGATAAGAATTAAATGAAGATCTGAGTGTTGTAACTCAGCAAGAACACCCTTCCAAAGTCCAAAGAACCCGTGAAGCTATAACTCTGTCTCTCCCCCTTTGTCATTGGAGTGACCAAAAAAGATTGAGAAGCATAGGCAAACTTCCCGTCGCCAGCTGATGAAGAAGGTGGTGCCAGGTGCATTTGTGGGAGCTTCAGAGGAGGAACTAGTTCTTTGGAAGCATCTTGGCGCTGAGTCGATGGAGGGGGAAGATACGAGGCATCATCTTGAGTATCAACATACTCGACGTCGAAATGATCAGTTGAGCTCGATGAGGCAATAGATAGCGTGCGATGAGGACGAAACTCACCTGGTTTGGTGTCTATTGGCACTTCAAGCCATTTGCAAGTCTTCTCAATGCCTTGGCCTTCAATTGTTCTTTGATCTGATGTTGTAGAAGCGCTTCCCCATGAGCGACGAGTATGCTCATCTACATGGTGATGATTTAGTCTAGCATAATTGCTCAACAAGTTTACATCAGTCAGAAGATATCTAATCTGCTTCTTCGACCATTTGATGAATTTCGCTTGATGTTGCTTCATCTCGACTATCATCTCATGTTCTGTTTGAGGCCTTGGAGCCTCGTGATAGAGACGAATAGATGAATTAGTGCTCTCTGTGAAGTATTCATAATTAGTCATGGCACTGTCCATAGGGGCTTTGAACCGGCCTAAAGTACTTGGAGAGATAGTACTTGGACAAGCGTCATTTGCAACGTTCTTGCCTCTGCCTTCAATGGGAGGCATTTGAGGTGGAGGAGCAGGAGCGTCAACGTCTAACAAGTACTTTGGATGCTCAATAGTGTGATGGAATCGCCTCTTGAGTATTCTTCATGATGAACTGCATAATCCAGGGAGCATATGGCTTCAACTCCAGAGGTTATTGGGCAGCATGCATGATTGTCCCCAGAGAGAAGTCTTCCACATTGAAGCACATGTGGTTGATGACAGAAACAAGTAGATTCTTCATTACGCCATCAATGACTCGTGGGACCTTTCTTTGGCGCCAATGTCTTCACCATGATTCGGTTTAAGAGTCTTGGGAGAAAACGCTATATCCTTCACATGAAGATTGTGAGCAAATTCCTCAGGTTCCTGAGTAGGCTTGCGAAGCATATTCAGAAGTTTGGATTTGATGATGTCTTGAAGGTGCAACCTCTACTCTTCCATACTGGGATGCTTGATGAAATTCATCAACACTTGCTTGGCATAACGTGAGCTAGCTCATCCATTGCATTTGTCAGGTGCTTGTGTCTTTGGCATCACTATGAATAAGGTGGCGTATAATTGAGGAACAATTTCTTCATTCCAATGTTGATGGAAAAACATGAATCTTCTGACCAATCACTGAAGTGAATCTAGCATAGATTCAAAGCAGGGGAGTTGTTGCATTTTCATCAAGTCTAAGTATCTGTGAGGAAACAAACTATCCCTGTTGCAGAGAATACTGACATATAAGTTGTTGAACCATGGTTTAGAAACGTGCCGCAGTTGCTGTCCTATCTCCAAGGTAAGGATTCGATCCTTTGAAGAACTTCTTATCCTGCTTCAATGCGATCTGATAAAAACTGGATCTTCTAGACCATCTTCAAACAATGGGAGGAATGGCTTTGGGAACAGATCAATGACTTCATCATCATGAGTCTTTTGTACTTATTCATTGATTGATGCTAGTTTTCGACAAGTTGAAAGAAACGTGACTTGACACGGCCAGATGCTTTAGACATCATCTTCAGCTGCTCTTGAAGAGCTAATTCATCTTCGCAGTCTTTTCTCAATTGGCCATACCACCATAGGCAACGTGCTTTTGATACTCTTCTTTGGTCTTGTCATAGAGATTGGCCTGCCGGCGGAAATTTTACGCCTTGAACTTCTCGGCTACCATGAAATCAAAGAAGATTTCCATTGGGCCACATGGCAGAGCAAATACTTCAATGGAAGTGTCCTTGGTGTGCTTTACCCACTTCACAATGAAACGCTTGATTTCATCCAGGTCCAGAGGAACTGGAACTTCAGAACTTGAGCCTTCACCCTATGTTACATGGTACGGGGATACAGAGACGGCGATACGGGAAAACGGTATTTTCAGAAAATAGACTTAACGGGATATGACGGGTATATGTATAAATGCATAAAAAATCAGCAGCACTAAACAATATCTTTGAGGGTGAGAAAATTGACATCAATGAAGTAAGGTGATAGGTTTTCATTCATGGTTATCTGAATCATCAGCGTTGTTACTCCTACCTAGTTCCAGGACAAGTGACAAAGGATTGATTGTTTGACCTAGACACCATTCTCTAACAATTGAAAAAACTAGACGAATAGATGCAGCTCGTTCTTCCCTAAATCCTAATCCAAATCATGGTAAAAAAACCCCGGAGAGATTGAGGAATGGGTTGAAGCTTACATGCGTACAGATTCTCAAAGATGAACGATTGATGAAGACTTGAAGATGAGCGGCGAGGCACTGCCGGCGGCGCCTAGACGGAGCTTCTAGATGCGTCGCAGAGACTTCAATTCCTTGCAATGTGTCAACTGCCAGGTTATGTCATCCATCGAGGAGGCCTTTTCCGATGGGCTGTAACAGGGCCGTACGTGTCCCTCATTATCCCCTGTGTCCCCCAGCCGTTTTCTGTTTTTTTCTCTTTATTTTAATTCAGAAAATGGGATACTTAGGGAAATGCGTATCCCACGCGTATCTGTGCGTATCCCCATCCTGGTGCAGTATCCTGCACCGATTCAGCACCTATGCGCTATATCCCTGCAACGGAGCCTTCACCAATGCCTGAGCTGATTTGATAGAGCTGAAACTGAGGAACTTTATGAGAAAAGTCATCATCATGTTATGGCGCTTGACGGACATGCGATGCAACTGGAGTAGCAATTTTTTCAGTTGCAGTAGCAACATGTTCCTCGGAGAAAGGAACTTGCTCCGCGTCCAGAATGTCGTTGGAGGGAGGGGTTGAGCTGAATGATGAACAACTCTCTTTGTCTTATGCGTCTTGGATGCTGGTGTTGAAGAGGTAGAAACGGCCTCTGCGGGGAATTGGAAGATTCATCCACTTGTCCACTGGCTTCAGGAGGGATGCTTTCTTCAGGTGAACTCTTTGCTTTCCTCTTCTTCAGCTTTGGCTTAGAGGTGCCTGCAACGTCATCAACACTGTCTTCTCTGCTGCAATTTGGCAACTTCAGCAGCAGTCTTCTTGCGCTGTTTCTCTTTGTAGTGAGCCTTTACTGCTAGGAACTTCTCAACAATGGAGAGAGATGATGGGTGTTTGTCCTCACCTTCTGGCGGTTCTGGGCGCTCCCATTGGTCCCTAGAAGCGGCAAACACATCATGCAACTCCTTCCACGGAGGGTAGATAGCAAACTGAATCTCAAACCTCTTCACAATATATTTGCATGCATACCACTGCCCAATAGCATTGAATATTTTGCAGTCTATTCTTTCTCCGGCGAAGGGTTTATACTCACCCAAGGTCAGCTGGAACGTCTTTGGAGGTATTCAACTCTGTTTTCTTTCCACCATGGTGCTTGGGCTATTCAGATCCAGATGCCTCAGCATTATGATAGCTTGCAGTTGATTTCTTCACGGCCGGAGTATTTTTCCTCGCTGGCTTCTAGGTATATGATTGGAACGCTTGGAGCTCTGCCTAGATGCTTGGAGCTCTTGGTTGAGATGGACATCATAAGCCAGATCAGTATCTCGGGTGGAATCATCAGAAACCATTGTACCTGCACATGCGAGGAAATAGATGAGGGAAAATAGGATATGGTCACTAGCGCACATAGAGAATAATGAAGGATAGCTAGTCTTGATCGAAGGATTTCATCGCGGAAATTGACTAGCTGCCAAAGTTGTACAAATCGAATTTTGCACAAATAAGGAATCAATTGATCAGGATACTTGTTTAAAGATTTAGCATTGAGGAAAATATCCAAAAGACAGATAGTGCTTTTGATCTAATCTATAAACAACACTAAAACTAGAGTTCTCTTAAACATAGATCAAATGCTTCGGTATTATATGGAGAATTTTTGGTACCGAAGGGGTGAGGTTGCTCGAGGTTGAAGATGAGTCGAGAAGCACAACCGAACTTGCCCTAACTTGGCGGAGTCGTTAGCTGAAAGGATTGAGATGGACCTAGAAGAGAGGGGGGGGGGGGGGAGGTTGAATAGGCACAGTTGCAAATTTTAATGAGGATGTATCCTGTTCACTTCCTTGGAGAAGAGCTGGTCACTGTTGGAGATTTGGGTGTTACCACAAAGGCACACCAACACCACGAAGGCTCACCCTATTCTCCTTGAGACAACACCATGAACCCGTTTCTCAACCACTAGTGGTGGACCTTAAGGCGGCCTTTAACCGTTCAGGGTAAATCACAACAATCGATTTCTCACCGAAGAACTCCTACCGCTTATGAGTCTCCAACCGCCAAGAGTAACAAGACAAGAGCCAAGGATCCAAATTAAACCCAAACACAAACGTGATTGGTCAAAGTGTGGGGAATGAGTGGATCTTGCTATGGAATGCTTTTACTTTGAATCTCTCCAAGAATCAAAGGTTTAGGTTTTGGGAGAGTAGGAGAGGAAGTGTGGCGATTGTGAATGAATTTTGCTCAAAGGTTAACCCTAGAAATAAGTGGATGGGGGTATATATAGTGGTAGGAAAACCAACCATTATAGTGCAAAAATGTACTACCGGACAGTCTGGTTGATCTGGACCAGACAGTCTGGTTGATCTGGACCAGACAGTCTGGTAGTGTAAAGTGAAATTAGGGTTTGGATGAAACAGGGATGAGTTTTTGTACCATCGGACAGTCTAGTCCAGGGGACCAGACAGTTCGGTTTGTCTAATAGAAAAGATTAGCGAGAGCCAATCGTCCAGAGAACTGTAGTCGGTTACCACTGCACTGCACGGCTGGTCTCGAAGGACCGAACTGTCTGGTCGCTCCAGAGAGCTTTGGGGCAATGTAACTGACCATTGGATAGTCCGGTCCAGTCAGATAGTCTGGTCCTCTGGACCGGAGGACCAGACTGGTCTCAGCCATCGCAGAGTCTGGTCTAGATGGACCGGACGGTCTGTTCACGCTGTAGGCTCCCGGTTATTGATTAGGCCGACCGGACAGTGTGGTGTAGGGGACCAGAGAACAGACAATCCGGTAGTGTAAATTTTCTCAGGACAGAGGTAGAACCCAAGTGTTTTAGGCTTTTTGGCGGCTTATGTCTTAGGTGATCATGTGCGTGCTAATGATGTGCGAAATGAGTCTGACTCTTCACCTTGGGACTGTCCCCTCTTAGTAGTGCGGGATCCCTATCAACTCAAATCAATAACAACAAAGACTGCCCTAAGTCTTTGAGGATCTGCGTCTCCATCTTTATGTTGCACCCGCGTTCTTAAGCCCGAAAGGTGTAATAGAAGACGTTTTTTCCTGATCTGATGCCTTCATTTGGATTTGATGGTAACGAGAGTAGGCATCTTTTGATCACTTGATTGATGTGGGGGAGCAGGAATAGATCTTTCGGGCAGGCTTTGTTGAGGTCGGTGTTATCGACACACATACACCATGAATTGTTCTTCCTGACCATCATGGGGCTGACCAGCCTTTTAGGGTGGGCTACTTCCCTGATGAAGCCAACGGTTGGGAGCTGGGTGATCTCTTCTCCAATTGTGCGGCTTTTCTCCATGGCAAAGCGTCGAAGAGCCTGTTTGACCGGCCTCGCATCCTTGCGGACGTCCAAGTTGTGCTTGGCGATGCACGCGGGAATGCCGGGCATGTCTGCGGGCTTCCAAGTGAAGATGTCACAGTTGCCCTTGAGGAATTGTATGAGCGCTGCCTTCTGTTCCGGGCTCAGATCTGCTCCTATGACGGCTGTCTTGGAGGGGTCCTCAGGGTGTGCTTTGATTTTTTTTTTGTCTCTTCCCGGGGCTGGAAGGAAAGTACATTACCCTCATCAAGGACATGTACGATAATGCTGTGACAAGTGTTCGAACAAGTGACGTCGACACCGGTGACTTCCCGATTAAGATAGGACTGCATCAGGGGTCAGCCTTGAGCCCTTATCTTTTTGCATTGGTGATGGATGAGGTCACAAGGGATATACAAGGAGATATCCCATGGTGTATGCTCTTTGCGGATGATGTGGTGCTAGTTGACGATAGTCGGACGGGGGTAAATAGGAAGTTAGAGTTATGGAGACAAACCTTGGAATCGAAGGGTTTAGGCTTAGTAGAACTAAAACCGAGTACATGATGTGCGGTTTCAAGACTACTAGGTGTGAGGAGGAGGAGGTTAGCCTTGATGGCGGTGGTACCTCGGAAGGACACCTTTCGTATTTAGGGTCAATGTTGCGGGAGGATGGGGGTATTGATGAAGATGTGAACCATCGAATCAAAGCCGGATGGATGAAGTGGCGCCAAGCTTCGGCATTCTCTGTGACAAGAGAGTGCCACAAAAGCTAAAAGGCAAGTTCTACAGACGGCGGTTCGACCAAGAATGTTGTATGGCGGCTAAAAGGCTTACATGTTCAACAGATTAGGTGTGGCGGAAATGCGTATGTTGAGATGGATGTGTGGCCACACGAGGAAGGATCGAGTCCGAATGATGATATACGAGATAGAGTTGGGGTAGCACCAATTGAGGAGAAGCTTGTCCAACATAAATGCGAGATGGTTTGGGCATATTCAGCGCAGCCTCCGAAGCTCCATGCATAGCGGACGGCTAAAGCGCATGGAGAATGTCAAGAGAGGGCGGGTCGACCAAATTTGACATGGGAGGAGTCCGTTAAGAGAGACCTGAAGGATTGGAGTATCGACAAAGAGCGAGCTATGGACAGGGGTGTGTGGAAGCTTGCTATCCATGTGCCAGAGCCATGAGTTGATTGCGAGATCTTACGGGTTTCACCTCTAGCCTACCCCAACTTGTTTGGGACTAAAGGCTTTGTTGTTGTTGTTGTTGTCTTTCCCGGGCTGGAAGGTCAGACTGGGCCTAGGCTTCTTGGGCAAGGAAGGTCGGACCAGGCTTAGGCTTCTTGGGCAACATAAGTCTACACAAAAGCTTCTCAATATTCAGAGGACATTCCAATTCTTCAATTGTACCACACAGTTTTTAGGGGTCACTATAAGGTGCCCGTGCTACGCTACGGACCCACTTAAAATGAGGTGAAATAATGAGCATAAGCAAAATTAGTGCCGTTTTTTTTTCTACAGAGAATGTTATGCTTTAATCACATAAGAGCCTTTCAATGACGCCACACAAAATAGTAGGATGCTCCTGCATGACCACATAAAAACAACATGATATGTCGTTGAGGTGTTCTCTGCATTACACCACCGTAAAATTAAACTTCATAAGTGAAACTCAGTTGTAGTTACAACATGAATCACATAAGCACTTGTCATCACTGCTCATGGACACCCAACTAAGCAAAGTAACACAATCTAAAAGGGTCTCCACAAAAAAATCCGCACAACCTACATGCTAGCCTAAACATAAGAGAAAAGACTCAAATGAACTTCTAACGGGAAACAGACTCCAATTGTGCTCAACATCACATATTGAAAAGTTATATCATCACAAAAGGTGCAGCCACTCCACGACTTCATACTTCATCTTCTTTTGATCAAGGAGGGGTTGGTCCAGGGAGCTCATTGTTGATCCTACACACAAAAAAAATGCAAACATTTAATTCATGTGTGGCTGGACAGATTACCTCTGCCTTTATGAATTTAACCAAATTTCCAATTACCTTTGCCTTAATTCATGCGCAGCTGCGATATTCGGGTCAAGTGTATCCTACTAAAGTCCGTAGTGTGCAGACCACAATCTAGTTAATTAAAGATGGAACACCAATCTATTAGAAAATTTTATTTTTGCAATATTATTCTGTGAAATAGGACAAATTCACTTATAGACTTACCAATGCGCTTTGCACATAACATTGTTGCCACGACAATAGCACGCTCCTCAGAAAGCTTTTCCCATGTACTTACATTATTAGTCACTAACTTGTCCCATACAACTAACTTGACAATATTATAGCTACAAAATCAATTAATGTCATAGGAGAAATGTGAGAACTTTGCATTAATAAGTACATAACAAAATTCGGAAGCCACAATTTGTACATACGTGCCATCCAATAGAATAATATTTCTCACTGGGATCCTTCGGTTGTAGAAACTTTCCTTATGCCCAATAGAACTTACAAACAGAACCATGGCAATGATATCTAACATTTGAATGGAAAAATATTAGTAGATCATTTGTGCCCAATAGAACATTTCAAAGATATAAAAGGAAACTGAAGCACTTACCAACATACATGCCATTATCTAGGGTGAACTCCCAAACTTTATCAAAAGGCAATGGGACCAACTGCTCATTCACATTTCTTATCTCATTAACTATTGTCTCTGAGGTGAAAAGACACACAATGTGATTATCTGCAAACATATAATCTGCATTTCTCATAACTGGTTCTGCAGCCATCTTCCATACATAATATACTCGCCCCTCTACAAGTGAAGGCTGAAATCGATCGACCTCGTCATCATATATGATAGCAACCATTTTCTTGCCCTATTACAAATTAAATATATAGAAAGTGACAATCCGACATTTATTCAAAAGAAATATTTGTTGCAGCAGAAACTTTTGTTGCACATAAGTATTACCTTTTTCATCCAATGACACCATATTGAGCCCCTTTCCACTCGTAGCGAATCTCTCCACATGAAATTTGTGATACACTCTGACACACATACTCCACCTAGTGTAAGGATGCACATCCTCAAATGTTGGAATGTGTGGCGCTTCGACTCTTACGCTTCAGTGACTTCATCTTGTCCTGAAAGAAAAATTGAGCATAACTAACAGAAGATATATCTTGATGCCACCAACTATATATATGAGAGCCGCCCATAAAAAGCGTGTGAATTTAAACAAATACCATTGGTTCAATGCACAAATCCAGAATACGATGAAAAATTAGGATATACTTATTCACTATTTACATTTGCACTAATTATTTATAGTCGCAAAACTATTTATCCGGACTTCAAAGTTTCTGTATCTGGGACAGTAGTGGGAGATAGGAGCAAGGAGGTGACCGAACCTAGCCCCCAACATATATTTAAACCTGCACCCTATTCTTCTCATCCGGCCAGTACAAAACACGAACTGCAATAGCATCAACTAAAGATGTATATCGGTACCACTACCCTCTTAGCTGACTGAGGGAACTAAAAGCATATTGTGGAGCAACAAAGACTTAATAGTCCACCACAAATAAGAGGCCAAACTAACAAAAAACCTTAAGGAACCAATGTAGGCCGCCTATGATATATAATTTGAAATCATAATCAGTGAACTGGAAAAAGAAACCAATCTAGTTCTTAGTGATCAACTCCACAAGAAACACGGAAATATAAAAATAGGTGATAGGACATACCTCAGAAGCAATCTGCAGATGGCTTGCTCGAGAATGCAATGCCAAACAACACGCCTATATATAGAGGGGGCTAAGCAAGGAAGCAGACATGGAGTTGCATGGAGTCCTAGGCTCCAGATAGTTCGAGACTTGGCTGAGAGATATGGCACAAAAATAGCCGGGTGAGAGTGTAGAGGCAATGATGGGCTGCACGCTCCATCCATTGGGAAGTGAAAGGACAATATTGCTACAATATAGGGTGCATTAAAGACATGTCAGAGAAAGAGGACCGGTCATGACCTGCGTATAACAGTACATCGGGAAGGGAAAGGCAAAGGTTACTAAACACATCCTGCATTTAGGGCCACATTTCGGGTAATTACACTTCTAACCCCCTAAAAATATTCCAAAATAAATAAAAATATTAGCAGGTCTGGGCAGAATTAGACTTTTCTAAAATTGCCAGACAGAAATCGTACAATGGAATTTGAAGTTAAGGGCTGAAATAATTTTTAGCATAACCAGTTTAAATACATACCTGAAGACTTCCTTAACTTAAGCCAGGCTATGATGTAGTGGGGTCTCCTTCAGTTATAGCAACATAAATTCAAAAGCACCTAAAACAAAGGGAGTGAAACTCAAGAAAACATTGTGCAAAACGAAATTTTAGTGGGAGCTCAAAGAGATAGTGCCATCATTCACACCTTTACTTCATAATGTATCTTAAACCTCATTCCAGTACAAAACCAGCTCAAGTACAAAACCAGCTCAAGCTCTGAAGCACCTTAAATAATTATTACTTTCTATCATCTTCAGTGAACATTCCGGACTATTAATCCTGAATTATTTTTTAAAACTGATACCATAACACGATCTTGGTACTATGATTGTCTCGATGTGCAGTCCCAAAACTTACAGAATATACCAAGGTTTGTTTATAAGGTGCATCAAGATCACCATATAATATATGCTGGAATGACAAAGTACACGCATGGATGGTGTGTTTTTCTAAGAGCTGTTAGTGTCAGAGCTCTTTAAATATAAACAACTCATTTTTAAGCTCAACTTGTTCGCCACAATACCAATTTTACTTCCACGAAGTCATGAAACGAGTTCCCTTTATTTGCAAAAGAGCTCAATCCTAAGTGATGCATTGCTCCATCAATAGCAGGAACTAAAAGCACAGGAAACTTATGCCATTAAAGTAAAAAAGTTAGCCATGTGCTTGCAGACTGCAGCTTTCATCCTTTGCTCGACACCTACATAGTGGAGGTGCTCATGAACAAATAATTTGTAACCTATCAGTGGAGGCATACAACTCGTACTGAGAAAAACAAACATGGACAATGTATAAAATAGAAAAACTATTGGCAAAATTGGTAGTCATGTGACCGTAGTGCATTGTTAACTAAGAAGGTTATGACAATTTTGCAATATTCAACAAACACTTTGTACATTTGAGACTTCTAGATTGAATAAGCAGCTGCTACTTCCTCAACAAATAACAACAATGCAACCCACGCGACATTAGGCGAGCCCTTTAGAACTGCCAAACATGTTTACATGCTAAGGACTTCCTTGTAGACAATATTCCTTGTCTTTGTTCCTTGATTCCTGTTAGACTTGCACTGCCGCCCTTGTCTCTCCATGACAGCGAGTATCTTGATGTTTCTTCTTGCTGTTGCTCTAGAAAGCGCCACATACAGCTGACTGTGAGAGAACACCGGATCAGGTAGATACACGCCAATGTTAGGAATAATCTTGCCTTTGTGCCTTGTTGATTGTCATGGCAAAGCTAAGCCTGACTGGGAACCGCTTTCTCTTAAAGCGGAAAAGGAACAACTCATTGTCTGAGGGGGCATAGGGGTATCAGAGGCAAGAACACCCTCTTTCCAGCATGTTGTCCTAGCACTATCTCGGCATCTATAGGTTTCTTTGGAACCCCCGTGCCACCAGCCTCGTCCCATTGCATAGTCCGTTTGCTGGGTCAATGTTTCACGGTAGATAGGACATACGCAAGGTCGCGTCAGTTATCTGCGGCCTTGTCCCCTTCCGCACAACTGGAAGCACTTGCCTAAAGTCACCTCCAAACACGAGTCTTTCCTCCAAATGGCATGCCATGTCGGCCCATGATATCACGCATGCTATTGTCTAGTGCTTCAACAGCTTGCCGCTTCGTCATGGATGCTTCGTTCCATATTATGAGAGATGCCATCCGAAGTAGCTTGGCCGTGCCACTCTGTTTTGTAAATCAGCATACCACACCTTCTTCAATGCTAAGGGGTTTTTTAAACCTTGAATGAGTAGTCCTGCCTCCAGGCATGATGGAAGCGGCAACACAGGAATACTGGATGTTGCGGTTGCCATAGCTATCTTGCCCTCGCTTCGGATTCTCGTGAGCAATGCTTTGTACAAGAAAGTCTTACCTGTGCCTCCTGGGCCGTCAACGAAGAAGATGCCTCCGTTGCCACTACCGATAGCTCCCAAAATCTCATCAAAGGCGGACCTTTGCTCTGGGTTGAGGGAGGATGCCAGACAAGTATGCTCATGGTCTGCCTCAATCATGGATTCTTCAATGATTTCTCTAACCTCTCCACCAGCAGTGTCATATGACTCATCGATCTTGGGAAGAGGGAATGATGCTATATCTTTCCCCATTGATTCCAACATGTTCTTGATATCATGCAACACCATCTGCTCTATTGTGTGTGGGCATGTCTGTGAACGCCGATAGTCATCCGACATCGCCTCCAGGTGCCTATCCCATAACCCACGCACGTGGCTAGGCTTACAGAATACCAAGATTGTCGCGAAAAGCCTTCGAAGTGAGGATGGTATCTGGAATAGCTCAGTTCCGCAAGGCACTCATCGATTGTGTTGTCGGCCTCGATAAGGCCTCTCCTTTCAGCGGCTTCACAAAAGCTTGGGCAAACAAATCCATTCACTGTCCTAAGTTCTTCAAAGGAGGTCGCGCCTACTACATGGTTTAGGAGCACTCGGAGATAGTTCCGCTCCCCCTCGGCTGGATGGGCCGACACGACTCTGCCTACCTGGAAATGTGAGTCCTCCTTTTCCATATCTTTCTACATGCATCCCATACGAATGCCTTTGGGAAATCCCTATACAACAATGCCTGAGCCTCCGGGTATTTCTTGTTTGCCTCAAAATACTCGGTCAACATTGTTCTGGAGGCACCATGCAGAGTAACGACATCACTCGGATCCTCTCCTGCATTGAATGAGATAATATGCATGTTCGGGAGGTGAAGTTGCAATTTTCTCACAGATGGGAAGATCCCACTAAGGTCAAAGCTGTAGATCCTCCACAACGCCTCTGGCGGGGTTACCCACCTTACATCCCTATACTGTTTGATCTCGTCGATGTTGCCATTGCTATCAGCCTCGTCAAGGGAAACTGAAGCCTGATCACGGCCACACACACACACACACACACACACACACACACACACACACACACACACACACACACACACACACACACACACACACACTTAAATAGGTACTTCACCGGCTTGATACTCGAGCACACACTCGACATTGATGTGACAGTTGTACCTCCTAAGAAGGTAAGGGTTGTATGGCACAACCCACCTATTATCCAGCGTCCGCCCTTGAACCTGTGCCCGACGACCATCATCGCGTCTTCAATACACAGTATATGCATCCTTTCCCTGGACGGTTGTTGAGTTAAAAGGATGTGGATATCAATTCTTACAACCCCCTCTTGCATGCACACATTCTTGGGATTGAAGACACCACATGGCCCATGCAGCCCGTCTTGCATGCACACATTCTTGGGGTTGAGGACACCACGTGGTCCATGCATCATGTGTTTAACGACCATCGCATAAAGCTCTGGATACTTATGCTTGTCCGGGAGCTCAGCTGAGATGAGACGGTCGTACTGTTCTGGAACTATGAGCTTGTACCCAGACTCCATGATAAGGAGGAAGTGAGCATGCGGAAGCCCCCTCTTCTTGAATTCAACAACATAGACATATGCAATCACTTTACCAAGGATGTGCTTCTTAAATAGTTGCTTCTTCTAATTTGCTAGCTTCGCCCGAAAGACCCGAACGATGAGATCAGGACGATCTTAAGGCGTCTATCCAGGTTCAAGCTCACGTGTTATCTCTTCCTAGTTAGGGTTGCACGTCATCGTTAGGAAGATGTCGGGTTTCCCGTACTTTTGAACCAGGGCTATTGCATCCATGAACCGTCGCTTCATATCTCGTTTTCCCCCAATGAATTTTGCCGGGAGTACCGTCCTTTTGCCTACTGCATCAAAATAACTTTCACGAGTATTTATGCTATCAACAACTCCCTTGTAAAGATCGGCACATATCTCCTTCTCAGATGTAGTCAAGCCTTGCACCCTCAATCTTCATGTACATGTCAACCACAAATTGCTGGAAAAGACGCTTGCCGTATAACATGGGATTGAATATCCCATGACGCATCTGGATTTTGTAACAGTAGTAGTCTCGAACAGAGACACACAACCGAGTATTGATATCTATTGAAATGTAAAGATGAAAAAATGTTGAGTAGTGCAATTCTTAGTAAGAAGAGGGGTATTGGTTAAGAAGGCTAACCTGGGCCCTCATTTTCATTATCACGGGGCCGAAGCACCTCACCCAAGGACATACCGACCTTTGGGATTTGGGCATGCCAACCGAGCTCCCCCCTCGGAAAAAAGAGAGGGTACGACAAGGGGCCATAGCATCTATAATACTCCCGCCGTCTAGGTGTGTAAGTCATCTTACGAAAACCAAATAATCCCAAAACACTTAGGCGCGGTGCATTAACTTCTACCTCATTTCTTGTTTCTTGACATATCAACCAATAAGAGATGAGGGTGTGCATGCTTTTAATGACTTGATACTATCAAACACGACATGCAGTGGTTAGTTCATTGCATGCAATACTATTAATTAGCAAATAAACATTAATGTCTCTCGTTTTCCCCTCCTCCTTGGTCACGGTGCACAGCCTAAGATGACTTACTCACCTAGACGGAGGGAGTATGGCTTTATACCATACTTTCACATTGTTGTTCCCATAAGAGGACAATACTACGATTAAACTTTTTGATAAGATCATTTCTGTCAACCCAAACGGCAGCTACCTCTGAAGACAACGGCACATTATATGTCCGTTGGTCCATCCTCGGGTCGGTGTTTAGAGAGATACGATACTCCTCCATGTCCTCAGCTTGGCCCAAACTCCTAAAACTTTGCGAGTAGGGGTTGTCCCTAAGAATGTTAACCAACCTTCTAATGACCACCTGGTCAAGTCTAGGGGAGTGTGGAAACCGATGCTGCAAGCCCGGATCGTCATCGTAAAAGTACATTTGCAAATGGCCCACACATGATTCGCTAGGCCAAATGAATGTATGTTGTGATAAATCTGTCCGTGCGCCTGAAACGTGTACACCCCCGACCTCATATTGGTATATTTGTTATCAAGGCTTACACCAAGGGTGGTGAAGGAAAAGTGTCCATTGAAGAACCTAATGTTGTCGCGAAAATGCCTCACGTCGCCATCTGAGCTTGACCACAGCCTCCGGAGTTCTAAGGGAGGTTCCTCATGTGTCAACCTGATTTGCCCACCACGACAACAAAATGACTTTGGCTTGTACTCAAACCTCTTTGCTCCACAGTGTTTACAATCTGCCATGGGCTTCAACATGTGTGTGCTATCAGGGATATTTGAGCAGACATGTTCATAAGGATCGGGGACATTAGAACTGAGGATAGAGGCATCTGCTAGCTCAGCTGGTTCTAAGACCTCATCAATGTCCCCACCTGTTTTGTATTTTAATTCAAGCAATTTAATTTATATGAAAACATATAATAAATATAACAGAATTTGCTCATTATTATCTTAACATCATCAAAATGTACCTTTACCAGCAAACATATAGTGTTCCTCGTCCATGTCCTCTTCTGGGATTGTTCCCTCATGCATAACATCTTCGAGGAAGTTATCAAGATCATCTACAATTCATTTGTGCAAGTAAATAACTAAGCACATCTTTAGACCGAAAACATGAATAACTTGTGATATTATACCATCAGTTCCGATGGTGAATAACGGCATGCTCAATGTTGGGTTGGTTTCTGATGAAGAATTCAACTCAGGCCTGGCTTCCCCACCCATGAGATCGCCGATGAGGGTTTCCACCAGACCTGCATGTGGGTGGGCAAGTAAATAACAGAACAATCTTTTAGAAGAAAAGCGTGAACACAGTTGTGAGTTTTACTACCTTTTCCAATGGTGGACGTTGGTGTGCTCAATAATGAAATGCCGGCGGTGAAGCACCAGGCTCAAGGATGGCGTCCATATCCATGATATCCTTGTGGAGCATTTCTCGAGCATCTGTATTTGGTTGAGCAAGTAAATATGATGGAATAAATCTTTGAATAGAAGAAAGTTAATACAGATTGGAACTTTAGTACCATCTCCAACAGTTGATGCCGGTGTGCTCAATGATGGGTTTCTTGACGATGAAGCACCTAGCTTGGGGCATCGCATTGCGATGGATTCAGCACATATCGTGTCTCACCCAACAATATAGTTTGCCTTGCGTCGATCTAGCAATGATTGCCTCTGCTCAGGTGGTAAACTCTGCCGCTTCTTTTCTTGTCTTTCTTCATGTGTTAAACTTTGCATGCGACTTCTTCGGCGAGCATTGACCTCTTCCCTAGCCTCAGGTGCTAAACTTTGCCTACGAGCTCTATCACGGTCCTGTCTGGCTTTTCTTTGCTCTGCTGTAAGACTAGCATAGCGAGCAGAATCATAGGAGCGCTTTTTCCCTAAAATAATCCCAGGAAAAATAGTTTTCATAATCAGCGTACTTGTGCAAATATACTGATATATTGACATATAAAAACGTCATGTAGTTAGAGAACAATACCCTTTGAGCTTTCTCCTTGTTCCAACACACGAACTAATGTTCCTGTACTGAAGGCAGGAAATGTTGTAGCTAATTGGTTAAGTACAGGTTCTTCGTCCGAGGAGAAATCACTTAAGTTTCGCGTGTTCAGTGGCTCCGTTATGGACAAACCTGTTGAACTATGGCGCACAGCGCCGAGACACAATTTCTTTGCTTTATTATGTTCATCCAGCACTGCTGCAATTATTCCAAAGTGAACTATGTAAGCCTATATTATTATTCAATAATTATGATAATATATAGTTCTATATATACACATAATTTGAAGGGCTGAGATAAGGACCTTACTTTGCTTTAGCAGAGGAATCACTTGGACGGCAAGCCATTGCCCAAATAAGCCTTTATTTTAGAAGTAGTTACCGACGATTCCCTGGAGAAATGAAATATTGAGCAATGTTGAGTTTTCACTTTAAGAATACATTCATATAAAGCTGTACTTTTATAATATTGATGGAATTGGATCTGGTACATGATCTAAGTATCAAACCGTCAAAGATCCAACCATGGTTTCTTCACGTTTTTAGGAACAGATCACGTCTCCAATTTGAGCATATCCTTCGTTTCTTTCTATCTAACCTAATTAGCTGTATATGAACCTTTTGTACAGTCTGACACAGATTTTCTGTCACCTAAAAGTTCCTTTGCACTCATTAACCTCATGCTGTATACTGTATCATGATTATATTTGGCAATCTCTTCACCTAGAACAAATAGTATCTCAAGCTGAATGAATTTCTTGTATTCAAATCTGATCTGAATTGCCCATCTTATTTTTATTATGTCTGTACACACAGACCTGTAAGTCTAATCTGAATTGCAAGGAGTAATCGTTTGAGTAAGCACTAAGAAGTACAAATTGCTCATGTTCAGAGATGAATCATATTTTCTAGAACACATAGAAGACAGAGAAAGTTTCAAGCAGAAAGACATGAACGTGCATGAAGTACAAGAATCATGAAAGAAATTTACAATCCACAGTCATGTCTCGTGCATACATTCAACTACAACAGTAAACTACAGTTCATAAAACTACAAACCAACTGACTTGTGTCTCAATCAGGAGCCATGGTGTGTACCTCTTGGAGACACAGAAAACGTGAATAGATCAATAGAACCGAAGAGCCAGCGATGTGCTCGGATGGAAAATCACAGGCAGCGCAGAGCGGGATGGATGGTCCAGATGTTGGTCGACGTGGCGGCGCTGAGCTTTTGATTACGGCGACAGCGGGCAGGCGTGCCGTCAGGCTGCGCGGCCTCCACGCAGTTCCAGGATGGCGAGCGAGAACGGAAGCAGGGGGTGCGGCTTCCGCGTGGCCTCAAAGGCCACGACGGGGATTGAGTGGCACCGACAGCGAGAGTGGCCGGGCGAAAGCGGCCGAGCAGGGCGGCGAACAGGGTGTGGAGGAAAGAAGGATAGATGAAAGGGGAAGATGGAGGAGCAACAGTGAGTCGGCCGGCGTACATAACGATTTGAAATTTGAACTGGGATTGCCTATAGTGGTGGACGGGGGAGAAAGATTGGTGGAGATTGGCGGCGGCGAGGCACAGCATTGGTGGAAGCCATGGGCAGGCGGTAAAGGCGGTGGAGGCGAGAAGGGTCTCGATGGGGATGACTTCTTTTTTTATTAGAAAAAATTAACGATAAGGCAAGATGCACGAGAAGGATTGTGGGGAAGGAATCGATTGCCTGACGTATTGTCTCTTAAGCTTTGTCAGTTGGATGGTCCACCTCAGGGACTTTCACCTGTGTAAACTCGCAAACACATTAGTCCCTTAACTGTTTTGTCATTTAATCATTCAAAACCCTCAGGAGGCACTATAGGCACTTACCATCGCCCCGTTTTGGACGATTTGATGGCAATCACAGTTAAAGCTTCAACAAAAGATAGCAGTTGAATTGAGTGAGAAACTCCCCTATATGCTGGAATCTGAGGGAGTGCATTGTGTACAGATATAGTAAGAACAATATGACAATGCACAACTAGACATACGTTCTATGTCGGTATTCTCTGCAACAAGGATTAGCTTTTTAGTTGCACTTGCAAAATTTAGAGAATACAACAACCGATGAGAGATATCAATGGAAGTGAAGTAATGGTATGCAAATGCTCTCTGCTCATTTTTTTTCATATATCCAGATTTGGGACCCCGGATTCATATTCTCCAACGAGATAGTTTACCAAACATAATGGTTGCAACGAGATAGTTTACCAAACATAATGGTTGCGCAATCTAACATGTTTGCTTTTTGGTTGACTCATTCTGCGCTCTCCATGCTGACATGAATGAAGCATATGGAGAGCTGCGGCTTCCACACGCTGAATTTTCTTTTCTCAAGGACCATTTTCCAAGAACATTTCTAAAATCGGAAACTTGAAAAGCCAGGTGTCGCCTATATTTCATCACAGTTGTTTCATTTATTTGAGTTATCTTGATGAAAATTGAAGTTTATTGTTGTTACCTCTTCAGCTGTATCATCTGTGCTAACTTCAGTTGTAGCAATTGTAGTGCTAACATGCCATTTCAGCTTGGATATAAATTCCTGCTTGAACATAGTAATTAGACTGGCTGTTTCGATGATTCTGTGTCTTCCGTTGTCGGTTAGTCAGATTGTTATTAAACTGATAATCCAGGCATATCAACCCTGTTTGGACATGAGCGAACTACTGTGGCATCTAGTTGAGACATTATCTTTGCCATTTTGTTTAAAGCTAGACAGAGGAGACTGACTTTACATTAGATATTCAACATAATTACCTATACCAATGCAATCACCTCTATTTCCATAGGTATTCTGTTTGAATGGAAAGTACATCACTCCTGAACACAGTTGCAATTTATAGTTGGGAAACAGGGGGAATTATGTTTTAAGAACATGAGTTCTGTGAGACAAAAGTGAAATCAGGGAATAATTAGTGATGTTGACAGAATATGAGTAACATCACTGTAATGATGTATCACCTCTGTTCTGAATTATAAGACGTTTTGAATATTTCAATATGAGCTAAATACATACGGACTGAAATGAGCTAACAAATACACTAAAACATGTCTATACATCCGATTCAGAAAAAAGTTAGAACATCTTATAATTCGGAACGGAGTGAGTAGTAACATATTCACATTTCGATTTCTTTAAATCGATTGGACGGGAGAGAGGTGATAAGAAGTCCAGAAACAGAGAGAAATTTATTGTCTATAGTAAGAGAGCTAAATTTGTTTGCTAGGTAGCTACACTTTCATAGACTTCAGAAAGTCAAGAGTGACTTCTATATGGCAACCATATTTTTGCCAGTTGTCAATGTTCTGAAAGATGGCTGGCTAAGCGGCGCTGAGCCCTGTTGTTCACCGCTAATCGGCGAGTCAATGCGAGGTAGAGCATGGTGATGCGATGGGGAACTTGTCAGCGGCTGAGGGGTGTCCTCTCCCACTGGATCGAGGCTGTTCGCCATGAATCTAGCTCCCCGTAATCGACCACGATTTCTCCTGCCACTTGAGAGGGTACCGGTGTGAAGGATGAGCTTGGTGCTCTGGTAGGTTGAAGTGCCTGTGGGGATCTCCGCGGAGTCACTGAAGGAGCATCTGTGGGTCTCAGCCTCTCCTACCCTGTTTTATTTCCTTGCCGGAGTTGTTCTTAATGGCTGCTAGGATTGGGGGCTTGGCCATTTTGGGCCTTGGCTAGTACAATGAGCCAGATGAGGTAGCTACTTTCACTTTCCTCCTTTCATCTGTTCTTTATCGCAGCCTGAGTTTTCTCTGTTCCTTTGCCTGTATCTCAATTCTTGATAGCAAGGCGTGCACCTGCTTAGTTCCTGCTATTGAGCCTTCCTTTTTTTGGAACAACCTAGTGGACTTGAACACTGCCAGAGATATAACTCTTTTGTCTGTCCTGACTAATGTAGCTGCTTGCGCTAGTAACCATAACTCTTATTGGTTCATCCAAAAATGATACTTAGGAAATATCACGAATCATCCCTTTACATGAAATAATATTGCTAGTGCTTATGATTGGCTACCTTGTTTCTATTCCATTGTAACATTGAAGTTGTCATACCCATTATCTAAAAACCTTGCACATGTGCAATGTTGGCCACTATTTTCTCTTACATATTGTAACAAGTTCATTATGTTGGATCTTTAAATTAATTTTTTTAACTCTCAACATGGAATTTTTAATTCTGTTTTTTTTTATGTCACACATTGATCTAGCTGTATATGAACTGGCTGTACTCAGTTTTAGGAATCAGACAATTTTGAAGACTCTAAATGGCAGTCTTTTTCTGTAGATAGATGTAATGTTTATGTGGCAGCAAGTGAGAATCTTTTCCATTTGCTAAAAATAGTAAAGCCGTATGGTATTTCTCAGTTCAACTTCTGTATGATCTTTAGTCTATGGTCCTAGCCAGATAAAAAATATAGTTACTCTATTGTTGAGTTGGTGAAGGCTATCCTTTGAAGTTTGAGTTGTTGGACAATCATATGTGAGAGAAAACATGCATGTTGTTATGTTGTGCTCGAAGCATTTATTACAGGGTCACTAACAATCATGGAAACCCTTCTCACATGTTTTTATTGAAACCCATTTTGCTTGGCGGCGCTAAACATATTGTTCATCATCTGAAGGCTATGATGTGTATAGTTTTGTAATTTGATTGTTAGCACTTTGATGTTTCTACAGTGCCAAAATGGACATACTTTATGTTCGACATGCAAGGCTAGGGTGCACAACCGTTGCCCTACATGCAGACAAGAGCTTGGCGACATCAGGTGCTTGGCATTGGAGAAAGTAGCAGAATCACTAGAGCTTCCCTGTAAGTACTTCTCTTTAGGTTGTCCAGAGATCTTCCCATATTACAGCAAGATAAAACATGAAGGGCAGTGCAGCTTCAGGCCATATAACTGCCCCTATGCTGGTTCTGAATGTGCTGTGGCTGGTGATATACCTTTCCTTGTTGCACATTTGAGGGATGATCACAAAGTCGATATGCACAGCGGTTGCACGTTCAACCATAGATATGTCAAGTCCAATCCACGAGAGGTTGAAAATGCCACCTGGATGCTAACAGTAAGTCTCGTGGTACTCATTTTTAGACATCTTTGTGAAATCATCTTATTTTTCGATCTGAGGTTTGGGATGCTTTTCACAACCTTAACTTGCTGATTTGATGTTTCCATTGAATCAGGTGTTCCATTGTTTTGGACAATACTTCTGCCTGCACTTTGAGGCCTTCCAGCTCGGCATGGCACCAGTATACATGGCTTTCCTTCGTTTCATGGGGGACGAGAATGAAGCAAGGAACTACACCTACAGCCTCGAGGTTGGTGGTAACGGCAGGAAGATGGTATGGGAGGGCACCCCTAGAAGCATTCGTGACAGTCACCGGAAGGTCCGGGACAGTCATGATGGCCTCATCATCCAGAGGAACATGGCGCTGTTCTTCTCCGGTGGTGACAGGAAGGAGCTGAAGCTGAGAGTGACTGGACGGATCTGGAAAGAGCAGCCCAATCCGGAGGGAACCTGTATACCCAACCTTTGTAGCTGAGGCGAGCAACGTCCAGTGATGAAAATGGTTGCGCTGTCTAGCTGGCTTGTTATTTATCCACTGACATGTCCTCTTTGTTTCGGTAGTCCAGTGAGAGTCCCAGTGCTGTACTACCTTGAGCTTGAGGCAATTTTTAGAGGTGTAAAATGTTCTTGTGAAGTACAGTAATTGTGTATAACGGAACCATGAAACACTACAAGTTGGCCAATAAATGTTTTTAGAGGAAAAGGGCACAAAACCCCCGGCTCCATTTGCATAGCAAAGAAGACCAGCGTCTCACATACACCAATTCCAGCATGCGGAGGACAGCTAACCACTGCCTCAGCAAGAAACTACAGAAGAAAACACAAAGAAAACCAAACGCCAGTCTGCATGCATAGGCAGAAACTGGGCGGAAGAAAGGTTCCTAAACATGCTGATACATGAGTAGCAGAAAGGCGAGCAAACTAAGGCGCCAAAACTACAGGTTGTAGTAGGAGACTGATTATGCATTGTGGACGTCTCCAGCAAACAGCAGCTCCCAGTGCGTCATACGGTGAGAAGACAGGCCTTCAGGGCCCTGGCCACTTTCAGCCTGGGTCCGGCCACAACAGTAGTGGTGGGTCTCTTGACGATTGTTCCAGTTCTTGAGCCACCTTTTGTAGATGAAGCTTGACACGGTCGGAGGATAGCATCTCCCACAACGTAAGGCTCACCGCCGTCTTGCGCCAAATAGCCTGCAAACCAGACCACGTGGTGCGGTTAAAAACCATGTCATTTCTTAAATTCCAGATAGCCCAAAGGCCAGCTGCATGAATAATATTAATAGCAGCAAAACTATCACCCCTAGACCAGCAATCAGAGAAGGACATCATCTTGATCTCTCCTCTAAAACCAGTTAACTTGGCAACAGTTGTCCAGAACTCCAAGGAAACAACACAGCCAAAAAATAGATGGTGGTAGCCTGGTAGGATTCAAGTTCAGTGCAAAAAACACAGGTAGGATCAGGGACTTCCTGTCTTTTCTGCAGATTATCTTTGGCAACAGCTTCTTGTTGGCCAACAACCAGAGAAATATTTGGTTCCTAGCGGGGATTTTAATAGACCAGACAGCTGGGGGATTCACAGGGAGCAGCCCTCTGAAGTTTACTATTCCCTCCGTCCCATAATGTAAGACGTTTTTTAAGAAGTCTTAAAAAACGTCTTACATTATGGGACGGAGGGAGTATTTTATAAAAGGATTTAACAGTATATACTCCTCTAGAATTGATGTTCCAGACTAAAGTGTCTTCCTCGTTGGAAAGGATAATAAATTTAGCAATCTCAAGCGGTTCAAACCACCATTAGAAGACTTCCAGGGAAGCATCTCCTAAAGGTAATTTTCAAGTCAGTGCCATCCCAAACTGTACCAACAGTTAGATTTTGCTCAGTAGTAAGAGAATAAAGCTCCCAATATTGAGTAGCTAGAGGAGCAGAACCAAACCAGTGGTCCTCCCAAAACCTAGTTTTTTTTTGCCATTGCCTATGTTCCAAGAGAAACCAAATTTAGAGGCTTTAGCAACCCAAAGAACACCTTCAAATGAGGTGGAAGGGGAGAGTGATGGCGGACTGCGCTGGCGACTCTAGGGGCAATTCGCCCGGCGCGGCGTCTCCCCTGCTCCGCCGCCCCCATCCTCCCCGTCGCCCCCCCCCCCCGCCGAGTCTTTGTCGGCTGCCTCCTCGCCGTGCCCTCCGTCCCCATCTGCCCCCGCATGGGTTGTCTAGGCCGACCTTTGCTGAGGCCGACGATCTCGAGGCAGGCCGCCCGGTGGTTTGCCGCAACCACGCCCCGCTCTGCGCGTGTCCGTGGCGGACGTTGCCGTGGCTCTACTCCGTGGTGGGAGTTCGGCGCCGCTTCGTCCGCTTGCGACGACACCGGCACCGAGCTCGGCTCGATCGCCGGAGCCAAGGGCCGCTTTGGGTCGGGCCGCCGACCGCAGGGTGGGGTCGCGGTCGCGCCGATCGCGGTGCCGCACGTCTGTCCTGGCGGTCTGGTGTTGCTCCTCCTTCGGGTCCGGTCGCGGCGCCGGCTATGGCGTGGCCGGCAGTTGCCGCGGTCAGGCGGTCGCCGTTCCACCCTTTCATCTCCGCTTTCGGCGTCCCGGCTTCCCGTTCGCCCTGCTCTCCTCGTGGCCTGCTCCGGCCGCGCCCTCCCAACCCTCAAAATCAGCCATCCTTTCCTCCGGCTAATGGTGGCAATGGCAACCGCGGGCGCCAAGGAGCTAAGAAGAAGAAGAAGGGGCCGGCTCGCCCTCCTGCACCCGCCGCATCCACCGCGCCGACCCCTCCTGTGGACTCCGGTGCCCGGCGTGACTCCCCGCCGTGCTTCAACTATGGGCGCACCAGCCACTTCCAGGTGGCATGCCCCAACCCGCCGTTGTGCTACCTCTGCAAGGACTCCAGCCACCCCGCGGTTCTTTGCCCGGACCGGTCGGTGACCGAGGAGATCATGATGTATGGCCACGGCATTAAGGGCATGGGCTTCTTCCACGACGAGGTGCCAGACGCCCCTCCGCCATCCACCTCGTTCCTGGCGATTGTCTCCGTCGTGGGCGAGGACGTCGCTTCCCCTGCCATGATCGAGGCTGCGCTCAACCACCTATGTCGGTGCAAGTGGGAATGGTAGGTGGCCCCCACTTCCGCCAACACCTTCACGGTGATCTTCCCAGACGCCATCAGCATGGGGTACTACACTCTCAGCGGCAACATCACCTTGGTTCTTAACCAACTGGTGGTGGACATCTCCGAGCCGCAGTGGGATCCCAAGGCGATGGCGGTTCTGGACACGACTTGGATCCTCATCGCCGGTCTGCCCGATGTTGCCCGGTTTGAACGGGTTATCCGTTGTATGTCCAAGATCCTCGGCAAGGTGGTGGTGGTCGATGAGCTCTCACTTCGCAAGGAAGAGGAGGTCCGGGTGAAGGTGAAATCCCTGGACTCCTCCAAGCTCCGCGCCACAGTCCGCGTGTTCTTCAATGACGAGGGCTTCGACCTCAAGATCTGCCCCGAGCCACCGAACCATGTCGGCCGCCTCTGCTTCTCCGATGATGGTCACCAGGGGGGTAGGCCGAGTAATGCCGGTGACTCCCACCACCGGTGCCCTCGCCCGTCTCGCCACGACGACCCGGAGGACGACGATGACCTGTCGGAGCACTCCCGCTCCCTCTCCCGGGAGCCATCTAACCCATCTCCGGGTCATGGTGGCTCCGGGTCCGGGCGCACCCGAGTGACGGCCTCGACCCTTGAGTCCGCTCTCCGGCTGGCCACCCCTCCTCCGGCCTCTCCAGCCTCGTCGGGGGTGACTAGTGACATCTCAAATGTGGGCTTGCTCGTCCTCCCGCCCTCGTCGCCCCGCTCTCCGTCCGCCGACTCTGTCCTGCACACGCCCCCGCTGAGCCCGCCGCCCTCGCCCCCCCCTTAGACCGATCCCCTCGGTTCACATGGGCGGCGACGGTGGTGGCCCGCTCTCCGCTACTCCGCCTGCTCCTCCACCCGCGGAGGACTCGACCGAGGGCTTCCTGGAGCCCTCCGCCCTGCCTCTTCCTCTAGTGGCCCTTGATGACCCACTCGCCTCTCCAGGACCAGTGGCTGTGGGGGTACCCGACGTCGTGACCACCCCTGTCACTGCGCACCCCCCATGGACGGTGGCGTACGCCCGACGGCCCCGCTCCTCTTCGACGCCGGTGACTGCCTCTCGCCACAGTGCCCGCCTCGATGCGGCCCGTCTGGCGGACTCCCCGGCCCCGTCCGTTCCCGAGCGTGCTGAGCTTCGGGTGGCGACCAGGAACCTCGAGCCAGGTGCGGACTCCATCCCCCCCCAGTTCTTCCAGTTGTTCCTTTTCCGCACTTGAGGCCGTTCCCCTTGGCCACCTCGCTAGGGTGGCCACTGACTCGGCCATCATCTTCAGGAGGGAAGTTGGGCCCCCCTTAGACCAGATCGCGCCCATTCGGGCCCGCGAGATCCCGGATGGCAAACTTGCTGAAACTAGGCCGCGCCTCCGCCGCCAATCCGCGGAACCGACCGCCACCCCTTCCACGGCGGTGGTTCCGACGGTGCCCGGAGAGTTGATCCATGGGCGCACCCGCTCTCGCATTGCGGCCCTCCAGGCGTAGAGCGCCTCCCGTGGCCTGGGGTCAAGTAGCCCCCCGATGGAGGTTTAAATGCGGGTGCTCTTCTGGAACATCCGCGGCTTCGGCCATGACGACCGTCACCGCCAACTCATCGAGTACATGCGAGACGAGCACATTGACATCATTGTCATCTAGGAAACCATGCGTTTGGAGTTTTCCCTTCCCGAGCTTGATAGTATTAGCCCCCACCTATTCGCCTGGCATTGGCTCCCTTCTAGTGGGACCATTGGGCACTCGGGTGGCATCCTTTTAGGAGTAAAGGATGCCACCTTTGAGGTGGGCAGTATGGACCGGGGTGAATTCTTCGTTAGTATGGAGATCTTTGAACGGGCACTCAACTTCAAATGGGAGGTCGTGATCGTCTATGGCCCGACGGACCACCGTCACTCCCCGGCCTTCCTCGCTGAGTGCCAGGTTCACTTGGACAAACCGTCAGGCGGACCCGACGCGATGCGTCCTAGATCGCGTCCTAGTTTCACCGGAATGGGAACTTAGGTGCCCCTTGGCCTCGCTGCGGGCGATCACCCGGATCTAGTCCGACCACGTTCCTCTCCTCCTTTCCACTACCGACAAACGCCCCCCATCCCACCGCGGTTTTAGTTTGAGCTCTTCTGGCTCAACCAGGCGGGATTCCTCGAGGCGGTCGCGGCCAAGTGGATCGCCGCACGCTCATCTCCCCACTGCTCCATGTCCGCCGTTGACTCGTGGCAGTTTTGTGCCAAGCTCGCCCGCTATTTTATGAAGGGGTGGGGCGCGAACCTTGGCCGAGACCTCCGCGAACGCAAGAAAGCCTTCCTGACTGGCATCCAAGCCCTAGACACCCGCGCTGACACTTCCGAGATCTCCCCGAATGAGTGGATGCCGAGATATGATCTTGAGGATCAACTCTCGACCATCTACATGGACGAAGAAGCATACTGGAGGCTCTGCGGCACCCAACGGTGGGTGCTCCGTGGAGATGCTAATACGACTTACTTCCAGGCTATTGCCAATGGGCGGCAACGACGGAACTCCATCCATTGCTTGTGGGATGGAGATGCCCAGCTCGTCCGTCCCTCCAACATCCGAGTCCACGTAGATGGCTTTTATAAAGCCCTATTCTCCCCCACCCCTCGGGGTGGGGCCGCACTAGCCCTCGATACTTGGTCGGTTAGCCATTTAGTGTCCAACGAGACAAATGTCGCCTTGGTGGCGCCTTTCTCGGTGGATGAGGTCCTCGCGGCCATTAAGGGTATGAACCCCTCCTCGGCCCCGGGCCCGGATGGACTGCCAGTAACGTTTTTCAAAACGTTCTGGCAAACCATCAAACCGGAAGTCATGGCCCTCTTCGACGAATTCTTCTCGGGGACCATGGACCTTGGTCATCACTCTCATCCCCAAAGTCTCGGGCACTTCTAACATCCGCCAGTTTCGGCCTATCACTATGATCAATGTGATATTCCGGATATTGGCCAAAGGGTACGCCAATAGGCTGACCCTTCTAGCTGACTCCGTCACTCACCCCAACCAATCCGCCTTCATTCAAGGGCGGTTTATTCTGGATGGGGTTTTGCTCTTCCACGAAGTTCTTCATGAAGTCCGGTCCAAACACCATCGAGCGGTCTTCCTGAAGCTCGACTTCCATAAAGCCTATGATACGATTCACTGGCCCTTCCTTTGGGAAGTCTTGCTCCGCAAGGGTTTCGATGACCGGTGGGTGACTAGAGTTATGCAGCTTGTCTCTTGCGGTCGGACCACGATTAACATTAATGGTGAGATCGGGCTATTCTTCCCCACTCTCTGTGGGGTTCGCCAGGGCGACCCGTTCTCCCCGTTTCTGTTCAACATGGTGGTCGATGCCCTTGCTATCATCCTGGATAAGGCCAAATCTGCTGGCCATATCCACGGCTTAGTCCCTCACCTGGTAGGAGGGGGAGGGGTCTCTGAGGGAGTCCTGGACTAGGGGGTGTCCGGACAGCCGGACTATCAATATCCGCCGGACTCCCATACTACGAAGATAGAAGATTGAAGACTCGGCTCGTGTCAGGAAGGTACTTTCCTTGGCGTGGAAGGCAAGCTTGGCAATCGGATATGTAGATCTCCTACCATTGTAACCGACTGTGTAACCCTAGCCTCTCCGGTGTCTATATAAACCGGAGGGCCTTAGTCCGTGGGGCTAACATTACATCTCAACAATCATACCATAGGCTAGCTTCTAGGGTTTAGCCTCCTTGATCTCGTGGTAGATCCACTCTTGTACTACCCATATCATCAATATTAATCAAGCGGGGCGTGGGTTTTACCTCCATCGAGAGGGCCCAAACCTGGGTAAAAACATTGTGTCCCTCGTCTCCTGTTACCATCCGCCTAGACGCACAGTTCGGGACCCCCTACCCGAGATCCGCCGGTTTTGACACCGACAGTCTCCCTCCTTCAATATGCAGACGATACCATAATAATGGTGGAGTGCTCCGCGTCCGACATAGTCAACCTGAAGTTCCTCCTCCTATGCTTCCAACAGATGTATGGGCTCACTATCAACTTCGATAAGAGCGATGTGATGATACTTGGCTATCCCCTGGAGGAAGCCCAGGCCATAGTTGACCAGCTGAAGTGCCGCCTGGGTACTTTCCCCACGACTTATTTGGGGATACCCATTATGACTCGCGACTCACCGTGGCTGACCTCCGTCCGACAGTGACTTGGATGCAGCACCGAGTTGAGCCCTGGAAGGGGAGGTGGCTCTCGAAGGCGGCCTGGGTAATCCTAATCAACTCCTTGCTTGCCAGCCTACTCTGGTTTCTCATGAGCTTCTACAACCTCCATGAGACGCTCCATCAGGAGATCACCAAGTACCAGTCTAGGTTTTTCTGGGCAGGCGAGGGTGACAAGCAGAAATACCATATGGTGAGCTGGCCCGACATCCGCAAACCCAAGGACCAGGGTGGACTTGGGATCTTGTCTTCTCCGCGCATGAACATTGCTCTCCTGACCCGATGGCTCTGGCGAATCGCCAATGGGGAGGGAGGACTCTGGCTTACCATCATCTGAAATAAGTAGCTTCGGGGCCAACCCCTAGCTTTCTGTCAGCGTTTTGGTGGCTCCCAGTTCTGGCAGGCTGTGATTCAGCTACTAACCGTGCTCTGCATCGGCACATCCATCTCGGTTGGCTCTGGGTCCTCGACCCTGTTCTGGTCCGATCGTTGGTTAGGGGACCCCCCTGGCCGCTCGATTCCCGGAACTATTCGCCATAGCGGTTGACCCTCGGGGTCTCTGTCGAGACGACCCTTATTGACTTAGGGTGTCTCGTTTTCTGGCGCCCCTTCGGCCCCCTTGAGGTGGCTGCTTGGGACTCCCTTCTCCTGTACATCGCTCTTCTTCCGATGGACGTCGAGGGTGCCCCTGACTCCATCACTTGGCGACTGGAGCCCTCTGGCCGCTTCTCCACTAATTCCTTGTACGCAACCATCGCACCCTCGTCGGCCTGTGAGCCCTTTAGCCTGATCTGGGACATTCACTTGCCTCTGAAGATCAGGATCTTCCTGTGGTAGTGGATCCGGGGACGCCTTCCCTCTGGGGTTGAGGTCCTCAAGCGTAATGGACCAGGAGATGGGATGTGTCCCCTGTGTGGCATGGTGGAGGATGCTAACCACATCTTCTTTTGCTCCACAGCCCAGTTCCTGTGGTCCTGCTTTCGCGAGACGGTCGGTGGACAGTGGTGCAACACCAACTTCCCCGACTTACTTGCGGAGATCCACGCCTCTCCCCTTGCTACCGCCATATTAGATGGTTGTGTGTTGGGGTCCTCTCCTGGACGCTTTGGACCATCCGCAACAAGCTTGTTATTCAAAAAGTGCCTCTTCGACGTGCGGCTGACACGATCTTTCAAATGTGTGGCTACTTGCAGCTTTGGCGGCCGCATAGCCGCCCCCAGGACCGGGACGCCATCAACACCCTCCTCGCAGACCTTCGCTCGATGGCCTTCCGCGTGGCGCCCCCACTGCCGTCCCCTCCCCCGGAGCCCGACTAGGCATGTTGCTCGGGTTTCTGTGTGTGAGTGTGTTGTTTTTGTTCTCATGGCTTGTTGAGCTGTGCTCTCAGCATTAACCCTATTGACTACTCTGTGTGTCTGTGAGACCTATGTGTGTGTGTGTGTGTGTGTGTGTGTGTGTGTGTGTGTGTGTGTGTGTGTGTGTGTGTGTGTTTGTTGTGAACCTTGTTTGATGTTTGGCTTGGGCGGTTTGCTTTATGTATAAAGTGGGGCGAAAGCCTTTTCTGGTAAGAACGCCTTTCCAAAAAGGGGAAGCACCAATAGAAACACAGGAAAATAAATTTGGATCTTGGGTATTATACTTGGCGTCAATGATGTCTTTCCAAATTTTCCCATTGTCCTTGTGATATCTACTAACCTAAGAAGCTAATAGACACAGATTCATATCGGCTATATCTGTAATACCAAAACCCCCAAATTCTTTTCTCATAGTGAGGGAGCCCCAAGATGCTAAATGGTATTTGTGGTGACCTTCATAGTCATCCCAAAAGAAATGGGCTACTTGGGAGTTAATAAGCTTAATAGCTCATTTAGGAAATTAAAAAACCCATTAAGTAAGAAGGAATAATTGCTAGGCAAGGTTGAACTAAAAGAAGTCTCTTGCCAAAAGAGAGGAGCCTCCATCTCCATCCAGCACCCCTTTTAATGATTTTATCAACCAAAGGCTGAAGATCCTCTCTTGTCACCTTGCTATGATGGAGAGGGGCACCAAGATACTTAATGGGGGAAAGCACTGAGCTTACATCCTAATGTTTGAGCAAAAGCAGCAGCCACTTCACTATTAATATTGATAGGGACTAAGTCACACTTATGGAAATTAATCCTCATGCCAGAGAGGTGCTCAAAGCAAGAGAGCAGCCATTTGAGATTTCCAGCATGATCAATGTTATCATCTAAAAAGAGTAAGGTGTCATTAGCATATTGCGTGCTTATCGCACCAGCTGGATTGGAAGGGGGGGGACCCCAACAATCAAATCATTATCAACAACTTTCTTCAACATTCTAGCGAATACATCAGGTACTAAATTAAACAACAGGGGGGAGATAGGGTCCCCTTGCATAGCACCCTTCCCAGCAATGAAAAAAATCACTATCAGTATCATTAATTCTGATACCTACAGAACCATTATGAAGAAGAGATTCAAGTTTGTGCATCCACTTAGGGCCAAATCCTCTCCTCCTTAGCATTCTAAGCAAAATTTCTCTACTAACCATGTCATAAGCTTTTTCATAGACAAGCTTAAAAACAAAACCAACTAGTTTATTGCTGGCAACAACATGAACTATCTGATGAGCTGACACAATACTTTCTAAGATAAACCTCCCTTTAATGAAAGCAGTCTGGTTGGGAGAAATTAAATCATTGCACACAGGGCTAAACCTATTGGTGGCACACTTGGCAATTTTTTAAAACTACAGTTAATCATGGCAAGAGGTCTAAATCTATCCATGGTCACTGGATTGGGCTCTTTAGGAACCAATGTCAAGAGTGAAAAGTTAAGTCTATATAGATCAAGTTCTCCTCTTTCCCAGTCTCTAAAAAGAGCAAATAGATCATTTATATAAGATCCAAAAGTGTTGGTAAAAAAGAAAAGGAAAATCATCAAGGCCAGGGCCCCCCTCAGCATAAGAGCCAAATACAACAATTTTGATCTCCTCTTCAGAGAAGAGGGACTCAAGCAGGGTGATATGCTCTGTTGTGGCCATGCTACCATGATCCCAAAAATCACCCTTGAGATCAATATAAATACTAGGAACATAACCAAATAATTTCTTGTAGTATTCTACTGCAATATTTAGAATACCTTTAGGGTCCTCCACTAGCCCATCAGGGCTGTCCAGGGCAGTAATATGCTTCTTCCTCCTCTTCTGGCTAGGTAGAGCTTTGAAGTAGCCAGAGTTAAGATCCCCTTCAAGAATGTTTCTCTCCCTTGATCTCTGCCTAGCCTTGATTTCCTCTTTCTTCCAAATCTCATTGAGTTCACCTGAAAATAGCTCTCACTCTAGCTTTAGAATTAGGAGATAGAGGTTGAGATTCAAAAAGAATGTCTAAACAATTGAATTCAGCAACTAAGGTTTGCTTAAGTCTATTTTGAGAGGCCTCATGGTTATCACACCACCCTTTAGCAGCTTTCCTGGTGTTTCTAACCTTGAATTGCCAAATGTCAATAGATTTGGTGAGATGGCAACCAATATTCTAAGCTTTATGAATCATTTACTTAGAACCTGGAATTTCAAGCCAACACTTCCCAAATCTAAATATTTTTTGCTTAGGGGCTGTAAAAGAATTAGTGTTAAGAACCAGAGGAGTGTGATGACTCCCAATTCTGGGGAGGGCTTTAACTTGGGAGGCAGGAAAAAGGCCTTCCCAATCAGCATAAATGAAAATCCTATCAAGAGCAGCCATAATCAGGTTGTCCTGGTTATTAGCCCAAGTAAACTTCCTGCCATAATTTTTAAGTTCTATCAGACCAAATTTATTAATCCAGTCATTAAACAAAGCCGCCCAATGATGGTTGATCAGCCCGGTGTTTTTCTCCTTAGCCTCTCTAATGAGATTAAAATCACCACCAATAATAGCAGGGCCGGACTAGCCAGTTAGCAAGTTATGAAGTTCATTAATGAAATCAAGTTTCTATTGTCATAAGAGGAGCCATAAACAGAAATTAATCTCCAAACAAAATTATCATTCTTGTTCGTAACAAGTAGGAAACACTAAAAGCATGGATATCACAATGTCAAACATATCACTCTTGATACCAACTAAGATCCCCCCGACAGTTTTATTTGCAGGGAGGCAATGCTAGCTGAACCCATTCCTAGAATCAATAGACTCAAGCTGGTTAAAAGTGAAATCAGCTCTCTTAGTTTCAAAAAAACATAGAAAATTAGGACAAGTACCTCTAATGAGCTCTTTTTAGGCTTGAAATAGTAGGAGAGGCTCCTACTGCATATATATTATATATAAAAGATAATTTACAACGATTAACATGGCGCCCCTAGAACAAACTGGCAGATGGGGGTATGAATTACAAACAGTGTTGGGGAGGGTTTTACACGGTAAAGAGAGAGGGGGGGGGGTGTTCTAGTCAACAGAATTCACCAAAGCAGAGATGCTGGGGTTTCAGCTTTTCTGGCACCCTGTAGATCAGGTTGTAGAAGTCAGTCTTGAATCATAGCTTCCATGCTCCAACTATTGGCGTGACACCCTCTAAAGAAGTCATTGTTCCTTTCCTTTCATAGTCTCCAGGCAGCAAGTAAGAAGGTGTCCATGAACATTGGTCTAACCCATTTTCTCTTGGCATGTTCAAGTAGATTTTGTCTATAGGTTGCATCATTCCATTGTGTCCCCAACTTATTTCAGCATTGCCGGCTAAAAGAGCATTCAAATATCATATGATCGATAGTTTCCTCCACGTGGTTGCCACATAATAGACAGTCCAAGTTGTTGCCTATATTATAGTGCCGTCGCTTAAGCATGTTTCTAGTGTTTAACCGGTCAGAGAGCAGTAGCCACCCAGATACTTTGATCCTGAGCATGCATTGGATTTCCAAAGCCAATTGTAAGCTTTGTGGGCTTGAACGTCTCTGAAGCAGAATGCATAATATCTGCTGGCCTTGAAGTCTGAGGCTCCCCACACATATGTCCAATTGTCTTCACCTTGTTTGGGTATATTAATTTCTGTGAGCAGTTTTTGAATCCTTTTGACCTCCTCATGGGCTTGTGGTCAGAGGGGCAACTGAAAGACAGAGCTCAGCACCGTCGTGCCTAGGAAGTTTTTAAGTGATATATCTTCTTCTGTTGTGTAGGAGTAGGCACGCGGGAAGGCCAATGATGTAAGCTCTTCATGCCATAAGTCCTTCCAAAACAGATCAGATGATCCATTTCTGATTTGGACCGTGGAGATCCCTCAAAATAATGGGCTGAGCTGCATGACATCTCTCCACCAGGAGGAGCCACAAGGATCAGAGGCGTGGGGGGTTGCATCCGGGTAGTATGTATTCCATACGAGCTCGACCCAAGGTGTGTCATGGTGATTGTAGAACTTGTGTAAAAATTTCAGCAAAAGGGCGTCATTCTGAACTTGCAGATCCAAGACACCGATCCCTCCATGCTTTTCGGGGCGGCAGACCAGATCCCAGGCTGTCAGGGAGTTACAACGATCTCCATTATCTGTTTTCTTGTTCCAAAGGCAGTGTCTTCTAATTTTATCCAGCTGGGCTATTATTTTTGGGTTGATCTTGATTGTGCACATTGCAAACATGGCCAAGGAGGTGACGATTGAATTGAGCAGTGATAGTTTCGAGCGGTACGATAACTTCGACATGGTGGCAGTCAGACGCCGTTTGGCTCTGCAAACAAGGGGCATGCGGACCGTCGGTCTGGTGGTGCCTAGGGGGAGCCCTAGGTAGGTAAATGGCATGCCACTCGTATCATAACCAAAAATATTGGCGATGGATTGACAGAGATCATTCGGTGCATTTATTGGGATCAAAGTGGATTTGTGGAAGTTGATCTTCAGACCAATGGAGTCAGTGAGATTTTCCTCATGATTTCGGCTTGGTTCGTGCACGCTAGCATCACGATGATCGTGTCGTCAACATACTGTATAATAGGTAGGGATGGCACCCGCAGGGTTTGGGTATGAGGGGAGACACCCTATACCCTTACCCATCATCCCAAAGCATACCCATCACCCGTACCCATACCCATTGACGGGTATAATTTTCCCCATACCCGTCACCCATCAGGGTAAATGGGTACCTGCGGGTAAAATTACCCAGATTTGCAACACATCAATTTGAGCATTACATAGTCATAAACAACAACTTATAATAATAATTTACAAACAACAACACATCATGACAACAATGCATACTCGTTCGTGGGCTAGCTATTGTGGTGCGGCGGCCTAGCATGAATGGATTATGAGGTCCTTTTAGGGTTGTGGGATTTATGTACATATAATATGTTTAATATGTGGATAAATAATATATAAGGCCTATTTCTCAGATTATATGCGGGTACATGGGTACATGGGTGTGGGTTATACTAAACCATACCCATACCCAGTATAACCGGTGGGTTTGGAATTTTCCTATTTATGTACCCATGGGTATGTTTTTGACCCATACCCTTGCCTTAATAGGGTTTTTACCCGCAGGGTGCACGGGTAACGGGTACCTATTGCCATCCCTAATAACAGGGTAGTCCGTGTTTCCAAGAGCCTCGATTGGGAGCTGGAGTAGGTTCTTTATGAAGGCATCATTGATCATTGACTGCAGAAGATCGGCTGCGAGGACGAACATGAGCGGTGACAAAGGGTCCCACTGTCTAACCCCACATCGACATGGAATTGCCCGCCGGGGATTCCATTTAGGAGTACTGAAGATTTCCCCAATGAGAAGATGCATTGGATCCAGCCAATCCATTTGTTACTGAATCTCATATATTTCATGATATTCCGAATTGCCGAATGATCAATTGTATCAAACAACTTGGTGAAGTCTAATTTGAATAAGACAATTTCCCGTTTAGAGGCTTGACATTGATGTATGTACTCTAAAGTCCACGCAAGACAGTCCTGTATTGAGCGCCCTTTGATGAAACCATATTTGTCACGGCGAATGAGCTTCAAGATTATTTTTTGCAGTCGGTTAGCAAGTAATTTTGTGATGACTTCCAGACAACAATTCAACAGTGTGATTGGCCTATAAGCATTAACAGAGGCCGGGACATTCACCTTAGGAATTAGAATGATGAATACATAATTTAGGCTATCTAGTTGCAGAGATCCATCATGGAATTTAGAGCACAATTTTCAAAAATCCTCTATGATGATAGACCAGCAAGCTTTGAGGAAAGTTCCGCTGAATCCGTCTGGGCCAGGGGCTCTACCCACAGGCATTTATTTGATAACCTCATTGATCTCAGCTTTGGTGAAGGGGGTAGTCAGTTGGTTTAGGTCATCACTATCGAGCCCGTGGGACCGGGGGTACCCTGGCCCATCAGCCTGTGACCCAAGGAGTGGCACCTAGTGTGGGCCCAGCGCGGCCCATCTCCAAGACCTCACGAGCATGATCCTCGCGAGGGCCCTTGCCTCGTGAGGTGGGCATCAACAAGCGCTGTCGGGAGATCCCAAAGGCCTCGCGCCGAGCAGCCTCCCGAGGGTGTCTCCCGAGGCCCCTCGTGGGGCGGGTCTGTCAAGGCTCGCCAAGCCTCGCCTCATGCTGCACGTGGGTGATGCGAGCCACGATGAGCGGAGCCAGAAGGGCGCCAACCGGCGCGGATAATGATGCTTTCCTATTTCATGCTAAGGGAGCAAGGACAACGCGTCGGTTCCCAAAGCAATCTCCAAGGGTTGCCATTTGGGTGTAAGAAGGCCAGGTCAACGGGCTCGCCAGGACGGAGGTCATCGCCGTGCCCCCCTGCGCGTCATGGACAGAAGCTTTTGCAAGCAAAGACCATGTTTAGTCAGGATAAGTTGTACTCCAGTTCCCCTACAAATTTGGTCGTTGTGGCAACCCTTCCCGCCTAGAGTTTTTGGGGGAAGAGGTCTGGGGCCAGTATAGATTAGATGCCACCATAGAAAGAGACAGAGTCGTTGCATCCTTGAGACTGGACCCGAGCCTCCCAAGGCAGTTCATATTCCCTGTACACTCATGCTCATCCTCCTTCGCGAGGCAATCCACACAAAGCAAGAATAGAGTCTTACACCACAAGGTGGCCTGATCCTGGGTAAATTGCTGTGTCCGTGTTCTTCTTCCTTTTTGCTCGAGCACGCCGGAGCATCGCTGTGAGGCAGTGGACAGCAGGTTCTATGAGCACACCCCAAAGTTCTATGAGCACACCCCAAAGTTCGAACCTTTTCTTGGGTCCCCGGAGCCCCGATTCCGACATTTGGCGCACCAGGTAGGTGTGTGTGTGTGCCGAAGTTCCTCCATTTCGCTCTGTTCCTGCTCCACCATCCCCATGGTCGACGCTCGTCGTGTTCGTGCCGAGCACCGGGCAGCTCGTGTTGACCAGACGGAGCCTACGGGCCACGACGGACACCGCCACTCCACCTTTGCCGCGACCAACGCGACCATTGACCCTGCCGCTCACGAGCAGCAGGACTCCTCCCTGCTGCCCTCCATGTAGCACGACAGCCGCACTGGTACGCCTTCGCTCACCCCGGCTACGACTTCGTCTTCCCATGCTCGTCGCGAGCCAGCGTACGTGTAGGCTGCGCTGGTCATGGTGCGCAAGCTGCTGCGCTACCGCCCTGCCAATGAGGGCTACAACGCCTGACTTGTCCGCATCACTAAACTCGTCAATGCCACGGGTGAGGCCCCGACACCCTCCCGCTCGTTCTGTCCTCCTCCGTCTCGCGCGACGACGTGGCGCACGGCGTGGCTCCGCCTCCTCCCTTGGGCAGTGACAACGCCGAGCCTCGGCGCGACGCGTGGCCACGTGACTAGCCACATGTAGCGCCTGCGTCAGACCGGGACGAGGCCAGCTGCAAGATTGTGCATCAGTCGCCACTTGACGCGCGTGTGCCCCCTGCACCGCAGCACCAGCATCAGGACCGGGACATTCAAGAAGCCGCAACATCGGAGCACCAAGACTGCGCCGCTCACGCGCAGGGTGTGCCAACGAGCACCGCTGGTTGCCGAGCTTTCACTCACGAGCTGTGTCAGGTGGTCCGGCCAGTCAAGTTCAAGCCGGAGCTGCCCCCATGCTACGACGGCATGCCCGTGACCCCATGGAGTTCCTCTAGCTCTATGCGCTGAGCATCGAGGCGGCGAACAGCGACAACAAAATCATGGCGAACTGGTTCGCCATGGCCCTCAAGGATGGTGCGTGCTCCTGGCTCACGAACCTGCCTGAGGAGTCGGTCTCCTCGTGGGATGAGCTCTGTAAGCGGTTCATCACCAAGTTCCAAGGCAAGCGCGATCGCGCCCTCACCATCAACGATCTGCAATGCGTGAAGCAGCGCCCTGGAGAGACCTCCGCAAGTACATTCAGCGTTTCCCCTAGGTGCGCCTCAAGATCCCGAAGGCCTCGGACGAAGCGATCATCACGGAGTTCACCGATGGCGTCATGGACGTCAGGATGAACGAAAAACTTGCCATCATGACGACCTGGGCACATTGCTAGAACCGTTCAACCTGGCTAACAAGTGCGCCAGGGCGGAGGAGGGCCACATCTCTCTTCTCAGCAACCCCGATGTCGAGCTCGATGTCAAGAAGACCAAGGCCCAAGGAAGTGAAGTGCAAAGGCCCCACCGTGCTGGCGGCAGAGCCTAAGCAAAAGTGCGGCCACGACCGCGATGAGCCCGACAAGGATGGTCGCCTGTTTTGCATCTATCACAACGTGCCCACCCACAACACCGATGACTATCACGAGTTCAGGGCGCTCCATGACGAGTGCTTGGGCCGCCGCCCCGACCGCAATGACCATGGCTTCAGCCGCGGTGGAGGCCGATGGGACAACCGCAACCCCCGCCAGGACTGGCGCGGCTAGCCCTGCGAAGGGGGCTGGCGTGATCAGCCTCGTGACGGTGCCTGGCGTGATCAATCTCGTGAAGCGCGTCTTTAGGACAACGCATGCCTTCTGCTGCTGCCGCTGATGGTGTCCTGGACTAGGGGGTACTCACCACGTCGTCTCCTGACCAGCTGGATCGGGCCGCGGACCCATATGGCATTTCACTAATGGGCCACTTTAGGCAGCCCATGCCGCATACAAGGAAGACTCCACAAGACTTGGCACTCAAGCCAATGACTCTCCTAAAAACCCTAGGCCTCCGGTGTGTTATATAAACTGAGGCCAGGCTAGTCAATAGATCATCTAATATTCATTACCACAATCTCGTGGTAGACACATGTACTCTGTACTACCCCCCATATGAATACAATCAAAAGTAGGACGTAGGGATTTACCTCCATCAAGAGGCCCCGAACCTGGGTAAAACCTGTGTCTGTGTTACCATCGCTCCAAGACGCCTAGCTTAGGACCCCTACTACGAGATATGCCGAATTTCACACCGACATTGGTGCTTTCATTGACAGCCTGCTAGGTGTTCGTCGTGGTTCGATGGGAATCAAAATCAATAATCAGGTGATGTTTTTTCAATTAGATCAGTATGAATTGGTTTGTCTGCGAAGGTTTTCTGCTGTCGCCTGTTTTGTTTTGTTAGCAGCTTAGATCGTAGTCAGCGGAAATTTCAACAGATGCTACCGAACCAATGTGATCAACGGAGCTGCAGCAACCGCTGATGTGTTCGGACAAGTACCCAGGGGCAGCACCGAGCAAGACCAAGAGGAGGCACATGTGTGCACGGATTCCAAGGGCATGCTGGCTGGTAAAAGCTGCCCAAGCTAAGTATCCAACTCGGTTTTGTTCTCCATAGTACTAGTACTTCCTATGCTGGCTGGTAAAAGCTGCCCAAGCTAAGTATCCAACTCGGTTTTGTTCTCCATAGTACTAGTACTTCCTCCTATGTGGAGTTGAGATCAACTTAATCCTAGTACTAGTTCTATTAAGTACTAATTGATCTGCCAAGTATCGTCTGAAGCTCAAACTGCTGCGAACACGTCGTTGGAAATTTAAACAAGTTCGTTTGAGGTTGATTTTGATCCCAGAACAGACCGGTAATTTCTTTTGCGCTGCTGGCGGCTAAGCACTAAATATCTACATGGTCGAGAACCATCCAGCGGTGGCGTACGAACATCAACAATATACTGGTTGGCTGAGCTCTGGCTTCGCTCGCACGTGTTCCCAGGAGCCGAAGACACTCACGCAAGGGCAGCGGCCATAAGGGAATTCCTTTCTTTCTTTCTTTATGTTTTTTTGTCTATTTTAATTCAGTACATAGATGTCGCTATCGTGCACTAGTACCCTAGCAAAGTAGTATTTTTATTTTCCGCATGACTAACTCAATCAAGTGCTAGTTTTTGCAGCACGTCAAGTTTAATTGATAAACAGTGCACACTAGCTTTGCATTAACCAGCGCTTCATCTGTGCGCCTTCGTCCGCAGTCTTACAAACATTGCATCTACAGACACACCTCGACTCTCAGGCTATATCTCTCTAATTATTTACTTTGCTTAAATTAATTATAAGTGGAGGATTTTTTTAAAATTATTACCATATTTTTGGCTCGCACTATTTTATGTGTGTTGGCGATCAGCTTTAACAGGCCATGCTATCATCTCGGCGTGCCCATGTCGTTGTCCCGCCCGCATCGCCAAGTTGTGTCACCTCCTTGGCGTACTCCCCTGTGTCAGCACCGCCACTCCATTGCTTCATCGCCATCAAGCTGTGGGTGTACAGATCGAGGCCCAATTTTGGGAGTAACCTTTCTTCAAATTGCTACAACAGAGAAGCCAGGTGCTATTAATCCTAGTAATTTTTGATAGCATGGGTTTATTTTCCCTAAGGAATTATTGCCCTGGTTTTGCCATCCTCCGTACATACGCCTGTCAAATGGTGGCCGCATTAACGACCGTCGTGTGATGGTTCGGTCAGTTTCTGTTCGTAGTTCGGCGAACGCCGCATCTGGGACTCGGACCGTCCTGTGGAATGCTTTCACTACACCATGCCGACGCCCTGCATTGACATTGACTTCGGCGCCAAGCCACATCTCTTTAAATAATTTATTTTGTGTAAATTAATTATGCGAGGATTTTTATATATTTATATTATTATTTTTTTGGACTGCACTATTTTACATGTGTAGGTAATCGACTTCGACTGCATCATGCGGTCGTTTCGACAAAGCCGACGTCATCATCCCGATCGCCATAAATTGGCTCGCGTGATCACCTTGTTGGTCCAATTGCCATACCAACATGTTCGGTTGTCTCGGGGACTTCGGCATCGCCGAGAGAGCTCTACCTCGTCGGGTGTTTGGCGCACGGGCCATATTTCTTTTATTATTCGCTTTGCATAAATTAATTATGCAATGCTTTTTTAATTTATTATTATTGTTATTACCTCTGGCTTGCACTATTTTTTATGCGGTAAATGATTCAGTCGGAAAGGTTGTCACCTCGGCGCACCGACATACCACGTCACCTCGGCTGGACCAGGTCATCACTTCATCAAACCCATGCCGGGGACTTCAGCGTCATACCGCCGGCCTGCTCCGTCGCCTCGGTCGGATTGGGGGTTCCACCTCACCACATTGGTCGTGCTATTTCGCCACTTCGAAGTGCCGGGCTCTTCGCTCCGCCACCTCGAGACCGGCCTGGGGGCCGGGACCTTGTTCCGCTGTAAGCTCGTGCCACGCGTCGACATCGAGCACATTAACCAGCTAAGTCGCTTCTGTGCTCAGTTTTTTTAAATCTTGTTCGGTTTGACCAAGAATCATATTTGGGTTAAAAACTTAGTTTGTCAACAAATGTCGTTTGTTAAAAACACTTCCTTTCCCTAGGGGCTCTTAAATTTATATGAGCCGTTTTATAATAAGTGTTTTCTTCTAAGTCGTTGCCAAGTATTTTTCTACCGCTCCTTTTTCGACTCGAGTGTATGGTCAATGGCTGAATAGCCTGGCCTCTCTCTAAAGCCGCTCGAGTTTAGTTCGCTAAACTGGCCTCGGAGAAGCACTCCGCCTTCGGGATAAGGAGATTGAAGCCGATGCTAACCGACTTGCAGTCTAGAGATCGGATGTGTCATGTTAAAGCACGACAGAAGCACAAAAAACTTTAAGACCAATTTTCGGATTGGCACCAAAAACTTCATTTAGTTTGGACTTAAAGTTTTTACTAAAGTCTTTTGGTTTTCCAAGCTTATGCCACTTTTAACCTATTTGTGTGTTTCCAACATAAGTCTTGCGGTACAACGCCGGACACCTCTACAACTTCAGCAATATCAACGCGGGGCTGTGACTAGAACCAAACCCACCGAAAGCCAAGGTACTTCATGGACTCCTCGGCAAAAGCATTTTCGGATATTGCTATATATGCATCGGTTTCAAATTGTGTCTTCGGTTAATAGTTGGGTTGCCCGGCTCCTGTGCTTGCCTCCTACGTTCCACTTTGTTCGGCTAGGTGTGCGAAGGGAGAACCACTGCGATTGTGCTTCCAGCTCGCATGGTTAAAGCACCCCAGTGGAGAAAGCCGAAAACTGACTGTCACAATAAGCTCAAACTGGTCAGCGATCCGACGACTGTGTTAAACTATAAGATCGATAGAGGTCACCCCGTGTTAAATGATGGGCCGTTCATAACATTGGCCGAAGTGTTTACGGCTTGACCTCGACTTTCGTCGAACACTTACCGGGAGCTAGTAACCGGCCTCCCAACTTTAAGCTCCTATGACTAAGTGAAAGTTATAAAGCCCGCATATCTGATTGCCTTGTTTCCGCTAACACAACCGCCTTCGGGCACCGAGACGTCGGCTAAGGGTTGTTTTGTTATTGCGGAAACACCCTGCGTAGCATCTACAAGAGGGTGGAAGCCGATGATGGGCCATTTTCAACTGATAAATGATCGCAAGGGAGTCAAAATGAACACATCATCAGCATTTGTATTCAGTATACAAGCGTTGCCTTCCGTAATCATCGTTGTAAAGCCATAAATATGCATAAATTTGACCTAAGATTTTGGCCAAGCTGGGTTGCCTGGCTCCTGTGCTTACCCCTACGTTCCCGATTGTTTGGCTAGGCGGTAAAGGGAGCACCTCTGTGATTGTTACTACCAGGTCATCTGAGTTAGTACCTCAGACTGGGTGAAGCCGAAAGCTAGCCATCTTAAAGGATATAATTGGTCGGCAACGACGAGAGTGAAAATTTCGGTTCACTAGACCATAGAGTTCGGGAACTTTTCCCGAACTAAATCCTCAATAGTTTTCTCCCACATTGACCGGGGTGAGGTTTTATGATCATGGTCAAACATGACAACCCAAAAAAAGGAACCGATAGCGGGACTATTTTCTTTGGAAGATGTTTCTTATGTTAAATAGTAATATAACATATCTCTCTGTGTACCTTTGTTTATAAAACCATATGGCTTGATTGCCTTGTTTGCCATAAATCTTTGCCCTTATAACGGCTTTATAAAGTAGGACAAACACTCCCCGGGTACTGGCTGATGAGGTTGAAGCCGACGGTCGGTCAACAAAGTTTTGTACAATGCGGATCCGAGCATTAACGATGTAGAGTACTTGGATACATAGAATCATTACGCATAATTTATGATTTTACTCTGGACATCGATCTTTAATTCGGCCATCCGTGCCCACATGCCATGATAATTAGTCAACTCATTATGAATGAAACATGTTTGCAATGATAATTAGAGATTATAGTTACTCATGCCATGCTTAATTGGCGAGGAGTTTATAATGGTTTACCTTGCGTGTCAACATGCTTTTAAAATGGTTGTGATAGTATGATATCCTCCTTTGAATGATTCGAGTGGCTTGACCTAGCACATGTTTACGCATGTAGTTGAAACAAAATCAACATAGCCTCCACGACATTTATGTTCATGATGATTTATATCCTACTCATGCTTGCACTCAATGTTGGTTAATCTTAATGCATGTTTATGGTTGCTGTCGCTCTCGCTTCCCAGTCTCTTTCTAGCCTTCACTTATACTAAGCGGGAATACTGCTTTTGCATCCACTTCCATAAATCAAAAGTTGTTCCATATGAGTCCACCATACCTACCTATATACGGTATTTACCTGCCGTTCCAAGTAAATTGGCATGTGCCAAACTCTAAACGTTCAAATGATAATCTGTTTTGTATGCCCGGATCGCTCATGTAGCGACTAGGGGCTGTCAGTATCTTCCATGCTAGGTGCGTTATTCTCATGATGAGTGGACTCCACTCATCATTCACGAGAAAATGGCTGGTAATTGGGATGCCCAGTCCCATGCTCGAATCAAATCAAAATAAACTTCAAACAAAACTCCCCTAGGATTGTTGTTAGTTGGACGGTACCCATTGTTTCGGACTAGCCGTGGAGTGTGCTTGTTGGTGGTGGGGGAGTATAAACTTTACGATTTTGTTCGGGAACCGCCTATAATGTATCTAATATGAAAGATACCGAGATCTCTTGGTTGTTATGTTGACAATGAAAGCATACCGCTCAAAATAGTATTTATCTCTATTTCAAAAAATCGAGCTCTGGCACCTCTGCAAATCCCTGCTTCCCTCTACGAAGGGCCTATCTATTTACTTTTATTGCTGAGACATCATCCTATTATAAAAAGCACCAGTTAGAGAGCACCACTGTCATTTGTATGCATTGTTATTAATTGATATTGAGTATGACTGGATCTCTTTTACCATGAATTAAAATGTCTAGTCAGTCCTTGATCTTCAGGGGTGCTCTGCATTTAAGTTTTGCGGTCTCAGAAAGGGCTAGCGAGAAACCATCTTGTTATACCATATCATGATTGTTTTGAAAAAGTGTTGTCATCCGAGATTCATTATTATTGCTCACTAGCTGATTATGCCATTGATATGAGTAAATGTGAGACCTAAATGTTATTGTGAATATGATTAGTTTATAATCTTTGCCGAAAACCTGAATGTTGGCTATACATATTTGCAACAACAAGATCAAACAGAGTTTGTACAAGTTTTTCTTTGTCACTTTCAGTTTGTCAACTGAATTGCTCGAGGACAAGCAATGGGCTAAGCTTGGGGGAGTTGATACGTCTCCATTGTATCTACTTTTCCAAACTCTTTTGCCCTTGTTTGGACTCTAATTTGCATTATTTGAATGGAACTAACCCGGACTGACGCTGTTTTCAGCAGAACTGCCATGGTGTTATTTTTGTGCAGAAATAAAAGTTCTCGGAATGACCTGAAACTTCACAAAGAATATTTTTGGAATTAATAAAAAAATTGGCAAAAGAATCAACCAGAGGGGACCCACCACCTGGCCACAAGGGTGGGGGGCGCGCCCCCCTGGCTTGTGGGTCCCACGAAGCTCCACCGACCTCAACTCCAACTCCATATATTCATGTTCGGGGAGAAAAATAGAGAGAAGGATTCATCACGTTTTACGACACCGAGCTGCAGCCACCTCCTGTTCTTCCTCGGGAGGGCAGATCTGGAGTCCGTTCTGGGTTCCGAAGAGGGGAAATCATCGCCGTTGTCATCATCAACCATCCTCCATCACCAATTTTAGGATGATCACTGCCATGTATAAGTAATCCCATCGTAGGCTTGCTGGACGGTGATCCCTAGTATATCCACTATGTTTGAGATTGATGTTGCTATGACTTTGCTATGCTTAATGCTTGTCACTAGGGCCCGAGTGCCATGATTTCAGATCTGAACCTATTATGTTTTCATGAATACATTTGTGTTCTTGATTCGATCTTAGAAGTTATAGTCACCTACTACGTGTTATGATCCGGCAACCCCAGAGTGACAATAGTCGGGACACTTCCCGGTGATGATCGTAGTTTGAGGAGTTCATGTATTCACTAAGTGCTAATGCTTTGATCCGGTTCTCTATTAAAAGGAGGCCTTAATATCCCTTAGTTTCCTAGGACCCCGCTGCCACGGGAGGGTAGGACAAAAGATGTCATGCAAGTTTATATTGATGAATTGGAGCTAGTTCTGTGTCACCGTAGGTTATAACTGTTGCATGATGAATGCGATCCGACATAATTATCCATCAATGAACCATTGCCTACAAGCTTTTCACATATTGATCTTTGCTTAGTTAGTTTTCCCTTCCCATTGTTACGATTGCTATAAAACTACTATTGTTACTTTTGCCATCGTTACCATTACTTCCATACTACTTTGCTACTAAGTACTTTGCTGCAGATATTTAGTCTTCCAAGTGTGGTTGAATAGACAACTTAGCTGCTAATACTTGAGAATATTATTTGGCTCCCCTTGTGTCGAATCAATAAATTTGGGTTGAATACTCTACCCTCGAAAACTGTTGCGATCCCCTATACTTGTGGGTCATCACTTACCTCAACTCGAGAGGTAGCAGGTTAGTGCCCGGAGTAGCTCAGGCAACTCACCACTACAAGGAGGGCAGCAATGATGTGGAGGCCTCTCCCTCTTCCAAGTCCAATCGTCATTAATATCTCCGATGATGAGGAGTAGTTCGTCTTATTAGCTCACTATAAGGACCTATGTTCAGTTAGCTAGCTAAGATGGTTAAGGATGTTCGATTTACCTATTGCTGCTGCTCCTGCCTTTCCTTTACAAATTCTAGTGAACTGTCCTATGTACTTTTACCATGCAGTCTGATCCTCTAGTGTATATGTTCTATATGTCATGCAATGTGGTGCTTACTTATTAACTGTTTGGTTCAGTTCTGCAGTGTGATGTTCAATTCTTCTGGGTACAATTTTTTATCGTCTTCCATGTGAGAAATAAATAGAATTTGGGTGTACAAAATACATGAGAAACAAATACAATTGTTAAATTTCCAAGTTGTCAAGCATGGTTGGTTTGGTTAACTGTCTAATCTTCTAGTATGTTATATAACGTGCAATGTGGTGCTTAGTTGATGTTTGGTTCATTTTTTGTGGTGTTTAGTTAACTGTTTGGGTCACTTCTGCAATGCGATGTTCAATTGTTGTGGGTGCATTTTTTATTATCTACCATGTGAGAAATAAATCGAATTTGGCTATACTAAATACATGAGAAACAAATAAAATTGCTATATTTCCTAGTTATTAAGCATGTGAAAGCACCTTTGCTCCCCGGGTGGTTTTGGTAATTAATGACAACATACTTTGTGGTTGGACTAATGCTTTTATCAAGTATGTTTCAGGAAATTCAATCACATTGGCATGGCAAAAGGACTAAAGAAGTGGAGCCCTCAAAATGCTAAGGCAAGCATTGGCAAAAGCTCAAGACTCCATTTTTGGTTTAGTGATCCAAGATCACATTGAGTCCATAGGAAAAGCCAATAATATTAAAAGGGGATGAGGTTATGATGATGATCTGGTTGCTCAAGTGCTTAGTGATACATCTCCTAAACTATCAGCAACTTTCACTGCCATAGACACTCATAAGTAGTCTCGGTCCCACCGATATTCCAAACTCACCACACCGAGATGAACCACCTCAGCCATAAGCCAAACCCTAGTAAACTCGGATTTTCCGTTCGAACTCGGTCTCACGAAACATGAGTTGCCAAGCTTAGTAACCTACATCATCAAATCGGTGTCACCGAGATGATGAAGTCGGTCCCACCAAGCTGGCATGCTCTTGTCATTGCGAATCGGACTAACCGAGATTGTATATTCGGTCCCCGAAAATCCCAACGTTCACATTATTTGAACTATCGGTCTCACCGAGTTGTCCACTTCGGTCCCACCGAGATTGCTCAAATGTGTGTAACGGTTGGATTTTGTGTGGAGGCTATTTATACCCTCCACCCCTCTTCATTCGTGAAGAGAGCCATCGAAAGAACTACCACTCCTACCTTACATTTACGAGAAGAGAACTACCTACCCTTGTGTTGAGATCAAGTTGCTCCACTCCCACCATATGAAGCTTGATCTCTAGCCTTCCCAAGTTGCTTTCCACTCAATCCTTTCTTCCACCACAGCCAAATCAGTGAGGAGAGTTGAGTGTTGGGGAGATTATCATTTGAAGCACAAGAGCAAGGAGTTCATCATCATCTACAACATCTATTACCTTTTGGAGGGTGGTGCCTCCTAGATTGGTTAGGTGTCGCTTGGGAGCCTCTGTCGTCGAGATGTGGAGTTGAACCAAGAAGTTTGTAAGGACAAGGAGATCGCCTACTTCGTGAAGATATACCCCGAGTAAGGCTAGCCCTCCGTGGGCATAGGCCATGATGGAATAGACAAGGTTGCTTCTTCGTGGACCCTTCGTGGGTGGATCCTCCGTGGACTCTCATGTTGTTACCCTCCGTGGGTTGAAGTCTCCATCAACGTGGATGTGCGATAGCGCCACCTATCGGAACCACGGGAAAAAATCATTCGTCTCCAAATTGCGTTTGATCTTCTCCCTTCTCTTTACTACTTGTGCAATTTACTTTCCGCTGCCCATACTCTAGAATTGCATGTGTAGTGTGCTACTTGACTTGTGTGTTATGCAAAATCTGCCAAAATCTGTCCTTGATAAAAGGCAGAATTTTATCTTGTCGAGTAGTCTAATCACCCCCCTCTAGACACTCTCACCTTCTTGATCCCTCAATTGGTATCGAGCTTTGGTCTCCGTTGCTTTGGTTTACACACCATTGGAGGAAGATGGGCGTGTCACGTTTGGGAGTGTTAGCCATAGAGTGCTTATTCTTAATGGAGTGTCCTATAACTCGTGGAGGATTGAAATGCTTATTATCTTTAAGGCGTACAATTTTGCAAATATGTTGAGACCCCTATGTGCCTCCATTTGACCCCTTGCACCCTACCATGGATGAAGAGCTTGATTTGCTTCGTAACCTTAGGACTGTAAATCTTATCATTAGAGGGTTACCCGATAACTTGCTTGAGCTCGTTACAAACTTTGAGTGCGCCTATGCTATGTGGAAGTTCTTGGAAGAACTTTATCCGGACTACTCTTTGAGAGGTCTTGATGAAATTCTATACAAGACTATTGAATTTGATATGATGCGCCCTAATGATCCCAACTTTGATAAATGCTTCTTTGAGCTTCGTGATCTTATGAAAAGAAGGGTGATCCGGTCTTATCAATGTTCTAATTAGAAATGCTCTTGTATTGCATTCCGATGATTATTGTCACATTGACAAAACTAATGCAAGTAGTTATCAAATTGACCTAGGTGTTGATGATGAACAATCTATGGGTCAATATGATGATGAGCATGAGCATGATGATGATTACTCCGATTTGGACATCGAGCTAGACAAGATCATGAAGAGTCTCAATCTTATGGCAAATCGAGAGACTACATGTCCGTGGAAAAGAGTGGATTCTTGATAGTGGATGCACCGACCACATGACCGGAGACAAAGACATTTTTCGAGAGCTTGCAAAGAACGATGGTCCACGCAAGTATGTGACTTTTGGAGACAACTCCAAGGGTAAGGTACTTGGCCTTGGTAAGGTGGCCATATCTCATGATAGCTCTATTCAAAATGTCATGCTTGTAGAATCTCTTGGATACAATTTACTTTCCGTGTCTAGATTAGTGACTTTAGATTCAATGTGCTATTCATCAAGTAGATTGCCAAGTCTTTCGTCGTGACAATCATAACATGGCGTTTACGGTATCCGTAGAGGTGATCTATATATTGTTGATTTCACTAAGAAAGCCCAACCTAGAGCTTGCTTCATTGCTAAATCCTCTAAAGGTTGGTTATGGCATAGAAGGCTTGGACATGTTGGTATGCGTAATCTAGACAAGTTGATCAAAGGTGATTGTATTCTTGGCGTTAAAGATGTTTTCTTTGACAAAGATAGACTTTGTAGTGCTTGTCAAGCAGGAAAACAAGTAGGTGGAAGTCATCCTGTGAAGAACATCATGACCACAAGGAGACCGCTTGAGCTTCTTCATATGGATCTCTTCGGTCCCAATGCTTACAAAAGCCTTGGTGGTAACTCCTTTGGTCTAGTTATAGTTGATGATTATTCCAGATTTACGTGGGTATTTTTCCTTGATGACAAATCGCAGGTTCAGAGAATCTTCAAAACCTTTGCCAAAAGGCCCAAAATCAATTTGAGGTGAAGATCAAGAAAGTTCGGAGTGACAATGGAGCGGAGTTCAAGAACGCCAATGTAGACTCTTTTCTCGATGAGGAAGGATTCTACATGAGTTCTCGACTAAATACACTCCTCAACAAAATGGAGTTGTTGAGAGGAAGAACCGAGCAGCTCATAGAGATGGCGAGAACGATGCTTGATGAATACAAGACACGAAGCATTTTTGGGGGAAGCGGTCGAGACAGCTTGTCATGCTATCAACAGGCTTTATCTTCATAAGCTCCTAGGCAAGACATCATCTGAGCTCCTCACGGTAACAAACCCCAAGTGGGATACTTTCGTGTCTTTGGTTGAAATGCTATATCCTTGATAAGCATCGTCGGTCTAAATTTGCTCCTAAAACTCATGAAGGCCTTTTCCTTGGTTATGGATCAAACTCCCACACCTACCGTGTCTACAATAATTTCACCCGAAAGGTTGAAGAGGCGGTGAGCGTGAAGTTTGATGAATCTAATGGCTCATAAGTAGAGCAAATGCCTATTGATGTAGGAGACAAGGACCCATCGGAAGCTATCCAAGATTTATCTATTGGAAAGATCCGTCCGATGGAAGTGAAGGAGAGTACCTCATCTACATATGTGGAGCCCCTACCTCACGGCGAGATGAACCTCAAGGCAACATGGAGGCCTCCACAAGTGGAACTCACCAAGATGAGGAAGTGCAACAAGAAGATCCACCACAACCTCCTTCTCCACCACCTCAAGACAACACCAACAACAATGAAGAAGAAGAAGAGGAAGATGAAGTTGATGAGGAAGCTCAGCCACAACCTCAACAAAAGCTATCCCGAGTCCGAGCAAGAGTCAAGAAAAATCATCCCGTGGAACAAATGATGAGCGACATCAACTCCGGAGAATTACTCGCTCTAAAACTCGCTTAGCTAACTTTTGTGAGCATTACTCATTTATCTCTAGTATTGAACCTATGAAGGTAGAAGAAGCACTTGAAGACCGGATTGGGTGAGCGCTATGCACGAAGAACTTGAACTTCGAGAGGAACAAGGTATGGACTTTGGTAGAAAGCCCAAGGATGATCAAAAGCGTCATTGGAACCAAATGGGTGTTTGGAACAAGCAAGATGAAGATGGACAAGTCATCCGCAACAAGGCTCGTCTCTTAGCTCAAGGTTACACACAAGTCGAAGGTATGGACTATGGTGAGACCTATGCCCCCGTTGCTAGACTTGAGTCCATTCGCATTCTTCTTGCTTATGCCAATCACCATGATATTACTCTCTATCAAATGGATATCAAAAGTGCTTTCCTAAATGGTGAAATTGAGGAGGAAGTATTTGTGAAACAACCTCCGGATTTGTGAATCCCAAAAGCCTAATCATGTTTACAAGTTGCACAAAGCTCTTTATGGTCTTAAACAAGCTCCTAGAGCTTGGTACAAATGCTTGACTAGCTTTCTTCTTGAAAAAGGCTTTGAGATTGGAAAGATAGACCCAACGCTGTTCACGAAAAGGGTTAATGGTGAACTATTTGTGTGCCAAATATATGTTGATGATATTATCTTTGGTTCAACTAACCCTCATTTTAGCAAGAAGTTTGGAAAGCTCATGTCGGAGTGAGATGTCCGTGATGAGTGAACTCAAATTCTTCCTTGGGTTGCAAATCAAGCAATCTAAGGAGGGTACCTTTGTCTCACAAACAAAGTACACCAAGGATCTCTTCAAGAAGTTCAACATGTAAGAAAGCAAAGGTATGAGAACCCCCATGCCTACAAGTGGACATAATGACTTGACAAAAGATGGAGAACCCGTTGATCAAAAGGTTTACCGATCTATGATTGGTTCTCTACTATATCTTTGTGCTTCTCGTCCTGACATAATGTTGAGTGTATGCATGTGTGCTCGATATCAAGCAGCCCCTAAAGAATGTCATCTTAAAGCTGTTAAAAGGATTGTGAGATATTTGATACACACACCAAACTTTGGCATTTGGTATCCTAAGAGGGCCTCTTTCGACCTTGTTGGCTATTCCGACTCGGACTATGCGGTGGATGGGGTTTATAGAAAGTCAACTTGGTGCGTGTCAATTCCTTGGTCGATCCCTTGTATCTTGGTCCTCCAAGAAACAAAATTGATATCATTATCCTTTGCCAAGCGGAATATATTGCTGCTGGTTCGTGTTGTGCTCAATTGCTATGGTGACACAAGCGCTTAAGGATTATGGGATACATGTGAGACATGTTCCCTTGCTTTGTGACAATGAGAGTGCGATTAAAATTGGACACAATCCGTGCAACACTCTCGAGCGAAACATATTGAAGTTCGTCACCATTTCATTCGTGATCACATTGCCAAGGGTGACATCAATCTTAAGCATGTTCGATCTTGACAAACAACTCGCGATATCTTTACAAAACCTCTTGATGAGAAGGTGTTTTGTCGCTAAGGAGTGAGTTGAACATCATTGATGCTTCAAACTTGGAGTGAGAACTCCATTGATGCATGCAAGGCGTGAGCCCACTTGACTAATCCTTGACATTTCTCTTATGATGGTGATCATATGTCTTGGACACATTTGCCTCCTTGTATTGCATCTAACTCCTTGCAGGTACTTGGATGATCTACATTCCACAAGATTACCACACACTCAAATCATGAGTAATCTTGTCATTGACCAAGTATCTAGCCCTTTGGGATGTTGAGTTCAAGGAACAAAATTCCACATATCCTTTTGACATCTTATACATCTAGTATTTCACTCTTGTCATCTTGGATATCCTTGAGTATTTCCTTGCTTGCCTAACCCATGTAGGAAGATGAACTACACAAGTGGAAATGGCGCCCAACTTCACATTCAATGAGCACCTACATCAAGTTTACCTACATGAACAAAGCAACAACAAGCCCAAGGTATGTTCTTCACATCTTTAAGGAGCTTTGCTCAAAGTCATGAGTACAAGCAGCTTCATAAGATGTGATCACATCAAATGCTTAATCGAAAAATGGCAACCCCATTTTGAGCTTAAATGATGAGTATGACCTATGATCAAATGTCCTCATTCGACTCCTAAGTCAATATACTCAAACATAGGTGACCTTGTCGCCGACCTTTATCTAGATGAAGTACATATGTTTTGGAGTCTTTCTATTTTCTCTTATGTTCTCTCATTGAGTTTTCATTAAAAAAAACAACAAAAAAAAACTTCATCTAGGAATCTTTTTCATTTCTATTCTTCTGTCTTTGTGAATATCCTTCAGCTCGATCAATTCCTCGAAAATCATTCACAAATTCATTGCAAATCCTTTGAAACATTCCTTGCAAAGTGAGCTGAATTATTTTCTGTATTTCCTTGGAATTAAACTTGGCGTCACCGATTTAAATATTTAGGTCTAACGAAAAGGATCTACCCTAAGTCACGACTTTCGGACCCACCGATCCATCTTAATTCGTGTCACCGATTTATTTCTTCGAGGATATCATCTTCGCAGCTCCACTCAATGATTCTCTATGCATGTTCCTTTTTGCCTGTTGTGATTCTTAAGGATCCCACTTCTTTCTTTCCATCTTCCCGACCTTCCTAGTTTGCTGTCCTTTTGGCACTTGATGTCAAAGGGAGAAGACTTAGGGGAGAAGAGAAGATTTAGGGGAGAAGAAGAGCAATCTTACCTTAAGGGGAGAGAATCACATCAAAGCTTTTAGTGTTTTTCCTTATAAGAGAATTTCTTGCCGTGTTTCACATTGGACATTACAATTGGCGTCATTCTCATTTGGCATCATTCTTTTGATTTTGCTCTTTCCATCAAACCCTTGATCCGAGAGAACTCAAAGGAGAGGAATCTTCACAATTGATATCTTATGGAAAGCAAAATCACTCGAGTTCATTGAAAATCTTTTAATTTCGGAGACATGTTTGCTGATTCAAGCTTGTGCTCAATATGAGACACTCTTTATACATGTCATCCTGGCTTGGTACTCTTGATGTTCTTGCGGTTGGTGAAGAAATACTCTTGTGTTATCTAACCTTGTTTTCCCAAGTTTATCTCTTGGTACAATGCCAAGGAACCTCAAGGTAAGTATATGCACTTTGAGAATGTGCATGATGGTGACTTGCTTGTGAATACTTGTTTGCAAGAAATCACCATGCACATATGCATTATCACTCACTTCTTTTCATCTGCTCGATGCATATAGCCAAGCTGCATGTAGCACATCTTGCTTTTCTCTCTTGTGTGCTTGTGGTAGTCCAAAACCATAATTTATGAAAATCTTGCACACTTGTAGGGGGAGCCTGTGTACTACATGTTTGTCAAAGCTTTCGTGATAATTCTGTCTTTCTTTCAATAAGCTTTGATGTCTTGTTTAGTGTGTTTCCATCAATTACCAAAAAGGGGGAGATTGAAAGCACATTTGCTCCCCGGGTGGTTTTGGTAATTAATGACAACATACTTTGTGGTTGGACTAATGCTTTTATCAAGTATGTTTCAGGAAATTCAATCACATTGGCATGGCAAAAGGACTAAAGAAGTGGACCCTCAAAATGCTAAGGCAAGCATTGGCAAAAGCTCAAGACTCCATTTTGGTTTAGTGATCCAAGATCACATTGAGTCCATAGGAAAAGCCAATACTATTAAAGGGATGAGGTTATGATGATGATCTGGTTGCTCAAGTGCTTAGTGATACATCTCCTAAACTATCGGCAACTTTCACCGCCATAGACACTCATAAGTAGTCTCGGTCCCATCGATATTCCAAACTCAGTCACCGAGATGAACCACCTCAGCCATAAGCCAAACCCTAGTAAACTCGGATTTTCGATTACGAACTCGGTCTCACGAAACATGAGTTGCCAAGCTTCAGTAACATACGTCATCAAATCGGTGTCACCGAGATGATGAAGTCGGTCCCACCAAAGCGGCATGCTCTTGTCATTGCACGAATTGGACTAACCGAGATTGTATATTCGGTCCCACCGAAAATCCCAACGTTCACATTATTTGAACTATCGGTCTCACCGAGTTGTCCACCGGTCCCACCGAGATTGCTCAAATGTGTGTAGCGGTTGAATTTTGTGTGGAGGCTATTTATACCCCTCCACCCCTCTTCATTCGTGAAGAGAGCCATCGAAAGAACTACCACTCCTACCTTACATTTACGAGAAGAGAACTACCTACCCTTGTGTTGAGATCAAGTTGCTCCACTCCCACCATATGAAGCTTGATCTCTAGCCTTCCCAAGTTGCTTTCCACTCAATCCTTTCTTCCACCACAGCCAAATCGGTGAGGAGAGTTGAGTGTTGGGGAGATTATCATTTGAAGCACAAGAGCAAGGAGTTCATCATCATCTACAACATCTATTACCTTTTGGAGGTGTTGCCTCCTAGATTGGTTAGGTGTCGCTTGGGAGCCTCCGTCGTCGAGATGTGGAGTTGAACCAAGAAGTTTGTAAGGGCAAGGAGATCGCCTGCCGTGAAGATCTACCCGAGTAAGGCTAGCCCTCCGTGGGCGAGGCCATGATGGAATAGACAAGGTTGCTTCTTCGTGGACCCTTCGTGTGTGGAGCCCTCCGTGGACTCTCTGGCCGTTACCCTCCGTGGGTTGAAGTCTCCATCAACGTGGATGTGCGATAGCGCCACCTATCGGAACCACGGAAAAAAATCGTTCGTCTCCAAATTGCGTTTGATCTTCTCCCTTCTCTTTACTACTTGTGCAATTTACTTTCCGCTGCCCATACTCTAGAATTGCATGTGTAGTGTGCTACTTGACTTGTGTGTTATGCAAAATCTGCCAAAATCTGTCCTTGATAAAAGACAGAATTTTTATCTTGTCGAGTAGTCTAATCACCCCCCCTCTAGACACTCTCACCTTCTTCGATCCCTCAGCATGCTTGGTTTGGCTAACTGTCTGATCTTCTATTAGGAGTATGTTATATTGTGTAATTTGGTGCTCAGTTAATATTTAGTTCATTTGTTGTGGTGTTTAGTTACTTGCTTGGTTCAATTCTGCAATGCATGTACAGTTGTTGTGGGTACAATTTTATATTGTTATGCATGTGAGGAATAAATCGAATTTGGTTGTACTAAATACATGAGAAACATATACAATCGCTATATTTCCTATTTCTTAATCATGCTTGGTTTGGATAAATGTCTTTTCCATGTGGCTCGAATTAATCTACTGAATCTGCAGTGCATTTATTTTTTCATCAACATATTTTACTGATAGCATGCCAACCCTCACTTAACCTAATCAATAACTACCTTATATGTGTTGGAGGGAAATAATGGGAAGCATCGAGGTTTATGTGACACCTCCGATTCAATCGTACACTAATCATACACGCAAATGTGTATGCTCAAGATCATGGACTCACGGGAAGATATCACAACACAACTCTAGACACAAATAAAATACAAGCTATATATTACAAGCCAGGGGCCTTGAGTGTTCGAATACACAAGAGTAAGTGGAAGTAGCAATATATGAGTACAAACATAAGTTAAACAAGACTGCCTTTAGAAGCCAAGCACAAACAAGATACATATAAAAAAGGCAAGGCCTCCTGCCCGGGAGCCTCCTAACTACTCCTGATCGTCGAGGGTCTCCACATAGTAGTAGGCACCCTCGGGGCAGTAGAAGTCGTCAGCGGTGGCATTTGACTCATGGGATCCACCATCTAATCGCAACAACTGGGTATAGGGGGAAAAGAGGTAGCAAAGCAACCGTGAGTACTCATCAAAAGTACTCACAAGACTTACATCAGAACTATGCAAAGAATGCATTGGTATCAAAGGAATGGGGCTGCATATGTGGACTGAACTACAGAATGCTAGAGGAGAAGGGAAAATCTAGCCAATCAAAGACTAGCATCTTCAAGCATCTTGTAGCATTCAGAGAGTACATAATAACATTTTATAATTAACAAGCATGTTGTAGTATTAACGCCCAGGGATCCTTCCTCGACTCCCCGCGAGAAAGCAATCCTGGAACCATCATATCCATCTCATGTCTCAAGTATCCAGTTCTTGTTGTAATAGATCATGATACAACTCTGAGCGTCTGTTATCGTGGACACGGCTATTGGAATGGATAACTTCCTTACAGGGTGCACCATATTACCCAACACACTTGATTACTCTAGACGGACAGACTTTCCTGGGTCATGCACGGCCTCGGAAGATCAACACATTGTAGTCCTACCTAGGCTCCACACAAAGGTCCCTGCCGGTCAACATCCTAAGTGCTCAGGGGTCTTGGGCCCATCACCCTTTGCACTCTGGGTCGTTGTGAGCAGGGTTGATACCAGCGCCACCATGCTCCTGGATGGCATGATCCGACCATGCCACAATGCTGAACGAAATGCTTGACAAAGCTTTTGGAAGAAACATATGACGCCGAGTACCCATAATTGTTCGCGCGTGGCGGTTAGTGCGTATAGGCCAGTGTCCAATGCAGATCGAATACCCAAACCCTTAGTGTATTGGGAGCTCGTGGAGACGAGCAGAGACTCACGATCATGTGACTCTGTCGCCCTATCTCAAGGAAATACGGCAAGGGCCAGGCCCAACCCTCTCTCTCTCTAGGGCGGTCTACCTGCCCGGCCATGCCTCGTAAATATCTCGTGGGTACCCTATAGGTCAACCCGACTATCCATAGACTGACAGGAACTCAGGTCCACCTCTAGCTTGCTGGTACCGCCTGTCCCTTCAGTCCCACAGTAACAATAACTCTCACGGGTACCCCCATGGTCGATCCGACTTCACATATCTCGCGGGTACCCCTCGGGGCCAACCCGTCTTTAGTATGGGCCTGGGGTAAAGCAAAGGTAGCCGTGTGTCCATAACATCAAGGGGGAAATTCGAGGAATCACCATCGATTGATTCCTTCTCGAATGTAACCGTCAAGGTGAACGTGGAGGCATCACCCACGAGGTTCAAACTTGAGGTGTTGCACAACACAGTCGTATCAGGAGTGGTGAAGGAGGAATCACCCTTGACTTGACATGACGGATTAGCTACACTACAGAGTTATCATCAGGAGTGCATTACGAGGTATCACCCTCGACACTCAATAGTAGCTTTGCAGAGTCGTACAACTAAAGGGGGGAGGGTGAGGTATTGTGTCGGGCTCTAGTAGTCGATCATGTTGATTGAGTCATCGAACTTCAAGCCGGGGCAACTAGGACAAGGTGAGGGTCACTGATGGATCACTATCCAACCTATACTAAGTAGTTTAGGATAAGCAGGTAAGGGTACAAGAGCAGTTTACCAAAGCAGGCATCGGAATATGAGCAATCAATTACGGTAGAAAAATCTAATGCAAGCATGAGAGAGAATGGAATGGGAGATATCAAAATGATCAAGGGGGTTTGCTTGACTGGAAGCTCTACTAAAAAGGAAGAAGGGTCGTCAATGACGTAGTCAATCACAGGGGCAGTATGAGTGTTGGGGTCTAACGGAGAGAAGAGGCGGGAAGGAACAGTAAATATAAATCAAACATATGCATCACTAAGCATAACATGATGATATGGTGTGCTAGGGGTGTTCTAACGCAGTACTACATGTTACCGACGAAGGGGGAAAACATTCGGGAATGTTTTCCCAAGTCTGTCATTTTCGAACAGATGAAACGGAGGGGGACGGTTCCATGTTCGCTATGATAGAGGCACACGATAGATGAACGGGGTGCATATTTGTTGGCATGGAGCCGGCGATCTAGGGGGTAGTGCAGCCCCTTTGCTGGTTCAGTGAGGGGCGGCGATCAATGCAAAGAGCAAACACAATGAGGAGCACACAATTTTACCCAGGTTTGGGCTGCCCTGGAGGCGTAAAACCCTACTCATGCCTTTGGCTGTGTTGGTGGTGTTTGAGCACAAATACACGGAGCGCTCTCCCCCGGCAAGTGGTGGAGAGAGAGAGAGAGAGAGAGAGAGAGAGAGAGAGAGAGAGAGAGAGAGAGAGAGAGAGAGAGAGAGAGAGAGAGAGAGAGAGAGAGAGAGAGAGAGAGAGAGAGAGAGAGAGAGAGAGAGAGAGAGAGAGAGAGAGAGAGAGAGAGAGAGAGAGAGAGAGAGAGAGAGAGAGAGAGAGAGAGAGAGAGAGAGAGTGAGAGAGAGAGAGAGAGAGAGAATACCTGAATCGTGAGGGTTGCAAATATTCAAACCTCTACTAATGTTGCCCATGCCCTCCTTTTATAGCTCAAGAGGTCACCATAGTGGCAAAAAGGTCATTACAGGGGTGATTAGACTGAAATAGAGCTACCATATCTAACTTTGCTGGTTAGGACAAAACACATTAAATGCGTTGCTAGGTGTCGTGTGGATGTTGAATCCCGGTAAAGCTGTCGCACCACTTATTCAGCTACCTCCTATTAGCGTGACACGCCATCAGGACGACTGTCAATAAAGGTGATTTACCCTCCCAGCAAGCTGACACATATGGGTTACATCCACCTAAACACCTGCGGGCTCGACACATCATTAATCAGTGACCAGCTGGTTAGAGAGGCGGAGCGCTGGTGTTGGAGGGAAGCCCATGCCCAAGGGGCTTGCCGGGTCTTGGCTTGCCGGGTTGTTCCTGCCGAAGTTGGTTGCTCCAGTTATGGAATTTGTGTCTTGTTCCAATGCTTTGTCTCCTTAATGCTCTCCTTGATCTCACAAAGAGCCGCTTCTCTGGTTTAGTTGTGTCGGTGTTCTGGATACGGGGGTGCCCAGACTTGCCTGCCTGCGGCCCGCGGCGCGGCTCCACCAACGGCCTAGTACGACCCAGTTTCGACATCGACAATCCAAGACCCTCACAAGGGGCCAAGCCTCGCGAGGCAGACGTCATCAAGACCTCCAAAGGGATCGGCCTCCTCAGGTTGGCTCCTGAGGAGCGGAGATTTCTATGCAAGCCTCACCTCGCGAGGTTCGGATGACGTGAGCCATGACGACCAAGGCCAGGCGGGCGCCAGGCAGGCGCCAGCGGGCGCAGAGTACCAGTTTCGTCTTTGATGCAAAGGAGGCAAGTAGTAGGCGCGGAGTCCCGAGGAAGCAGCCAAAGGTTTCCGTTCTCGTGCCATAAGACCAAGATTGCCAGGACAGCAGGACGGAGGTCATCGCCAAGCCCACCGCAGCGTCACGACCACAGGCTTTTGCAGGCGCAGACCACTTTAGTCAGGATAAGATGTACTTCTTGTCTCCCTTCATATTAGGCCGTTGTGGTATCCCTTCCCGCCTCCATTCGGGAAGAGGACCAAGGTCACTATAAATAGGACCTAGCCACTACCAAGGAGGGGGATCGGATCCATTCCACCCTCACCAGTTCACCAGCTCACTTGAGCCCAAGAACACGCCTCCTGAGGTTGTTTTCCACTGTACTAGTTCTTCCTGAGCCCCTCGAGGCAAATCCACCACAAAGCAGGAGTAGGGTTTTACACAGCAAGGTGGCTCGAACCAGGGTTGTTGTGTCCCGTTTCCTTCGAGCTCGACGTTTTAGGCTATGATATTAGCGAGTCGGCAGACTGGGGAGAGTGAGATCTTCGCACGTACCCCAGAGTTCGAGCCTCTCAAGGGTTTGCGGAACCCGTAATCCGATATTTGGCGTTCCAGGTAGGGGTGCGTCGAAGCCCCACCGCTCCGTCTGCTGCGCTCCACTGCCGGCCCGGGCGCTCCAATGTCGGCGGACCATCACGCACCTTTGGGGGAGCTGTGGGCCATCGAGCTTTCACCCCCGCTCTGCGGCGAGTGCAGTGGCCACCCAAGTTCTGGCTGGAGCTGCCGCCCCGCTACAACGGCACGACAGATCCAGCTGGCTTCCACCAGGCGAACGAGGAGGCAGTTTGGTCAGCCGGCAGGGATGAAAAGGTCATGGCCAACTGGCTCCCCATGGCCCTCGTGGGTGTGCCATGCGCCTGGCTGCTCAAGTTGCCAGAATCTTTTGTGGCTTCCTAGGAGGAGCTGCGCAGCCTCTTCATCACGCGCTTCACGGAGCCGGCGCCCCACGCTGTCACAGCCCTCCTCGGTGGCTCCCAAGCGCCACCCTCAGACCGCCACGTCAAGCAGTTCTTCCGCCAAGTGGGTAACGCATGCGTGCAGTCGGGGGCACCCCCGGGCTGGGTGGCGCCCAAGGCCGACCTCGCCTTCGATTCGGAGGACCACCCCGCTTCCACAGCGGGCGCATGCACGCTCCTGATGCTCTGCACACCCACCATCTGCAACGTGGCAGTCGCCAAGACCCTCATCGATGGTGGGGCCATCCTCAAGATGCTCTCTGAGGAGGCGTTCGGCTTGCTCCATGTACCTTATGGCCGGCTCCGCCCCACCAAGCCTTTCTCCGGTGTCGGCAACGGCTCCACCAGCCCCCTTGACAAGATCCGCCTCACTATCACCTTCGGGACCCGTGACAACTACCACATCGAGCTTATCGACTTCGACATCGCCCGGATCAGCCTCCTGTACAACGCCATCCTCGGGTACCCAGCTCTAGCCAAGTTCATTGAAGCAACTCACCCAGCCTACAACCTCATGAAGATGCCAGGGAGCAGCAGCGTCCTTACGGTGGCAAAGGGCACCAAGGATGCGTTGCTGGCCCTCAAGCTTACGTTCAAGACCGCGGCAACCGCGTAGCCGAGTGGGAAAGGAGCCCCGGAGGCCCCGGGGGCCGCGCTGGCCAAGAAGAAGCAGTTATTTTCTCAAGATCGAGTTGAGACGAAGCAAGTACTAGTTGATGAAGACGGAGCGTCTGGCGCCACCTTCACCATCAGTGCCAGCCTCTCTCTGGACCAGGAGAGGGCATTGGTCAGCTTCTTGCACGCTCACAAGGAAGTGTTCGCATGGGAACCCAAGGACCTGGTTGGAATCCTGAGGGGGATAATTGAGCACCACCTAAGGGTGTGCCCAAATGTGCGCCCAGTGAAGCATAAGGCACGACGACAGTCCACCGAGAAGCAAGCGTTCATTGTCCAGGAGACCCACAAGCTGCAGGATGCCGGCGTCATCCGGGTGGTGCGGTACTTGAAGTGGATGGCGAACCCGATCGTTGTCCCCAAGAAGGGCGGGAAGGAGTGCATGTGTGTCGACTTCACCAACCTCAACAAGGCTTGCCCTCAGGACCCCTTCCTGCTCCCGCGCATCGAGCAGATCATTGACTCCACCACTGAGTGTGATCTGCTGTGCTTCTTGGACGCCTTTCGGGCTAGCACCAGATCAAGATGGCTGTGCAAGATGTGGAGAAGACGGTGTTCCTGAGCCCATGTGGGGTGTACTGCTGCACCTGCATGCCATTCAGACTGCGTAATGCTGGAGCCACCTTTCAGCGGCTAATGCACATCGCACTGGGCCAACAGCTCGGGAGGAACGCTAAGGACTACGTTGATGACATAGTGGTAAAATCTCGGGAGGCAAGGACCCTGACCGAGGACCTGGAGGAAACATTTGCCAGCCTGCGCAAGGTGGACCTGTGACTCAACCCTGAGAAGTGTGTGTTTGGTGTCCCCTTTGGCAAGCTAATGGGTTTCTTGGTGTCACACAGAGGAATCGAGGCCAACCCGGAGAAAGTCAAGGCCATAGAAGACATGTGCCCTCCACAGACCCTCAAGGAGATGCAGAAGCTGGCGGGCTGTGTGACCTCGCTAGGGTGCTTCATCTCCAAGTTAGGGGAGCGTGCCCTCCCGTTCTTCAAGCTGATGAAAAGGAAGGGGCCGTTCGAGTGGACCCCTGAAGCTGACGCGGCCTCAGGACGGGGCTCCTGAGGCCTCAACTGCACCACCGGACCATGTTACTCCTGCAGCCCCATTCGACCCCCCAGCCAGTGGGGATCATGAGGTCGTGGCTGATGCAGAAAACGACAAGACTCCTGAAGGCCCACACCCTCAAGAGATACAAGACCTCGCCAACACCTCCTCCCTCGTCGAGCATCCAGTCTACTTCGTCAGTACGGTGCTACGGGAAGCGCAGGCGCGCTACCCCATGCTGCAAAAGCTCTTGCTCGTGCTCCTCGTCACCTCTTGGAAGCTGCACCACTACTTCCAGGGCCACCCCATCAAGGTCGTCTCAGCCTACCCATTGGAGAGAGTACTCCGGAGCCCTAACGCCGCTGGAAGGGTTGCGGGGTGGAACATTGAGTTGCAGACGTTTCAGCTGGAGTTCAGCTCCACCAGGGTCATCAAGGGCGCGACCCTCACAGATTTTGTGGCGTAATGGACTGACGCCCCCGACCATGATATATGCGAGGATCGCTCCCTCTTGCCGGGAGACGAGGCATCGGACGGGTGGATCATGTACTTCGACGGCGTGTTCGCACGTCAGGGCGCTGGGGCTGGAGCAGTGCTCATCTCACCCGGACAATGTCTGCTATGCTGTGCAACTCTGCTTCCAGCTGGGCGAGAAGGTCTCCAACAATATCACAGAGTTTGAGGGCTTGATTACCGGCCACAGGGCCGTAGCAGCGCTAGGGGTGAAGCGCCTCACCATCAGGGGCAATTCCCAACTCCTCGTCAACTTCTCCAACAAAGAATATACCCTGAAGGATGAGCACATGGAGGCGTACCTGGAGGAGGTACTCAAGATGGAAAAGCAGTTCTTGGGTCTTGAATTGCAACACGTGCCACGGGGCACAAACAAGGAGGCGGCCGATGTCGCAAAAGGGTGTCCCGGCGCCTGCCTCAGGAGCCGGGCGTTTTTGAGGAGCGGCTCTTCAATCCGTCAGCAGCTCCCACTGCTGCGGAACCAGCACAGCCTCAGGAGGATCTTTCCCGAGCCCCTGCGGTAGGTGCCCCTACTTGTGGACTGACCTCAGGGGCCCGTATGCTCCTCGCGGTCGAGTCCCAGGAGGGGTGCTGGACCGAGGAATTCAAGGTGTACTTACTTCAGGGGACCCTACCGGAGAAGGAGGAAGATGTAGAGCGCGTTGCTCACCAGGCCAGCGCATACTGCATCCAGGACGGTGAGTTGTACCGTAAGCGGCCCAACGATGTTTCTCTGCGATGCATCTCCACGGCATAGGGGCTCGAGCTGCTGGCCGATATACACGGCGGGGACTGCGTGCACCACTCTTCATCACGCACCCTCATGGGCAAGGCTTTCCGAAGTGGGTTCTATTGGCCCACGGCACTCGACGACGCCACCAAGCTGGTGAGATCCTGCAAAGCTTGCCAGTTCCAGGCCAAGCAGATCCACCAGCCGGTATAGAGGCCTCAGACTATCCGCTCACATAAATGCGTTCACGGTATGGGGGCTGAACATCTTGGGACCATTTCCCGGCGCCAGGCTACCACTACCTCTACGTCGCCATTGGCAAGTTCACCAAGTAGGCGGAGGTGCAAGTTGTCCGCACCATCCTGACCGGCTCAGCTGTCAAGTTCATCAAGGGCATCGTGAGCTGGTTTGGGGTTCCTAATCGCATCGTCACTGACAATGGCTCATAGTTCACCAACAACCTTTTCAAAACATATTGTGCTAACCTTGGAACGCAGATATGCTACGCTTCAGTGGCTCACCCCAGGAGCAGCGACCAGGCCGAGCGCGCCAACGTAGAGGTCGTGAGAGGCCTCAAGGCAAGGACCTTCAAGAGGAAGCTCGAGACCTGCGGTAAGGGCTGGCTCGATGAGCTCTAGTCTGTACTTTGGTCCATCCGCACCACCGCGACCAAGCCAATCGACGAAACCCCGTTCTTCCTCGTCTACGGAGCTGAAGCGGTTCTCCCACACAAGGGCAAGCATCGCTCCCCGCGGGTCTTGGTGTTCGACATGGCACGCCAGGATGCCACGCTGGGGATGGATCTCATGCTGGGGGAGGATTGCAGCCGTCAAGCCTCGGTCCGAGCGGCAAGGTACCAGCAGGCGCTGCCGCAATACCACTGCTACAGCGTGTCCGCCACGACGCTTGTAACGCCCCGGATCCGATGCGCCAGGTGTCCGCCAGTTATTCGCCGTCGTTGCCATGTCATTTGCTTGCGTGTTGCATTTTGCCATGTCATCTTTTGCATATTATCATGTCATCATGTGCATTTCATTTTGCATACATGTTCGTTTCATGCATCCGAGCATTTTCCCCGTTGTCCGTTTTGCAATCCGGCGCTCCTATGTCCTCCGACGTCTCCCTCTTCTCTCTTCTCTTGTGCGGGTATTAAACTTTCTCGGAATGGCCCGAGGTTTGCCAAGTGGCCTTGGTATAGCACCGATAAACCGCCTGTCAAGTTTCGTGCCATTTGGAGTTCGTTTGGTACTCCAACGGTTAACCGGGTAACCGTAAAGGCCTCTTTTGTTGCAGCCCAACACCCCTTCCAAAGTGGCCCAAAACCCACCAAACTCCCCTCCATGCTCTCGGTCGTTCGATCACGATCGCGTGGCCGAAAACCGCTCCTCATTTGGACTCTCCTAGCTCCCTCTACCTATATATATGTGTGCCTCCCCGAATTTTCGCGCAGATGAACCCTAGCCTCTTCCCCCGCGCGCCGCCGAACATGTCCGCCCGGCGGACGGACACGTCCACCGCCCCAGCCCGTCGCCCGGCCAATAGCGGCTCGCCACCTCAGCTCCGCCGCCGCTGGCCCAATCCGAGGCCGCCACGTGTCCCCCGGCCTCTCTCTCTCTCAGCGCCGCCGCCCAGAATCGCCGGGGCCCATCCGAGGCCCGCCGCCCAAGGCATGCATCCATGCCGTCATCCGCGTGCCCGCCGCCCGCTCCGCCGCGCCTCCGCGACCGCCGCCCAGCCTTACCGCGCCAGCCCGCGCCCGCCGGCGACCTCCGCCATGGTCAAGACTCCGCGAGCGACCTCCCTCCGCCGCCCGTGCCTTGGCCCCGCCCGGCGCCGTCTTCCCAGCGCCGCCGCCGCTTTCTGCCGCCTTTGCCCACGCCGCCGCTTCGCCGAGGCCGCCGTGCTCGCCGCCGCCGCCCTCCGCTTCGCCGAGGCCGCCGCCCGCCACCTCTCTTCGCCGGCCGCCGCCATCGCTGAAGCTCGGCGCCCGCTCAGCCCAGCGCCCGCGGATTTTGCCGGGCAGCGCCGCTCTCGCCGGCAGCCGCGCCGCCCGCCCGCCGTCCTTCCTCGGCCGGATCCGCCCCTCCGGCGCCTCTCCGTCCACCGCCGCCGCCATCTCCGGCGAGAACTCCGGCGGATCTGGATCGGGACCAGATCCACCGGGAGATAAACCAAACGGCGCCCCCGTCCTGGATCCCCTCGTCCGGAACATCCTCGTCCAACTTTTCGCGGGGTGAGAAATCCACTAAGTCCCCAGTTTTTGACATTTTCATGCCATATTCATTGCATCGCAGCTTCGCACCCGTAGCTCCGTTTCGCGCGTATAATATGTCAAATTGTTCGCCTCGACGAGTACATCATTTTATTCCATTGCATCATTTGCATTTGAGCTCATCTTGATGCCCGAAATGCTGTTAGAAGAGTGCTTCAGGATGTTAATCTGCTGAAACTGTTATAACTTGCTGTTTTATCATTTGTGCCATGATTTATGTGTGCATCCTATGAGTATGAGCTCTACATGAATGTTGGACTAGGCCATGCCATCTTTCCAGGAGTGTTGACCTTGTATTTTTGTGAGTTGTGTGCTGAGTGTATCAAGCTTGTAAAGTAGGGTAGTTGCTGTTGCTGTTTTCCTGGCAGATTCTGTTATATTTTGTTGCTATGTTAACATGCTTCCACTAATCATTCTATGCATAAGGTGGAGATGCTCTATAAACATGTTTTGATACACATGTCATGCTCTATCCATTCATGCCCTTGGTTGCAATTATAGCCTGCTGGAACATGTTCATTTCTTGCTCCAAAGTTGCTTGAAAATGTTTCCTGACAGATTGTTTGCATGAGAGTCAATTTTCACGAGGTCGTTGTAGTTGATCCGTGTATCCTATGAACTTGCTCTTGCCATGCTTAGCTTCATAAACATGCCTTCTTGCTGTTGGTTGCCTTTCCATGCCATGTATTGCTCTGTAGGGAGTGGTTCGAGCTCACGAACATGCCTACTTATTGTTGTTCCTGCCATGTTTAAATCTGTAATAAAACTTGCTATGTTTACATGGGTGCCATCATATCCTCTAGTCCTTTTTGGCTTATGGTCAGTAAGGGTCTTTTGATATATGCTATTAGTAGATTCATGCCATGCCTTTGTTTGCCATGATAAGTTCCTGTAACATGTTGTTTGATAGCTCTAAACATTGCAACCTGATGTTATTTCTGCTAAAGTCTGAAATTGTTATTACTTGCAATATCTCCATGTCATTTTGAGCATGTTCTAGTTGTTTCTGGAGATAGCTCAGTGTTCATGTTTTGATATGCTTTACCTGTAGTTCATGCCCATGCCTTTTGTTATTATGTTGGGATGCTGTAGCTGTTGTCTTGATGCTTGCAAGATGCCTAGAAGCTGTTTTGGACAGATTGTTGCTATGACTTGTATAGTGTGTGTGTGTTGCACCGTTGCTCCGTTTTGAGTGTGCTCTATATGAAACTTGCTTGTTTTTGCATGTAGTGCCATATTATCATGTTGCATCCTTGTTTTGGTGTGTTTGCTTGATGTTTGGGTGCATTTTGCATCGATGCCATGTTTAACTTGTTTTGCTCATATCTTCTAGACCGTAGCTCCAAATCTAATGAACTTTATATGTAACTTGACTAGAATTTCGTGTAGATTCTCTTGGTGCATCTTAACTTGCTGTTTAACACCTTCAACATAATGTTTATTCAGTTCTGGACCAATTTTGAAATTTGCATATGAGGACTTACCGGAATTGTTATATGTTGTTCCCGGCCTCATTTAAACTTGCCTTGATGTGTTGCTCTTGTATGCATCTTCTCTTGCCATGAGTAGCTTCATGTAGCATTGTCATGCATCATGCTTGTTGTGCATCATGTCTTGTTCATGTGTGGTGTGTTTACTATGCTGTGTGCTTCTTCTTGTTAGTTCCTGTTTCGTTGCGATCGTGAGGATTCGTTCGTCTACGGTTGGTTCGGCCTCATCCGTTTCATCTTCTTCATGGACTCGTTCTTCTTCCTTGCGGGATTTCAGGCAAGATGACCGCTACCCTGGATCTCACTACTATCATTGCTATGCTAGTTGCCTCGTTCTTTGCTATGCTGCGCTACCTATTACCTGTTTGTCCAGCCATCCCATGTTGCCATGAACCTCTAACCTTTGACACCTTTCCTATGCAAACCGTTGCTTGGCTATGTCACCGCTTTTGCTCAGCCCTTCTTATAGCGTTGCTAGTTGCAGGTGAAGTTGAAGATTTCTCCATGGTGGACAGGATTTTTGTTGGGATATCACAATATCTCTTATATTTTTTAATGCATCTATATACTTGGTAAAGGGTGGAAGGCTCGGCCTTATGCAGTGTTTTGTTCCACTCTTGCCGCCCTAGTTTCCGTCATACGGTGTTATGTTCCCAGATTTTGCGTCCCTTACGCGGTCGGGTGATTTATGGGACCCCCGACAGTTCGCTTTGAATAAAACTTGTCCAGAAGGCCCAACATTGACTTTTACCATTTGCCTCACCACCACCTACTTTTTCCCTTGGGAGTCGCTCTCTCGAGGTCATCTTTATTTTAGCCCCGGGCGGTGCTTGTCTAAGTGCTGGTTCGAACCGAGTAGACTGCGGGGGCCCCTCGGGCAACTCGAGTCTGGTTTTACTCGAGGATGTCTCATCCGGTGTTGCCTCGAGAACGAGATATGTGCAGCTCCTATCGGGTTTGTCGGCGCATCGGGCGGCTTTGCTGGTCTTGTTTTACCATTGTCGAAATGTCTTGATGTACGGGATACGAGTCGATCGGAGTGTCTCGGGTGAAGGTCTATTCTTCGATGATCGCGAGAGCTTGTCATGGGCTAAGTTGGGACACCCTGCAGGGTTTAAACTTTCGAGAGCCGTGCCGCGGTTATGTGGCAGATGGGAATTTGTTAATGTCGGTTGTAGATAACTTGACACTTGATCCGAATTAAAACGCATCAACCGAGTGTGTAGCCGTGATGGTCTCTTCTCGTGAGTCCGGAAGTGAACACGGTTTACGTGTTATGTTTGGCGTAAGTAGGTGTTGGGATCACCTCTTGATAATTGCTAGCTTCACGACCGTTCCGCTTGTTCTCTTCTCGCTCTTATTTGCGTATGTTAGCCACCATAATTGCTTAGTCGCTGCTGCAACCTCACCACTTTACCCCTTCCTTTCCCATTAAGCTTTGCTAGTCTTGATACCCATGGTAATGGGATTCTTTGAGTCCTCGTGGCTCACGGATACTTCAAAACCAGTTTGCGGTGCCTATGTTACTGAAAGCGGTGGCGCAATCAAGCTCAAGGAGGAGCTCGTTGAAGATCTTGTCCTTTGTGTTGTTTCGTTCTAGTTGATCGATAGTGGAGCCTGTTGGGGTCGATCGGGGACCGTTTATCGCATTTGGGGTTCTTCTTTTATTTTGGTTCCGTAGTCGGACCTTGATTGTATCTGGATGATGTAATGCTTTATTCATGTAATTGTGTGAAGTGGCGATTGTAAGCCAACTATGTATCTCTTTCCTTATGTATTACATGGGTTGTGTGAAGATTACCTCACTTGCGACATTGCTTTCAATGCGGTTATGCCTCTAAGTCGTTAACCCGACACGTGGGAGATATAGCCGCATCGAGGCGTTCAAGTTGGTAATCGAGCCTTCCCGACCTTAGGAGCCCCACCGCTTGATCGTTTTTAGCGGCGAGTTATGTCTAGAAAAATGTTTTGAGTCATTTAGGATTATATATATCGGAGAGTTAGGAATTCTTTTTACTCCCGGTCCTTGACCTTACGGTGAGGTATCGACGTAGAGTTTTGACTCTTCTCTTCTCAAATTTCACTAAAATTTTTTTAGGATCACGCGGGTATCTTAGAATCGTTCGATGGTTTTATGATGACAACATTGTTCTTGGTGCCTCGACATTTAGGGGTTGTGGCGGTGTCCCGGGAGTTGAGCTCCGAGGTGTTGTCGTCATAATTTTATCGTTGCGATTCGAATATACGAGTTTAATGCGCCGACATCGAAAATCTCTTTTATGCAGTTGTTGGTGAGATAACCCCGCTAACCCGATCTTGAGGTGAGTACGGAGTATTGCCATGACTTGTATAACGAATGCTTTTGAAGGTTGAGGTAGACGATTTCGAAGGTTTCTTGGTTATGTGTTGACGGATGGATACATTTGGATGTAGGGATTGTTAGTTTGGGTGAGATATATTGCTCCCTGTATCCCCAACACTGATTGCATAACCGAAAGTTTCGGGAGTTTTATAGGTGGGAATTCAAGTAGCTCTTAGGATATCTTTCCGACGGATGTATGATATGAAATTGGGGTTCGACGTCTAGTGGTCCGCCTATTCACGGTTGGTTTCTGATGGTCTCGTTGTGTCTTAAAGAGTCCTTGGCTATGCCGACTCGGGGCGCTTCGTATGTCATGTGCCTTTGCCTTGTACATGATGGTGCTGTACGATTGAGCCCGTGTAGGCCCCACCACGAAAACTTCGGACGAAATCTCTATCATATGTCTGTTCCGGCTTATTCTGCAAGCCAAATCCTTTGTTTTGTGTTATTTGTGGTATTCGAGTTGCTTCGATGTCAAATGTTGAATCCATACCTTCCCTAATTGGTGTTCTCATATTGCTATGTGAATACTAATCCTTTTTGATTATCGAGATTGCATGTCAATCCTTTTTCAACCGGCGTGCTTCTCTTCAAGTGGATCCCATCATTTTTCCCATCCGCAAGATCAAATCTAAGTTTTCTCAACGGTGCTTGTTTCATCCATCCCAAGTTGTCTTTGTTTTTCCCCTCCCTCCCATCCTTTTTCTTCAAGGACACAGATTTCTTAATCAAGTATCCATTTATTCATGTGAAGTTTCTCCATTCTTTTCTGTCAATGTTCTTATCCGGTGATTTCCCATGAAGATGCTCACGAGCTTCAAGTTCATCATCCTTCATTGTTGTTTCTTCTCCGGTGGATCCTATTCAAGCTTTCGATATTCATCATATTCTTTTCCTCATTTCAATGTTTTCTCATACCGGTGCACCTCATTATCATTCTACTTCTCGCTATTTGTTATTCCAGAGTGCTCAAGATATCTCGAAGATTCGTGTTTCCACTCTGCATTCGTTCAAGCTCTTTCGAGATTGGTATCTCATTCAAGTCATTTAATTCAACCGGTGCAACATCTATTTTAAATCTTTTCAACGGTGTTTTCTTTTGAGTGGGCCCTAACCCACAGGTCTTTTCCCAGGATCTTACCTGACTCTTCTAATTATTCCGGAGCTATCCCAAATTCTTTTCAAAGTGTGACGTAAGAATGGATCCCATCAGTCACATGCCTTTCCAAGATCGATTTTAAATCATTTTTATTGTGGTCTCAACTTCTTTGCTTTCCATTCTACCGGAGTATCTCAATAAATTTTGGTGGTTCTTGTCATCATTCTCGGATTTTGAAGACCGAAGAAGAGTTCCTCTTAAATCCTTACCCGTTCTTCCAAAGATGCGTAGTTCAAGTTTGATGTCATCCTCTCATAATTGTTTTGATTGTGAGAATTCTTTTCTTACCATCCGGAGCATTTCATGAGTTGTTTCCATTTCTTTTCCCCAAAGGCCATCAATTCAGGTTTATTCATTCTCAGCTGTCAGTTATCATTCTCCTATCTTTCCGGTGAATCGTTCAAATATCCTCTAATCAGTTCATGTTCTCTTCATTCTCATGTATCTAAATCCCCTCAAGTATCTTCATTCGTTTTCCAATTCTTCTGGTGAATTGTGCCTTTGCTACTCTCTTTTTCAATTCTTACGGTGGTTCTTTCAAGATCTCTCTTCCTTGTTCATCATATCAATATTTGTTGTTTCCAAATCCTACCGGTGGTTCGTTGAAGACCTTCCCAAGCTTGCGCTATATATCTCTTAATCCTTTTTTCAACGAGAATAAGTAATATGCCAAATCCGTTGCTTATCATCAATTTAAATTGGTGAAGGATAAGCATAACATAATTCTTATTCTTGTTCATCCAAGTGATTAATTCTTTTCTTCCGGAGATTGTTCATGATGAAGTAATTCTCGGTTTCATTTGTTTCATCTCCTCTTTTTCCCGGAGTTCCAAGCTCTAGTTATCACGTATATCCATCTAAATCATTGCAAGGATTCACCTTGTGTTTTCAACTTCTCTTTCTTTTATCATCCTTTTATTACCGGAGTTCTTCATGGAGGCTCTACATGATGGTTCGTCAAGGATTCCTTTCATTCTTCAATTGTTCTTCAAGATTTCTCTCGAAGTTAAGATCAGCCAAGCTATACTCAAAATTAAACAGGGTGCCCAACACTTGTTTTGTTTTGAGAAGCTCAAGTTTTCTCCGTCTTGCATTCCAAAGTGCAATTCCTCCTATCTTATCTTTAGAGATGGTGTTATGTCACTCTTGACAATTTCCTTCATGTTTCATGATTCATATTGTTGTCAAAAGTGAGGTATTTTAAATCCATCAATCTCTTCGTTGGAGTTATCTTGGGTATAGATTTCACCTAAAGCTTTCCCTAAGGATTCTTGCTATTTATGGTGCTTATAAATGACCCAAAGTTCTTCATTTGTCCTCCCGGTGAAATAAGTTTCTCGTCTCCTTGTTGATATAAATCCAATCAATTGTTTCCGTTAGTGGACGGTTGTCACCTCATAATTTTGAGATGTTTCTCATAAGGCCACTACAAGCTTATTCGTTTCGTTGTTGGTTTTGCAACAACTCCGTTATAACCTTCTTGGAAGGGTGCCTTCCAAGCTCACTTGTGGCAAAAGTTGTCATTTTCTTCTCCGTCTCTTTATCCCAACGGTCTAACTTCTATTCTTTCATTATGGAGGCATTGTGATGTTGTGCTCTTCACCCATCACCTCGTTTTGTGAGGATCGTGTTCTTTTCTTGCTTATCCATTTAACCGGAGTGTTGTATCATCTCTTCAATATCTTTTCATCTGATCAAGTTTTTCCTTCTTCTTTCAGTCGGAGTGCTGCCCAAATTATATCAATCTTATTCCTCCTCTATCTAGTTTTAACCGGAGTGGTTTCAATATCTATCTTATCACTAAACCTCTTGGTTCTCATCGTATCCCTTGTTCTTCTTTTCTAACGGAGTGTTTTTCAACTTTGTTCATCTTCGTTGTTTTCTTTCATTCATTTTGCTCAACATCTCAAGGTTCATGGTTTCACTCGTCCGTCAAAGAAGCAACTTAGTTTTACCTCTTCTCTTCCTCTTCCTTTTCCCTCCGGTGCCATTCTAGATCTCGGGACGAGATCCTCTCATAGTGGTGGAGTGTTGTAACGCCCCGGATCCGATGCGCCAGGTGTTCGCCAGTTATTCGCCGTCGTTGCCATGTCATTTGCTTGCGTGGTGCATTTTGCCATGTCATCTTTTGCATTTTACATGTCATCATGTGCATTTCATTTTGCATACATGTTCGTTTCATGCATCCAAGCATTTTCCCCGTTGTCCGTTTTGCAATCCGGCGCTCCTATGTCCTCCGACGTCTCCCTCTTCTCTCTTCTCTTGTGTGGGTATTAAACTTTCTCGGAATGGCCCGAGGTTTGCCAAGTGGCCTTGGTATAGCACCGGTAGACCGCCTGTCAAGTTTCGTGCCATTTGGAGTTCGTTTGGTACCAGCAGTTAGCAGGGTAACCAGTAAAGGCCTCTTTGTTGCAGCCCAACACCCTTCCAAAGTGGCCCAAAACCCACCAAACTCCCCTCCATGCTCTCGGTCGTTCGATCACGATCGCGTGGCCGAAAACCGCTCCTCATTTGGACTCTCCTAGCTCCCTCTACCTATATATATGTGTGCCTCCCCGAATTTTCGCGCAGATGAACCCTAGCCTCTTCCCCCGCGCGCCGCCGGACATGTCCGCCCGGCGGACGGACACGTCCACCGCCCCGCAGCCACGTCGCCCCGGCCAATAGCGGCTCGCCACCTCAGCTCCGCCGCCGCTGGCCCAATCCGAGGCCGCCACGTGTCCCCGCCGGCCTCTCTCTCTCAGCGCCGCCCGAGTCGGCGCGGGCCCATCGAGGCCCGCCCGGCCAGCAGCCAGGCTGCCGTCTCCGCGTGCCCGCCGCCCGCTCCCGCGCGCCTCCGGCGACCGCCGCCCAGCGCCCGCGCGCGCCAGCCGCGCCCGCCGGCGACCTCGCCATGGTCGGCAGCTCGCCGGCGACCTCCCTCCGCCGCCGTGCCTCGGCCCCGCCGCAGCGTCTTCCCGCGCCGCCGCCTTCTCTGCCGCCTTTGCCACGCCGCCGCTTCGCCGAAGCCGCCATGCTCACGCCGCCGCCGCCCTCCTTCGCCGAGGCGCCGCCCGCCACCACTCGCCGCCCGGCCGCCGCCATCGCCGAACCGGCGCTTCGCTCAGCCCGCGCCCCTCGGACTTCGCCGGCAGCGCCGCTCTCGCGGCGGCCGCGCGCCGCCCGCGCCGTCCTTCCCGGCGGATCCGCCCCTCGGCGCCTCTCCGTCCACCGCCCGCCATCTCGGCGAGAACTCCGGCGGATCTGGATCGAGACCAGATCCACCGGAGATGAACCAAATGGCGCCCCGTCTGGATCCCCTCGTTCGGAACATCCTCGTCCAACTTTTAGCGGGTGAGAAATCCACTTGTCCCCGATTTTGACATTTTCATGCCATATTCATTGCATCGCATCTTCGCACCGTAGCTCCGTTTTAGCGTATAATATGTAAAATTGTTCGTCTCGGCAGTACATCATTTCATTCCATTGCATCATTTGCATTTGAGCTCATATTGATGCCCGAAATGCTGTTAGAAGAGTGCTTCAGGATGTTAATCTCTTTGGCTGTTATAACTTCTGTTTTATCATTTGTGCCATGATTTATGTGTGCATCCTATGAGTATGAGCTCTACATGAATGTTGGACTAGGCCATGCCATCTTTCAGGGTGTTGACCTTGTATTTTTGTGAGTTGTGTGCTGAGTGTATCAAGCTTGTAAAGTAGGGCGATTCTTTGTTCTTTGTTTTCTGGCAGATTCTGTTATATTTTGTTGCTATGTTAACATGCTTCCACTAATCATTCTATGCATAATCTGGAGATGCTCTATAAACATGTTTTGATATACATGTCATGCTCTATCCATTCATGCCCTTGGTTGCAATTATAGCCTGCTGGAACATGTTCATTTCTTGCTCCAAAGTTGCTTGAAAATGTTTCCTAACAGATTGTTTGCATGAGAGTCAATTTTCACGAGGTCGTTGTAGTTGATCCGTGTATCCTATGAACTTGCTCTTGCCATGCTTAGCTTCATAAACATGCCTTCTTGCTGTTGGTTGCCTTGCCATGCCATGTATTGCTCTGTAGTGAGTGGTTCGAGCTCACGAACATGCCTACTTATTGTTGTTCCTGCCATGTTTAAATCTGTAATAAAACTTGCTATGTTTACATGGGTGCCATCATATCCTCTAGTCCTTTTTGGCTTATGGTCAGTAAGGGTCTTTTGATATATGCTATTAGTAGATTCATGCCATGCCTTTGTTTGCCATGATAAGTTCCTGTAACATGTTGTTTGATAGCTCTAAACATTGCAACCTGATGTTATTTCTGCTAAAGTCTAAAATTGTTATTACTTGCAATATCTCCATGTCATTTTGAGCATGTTCTAGTTGTTTCTGGAGATAGCTCAGTGTTCATGTTTTGATATGCTTTACCTGTACTTCATGCCCATGCCTTTTGTTATTATGTTGGGATGCTGTAGCTGTTGTCTTGATGCTTGCAAGATGCCTAGAAGCTGTTTTGGACAGATTGTTGCTATGACTTGTATAGTGTGTGTTGCACCGTTGCTCCGTTTTGAGTGTGCTCTATATGAAACTTGCTTGTTTTTGCATGTAGTGCCATATTATCATGTTGCATCCTTGTTTTGGTGTGTTTGCTTGATGTTTGGGTGCATTTTGCATCGATGCCATGTTTAACTTGTTTTGCTCATATCTTCTAGACCGTAGCTCCAAATCTAATGAACTTTATATGTAACTTGACTAGAATTTCGTGTAGATTCTCTTGGTGCATCTTAACTTGCTGTTTAACAACTTCAACATAATGTTTATTCAGTTCTGGACCAATTTCGAAATTTGCACATGAGGACTTACCGGAATTGTTATATGTTGTTCCCGGCCTCATTTAAACTTGCCTTGATGTGTTGCTCTTGTATGCATCTTCTCTTGCCATGAGTAGCTTCATGTAGCATTGTCATGCATCATGCTTGTTATGCATCATGTCTTGTTCATGTGTGGTGTGTTTACTATGCTGTGTGCTTCTTCTTGTTAGTTCCTGTTTCGTTGCGATCGTGAGGATTCGTTCGTCTACGGTTGGTTCGGCCTCATCCGTTTCATCTTCTTCATGGACTCGTTCTTCTTCCTTGCGGGATTTCAGGCAAGATGACCGCTACCCTGGATCTCACTACTATCATTGCTATGCTAGTTGCCTCGTTCTTTGCTATGCTGCGCTACCTATTACCTGTTTGTCCAGCCATCCCATGTTGCCATGAACCTCTAACCTTTGACACCTTTCCTATGCAAATCGTTGCTTGGCTATGTCACCGCTTTTGCTCTGCCCTTCTTATAGCGTTGCTAGTTGCAGGTGAAGTTGAAGATTTCTCCATGGTGGACAGGATTTTTGTTGGGATATCACAATATCTCTTATATTTTTTAATGCATCTATATACTTGGTAAAGGGTGGAAGGCTCGGCCTTATGCCTGGTGTTTTGTTCCACTCTTGCCGCCCTAGTTTCCGTCATACCGGTGTTATGTTCCCGGATTTTGCGTCCCTTACGCGGTCGGGTGATTTATGGGACCCCCTTGACAGTTCGCTTTGAATAAAACTTGTCCAGCAAGGCCCAACATTGACTTTTACCATTTGCCTCACCACCACCTACTTTTTCCCTTGGGAGTCGCTCTCTCGAGGGTCATCTTTATTTCAGCCCCCCCGGGCCAGTGCTTGTCTAAGTGCTGGTTCGAACCGAGTAGACTGCGGGGCCCCCTCGGGGCAACTCGAGGTCTGGTTTTACTCGTAGGATGTCTCATCCGGTGTTGCCCTGAGAACGAGATATGTGCAGCTCCTATCGGGTTTGTCGGCGCATCGGGCGGCTTTGCTGGTCTTGTTTTACCATTGTCGAAATGTCTTGATGTACCGGGATACCGAGTCTGATCAGAGTGTCTCGGGTGAAGGTCTATTCCTTCGATGATCGCGAGAGCTTGTCATGGGCTAAGTTGGGACACCCCTTCAAAGTTTAAACTTTCGAGAGCCGTGCCCGCGGTTATGTGGCAGATGGGAATTTGTTAATGTCCGGTTGTAGATAACTTGACACTTGATCCGAATTAAAACGCATCAACCGAGTGTGTAGCCGTGATGGTCTCTTCTCGGTGGAGTCCGGGAAGTGAACACGGTTTCTGTGTTATGTTTGACGTAAGTAGGTGTTCAGGATCACCTCTTGATCATTGCTAGCTTCACGACCGTTCCGCTTGTTCTCTTCTCGCTCTTATTTGCGTATGTTAGACACCATACTTGCTTAGTCGCTGCTGCAACCTCACCACTTTACCCCTTCCTTTCCCATTAAGCTTTGCTAGTCTTGATACCCATGGTAATGGGATTGCTGAGTCCTCGTGGCTCACCAGATACTTCCAAAACCAGTTTGCAGGTGCCTATGTTGCCGAGTAGGTGACACAATCAAGCTCAAGGAGGAGCTCGTTGAAGATCTTGTCCTTTGTGTTGTTTCGTTCTAGTTGATCAGTAGTGGAGCCCTGTTGGGGTTGATCGGGGACCGTTTGTCGCATTTGGGGTTCTTCTTTTATTTTGGTTCCGTAGTCGGACCTTGATTGTATCTGGATGATGTAATGCTTTATCCATGTAATTGTGTGAAGTGGCGATTGTAAGCCAACTATGTATCTCTTTCCCTTATGTATTACATGGGTTGTGTGAAGATTACCTCACTTGCGACATTGCTTTCAATGCGGTTATGCCTCTAAGTCGTGCTTCGACACGTGGGAGATATAGCCGCATCGAGGGCGTTTAAACGCTTGAGGTGGGAGATCTCGTCGTGAGGCAGGTGCTCTCCAGGGAAGGGCCGCACAAACTCTCCCCCATGTGGGAGGGCCCGTTTAGGATTGCCCATGTCTCCAGGTCTAGCGTCGTGCGCTTGGAGACACAGGATGGGATCCCCATCCAGAACACCTGGAACATCCAGCACCTCCAGAAGTTCTACCCATGAATGAAGGCTCACACCTGTGAAGGTCTCTGCTCGTGACACTCTCACGTAATAATGAGTGCGGCTGTACATGCCCCGGTGTCTCCTGAGCGTCACCCGCGGGCCTCACGGGGGCTCCCTCCCACGTCCTAGTGGCAGCACTTAGCTCTGCGCTGGTGAGAAGACAAGACTAGGTGCCGGGCGCGGCTATTCATTTGCTTGCTTTCTGTAGTTGGTTTGCAGTCTTTTAATGAATTTGGAATTTTCGTGTTTCGATTCGCCAAGTTGGGTTTTCTCTCCTCTCGCTCAACTCATTCTTCGCCTTGGCCAGGAAAGGGCGGCAGTTTCTCATCGCTCTTCCTCGCGTGCCCCGCGCATGGGGGCTAGGCAGGTGTGTGCGCTCAGTGCGCCTACCCACTCGCAAGCACACCTCGCTGAAACCCCATTGCCCCAGTGCTTCAGCTTTCTTAATCCTCGCGAGACATCCTCGATCGAGCTCGTGAGCATGTGCGCCCTCTCATGTCCGCGCCCCTCGGGCAGCGCAACGTAGTGCGTTAAGCCGCAACTAAGCCTGTCGTAGGGCGCTCACCCAAGGAAGAACGAGTTGCCCCATTAAAGCTTTTTCTTTAAAAAAGTCTGCAGCATCTCTATGGCATCTCCCGAGACCTACAACACCTCCTGAGATCGGTGGCCCCCGAGTCATCAGGGAAGGGGCTTCGCCAGGCATCAAGGGCCGCGCCCCCGCGAGGTGGGAAGCTGCCTCAAGCATGTCAAGCTAAGTTACCCTACCCGTGCCTACCTAGAATACAAATATCATGATACAACATTAAGATAATAAGCATAGCATAAAGGTCATAACTGCCAAAGTTCATTACACACCCTAGCGGGGCTCCCTACTTTTTTCAAATTGTAGAAGAAAGGAAAGGTTAAACAAAAGCGGCCCGCAAGACTGCACGGGGTCCCGAAGCCAAGCTCGGCAGCCCCGAGCTCAGATCGGGCCCTCCTCCTGCTTCACCGAGGCGTGGTGGCAAGACGATCCGCTGCATTCCTCGATGCGAGCTCGGCGGCGCGGAGGTTGGTCGTAGCCGCCGTTGCTGGAGCTCTCGCCCAACAAAGAGCTGCCGCTGCGGGAGGAAGTGTGGACGTCAACAAGGCCAAGCTCACCCTTGTCGCCAGCGCGGCCGACGTCAAGGCCAAGCTCATCGTCCCTGCCACCGTCTTCTAGGCAGCACCTCACGCGGCGGCTGTCTTCCCTGAACACCCTCACGAAGAGGGTCGCAAGGCCATCGTACTTGAAGTGGAGGGTGCCCCTACCGCTCGGGCCTCATGCGCGGGCAAACACCTGCTAGCCGTGGGCCAGGACCATGCTGCCTGTAGCGGTGACCGCAATCCCAACCCACAAGGCCCTGCTGCAGCAACCGTCAGCCTGGAGCGAGAGGCTTTCGAGCCCCGAGGTCGGCAACTCGCCGGTGAAGAAGCGTGGAAGCCTGAGCAAGGTGACGACGGGCCTCTCGGACCATACCACGAACTCCTAGAGCGCAACCATCGAGGGGAAGCGCGGTCGAGGAGGACGGGCTACCATGGCGCGCCTCCCCTCGTCACAGGGGCTGCCCCGTGGCCGGGGGCCCCTGCCGCAAGAAGAAGCACCACCGCGGACCGCAAGGGAGATGCCGACTCCTAGAGAAGCGCGCCTATGCTCCCTGGGGGCCCCCGCCGGGGTCGCGGCATGCTTGCATGGATGGCTGCGGCCCCTCTTGGGTGGTGGCGAAGCTGGCCCCTCCTTAGGGGCCTTATGTCGGTGTCAAAACCGGCGGATCTCGGGTAGGGGGTCCCGAACTGTGCGTCTAGGCGGATGGTAACAGGAGACAAGGGACACGATGTTTTTACCCAGGTTCGGGCCCTCTTGATGGAGGTAAAACCCTACTCCTGCTTGATTGATATTGATGATATGGGTAGTACAAGAGTGGATCTACCACGAGATTAAAGAGGCTAAACCCTAGAAGCTAGCCTATGGTATGATTGTTCTTCGTCCTATGGACTAAAACCCTCCGCTTTATATAGACACCGGAGAGGGCTAGGGTTACACAGAGTCGGTTACAATGGTAGGAGATCTACATATCCGTATTGCCAAGCTTGCCTTCCACGCCAAGGAAAGTCCCATCTGGACACGGGATGAAGTCTTCAATCTTGTATCTTCATAGTCTTGGAGTCCGGCCGATGATGATAGTTCGCTATCCGGACACCCCTAGTCGAGACTCCTCGGTAGCCTCGAACCGGGCTTCAATGACGGCGAGTCCGGCGCGTATTGTCTTCGGCATTGCAAAGGCGGGTTCCTCCTCGAATAATTCATAGAAGATAGCGAACACCGTGATAGTGTCGGCTCAGTAAAATAAATTCCACATACCACCGTAGAGAATAATATTTGCACAAGTTCAATCTGTTGGCGTATTTTGTGGCGTGACGTCACACCACTACCAAGCCTTTACTTGAATCGTTTTATTATACCATCTCAGCACGTTTAGCGGCGGTTTCTTGGCACGTCTTGTCGAAGCGAGATCGTGCCCCTTATTCAGATTCCCATCAATACGGACGTGGGTAACCCAACCGCGCTGAGGAGTCTGGACTAGAAATGTCCGGACAACGGACTATCAATATCCGCCGGACTCCCATACTACGAAGATAGAAGATTGAAGACTCCGACTCGTGTCCGGAAGGTACTTTCCTTGGCGTGGAAGGCAAGCTTGGCGATACGGATATGTAGATCTCCTACCATTGTAACCGACTCTATGTAACCCTAGCCTCTCCGGTGTCTATATAAACCGGAGGGCTTTAGTCCGTAGGACGAACATTACATCTCAACAATCATACCATAGGCTAGCTTCTAGGGTTTAGCCTCCTTGATCTCGTGGTAGATCCACTCTTGTACTACCCATATCATCAATATTAATCAAGCAGGACGTAGGGTTTTACCTCCATCGAGAGGGCCGAACACAGGTAAAAACATTGTGTCCCTCGTCTCTGTTACCATCCGCCTAGGCGCACTGAGTTCGGGACCCCTACCGAGATCCGCGGTTTGACACGACATTGGTGCTTTCATTGAGAGTTCCTCGTGTCATCACCGATAGGCTCGATGGCATCTTCAACCATCAACGCTGCTGTCGGTGAGACTTTTCTCCCGGACGAGATCTTAGATGTTGGCGGCTTTGCACTGCGGGCCAACTCTCTCGGCCATCTGGAGCAGATCGAAAGCTACGCCCCTGGCCGTCAGGTCAGATTCGGAAGATTAAACTTCACGGCCGATGACCGCGGAGACTTGATCTTCGACAGACTCGAGCCACAGCCAAGCGCGCGCACTGCGACGATGGGCATGATCTAGCTCTGCCGCCGGACAGTGCTTTGGTGGCGCTTTTCGGATCGCTTGGCTACTATCCGGGCCGATTGCCCATATCGAGGCGGTGGATGACGCCGCCCGGGGCTTCAACATCCACGGCGATGGGCGAATACGATCTTGTCCTTTTCGAAAATCGTGATCGGCGCGGACTCCTCGCGGACTCCGAGCCTCCAGCGCCCTGCCAATTAATCCGGATTAGGCGCCGGTTATGGAATTCACCGCCGCGGACATCTTCGGCTTTCGCCTTTTGGCGATATCCTGAATTCCTGAAGCATCCTCGCTATCGGGAGAGTCTGGCGGACTGCGGCGGGATGGTTGGAGTTCGGACGACGAAGAAATTGAGCCCACCCACCACCCACTTTGTAGCCTTTGTCGAGATTTAACCGACATGCTAGACTACGACTCGATGACATCGGCGCCATGGGCGGCGATGCGAAGACAAACAGAACCGGTGCCTACAGAGCGCTGGAAACCACCTCGTCATATAGCGTATACATAGTGGATACCCGAAAGAAGGAAGGGGCGAAAAAGCAGCGGAGGCAAACTCTTTAAAGAAGCAGCCCAAACGCCGGCGTCAGCGGCGCCACTCTAAATCCCGCCACAGCAAGAACATAGATTCCGGCATAGGAAACAACAATACCCCAGAAAGTGCCGAAGACAACCCCCTCCAGCAAGACTCGGCGCAGAGGGCGAAGCAAGCCCTCACGGAGGCGGCAGACAAAAAGGTTGAGGATCATAACAATATACCTCCCTCCGAAGGCGAAACAAGCTTCAATGACGACGAACTCGTCGGCGCCAAGAACCCGTCGAACAAGAGCTCTTTAAGCGCGGGCTCATCGCTTCTGAAGAAGCACGAAGAAGGAAAACGGAAGCTCAAAACAGCGGAAGACACGCTCCGAATAAGATGGAGCAAAGTACTCAAAACCGTGATAAATCTGTAATGGCCACAAATCGAAGAGCTACCCAGGCGTAAGCTGCTTCGAAATTCACGAGGAGGCCATAGAGCCCCCACCGTCAATGGCCCAGCCAGTCCATATCTGGACCCAAAAAAAAGCCCCAAGCAAAGCAACCGTCAAGTGTCCGGCGATAGCAGCACCTACAAGTGCAGGCGCCGCACCCACTATGTTTCACCGACGAGGTCTTGGATCATGAATTCCCAGCAGGGTTTAAACCCATAAACATAGAGGCCTACGATGGAACAACAGACCACAGAGTGCGGATAGAAGATTATATCTGCATATACATATGGCGGAGGAGGCGATCTCCACGCCATAAAATACCTACCCCTCAAGCTCAAAGGGCCAGCCGTCATTGGCTCAAAAGCCTCCCGAGAAAACACTTGTTGGAAGTTGGGAAGAGCTCGAGGAAGCGTTTAGAGCAAATTTTCAAGGGACTTATGTCCGTCCTCCGGATCTGAGATGATTTAAGTCATATAACTCAACAGCCGGAGAGTCGGTATGAAATTCGGAACAGGTTTCTTACCAAAAGAACCAAATAGTCATTGTCCGGGATTTGAAGCCTTAGCAGCTTTCAAACACAATGTCCGAGATGAATGGCTTGCCGGGCACCTAGGTCAAGAAGAAACCGAGGACAATGACCGCATTAACAAGCCTCATGACCCGCTTACGTGCGGGAGAGGATAGCTGGCTAGCAAGAAGACACTAGCGACCCAAGTACATCGAGATAAGAGATGGAAGCGGAAAATCACGGCGCAGAAAGGAGCAGCGCCGGAATAAAGAGAAAGGCCAAAAGAGCACGGCAGTTAACGCCGGATTTAAAAGCTCACGACCCAATCATAAAATTCAGCCCCTCAAGGATGACAGTGACGAACTGTCTAACCTACATAAAATTCTGGGTCGGATATGTCAAATCCACAGTACCCGGAAGGCCATAAATCACACCCACAGGGATTGCTGGTTTTCAAATAGTCCGGCTGATTAAGCGCCCGAACACAAAGGGCTCGGCAGCGTCAGCGAAGAAGATAAACCCGCCCGGCGGGGCATCGGAAAACAAAGACTTTCCCACAAAGGGTCAAAGCGATAAACTCACGTCATGTGAGGACACGGAAAAACAGTCGCGGCACTTTCTAAAAGAGCTCGCGCGGTCCAGCCAACAAACCATAGAGATTGGATATCAAAACCAATCACTTTCGACCACTGGACTACTCGAAGCGTCAAAGCAGGGGCGGACTCCCCGATATTGAATCCGATCATAGGCGGATTACAATTCACAAACGCCCTAATGGGCGGAGGCGGTGACTTAAACCTGCTATATTCAAACATAGTCCGTCGGATGGGGATAGACCACCGCCAAAATTGACACAGCCGCACTTCCTTCAAAGGTGGCGCGGGCCCTTGAGCCAAGTGCACAGGCTCGGTATTACTAGAAGTCGTGTTGGATCGCGAACAACTTTCAACGCGAAAAATTAATTTTCCATATCGTCCCATTTAAAAGTGAATATCAAGCCTTTGTTGGGACGAAGGGCTTTTATCGCTTCAACGCCATACCGCATTCGCGTCCCTTACACTTAGGGTGCCGGTCCACATGGCGCCATTTCAGGTCAGGGTCACTTAAAGACCCCGGGCTCGGATAGACGAATCCGGACTCAGCAGGCTAGAGGCTCCCTAGCCGCATACCCCTTCACAAGGGCCCGCGCGCACAACTGACCGTGGTTTCATATAAACCTTGCTTTGATTATTTATATTTATTCCTTTTGCATATTTTTCGCACGAACTGTTTCTAAAAACTAAACGTTCCTCTTTTTCTATAGATGAACAACGTGCTTACCCGTCCAGGATAACGGCGCAACAGAGACACAGGCGCAGACGTGCAGTAGGGACCCGTTGCAAGGATTCTTTTCAGATTAAGACCCTGCATAGACCTTTTTATCACTGTCTCTTGTTGTTACTCTCCACTGGCTTCTTCCTATAGCCAAAGCGGAGCCTGACGCTTTGGCATCGGCCGCGTCAGAAGATCATGCCTGTACCTGGACACTAGGGGCTTAGGGCATAATTCCGCCTGTTATTATAAAGTCCGAACACCTTCGGGAGTGTTCGGCATCTCGAGTTAGGCATTATATGCATCAGCTCCGAATCATGTCTTTGGTCAAATGTTGGGTTTGCCCGGCTCCTGTGTTTTGCTGCCTTATGTTCCGTATCATCGGCTAGCGGAACCGGAGAACTCTGCGATTGTGCCCAGTTCGGCTGGCGAGCACCTCGATGAAAGCGAAAACTGATCATCATGATGCAGCGAGAGTCTGGTCAGCCACTCGATCGACTATCGGAATGTTTAGAATTCCCCGCTTTGAGGAAGGACCGTTTCTCGGTCAGGCACATACGCACCCCGAATCCGGAGATGCGCGGTGTCATCAGGGGCTATATCGTAGCCCCACCCTCGAGCTCCACTGGCTAAGTGAAAGAGATAAAGCATTATAGTCCGGATTGCCACGTTCGCTACGCTATCACCTCCTTATAACAGGACCGAGACATCGGATTAAGTGTGAAAACGCACCACTTTGCGAACACCCCAGCACCTTGTGCAAGGGGGCTGAAGCCGAAGACTGCATCTTTCAGGTTATACACAAGTATACGTAAACGGCCGCACATGAGAAGTTTTACTACTTGGAAGCACAAGTATAAAAGGCGTTCATACTATAATCATTGATCTACAAGTTAATGCATTCAATTGAACGTTACATTTTTTGAGCACTGCGACTCTATTACACGAGCGCCACGCATAACTTCCCCGAAATAATGCTCGGCAGAAGCGGTTTCCATCGAACCCTGGCAGCAACAGCGGTGGCGTCCATCTCCGGACAACTGCGCCTTCACACGGGCGAGCCATCCGCGCGCCCTCGATGCGAGCCGACCGTTTCATCTCCTTGATGTGCGGCCTGCCCCAAGGAATTGCTGCGATGGGCGAAGTAGCTCGTCGCCTTGGACCTCTCGGCGGACATGGGCCACGATGTCGATCATGGCCAGTCCGGACATCTATTTAGTTCGGCCCATTCGCCAACCTGTCCGTCGGCGGAAGAGGGCGATCCGGTTGTGGAATTGAGACCAATATAACTCTTCCGTCTCGTGATCCCCAGCTCTGGAAGTGCTTAGCGGCATCACCTTTTCGCAGCCAAGTCCATATCGGATCCTCCGAACTCCACGGCCGCTCAAATTGAGCATACTTGGCATCCATAAACTGGCGACACATCGAAAAGGCTTGCCGGCCGCGATCTCTCGGCTTGCGCAGCTCCTCCTTCATAGCCCGCATTGCAGAGCGGGCATCCTTGGCTTCGGCGGTGGCCTTTTTTAGGTCTTCCCGCTCCGATAACCGCTCCTTTTAAAGAGCCTCATTGCGGTCGGTAGCATCCTTTACTTTCGCGGCCAATTCGGCCACCTCCGCCCTGCTTAGGCAGTGCGCTGCCTTTTCGGCTTTCAATTCCTCGGCCGCCCTTGAGGCAGCCGCGTCACTCCTTCGGGCTTGCTCCTTAGCTAGAGCAAGTTCGGCCCGAAGGTTCTCCACAGCAGCAGCACTGTCTGTAGAAACAACATATAACGTATCAGAGGCGGGGTTTGACCCACTCAATAAAACGGCTGTGGAGAACTATCTTACCTTGCGACTCGTCAAGTCGCCTATTGACAAGTGCGATGTCCTCATCTGCCACGTCAAGTTGCCGAGTTAGCTCGGCAAACTCTCTAGTCCGGATAGCTCCCGGACCATCCGCCACCTGCATAGGAACGACGGACTTCAAATAATTAGATTTCGATCCTCAGTACGCTGTCGTTGCCGACAACCTACCGAGTCTCAGGGGCTACTATCTGTACAGGGCGCATTTTTTATATGCAAAACTGTTAAAGGACAAGGGGGTGCACCATTTTCGCATACCTCAAATCCCGCCAGCAAGCTCATGGCGGCATTACGCAATCCGCTTTCAGCGGACGAAATCCTTCCAATCACCATACGCATTAACGCACGGTGATCTTCTGAAACAGATGCCCTCTCAAGCAGACTCTTCAGTCCTCCAGGCCGGACTCCGGTGGGTGCCGAACTCTCTGGCCCCTCCGGACTCAGGGACGCCCTCCGCGACGACACTTCAGGCTCGCCTGCCTCATCTGGCGGCGCTACAGACGGAGGCGTATCGCTCTCCATCATCTCCGGAAGAAGGTCCCCCGAAGATGAACTCATCTGAGAAGGTTGCAGATCCGAACTGCGAGATAAATAGTTCGGTTACCTACAGAAGCACAAATGAAGGTACTTCTTTATTAATTAACTTCCTCTTTTATACTTACGGCTCGTTGGAGAGCTGGTCCTTCGGCGATAATTGCGCGTCCGGAATCTCCCCGGACGCCGGACCCCCCGGTGAGGATTTCTTCCCACGCTTAGGGGCTTTGGCCTCCGGATCTTTGGAGGCGGTCCTCTTTTCCTTTGAAGGAGGGTTCTTGGTTCCCTCCTCTTGATCGTCCTTCGGGCAAAGTATTAGCTCCTTTATTTCCCCGTCGCTTTATACGTAGGCGCAACCTCCAACATTCTGACCAGCACGGGCTCCAGTGCGGTCTCTGGGAGGGGGGCCGGACACCTTATCAGCCTTGATCGTGCTACCCATTCCTGTAAAGAACAAAGGGTCAGGAGACGAACTTTTGAAAGGAATGCAAATGGAATGTCCGGAATCTGAGTTATTTACCTGAGTATCCGGGTGATCGCGGCTTAGACCTGCGTCCTCGGCCAAATCCGGACACGCTACCTGCGGTCCGAAGAACAGCTTGTACATCTCCGTGGGTGACACACCCATAAAATGTTGGAGAATACGAGGTCCCTCCGGATTGTACTCCCATAGACGGAGAGGACGACGTTTGCAGGGTGGAAGATGCCTGATTAGCATGACCTGCATCACCTTGATCAGGTTGATATCCCTCGTTTGGAGGTCTCGAATCCGGCCCTGCAGTGAAGGCACGTCTTCGGATGGCCCCCAGTTGAGCCCTTGGTTGACCCACGACATTAGTTGCCGTGGAGGACCCGGGCGGAATGAGGGCGGCGGCTTTTGCTTGCTGCCCCTTGGAGCAGTGATGTAAAACCACTCCTGCTGCCACAATCCCAGTTCCTCTTGGAAGGAACCTTCGAGCCACGGGGCGTCGACCTTCTTGCTTATGGTCGCCCACAAGACTCCGCTTGCGCCCCGATCATCTTCGGCTCCACCTTAAAGGTTTTCAGCCATAGGCCGAAGTGGGGGATGACGCGGAGGAAGGCTTCGCAGACAATAATAAATGCGGAGATGTGGAGGATGGACTCGAGCTAAGTCGTGGAAATCCAGCCCGTAGTAGAGCGAGAGCCCTCTCACGAAGGATCCGTCGGGAAGCCTAACCCCGACGGAGGTGAGATCTGAAGCGTACGCACGCCCGGGCTCGGGGTTGGCACGGCCTGCCTGGGGCAGCAACCTGTCTTGAAACTTCATAGGCAGTGCTTGGCCTCATGCAACTTCAATATGTCCTCCTCCGTGACGGAAGACGGCATCCACCGGCCCTGGAGGTCGGAACCGGACATTGTTGAGGATCCGAGGCGCTCGAATCTTAAGCTCTAGGTGTTGGAACTGGGAGCGGAGGAAAGATTTGATGCGGGATTGAAGAACAAGGACAGGCCTTGGTCCTCTTATAAAGGGGGAGAAATACCAAGGGCCGTCTCCATGACCGTTTGAGATTCCCCTTCGATAGAGGAGGTGTGGCGACGGGAACAGTTGGGTTACCCACGCACGTATTGATGAGGATCCCGGAATAAGGGGAACACGATCTCTGCTTCGATAAGACGTGCCAAGGAAACCGCTTCGCTAAACGTGCTGAGGTGGAGTAATAAAAAACGATTCAAACGAGGGCTTGGCTGCGGTGTGATGTCACGCCGCATAACACGTCAGCAGATTGAGCTCAGTGTATATGTTATATTCTCTCTATGTAGGAATGTGGAATTTATTTTGCAGAGCCGGACACTATCCTGGTGTTCATTATCTTCTCCAAATTATTCAAGGGAGGAACCTGCCTTGCAACGCCGAACATTATGCACGCCGGACTTATCGTCATTGAAGACTGGTTCAGGGGCTACTGAGGGAGTCCTGGACTAGGGGGTGTCCGGACAGCCGGACTATCAATATCCGCCGGACTCCCATACTACGAAGATAGAAGATTGAAGACTCCGGCTCGTGTCCGGAAGGTACTTTCCTTGGTGTGGAAGGCAAGCTTGGCGATACGGATATGTAGATCTCCTACCATTGTAACCGACTCTGTGTAACCCTAGCCTCTCCGGTGTCTATATAAACCGGAGGGCTTTAGTCCGTAGGACGAACATTACATCTCAACAATCATACCATAGGCTACCTTCTAGGGTTTAGCCTCCTTGATCTCGTGGTAGATCCACTCTTGTACTACCCATATCATCAATATTAATCAAGCAGGACGTAGGGTTTTACATCCATCGAGAGGGCCCGAACCTGGGTAAAAACATTGTGTCCCTCGTCTCCTGTTACCATCCGCCTAGACGCACAGTTCGGGACCCCCTACCCGAGATCCGCCGGTTTTGACACCGACAGCGCCCGTTGCCACACCCCCTCCATCGAAGGCGAGTTCCAAACGGTCACGGGGACGGCTCTTGGTATTGTCCATCTTTATAATGAGACCAAGGCTCGTTTCTTTTCTTCAATCCTCAATCGAATCTACCCCTCGCCCCAAGTTCCAGCACTCAGAGCTCCAGATTGAGCGCTTCGGACCTTCGACAATGTCCGGCTCCGACCTACAGGGCCGGTGGATGCCCTCTTCCGTCACGGAAGAGGACGTGCTAAAGCTGAGAGAAGCCAGGTACTTAACCTACGAGATTTCGCATAGGTTGCCTACCCAAGGGCAAGTCATTCCTACTCCCGAGCCCGGCGAGAGCGTCGTGTTCGTGTCTCACTTCGGTCGGGGTTTAGGCTTCCCGATGGATCCCTTCGTGAGGGGGCTCATGTTTTACTATGGGTTGGAATTCCACGACCTGGCTCCAGAGTCCATCCTCCATATCTCATCATTTATTGTCGTCTGTGAGGCCTTCCTCCGCGCTACCCCTCACTTCGGTTTGTGGCTCAAAACCTTCAACGTGGAGCCGAAGATGATCGAGGGCGTCTCAGAACGCCAGATTCGATCGCGCCTGTGTCCGCCATTATTCGCCGTCGTTGCCATGTCATTTGCTTGCGTGTTGCACTTTTCCATGTCATCATATGCATTTTATCATGTCATCATGTGCATTTCATTTTGCATACGTGTTCGTCTCATGCATCCGAGCCTTTTCCCCGTTGTCCGTTTTGCAATCCGGCGCTCCTATCTCACCCGGCGTCCCCTTCTTGTCTCCTTTCGTGTGTGGGTGTTAAACTTTCTCGGAATGGCCCGAGGTTGGCCAAGCGGCCTTGGTGTAGCACCGGTAGACCGCCTGTCAAGTTTCGTGCCATTTGGAGGTCGTTTGATACTCCAACGGTTAACCGGGTAACCGCGAAAGCCCTCTTTGAGTTGCAGCCCAATAACCCTTCCAAAGTGGCCCAAAACCCATCTAACTCCCCACCATGCTCTTGGTCGTTCGATCACGATCGCGTGGCCGAAAACCGCTCCTCATTTGGACTCTCCTAGCTCCCTCTACCTATAAATATGCCCTCCCCTTCCATTTGTCGCGGATGAATTCTCCCCCCGAAACCCTAGCCCCGCTCCTCTCGCCCGCCGGACACGTCCGATCTGGACCGGACGTGTCCGCCCGCCGCCCGCAGCCAATCGGCCGCCGACAAGTGGCGCTCCTCGCCGCCACCGCCGCCAGCCCGCCGGGCCCGCCTCACAGCCCTTGGCCGCCGCCGCCGCTTGCGCTGGCGCCTCCGGCCCGTCGCCGCTCGCCTCGCGCGGCGCTCCTTGCGCCCTGCCGCCCGCCCGGCGGCCTCGCCTCGAAGCCGCCGACCCAGCAGCGCCGCCGCCGCCGACCTCGCCGCGCCTCCGCCCGTCGCCGCCTCTCCGCTGGCTTCGCTCCAGCCCGCCGCCGTCCGCCCGGCGTGCTCCGCCGCCCGCTGGCGGCGCACCTCCAGCGCCCGCCGACCTCGCCGCGCCCACCCTCGCCGCCAGATCCCACCGCCGCCTCGCCTGCTTCGCGCCCGCCAGCCCGCCTCCGCCCGATCCGCGGGATTCGGCCGAGGCCCCCTCGCCGGATCTGCCGCCCCGCCGGCGAACCTCCTCGCCGGAGCCGTCGCCTCGCCGCCCGGGTCTTCCTCCGCCTCGACCCCGGCCCGGTCTGGACCCGCTCTTCGACCCGACCCGTTTCGCGCTCGATCCGCGTTGACCCCGAGGTGGTTTTTTTTTTCACTAAGTCCCAGGATTTTTGCATTAACATGCCATGTTCATCGCATCACATCTCTGCATCCGTAGCTCCGTTTCGTGCGTATAATATGTCAAATTGTTCGTCTCGACGAGTAGATCATTTCATTCCATTGCATAATTTTCATTTGAGCTCATCTTGATGCCCGAAATGCTGTTGGAAGAGTGCATGTTGATGTTAATCTGCTGAAACTGTTATAACTTGCTCATTTATCATTTTTGCCATGATTGATGTGTGCATCCTATGAGGTTGATGTCTACATGAATGTTGATATATGCCATGCCATATTTCCAGGGGTGCCAACCATGTATTTTTGTGAGTTGTGTGCTGAGTGTATCAAGCTTGTTAAGTAGGTTAGTTGCTGTTGCTGTTTTCCTGACAGATTCTGTTGTATTTTGTTGCTATGTTAACATGCTTCTACTAATCATTCTATGCATAATCTGGAGATGCTCTATAAACATGTTTTGATCTACATATCATGCTCTATCCATTCATGCCCTTGGTTGCAATTATAGCCTACTAGAACATGTTGTAAACTTGCTCCAAAGTTGCTTGAAAATGTTGCTGTCAGCCTGTTAACATTAAGTTCACTTGTTCCCATGTGTTTTCCTAGTGATCCATGCACCCTATGAACTTGATCTTTCCATGCTTAGCTTCATAAACATGTCTTCTTACTGTTGGTTGCCTTGCCATGCCATGTATTGCTCTGTAGTGAGTGGTTCAAGCTCAAGAACATGCCTACTTATTGTTGTTCCTGCCATGTTTGAATCTGTAATATAACTTGCCATGTTTACATGGGTGCCATCATATTTTCCGTGCCCTTTTGGCTCATGGTCAGTAAGGGACTTTTGATCTATGCTTTTAGTAGATTCATGCCATGCCTTTGTTTGCCATGATAAGTTCCTGTAACATGTTGTTTGATCGCTCTAAACATTGCAACCTGATGTTATTTCCTGATAAGTCTGAAACTGTTATTATTTGCATTATCTCCATGTCTTTTTGAGCATGTTCTAGTTGTTTCTGGAGATAGCTCAGTGTTCATGTTTTGTTATGCTTTACCTGTACTTCATGCCCATGCCTTTTGTTATTATGTTGGGGTGCTGTAGCATATTGTTTTGATGCTTGCAAGATGCCTAGTTGCTGTTATGGACAGATTGTTGTTATGACTTGTATAGTGTGTGTGTGTTGCACCGTTGCTCCGTTTTGAGTGTGCTTTATATGAAACTTGCTTGATTTTGCATGTAGCTTCATATTATCATGTTGCATCCTTGTTTTGGTGTGTTTGCTTGGTGTTTGTATGCATTTTGCATCAATGCCATGTTTAACTTGTTTTGCTCATATCTTCTAGGCCGTAGCTCCGAATCTAATGAACTTTATATGTAACCTGACTAGAATCTCGTGTAGATCATCTTGGTGCTCTTTAACTTGCTGTTTAACAACTTCAACTTAAGGTTTGTTCAGATCTGGACCAATTTCGAAATTTGCATATGAGGACTTACCGGAATTGTTATATGTTGTTCCCGGCCTCATTTAAACTTGCCTTGATGTGTTGTTCATGTTTGCATCATCTCTTGTCATGAGTAGCTTCATGTAGCCTTTTCATGCATCATGCTTGTTGTGCATCATGTCTTGTCTATGTGTGGTGTGTTTACCTATGTTGTGTGCTTCTTCTTGTTAGTTCCTGTTTCGTTGCGATCGTGAGGATTCGTTCGTCTACGATTCGTTCGACTACTCCTGTTCGTCTTCTTCATGGACTCGTTCTTCTTCCTTGCGGGATTTCAGGCAAGATGACCGCTACCCTGGATCTCACTACTATCATTGCTATGCTAGTTGCTTCGTTCTATCGCTATGCTGTGTTACCTATCTTTTGCTCTTCAAGCCTCCCAAATTGCCATGAATCTCTAACCTTTGACACCATTCCTAGCAAACCATTGCTTGGCTATGTTACCGCTTTGCTCAGCCCCTCTTATAGCGTTGCTAGTTGCAGGTGAAGTTGAAGATTTCTCCATGGTGGACAGGGTTTATGTTGGGATATCACAATATCTCTTATATTATTAATGCATCTATATACTTGGTAAAGGGTGGAAGGCTCGGCCTTATGCCTGGTGTTTTGTTCCACTCTTGCCGCCCTAGTTTCCGTCATACCGGTGTTATGTTCCCGGATTGTGCGTTCCTAACGTGGTCGGGTGATTTATGGGACCCCCCTGACAGTTCGCTTTGAATAAAACTTGTCCAGCAAGGCCCAACTTTGGTTTTACCATTTGCTTCACCACCACATATATTTTTCCCTTGGGAGTCGCTCTCTCGAGGGTCATCTTTATTTTAGCCCCCCCGGGCCAGTGCTTGTCTAAGTGCTGGTCTGAACCGGGCAGACTGCGGGGCCCCCTCGGGGCAACTCGAGGTCTGGTTTTACTCGTAGGCTGACCTATCCGGTGTTGCCCTGAGAACGAGATATGTGCAACTCCTATCGGGATTGTCGGCGCATCGGGCAGTTTTGCTGGTCTTGTTTTACCATTGTCGAAATGTCTTGTAAACCGGGATTCCGAGACTGATCGGGTCTTCCTGGGAGAAGGTCTATTCCTTCGTTGATCGCGAGAGCTTGTCATGGGCTAAGTTGGGACACCCCTGCAGGGTTTAAACTTTCGAGAGCCGTGCCCGCGGTTATGTGGCAGATGGGAATTTGTTAATGTCCGGTTGTAGATAACTTGACACCAGATCCGAATTAAAACGCATCAACCGTGTGTGTAGCCGTGATGGTCTCTTCTCGGCGGAGTCCGGGAAGTGAACACGGTTTCTGTGTTATGTTTGACGTAAGTAGGTGTTCAGGATCACCTCTTGATCATTGCTAGTTGACGACCGTTCCTTTGTTTCTCTTCTCGCTCTCATTTGCGTATGTAGTCACCATATATGCTTAGCGGCTGCGGCAACCTCACCACTTTATCCCTTCTTTACCCATTAAGCTTTGCTAGTCTTGATACCCATGGTAATGGGATTGCTGAGTCCTCGTGGCTCACCAGATACTTCCAAAACCAGTTTGCGAGGTGCCTATGTTACCGAAGGCGGTGGCGCAACCAAGCTCAAGGAGGAGCTCGATGAAGATCTTGTTCTTTGTGTTGTTTCGTTTGAGTTGATCGAAGAGTGGAGCCCAGTTGGGGTCGATCGGGGACCTTGTCGCATTTGGGGTTCTTCTTTTATTTTGGTTCCGTAGTCGGACCTTGATTGTATCTGGATGATGTAATGCTTTATTCATGTAATTGTGTGAAGTGGCAATTGTAAGCCAACTATGTATCTCTTTCCCTTATGTATTACATGGGTTGTGTGAAGATTACCTCACTTGCGACATTGCTTTCAATGCGGTTATGCCTCTAAGTCGTGCTTCGACACGTGGGAGATATAGCCGCATCGAGGGCGTTACAGCGTCAAGCAGAGTGTGTTCGGGCGGTTGTAAGCAAGAGGGCCGATGTGCCATGGCCCGAGGGCTCTTTCCAGGAAGAGCTCGGTTTGTGGCAACAAGAGTGGTTCTATATTACTGCTCCCAGGGGTAGCAGGCAGAAGCCGCCACCCGTCTTTCGCTCGGGCCCTCCACAACGGCTGATGTCATGGGTCAATAAAGGGCTTAACTGGGGGCCGTCAAAGGACATACCCCTATTGTAGGGCCGGATTCGAGACCTCCAAGAGAGGGAGATCAATCTGGTCGTAGTGATGCAGGTTATGCTGATTCGACGTCTTCTGCCCTGCAAACGTCGCCCCCTCCACTTGTGGGAATTCAATTCGGAGGGACCACGAGCTCTCCAACACTTCATGGGTACGACACCCGTGGAGATGTACAAGCTGTTCTTCGGATCACAAGAGATGTGTCCGGACTTGACCGAGGACGCCGGCCTAAGCTGCAATCGCCCGGATACTCGAGTAAGTAACCCTGTGTCCAGACATATCGTCCATTTGTTTATCATGGATTTGCCTTTTAACCAGCTATCCCTTGGGCGAGGAGTGGATAGCGCAAGCAAAACGATCGGTGTCCGGCCCCCTCCGGAGACCACACGGATCGGTGTTGGTCAAGATCTTTGGAGGTTGCGCCTTCGGATGAGGGCGAAGGGGAAAACAGAGAAACTATCGCCTACACTGAGGAGGCTTTCAAGAAAGGGGGGATCGAGAATCCCTCCTTCCAGGGGGAGAAGAGGACCGCTTCCGAAGATCCGGAGGCTAAGGCCTCAAAGCGGGGGAAGAAATCTTCGCCGGAGGGTCCTGCGCCAGGAGAAGCCCCGGCCGCACTATCTCCCCAGAGGAATCAACCCTCCAGCGAGCCGTAAGTAGAAAAAGGGGAGTTTTGTAATAAGGGACATCCCTATTATTTCTTCTGAGGATAACCGAAGTTTTTACCTTGTAGTTCGGATCTCCGCCCTTCTCAGCTGAGCTCATCTTCGGGGGACCTTCGTCCGGAGATGATGGAGAGCGAGACGCCTCCATCTGCCGCACCGTCAGGTGGGGCGTATGACCCTGAGGTGTCGTCACGGAGGGTCTCCCCGAGTCCGGCGGGGCCGGAGAATTCGGCACCAACTGGTGTACGGCCGGAGGAGCTGAAGGATCTGCTCGAGAGGGCGTCTATCTCAGAAGATTACCGTACATCGATGAGTACGGTGATTGAAAGAATTTCATCCGCTGAGGGCGGGTTGCATGATGCCGTCAGAAGTCTACTGGCGGGTTTTGAGGTACGTAAAAATGACATACCTTTTGACAGTTTTGCACATAGAGTGCGCCATGTATAGATAGTAGCCCCTGAGACTCGGTATGTCGTCAAAAGCGACAGCGTGCTGAGGATCATAATCTCAGTTATTAATTCTCGCCTTTCCTATGCAGGTGGCAGATCGTCCGATGGCCAGCCGGAATGATGGAGTTGCCGAGCTAAAGCGGCAACTCGACGTTGCGGATGCGGACATCGCTGGTCAATAAACGACTTGACGAGTCGCAAGGTAGGTTGTTTCTCCGTGGTCACCTAGTAAGGGAGCTGATGCCTACTCCTTACAACATGTATGCTTAATGCAGATGGTGCCGCTGCTATGGAGGACCTTCGGGCAGAGCTTGCTCGAGCCAAGGAGCAGGCCAGAAGGAGTGATGCGGCTGCCTCGAAGGCTGCCGAAGAGCTAAAAGCCGAAAAGGCTGCTCACTGCCGAAGCAGGGAGGAGATGGTCGGAATGGCCGTGAAGCTGAAGGACGTTATGGACTGCTATGAGGTTCTTGAAAAGGAACGCCGAGCGGAGCAAGAGGACCTGAAGAAGGCCACCGCCGAAGCCAAGGATGCCCGTTCTACAATGAGGGCTATAAAGGAGGAGCCACGTCAGGCCGGAGACATTGCGGCTGGAAAGCCCTTTCTGCTGCGTAGGAAGTTCACAGATCAGAAGTATGCTCAGTTGGGCCAGCTGTGGGGTGCGGAGGATCCTTATCTGGATTTGGCGGCGAAGTCGGCGGATGCGGTTGTGCACTTCCGAAGCCAAAAGGATCACGAGATGGAAGAGCTTTTTTGGTCTCAATTCCATAGTCCCGAGCGTTCACTTCCATTGACCGATCGGTTGGCTGAGTGGGCTGAGCTGAACAGATTGTCCGGATTTGCCATGACAGATGTAGTGGCTCATCTGTGGCCGGATAGGCCCAAGCCGAAGAGTTATTTTGGCTTATTGCAGCAATTCCTTGGGGCGGTGCCGCATATCAAGGCGATAAAGCGGTCGGCATGCATAGAGGGTGCACGGATGGCTCTCGCCCGTGTTAAGACATACTGGGCGGGGATGGATGCCACCGATGTTGCATCCCGGGGTCCGGACGAGAGCCGGTTACCCGCCGAGCACTATTTTGGGGAAGTCCTGCATGGCGCTCGTTTAATAGAGTCGCAGTGCTCGAAAAATGTTATGTTCAAATGACATGTATGATTTGTAAAACCATATTCATAATATAAGCGCCTTTTATACTTGTGCGTTTAAGTATTTAAATATCTCCTGTGCGGCCGTTAATGTACACGTATATATAACCTAAAAGATGGCAGTCTTCGGCTTCAGCCCCCACGCACATGGTGCGGGGGTGTTTGCAAAATAGCGCATTTTCACACTTAATCCAACGTCTTGGTCCTGTGAAGGAGGTGGTAGCGTAGCAAACTAGGCAACCGGACTATAATGCTTTATCACTTTCACTTAGCCATAGGAGTTCGAAGGTGGGGCTACGATATAGCCCCTAGGGGCACCGCGTTCTCGAATTGGGCGGCGTATGTGCTGACCGAAGCGGTCCTTCGTCAGCGGAATTCTAGACATTCCGGTGGTCGATCGAGTGGTTGACCAGTCTCTCGCTATATCATGACAGTTAGTTTTCGGCTTTCTATACCGAGGTGCTCGCCCGACCGAACCGGGACACAATCGCAGTAGTTCTCCTGGTGCCACGCTAGCCGATGATACGGAACGTAAGGCAGCAAAACACAGGAGCCGGGCAAACCCAACTTTTGACCAAAGACATGATTCGGAGCTGATGCATATAAGGCCTAACTCGAGGCGCGAACACTCCACGAGGTATTCGGTCTTTATGAAAGCAGGCGAGCGATGCCCTAAGCCCCTAGTGTCGAATGCAGCGAAATCTTCGGACGCGGCCAATGCCAAAACGCCAGGCTCCTCCTTGGTTGTGATAGAAAACCGGGGGATGTGTATCAACAAGACACAGTAAAAAAGGTTTACGCAGGGTCTTAATCTGAAAAGAATCCTTGCAACGGGTCCCTGCTGCACGTCTGCGCCTGTGTCTCCTTTGTGCCATATCCAGGACGGGTGTAGCACGTTGCTCATCTGTAAAAGAGAAGAACTTAGGTTGGAGAAAGTATCGTGCAAAAAATGTATTTAAAACAGAGTATGAAAAAATGAATGAAGTTGAGCTTTTATTGGCTCTCATTGTTCATGCTCACAGCCCCTTGTAAAGGGGTATGCGGCTAGGAAGCCCCTAGTTTATTTATGCCGGACTCACCTAGCCGTGTCCGGGGTCTTGAGCGACCTTTCAAAGAGATGATGCCGCGTGGACCGTGCATTTTAAGTGTAAGAGACGCGTAATGCGGTATCGCGTTAAAGCGGGCGAAAGCTTCACGTCCCAATAGTGCTTGGTGGCTACTTTTAAATGGGGCGATATGGAAGATTAGCTTTTCATGACGGAAGTTGTCGGATGAACCGAACACAACTTCTAGTAGTAAGGAGCCCGTGCAATTGGTGTAAGGGCCTGGTGTCACTCCTTTGAAGGAAGTGCTGCTATGGCTAATTTTGGTAGGGTCGATCCCCATCCTGCAGATTGTGTCCTGATATAGCAGGTTTAAGTCGCTACCGCCATCCATTAGGACTTGTGTATATTGTAGTCCGTCGATTATAGGATCCAATATCAAAGCAGTCCATCCTGCGTTTCGAATACTTCTGGAGTAGTCCAGATGGTCGAAGGTAATTGGTTTTGACATCCAATGTCGGGATTCCGCTGGGGTGGACCGTGCAGCATGTGCTTTGATAGCCGCCGCCGTATTTTTCCTTGTTATCACTTGAAGTGAATTCACTGTTTTTACTTCTTGTGGGAAGTTCTTTTGTTTTCCGGCGCTCTGCTTGTGGGGTTCGTCATCGTCCTCGCTTGGCGTGTCGAGCCCCTTGTGTTCGGCGTTGAGTCGGCCGGACTGCTTGAAGACCCAACAATCTCGGTGGGTGTGGTTTGCGAGCTTCCGAAGTCTTGTGAATTTGACATATCCTACCCAAAATTTTGTTTAGGTTGGATAGCTCGTCACTGTTGTCCTTAAGAGGCAGTGTTTTGTTGTTCGGCCGAGAGCTTTTGAATCCGGCGTTGACCGCCGTGTTCTTTGGGCCATTTTCCTTATTCCGGCGCTGATCTTTTCTGTGTCGTGATTTCCCATTTCCATCCCTGACCTCGGATGTACTTGGGTCGCTGGTGCTGCATCTTGCCAGCCAGCTATCTTCCCCCATGCAAAAGCGGGTCATGAGGCTTGTTAGCGCGGCCATTGTTCTTGGTTTTTCCTGGCCGAGGTGTCTGGCGAGCCATTCGTCTCGGACGTTATGTTTAAAAGCTGCTAAGGCTTCGGCGTCCGGACAGTCGACTATTTTGTTCTTTTTGGTGAGGAACCTGTTCCAGAATTTGCGTACTGACTCTCCGGGCTGTTGAGTTATGTGAATTAAATCATCTGCATCCGGAGGGCGGACATAAGTCCCCTGAAAATTTGCTCTAAACGCATCCTCGAGCTCTTCCCAACTTCCAATGGTATTTTCTGGGAGGGTTTTGAGCCAATGCCGAGCTGGCCCTTTGAGCTTGAGGGGTAGGTATTTTATGGCATGGAGATCGTCTCCTCTAGCCATATGTATGTGTAGGATGTAATCCTCAATCCAGACTCCGGGGTCTATTGTTCCGTCGTATGCCTCTATGTTTACGGGCTTAAAACCCGTTGGAAATTCATGATCCAGTACCTCATCGGTGAAACATAGTGGGTGTGCGGCGCCCCTGTATTTAGGTGTGCCGTTGTCTTCGAACACTCGGCGTGTTGTGTTGCTTCTTGGAGCCCTCTTTTTTGGCCCATAAATGGACCTGACCGGGCCATCCTTTTTGCAAGGATCTTTATTTGTATCATGTGCCGGCTTGTGTGCGCGCCGCTTGCCGCTCTTAGCCTGTCATCTGGTCGTCTATCCGGCCAGGCGGCCTCTTTGCTTTTTGATTGTGGTGGCTCTCGGCCTCCTCGTCGGTCGAGCAACAGCTTGCGCCGGGTAGCTCTTTGCTTGGTGACTATTGCCGTGTTGTCTGCGGTCTTGAGTACTTTGCTCCATCTCATTACGAGTCGTCTTTCGCTGTTTTGAGCTTCGCTACGCTTCTTCAAGCTTCTTTCGATGGCGGCGAGCCTTTTGTGAAGGTTCTTATGCTCGGTGATGTGTCGGCGTGAGATCGTCGATTTGTTGTTTCGCCGGGATGGGTTGCTTGTCCAATTCATCCTGTTCGGATGGTTACTTGGATGCATGTTCATCGTCCACTGGTTCGCCCTGCTCTAGGCTGGGTCATTATGGATGCTGTTGTTATCGAGGCGGGACTTCGGGCGGCGCTTGCGTCGCCGTTTTGTTTGTTTTTCGGGGGAATTATCCTTCGCCGCGTCCCGTTGTTCCTCGTTATCGCTTCCTTTTGGTGTATCCACCATGTATACGTCATGAGTTGAGGTGGCTTTCCAGTGCTCAGTAGGCACTGGTTTTTGGTCGTCTCCGGCATCGTCGTCCATACCGTTGATGTCTTCGGAGTCGATGTCTAGCAAGTCGGTTAGATCGTCAACAGTGGCTACAAAGTGGGTGGTGGGTGGGATTTGAATTTCTTCGTCATCCGCATCCCAACCATCCTGGCCGCAGTTCGGCTAGGGCTCTCCTTATAATGAGAGATACTTTAGCGAATTCAGGATGTCGCCAAAAGGTGAGTGTTGAAAGATGTCCGCAGCGGTGAACTCCATGATCGGCGCCCAATCGGATTCGATTGGAGGGGGCGCGGGAGGTTCGGAGTCCGGCGAGGAGTCCGGCACCTCGGAGTCACGAGATTCACAGCGGACGAGGTCAGTATTTGGCTCCATCGCCGTAGAGGTAGCAGCCCCCGAGGCGGTGTCTAGCCACCATCCTCGATCTGCTCGGTCGGCTCCGAATTGAGGATCGGAGCGGACTCGTGTGCGGCCTCCAGGGCACTGTCCGGCAGCAGAGCTAAATCATGCCCATCGTGGCGACAAGGCGGCGCTCGGCTGTGGTTGAATCCGCCGAAGATCAAGTCTCCGCGGATGTCGGCCGTGAAGTTCAGACTTCAAATCTGTCACGATGGCGGGCGTAGCTTTCAATCTGCTCCGGATGGCTGCGAATTGCCCTGATGCCAAGCCGCCGAATACAAAGATCTGTCCGGGGAGAAAAGTCTCACCCTAGACCGCATCGTTGTTGATGATTGAAGGAGCCATCAAGCCTATTGGTGATGACACAGAGGAACTCCCAATGAAAGCACCAATGTCGGTGTCAAAACCGGCGGATCTCGGGTAGGGGGTCCTGAACTGTGCGTCTAGGCGGATGGTAACAGGAGACAAGGGACACTATGTTTTTACCCAGGTTCGGGCCCTCTCGATGGAGGTAAAACCCTACTCCTGCTTGATTGATATTGATGATATGGGTAGTACAAGAGTGGATCTACCACGAGATCAAAGAGGCTAAACCCTAGAAGCTAGCCTATGGTATGATTGTTCTTCGTCCTATGGACTAAAACCCTCCGGTTTATATAGACACCGGAGAGGGCTAGGGTTACACAGAGTCGGTTACAATGGTAGGAGATCTACATATCCGTATTGCCAAGCTTGCCTTCCACGCCAAGGAAAGTCCCATCCGGACACGGGACGAAGTCTTCAATCTTGTATCTTCATAGTCTTGGAGTCCGGCCGATGATGATAGTTCGGCTATCCGGACACCCCCTAGTCCAGGACTCCCTCACCTTCCCTTTCTCAGCGGTCGTGAACCTCCTCGCCAGCGCCATGAGCCTCGCAACTACCACAAAGTGGAGAAGAAGAAGGAACGAACAACAAGAAGATGAAGTTAGAGATGAGCGAGGGGGGTCTGCCCCTCCCCTCATTTATAGTCAGAGGGAGTCCAACCGCTGACCTCCATGATCCCGTGCAATGATGTCTTCTCTGCATGCAACATCGACTCGTCAAATTGGGAAGTTGCTGAGGCAGCGTGGGGAAGTGGAGACGCCCATGTCCCATCAAGCGCCACGCATCGCCCAAGGCCGCATGCGGTTGGGGCCTGCGGTGCTCTACACTTGCCCTTTGGCTTTGCCTAGAAGCCAAGTCCGAGCGCGCCTTAGGCCCGGGGGCTACTGTCGGCGTTCTGGATACGGGGATACCAAGACTTGCCTACCTGCGACCCGCGGCATGGCTCCACCAACGGTCTGGTACGGCCCAATTTTGGCATCGACAACCCAAGACCCTCGCGAGGGGCCAAGCCTCACGAGGCCGACGACATCAAGACCTCCAAAGGGATCGGCCTCCTTAGGCTGGCTCCTGAGGAGCGGAGATTTCTATGCAAGGCTCACCTCACGAGGTTCAGATGATGTGAGCCATGACGACCAAGGCTAGGTGGGCACCAGGCGGGCGCCAGCCGGCGTAGAGTACCAGTTTCCTCTTGGGTGCAAAGGAGGCAAGTAGCAGGCACGGAGTCCCGAGGAAGCAGCCAAAGGTTTCTGTTCTCCTGCAACAAGACCAAGATTGCTAGGACAGCAAGACGGAGGTCATCGCCGAGCCCACCGGAACGTCACGACCAGAGGCTTTTGCAGGCGAAGACCACTTTAGTCAGGATAAGATGTACTTGTTGTCTCCATTCAAATTTGGCTGTTGTGGGATCCCTTCCCGCCTCCATTCGGGAAGAGGACCAATGCCACTATAAATAGGACCTAGCCACCACCAAGGAGGGAGATATGATCCATTCCACCCTCACCAGTTCAGCAGCTCACTTGAGCCCAAAAACACGCCTCCTGAGGTTGTTCTCCACTATACTAGTTCTTCCTCAGTCCCTCGAGGCAAATCCACCACAAAGCATGAGTAGGGTTTTACACCGCAAGGTTGCCCAAACCGGGGTATACTGCCGTGTCCCGTTTCCTTCGAGCTCGACGCGTTAGGCTGTGAGATTAGAGAGTCGGTAGACTGGGGAGAGTGAGATCTTCGCACGCACCCTAGAGTTCGAACCTCTCAAGGGTTTGCGGAACCCGTAATCCGACAAGTTGTATATGAGACTTGACACTTGATGTAAGAGTTGTAGCGCGCCGATGCATAAGTCTGGGCGACAAATGCCCATGTTTGTAGCACGGACAGGAGCCCTCGGGGCTAGACCATAAGTGTCGCTGGGCATCCTAGGGGTAGGCCCCACCAATGCATAGGCGCATACATCAATCTTGCCGGGAACAACATCGTGTCTTGAGATCTTGTTTGCTTCTTCATTAATCTGGATCTGTGTCAGCCCCCAGTCTCACCCTGATATCTTTAGTGCTCGGATGACGCGTGTCGTTCATGTCAAAACAAGGGGCACCGCCCATAGGATGCCATTAGGGCGCCCGCGCATGAGTCAGGGTAACTGCCATTTCTGCCATCACGACCTCCTTTACTGCAACCTTTCTCTGTTTCTGATGCGTATTAGGTGTGGGACATAAGATTGGTACAGGAGGGCAGTCGTGATGGTAGTGCTCTGGCCAGAGGAGTCAGGGCGTCAGATTGGCGAGAATGGGCGGTTGATGAAGTAAGACGCCAGCCAGGGATGTAGGGAGCCGGATTGGCGGAGCGGGGTGGTTGCTCCAGAGTAGTGGAGAGCCAATGTCACGCCCAATATGCGACCCTATCCTAAAGGAACTCGAGGGTCCCACCAAGGATAGAAGTGCATATTGAAGATGCTTTTGCAAGGTGGATATCATTACATCGTACCATTACATAATAGTTGGGCATACATACAAGGCATGCAATGCCACATGACTACAACAATATCATACATAAGGGCAACATCCGACTACAGATGAAACACAAACAAAAACTCAAACGACATCCACCTTGCAATCCCAGGCCGCTGACCAGGGACCTAACACCTGAACGAAGAAGAAGCAGAAGAAGAACTCCAAGACAAGCATACATCGCTCTCATGTCAGATCATCACATTACCTGTACCTGCAACTTTTGTTGTAGTAATCTGTGAGCCACGAGGACTCAGCAATCCCATTACCATGGGTATCAAGACTAGCAAAGCTTAACGGGTATGGAATGGATAAGTGGTGAGGCTGCAGCAAGTGACTAAGCAATGTATGGTGGCTAACTTGCGAGTACAAGAATAAGATGAGAAGATACACAAACGGTTGCAAACTAGTAATGATCACTAAGTGATCCAGAACTACTTACATTCAAACATAACCCCACCATGTTCTCTTCTCGAACTCACCCGAAAAGAGACCATCACGGTTACGCACGTGGTTGGTGTATTTTAATTCGAGTCTGGTGTCAAGTTCTCTACAACCGGATATTAAAAACTCCCATTTGCCACATAACCGTGGGCACGACTCTCGAAATTAAAACCCTACAGGGGTGTCCCAACTTAACCCATGAAAAGCTCATGATCCGCTGAGACAATCCTCCATCGTGGGACATCCGATCAGACTCGGGATCCCGATGCACAAGACATTTCGACAATGATAAAACTAATCCAGCAAGACCTCCCGGCGTGTCCACACCCTGATAGTAGCCGCGCGTATCTAGTGTCAGGACACGTCCAAACGGGTCAGCCTACAGGTATATACCAAATACCTCGGGTTTCCCCAAGGGGGCCCCGTAGTCCGCCCGTTTGGGACCAACACCATCAGCACTGCCCCCTTGCTATGTAGAAAATCCTCGGGTTCATGACGCCCTATGCCAATTAATTATTTAGTTCAAGTATTATTATGGCAAATGTTAAAACCAATGTTGGGCCTTGCTGGAAGAGTTTTATTCAAAGCGATCTGTCAAGAGGGTCCCATACCCCTCATCGTGTTAGGGACGTAAAATCAAGGAACATAACACTAGTATGACGGAAACTAGTGCGGCAAGAGTGGAACAAAACACCAGGCATAAGGCCGAACCTTCCACCCTTTACCAAGTATATATGTGCATTAATTAAAATAAGAGATATTGTGATATCCAAGATATCCATGATATCCATGTCCCAACATGGAACAACCTGCAACTGCACCTGCAACTAGCAACACTACAAGAGGGGCTGAGCAAAGCGGTAACATAGCCAAACAACGGTTTGCTAGGAAGGGTGAAAAAAGGTTAGAGGCTGTCATGGCAATTTGGGAGGCTTGATAAACAAGTGGCAGGTAGCGTGACATAACGATAGCATCGAGACAACTAGCATAGCAATGATAGTAGTGAGATCCAGGGTAACGGTCATCTTTCCAGAAATCCTGCTAGGAAGAAGATCGATTCCATGAAGAAGAGAAGCCACATAGACGAACCAAGCATAGTCGAACGAATCCTCACGAGCGCAACGAAACAGGAACTATCGAGAAGAAGCACAACTGGAAAGAAGCAAACCACAAGGTAAACACCCAATACATAAACATGACATGGTGCTCAACCAAGTATGTTGTATGACAAGGCTACATGATGCTATCCATGGCAAGAGATAATGCATACGAGAGCATCACATGCAAGCAAGTTTAAATGAGGCCGGAAACAACATACAACAGTTCCGGAAAGTCCTCATATGCAAATTCGAAATTGGCCCAGATCTGAATAACACATTATATTAAAGTAGTTAAACAGCAAGTTAAGATACACCATGATGATCTACGTGAAATTCTAGTCAAGTTACATATGAAGTTCATTTAATCCGGAGCTACGACCAAGAAGATATGAGCAAAACAAGTTGAACATGACATTGATGCAAAATGCACTCAAACATCAAGCAAACACACTCCAAACATGGATTCAACAAGATAATATGAAACTACATGCAATTCTTATCAAGTTCCATATAGAGCATGCTCAAAACAGAGTAACGGTGCAACACATACACTCCAAACAAGTTATAACAACAATCTGCCCAAAACAGCAAGTAGGTACTTTACAATCATCAAAACAACATCCTAAGGGAATCCTACATAGAAACCAAGGGCATGGCACCAAAGTACACATAACATATAGCAAATAAGATCCTGACATCATATGCATATGTCTCATAGATTAGTGGGAACCAACAAGACAAGATTGAAAGTTAAAACAGTTTCAGCAAGTGTAAAACAGCAACATTATCATAGCATGTTTACGAGCATGGAACAGAGGTCATATTTAGTCCAAAGTTATCAACCATGGCATTTTAACAAGTTATTGATAACATAATTCGAATCATGTAATTGGGCATCTCCAAAAGAGGCATATATTAATCAATATCAAGCTCACAACATGGCATCATGAAGTTAACAGAAAACTGGAACATCATTTAGGCATCTTCATGGCAATGAAAACATATGTTACAGTACATATATAAGGCATCAAAAGGCATGGCATTATATAGAATAACATGTACATCCAAACATGTCAACAAAGCATCTCCAGATTATGCATGTATTTGATGGTAGCATCAAGCAAACATTGTAACATGATATAACAGATTTAGACTTTACAGAGCATTAACACCAAGTAGCTCACTTCACAAGATTGATTCATTCACTACAAGGCATATAAAAATACATGGATTGGACCATTGCAAATATGGCATGATTATGTTTCTAAAACATGTTGACATGATGCTCAAAAGAAAGTCACACAAAAAGATATAAAAAAGAGAAATAGGCAAGTTATAACAGTTTTCAGCAGTTAACATCAGCAACCATGTATGCAACAGGGATAAACATGTCAAGATGCACCCTAACATAAATGAAAAGCACACCAACATGTAGAGCATGAAGAGCAGAGCATTTGCATTTCAAGAACATCACCATAGGATCAACAGGGACAAAGTTATAGCACTGACAAGATGCATACATGATGTTAACAAACAGCAGATTTCAGCAGTTTATATCACTTAGCAGTTTTGCAACGAAGATTAAGGAATCAATATGAAGAGGAACATGCATGATAACTACTCCATCATGTAGAGCATCAAGAGATGAACATTTTAACATGTCATACACTCAATTTGAAGTAGCATGCACAAATTTACGAGCATCACAATATACACACATGCTGATAGGGAAAAACTGGGACTTAGTCATATATCAGAAAAAAACACGGGCGCGGGAGACACTATGATGCGCACAGGGCGGGGAATTGGACGGGGCTCACGTTGGGCCTAGCAGGCCGGCTCGGGGACGGGTTGGAGAAGAACCGGGTGCGGTCTGGTCGTGGCTCGCGTGGACCGGACCGGTGAACCGGACGAATCGCGCCGGTTCGCCGGTCCAGGGGGGTTCGCGGGCGGACCTAGCGGAGTCCACCTGTAGGCGCAACCGAGGAGGCCCCGCGGCCATGGCGCGGCGGCGCTGGCGACGGTGGTTGATGGAGGAGGACAGGGGCCGACCGGGGAGGTGGATCCGGGGCGACATCGGCGGATCTGGTCCCAGGGACCCCATTCCGGGCAATGGCGAGGACCGGTGAAGCTCCGACGAGCTCTAGGCCGTCTCTGGCTAGAGCGGTGGCGGTAGATCCCTGGAAGAAGAGAGAGAGAGAGAGCAAGGTGAGGGAGACCGAGGGGAGGAAGGAGGAGAATGGGGCGGGGAGGCGCGACCTGGAGGGTTCTAGCGTTCCGACGACGAGAAGCGCGGAGGGGCCGACGGCAGGGCGAAGGGAGCCAGGCTCCAGGCAGTTGAGTGGGAGCTCGGTCGGCGACGGGGACGCGGGTGCTCGGGCTCCGGATGGGCTCGGGCGGGCCCCGGATGGGCTCCGCGGGCCTACGGCGGCTGGGGTGCTGAGGGGGAGGCGGGAGGTGACGTGGCACCGTGCGGTTGGCGTGGAGCGACGACGGGTGGTGGCTCGGCCAATGGCTGAGCGCCAAGTGGTGACGGGGTTGAGGCGGGGTGCGTAAATGGAGGGGGAGGCGGCTGGAGGCATGGATTTTGAGGAGGGAGGCGACAGGGAGGTAGGGGAAGGGCTAGGCTGCCCAAAAATGGAAGTAGGAGGGGTTTATATAGGGTAGGTGCTAGGTTTAGGGGGTGTGGGCTGAGAGGAGAGGAGAGAAATGCAGCCCAACAAGGTTTTTGGAGACCGAAAACGTCCGACGATTAAACCGTCTATATTGCGACTATGTTTAATGGTTGGGCTATCAAACAAGTTACGAATGCGACGAAACTTGACAGGCGGTCTACCTACGCTATAACAAGACCGCACGCCAACTTTCACCCCATTCCGAGAACATTTTTACGACACTTATAAAATAATATTTCGGAGGTGCTGCGGCCACGTGCGAGTGTGGTTGGGCTCCGAACAAACAACAGAGAGAATTGGGAGAACCCGGACGGATGCAAGTTTGCCAAACATGTAGATGAAATGCACATGATGACATGGCTAAGAGCAACACACAAGCGAATGACATGGCAACGACGGCGAATAACTGGAAGACACCTGTCGCATCGGTCTCAGGGCATTACAACTCTTCTCCACTAACAGAAGATCTCATCCCGAGATCTTAGGAACGAGATAGAAGACAAAGAGGAAGAGGTGAAGTGAGAACGCAAGAGAGAAGATGAAAAAAGTCGAGCGCACTAGGTAGAAAAGAGGAACGACGAATATGACGAGAATCAAAAGCTCAAGGAATAAGATAGACTCCGAAACCTCTCCGGTTAGAACAAGATAGAAAAGGAAGAGACACAAAAGAATTTGGGCAGCACTCCGGTTGAAAATGGAAGGAATAGAACATGAACTTCACAAGAAGGAATGGCACTGACGAGAGCAACAACACAATGCCTCCGGAAGAATTGAAAAAGTGAAATGAAAAGAACGGATAAGAGAAGAACAACTTCCCCCATGAGTGAATTTGATAGCATCCTTAGAAGGAAGAATTGAACGGAGTTGTTGAGAAAAACAACAAGGAATAAGCTTATTGTGGACTTATGGAAAATCCTCTCAAAATTTGAGGTGAAACTCTGCCACAACCAAATACTTGAATAACAGAGAAGAATGCAGAAATGCAAAACTCCAATACAAAAGAATACGGAGAATTAATTGCACTTCAAGACACAAGAGGAAAAGATATTTGCGCTCCTCCAACAAGAATCTTGATGAACTCTTGAAGAATGAATTAAATCATGAAGAACCACCATGAAGCAATCCAGTAAACAAAAGTATTAAAGAAATGAAGGTTGAAAAGAACAAGATAAAGCCTTGAGATGATTTAGATGGAGGTTCCGACGAGATGGCCGTGGAAATTTTGACTCCGGAAAGGAAAAGTTGGAAACACTTAGAGCCGAGAGATTATTCATCATGAACAAACTCCGAAGAAAGGGATTAATCACTTCGAGAGAATAAGATTTATTGTATGCTTATCCTTCATCAAATTAAATTGATGACAAACAATGGATTTTGCATACTACTTATTCTTGCTGGAAAAGGTTTGAGGGGTATATGTCGCAACCTTGAGGAAGGTCTTCAATGAACCACCGGTAGGATTTGAAAGAACGAATGAATTGATATGATGAACAAAGGAAAATGAATCTTGAATGAACCACCGTAAGAATTTTAAAATGAATGAAGAAAGAGAGTGAATCACCTGGAAGAATTAGAACACATATGCTTGAGGGGATATAGAAGCCAAAGAACGAAGAGATCACGAGCTGACTAAAGAATACTTGATCGGAGCACCAGAAGAATATGGAGATGAACAAACAAACATCAATTCTGAATAACTCTGGAATAATTAGAAGAGTCGGGTAAGATCCTGGGAAAAGACCTGTGGGTTAGGGCCCACTGAAGAGAAAACACCGTTGAAAAAGGATTGTAAAAGAGATGATGCACCAGAACGACTGAAATACTTGAATGAGGTGACAACCTCGAAATAGAACAAACGAATCTTGAGAGGAAACATGAATCTCCTAAGATATCTTCGAGACTCCAGAACAATTAAATGGCGAGAGGCGAGCAAGCAAGCGGAAAACATTTGAGCCGAGGAAAAAATGTGATGAACACCGAATACTTGAATTGAATCCACCGAAGAAGAAAAGAGATGATGAATGTCAAACTAGACGAGAATTCACCGGTTGAAATAGTTGAGGAAGGAATGAAGAGACTCCGCACGAATGAAATTGATGCTCGAATAGAGACTCGGACTCCGGGAAGAAAAGGGGTGGGAGAGAGGGTAAAAACAAAAGGCAACTTGGAACGGGGGACCGATGAATAACTTGAAGAGAAAACATCGGTTGAAACAATTAATGAAAGAATGCAAAGGCTTGCACGAGTAGAATGGATACTCGATTACGGACTCCGGCTCCGAGAAGAAAAAGGGTGGGCGGGTGGGAAAAAGAAGACAACTTCGGACGACATTGCTTCTTCAGACGGGGAAACAACATTGTTGAGAAAGAACTGAGGATTGGTCTTGCAAAGGCAAAGAGGGTCGAATCAACTCGAAGAGAAGTGCGCCGGATGAGAAGAGCTGACAACACAATGACCGAAAAACTAACTGCGTGATCCAAAGAAAATTTGGAAGGGAAGAGGAGTAATTCAAAAACACCTATGTCAAGATTCCCTACCAGAGCGACAAAGGGGCTGAGGAGTAAAAAGAATCCCTACTCTCTGGTATAACTAGACTCCAAATTTTTTTTCTTCTAGACTCGACAACAGCTAAAGTACAATCAATCAAGGGGGCTCCTATGGTCGATCGAGGCTTTGATACCAACTTGTCACACCCAATATGCGACCCTATCCTAAAGGAACTCGAGGGTCCCACCAAGGATAGAAGTGCATATTGAAGACGCTTTTGCAAGGTGGATATCATTACATTGTACCATTACATAATAGTTGGGGATACATACAAGGCATGCAATTCCACATGAATACAACATCATACATAAGGGCAACATCCGACTACGGATGAAATAGAAACAGAAACTCAAACGACATCCACCCTGCTAGCCCAGGCTGACGACCAAACCTAACCCCTGAACAAAGAAGAAGCAAAAGAAGATCTCCAAGACAAGCATACATCGCTCTCACGTCAGATCATCACATTACCTGTACCTACAACTATTGCTGTAGTAATCTGTGAGCCACGAGGACTCAGCAATCCCATTACCATGGGTATCAAGACTAGCAAAGCTTAATGGGTATGGAATGGATAAGTGGCGAGGCTACAACAAGCGACTAAGCAATGTATGGTGGTGAACTTACGAGTACAAGAATAAGATGAGAAGCTACGCAAACAGTCGCAAACTTGTAATGATCACTAAGTGATCTTGAACTACTTACGTTCAAACATAACCCCACTGTGTTCTCTTCTCGAAGTCACCCGAAAAGAGACCATCACGGTTACGCACGCGATTCATGTATTTTCATTCGAGTATGGTGTCAAGTTCTCTACAACCGGATATTAAAAACTCCCATCTGCCACATAACCGCGGGCATGACTCTCGAAAGTTTAAACCCTGCAGGGGTGTGTCCTAACTTAGCCCATGACAAGCTCACGATCTGCGGAGACAATCCCCCATCGCGGGACATCCGATCAGACTCGGGATCCCGGTGCACAAGACATTTCGACAATGGTAAAACTAATCCAGCAAGACCTCCCAGCGTGTCGATACCCTGATAGTAGCCGCACGTATCTAGTCATAGGACACGTCCGGATGGGTCAGCCTATAGGTATATACCAAATACCTCGGGTCTCCCCAAGGCGGCCCCGTAGTCTGCCCGTTTTGGACCAACACCATCAGTGCTGGCCCCCCTGCTATGTATAAAATCCTCGGGTTCATGACGCCCTATGCCAATTAATTATTTAGTTCAAGTATTATTATGGCAAATGTTAAAACCAATGTTGGGCCTTGTTGGAAGAGTTTTATTCAAAGCGAACTGTCAAGAGGGTCCCATACCCCTCATCGTGTTATGGACACAAAATCAAGGAACATAACACCAGTATGACAGAAACTTGGGCGGCAAGAGTGGAACAAAACACCAGGCATAAGGCCGAGCCTTCCACCCTTTACCAAGTATATTTGTGCATTAGTTAAAATAAGAGATATTGTGATATCCCAAGATATCCATGATATCCATGTCCCAACATGGAACAACCTGCATCTGCACCTACAACTAGCAAAACTATAAGAGGGGCTGAGCAAAGCGGTAACATAGCCAAACAACGGTTTGCTAGGAAGGGTGAAAAAGGGTTAGAGGTTGTCATGGCAATTTGGGAAGCTTGATAAACTAGTGGTAGGTAGCGCGACACAGTGATAGCATCGAGACAACTAGCATATCAATGATAGCAGTGAGATCCAGGGTAACGGTCATCTTGCCTGAAATCCTGCTAGGAAGAAGATCGATTCCATGAAGAAGACGAAGCCACGTAGACGAACCAAGCGTAGTCGAACGAATCCTCATGATCGCACCAAAACAGGAACTATCGAGAAGAAGCACAACCAGAAAGAAGCTAACCACAAGGTAAACACCCAACACATAAACATGACATGATGCTCAACCAAGTATGTTGCATGACAAGGCTACATGATGCTACTCATGGCAAGAGATAATTCATACAAGAACATCACACGCAAGCAAGTTTAAATGAGGCCGGAAACAACATATTACAGTTCTTGAAAATCCCCATATGCAAATTTAGAAATTGGTCCAGATCTGAATAACACATTATGTTCAAGTAGTTAAACATCAAGTTAAGATGCACAATGATGATCTATGCGAAATTCTAGTCAAGTTACATATGAAGTTCATTTAATTTGGAGCTACGGCCCAGAAGATATGAGCAAAACAAGTTGAACATGACATTGATGCAAAATGCATTTAAACATGAAGCAAACACACTCCAAAGATGGATGCAACAAGATAATATGAAACTACATGCAATTCTAAGCAAGTTCCACATAGAGCATGCTCAAAACGGAGCAACGGTGCAACACATACACTCCAAACAAGTTATAACAACAATCTGCCCAAAACAGCAAGTAGGTACTTTGCAATCATCAAAACAACATGCTACAAGAACCCTACATAACAACCAAGGGCATGTAATCAAAGTAAACATAACAAAGAGCAAATAACATCAAGACATCATATGCATATGGCTCATGGATTAGTGGGAACCAACAAGACAAGATTGAATGTTAAAACAGTTTTAGCAAGTGTAAAACAACAACATTATCATAGCATGTTTACGAGCATGGAACAGAGGTCATATGACGTCTAAAATTATCAAGCATGGCATTTGAACAAATTACTCATAACATAATTCAAATCATGTAATTGTAGCATCTACAAAAGAGGCATAGATTAATCAATATCAAGCTCAAGACATGGCATCATTAAGTTAACAGAAAACTGGAACATCATTTAGGCATGTTCATGGCAATCAAAACATATGTTACAGTACGTATATAAGGCATCAAAAGGCATTGAGTGATAGAGAATAACATGGGCATCAAAACATGTCAACTAAGCATCTCCAGATTATGCATGTATTTCATGATAGCATCAAGCTAACATTGCAACATGATATAACAGATTCAGACTTGACGGAACATTAATAACAAGTAGCCCACTTCACAAGCTTGATGCACTCACTACAGGGAATTAAAAAATACATGGATTGGACCACTGAAAATATGTCATGATTATGTTCCTAAAACATGTTGACATAATGCTCAAAAGAAAATCACATGAAAATATATAAAAAAGACAAATAGGCAAGTTATAAAAGTTTCAGCAGTAACATCAGCAAGCACTTATGCAACAGGGATAAACATGTAAAGATGCACCCTAACATGAATTCAAAGCACACCAACATGTAGAGCATGAAGAGCAGAACATTTGCATTTCAGGAACATCACCATAGGATCATCAGGGACAAAGTTATAGCACTGACAAGATGCATAGATGGTGTTAACAAACATCAGATTTCAGCATTTTATATCACTTAACAGTTTTGCAATGAAGATTAAGGCATCAATATGAATAGGAATATGCACGCAAACTTCTCCATCATGTAGGGCATCAAGAGATGAACATTTTGACATATCATACACTCAAGTTGAAGCAACATGCACAAATTTACGAGCATCACAATATGCACACATGCTGATAGGGCAAAGTAGGACTTAAAGTCATATATCAGGAAAAAATACGAGCGCGGGAGACACTATGATGCGCACAGGGCGGGGAATTGCACGGGGCTCATGCTGGGCCTAGCAGGCCGGCTCGGGACGGGTTGGAGAAGAACTGGGCGTGGTCTGGTCATGGCTCGCATGGACCGGGCCGGTGAATCGGACGAACCGCGCCAGTTCGCCAGTCCAGGGGGGTTCGCGGGCGGACTTGGCGGAGTCCACCTGCTGGCGCGACCGACGAGGCCCCACGGCCATGGCGCGGCAGCGCTGGCGATGATGGTCAACGGAGGATGACAGGGGCCGGATGATGAGGACATCAATACCATTGTTACACCCACAGCCCCTGTTGCTATACATACTGGACCAATTACTAGAGCTCGCGCACGCCAACTAAATTACCAGGTACTTTCGTTTCATGGTAATGATTCTAATGTTCATGAGAATATGATGCTGCCTAAATTGGATACATTTGTTTTGCTTACAAATGAAGGGCCTAGCTTGGAGAAGGCTGAACATTGGAGCAAGAACAAGCATGGAGATGATGGCATGCGCAAGGGGAACAAGAACGGAGTTACAAGTGATGATTTCAGGGATTTGAAGCCACCATAACGAGTGCATGAAGCCTTGGACAAAATATACGAGATGCCACTTCATAATTCCGTCCAGAGGCTATTCTAGGTGATGCGTCACCTTATTATTGGGCTAGGCCCATGTAATTTTGAAATACATAAGTATAGGCTATTTTTAGAGTCTGTATGTGTGGGGAAGCAAGAGATAGGGTTGATTTCGGACCGCTCCACCAAGGGCCATGAAATTCCCCCCTCTTCCTCCATATATACAACCCTTAGGGCACCATTTAGACTTTGGGTTTTGTTTAGATTAAAGTTCGCCATAGCTGCAACTTTGCGTACTTCGTTTGTGTTCAATGACCAGACAAATGGTGGCCGCATTAACGACCGTTGTGTGATGGTTCGGTCAGTTTCTCTTCGTAGTTCGACGAACGCCACATCTGGAACTCGGACCGCCCTATGAATTCGGGCTTTGGAATGCTTTCCCTGCATTGACATTGACTTCGGCGCCAAGCCACATCTCTTTAAATAATTTATTTTGCGTAAATTAATTATGCGAGGATTTTTATATATTTGTATTATTATTTTTTGGACTGCACTATTTTACATGTGTAGGTAATCGACTTCGACGGCATCATGCGGTCATTTCGACAAAGCCGACGTCGTCATCCCGATCGCCATAAATTGGCTCGCGTGATCACCTTGTTGGTCCAATTGCCATACCAACATGTTCAGTTGTCTCGGGGACTTCGGCATCGCTGAGAGAGCTCTACCTCGTCGGGTGTTTGGCGCACGGGCCATATTTCTTTTATTATTCGCTTTGCATAAATTAATTATGCAATGATTTTTTAATTTATTATTATTGTTATTTCCTCTGGCTTGCACTATTTTTTATGCACAGGTAAATGATTCAGGTCGAGCAGTGCTGTCACCTCGGCGTACCGACATACCACGTCACCTCGGCTGGACCAGGGTCATCACTTCATCAAACCCATGCCGGGGACTTCAGCGTCATACCGCCGGCCTGCGCCGTCGCCTCGGTCGGATTGGGGGTTCCACCTCACCACATTGGTCATGCTATTTCGCCACTTCGAAATGCCAGGCTCTTCGCTCCGCCACCTCGAGACCGGCCTGGGGGCTAGGACCTCGTTCCGCCGTAAGCTCGGGCCACGCGTAGACATCGAGCACATTTACCAGCTAAGTCGCTTCTGTGCTCAGTTTTTTTAATTCTTGTTCAGTTTGACCAAACATCATATTTGTGTTAAAACTTAGTTTGTCAACAAATGTTGTTTGTTAAAAACACTTCCTTTCCCCGGGGGCTCTTAAATTTATATGAGCCGTTTTATAATAAGTGTTTTCTTCTAAGTCGTTGCCAAGTCTTTTTCTACCGCTCCTTTTTCGACTCGAGTCTATGGTCAATAGCTGAATAGCCTGGCCTCTCTCTAAAGCCGCTCGAGTTTACTTCGCTAAACTGGCCTCGGAGAAGCACTCCGCCTTCGGGATAAGGAGATTGAAGCCGATGCTAACCTACTTGCAGTCTAGAGATCGGATGTGTCATGTTAAAGCACGACAGAAGCACAAAAAACTTTAAGACCAATTTTCGGATTGGCACCAAAAACTTCATTTAGTTTGGACTTCAAGTTTTTACTAAAGTCTTTTGGTTTTCCAAGCTTATGCCACTTTTAAACTATTTGTGTGTTTCCAACATAAGTCTTGCGGTACAATGCTAGACAACTCTACAACTTCGGCAATATCAACGCGGGGCTGTGACTAGAACCAAACCCACCGAAAGCCAAGGTACTTCATGGACTCCTCGGCAAAAACATTTTCGTATATTGCTATATATGCATCGGTTTCAAATTGTGTCTTCGGTTAATAGTTGGGGTGCCCGGCTCCTGTGCTTGCCTCCTATGTTCCACTTTGTTCGGCTAGGTGTGCGAAGGGAGAACCACTGCGATTGTGCTTCCAGCTCGCATGGTTAAAGCACCTCAGTGGAGAAAGCCGAAAACTGACTGTCACAATAACTCAAACTGGTCAACGATCCGATGACTGTGTTAAACTATAAGATCGATAGAGGTCACCCCGTGTTAAATGATGGGCCGTTCATAACATTGGCCGAAGTGTTTATGGCTTGACCTCGACTTTCGTCGAACACTAACCGGGAGCTAGTAACTGGCCTCCCAACTTTAAGCTCCTATGACTAAGTGAAAGTTATAAAGCCCGCATATCTGATTGCCTCGTTTCTGCTAACACAACCACCTTCGGGCACCGAGATGTCGGCTAAGGGTTGTTTTGTTATTGCGGAAACACCATGCGTAGCATCTACAAGGGGGTGGAAGTCGATGATGGGCCACTTTCAACTGATAAACGATCGCAAGGGAGTCAAAATGAACACATCATCAACATTTGTATTCAGTATACAAGCGTTGCCTTCCGTAATCATCGTTATAAAGCCATAAATATGCATAAATTTGACCTAAGATTTTGGCCAAGCTGGGTTGCCTGGCTCCTGTGCTTACCCCAAGCTGGGTTGCTAGGCGGTAAAGGGATCACCTCTGTGATTGTTACTACCGGGTCATCCGAGTTAGTACCTCAGACTGGGCGAAGCCGAAAGCTAGCCATCTTAAAGGATATAATTGGTCGGCAATGATGAAAGTGAAAATTTCGGTTCGCTAGACCATAGAGTTCGGGAACTTTTCCCGAACTAAATCCTCAATATTTTTGTCCCACATTGACCGCTGTGAGGTTTATGATCATAGTCAAACATGACAACCCAAAAAAGGAACCGGTAGCGGGACTATTTTCTTTGGAAGATGTTTCTTACGTTAAATAGTTATATAACATATCTCTCTGTGTACCTTTGTTTATAAAACCATATGGCTTGATTGCCTTGTTTGCCATAAATCTTTGCCCTTATAACGGCTTTATAAAGTAGGACAAACACTCCCCGGCTACTGGCTGAGGAGGTTGAGGCCGACGGTCGGTCAACAAAGTTTTGTACAATGCAGATCAGAGCATTAACGATGTAGAGTACTTGGATACATAGAATCATTACGCATAATTTATGATTTTACTCTGGATATCGATCCTTAATTCGGCCATCCGTGCCCACATGCCATGATAATTAGTTCATCGTTCCTGGCTCAACTCATTATGAATGAAACATGTTTGCAATGATAATTAGAGATTATAGTTACTCATGCCATGCTTAATTGGCGAGGAGTTTATAATGGTTTACCTTGCGTGTCAACATGCTTTTAAAATGGTTGTGATGTAGTATGATAGTATGGTATCCTCCTTTGAATGATTCGAGTGGCTTGACCTGGCACATGTTTACGCATGTAGTTGAAACAAAATCAACATAGCCTCCACGATATTTATGTTCATGGTGATTTATATCCTACTCATGCTTGCACTCAGTGTTGATTAATCTTAATACATGTTTATGGTTGTTGTCACTCTCTAGTTGGTCGCTTCCCAGTCTCTTTCTAGCCTTTACTTATACTAAGCGGGAATACTGCTTTTGCGTCCACTTCCATAAACCAAAAGTTGTTCCATATGAGTCCACCATACCTACCCATATACGGTATTTACCTGCCGTTCCAAGTAAATTGGCATGTGCCAAACTCTAAACGTTCAAATGATAATCTGTTTTGTATGCCCGGATCGCTCATTTAGCGACTAGGGGCTATCAGTATCTTCCATGCTAGGTGGGTTATTCTCATGATGAGTGGACTCCACCATCATTCACGAGAAAATGGCTGGTAATTGGGATGCCCAGTCCCATGCTCGAATCAAATAAAAATAAACTTCAAACAAAACTCCCCTAGGATTGTTGTTAGTTGGACGGTACCCGTTGTTTCGGACTAGCCGTGGAGTGTGCTTGTTGGTGGTGGGGGAGTATAAACTTTACGATTTTGTTCGGGAACCGCCTATAATGTATCTAATATGAAAGATACCGAGATCTCTTGGTTGTTATGTTGACAATGAAAGCATACCACTCAAAATATTATTTATCTCTATTTCAAAAACTCGAGCTCTGGCACCTCTGCAAATCCCTGCTTCCCTCTGCGAAGGGCCTATATATATTTACTTTTATTGCTGAGTCATCATCCTCTTATAAAAAGCAGCAGTTAGAGAGCACCACTGTCATTTGTATGCATTTTTATTAATTGATATTGAGTATGACTGTGACTGGATCTCTTTTACCATGAATTAAAATGTCTAGTCAGTCCTTGATCTTCAGGGGTGCTCTGCATTTATGTTTTGCGGTCTCAGAAAGGGCTAGTGAGAAACCATCTTGTTATATCATATCATGATTGTTTTGAAAAAGTGTTGTCATCCGAGATTCATTATTATTGCTCACTAGCTGATTATGCCATTGATATGAGTAAATGTGAGACCTAAATGTTATTGTGAATATGATTAGTTTATAATCTTTGCCGAAAACCTGAATGTTGGCTATACATATTTGCAATAACAAGATCAAACAGAGTTTGTACAAGTTTTTTTTTATCACTTTCAGTTTGTCAACTGAATTGCTTGAGGACAAGCAATGGGCTAAGCTTGGGGGAGTTGATACGTCTCCATCATATCTACTTTTCCAAACTCTTTTGCCCTTGTTTTGGACTCTAATTTGCATTATTTGAATGGAACTTACCCGGACTGACGCTGTTTTCAGCAGAATTTCCATGGTGTTATTTTTGTGCAGAAATAAAAGTTCTTGGAATGACCTAAAACTTCACGAAGAATATTTTCGGAATTAATAAAAAATATTGGCAAAAGAATCAACTAGAGGGGACCCACCACCTGTCCACAAGGGTGGGGGGCACACCCCCATGGCTTGTGGGTACCATGAAGCTCCACCGACCTCAACTCCAACTCCATATATTCATGTTTGGGGAGAAAAAACAGAGAGAAGGATTCATCATGTTTTACGATACCGAGCTGCAGCAACCTCCTGTTCTTCCTCGGGAGGGCAGATCCGGAGTCCGTTCTGGGCTCCGGAGAGGGGAAATCATCGGCTTTGTCATCATCAACTATCCTCCATCACCAATTTCAGGATGATCACCGCCATGTATAAGTAATCCCATCGTAGGTTTGCTGGACGGTGATCCCTAGTATATCCACTATGTTTGAGATTGATGTTGCTATGACTTTGCTATGCTTAATGCTTGTCACTAGGGGTCGAGTGCCATGATTTCAGATCTAAACCTATTATGTTTTCATGAATACATTTGTGTTCTTGATTCGTTCTTTGAAGTTATAGTCACCTACTACGTGTTATGATCTGGCAACCCCAGAGTGACAATAGTCGGGACACTTCCCGGTGATGATCGTAGTTTGAGGAATTCATGTATTCACTAAGTGCTAATGCTTTGATCCGGTTCTATATTAAAAGGAGGCCTTAATATCCCTTAGTTTCCTAGGACCCCGCTGCCACGGGAGGGTAGGACAAAAGATGTCATGCAAGTTTATATTGATGAATTGGAGCTAGTTCTGTGTCACCCTAGGTTATAACTGTTGCATGATGAATGCGATCCGACATAATTACCCATCATTGATCCATTGCCTACAAGCTTTTCACATATTGATCTTTGCTTAGTTACTTTTCCCTTCCCATTGTTACGATTGCTACAAAACTACTATTGTTACTTTTGCCATCGTTACCATTACTTCCATACTACTTTGCTACTAAGTACTTTGCAGCAGATATTAAGTCTTCCAAGTGTGGTTGAATTGACAACTTAGCTGCTAATACTTGAGAATATTATTTGGCTCCCCTTGTGTCGAATCAATAAATTTGGGTTGAATACTCTACCCTCGAAAACTGTTGCGATCCCCTATACTTGTGGGTCATCACTTACCTCAACTCGAGAGGCAGCAGGTTAGTGCCCGGAGCAGGTCAGGCAACTCACCACTACAAGGAGGGTAGCAATGATGTGGAGGCCTCTCCTTCTTCCAAGTCCAAGGATCCAATCGTCATTAATCCGACGATGAGGAGTAGTTCGTCTTATTAGCTCACTGTAAGGAACTATGTTCAGTTAGCTAGCTAAGATGGTCAAGGATGTTCGATTTACCTATTGCATGTGCTGCTCCTGCCTTTCCTTTACAAATTCTAGTGAATTGTCCTATGTACTTTTACCATGCAGTCTGATCCTCTAGTGTATATGTTCTATATGTCATGCAATGTGGTGCTTACTAATTAACTGTTTGGTTCAGTTCTGCAGTGTGATGTTCAATTCTTCTGGGCACAATTTTTTACCGTCTTCCATGTGAGAAATAAATAGAATTTGGTTGTACAAAATACATGAGAAACAAATACAATTGTTATATTTCCAAGTTGTCAAGCATGCTTGGTTTGCTTAACTGTCTAATCTTCTAGTATGTTATATAACGTGCAATGTGGTGCTTAGTTGATGTTTGGTTCAGTTTTTGTTGTGTTTAGTTAACTGTTTGGGTCAATTCTGCCATGCGATGTTCAATTGTTGTGGGTGCATTTTTTATTGTCTACCATGTGAGAAATAAATCGAATTTGGCTATACTAAATACATGAGAAACAAATACAATTGCTATATTTCCTAGTTGTTAAGCATGCTTGGTTTGGTTAACTGTGTGATCTTCTATTAGGAGTATGTTATATTGTGCAATGTGGTGCTCAGTTAATATTTGGTTCATTTGTTGTGGTGTTTAGTTGCTTGGTTCAATTCTGCAATGCGATGTCCAATTGTTGTGTGTACAATTTTATATTGTTAAGCATGTGAGGAATAAATCGAATTTGGTTGTACTAAATACATGAGAAACATATACAATCGCTATATTTCCTAGTTCTTAATCATGCTTGGTTTGGATAAATGGCTTTTCCATGTGGCTCGAATTAATCTACTTAATCTGCAATGCGTTTATTTTTCATCAACATATTTTACTGATAGCATGCCAACCCTCACTTAACCGAATCAATAACTACGTTATATGTGTTGTAGGGAAATAATGGGAAGCATAGAGGTTTATGTGATGCCTCCGATTCAATCGTACACTAATCATACACACAAATGTGTATGCTCAATATCATGGACTCACGGGAATATATCACAACACAACTCTAGACACAAATAAAATACAAGCTACATATTACAAGCCAGGGGCCTTGAGTGTTTGAATACACAAGAGTAAGTGGAAGTAGCAATATATGAGTACAGACATAAGTTAAACAAGACTGCCTTTAGAAGCCAAGCACAAACAAGATACAGATCAAAAAGGCAAGGCCTCCTACCCGGGAGCCTCTAACTACTCCTGATCGTCGAGGGTATCCACATAGTAGTAGGCACCCTCGGGGTAGTAGAAGTCGTCAGCGGCGGCATTTGACTCATGGGATCCACCATCTAATCGCAGCAACTGGGTATAGGGGGAAAAGAGGTAGCAAAGCAACCGTGAGTACTCATCCAAAGTACTCACAAGACTTACATCAGAACTATGCAAAGTATGCATTGGTATCAAAGGAATGGGGCTGAATCTGTGGACTGAACTATAGAATGCTAGGGGAGAAGGGAAAATCTAGCCAATCAAAGACTAGCATCTTCAAGCATCTTGTAGCATTCAGAAGAGTACATAAACATTTTATAATTGACAAGCATGTTGTAGTATTAACGCCCAGGGATCCTTCCTCGACTCCTCGCGAGAAAGCAATCCTAGAACCATCATATCCATCTTATGTCTCAAGTATCTAGTTCTAGTTGTAATAGATCATGATACAACTCCGAGCGTCCGTTATCGTGGACACGGCTATTGGAATGGATAACTTCCTTGCATGGTGCACCATATTACCCAACACGCTTGATTACTCTAGACGGACAGACTTTCCTGGGTCATGCCCGGCCTCGAAAGATCAACACATCGTAGTCCTACCTAGGCTCCACACAAAGGTCCCTGCCGGTCAACATCCTAAGTGCTTAGGGGTCTTGGGCCCATCACCCTTTGCACTCCGGGTCCTTGTGAGCAGGGTGGATACCAGCGCCACCTCGCTCCTGGATGGCATGATCCGACCATGCCCCAATGCTGAACTGAATGCTTGACAAAGCTTTTGGAAGAAACATATGATGCCGAGTACCCATAATTGTTCGCGCGTGGCGGTAGTGCGTATAGGCCAGTGTCCAATGTAGATCAAATACCCAAACCCTTAGTGTATTGGAAGCTCGTGGAGACGAGCAGAGACTCACGATCATGTGACTCCGTCGCCCTATCTCAAGGAAATACGGCAAGGGCCAGGCCCAACCCTCTCTCTCTAGGGCGGTCTACCTGCCCGGCCATGCCTCGTAATTATCTCGTGGGTACCCTCCAGGTCAACCTGACTATCCATAGACTGACAGGAATTCAGGTCCACCTCTACCAGGCTGGTACCGCCTGTCCCTTCAGTCCCATGATATGTCTCCAATGTATCTACTTTTCCAAACACTTTCGCCCTTGTTTTGGACTCTAATTTGCATGATTTGGATAAAACTAACCCGGACTAACGTTGTTTTCAGCAGAACTGCCATGATGTTGTTTTATGTGTAGAAAAGAAAAGTTCTCGGAATGTCCTGGAAATCCACGGAGGCACTTTGCAGAATTAATAAGAATTTTTGGCAAAAGAATGAAGGCCAGGGGGCCCACGGGCTGTCCACGAGACAGGGGGCGTGCCCCCCTAGGGCACGCCCTCCTATCTTGTGGGCCCCCTAGACACCTTACGACCTCAACTCCAACTCCATATATACCGTCTCGGGGAGAAAAAAAATCAAGGAGAAAGTTTCATCGCGTTTCACGACACGGAGCCGCCGCCAAGCCCTAATCTCTCTTGGGAGGGCTGATCTGGAGTCCGTTCGGGGCTCCGGAGAGGGGGATTCATCACCGTCGTCATCATCAACCATCCTCCATCACCAATTTCATGATGCCCCCGCCGTGCGTGAATAATTCCATCATAGGCTTGCTGGACGGTGATGGGTTGGATGAGATTTACCATGTAATTAAGTTAGTTTTGTTAGGGTTTGATCCCTAGTATCCACTATGTTCTGAGATTGATGTTGCTATGACTTTGCTATGCTTAATGCTTGTCACTAGGGCCCGAGTGCCATGATTTCAGATCTGAACCTATTATGTTTTCTTGAATATATGTGTGTTCTTGATCCTATCTTGCAAGTCTATAGTCACCTATTATGTGTTATGATCCGACAACCCCGAAGTGACAATAATCGGGATACTTCTCGGTGATGAGCGTAGTTTGAGGAGTTCATGTATTCACTATGTGCTAATGCTTTGTTCCGGTTCTCTATTAAAAGGAGGCCTTAATATCCCTTAGTTTCCGTAAGGACCCCGCTGCAACGGGAGGGTAGGATAAAAGATGTCATGCAAGTTCTTTTCCATAAGCACATATGACTATTTACGGAATACATGCCTACATTACATTGATGAACTGGAGCTAGTTCTATATCACCCTATGTTATAACTATTGCATGAGGAATCACATCCGGCATAATTATCCATCACTGATCCATTGCCTACGAGCTTTTCACATATTGTTCTTCGCTTATTTACTTTTCTGTTGTACTGTTACAACTACTACAAAAACCCAAAAACATTTACTTTTACTTTTGCTACCGCTACTATTATTATCATACCACTTTTGCTACTAAACACTTTGCTGCAGATACTAAATTATCCAGGTTTGGTTGAATTGACAACTCAACTGCTAATACTCAAGAATATTCTTTGGCTCCCCTTGTGTCGAATCAATAAATTTGGGTTGAATACTCTACCCTCGAAAGCTGTTGCGATCCCTTATACTTGTGGGTTATCAAGACTACTTTCTGGCGCCGTTGCCGGGGAGCATAGCTCTATTCTCTGAGTCACTTGGGATTTATATCTGTTGATCACTATGATGAACTTGAAAGATGATCGAACTACTATTTTGCCCTCAACTACGAGGGGAGGTAAGGAACTGCCATCTAGCTCTGCACTAGATTCTCCTTCCGTTATAAGTAAGCTTGCGACACCTAAACCTGCTTCTGCTATGAATTCTGATATGTCGCATGTTATTGATGATGCCACTTCTGCTATGCATGATGAAACTACTTCTGTGCGTGATACTACTTTGCCATTAGGTGAATTTCTAGATGAACAACTTGCTAGATTTAGGGGGAATGAAAATATTGAAGAATCTATTATTGATGATACTGATGATGAAGGTCCCCCCAATGATTATGTATTACTCGTTGTTCCTAAGGGTTATGTTATGCATGAAACAACTGCTATGGAAATTCTTGGTTGCAATGATAGAAATGATCTTAAGAAATTATTAGCTAAATGGAAGCAGCAGTCTCTTAATGCTAGAATGAAACCCGATCCTGCTTTTGCTACTTCACCTATCTGTGTTACTGATAAGGATTATGAATTGTCCGTTGATCCTGATATTATTACTTTAGTTGAATCTGATCCTTTTTATGGCCTTGAATCTGAAACTGTTGTGGCACATCTTACCAAGTTGAACGATATAGCTACCCTGTTTACTAATGATGAGAAGTCTTGCTATTTATATATCCTTAAGATATTTCATTTCTCATTAAAGGGTGATGCTAAGACTTGGTATAATTCTCTTGCTCCTGGTTGTGTGCGTAGTCCCCAGGATATGATTTATTACTTCTCTGCTAAATATTTCCATGCCCATAAGAAACAAGCTGCCGTGCGGGAAATATATAATTTTGTGCAAATCAAAGAAGAGAGTCTCCCAGAAGCTTGGGGGAGGCTTCTCCGGTTACTTAATGCTTGCCTGATCATCCTCTTAAGAAAAACGAAATACTTGATATCTTTAACAAATGGTCTAACTGATGCTTCCAAGGACTACTTGGATAGTTGTGCTGGTTGTGTTTTCAGGGAAAGAACAGTCGATGAAGCTGAAATACTATTGAATAATATGTTGACTAATGAAAATAGTTGGACTCTTCCCGAGCCAGTTCCTGAAGCAATTCCTGAACCAATTGAGCCAGCTCCTGAGCCTGTTCCTAAACCCACTCCGAAGAAGAGAGGTGTTTTATTTCTCAGTCCTGAAGATATACAAGAGGCAAAGAAATCAATGAAAGAAAAAGGTATTAAAGCTGAAGATATTAAGAATTTACCTCCTATTGAAGAAATACATGGTCTTAATTTACCACCTGAAGAACCACATTGTCTTGATAACCCGACACAGGTAGTAAAGGTAAATTCTCTCTATAGATATGATAAAGTTGAAATACCCTCTACTAAATTTCATAGCCCATGCTTAGATGAATTTGATGACTTTATGGCTAGACAAGAAAGTTTTAATGCTTATGTTGGTAGAGAGTTAAAGAATAATGCTTTCGAGATAGGACGCGTAGGTGATAATCTGGCTAGAGTTAAAGATGAACTTCACCGCGTTAGCAAATATGCTTCTATGGTTGCTACTCAAGCTGAGCAAGTACTTAAATCTCAAAATGAATTGCTTGATGAATTAAATAATAAAAATGACTTTGCTGTTAGAGTGGCTACTAGAACTAGTAGAATGAGTCAGGAGCCTTTGTATCCTGAAGGCCACCCTAAGAGAATCGAGCAAGATTCTCAGAGAAATAATTTAGAGGCACCTAGTTCTTCTAAAAAGAAGAAGAAGAAAAACGATAGAACTTTGCATGCTTCTAGTGAATCTACTGTAGACACACCTGAGAATCCCAATGATATTTCTATTTCTGATGCTGAAACTCAATCAGGTTATGAACATGAACCTAGTGATAATGTTAATGATAATGTTCATGTTGATGCTCAACCTAGCAAAGACAATGATGTAGAGATTGAATATGCTGTTGATCTTGATAACCCACAATCAAAGAATCAACGTTATGATAAGAGAGATTTTTGTGCTAGGAAGCACGGTAAAGAAAGAGAACCATGGGTTCAGAAACCCATGCCCTTTCCTCCTAAACCATCCAAGTCAAAGGATGATGAGGATTTTGAGCGCTTTGCTGAAATGATTAGACCTATTTTCTTATGTATGCGCTTAACTGATATGCTTAAAGTAAATCCTTATGCTAAGTATATGAAGGATATCATCACAAATAAAAGAAAGATACCGGAAGCTAAAATTTCCACCATGCTTGCCAATTACACTTTTAAGGGTGGAATACCAAAGAAACATGGAGATCCGGGGGTACCAACTATACCATGCTCTATTAAAAGAAATTATGTTAGAACTGCTTTATGTGATCTTGGAGCCGGTGTTAGTGTTATGCTTCTCTCTTTATATCGTAGACTTGAATTGAATAAGTTGACACCTACTAAAATATCTTTGCAAATGGCTGATAAATCGACTGCTATACCTGTCGGTATTTGTGAGGATGTGCCTGTTGTGGTTGCAAATGTCACTATCTTAACGGACTTTGTTATTCTTAATATTCCCGAGGACGATAGCATGTCTATTATTCTTGGTAGACCTTTTCTTAATACTGCAGGGGCTGTTATTGATTGCAACAAAGGCAATGTCACTTTTCATGTTAATGGTAATGAGCATATGGTACATTTTCCGAGGAAACAATCTCAAGTTCATAGCATCAATTGTATTGAAAAAGTTCCAACTATTATTTTTGGAGGTTTTGAATTTCCTTTCCCTACTGTCAAAAAAAAGTATGATATTCTTATTGTTGGGGATTTTCATATCCCCGTTGAGGTAACTTAGTGTTATTCGAAATTTCTCCGGTTCCGTGTTATTCAGAATGAGTTTGTTAACAAGACTTGATCAACCTTGTTAGATGGATGAAACTAGAAGGCACAACCTTCTATACCCTCCTTTTACCTTCTGTTATTTAGATTAAATAAAGCAAAAATAGTATTATCTATCTATTTTCTGAATTATCCGTGCATTAAAAAAATAGTCCGAAAATAAAAGTGCTCCAAATGCCCTGCAAATTTAGTATGATTTTTTCTGGCATATTTGAGGATTTTAGGCACTAAAAACACTGTAAGTGGGGCAAGCACCAGGCCACGAGAGAGGAGGGCGTGCCCCCCTGTAGGGCGCCCCCTGTCTCGTGGGCCCCTGGTGGGTCCGCTCCACTTATACTAGCACCCACACACTTCATCTTCTACCCAAAAAAATCCCCATCCAGCTCAAGCCCGAGTTTTAGCTCGTTTTGCTGCGATTTTTGATCTCTTAGCTCAAAGCTGCATTCGCAAAACTGCTTTGGGAGATTGTTGCTTGGTATGTGACTCCTCCATTGGTCCAATTAGTTTTTGTTCTAGTGCTTTATTCATTGCAAATTTTTGCTGCACAGGTGACCATGTTCTTGAGCTTGCATGTTAAATTTTTGAGGTCCCAAGCAATTCTAATGCATGATATAGGCTCTAGGCACTTGTAGGAGTAGTTGCTATCAATCCTGTTTAGTTTTATTCACTTTTATTTTGAAGTTACTAAAATTTCAGAAATTTTCAGAAAAAGAAATATGTTTAGAAGAATGTACCAAGGTGGTTCCTCGGCAAAGAAAGGGCCAAGAATTGCTATACGTGAACAAGATGTTAATTTGCCAAGGGACGCTAATGTACGGGCTTGCGAGTGGCCATCCGATGATTTTATGGTCGAAGCAGGCTTCAAGGAGGAATTTGACGCGTATGTGCGTAATGCCGAGCTGGAGGACTTCTTACAAGATAAGTGTCCTCAATATTATCAATTGACTGATTCCTTTGTGCAGAGGTTCGAATATATCTCTTCGCGTAATTCTCCTAGTGTTGTGTTTGATATTTATGATACATCTTATACCATGGATTTAGAGGATTTCACAACTGCTTGCAAACTCCCGCAGTGGGGTAATATTAATAATCCTCCCAAATCTGAAGTTAGAGATTTTCTTGATAGTATTACTGTGGGAGAATCTAGAGACGTAACACAAGCTACCATAGGGAGCATCCATTTTCCTGCTATACATTACTTTGCTCGCTTTATTGGTAGATGCATTAACAGTAAGGACGAAGTATGTCACATGTGTGCCCCTGATCTTTGTGTCCTCAAGAGTGCTGTGTCAGGTTATAGAGGTTATATCTTGGGGGCAATAGTTGCACGTAGGTTGCATAATAATAATAAAAAGGGAGATTTCTTTGGAGGAATTTATGCAACCCGTGTGGCTAATTTTCTTAATATAGCTCCACGAGAGGGGGATATGCTTGTACCTCCTGTTTATTTGGATAAATAAGCTATGTTTGATCATCATTTTCTTCAGAGGAATGAACAATTCCTCCATTATCGACTAACCTATAACAGACGCAACGTCGTCCCTGTTACTCTTCCTGCTCCCTACCTTTTTGATTATGAGGCAAAAGGAAGATATGTTGTCACCAAGGAGGAAGAAACTGAATATGAGAGGGGAATGGAGGCAGCTCGCCAACATGCTGCTGCTCAGGAGGCGGTCGCCTCTGCATCTCAGTACAACCCCAGTTTCACTTATGGATATCAGCCAGACGGTCCTTGGTATTAAACCAACTGAGGCCAAAAGCCTAAGCTTGGGGGAGTACATATTTCTCACCGACTTTACATTCATGTTCACACACTAGTCGTCGGTGCTCATACTCTTTCATTGTATTATCCATGTTAGTTTAAATTTCTTTTTCTAGTTTTCTTCTTGTGTGTTTGTTAAACCTTAAGAAAAACTAAAAAAAAATTTAGTTAGTTTAATTTCCATGCTTGTAGTAGAAATTAAAATGAAAACCCCAAAAGATTTCTCGTTCTTCTTTTACTTGTTGGGAGCTTTCCCGTGTAAATAGTTTTATTTTGTTTTCTTTCTTTTGGGGGTTGAGAAGACCATATTGAAATTGCTTAGTGGCTCTTATATGCATGATTGTTTATTTAACTAAGAGCCCATATTACTTGTCTTCTCTCTTGAGTTGAATGCTTGCAGATTCTAGCTTAGTCCAATGCACGTGCACTCTTATTATTATACACATCGTTCGGTCATGCAAGTGAAAGGCAATAATGATGATATATGATGGACTTATTGGGATGAGAAAAGCTGGTATGAACTCGACCTCTTTTGTTTTTGTAAATATGATGATTCATCGTTCCTGAGTCAGCTATTATGAAGTAAACATATTTGCAATGACATTTAGAGATTATAGTTGCTTGTGCCATGCTTGATTAGCTATGAGTTATAATGGTTTACCTTGCGTGCCAACATGCTACTAGAATGATTATGATGTGGTATGATGGGATGGTATCCTCCTTTAAATGAATTGAGTGACTAGACTTGGCACATGTTCACGCATGTAGTTGGATCAAATCAACATAGCCTTCATGATATTTATGTTCATGGTAGATTATATCCTACTCATGCTTGTACTCGGTGTGAATTAATTTTAATGCATGTTTATGACTGTTGTCGCTCTCTCAGTTGGTCGCTTCCCAGTCTTTTGCTAGCCTTCACCTGTACTAAGCGGGAATACTGCTTGTGCATCCAAACTCCTTAAACCCCAAAGTTGTTCCATATGAGTCCACTATACCTACCTATATGCATTATTTACCTGCCGCTCCAAGTAAATTTGTATGTGCCAAACTCCAAACCGTCAAATGAAATTCAGTTTTGTATGCTCGAGAAGCTCATGTTTCAACTAGGGCTGCCTATATCTTCCATGCTAGGTGGGTTATTCCCAAGAGGAGTGGACTCCGCTCCTCATTCACGAGAAAGGGCCGGTAGCCGGGATGCCCAGTCCCATGATCCAAAATGATCAAAGCAAATCAAAATAACTAAACAAAACTCCCCCTGGGCTGTTGTACGTTGGAGGCACTCGTTGTTTCGAGCAAGCCATGGATTGATGCTTGTTGGTGGTTGAGGGAGTATAAACCTTTACCATTCTGTTTGGGAACTGCCTATAATGCATGTAGTATGGAAGATACAGCCATCTCATAGTTGTTGCGTTGATAGCAAAAGTATACCGCTCAAAATGTTATTCAATCTCTATTTTAAAATTGAGCTCTGTCACCTCTACAAATCCCAGCTTCCCTCTGCGAATGGCCTATCTATTTTCTTTTATGTTGAGTCATTGCCCTTCTTATTAAAAGCACCTATTGGAGAGCACACTGTCGTTTGCATTCATTATTATTGATTTATATTAGGTATGACTTGACTGGATCTCTTTTACCATGAATTACAATGTTTAGTCAGTCCTTGATCTTTAAAGGTGCTCTGCATTTATGTTTTGCGGTCTCAGAAAGGGCTAGCGAGATACCATTTTGTTATATCATGTTATGATTATTTTGAGAAAGTGTTGTCATCCGAGTTTTATTATTATGGCTCGCTAGCTGATTATGCTATTGATATGAGTAATTGTGAGACCTATGTAATATTGTTAGTATGGTTAGTTCACAATATTTGCTGAAACTTGAATGCTGGCTTTTCATGTTACAACAACAAGAGCAAACAGAGCTTGTAAAAGTTTTTTTTCTTTATCACTTTCAGTTTATCACCTGAATTGCTTGAGGACAAGCAAAGGTTTAAGCTTGGGGGAGTTGATACGTCTCCAACCTATCTACTTTTCCAAACACTTTTGCCCTTGTTTTGGACTCTAACTTGCATGATTTGGATGAAACTAACCCGGACTGACGTTGTTTTCAGCAGAACTGCCATGATGTTGTTTTATGTGTAGAAAAGAAAAGTTCTCGGAATGTCCTGGAAATCCACGGAGGCACTTTTCAGAATTAATAAGAATTTTTGGCGAAAGAATGAAGGCCAGGGAGCCCACGGGCTGTCCACGAGACAGGGGGGCGCGCTCCCCCTGGGGCGCGCCCGCCTATCTCGTGGGCCCCCTGGACACCTCCCGACCTCAACTCCAACTCCATATATATCGTCTCGGGGAGAAAAAAATCAAGGAGAAAGTTTCATCGCATTTCACGACACGGAGCTGCCGCCAAGCCCTAATCTCTCTCGGGAGGGCTGATCTGGAGTCCGTTCGGGGCTCCGGAGAGGGGGATTCGTAGCCGTCGTCATCATCAACCATCCTCCATCACCAATTTCATGATGCTCACCGCCGTGCGTGAGTAATTCCATCGTAGGCTTGCTGGACGGTGATGGGTTGGATGAGATTTACTATGTAATTAAGTTAGTTTTGTTAGGGTTTGATCCCTAGTATCCACTATGTTCTGAGATTGATGTTGCTATGACTTTGCTATGCTTAATGATTGTCACTAGGGCCCGAGTGCCATGATTTCAGATCTGAACCTATTATGTTTTCTTGAATATATGTGTGTTCTTGATCCTATCTTGCAAGTCTATAGTCACCTATTATGTGTTATGATCCGACAACCCCGAAGTGACAATAATCGGGATACTTCTTGTTGATGAGCGTAGTTTGAGGAGTTCATGTATTCACTATGTGCTAATGCTTTCTTCCGGTTCTCTATTAAAAGGAGGCCTTAATATCCCTTAGTTTCCGTAAGGACCCCGCTGCAACGGGAGGGTAGGACAAAAGATGTCATGCAAGTTCTTTTCCATAAGCACGTATGACTATTTACGGAATACATGCCTACATTACATTGATGAACTGGAGCTAGTTCTATATCACCCTATGTTATAACTATTGCATGAGGAATCGCATCTGGCATAATTATCCATCACTGATCCATTTCCTATGAGCTTTTCACATATTGTTCTTCGCTTATTTACTTTTCCGTTGCTACAGTTACAACTACTACAAAAACCCCAAAACATTTACTTTTACTTTTGCTAGCGCTACTATTATTATCATACCACTTTTGCTACTAAACACTTTGCTGCAGATACTAAGTTATCCAGGTGTGGTTGAATTGACAACTCAACTGCTAATACTCAAGAATATTCTTTGGCTCCCCTTGTGTCGAATCAATAAATTTGGGTTGAATACTCTACCCTCGAAAGCTGTTGTGATCCCCTATACTTGTGGGTTATCATCCCACAGTAACAATAACTCTCGCAGGTACCCCCATGGTCAATCCGACTTCACATATCTCGCGGGTACCCATCGGGGCCGACCCGTCTTTAGTATGGGCCTGGGGTAAAGCAAAGGTAGCCGTGTGTCCATAACATCAAGGGGGAAATCCGAGGAATCACCATCGATGGATTCCTTCTCGATTGTAACCGTCAAGGTGAAGGTGGAGGCATCACCCACGAGGTTCACACTTGAGGTGTTGCACGACACAGTCGTATCAGGAGTGGTGAAGGAGGAATCACCCTCGACAGAACACGACGGATTAGCTACACTACAGAGTTATCATCAGGAGTGCGTTACGAGGTATCACCCTCGACACTCGATAGTAGCTTTGCAGAGTCGTACAACTAAAGGGGGAGGGTGAGGTAATGTGTCGGGCTCTGGTAGTCGATCATGTTGATCGAGTCATCGGTCTTCTATCCGGGGCAACTAGGACAAGGTGAGGGTCACTGATGGATCACTATCCAACCTATACTAACTAGTTTAGGATAAGCAGGTAAGGGTACAAGAGAAGTATACCAAAGCAGGCATCGGAATATGAGCAATCAATTACAGTAGTAAAATCTAATTCAAGCATGAGAGAGAATGGAATGGGCGATATCAAAATGATCAAGGGGGTTTGCTTGACTGGAAGCTCTACTAAAAAGGAAGAAGGGTCGTCCGTGACGTAGTCAATCACAGGGGCAGTATTAGTCTTGGGGTCTAACGGAGGGAAGAGGCGGGAAGAAACAGTAAATATAAAGCAAACATATGCATCACTAACCATAACATGATGATGTGGTGTGCGAGGGGTGTTCTAACACAGTACTACATGTTACCGACGAAGGGGGAAAACATCCGAGAATGTTTTCCCAAGTCTGTCATTTTTGGACATATGAAACGGAGGGGGACGGTTCCATGTTCGCTATGATAGAGGCACACGATAGATGAACGGGGTGCATATTTGTTGGTGTGGAGCCGACGATCTATGGGGCAGTGCAGCTCCTTTGTTGGTTCGGCGAGGGGTGGCGATCAATGCAAAGAGCAAACACAATGAGGAGCACACAATTTTACCCAGGTTTGGGCTGCCTGGAGGCGTAAAACCCTACTCATGCCTTTGGCTGTGTTGGTGGTGTTTGAGCACAAATACACGGAGCGCTCTCCCCCGGCAAGTGGTGGAGAGAGAGAAAGAGAGAGAGAGAGAGAGAGAGAGAGAGAGAGAGAGAGAGAGAGAGAGAGAGAGAGAGAGAGAGAGAGAGAGAGAGAGAGAGAGAGCAGCTACATGAATACCTATGCGTGAGGGTTGCAAATATTCAAACCCCTACTAATGTTGCCCATGCCCTCCTTTTATAGCTCAAGGGGTCACCATAGTGGCAAAAAGGTCATTACATGGGTGATTAGACTGAATTAGAGCTACCATATCTAACTTTGTTGGTTAGGACAAAACACATTAAATGCGCTGCTAGGTGTCGTGTGGAGGTTGAATCACGGTAAAGCTGTCGCACCACTTTTTCAGCTACCTCCTATTAGCGTGACACGCCATCAGGACGGCTGTCAATAAAGGTGATTTAACCTCCCAGCAAGCTGACACATATGGGTTACGTCCACCTAAACACCTGCGGGCTCGACACCTCATTAATCAGTGACCAGCTGGTCAGAGAGGCGGAGCGCTGGTGTTGGCGGGGAGCCCATGCCCAAGGGGCTTGCCGGGTCTTGGCTTGCCGGGTTGTTCCTGCCGAAGTTGGTTGCTCCAGTTATGGAATTTGTGTCTTGTTCCAATGCTTTGTCTCCTTAATGCTCTCCTTGATCTCACGAAGAGCGGCTTCTCTTGTTTAGTTGTGTCGGTGTTCTAGATACGGGGGTGCCCAGACTTGCTCGCTCTGTGGCCATGGGCGCTGCTCCACCAACGGCGGCACGCCCGCCGACATCGAAACCCAAGACCTCACAGGCCAAGCCTCATGAGGCGCATTTACATCAAGACCTCCAAAGGGATCGGTCTCCTCAGGTTGGCTCCCGAGGAGCGGAGATTTCTATGCAAGACTCACCTCGCGAGGTTCATATGACATGAGCCATGACGACCAAGGCCAGGCGGGCACCAGGCAGGCGTCAGCGGGCACAGAGTACCAGTTTCGTCTTCGATGCAAAGGAGGCAAGCAGCAGGCGCGGAGTCCCGAGGAAGCAGCCAAAGGTTTCCGTTCTCGTGCCATAAGACCAAGATTGCCAGGACAGCAGGATGGAGGTCATCACCAAGCCCACCATAACGTCATGACCACAAGCTTTTGCAGGCGCAGACCACTTTAGTTAGGATAAGATGTACTTCTTGTCTCCCTTCAAATTTGGCTGTTGTGGGATCCCTTCCCGCCTCCATTTGGGAAGAGGACCAAGGCCACTATAAATAGGACCTAGCCACCACCAAGGAGGGGGATCAGATCCATTCCACCCTTACCAGTTCACCAGCTCACTTGAGCCCATGAACGCGCCTCCTGAGGTTGTTTTCCACTGTACTAGTTCTTCCTCAGCCTCTCGGGCCAAATCCACCACAAAGCAGGAGTAGGGTTTTACACAGCAAGGTGGCTCGAACCTGGGTTGCTATGTCCGTTTCCTTCGAGCTCGATGTTTTAGGCTGTGATATTAGCGAGTCGGCAGACTGGGGAGAGTGAGATCTTCGCACGTACCCCAGAGTTCGAGCCTCTCAAGGGTTTGCGGAACCCGTAATCCAATATTTGGCATTCCAGGTAGGGGTGCGTCGAAGACCCACCGCTCCGTCTGCTGCGCTCCACTGCCGGCCCGGGCGCTCCAATGTCGGCCGGACCATCGCGCACCTTTGGGGGAGCCGTGGGCCACCGAACTTTCACCCGCGCTCTGCGGCGGGTGCAGTGGCCACCCAAGTTCTGGCTGGAGCTGCCGCCCCGCTACGACGGCACGACAGATCCAGCTGGCTTCCTCCAGGCGTACGAGGAGGCAGTTTGGTCAGCTGGAGGGGACGACAAGGTCATGGCCAACTGGCTCCCCATGGCCCTCGTGGGTGTGCCACGCGCCTGGCTGCTGAAGTTGCCAGAATCTTCTGTGGCTTCCTGGGAGGAGCTGCGCGGCCTCTTCATCACGCGCTTCGTGGAGCCGGCGCCCCATGCTGTCACAACCCTCCTCGGCGGCTCCCAAGCGCCGCCCTCGGACCGCCACGTCAAGCAGTTCTTACGCCAAGTGGGTGCCGCCTGCGTGCAGCCGGGGGCACCCCCGGGCTGGGCGGCGCCCAAGGCGACCTCGCCTTCCATTCGGAGGACTACTCCGCTTCCACAGCGGGCGCATGCACGCTCCTGATGCTCTGCACACCCACCATCTGCAACGTGGCAGTCACCAAGACCCTCATCAATGGCGGGGCCGGCCTCAAGAAGCTCTCTGGGGAGGCGTTCGGCTTGCTCCATGTACCTTATGGCCTGCTCCGCCCCACCAAGCCTTTCTCCGGTGTCGGCGACGGCTCCAAAAGCCCCCTTGGGCAGATCCGCCTCACCATCATCTTCGGGACCCGCGACAACTACCGCACCGAGCTTATCAACTTCGACATCGCCCGGATCAGCCTCCCGTACAACGCCATCCTCGGGTACTCAGCTCTAGCCAAGTTCATGGAAGCTACTCACCCAGCCTACAACCTCATGAAGATGCTAGGGAGCAGCGGCGTCCTTACGGTGGCAGGGGGCACCAAGGATGCGCTGCTGGCCCTCAAGCTTATGTTCAAGACCGCGGCAGCCGCGTAGACGAGTGGGAAAGGAGCCCCGGAGGCCCCGGGGGCCGCGCCGGCCAAGAAGAAGCAGTTATTTTCTCAAGATCAAGTTGAGACGAAGCAAGTACCAGTTGATGAAGACGAAGCGTCTGGCGCCACCTTCACCATCGGTGCCGGCCTCTCTCTGGACCAGGAGAGGGCATTGGTCAGCTTCTTACACGCTCACAAGGAAGTGTTCGCATGGGAACCCAAGGACTTGGTTGGAATCCCGAGGGGGATAATCAAGCACCTCCTAAGGATGTGCCCAAATGTGCGCCCAGTGAAGCAGAAGGCACGACGACAGTCCATCGAGAAGCAAGCGTTCATTGTCCAGGTGACCCGCAAGCTACCGGATGCCGACGTCATCCGGGTGGTGCGATACTTGAAGTGGCTGGCGAACCCGATCATTGTCCCCAAGAAGGGCGGGAAGGAGCGCATGTGTGTCGACTTCACCAACCTCAACAAGGCTTTCCCTCAGGACCCCTTCCCGCTCCCACGCATCGACCAGATCGTTGACTCCACCACCTAGTGTGATATACTGTGCTTCTTGGACGCCTTTCGGGCTACCACCAGATCAATATGGCTGTGCAAGATGTGGAGAAGACAGTGTTCCTGAGCCCATGCGGGGTGTACTGCTACACCTACATGCCATTCGGACTGCACAATGCTGGAGCCACCTTTCAGCGGCTAATGCACATTGTACTGGGCCAACATCTTGGGAGGAACGCTAAGGCCTACGTTGATGACATAGTGGTAAAATCTTGGGAGGCAAGGACCCTGATCGAGGACCTGGAGGAAACATTTGCCAGCCTGCGCAAGGTGGACCTGTGACTCAACCCCGAGAACTGTGTGTTTGGTGTCCCCTCTGGCAAGCTGCTAGGTTTCTTGGTGTCACACAGAGGAATCGAGGCCAACCCGGAGAAAGTCAAGGCCATAGAAGACATGTGCCCGCCACAAACCCTCAAGGAGATGCAGAAGCTGGCGTGCTGTGTGACCTCGCTAGGGCGCTTCATCTCCAAGTTAGGGGAGCGTGCCCTCCCGTTCTTCAAGCTGATGAAAAGGAAGGGGCCGTTCGAGTGGACCCCTGAAGCTGACGCGGCTTTCCAAGACCTCAAGAGATACCTCACCAGCCCACCGGTGATGGTGGCACCGCAACCCCTCAAGCCCTTGGTGCTCCACTTGGCCGCCACACCTCACTCTGCCAGCACCGCTCTGGTGGCGCTGAGGGAAGAGCGCCCGACCGAGGGCCCATGGCAGGGCTCCTCGGCACCACGCAAGATGCCGCAGCCTCAGGACGGGGCTCCTGAGGCCTCAACTGCACCACCGGACCACATTACTCCTGAGGCCCCATCCGACCCCCAACCAGTGGGGATCATGAGGTCGTGGCTGATCCAGAAAATGACAAGACTCCTGAAGGCCCGCACCCTCAAGAGATACAAGACCTTGCCAACACCTCCTCCCTCGTCGAGCATCCGGTCTACTTCGTCAGTACGGTGCTACGGGAAGCGCAGGCGCGCTACCCCATGCTGCAAAAGCTCTTGCTCGCGCTCCTTGTTGCCTCCTGGAAGCTGCACCACTACTTCCAGGGCCACCCCATCAAGGTCGTCTCAGCCTACCCATTGGAGAGAGTACTCCGGAGCCCTAACGCCACTGGAAGGGTCGCAGAGTGGAACATTGAGTTGTAGACGTTTCAGCTGGAGTTCAGCACCACCAGGGTCATCAAGGGCGCAACCCTCACAGATTTTGTGGCATAATGGAGTGACGCCCCGACTGCGAAATATGCGAGGATCGCTCCCTCTTGCCCGGAGATGAGGCGTCGGACGGGTGGATCATGTACTTCTACGGCGCATTCGCACGTCAGGGCGCGGGGGCTGGAGCAGTGCTCATCTCACCCGGAAAATCTCTGCTATGCTGTGCAACTCTACTTCCAGCAGGGCGAGAAGGTCTCCAACAACATCGCAGAGTTTGAGGGCTTGATTGCTGGCCTCAGGGCCATAGCAGCCCTAGGGGTGAAGCGCCTCACCATCAGGGGCAATTCCCAGCTCCTTGTCAACTTCTCCAACAAAGAATATACCCTGAAGGACGAGCACATGGAGGCGTACCTGGAGGAGGTACTCAAGATGGAAAAGCAGTTCTTGGGTCTTGAATTGCAACACGTGCCGCGGGGCACAAACAAGGAGGCGGGTGATGTCGCAAAAGGGCGTCCCGGCGCCTGCCTCAGGACCCGGGCATTTTTGAGGAGCGGCTCTTCAATCCGTCAGCAGCTCCCACTGCTACGGAACCAGCACAACCTCAAGAGGATCTTCCCCGAGCCCCTGCGGTAGGTGCCCCTACTTGTGGACTGACCTCGGGGCCTGCCTCGCTCCTCATGGCGTAGTCCTGTGAGGGGTGCTGGACCGAGGAATTCAAGGTGTACTTACTTCAGGGGACCCTGCCGTAGAAGGAGGAAGATGTAGAGCGCGTTGTTCGCCAGGCTAGCGCATACTGCATCCAAGACGGTGAGTTGTACCGTAAGCGGCCCAACGATGTTTCTCTGCGATGCATCTCCAGGGCACAGTGGCTCGAGCTGCTGGCCGATATACACGGCGAGGACTGCGGGCACCACTCTTCATCACGCACCCTCGTGGGCAAGGCTTTCCGCAGTGGGTTCTATTGGCCCACGACACTCAACGATGCCACCGAGCTGGTGAGATCGTGCAAAGCTTGCCAGTTCCAGGCCAAGCAGATCCACTAGCCAGCGCAGGGCCTCCAGACTATCCCGCTCACATCGTCGTTCACGGTATGGGGGCTAGACATCTTGGGACCATTTCCCCGAGCGCCAGGGGCTACCACTACCTCTACGTCGCCATTGGCAAGTTCACCAAGTAGGCGGAGGTGCAAGTTGTCCGCACCATCCCGATCGGCTCAGCTGTCAAGTTCATCAAGGGCATCGTGAGCCGGTTTGGGGTTCCTAATGGCATCGTCGCTGACAATGGCTCACAGTTCACCAACAACCTTTTCAAAACATATTGTGCTAACCTTGGAACGTAGATATGCTACGCTTTAGTTGCACACCCCAGGAGCAACGACCAGGCCGAGCGCGCCAATGCAGAGGTCCTGAGAGGCCCCAAGGCAGGGACATTCAAGAGGAAGCTCGAGACCTGTGGTAAGGGCTGGCTCGACGAGCTCCAGTCAGTACTTTGGTCCATCCACGCCACCACGACCAAGCCAATCGACGAAACCCCGTTCTTCCTCGTCTACGGAGCTGAAGCGGTTCTCCCACACAAGGTCAAGCATCGCTCCACGCGGGTCTTGGTGTTCTACATGGCACGCCAGGACGCCACGCCGGGGATGGATCTCGTGCCGGGGGAGGAATGCCGCCATCAAGCCTCAGTCCGAGCGGCAAGGTACCAGCAAGCGCTACGACGATACCACTGCTACAGCGTCTACGCCACGACGCTTGAGGTGGGAGATCTCGTCCTGAGGTAGGTGCTCTCCAGGGAAGGGCTGCACAAACTCTCCCCCATGTGGGAGGGCCCGTTTAGGATTGCCCATGTCTCCAGGTCTGGTGTCGTGCGCCTGGAGGCACAGGACGGGATCCCCATCCAGAACACCTGGAACATCCAGCACCTCCAGAAGTTCTACCCATGAATCAAGGCTCACACCTATGAAGCTCTCTGCTCGTGACACTCTCACGTAATAATGAGTGGGGCTGCACATGCCCCGGTGTCTCCTGAGTGTCACCCGCGGGCCTCACGGGGACTCCCTCCCACGTCCTAGTGGCAGCACTTAGCTCTGCGCTGGTGAGAAGACAAGACTAGGTGCCGGGCGCGGCTATTCATTTGCTTGCTTTCTATAGTTAGTTTGCAGTCTTTTAGTGAATTTGGAATTTTTGTGTTTCGATTCGCCAAGTTGGGTTTTCTCTCCTCTCGCTCAACTCATTCTTCGCCTTGGCCAGGACAAGGCGGCAGTTTCTCATCGCTCTTCCTCGCGTGCCCCGCGCATGGGGGCTAGGCAGGTGTGTGCGCTCGGTGCGCCTACCCACTCGCAAGCACACCTCGCCGAAACCCCATGGCCCAGTGCTTCAGCTTTCTTAATCCTCGCGAGACATCCTCGATCGAGCTCGTGAGCATGTGCACCCTCTCATGTCCACGCCCCTCAGGCAGCACGACGTAGTGCGTTAAGCCGCAGCTAAGCCTGTCACAGGGGGCTCACCCAAGGAAGAACGAGTTGCCCCATTAAAGTTTTTTCTTTAAAAAGCTCTGCAGCAGCTCTATGGCATGTCCCGAGACCTACAACACCTCCCAAGATCGGTGGCCCCCCGAGTCATCAGGGAAGGGGGCTTCGCCAGGCATCAAGGGCCGCGCCCCCGCGAGGTGGGAAGCTGCCGCAAGCATGTCAAGCTAAGTTACCCTACCCATGCCTACCTAGAATACAAATATCACGACACAACATTAAGATAATATGCATAGCATAAAGGGCATAACTTCCATAGTTCATTACACACCCTAGCGGGGCTCCCTACTTTTTTCAAATTGCAGAAGAAAGGAAAGGTTAAACAAAAGCAGCCCGCAAGACTGCACGGGGTCCTGAAGCCAAGCTTGGCAGCCCCGAGCTTAGATCGATCCCTCCTCCTGCTTCATCGAGGCACGGCGGCAAGATGATCCGCCACATTCCTCGATGCGAGCTCGGCGGCGCGGAGGTTGGTCGTAGCCGCCGTTGCTGGAGCACTCGCCCAACAAAGAGCTACCCCTGCGGGAGGAAGTGTGGACGTCTACAAGGCCAAGCTCACCCTCGTCGCCGGCGCGGCCGACGTCAAGGCCAAGCTCATCGTCCCTGCCGCCGTCTTCTAGGCAGCACCCCGCGCGGCGGCCGTCTTCCCTGAACACCCTCACGAAGAGGGTCGCAAGGCCATCGTACTTGAAGTGGACGGTGCACCTCCCACTCGGGCCTCATGCGCGGGCAAACACCTGCTAGCCGTGGGCCAGGACCATGCTGGCTGTAGCGGTGACCGCAGTCCCAACCCACAAGGCCTTGCTGCAGCAACCCTCAGCCTGCAGCCAGAGGCCTTCGAGCCCCAAGGTCGGCAACTCGCCGGTGAAGAAGCGTGGAAGCCGGATCAAGGTGCCAGCGGGCCTCTCGAACCATACCACGAACTCCTAGAGCGCATCCATCGAGGGGAAGCATGGTCGAGGAGGAAGGGCTACCATGGTGCGCTTCCCCTCGTCACAGGGGCTGCCCCGTGGCCGGGGGGCCCTGCCGCGAGAAGAAGCACCACCACGGACCCCAAGGGAGACGCCGGCTCCTATAGAAGTGCGCCTGTGCTCCCTGGGGGCCGCCACCGGGGTCGCGGCATGCTTGCGTGGATGGCTGCGGCCCCTCTTGGGTGGTGGCGAAGCTGGCCCCTCCTTAGGGGCCTTCCCTTTCTCAGCGGCCGTGAACCTCCTCGCCAGCGCCATGAGCCTCGCAACTACCGCAAAGTGGAGAAGAAGGAACGAACAACAAGAAGATGAAGATAGAGATGAGAGAGGGGGGCTCTGCCCCTCCCCTCATTTATAGTCAGAGGGAGGCCAACCGCCGGCCTCCATGGTCCCGTGCAATGATGTCTTCTCTGCATGCAGCATTGACTCGTCAAGTTGGGAAGTTGCTGAGGCAGCGTGGGGAAGTGGAGACGCCCATGTCCCATCAAGCGCCATGCATCTCCCAAGGCCACATGCGGTTGGGGCCTACGGTGCTCTACACTTTCCCTTTGGCTTTGCCTAGAAGCCAAGTCCGAGCGCGCCTTAGGCCTGGGGGCTACTGTCGGCATTCTGGATGTGGGGATACCCAGACTTGCCTGCCTACGGCCCGCGGCATGGCTCCACCAACGGCCTGGTATGACCCAGTTTTGACATGGACAACCCAAGACCCTCGCGAGGGGCCAAGCCTCACGAGGCCGACGACATCAAGACCTCCAAAGGGATCGGCCTCCTTAGGCTGGCTCCTGAGGAGCGGAGATTTCTATGCAAGGCTCACCTCGCGAGGTTCAGATGATGTGAGCCATGACGACCAAGGCTAGGTGGGAACCAGGCAGGTGCCAGCCGGCGTAGATTACCAGTTTCCTCTTGGGTGCAAAGGAGGCAAGTAGCAGGCATGAAGTCCCGAGGAAGCAGCCAAAGGTTTCTGTTCTTGTGCAACAAGACCAAGATTGTCAGGACAGCAGGACGGAGGTCATCACCGAGCCCACTGCAACGTCACGACCAGAGGCTTTTGCAGGCGAAGACAACTTTAGTCAGGATAAGATGTACTTGTTGTCTCCATTCAAATTTGGCTGTTGTGGGATCCCTTCCCGCCTCCCTTCGGGAAGAGGACCAAGGCCACTATAAATAGTACCTAGCCACCACCAAGGAGGGAGATATGATCCATTCCACCCTCACTAGTTCACCAGCTCACTTGAGCCAAAGAACACGCCTCCTGAGGTTGTTCTCCACTATACGAGTTCTTCCTCATTCTCTCGAGGCAAATCCACCACAAAGCATGAGTAGGGTTTTACACCGCAAGGTGGCCCAAACCGGGGTAAACTGCTATGTCCTGTTTCCTTCGAGCTCGACGCATTAGGCTGTGAGATTAGAGAGTCGGTAGACTGGGGAGAGTGAGATCTTTGCACGCACCCTAGATTTCGAACCTCTCAAGGGTTTGCGGAACCCGTAATCCGACAAGTTGTATATGAGACTTGACACTTGATGTAAGAGTTGTAGTGCGTCGATGCATAAGTCTGGGCGACAAATGCCCATGTTTGTAGCACGGACAGGAGCCCCCGGGGCTAGACCATAAGTGTCGCTGGGCATCATATTGGTAGGCCCCCACAATGCAGAGGCACACACATCGATCTTGCCGGGAACAACATCGTGTCTTGAGATCTTGCTTGCTTCTTCATTAATCTGGATCTGTGTCAGCCACCAGTCTCACCCTGATATCTTTGGTGCTCGGATGACGCGTGTCGTTCATGTCAAAACAATGGGCACCGCCCATAGGATGCCATTAGGGCGCCCGCGCATGAGTCAGGGTAACTGCCATTTCTGCCATCACGACCTCCTTTACTGCAGCCTTTCTTTGTTTCTAATGCGTATTAGGTGTGGGACATATGATTGGTGCAGGAAGGCGGTTGTGATGGTAGTGCTCTGGCCAGAGGAGTCAGGGCGTCAGATTGGTGAGAATGGGCGGTTGATGAAGTAAGACACCAGCCAGGGATGTAGGGAGCCGGATTGGCGGAGCGGGGCGGTTGCTCCAGAGTAGTGGAGAGGCAATGCCACGCCCAATATGCGACCCTATCCTAAAGAAATCGAGGGCAAGGATAGAAGCGCATATTGAAGACGCTTTTGCAAGGTGGTTATCATTACATCATACCATTACATAATAGTTGGGGATACATACAAGGCATGCAATGCCACATGAATACAACAATATCATACATAAGGGCAACATCCGACTACAGATGAAACACAAACAAAAACTTAAACGACATCCACCCTGCTATCCCAGGCCGCTGACCAGGAACCTAACCCTTGAATGAAGAAGAAGCGGAAGAAGAACTCCAAGACAAGCATACATCGCTCTCACGCAGATCATCACATTACCTGTACCTGCAACTTTTGTTGTAGTAATCTATGAGCCATGAGGACTCAGCAATCCCATTACCATGGGTATCAATACTAGCAAAGCTTAATGGGTATGGAATGGATAAGTGGTGAGGCTGCAGCAAGTGACTAAGCAATGAATGGTGGCTAACTTGCGAGTACAAGAATAAGATTAGAAGATACGCAAACGGTCGCAAACTAGTGATGATCACTAAGTGATCCAGAACTACTTACGTTCAAACATAACCCCACCATGTTCTCTTCTCGAACTCACCCGAGAAGAGACCATCACGGTTATGCACGCGGTTGGTGTATTTTAATTCGAGTCTTGTGTCAAGTTCTCTACAACCGGATATTAAAAACTCCCATCTGCCACATAACCGCGGGCACGGCTCTCGAAATTTAAACCCTGCAGGGGTGTCCCAACTTAACCCATGACAAGCTCGCGATCCGCGGAGACAATCCTCCATCGCGGGACATCCGATCAAACTCGGGATGCCGGTGCACAAGACATTTCGACAATGGTAAAACTAATCCAGCAAGACCTCCCGGCGTGTCGACACCCTAATAGTAGCCGCGCGTATCTAGTGTCAGGACACGTCCGGATGGGTCATCTTATAGGTATATACCAAATACCTCAGGTTTCCCCAAGGCGGCCCCATAGTCTGCCCGTTTGGGACCAACACCATCAGCGCTGCCCCCTTGCTATGTAGAAAATCCTCGGGTTCGTGACGCCGTATGCCAATTAATTATTTAGTTGAAGTATTATTATGACAAATGTTAAAACCAATGTTGGGCCTTGCTGGAAGAGTTTTATTCAAAGCGAACTGTCAAAGGGGTCCCATACCACTCATCGTGTTAGGGACGTAAAATCAAGGAACGTAACACCGGTATGACGGAAACTAGGGCGGCAAGAGTGGAACCAAACACCAGGCATAAGGCCGAACCTTCCACCCTTTACCAAGTATATATGTGCATTAATTAAAGTAAGAGATATTGTGATATCCCAAGATATCCATGATATCCATGTTGTCGGGGCGGCTCTCTGTGGCCTCGAGCACCTATGGGGCAGGGAGCCCCTTCTAGTCCGGCAAGGGGGCGGAGGGCGTGCGCAGAGCAGATCGAGGTCGGGCGCGCGGGGGAGACGGGCGATTTTTACCCAGCTTCGGAGCTCTCCGGAGAGATAAAACTCCTACTGCTGCTTTGTGTTTGTATTTGATCTTGCTCAAGCGTGCGAGCGTATGGTGGTGTTGCTTGTGTCGAATGGACCGAACCCCTTCTACGTGCGCATGGGCCTCCGCTTTATAGTTCAAGGGGCACCCACAGGTGGCGCGAGGAAGAGGGGGTAAAAGGTAAAACGCAGTTGGTACAACAAGGATTAACAAAGGTCCCCTACCTAACTCGACGGCAGGGACAAGGGCATTTAATGCCCGTCCGGCCGCCTAACAAAGGCAAAGAAACGATCATAGGTGAGCCACCGTTGCCACGATGGCGCTCTCTGCTCAGCTCCGCTTGCCACTCGCCCGCATGGCTGCGCAACGCTTGCCACGCGCCCTCGATGGCCCTCGACACACACCGATGCGCTGGATTTTGGGTGGCAGCCTTGCCGCTGCACGCGCTTTGACGCGCCCTTCTTCTTTGTTGTGCCGGCAAGCTTGTCGTCGCCGGTTTTGCCGGACGCGCGGGCGCCGTGGCAAGTCTTCGAAGCGCTTTGAGCCGGCCTTCCGGCAAGCTCCTCTTGCCGGGCCTTTGTCTTCGGGCTGATACTTTGTTCTTGAATGGCGTAATAGGTATTGACGGAGGGTCTTATGGCGCGCCGCAAGCCTTGCCGTTGCAGTGATGCGATCGCCGTGCAGACAAGTTCGGGTACTAAGGTACCCCTACTTTAGTACATCGACAGAGCCCCGGCCTGGGCCATACATGGTGCCGAAGCGTTGTTGGGCCAGCCCAAACGGTGTTTCGGCACGCGCGACTGGGCCACACAAAACTGGACTCGTGGTCCACCGCGCTTCTCGCAACAGCACGCTGCCGATTGCGGCCGGGAGAGAACGTGGTCAATACTTAATTCCAGGAAATGCGAACGCTCGATCCCCGCTTATAAGCAGAGAAAACGGGCCGTTTCACTTCCGCCACTTGCGTTCCTTCCTCCGAAAGCTCGCCGCTCACTCCGCCTCTGAATCGAGAAGAAACAGCGCCCGCCGCCTGTCGTCGCCGTTGCTTGCCTCCCCGCTGCCTCCGCCATGGCTTCAAGGCCGAAGGCTGCGAAGGCTGCGAAGGCCGCGAATCGCCGAGGCGCTGAGCTCGAGGCGCCGCGCAAGAAGCAGTGCTTCGAGCTCACTCGAGGCGCTGCGGGCGGAGTTTTACCTCTTCGTCGACGGAACGCGGCGCATCCGCAGACGCCGGTGCTTTCATGAGGTTTCCAAATCAAGAAGTGCCCCAAAGGGTACTACTTTTCCCTGTGTTTCTATTGCGGGCTCGCCCAATTTTTTCCGATTTTTTTGCAACATCATGAACACCTACGGGTTTCATCTGCTGATTTCACCCCCAACGCCGTTCGACAATGGCGGTTTCGCGACACCTCTCGTGAGAACTTCGCTGGTATCCTCCCCAATGTGGCCCTTTTCATTACTTTCCCTCGGCCGAGAAAGGGAGCCACCGGCTGGCGGAATTGCCTCGACCTCCCGGATGGGCATGAAGGAGGTGTACTTGACGGGCGAAGCCCGCAGAAGTGGGACGAGTGGAGGGCGGAGTGGTGCTGGATCCGTGATGCCACCGCCGCCGCTCACCAAGCTGCGCAAGACCCGTGGTGCGTGGCAACGACCGAGTTCTTCGTCACGGATGACGGTAAACCGACGATTGCTACCACCGAATCCTCCGGCCAGTATGCCGGACTCACAACAGGGCGGTCGGGCGCGATTTCTTCGCGTCAGACGCTTCTCCGCAGCGAGGGGAGGCCTCGCTGGCTGTTTAGCGGCCCGGCGGATTTGGCGAGGCTGCGCCAGGCCTCAATTTCAACTTCACGGTCATGGAGCTCGGCGCGATGCGTCGAGGGAGATGTTCAAGCACGACGCCAATCACCCGTAGTGCTTCCAGGTTGGCGCAGGCGCCGCCCCTTGTGCAATAACTCCCGGCCGCGATCGTGATTCCGCGCAATGATGCCAGAGTGTGACTCGCATGGGATAAGCCCAAATCGATAGAGCTCGCTGCCGAGGTCGGCAACAATTTTTCGACGACTTGTCGGAGGTGGCGATCAACTCCGACGAAAGCGTAAGCTCTCACCCGCGCTACCATCGCCGATGAGCCGGGCGATATCGCCCAGCAGGGTCAAGAGGCGGCGAAGGCCGCAGCCGGGCGAAGTTTGGCTTCACGCTGGCGGAGGCGGATGCAGCTGCGGCGTAAGCCTTGCCGCCCGGAAGAACTTGCCGGGAAGGCGATGGTGAAGGGAGGTCGAGGCCGAACGGGCGAAGTCCGCCGAGGGCGCGAGCGGCCAGCCGCTCTTCGAGCAACTTGCCGCAGCGGAGCCCACAGCAGCAGCCCCAATTCCGCCGAGAAGGCGCCTGCTGAGTCGGAGAGCCTGGCAGAGGAGCAGGTTGCCCAGCAGCCGCGCGCGCCAGGGGACACGCCCACCGCTGCAAGTACTGCTGCAGCTGGAGGGTCCTGTGCCGCGCTGCAACCGAGGCGGGTCTTCCCGGCCGCCACGCCGATCTCGCCGCAGCCTCGACAAGCGCCGGAGGGAGCCTACCTCCGCCATGTCGCTACCGAGAGGGTACTGAGTTTGACCTCTCGCGCTGAGCTCCGGCGATGATGAAGAGGAGGAGGAGGAGGAGGAGTAAGGCTTTCTTCATATTGCACTCGCTCTTTCTTTTGACCCTTGTTGTTGTTTGTCTCAGATCTAATTGCTTCCTCCAAACCCCTGCTCCGCCTCAGACTTTGGCGGAGAGGGTGGCGAAGAGGGCCAAGGTCCCCGTGGTTAACATCGAGGACGATCCGCTGTGGCGGCGTAAGATACGCCCGAGACCACTTTGACGGACCAGTCCCTTCCTCGCAGAAGAGCTCCCAAAGACAGCCCCCAACAGAAGTGCCTTGATTCACTTCTTGTCGTGGGGCGCGCATGGTTGCTTCTTCTTCTGCCAACATCTTGATTGTTGACTCTTTTGTATACAGGAGCAGAACAGGCCCACCAGGAGCACTCGGAGGCCGACCCGGAGGTGTCGTCGGCTTCGACTACGCCCCCGAGGGCCGATTCCCCGATATGGGAACCCTCTCCGGCAAGGGGTGGAACCAGCGAGCCCCCGGTGGTGGAGCCCACAATCACAGAGCCCAGCACAGGTGACCCTCCTTGCCGGGGACTCTCCTTGGGTTCTGCTGATCTCCCTTTTCTTTCTTGTGGGTATTTGCTTGACTTTTCCTTCCTCTCCCTGTCTCCAGATCCTCCCCTTGGGGACCCGATGGAAACTGAGGCCACCAGCGAGGAGGGCGGGCGCGGCAACACTGGGGAAGCCGCTGCTGATGAGGAAGAGGCCGGCGCGGAGGGGCCCGCCGGTGAAGAGGCCGCCAAGGCCGCTAGCACGGGGGCTGGCGAGGGGTCCGGCGACCGTACTGATGACCCGGAGGACGCAGGAGCGCGAGGCGCTGCACCGACTGCCGACCCCTTCGCCGCTGACGCAGCGCTGGGCTCCGAGGAGCCCTAGCCCGGCGCTTACTTGAAAGCCGGTGAGGGCGTGTATATTAAGCTCCCCAGGCATCGAGCCTGTGGCGCCGTTGAAGGAGAGGAGTTCGACGGGAAATACTTGCTCTGCTGGGCTGTCAATGGTCCACACAGCCAAGCAGCAAAGCAGCGGCGAAGTCCGAGGAGGAGCAGCTGCCCGAAGCTGGTGTCACTTACCGCGCCCGCAAGCTTAAGTTTGAGTCCCGGAAGCACTTGTCGGGCAAAGGGAGCTGATATAGAGAAACATGCGCAAGAGCTCAAGAGTCAAGAACTGTGAGGCCCTCCGTCCATTGCCGAGGAGAGGGCGAGCTCGACGAGGCGAAGAAGGCGTTCATCCTTGAGAAGGCCGAAGCCGAGGAGCAGCAGAGGCTTGCCACCGAGGAGCTGTCCAAGCGGGACGGTGAGCTGATACAGAGGAAGGCGTACTTGGACAGCCATGATGAGGAGCTCGCCGTCCGGGAACAATCACTTGGCGGGGCGCTCAAGGAGGCGAAGGATGCCGCCGCGGCTGCTGAAGCTGCCAGGAAAGAGTTAGAGGAGAAGGTGACGCAGCTGGAGGCAGACGCGACAAGGAAGAATGAAGAACTTGCCGCACTCCAGCGCGATCGCGAGAAGGATGCACGCGCCCACGGCGACCTGCAAGCTCAGCTCTCCGAGAAGATCAAGGAGCTGAACGCCGCCAAGGATTCGAGCGCTGATCTAGAGCTGAAATTGTCCACCTTGATGGAGACGCTGGACGCCACCAAGAAGCGGGAAGATATCCTGAGAAAAGACCTCAAGGGTAACGAGGAGCTGCTGACGAGGGCCGCCGAGGCCCAAAATGCCCTCAAGACCACAGTGGAGCTCTGGACGGAGGGCCTCTTCAACATCACCGCGCTCATTGACGAGCAGTTGGCGGAGCTGAACTTGACGGGCTTCGGGTACTCTACTGAGGAGAATCTCCAGCCTAGCGCCAAGCTCACGCTTTTCTTCAAGGATGTGGTGACGGCTCTCCGGCAGCTCCGGGAAAGGATCCCGAAGCAGTTGGCCGCCGAGTCGCACGCGATCTGTGCCAGGGTCTTGGAGAAGGTGTTGGTGAAGGTCCTCTTCCGCAACCCGGGCATCGACCTCTCCCGCGTCACCAAGAAGCTGCCGGAGGGCGATGATCTTGAGGAGCTCAGGGCCATCGTCGCACCCATCGTGGACAAGGTGAACGAGGTTAGGAGGGTCGACGGCGGGCGCGTGGATTAGGCCGCCCTTCTTCTCCCTTTTTCTTGTTGCTGCCGTTTTGGTTACGAGAACAATTTTAGTCAGTGCCACAATAAGTCATTCTTGTGATATAACTTTATTCTGGGTACTGCTTGCTATGTTATTCCCTTTACTCTGTTGCATCCCTTGTATGCTTTTACCCTACGCTTTGAGGGACCTTGCCGGCGCGAGCACACTTGCTGAGTGCGGAACAACAGTAGCCTGCTGGCGGTGCTGCTTCCGGCAAGAAATCTTGTCGGGACTAGTTGCAGCTCACTTGTATTGTCGAGCGAGCTCGGAAACAAAGCAAGGGCGCGACTTAGCCACGAGTCGATTCCTCCGCGCACAGGTTTTCCATACAAGGCACGAACGTTCAAGGGATATAACTTGAAAAATTTAAGATTGACTAAGCTCAAACTTCGGCTACTTAGCTTTTCTGTCTTCTTCGTCCCGGCAAGGCTAGATTCTTTTGAACAGCGCCCGGTCCAAATCTTTATCTCTCCCCCCCTGGTTAACTTGTGGGCGGAGGGATCTTCTTTTTGAGAAGAAAGAAGAGAAAATAATGATATGGGACCTTAAGATTCCTTATCGCTTACCGGGGGTAAGTGCTGCACAAAGTGTCAGATATATATGCAAAAGAGAAAAAAATGCACTGAATTTGACAAGGTGTGCAGGGCACATAAACTTTATTTACGCACGGGGGCTGCGCCCGGCTTTGTACAAAGTGTTACATGCGATAATGCAAGGTTTGTATAAAGGTGGTTGCTTGAACGAGTCCGCAACCGCGCTTTATGGGTAAAACTTGCGAAGATGTTCTATGTTCCAGAATTGCTCACCGAATGCCATCTTCGGTCTCAAAGCGGACAGCGCCGCCTAGTGACTGCTTTCACCCGATAAGGGCCTCCCACTTCAAGGCCAACTTGTTTGAATACTTGGCGATTGAACGCGCCAAGAACAAGGTCACCTTCCTCAAGCTTCGGCGTTAACCTTGCGGCTATGATAGCCAAGAAAGCTTGTCGGTAGCGAGCAGCTCGACAAAGAGCTCGAAGACGATCCTCCTCGAGGAGCAAATATCTTGCCCCAGCTGCTCTTGCTTAAGCTCATCATAAGCGAGCACTCGTGGCGATCCGTGATACGAAGTTACGTGGGGAGAACCGCCTCGCTCCATAAACAAGAGCAAAAGGTGTCCGCCGGTGGCTCGATTTGGTGTCGTCCTGATCGACCAGAGAACCACCGGCAACTGCTCGATCCATTTCTTTCCGCACTTATGCAGCCTATCGAAAGTTCTGGTCTTGAGCCCGCGCAATACTTCAGCGTTCGCCCTCTCCGCTTGACCATTGCTTCTTGGGTGAGCAACAGAAGCGAAGCAGATCTTGGTGCCAAGATCTTGGACGTAGTGCATGAAGGTGTGGCTCGTAAACTGTGTGCCATTGTCGGTGATGATCCTGTTAGGGATCCCGAAACGGCAAACAATCGACCTAAAGAACTTGACTGCTGATTGTGTTGTCACCTTCCTCACTGGTTCCACTTCAGGCCACTTTGTGAACTTGTCGATTGCAACGTACAAGTACTCAAAGCCCCCGACAGCTTGGGGGAAGGGGCCGAGGATGTCGAGCCCCCAGACCGAGAATGGCCAGGACAAAGGGATTGTTTGGAGAGCTTGAGCTGGTTGATGAATCTGTTTGGAATGGAACTGACATGCTTCACACTTGGTTACTTGTGCAGTTGCATCCTGGAGGGCTGTCGGCCAGAAGAAACCTTGCCGGAAAGCTTTGCGGCAAGTGTTTTGCGCCAATGTGGTGACCACATATGCCTCCATGTATCTTCGCCAACAGCTATCGCCCATCTTCCCGGAAATGCACTTCAATTTCACTCCGCTGAATCTTTCTTCATGCAAAGATGTCATCGACAAACTGGTACATACTTGATTGCCGGGCTACTCTCTCCGCTTCTTCTTGTTCCTCGGAAGTTCCCTGCTTGAAGGAAATGGACGATCTGTTGTGCCCATGCCGAGCCTCGAGGCTCGACGACAAGGACTAAAGGCGCAAATGCTATCAAGGGAACATACGCTTCCACGGCAAGGATCCGGGATCCCGCCAGAGCGTGATGCTCCCGGCAAGCGTGTCGACACCGCTTGTCGGGAGCGCTCGCTTCAACGAATAGGCCCCGGGCTTGTCGGAGCAGATCGTTCCTCAAGACTTTCGTGTTGATCCCGGGACATTTCGGGCGGCGGCTTCGGGAGCTCACGGAAAGTAGTCGCCAAGAATCAACTTTCTTTTCTTGCTCGTCCAGCTTGATGGTGTCACAGATGGCTGAGTCAGCTTGAGCACAAAAATCCCTGGTTCCACAGGCAACTTGAGTGCGGCGCACTTTGACAGGCCATCTGCAATGTCATTCTGAGCTCTTGGAACATGTTCCATTTGTAGGCCGTCAAAATGCTCTTCTAGCTTTCTCACTTCATCAATGTACGCTTCCATCAACGGACTTTGGTAATCTTTGTTAACTTGGCGGATGACAAGCTGTGAATCACCCCTGACAATAAGCTTCATGATCCCAAGTTCGCCATGATCTCGAGTCCGCAAGCAAGCCCTCATACTCTGCAGATTGTTTGTTGCTTGCTCCTTGGGAAAGTGCATCCGACCACGACTTGAGGTGCTCTCCGTGGGTGCGATAAGTAGCACGCCAAGACCGGCGCTTTGCAGCGAGAAGGCACCATCAAAGTACATGATCCATTCTTTGCTCGCTTCCTTGACGGGATGCTCTCTCTCGAGTTTCTTCATCGGGTGTTACGCCCATTCTGCTATAAATTCTGCCAATGCTCGGCTCAATGGTTGAAGTACTTTCAACTTGAGACCAAAGCTTGACAATTCCAAAGGCCCACTGACAATCCCCGCCTGCTGCTTCGGATTCTCGCAATATCCTCTTCAACGGAAAGCGAGTGACCACTGTGATCTCATGTGCTTGACAGTAATGGCGCAGCTTCCTCGAGGCCATGAGGAGGCCGAAAAGCAACTTCTGCACACCAGAGTACCTTGATCTAGCCCCCTGTAGAAGGGAACTGACAAAGTAAACTAGGCGCTATACCATCTTCTTCTGTTTCTCTTCTTGTGGCTGCGCAGACCCATCCTTGCCGGAACTAGAACTTGCCGGATCTGGGCTTGTCGGGCCAGAGCTTGTCGGGGAAGCCCCCTGCTTGTCGTTGGACTCGCTTGCCACGACCGCTGGCTCATCATTTGCCTCCCTCTCCGCCACTAACGCAACACTAACCACTTGATTGGTTGCCGCCAGATATAGCAGCAACTTCTCTTGTGGCTTAGGTGCGACAAGTTTTGGAGTGGAGGACAAATATTTCTTCAAGTCCTGCAGCGCAGCCTCCGCTTCCGGAGTCCACTTCATCGGACCCGCCTTTTTCAAGATTTTGAAAACGGCAGTATGCTGCTCAACAGATTTGAAATGAACTCGCCGAGGGCAAGAACGCAGCCAGCAAGCCTTCAGACGCCCTTGACTTGCTTCGTGCTTCGATTTGCTCGATGGCCTTGATCTTGTCGGGATTGGCTTCAATCCTCTCAGGACACAAAGAATCCGAGAAGCTTGCCGGAAGGAACTCCGAACACGCACTTCTCGGGATTCAATTTGAGGTTGATCTTGCGCATATTCGTGAAGGTCTCGTCCAAATCTTGGATCAAAGTCTCTTTGTCCTTGCTCTTGACCACTATGTCATCCATGTAAGCTTCCACATTTCTGTGCAACTGTGGCTCAAAAGCATGGCTGACTACTCTTGCAAATGTCGAACCAGCATTCTTTAACCCGAAAGGCATCCGTACGAAGCAGTACGTGCCACATGGAGTAATGAATGCGGTTTTCTCCTCATCCTCTTCTGCCATGAAGATCTGATGATATCCTGAGTAAGCATCAAGGAAAGAGAGCAAATCACATCCTGCTGTGGAGTCAACAATCTGGTCAATGCGCGGCAGGGGGAATGGATCCTTGGGACAGGCTTTATTGACATCAGTGAAGTCGATGCAAAGTCTCCACTTCCCGTTTGCCTTGCGACGACTCATCGGATTGGCTAGCCACGCCGGATGAAGTACTCCTCGGACCAAGCCCGCTGCTTCCAACTTCCCGATCTCCTCTCGCTATGAATTCTTGACGCCCATCGCTTGCTTTCGACTCTTTTGCTTGACGGGCCGCGTGAGGGCAGACGGCAAGGTGGTGCTCGACATTTTCAGGAACACCGGGGATGTCAGATGGCTGCCATGCAAACACATCGACATTCGCCCGTAGGAAAGCAACGAGCGCACTTTCCTATTTAGGATCAAGCATGGCACTGATGGTGAAGGTACCACCAGTGCCGTCCTCCTTGGCGGCCACTTTCTTGGTCTCTGGTGAAGCTGTTTTTGCCTTCTTGCACTTGCCGGTGGAGCTCGATGGTGTGTCCTCGACGGCAGCGCAGCACCCCGGAGAGGCGCGCTTGCCGGAGTAGGCATCAGAGCTGCTCTTGCCGGACTTGGCTTTCTTCTTCCCCCGGGGGGCTTCAGCGGCAAGTGTCTTGCACTCTGCCGCGGCCGCCGCTTCCCGGTAGATCTTGTCGGTGCAGATAAGTGCATCCTTTTTGTCGCCTTGGACAGAAATGACACTTATCAGACCAGGCATCTTGAGCACATTGTATGCATAGTGAGAGGCTGCCATGAACTTGGCAAGCGCTGGTCGGCCGAGTATACCATTGTAGGGTAATGGGATATCAGCAACATCAAACGTGACCCTCTCTGTCCTGAAGTTCAGCTCGCTGCCGAACGTCATCGGCAGTGTGATCTTCTCCTTCGGCTTGCTCCTTCCCGGATTTACTCCTTGAAAGGTACCAGTTTCTTCGAGCTCGCTGTCGGGGATCTGGAGCTTCTTGAGCACTGCGGAGGAAATCAGGTTCAGGCCGGCCCCGCCGTCAACCAACATCTTCGTGACCTTGAGGTTGCGGATTGTTGGTGAGACCAACATCGGCAAGCACCCGACCGCAGTGATGCAATCAGGGTGATCCTCAACGTCGAAGATAATGGGCGTGCTGGACCACTTCAGAGGCTTGCGCGGCTCGACGGACGGCTCCGCTGCGTTCACTTCTCGCACCCACTGCTTGAGTTGACGGTGCGAGGTGTGTAGAGAGGCGCCGCCGTCGATGCACAACACCTCTGTTGCCTTCTGAAACTCTTGGTCATCAGTCTCATCTTCCTCCATCTCATCATCCCCATCCTCATCTTCATCCTTGTCGCGGCCGCGGGGAGGCCTGTCTCCTTGCCGCGACTTGGCCTTGCCGCGGTGCCCTCCCCGGGCGGGGAGCTTCTTGCCGGATCCTCCGCCACCTCCCTGGGCTCTATCCTTATCGCGGCACTCGTACTCAGCTTTCTGTAGCTCCGCCATCTGCTCCACTTTCTTACAGGTTTGGAGGTCATGGCCCTTGGTGCGGTGAATCTTGCAATACCTCTTGCCGGAGCCATCCTGCTTGTCGGCGACTACCACAGCCTCGCCGGAGTCATCGGCTTTGGCCTTGTCGGAGCCGCCTCCGCTGCCAGAATGCTCAACAGCTAGCACATCCTTAGCCTTTCTCTTCCTGTTGCTCCACCTCCGGTTCTTCCTTGCCGGGCGGCATCCTCACTGCCGATCCTTTTGCTCCTCGCGACCTCTCCGGGATTTTCCTCCTCCTCAGCCCGTGCACATTTGTCGGCCGAGCATAGAGCTCGCCGACATCTTCGATCTTGCACATCGCCATCTCCTCCTCATCTCGCGGTTACGCGACGTTCGATGGAACGCTACGATAACCGCGATGTGGTGGACGCTCGGGATGTTGCGCTGCACTTGGCTGAATCTTTATATGTACTTGCGCAGGGGCTCTCCATCCTTCTGGACGAGCAGGTGTAGATCGCTCTCCTGGCCATGGGGTTTGTGGCCGCCCGTGAAGGCGCCGACAAACTGATGACACAGGTCCGCCCATGAAGAGATGGAGCCGTCCGGCAAGTGCATGAGCCAAGATCTGACGTTGGGCTTGAGCACCAGCGGGAAATAGTTGGCGAGGATCTTTCGCGCGCCCCGCAGCTTGCACCGCGATGGTGTAGATGCCGAGGAACTCCGACGGATGTATCCTGCCATCGCATTTCTCGGCACGCTCGCTTGAAGTTCTTGGTTTTGGGCCATCGACTTGCCGCAGCTCGCGGTGAACGCAGGGCAACCTGCCGCGCACGGCAAGTCGCCTGGTTCCCGGTGCGTGCACATCGACAGCAGTGTGCCCGGCGCTGGTCGATTGACGTCGCGCTTTCTCCGCGCCGATGCGAAAAGCGAAGCGTCTTCGTGTTGTCGTTTGGAGAACGTGGCGTTGATCACGCGAAGTTTGCGGGTCCGGCGACGCGTGGAGTCGGCGTCGGGGTTGGTCCGCGAGCCGCGATCTTGGCCTTCGGCGGGGAGTGCATGGAGGTGGCACCCCAGCGGTCTTGTCGGCGTCGGCTTGCGCTGGGTGCCTTGCCGAGGCTTCGGCGCGCCGGTTGCGGGGCTTGTCGCCGCTAAGCGGCCGATGAGGTTATATATGGTCATCCTCCGCCGCCGATCTTGTGTGGCGCTCGAGGGTAATCTAGAAGCAGCTGGGCTCAGGCCAGCGCTTCCTCTGCTGTATTGGGTGGCGGTGGCGACGAGCGGCGCGAGGAGCGGGATGTGCTCGGACTCCCGACTGGATTGGAAGGTGCCATACCCGTCCGGCGATCAGACCAAACTTCGCGCCAAAGATGTTGGCGTGCATGCCGACCTTGAACGCCCCGCGACCCACCAGCTTGGCCTTGCTCAACGCGAGCACGGTGCTAGGAGCACCGGGCGTTGTCGACCTTGCACCTCCCGTGAAGGGTGTGGTGTTCGCATGGTCGCCGACGCTATGGGCCTTGTTTTTGGACTCGTGACGACGTGAGTCCCACCGACGGTGCCCGCTCCTTCGCTGGCGTCCACTCCACCGCCCGCTTGCTCCTGCGGGGGTGGTAGAATCGATGTAGACGGAGCGGCCACCTCCGAAGGCTTCTTCTTCGGTGGCATGTCGATGATGTTGTTGATGTAGCGCGCGCGGAGACCGGATCAGATGCTCACGACCTCGACGCGACCCCTACCTGGCGCGTCAAAGATGTCGGGGCGGCTCTCTGTGGCCTCGAGCACCTATGGGGCAGGGAGCCCCTTCTAGTCCGGCAAGGGGGCGGAGGGCGTGCGCAGAGTAGATCGAGGGGGCGCGCGGGGGAGACGGGCGATTTTTACCCAGCTTCGGAGCTCTCCGGAGAGATAAAACTCCTACTGCTGCTTTGTGTTTGTATTTGATCTTGCTCGAGCGTGCGAGCGTATGGTGGTGTTGCGTGTGTCGAATGGACCGAACCCCTTCTACGTGCGCATGGGCCTCCGTTTTATAGTCTAAAGGGGCACCCACGGTGGCAGCGAGGGAAGAGGGGTAAAAGGTAAAAACGCAGGTTGGTACAACAAGGATCAATAAGTGTCCCCTACCTAACTCTGACGGCAGGGGACAAGGGCATTAAATGCCCGTCCGGTCGCCCAACCAAGGCAAAGAAACGACCGTTAGGTGAGCCACCGGTTTCCACGATGGCGTCTCCGTCAGCTCCGCTTGCCACCTCGCCCGCATGGCTGCGAACGCTTGCCACGCGCCTGGGATGGCCCCTGGGTGACACGCCACTGGATGCGCTGGATTTAGGGTGGCAGTTTTGCCGCTGCACGCGCTTTGCCATGACCCTTCTCTTGTTGTGCCGGCAAGCTTGCTAGCCGCCGGCCTTGCCGGACGCTGGGCGTCGCGGCAAGTCTTCTGAAGCGCTTTGAGTCGGCCTTCCCGGCAAGCTCCTCTTGCCGGGGCCTTTGTCTTCTCAGTTGATACTTTGTTCTTGAATGGCAGTAATAGGTATTGACGGAGGGTCTTGGCGGGCGCCCGGCAAGCCTTGCCGCGGGGTGCTGCGACTGCCCGTGCACAAGTTCGGGGTACTAAGGTACCCCTACTTTAGTACACCGACACATGTCCCAACATGGAATAACCTGCAACTAGCAACGCTACAAGAGGGGCTGAGCAAAGCGGTAACATAGCCAAACAACGGTTTGCTATGAAGGGTGAAAAAAGGTTAGAGGCTGTCATGGCAATTTGGGAGGCTTGATAAACAAGTGGCAGGTAGCGCGACATAGCGATAACATTGAGACAACTAGCATAGAAATGATAGTAGTGAGATCCAGGGTAACGGTCATCTTGCCTGAAATCCCACTAGGAAGAAGATCGAGTCCATGAAGAAGACGAAGCCACATAGACGAACCAAGTGTAGTCGAACAAATCCTCACGATCGCAACGAATCAGGAACTATCTAGAAGAAGCACAACCGGAAAGAAGCAAACCACAAGGTAAACACCCAATACATAAACATGACATGATGCTCAACCAAGTATGTTGCATGACAAGGCTACATGATGCTACCCATGGCAAGAGATGATGCATACGAGAGCATCACATGCAAGCAAGTTTAAATGAGGCCGAAAACAACATACAACAGTTCCGGAAAGTCCTCATGCAAATTCGAAATTGCCCCAGATCTGAATAACACATTGTGTTAAAGTAGTTAAACAGCAAGTTAAGATACAGCATGATGATCTACGCGAAATTCTAGTCAAGTTTCATATGAAGTTCATTTAATCCGGAGTTATGGCCAAGAAGATATGAGCAAAATAAGCTGAACATGACATTGATGCAAAATGCATTCAAACATCAAGCAAACACACTCTAAACAGGGATGTAACAAGATAATATGAAACTACATGAAATTCTTAGCAAGTTCCATATAAAGCATGATCAAAACAGAGTAACGGTGCAACACATACACTCCAAACAAGTTATAACAACAATATGCCCAAAACAGCAAGTAGGTACTTTGCAATCGTTAAAACAACATCCTAAGGAAATCCTACATAGCAACCAAGGGCATGGCACCAAAGTACACATAACATATAGCAAATAAGATCAAGACATCATATGCATATGTCTCATAGATTAGTGGGAACCAACAAGACAAGATTGAAAGTTAAAATAGTTTCAGCAAGTGTAAAACAGCAACATTATCATGGCATGTTTACGAGCATGGAACAAAGGTCATATGTAGTCCAAAATTATCAAAAATGGCATTTGAACAAATTACTGATAACATAATTCAAATCATGTAATTGGGCATCTCCAAAAGAGGCATATATTAATCAATATCAAGCTCACAACATGGCATCATGAAGTTAACAGAAAACTGGAACATCATTTAGGCATGTTCATGGCAATGAAAACATATGTTACAGTATATATATAAGGCATCAAAAGGCATTGAGTGATAGAGAATAACATGGACATCAAAACATGTCAACTAAGCATCTCCAGATTATGCATGTATTTGATGATAGCATCAAGCAAACATTGCAACATGATATAACAGATTCAGACTTGACGGAACATTAACAAGTAGCCCACTTCACAAGCTTGACGCACTCACTACATGGAATTAAAAAAAATACATGGATTGGACCACTGAAAATATGGCATGATTATGTTCCTAAAACATGTTGACATAATGCTCAAAAGAAAATCACACGAAAATATATAAAAAAGTCAAATAGGCAAGTTATAAAAGTTTTCAGCAGTAACAACAGCAAGCACTTATGCAACAGGGATAAACATGTAAAGATGCACCCTAACATGAATTCAAAGCACACCAACATGTAGAGCATGAAGAGCAGAACATTTGCATTTCAAGAACATCACCATAGGATCAACAGGGACAAAGTTATAGCACTGACAAGATGCATAGATGGTGTTAACAAACATCAGATTTCAGCAGTTTATATCACTCAGCAGTTTTGCAATGAAGATTAAGGCATCAATATGAATAGGAACATGCATGCAAACTTCTCCATCATGTAGAGCATCAAGAGATGAACATTTTGACATATCATACACTCAAGTTGAAGCAACATGCACAAATTTACGAGCATCACAATATGCACACATGCTGATAGGGCAAAGTAGGACTTAAAGTCATATATCAGGAAAAAAATACGGGCGCGGGAGACACTATGATGCGCACATCACGGGGAATTGCACGGGGCTCACGCTGGGCCTAGTAGGCCGGCTCGGGGACGGGTTGGAGAAGAACCGGGCGTGGTCTGGTCATGGCTCGCGTGGACCAGGCCGGTGAACCAGACGAACCGCACCAGTTCGCCGGTCCAGGGGGGTTCGCGGGTGGACTTGGCGGAGTCCACCTGCTGGCGCGACCGAGGAGGCCCCGCCGCCATGGCGCGGCGGCGCTGGCGACGATGGTCAACGGAGGAGGACAGGGGTCGGATGATGAGGACATCAATACCATTGTTACACCCACAACCCCTGCTGCTATACATACTGGACCATTTACTAGAGCTCGCGCACGCCAACTAAATTACCAGGTACTTTCGTTTCTTGGTAATGATTCTAATGTTCGTGAGAATATGATGCTGCCTAAATTGGATACATTTGTTTTGCTTACAAATGAAGGGCCTAGTTTGGCGAAGGATGAACATTGGAGCAAGAACAAGCATGGAGATGATGGCACGTGCAAGGGGAACAAGAACGGAGTTACAAGTGATGATTTCAGGGCTTTGAAGCCACCATAACGAGTGCATGAAGCCTTGAACGAAATATACAAGATGCCACTTCATAAATTTCGTCCAGAGGCTATTCTAGGTGCTGTGTCACCTTATTATTGGGCCAGGCCCATGTAATTTTGAAATACATAAGTATAGGCTATTTTTAGAGTCCGTATGTGTGGGGAAACAAGAGATAGGGTTGATTTCGGACCGCTCCACCAAGGGCCATGAAATTCCCCCGTCTTCCTCCATATATACAGCCCATAGGGCACCGTTTAGACTTTGGGTTTTGTTTAGATTAAAGTTCGCCATAGCTGCAACTTCGCAGATTTCGCTTGTGTTCAACGACTGCACAAAGACGCCACAGTAACCCCACCTTCACAATAAAGCTTTCATCTTATATTCGCAATATCCAGATTGCAATCTCAGTTTCTTGCTTGTTCTTCATTTGGTCGCGGGAAAACAGACCCTCGTGTCAGGTTGATCGTGCTCCGGCATGGTCAATAACCCCTCGGAAGTTGGCTTAGCGATTGCTAAGGCGCAACGTCTCGCACGTTCGTAGTCGGATCGTCAAGGTCGACTCCCTCGGTAAATGATAGCCACCATCTCATCAAAAGACGGGACACCTTTGCCTCTATCAAGTGGTATCAGATTTCCAGTTTGCTTGGTGAGATTTTACAGTTTTTCGTAGTTTAGATCGGGTCTGTTCTACATACCTACAGTCCACGAAAAAGCCAAAAAAAATAGGGTTAGGTCATCATATCCGAACCAGTCTGAGCCTTTGCATAGTCTTTTCAGTATTTTGCTTTGTTGAATTTGCGGTTGCATCGTCGTGTCAAGTTGCTGGTCTTAGCGTCTAGTCTTTTAGAGTTTTGAGTTCTGGTCATAAGTGGTCACGCCGCCGCCGCACTATCATCATTGCCCCTGCCATCTACCACCACCGCTTATCCGCCACCGATCTGTATCCATATATTCGCCACCAATCCATGCTTCACCGCCCATCATATACCATCATCACCAGTCTGAGTTCCACCAGATTCATCTCCGCCACCAGTCCTAGTCCGAGTCTAGTATTTGTTCCTTTATTTCCGAGTTCCAGATCACGCGATACTACGAGACGTGACCAAGTCGGACTCCCCAACTTTTGTGCTACCCGCAGTAGAAAAATAGTTCCAGTTAAAAACAAAACTAAGTCTGGAAAATTCTGGCTAGGCAGTTTCTAGACCATTTGTAGACTTTTTCAAAAAAATTTTTTGTTGCGGAGCAAAAAAAAAGAGGCAAAAAGTGAAAAAAAAGTGGAAAAAATTGAATTTTTTTTCAGAGTGTGCTCCTCCCTTGTTTACGTGCAGCGCTGTGATTTTGTTAGTGTTCTAGGCTCGCATCTCTAGCACGGTTTAGCCTAGGACCAGCACAGTACCATCGTTGATCGTTTATTCAACTTTGCATCTCTGAGTTGATTATTGCTGACCTTTTTTGCTACCATATTATAAGCCTTCCCAGCTCCACATACATCTACGTCGTGCGTTTGACTCTCCCTGGTAATCGCTCATCCAAGTTTTGAGAGTTTTGACTACAACGGTTGCCGATCACCACCTGCTACTGGGTAAGAACTAGTAAGAATTTGAGATTCGCTTGACGGATTTGTGACACCCCACCACCACCATATTCGAGTAGTCTGTAGGATCATATTCTTGTTTGTTTCTATTGATGCTAACTATGGTAGGAACAGAAGTCGGCGAGGTTGACCGGGAGAACATGATGAACAAGGAGCTTCATGATAAGTTTCATCCAATGTTGGGTCAACAGGTGGAAGACGTGATGGCCAGCTTTGGAAAGGCAATCGCGAAGATGGATGACATTGATAAGTCAATTGACACCAAGTTGGACGCCAAGTTTGATGAATTACTCAAACGTCTCCCACAACCAGCTCTACGCCGCGATACAGTAGGGCGAGCACAGCGTGTTCCTATTGAGCCAGGACAAAATTCTGGTGCCGCTGCTACTGCTGTTGGTGCTTCTGTAGCTCCTGCTGTTACTACAGAGGTGGAGGACTATTACGAGGATGAGGTTGATCAAAATCAGAATTACGTGCAGCCACCAACACCACCACCAGCAGGTCGACCTCAGGTATATATTCGCAATGGTAGGCCTGCACCACCACCTCAGGTACGAGATAATGACCATATTCCGAAACCGAAATTGAATATTCCACCATTTGCTGATATATATGTTACTTGGGAGTTAGAAACTGAACAATGTTTTACATGTTTACAATATCCTGAGGAGAGACAGGTTGCTGCTGCTGCTGTTTGTGCTTTCACTAGTTTTGCATGTGTATGGTTGTCTGAACATTGTAGATTATATCCTATTCCAACTACTTGGGGCTGCTTTGAAAACTGCTATGCGTACTTGTTGGGTTCCACCATATTATCACGTGAATTGCTTCAAAAATTGCAGCGTTTAAGACAAGGAAAAAATTCTGTAGAAGAATATTATCAGGAAGTACAAACTGGCATGATTAGATGTGGTATTGTTGAGGAGAATGAAGCTATGCTTGCACGTTTTATGGGTGGATTAAATAGAGAGATTCAGACCATTCTAGAGTATAAGGAGTATACTAATATCACTCGTTTATTCCATCTTACTTGTAAAGCTGAACGTGAAGTGCAGGATCGACAAGCATTGGCGCGGACTAACTTTTTTGCAGGTCGACTTTCATCATGGACACCATGTGCATCCTCTACTTCCACTGCACCAGCACCTCCATCAGCTGCTACCTCCAGCCGTGATACAACAAAGCAGGCACAACCACCACTATCTGCCAAGAGCGCACCTGCCGGGCCTACACAGAGCTCTTCTTCTTCCATGGCATCAACAGGGCACACAAGTGATATTATTTGTCGTCGTTGTAAGGGAAGAGGACATTATGCGCGAGAATGTAAATCTCAGCATGTTATGATTGCTACTGAGGATGGTTGGTATGAGTCCGCTAGTGACTATGATGAGGAGACTTTGGCCCTTATTACAAGTGAAGAACACGGTGGAGATGATTCTGATCATGAGACGCAATACATGGCTCCTGAAGATGTTGACAGGTATGAATGTTTAGTTGCTCAACGTGTTTTGAGTGTGCAGGTTACACAAGCTGAGAAAAATCAGAGGCATAATTTGTTCGATACAAAGGGAGTTGTGAAGGAACGTTTTGTGCGCGTCATCATAGACAGAGGGAGCTGCAACAACTTGGCTAGCATGGAGATGGTGGAGAAGCTATCTCTCACCACAAGACCACATCCACATCCTTACTACATCCAATGGTTCAACAACAGCGGCAAGGTTAAGGTAACACGTACTATTCGTGTGCATTTTAGTATCTCTACATATGCTGATTATGTTGATTGTGATGTGGTACCTATGCAAGCATGTTCCTTATTACTTGGTCGACCATGGCAAATTGATAAAACTTCTGTACACCATGGTAGAAACAATCAGTATACTCTTGTTCATAAGGAAAAAAATATTACTTTGCTTCCGATGACTCCTGAGTCCATTTTGAAAGATGATATTAATAGAGCTAATAAAGAAAAACAAGAGAAAAATAAGAGTGAAAATCAGATTGTGGCAAAAGAATTTGAGCGACAAATGAAGCCTAATTGTAAACCATCTAGTTTTGCTTCTGAAATTAAATTGAAAAGTGCATGTTTACTTGCCACTAAATCTGATATTGATGAGCTAGATTTCAGCAAATCTGTTTGCTATGCTTTTGTGTGCAAAGAGGCATTATTTTCATTCGAGGACATGCCTTCCTCTTTGCCTCCTGCTGTCACTAACATTTTGCAGGAGTTCGCTGACGTCTTTCCACAAGACGTGCCACCGGGATTACCTCCCATTCGAGGGATTGAGCATCAGATTGACTTAATTCCCAGTGCATCATTACCCAACCGTGCACCATATCATACCAATCCAGAGGAGGCGAAGGAGATTATGCGTCAAGTACAGGAGCTACTGGACAAAGGTTATATATGCGAATCCCTTAGTCCTTGTGATGTTCCTATTATTCTAGTGCCGAAAAAGGATGATACATCACGTATGTGTGTTGATTGTAGAGGCATTAATAATATTACTATTCGTTATCGTCATCCTATTCCTAGGCTAGATGATATGCTTGATGAATTGAGTGGCTCTACAATATTCTCCAAAGTTGATTTGCGTAGTGGATACCATCAAATTCATATGAAATTGGGAGATGAATGGAAAACGGCATTTAAAACTAAGTTTGGATTATATGAGTGGTTAGTCATGCCTTTTGGGTTAGTACTTTCATGAGATTATGAATGAAGTTTTACGTGCTTTCATTGGATGATTTGTGGTAGTTTACTTTGATGACATATTGATTTATAGCAGATCTTTGGAAGAACATTTGGAACATTTACGTGTTGTTTTTATTGCTCTATGTGATGCACGTTTGTTTGGTAACCTTGGGAAGTGCACCTTTTGCACCGACCGAGTATCTTTTCTTGGCTATGTTGTTACTCCACAGGGAATTGAAGTTGACAAAGCCAAGATTGAAGCTATTGAGAGTTGGCCGCAGCCCAAAACGGTCACACAAGTGAGGAGTTTTCTTGGCCTCGCTGGATTCTATAGGCGTTTTGTGAGAGATTTCAGCACCATTGCTGCACCTCTCAATGAGCTTACAAAGAAAGATGTGCCTTTTGTTTGGGGTACCAAGACAGAAGAAGCCTTCACGGCATCAAGGATAAGTTGACACATGCTCCTTTATTCCAACTTCCCGATTTTAGTAAGACTTTTGAGCTTGAATGTGATGCTAGTGGAATTGGATTAGGAGGTGTGTTATTACAAGATGGCAAACCTGTTGCATACTTTTCTGAAAAATTGAGTGGGCCTAGTCTGAAGTATTCTACTTATGGTAAAGAATTATATGCTCTTGTTCGGACTTTAGAAACATGACAACATTATTTATGGCCCAAAGAATTTGTTATACACTCTGATCATGAATCTTTGAAACATATTAAAAGTCAAGCTAAACTGAATCGTAGACATGCAAAATGGGTTTGAATTCATTGAGACTTTCCCTTATGTCATTAAACACAAGAAGGGAAAAGAAAATGTTATTGCTGATGCATTGTCTCATCGCTATACTATGCTTTCACAACTTGACTTCAAAATATTTGGTTTGGAGACCATCAAAGATCAATATGTGCATGATGCTGAATTTAAAGATGTAATGCAAAATTGTAAAGAAGGAATAATGTGGAACAAGTTCATCATTAATGATGGATTTGTGTTCCGTGCTAACAAGCTATGCATTCCAGCTAGCTCCGTTCGTCTTTTGTTGTTGTAGGAGGCACATGGAGGAGGATTAATGGACACTTTGGCGTGAAGAAGACGGAGGACGTACTTGCTACACATTTCTTTTGGACACTTTGGTGTGCCAAATACTATTGTTTCAGATCGTGATACTAAATTTCTTAGCCACTTTTGGAGATGTTTATGGGCTAAGTTGGGGACTCAACTGCTTTTTAGTACTACTTGTCAGCCCCAAACTGATGGACAAACTGAAGTAGTCAATAGAACATTGTCTACTATGCTTAGGGCTGTCTTAAAGAATAATAAGAAAATGTGGGAGCAATGCTTTCCTCATATTGAATTTGCTTATAATCGTTCATTGCATTCTACTACTAAGATGTGCCCTTTTGAAGTTGTGTATGGTTTCCTACCTCGTGCACCTATTGATTTGTTGCCTCTTCCATCTTCGGAGAAGGTTAATTTTGATGCTAAACAACATGCTGAATTGATTTTAAAAATGCATGAGTTAACTAAGGAAAACATTGAGCGTATGAATGCTAAATATAAACTTGCTGGAGATAAGGGTAGAAAACATGTTGTGTTTGCACCTGGAGATCTTGTTTAGTTACATTTGCGTAAGGATAGATTTCCTGATTTGCGCAAATCAAAGCTAATGCCATGTGCTGATGGTCCCTTTAAGGTGTTAGAGACAATAAATGATCATGCATATAAACTGGAGCTGCCTGCAGATTTTGGGGTCAGTCCCACTTTTAACATTGCAGATTTGAAGCCTTATTTGTGTGAGGAAGATGAACTTCCGTCCAGGACGAGTCATTTCAAGAAGGGGAGGATGATGAGGACATCAATACCATTGGTACACCCAAAGCCCCTGCTGCTATACATACTGGACCAATTACTAGAGCTCACAAGACGCCAACTAAATTACTGTGTACTTTCGTTTCTTGGTAATGATTCTAATGTTCATGAGAATATGATGCTGCCTAAATTGGATACATTTGTTTTGCTTACAAATGAAGGGCCTAGCTTGGAGAAGGATGAACAGTGGAGCAAGAACAAGCATGGAGATGATGGCATGCGCAAGGGGAACAAGAATAGAGTTACAAGTGATGATTTCAGGGCTTTGAAGCCACCATAACGAGTGCATGAAGCCTTGGACGAAATATACAAGATGCCACTTCATAAATTTCGTCCAGAGGCTATTCTAGGTGTTGCGTTCGCCATAGCTGCAACTTCGCGTACTTCATTTGTGTTCAATGACCAGACAAAGACGTCACAGAACCCCACCTTCATCAATAAACTTTCATCTTATATTCGCAATATCCAGATTGCAATCTCAGTTTCTTGCTTGTTCTTTGTTTGGTTGCAAGAAAACAGACCCTCGTGGTCAAGCTGATCGTGCTCCGGCATGGTCAATAACCCTTGGAAGTTGGTTTAGCGATTGCTAAGGCGCGACGTCTCGCACGTTCGTAGTAGGATCGTCAAGGTCGACTCCCTCAGAAAACGATAGCCACCATCTGATCGAAAGACGGGACACCTTTGCCTCTATCACTGGCTGGGGAGGTGGATCCGGGGCGACATCGGCGGATCTGGCCCTGGGGACCCCATTCTTGGCGACGGTGAGGTCCGGTGAAGCTTCGGCGAGCTCTAGGCCGTCTCTAGCTGGAGCGGCAGCGGCGGATCCCTGGAAGAAGAGAGAGAGAGAGTGTGGTGAGGGAGACCGAGGGGAGGAAGGAGGAGAATGGGGCGAGGCGGCGCGACCTGGAGCGGTCTGGCATCCCGATGGCGAGCAGCGCAGAGGGGCCGGTGGCGGGCGGGAGCTGGCTCGGTGGCAGAGCGGGAGCTCGGGCGGCGACGGGGCGCGGGTGCTCGGGCCCTGGATGGGCTCGTGCGGGCCCTGGATGGGCTCCGCGGGCCTGCGGCGGCTGGGGCGTTGAGGGGCACGAGGCAACGTGGCGCTGTGCGGTTGGTATGGAGCGGCGGCTGCAGTGGCAGGTGGTGGCTCGGCCAATGGCTGAGCGCCAAGTGGTGGCGGGGCTGAGGCCGGGCGTGGAAATGGAGGGGCAGGCGGTTGGAGGCGCGGATTTTGTTGAAGGAGGCGGCAGGGAGGTAGGGGAAGGGCTAGGCTGCCCAAAAATGGAAGTAGGAGGGGTTTATATAGGGTAGGTGCTAGATTTAGGGGGTGTGCACTGAGAGGAGAGGGGAGAAATGCTGCCCGGCAAGTTTTTTGGAGACCGAAAACATCCGACGATTAAACCGTCTATATTGCGGCTATATGTTTAATGGTTGGTCTATCAAACGAGCTCCGAATGCAATGAAACTTTACAGGCGGTGTACCTACGCTATAACAAGACCATATGCCAACTTTCACCCCATTTTGAGAACATTTTTACGCCACTTATAAAATAATATTTCGAAGGTGCCGCGAGTGCGTGCGAGTGTGTTTGGGCTCCGAACGGACAACATAGAGAATTGGGAGAATGAGGACGGATGCAAGTTTTTAAAAACATGCAGATGAAATGCACATGATGACATGGCTAAGAGCAACACGCAAGCGAATGACATGGCAACGACGGTGAATAACTGGAAGACTCCTGGCGCATCGGTCTCGGGGCATTACAGCCAGCCTCCCTCGCCTCCGCTATAAAAGGAGGGGTGCGAGGGTAGCGATGCTAATCCATCTCCTTCTTCTTATCATTTCTTCCTTCTATCATGGGGAGAGGAAGAGGCCGGGCTCGTCCTCCGCCCGCGGTGGCGAGAGCTTCTCCTTGACACCATGCCTCCACTTCAGCTACAGATGTAAAGGCCGGTTCTAGTGCATGGGGCGGAACCATGGGGCGACGTTGTGGTCGACGTGGTCCCTGTGGTCGAGTTGGACGGAGCGACATGCTCGTCATTTCTCCTCCAACTGCTCCACCCCCAACAGAAGGCCATATGGGGGACACAACGCTTGAGTTGTTGTCAAGGTGTGCGATCCACCCCGTAGTTACCTGTGGCTTCCCCATCCTTTCGCCAGGGTGATGGAGGCCGACAAGCCGCTTGGGCTGCGGCTATGCATGAGTGGCTGCTGCAATAGCACCGTGTGGGTAAACATTGAGTTCCCCGCGTCATGCTCCTTAGGCATAGGTGGAAAACCTTCGCCCGCACCCACTATCTTTCAGAGGGGTATGTCCCTCGCTTCATGTTGGTGGAGTCTGACATGCTCTCTGTCAAGGTCTTCGGGTGTTCAGGCGCTCGTCTCGGGTGCTGTGTAGAAAGTTCAAGCGATGACGAAAGCTCCTCCTCGAGCGACAGCGACGAGGAGGACACGGATGGTGAAGATGAGATGGAGAGTCCTCGGTTGTCAAGTCCGAGGACGGCGACTCGGACTCCAGCTGAACGTCGGGGGCACCATCTTCACCAGGTGGGCATCGACAACACCATCATCTACAGTCGGACCCCGGCAGTGCGATTTGCCGGGGGTACTTGGCCTGGATGTCACCGCCACCTTCGGCTGGACCCCGACAGGCTTCTTGACTCCGACTTCGTCTTCCCTGCCAGTGTCCCTGCCGAGCTGTGTCCCTCTGGTCCTGGCGAGGGTGACCAGGGCATCACCTAGCCGCTCTCTCCGCCCCTGGCCTCATCTTCCCTGCCGGGGAGGCACTGTCCCTATCTTGTCGTGCTTCGTCCCTCTGGTCCTGGCGGATTGACCAAGGTGTCGCTGATACGTCTCCAACATATCTATAATTTATGAAGTATTCATGCCATGTTTACAACAATTTTATAGGGTTTTGGTATGATTTGCATAGAACTAACCCGGACTGACACTGTTTTTAGCAGAACTATCGTGGTGTTGTTTTTTGTTCAGGAATGCAAGTTCTCCAAATGAGCTGAAACTTTTTGACATTTTTTTGGAACAAAAGAGGCACTAGAGGCTTCATGGGAGGGCCAGAAGAGCCACGAGATGGGCATAACCCACCAGGGCCCACCTGGAGCCCAACCCATGTCTAGGTGTATCGTGGTCAGCTTAAGGCCCATCTTCATGTGAAACCGACACCAAAAAATCCTACAAATACATAACCCCTCAGAACTAACCCTAGATCAGAAGTTCTGCCGCCGCAAATCTCTGTAGCCACAAAAAACCTATCTAGACCCTGTTCCGGCACCCTGCCGGAGGGGGAAATCATCACCGGTGGCCATCTTCATCATCCCTGCGGCCACCATGATGAGGAGGGAGTAGTCCACCCTCGGGACCGAGGGTTTGTACCAGTAGCTATGTGTTTAATCTCTCCCTCTCTCGTGTTTTTGAGATGTCACGATCTTGATGTATAGCGGGCTTTGTTAATATACTTGGATCATATGGTGTTTTCCCCTCTCTATCTTGTTGTGAATTGAGTTTTCCCTTTGAGATTTCGTTCTTATCGGATTGAATACTTATATGGATTTGAGGACACTTTATGTATGTCTTGCTATGAATGCCCGTGGTGATAATGGGGTAACATATCGATTCACTTGATATATGTTTTGGCACTAAACTCATGTATTCCCAAGGTGACATTGGGGTAATCTATGCATAGGGGTTGACGCACGTTCTTGGCTTTGTTTCTCTGGTAGAAATCTTGGGGAACTCTTTGAGGTTCTTCGTGTTGAATTGAGTATTACGAATCTGAAATTATTTGGTGTTATCTTAGTATGAACTCTTGATATATCGATCGTAAAGGATAACTTGGTGTTATTTTAGTACGAACTCTGGATAGATCGATCGGAAAGGATAACTTGGTGTTATTTTAGTATGAACACTTTGATAGATCGATTGGAAAGAATAGCTTCATGGTGGTTTCGTACCCTTCCAACAATTTCTTCCTATGTTCTCCGCTAGATAGGAACTTTGGACTGATTCTTCATCGCACGTTGAGGGATGGTTATTTGATCCAATTGTATTAGCATTGTTGAGAGATTTCACTAGCGAAAGTATGTACCCTAGGCCTTCTTTTCAAGCATTGCAATACCTTCTGTGCTCGCTTTTGTTACATGCTACCTTGCTGTTTTTTTATTGTCACTATTACAAAAATGAACATCTACAACCATTACTACACTTTTATCACCATCTCTTCGCCGAACTAGTGCACCTATATAATTTACCATTGTATTTGGTGTGTTGGGGACACCAGCGAATTTTTATTATTTGGTTGCAGGGTTGTTTTAGAGAGACCATCTTCATCCTACTCTCCCATGGATTGATAAACATTAGGTCATCCACTTGTGGGAAAATCGCTATTGTCCTACAAAAGTCTGCGCTTGGAGGCCCAACACAAGTCTACAATAACAAGTTGTGTTGTAGACATCAAGCTCTTTTCTGGCGCTGTTGCCAGGGAGGTGAGTGCTTGAAGGTATATCTTTAGTCTTGCAACTGAATCTTTTGGTTTCTTGTTTTATCACTAGTTTGGTTTATAAAAATAAAACAACAAAAAATGGAATTGAGGTTGCATCATATTATTTCATCTTTATAATGACTTACGTGAAAATGTTGGAAAGAAAAATTGTGCTCACTTGATAGAAGAAGAGTTCTATAAAATGTTTGACAAAAAATCTTTGAATGATGAGCATGATTGCAATGTGGTTGGTATGGACTATTTGAATATCCATGATGTTAACGATATGCAAAGCCATAAGCTTGGGTATGCTATATTTGATGAAGATGATATTTTTAGTCCCCAGGTTTTAATGAGAAAATTTATTTCGATGATAGCATGCCTCCTATTTATGATGATTACAATGATGAAAGTGGATCTGGAGAGGTCATGACTTTATTTAATGATGATTCCACTACTTTGGGAGAGGTTTTAATTGAATATGACAACAAAGTTCCTATCTATGATGATTATGGTGCTAACATGTATGCTATAAAGAATAATGATAACCATGAAACCTGTCATCATGCTTTTAATTTTCAATCCCATGATAATTATTTTGTTGAGTTTGCTCCCACTACTATTCATGAGAATAATTTTGCTTAGTAAAAAAATTTCTATGCTTGTGCATCATGGAAAGAATGCTTTATGTGATAGTTATATTGTTTAATTCATTCTTGATGGTACTGAAAATTACTATGAGGGAGGAACGTATGCTTCTACATATATCGATAATATCATGTTTCCTCTCTTTATGTTAAATGTTTTGATGCCATGCTTGATTTACCTTTGTATGCTAGTTTATTCTTGCTCCCATAATTTGTTTGCTCGCAAAATCCCTATGCATAGGAAGTGGGTTAGACTTAAATGTGCTAGTCATATGCTTCCTGATGCTCTTGTTGTGTTTCAATTCTTATCTTTTTTGTGAGCATCATTGAAATCATCATGCCTAGCTAAAAAGGCATTAAAGAAAAGCGCTTGTTGGGAGAAAATCCAACATTTAGCCCTACTGTTTTTCTGTGTTCACATGATTAAGCTACTGTAGTAATCATGTTTTATAGATTTTGTTTCAACAAAGTACCAAGTAAAGCCTTTGGGATAGTATGGATGATAGTTGATTTGATATTGTTGGAAAACAGAAACTTTTGCATCCAGTATTTTTTTTCAAAAATGAAATAAGTGACGAAAGTTTCTGAAGTCTTTACACAAGATTGTTATATAAATTACCTAAGTTTTCCTAATTTTTCAGAATTTTTGGAGTTGCAGAAGTATGGTCATAGTCCAGATCATTACAAACTATTCTGTTTAGCTTATATTAGGTGATATAAATTGTGGAAATGATAAGGTACAGTAGGCATTGTGCGAGAAAAAATTGAATCTTGTCTTTGATAGTACCAATGTGAATGATTTGTTTTATCATACTAACCCATCTCACGAAGTTCCGTTAAGTTTTGTGTGATTGAAGTTTTCAAGTTTTGGGTGAGATATCGATATGAGAATAAGTAGTGACCAGATCCTCAGCTTGGGGATGCCCAAGGCACCCCAAGGTAATATTAAATGAAGGTCCAAGCAACTAAGCTTGGGGATACCCTAGAAGGCATCCCGTCTTTCGTCTCCAACATTATTCGTAACCTTACTTGTGGCTATATTTTTATTCGTCAGGTGATATGAGTTTTCTTGGAGCATCATTTTATTTTGTTAGGATTTGTCTCATGTTATTTAGAATAATGTTTTGTATCTTTTACTTCAATAAAAATGTCAAGTATAGCCTTTGCCATGCTTATTTTGCAAGTCTATATGTGGCTGTTTGAAAACAGAAAGTTGCACGCTAGTGCATGAATTCTTGAAAAATGTCAGAATGTGATAAAATATTGGAATTTTCTGCACAACGAGCTATGATAAATTTTCTATAGTGTGGTAAATTTTCAGAATTTTTGGAGTTATATAAGTATTGATATTCTTGCTTCCTTTACAGACTGTCCTGTTTAGACAGATTGTTGTTATGATCACATTGTTTGCATATGTTTGCGTGTTTAATGATTATATTTGAGGATAGGAGTATTAAATATGCAGAGGAATTTAGTATGCAATTTTAAATTATAATTTTAGTGATTTTCTACAGTAGAGAATGATAAGGTTTTGTATAGATTTATACTAACTTATCTCACGAGTTCTTGTTGAGTTTTGTGTGGATGAAAATTTTGAGATTTAGGGAAACTGTGATATAAAAGGAATTAAGGAGACACAAAAGCTCAAGATTGGGGATGCCCAAGGCATCCCAAGATAATATTTCAAGAAGTCTCAAGCATCTAAGTTTGGGGATGCCCCTGTAGGCATGCCACCTTTCTTCATCAACAATTATCGGTTAGTATCGGTTGAGCCTCAGTTTTTGCTTCTTCACATGAGTTGTGCTATTCTTGGAATGTAATATTTATTTTTTTGCTTGCTGTTTTAATAAAATACTTAGATCCAAAAAAATTTAAATAAGAGAGAGTCCTCACATAGCTAGCCATTTACTTAACTACTTTCTTGATCTTCACTTATATCTTTTTGGAGTAGTTTGTCATTCACTCTCACGCTTCACTTATATTCTTTTTATAGTTGATAATAGTAATGACAATTTGCATAAGCTATGAAATTGGTCCCAAAGTGATGGATATTCAAAAAGGATATAATAAAAACTTTCATGTAGATCATTGGATGTGATAAGTTTGATTCCTTGCAATAGTTTTCATATATGGAGATAGTAATATGTGAGTCATGTTGGTGAGTAATTGTGCTTTAGTAAGAATATAGGTGTTAAGGTTTGTGATTCCCTATGCAAGCACGAAAGTAAATAGTTATGCAATGAAATTACATCCTACTTGTGGTGCATTATTGGGTGTTAGTTATGCTTAATGCCCATTTATGAGAATTTTTGTTTCTTGGTTGGTTGCTTCTAAATCTATTTGCTAGCCTCCATTTGTACTAAGTGGAAATACTACTTGTGCATCCAAATTTCTTAACCAAGTTGTGCCATATGAGTCCACCATACCTACCTATATGAGGTATTACCATGTCGTTCCAAGTAAATTTGTATGTGCCAACTATAATTTTTAAAATGAATTTCCATTTTGTGTGCCCATACTGCTCATGAAGCGGCAGGGGGTGGCTAATAATTTTCCATGCTAGATGTGTTATTCTCAAGATGAGTGTTTATTCACTTGTCATTGCATGAGAGTGTGGAGGTAATAGGGATGCCCATTCCCGAAATGAAAAGAAATTTAATTTATGTTGTCAATAATAAATTCCTTGGAAAGTGTTGGTATGGAGGCACCCGTGGATACGGCTAGTCATGGATTGTGAAAGAATGGTGGAAAAAGGAATAAACATTATTTTATGTTTGGGAACCGCCTATGATATATCAAGCATGGAAAGTGGTGGGAATTACTCGGTCGCTTTCATTGACGGGAAAAGTATGCCTCCCAAAATATTTTTTATCTCTCAGTTTAAGCTTTGAGCTCTCCCAACTCTACAAATCACTGTTTCCCTCTGCGAAGGGCATATCTATTTACTTTTATGCAAATTTCTATTTCATTTGAGTCTCCATCTTCTCTTATAGAGCACCAACTAGGGAGAACTATGATCATACTTGCGCATTGGATGTAGCTATTATTCGATTATGTTTCGTGAATGGATCCATGATTGAGCATGATGGGCTAGGGATACCTTTTTCAGTGTTGATATTTTGAAAGACATGGTTGCTTGTTAGTATGCTTGAGTAATGATGTCTTCTTGTCAAATTATAGACTATTGCTTTGAATCATTCAAGTCCAAATGTCCATGCTACAAAATAAAGGGTATATGATGAATATGATAGGTAGCATTCCACAACAAAAATCCGTTTTCAATTGCTACTTTATCATGATGAGTTTTATGAGAAAGATGTTATGATGGTAGGAAAAGTGATTGAAATTATCATTGATCAAACTTATGCACTTTGCTAGCATTCACACTTCATAAATTATTTATTTTATCATTTACCTACTCGAGGATGAGTAGGAATTAAGCTTGGGATGCTGATACATCTCCAACGTATCTATAATTTATGAAGTATTCATGCCATGTTTACAACAATTTTATATGGTTTTGGTATGATTTGCATGGAACTAACCCGGTCTGACGCTGTTTTTCAGCAGAACTACTGTGGTGTTATTTTTTGTGCAGAAATGCAAGTTCTCCAAATGAGTTGAAACTTTTTGACGATTTTTTGGGAACAAAAGAGGCACTAGAAGCTTCGTGGGAGGTCCAGAAGAGCCACGAGGTGGGCACAACCCACCAGGGCACTCCTGGGGCCCAACCTGTGTGCAGGTGTATCGTGGTCACCTCGAGGCCCATCTTCGCGTGAAACTGACGCAAAAAATACTATAAATACAGAAACCCCCAGAAATAACCCTAGATCAGAATTTCCATCGCGGCAAGCCGCTGTAGCCACGAAAAACCAATCTTGACCCCTGCAAGCCGCTGTGGCCACGAAAAACCAGTGGCCATCTTCGTCATCCCGGCGGCCACCATGATGAGGATGGAGTAGTCCACCCTCAGGGCTGAGTGTTTGTACTAGTAGCTATGTGTTTACTCTCTCTCTCACTCTCGTGTTCTTGAGATGTCACCATCACTACTAGGAAAAGGCCTATAGATAGGATTGACTCTAATGGCGCACCGTGGTTGCAGTGCGCCACTACTATATACTAATGGCGCACCTGTTTCTCATACGCCATTAGAGTGGAAGACTCTAATGGCGCACGCCGAGAGTGCGCCATTAGTATGAATTTTTTTTTTCCATTTTCCCATACAAACTAATGGCGATGCAGCAACAAATGCGCCATTACAATATATAACTTCTAATGGCGCACGGCTAGGATGTGCGCCATATCAGATCCCTCCATCTCGATCTCGATCCCCTCCATCTCGATCTCGATCCTCCATCTCGATCTCGATCCCCTCCATCTCGATCTCGATCCTCCATCTCGATCGACCAAGACCTCCCGCTTAGCTCTACCCATCGCAACCTCCCGCTCCACCGCCGAGCACTGCCCGCCCCCACAAGACCAAGACATTTTGAACATATTTTTATTTTTTTTACTATTTTTATAAAAAATATTACACTGTTATAATTTAAACAAGTTTGATAAACACAAATAAATATAAAAACAGCATTTAATATGCATAAAAATATTACTGTTATGATTTAAACAAGTTTGAACATATTTAAACACAAGTTTGAACATATTTAAAATGCATATTATCAGATCCCTCCATCTCGATCTCAATCCCCATCTCGATCTCGATCCTCCATCTCGATCTCACCCGCACCTCCCCGCTTAGCTCTACCCATCGCAACCTCCCGCTCCACCGCCGAGCACCTGCCCGCCCCCACAAGAACCCGCACATTTTGAACATGTTTTAATTTTTTACTATTTTTATAAAAATATTACACTGTTATAATTTAAACAAGTTTGATAAACACAAATAAATATAAAAACAGTATTTAAAATGCATAAAAATATTACTGTTATGATTTAAACAAGTTTGAACATATTTAAACACAAGTTTGAACATATTTAAAATGCATATTCAGATCCCTCCATCTCGATCTCAATCCCCATCTCGATCTCGATCCTCCATCTCGATCGCACCAAGACCTCCCCGCTTAGCTCTACCCATCGCAACCTCCCGCTCCACCGCCGAGCACTGCCCGCCCCCAGAACCCGCACATTTTGAACATGTTTTTAATTTTTTTACTATTTTATAAAAATATTACACTGTTATAATTTAAACAAGTTTGATAAACACAAATAAATATAAAAACAGTATTTAAAATGCATAAAAATATTATGTTATGATTTAAACAAGTTTGAACATATTTAAACACAAGTTTGAACATACTTAAAATGCATATTATCAGATCCCTCCATCTCGATCTCAATCCCCCATCTCGATCTCGATCCTCCATCTCGATCGCACCAAGACCTCCCCGCTAGCTCTACCCATCGCAACCTCCCGCTCCACCGCCGAGCACTGCCCGCCCCACAAGAACCCGCACATTTTGAACATGTTTTTAATTTTTTTACTATTTTTATAAAAATATTACACTGTTATAATTTAAACAAGTTTGATAAACACAAATAAATATAAAAACAGTATTTAAAATGCATAAAAATATTACTGTTATGATTTAAACAAGTTTGAACATATTTAAACACAAATAAATATAAAAACACCATTTAAAATGCATAAAAAATATTATGTTATGATTTAAACAAGTTTGAACATATTTAAACACAAGTTTGAACATATTTAAAATGCATATATCAGATCCCTCCATCTTGATCTCAATCCCCCATCTCGATCTCGATCCTCCATCTCGATCGCACCCGCACCTCCCCGCTAGCTCTACCCATCGCAACCTCCCGCTCCACCGCCGAGCACTGCCCGCCCCCACAAGAACCCGCACATTTTGAACATGTTTTTAATTTTTTTACTATTTTATAAAAATATTACACTGTTATAATTTAAACAAGTTTGATAAACACAAATAAATATAAAAACAGTATTTAAAATGCATAAAAATATTATCATATGATTTAAACAAGTTTGAACATATTTAAACACAAGTTTGAACATATTTAAAATGCATATTATCAGATCCCTCCATCTCGATCTCAATCCCCATCTCGATCTCGATCCTCCATCTCGATCGCACCAAGACCTCCCCGCTTAGCTCTACCCATCGCAACCTCCCCGCTCCACCGCCGAGCACTGCCCGCCCCATGCAAGAACCCGCACATTTTGAACATGTTTTTAATTTTTTTACTATTTTTATAAAAATATTACACTGTTATAATTTAAACAAGTTTGATAAACACAAATAAATATAAAAACAGTATTTAAAATGCATAAAAATATTATGTTATGATTTAAACAAGTTTGAACATATTTAAACACAAATAAATATAAAAACACCATTTAAAATGCATAAAAATATTTGGGATCCTGGGAGTCGAACCCAGACCTCCGGTGGGAGAGCTGGCTCTTGACCGGTCGAGCTAGTAGAGGGACTTAATGTGGATCAGTTTAGGTGGAATATAACCTGTTGGCTCGAAAGCAGAAATATCTAATGGCGCACCGTGTTGAGGTGCGCCATTAGTGTGGATACTTATGGCGCACCGGTGGTGGTGCGCCATTAGTATTGTACCAATCGGTTTTTATTCGCTTTATTATTATCTCGCCCACCCCGCCTCCCCTCTCACTAACTGGTGGGCCTCACCGACGTAACCCTCTCCAGCGCTCCTCTCTCTCTCACGAGCCACCAACAGAAGAGCGGCAGCGTGGGCGGCGCGGCGCTGGCCGAGGTGCCGCCTCTCCTCTCCCTCGCCCCTTCCCTTAGGGCTGCTCGCCCATCTCTCTCAGGCGTCCCCATGGGTGGCCGACGGCGGCGGCGTTGGATGCCCTCTCTCCTCGCTCGTTCCCTCCCCTCTCTCCACCTCGATCTGTTTTTTCCTCCCGAGCTGCAGCCAAGGAGGAGGACAGGACGAGCGGCAGGCAGCGACCAGCAGCACCCTCTCTTCTCCGTTGGTGATTCCTCCCTGTGCATCAGAACCCTAGCTGTTCGATCTGTTTGGACAGTAGATTCGCTGATTGTGTGCATGCTGATCTCAAGTGCTGCTCGTGTGTGATTTGTGTGTGTGCGATGGCTCGTGTTTATGCCTTGTATGGCATGCTTCCTTCTGATTGGTTAGCTGCAGTTCGGAGGACAACATTAGTTCAGTTTTGTGCATGCCATCTTAGAAGTTATTTTTTCTTCTTCTTTTGTTTCAATTTTCTCCTGTAGATGGACAGCAATTGGTTAGCTGCTCGGCTAGAACAATAAGTATGCAGGTGCAGACTATCTGTAAACGAAAGTAGCCAAATGGCCTAAATCAAAATATGCACTGCTCAGTTCTTAACCACCTTAACAGAATCAGATCAGCAGCAGCGGAAACTAGAGCACAGCGTCTGTCGAAAGAGATTCACCCATGGAGCTGCTCAAGTCATATTTCCATGCCCGTCCGATACCATTCTAACTTCTTTTGTAACCAAGTGTTCTAGTGGCCGACTAGTACCATTTATAATCTCTCAAAGAATCATATGACCGAACCCTTTCTTTGGATGTGTTACTCCTGCTATATTGCAAACTTGGAATAATTGTTATGATAGGTCCTACGTCAATCATGGTGTATGCTTTCTTAGGGAAATCATGGTGAATGTTGATCATGATTTTGTAAGTAATATTTTGAGAGGTGAATGCTGATCATGATTTTGTTAAGGTGTTAGTGGACTTGCTATGCTTAGGGTGGCACTTTACAAGTGCTTGAGGCACAAAGGCCCACACCACACCATACCACACCGCCTTGATGCCTTCTAGTACCGCCAGAGTGCTAGTCCAACATAGTAAAATGCACAATATCACAAGGAAATTAGAAGTTACAGATTATCTTTATCTCAGTAAATGTAAAAATACTATTACAAGGAATTTGCATAATACAGTTCAATGATGACTCATGTTGAAGATTGTGCACCCGGTTGACATATTGTTAGCTTTACAAGGAATTTGCATAATACTATTACAAGGAATTTACAAGGAATTTGTTAGCTTTTAGATGTTGTGGTGGTTCACTTGGTGGTATATTGTTTTGAATTACACTTGTTAGCTTTTTATAAGCAAAAACATGCCAATGTATTTTCCATGCTATGATGGAGGCCTTTTTTGCCTTGTCCACCGAGAGGCCCTTGAGTTTGCGGAATGTCGATTAACTTCCGCTCCGCAAATTCGGGCATTCCATATGTCCTATTTTCAGCAAAGGTCATGCTGAAATTTTCCGTGAATTTTAGCATGACTTTGTTAAAAATAGGACATATGGGGTACTTGCGACTAATGCATGTTTTATGATCTGTTGTAAGGGTACTAATTGGTCTCTTCGCTGCTTATCGAGATGGCGGAAGCAGCCACCGCCGATCTGCGACAATCGCAGACGAGTTGGATGATTCCAGTTCTTCACTATCATACTTGAGGCTTCAGCTGGATCCATGACGCTGGTATATAAAATGAGAGATCTCCCTTCACCCATCTCATTATGATATCTGTTGTTTGCTACATCACTCATTTTCCCAAACCGCAGAGGCTGCCCGACAGTGTTTATGAACATCTTGATGGGTGAAGATCCGCCAATAATGTGAAGCTGCGACAGCCGGCAGCGGGTTTCGCAGCATGGGATGTGCAACATGGCGATCAAGAAGGGCCACATGTACTTGTCTTGTGGGTGGGAGAACTTCTACCGTGCCACGACCTGCAGCTGGGGTACTTCCTTGTCTTCAGTACGCACGACGACGCCAACATGCTCATCGTGAAGGTGTACAACAAGACTATGTGTCGCATGCGTCTACGCCGATGATGATGCCGACGCTCGCCTCTTCTTATTCCTCTACATTTGGCTTTGTCTCACATCGATTGTTAACGGTCATTGTTGCATTTTGGACAGGTAGGAGCAAAGAAGGCGATATTGGCTACAGCCAAAGCAAAGAATGACTATGGCTGTAGCAAAAGCTGCAGCGATTCTGGTCAGAGCGACAAGAAGAGCGATTCGCACCAAAGATAGACAACAAGAAGGATGATCCGGACTGGAGTGCGGGAGAAGAGGAGCAGAGTGAGGATGGGCATCAGCCGAGGATGACCTAGCGCTGGTGGTGGTGACCAAGGGCAAGAGATGGTGGTGGTGACCATGGGCAAGAGATGGAGGTGGTGAGGATGACCTAGCGATGGTCGTGCTCAAGGTGGCCTCGCGATGGTGGTGGTGCTCGACAATGACCACGCACCGGTGGTGGCGCCGGCGATCCCACACCTGGGCAACATGACCACGCCAATTGTGGTAGAAGACTACATCCCACTACCTCCATCGCCTCCACAGCCTCGCCGCCTAGGCGATCAGTGAGATGAAGGAGAAGAAGGAGAAGAACCGCCTACTTTGTCGTGTATGTCGATCTCCTATAGGTTAGCTATCCAAAATGATATATATATATATACTTAGTTACCTATGTTATCTCTAATATGCTTAGTTTCCTATAGGATAGCTTCATTTTTACCTAAGTTGGCTCTATATACTAACTTAGAGCTTATATGCTTAGTTTCCTATAGGTTAGCTCCAAAATAACTTATGTTAGCACAAAATGATCAAGTTTACATAATAAGCTTATAGTCTTTTTCTTATTCTTCTTCTTTTCCAAAATGACATAGGTTAGCTTCATTTTACCTAAGTTGGCTCTAATATACTAGCTTAGACCTTATATGCTTAGTTTCCTATAGGTTAGCTCCAAAATAACTTATGTTAGCACAAAATGATCAAGTTTACATAATAAGCTTATAGTCTTTTTCTTAATCTTCTTCTTTTCCAAAATGACATAGGTTAGCTTCATTTTACCTAAGTTGGCTCTAATATACTAGCTTAGACCTTATATGCTTGGTTTCCTATAGGTTAGCTCCAAAATAACTTATGTTAGCACAAAATGATCAAGTTTACATAATAAGCTTATAGTCTTTTTCTTAATCTTCTTCTTTTCCAAAACTCTTCTTATTCTTCTTCTAGTCTTCTTCTTTTCTTCTTCTAACTTCTTGTTTATCATTTTGCAGATTTGATTTAATTGACTAAGCTTGCGTGGATGGGGTGCTTCTTTTCCATTTCTGTTTTTATTTTGTATGAATGTGAAACTTTTGTGAATTGATGGATAACGGTGTTGGATGAACAATGTGAAACTTTTGTAACGACGGAACTATGTGTTGGCTATGTACGTATGTATATATGATGAAACTTGTGTGTTGGATATGATTGCTATATGTATGCTTGTTGTACATATATGATTGCTATATGGATGCTTGTTGTACATATATATGTGTTGAATATCCGATATGTGAAATAGTGACATGAGATTAAGAAGAAAAGAATTAAAAAGTTGTTACTAATGGCGACTACAAGATGTCATACTGTAAGTATAGCAGATACTAGTGGCGACTGTGAGTAAAGATTAATGGCGCATCGTTGGGTGCGCCATTAGAATACCAGATTCTAATGGCGCACAGGTGGTGCGCCATTAGAAAGAAATTCTAATGGCGTGATGCCAGTGGCGCACCAGCCATGCGCCATTAGAAGGCAAAACTGGTGCGCCACTAGGATGCCTTTTCCTAGTAGTGCATCTTGATGTATCGCGGGCTTTGATATAGTGGGATCATATGGTGTTTTCCCTTCTCTATCTAGTTGTGAATTGAGTTGTACCTTTGAGATTTCGTTCTTATCAATTGAATACTTTTATGAATTTGAGAACACTTTATGTATGTCTTGCTATGAATACCCGTGGTGACAATGGGGTATCATATTGATTCACTTGATATATGTTTTGGCACTAAACTCGTGGATTCCTGAGGTGACATTGGTGTAATCTATGCATAATGGTTGATGCACGTTCTTGTCTTTGTTTCTCCGATAGAAACCTTGGGGCACTCTTTGAGGTTCTTGGTGTTGGATTGAGCATTATGAATATGAAGTTACTTGGTGTTATCTTAGTATGAACTCTTGATAGATCTATCGGAAAGGATAACTTGGTGTTATTTTAGTAAGAACTCTGGATAGATCGATCGGAAAGGGTAACTTGGTGTTATTTTAGTATGAACTCTTGGATAGATTGATCGGAAAGAATAGCTTCGAGGTGGTTTCATACCCTACTAACAATTTCTTCTTATGTTTCCACTAGATAGGACCTTTGGAGTGATTCTTCATCGCACGTTGAGGGATGGTTATATGATCCAATTATGTTAGCATTGTTGGGAGATTGCACAAGCGAAAGTACGGACTCTAGGCCTTGTTTTCAAGCTTTGCAATACCGTTTGTGCTCACTTTTGTTACATGCTACCTTGCTGTTTTTTATTGCCACTATGACAAAAATCAATATCTACTACCGTTACTACACTTTTATCACCATCTCTTCGCCGAACTAGTGCACTTGTACAATTTACCATTATATTTTGTGTGTTGGGGACACAAGAGACTTTTTATTATTTGGTTCCAGGGTTGTTTGAGAGAAACCATCTTCATCCTATGCCTCCCGTGGATTGATAAACCTTAAGTCATCCACTTGAGGAAAAATTGCTACTGTCCTAGAAAACTCTACGCTTGGAGGCCCAACACAAGTCTACAAGAACAAGTTGTGTAGTAGACATCAGTCGCCCAGGCGCTCCTTTTGCCCTTCTTGCTCTTGACGTAAACCCTACGAGGAGAGGGACAAGAAAGGCATTAGGGAGCAGTTCTCTTTTTTAATAAAAAATGTGGGCATTTGTCGTGTTTGAATCAAATTTAAGTATTTCCTCATCCATGTTAGCACTTGTATGATTTGTACTTGTTGCTTCATGCAATTAAAAGAAAGAACTGGCCGGAACTTATGCATGCTTTTGACATTTTGAAGGGCCTGCCCTCAGCACATTTTCGCAAGTAAGTTTTTCGGCAAGCCTCTTGCCGGCCTTCAATGCAGCTACTACTAATCTTCATCGAGTAGACTCGAAGGGAGTTAGGAGAACGAATAGGGGTCGGTTCCTTACTAGTATTTTCCAAACGCAGCCGCAACTGCTCCTATCGAGTGCACTCGAGGAAAGGATAGGAGTGCGAATGATAGACCAACAAGGCTTCCTCGCGTGTAAATTTCTCATACGTAGGCGTAACATGGAATGATGGGGAATTTTAAATGAAACAAACTTATCTTCATTTGCTATACTTCTTACCACTTAGATAAGGAAGAGCTGCCGTAGGACCAAATAAATGAGTCCACTTCCATCTTTCCCGGGGAAAGTTGCTCGCGAGGGACCCTTCTGCCTTTATCATAATAAAGAGAGAAGGTAGCACGAAGCCTTCAACAACATGTTAGTTATTTTATCTGAAACCAGTCTAATCATATCAAAATCATGCTTAAGCAAGCAAGAAAACATGCATGCAAGTTTTGTAAAACACTTGGTTTTGTTCAGCTGTGCACAGGGTCTGCGCCTGTCTTTGTACAAAGGGTTACAAGTCTTCGAGACGATGCTTGTACAAAACATATTGTCGGGGCAAGGCCCGACAACCGCGCCTTATGGGTAGAACTTGCGAACATGCCCAATATCCCATGAGTTTTGCACATGAATGCCATCTTCGGTCTCCAGATGAACTGTTCCAGGTCTGGTGACTCGTACTACCCGATAAGGGTCTTCCCACTTTGCCATCAACTTGTTTGTACCCTTGGCGGGCTGAACAAGCCGAAGGACAAGGTCGCCTTACTCAAGGCTCCATACATGAACCTTGCGGCTGTGATAGCGGCGCAAAGCTTGCTGGTAGCATGCAACACACACAGCTGCCCGGAAACAATCTTCCTTGAGGAGAACGACATCGTCATGCCGCTGCTACTCTTGCGCTACTTCATCATAGGCAAGTAGTTGAGGTGACCCGTATATGAGTTCCGTGGGGAGCACCGCTTCTACACCATAGACTATGGAGAAGGGTGTCTGAGCAATGGCTCAATTTGGTGTCGTTCTGAGTGATCAAAGAACCACCCACAACTCGTCAATCCAACACCTCCCACACTTGTGCAGCCTGTCAAAAGTTCTTGTCTTGAGCATGCACACTACTTCAACATTTGTTCTCTCCCCTTGCCCGTTGCTCCTTGGATGGGCAATGGGTGCAAAGCATACCTTACTCCCAAGGTTTTGAGTGTATGACATGAAAGCGTGGCTCATGAATTGTGTGTCGTTGTCAGTGACGATCCTGTTCGGGACCACGAACCAGCAAACCAATCCTTTGAAGAACTTGAGGGCTGACTGTGTTGTTACCTTTCTCACTGGCTCCACTTCAGGCCACTTTGTGAACTTGTCAATGCGACGTACAAGAACTCAAAGCCCCCAGTAGCACGGGGGAAGTGGCCCAAAATTTCGAACCCCAGACCGAAAAGGGCCAGGATAGAGGAATCATTTGGAGGGCTTGCACTGGTTGATGTATGATCTATGAATGGAACTGGCATGATTCACATCTTGTTACTAACTCAGTTGCATCCTGGAGGGCAGTGGGCCAATAAAAGCCTTGCCGAAAAGCCTTCCCGACAAGGGTTCTTGCTCCTATGTGGGAACCACATACACCCCCATGTATCTCTGCCAGCAACTTCTGTCCATCTTCTTGGGTAATGCACTTCAATTTCACCCTGTTGGGTCATTTTCTGCATAGGATGTTATCCACAAACTGGTACTTACAGACGGGCTACATTTTTAGCTTGTTCTTGCTCCTTGGGGAGCTCTCCTGTTTGGAGGAACTGGACTATCTGTGGTGCCCATGTAGGAGCTTGGGGCTTGATGACAAGGACTAAAGGCATATCTTTGGGCACGGGTGCGCTGACCTCATCCGCAAGTATCTACGATTCTGCCTGAGGTTGTTGTTCACTGGCAGGCACATCACAATTCCCGACAATTACTTTAATGGCGGCTCCTGGGAGCTTAGTCAGAAAATATTTGCCGGCGCTCATCTTCCTTCTCTTCCTAGCTCTCGCTGATAGGGTGACTGTGGGTTGAGTTAAGTGGAGCACAAAAGTCCCTGGTTCCATAGGTAGCTTTTGAGCAGTGCACTTTCGACAACTGATCAACGATGCTGTTTCGGCACGAGGGACGTGCTCTGTTTGCAGACCTTTAAAGTGTTCTTCCAACTTCCTCACTTCATCCATCAACGGGCTCTACTAGTCCTTATTTACTTGTTTCACTACAAGCTGTGAATCTCCGCGGACGATCGACTTTTTCATTCCCAACTGTATCACGATTCTGAGGCCGGCAAGTAGTCCCTCAGACTCAGCAATATTGTTGGTAGCTTCCTCATGGGGGAAATGCATTTGAACCACATACTTCAGATGCTCTCCGGTGGGTGCGATAAGTAGCACCCCAGCACCAACGCCTTGTAGCGAGAAAGCACCATCAAAGTACATGATCCAATTCTTCTCAGTTTCTTTGCCGGGGAGCGTTGATTCCTGGACCTCATCGTCTGGTGTTGGCGTCCATTCTGCAACGAATTCAGCTAGTGCCCTGCTCTTGATAGTTGATGTACTATCAAACTTGAGTGCACAACTTGACAACTCCAATGCCCACTCCACTATTCTGCCGGTTTCCTCTAGATTCCTCAGAATACGTTGTAGTGGGAAGTAGGTAACCACAGTGATCTCATGTGCTCGAAAACAGTGGTGCAACTTCCTAGAGGCCATGAGCAAGCCGAAGCGCAATTCCTGCACGCCCGAATTCCTTGCTCTAGCTCCTTGCAATGGAGACTTGACAAAGTATACTGGCTGTTGCACCACTTTTTTCTTTGATGTAACTTGCCCCTTAGCTACCTTCCCTTGCTCCACCTTCTCCTTCCCGGTATATGGCCTCACGGGGAAGATGCTATCTCGTCGAAGCATGGCTCTACCACTGTTGTTTCCTTATCGCCAGCTTCCCTCTGCGCAACTAGTGCAACCCTGACCACTTGATTCGTCGCCGCCAAGTATAGCAACAACGGTTCTTGTGGTTTAGGCGCGACTAGAGTTGGCACAGAGGACAAGTACTTTTCAGGTCATGCAGCGCAGCCTCCGCTTCCGGAGTCCATTTTACCGGACCCGCATTTTTCAAATCTTGAAAAAAGGCAAGGCATGCTCAGCAGAGCATGAAATCAACCTACTCAGAGCTGTGACACAATCGGCAAGGCATCGCACATCCTTGACCCCTTGATCTTGTCGGGGTTCTCTTCGATCCCACGCTGAGATATGAAGAATCCAAGGAGCTCGCCAGAGGGAACACCGAATACACACTTCTTAGGGTTGAGCTTGATAATTCTGTAAATTGGAAAAGGTTTCCTCTAAATCTTGAATCAAAGTGGACTTGTCCTTGGTATTGACCACGATATCATCCATGTAGGATTCTATGTTTCTGTGCAACTGTGGTTCAAAACCGATCTGGAATGCTCTTGCAAATGTTGAACCCACACTCTTTAGTCTGAAAGGCATTCGTATGAAGCGGTACATGCCACATGGAGTAATGAATGCGGTTTCTCTTCATCTTCATTGGACATGAATATCTGGTGATATCTAGAGTAGGCATCAAGGAACAAGAGCATATCACAACCGGTGGTGGAGTCCACAATCAGGTCGATGCGTGGCAAAGGAAAAGGATCCTTTGGGCATGCTTTGTTGAGATCGGATTCGCCAACTAGGTTGGATGCACCACGCCCCTAACCAGGCCAGCTGGCTCGAGTTTCTTGATTTCTTCCGCTATGAATTGTTGTCATTCCAAAGTTTGCTTCCCGACCTTCTGCTTGACGAGCCGAGTGTGAGGGCAGACATCAAGGTGGTGCTCAATTACCTCCCTGGGAACACCGGGGATGTCACATGGTTGTCATGCAAACACATCTACATTCGCCCGCAGGAAAGTAATGACCGCACTTTCCTATTTGCTATCTAGGGTGGCACTGATGGTGAAGGTACCATCAATGCCATCCTCCCTCGCCAGCACCTTCTTTGTTGTAGGTGGAGTGCCCTTGAACCTCTTGTCGGTAGAGCTTTTTGACGAGTCCTTGATGGGTGCGCAACTCCGAAGAGGCACGCTTCCCGGAAAGCTCGCTGGATATCTTAACAGATTTCTTGCTATTCTTAGCCTTGGCGGGAGCCACTGTTTTACCAGTTTCCGCTATGACCGCTTCCCTGCAGATCTTGTCCATACAAATGATTGCATCTCTCTGATCGAAGCTAATGGAGATGACACCAATGGGCCCTGGCATCTTCAACGTATTATAAGTATAGTGGGATGCCTCCATGAAATTTGCCAAGGCAGGGCGGCCCAGGATTCCATTGAACTGCAAGGGGATCTTAACCACATCAAACACTATCTTCTCAGTTCGGTAGTTTAGGTCCCCGCCAAATGTCACCGGCAGCGTGATCTTTCCCTTTGGCTGGCTCCTTCACATGTTAATTCCTTAGAATGTCCGGTTTTCTTGAGATCTTCCTCAGGTATCTCATGCCTCTTGATCACCTCGGGGGAGATCAAGTTCAAGACGGCTCCACCGTCAACTAACATTTTTGTGACCTTGAGGTTGTTTATCATTGGTGAAACCAACAATGGCATACACCCGATCGCAGTCATGCGGTCATGGTGGTCCTCGATATCGAAAATGATAGGCATGTGGGACCCCTTGTGGGGTTTCCGCGCATCTGCTGGTGGTTTCGCCACAATGACTTCCCACACGCACTACTTGAGCTGACGGTGGGAGGAGTGCAAAGATGCACCTCCGTCAATGCAGATGGCCTCTGTTGCCTTCTGGAACTCTTTCTCGCTAGACTCCTCATCCTCATCCTCACTTTCTTTGTGTTCTTCTTTCTTTTCTCTGCCCTTGGCGGGCTTTTCTTTCTTCTGGCCAGCGTTGCTGCGGTGTCCACCTTCACGGCCCTTCTTGCCGGATCCATCTGTACCTTCCTGACCTTTCTCATTGTCCCGCTTCTCGTACGCTGCTTTCTGCTTCCCAGCCAGCTGCTTGACTTGGCGGCACTCTTGGAGGTCGTGGCCCTTGGTACAATGAATCTTGCAGTACGGTCCGTCAGACTTGCCAGTCGTCTCCCCCGCAGTGGCAATCTGGCAATCAATGCATGAAGCTGCTTCCTTGCCGGTACTCTCTGCTTTGGGTTTCTTGGCGGGGCTGGAGTTACCGTACCCTTCTACAGCCATAACCGCCTTGCCTCTTTGCTCCATATTGCGTCTTCGACCTTTCTTTCCCGGGGCGGTTGTGTCATCATCGTCAAAATCGATTTTGGTGGCATTGCCCTCCCCGGGAAGCCTTCTCCCTTCTTCAGCGTGTGCACATTTGTCTGCCAATGTATAAAGTTTGTTAACGGTCTTTGGCAAGCGGATATGCATCTTCTCCCACATCATGCGGTTGCGCACATTCGTGTGGAACGTGGCAACCACGGCCGCAGGATGGATATCCGGTATGTTGCGATGCACATAGCTGAATCTCTGGATGTACTTGCACATGCTCTCTCCTTTCTGGGGGATCACTTGCAAGTCATTGGGCAACCCTGGACCTTTCTGTCCTCCTCTAGAAGGACTAACAAACTCATTGCAAAGATTTGACCACGAGGAAATGGAGTTTTATGGCATGTTCATCAACCAGGATCTCACATTGGGCTTGAGCACCAATGGGAAGTAATTGGCTAGCACCTTTTCATATCTTCCCTCGGCAGCCTCTACAACAATGGTGTACACCCAAGAACTCGACTGGGTTTTTACCGCCGTCGTACTTTTACGGTACTTCGGGCTTGATTGCGCGGATGGACGACCAACTTACTTGCTACAACTCACGTGTGAAAGCGGGGCACCCAACCTCATAAGGTAAGTACCCGCCAACAACGGGCGCTGGCTCATCAACGACTGGACCGTTGCGCTCGTCTGATTGAAGGCGTGCATCCCGGCACCGCTGGATAGTGGTGTGAGCATCCTCCGCCCGCCTTTGTAGTAACACTTGCCTCTGATCCCACTGCGTCTGCGGATCTAAGGAAACCATGGACGCGTCGTCGGGCTGCAAGTCCTGCTGGTTTTGCTGCGAGGGTCGGTGTTGCCGCTGAGATTGATGCCGAGGAGGGGACTGCACCGTGGGCGCACCACCCACCCATGGCCCTTAGCTTGAGCCGCAGGCATAGTTGCTGGGCGCCGCGAGGGCTCCACCAACTGGGACTTTGTAGCATCGGCAAACTTGATCAAACTCCAAATGGTAGCCCTCCGCTCGTCCATCTTGTCATCCACTGGAGGGAAATCCAACAGCATCTGTGCCCGCGACATCGCCTCCATCATCGTTTGGGGCATGTTAGAGCGTGAGGGCGGCAGTGGGCTGGCGCAGTGGGAGCGGCACCTGGAGATCTTGAGCTTGATCAACCGGTGACTTGCCATGTGGATGCTATTGTGGAGGCACAACAGTACCGCTCGGTGCCTCGTTGCTACTTCTTGATCTTGCGTTGGTTTTTCCCTGGAACAGGCAAGGGTGATGCAGCATAGTAGAGATAAGTATTTCCCTCAGTTAAGAACCAAGGTATCAATCTAGTAGGAGAAACGTGCAAGTTCCCAATAGATGCACATACACAAACAATCAAACACTTGCACCCAACGCGATAAAGGGGCTGTCAATCCCTTCACGGTCACTTTCAAAGGTGAGATCTAATAGAGATAGATAAAACTAAGTAAAAGATAACTAAATATTTTTGGGTTTTTAGCTTATAGATATGAGAATAAAAGATTGCACAATAGTAGATCAGAAACAAATATGATGGAAAATAGACTCGGCGGCCATATGTTTCACTAGAGGCTTCTCTCTTGAAGGCAAATAATACGATGGGTGAACAAATTATTGCCGAGCGATAGAAAAGCGCAAATTTATGACAATATCCAAGGCAATGATTATGCATATAGGCATCACGTCTATGTCAAGTAGACCGACTCCTACCTACATCTACTACTATTACTCCACACATCAACCGCTATCCAGTATGCATCTAGAGTATTAAGTTCATAAATAACGGAGTAACGCCTTAAGTAAGATGACATGATGGAGAGGAATTAAATCAAGCAATATGATGAAATCCCCATATTTTTACCCCTGATGGCAACAATTCAATACGTGTCTCGCTACCCCTACTTTGTCACTGGGTGAAATTACACAAGATTGAACCCAAAGCTAAGCACCTCTCCAATTGCAAGAAAAACTAATCTAGCTGGCCAAACCAAACCGATAATTCGAAGAGAAATACAAAGATATCAAATCATGTATATAAGAATTCAAAGAAGATTCAGATATATTAATAGATAAGCTGATCATAAATCCACAATTCATCGGATCTCGACAAATACACCGCAAAAGAAGGTTACATTGGGTAGATCTCCAAGAACATCGAGGAGAACATGGTATTGAGAATCAAAGAGAGAGAAGAAGCCATCTAGCTACTAGCTATGGACCCATAGGTCTGAGGTAAACTACTCATGCTTCATTGGAAGGGCAATAGGATTGATGTAGATGCCCTCCACGATCAAATCCCCCTCCGGCAGAGTACCAGCAAAGGCCTCCAGATGGGATTTAACGAGGTCAGAGACCTGCGACGGTGGAAAAGTATTATCGTGGCTCTTTCTGAGGGTTCTGGAATATATGTGAATATATAGGACGAAGAAGTAGGTCAGGGGACTCCCCTGGGGCCACAAGGCAGGGGGGCACCCCCAAGGGTGTGCCCTCCACCCTTGCTGCCACGTCGTGGGTCTTCTGGTTTGGACTCCAAGTCCTCTAGGTGTCTTCTTGTCCAAGAAAAATCATCATAAAGTTTTATTCCGTTTGGACTCCGTTTGATATTCCTTTTCTACAAAACTCAAAACAAGGAAAAAATAGAAACTGGCAGTGGGATCTAGGTTATTAAGCTAGTCCCAAAAATAATATAAAATAGCATAATAATGCATATAAAACATCGAAAATAGATAATATAATAGCATGGAACAATCAAAAATTGTAGATACATTGGAGACGTATCAAGCATCCCCAAGCTTAATTCCTGCTCGTCCTCGAGTAGGTAAATGATAAAAATAGAATTTTTGATGTGGAATGCTACCTAACATATTTGCTATGTAATTTTATTCATTGTGGCATGAATGTTCAGATCCGTAAGATTCAAAACAAAAGTTTAATATTGACATAAAAATAATAATACTTCAAGCATACTAATAAAGCAGTCATGTCTTCTCAAAATAACATGGCCAAAGAAAGTTATCCCTACAAAACCATATAGTCTGGTTATGCTCCATCTTGATCACACAAAGTATTAAATCATACACAACCCCGGTTTTAGCCAAGCAATTGTTTCATACTTAGGTATTCTCAAAAAATTTCAACTTTCATGCAATACTTGAGCGTGAGCCATGGATATAGCACTATAGGTGGAATAGAATATGGTGGTTATGGAGAAGACAAAAACAAGGAGATAGTCTAACATCAACTAGGCGTATCAACGGGCTATGGAGATGCCCATCAACAGATATCAATGTGAGTGAGCAGGGATTGCCATGCAAGGGATGCACTAGAGCTATAAGTTTATGAAAGCTCAACAAGAAACTAAGTGGGTGTGCATCCAACTCGCTTGCTCACGAACACCTAGGGCAATTTGAGGAAGCCCATCATTGGAATATACAAGCCAAGTTCTATAATGAAAAATTCCCACTAGTATATGAAAGTGACAACATAGGAGACTGTCTATCATGAAGATCATGGTGCTACTTTGAAGCCCAAGTGTGGAAAAAGGATAGTAACATTGCCCCTTCTATGTTTTCTCTCATTTTTTTTTGTTTTTTGTGGGCTTCTTTGGCCTTCTTTTATTTAGGCTTCTTTGGCCTCTTTTATTTTTCATAAAGTCCGGAGACTCATCCCAACTTGTGATGGAATCATAGCTTCCATTTCCTCACATGGGACAATGCTCTAATAATGATGATCATCACACATTTATTTACTTACAACTCAATAATTACAACTTGAGACTTAGAACAAAACGGAATGGTGGAAGTTGCATGGCAATATATCTCGAAATGGCTATGGAAATGCCATAATAGGTAGGTACGGTGGCTGTTTTGAGGAAGGTATATGGTGAGTTTAATGCACCGGTGAAAGTTGCGCGGTACTAGAGGCTAGCAATGGTGGAAGGATGAGAGTGCATATAATCCATGGACTCAACATTAGTCATAAAGAACTCACATACTTATTGCAAAAGTCTATTAGCTATTGAAACAAAGTACTTCACGCATGCTCCTAGGGGAAGGGTTGGTAGGAGTTAACCATCCCGCGATCCCGACCTCCACACAAAGGATGACAATCAATAAATAAATCATGCCCGACTTCATCACATAGAAGTTCACCATACGTGCATGCTATGGGAATCAAAAACTTTAACACAAGTATTCCTACCAGTCCACAATTACTCACTAGCATGACTCTAATATCACCATCTTTATATCTCAAAACAATCGTAAGGTGCCGGGGAAAATATACAGGGGTATATGTTTTCCCCTGACTCGTGCACGGACAAGCCAAGATCAAGCCGAGATGTACAAGAAACCAAGAGATTTGAAGGTCCAACAAGAAGATCAGAGGGACCAAGACTAAGCCAGAGAAGCAAGGTATTGTCAAGAGAAAGGCCTCCTCTGCCGGGCAGGCGAGCCCAGCAAGGGGCGAGGCCACCCCCAGAAGAAGACGACCAAGGCGTCCCGGCAGGGCCTGCCGAGACTTGCGGAGGCTAAATCGCCTCGCTAACCACTTCACGACAACTCACGTCGTTGATGAGTGCGGTGTCAAGCCGCAGAGTGATTAAGTGGCAGCCATTTGCCACATGGCAGCCTCTCCTTATGTCGTGGTGGAACACGAGCACCTATGGGGCAGGGGCCCCTTCTCGGTCCGGCAGGGAGCGGAGGGCGCACAAAGAGCAGATCGAGGTCGAGCGCGCGGGGGATTTTACCCAGCTTCGGAGCTCTCTGGAGAGATAAAACTCCTACTGCTGCTTTGTGTTTCTATTCTGTTCTTGCTCGAAAGCGTGGATGTGTTGTGGTGTCGAATGAGTCCAACTAAACCGAACCCCTTCTACGTGCGCATGGGCCACTCTTTTATAGTCTAAAGGGGTCACCGACAGGTGGCAGCGTAGAGAGAGGGGTAAAAAGGTAAAAACACAGGTTGGTACAACCACTATCAACAGTGCCCCCTACCTAACTCTGACGGCAGGGGACAAGGGCATTTAATGCCCGTCCGGTCGCCCCAACAGTGCAGGAAGCGACCGTTAGGGGCGCCACCGATCGCCACGATGGCCTCCTTGTCACTTTCGCACACCTGCGACCGCTGGTCTGCGCAGCTACCCGCCATGTGCACCAGGAGCGGTCCTGCGGCGACACATCGTCGGATGCGCTGGAGCGTGGGAGCGGAGTGGTGGCTTCGCCGCGGCAAGTGCCTTGCCGCGGTCTCTGTCTTGTCGCACCCGCAAGCTTGCCGCTCGTCGGGTCTTGCCGGGACGCGCGCTGCGTCGCGGCAAGTCTTCTGAAGTGCCTTGATTGGCCTTCCCGGCAAGTTCCTCTTGCCGGGGTCTTGTCCTTCCCTGCAAGCTTCTCTTGCCGGGGCCTTGTCCTTCCCGGCAAGTTCCTCTTGCCGGGGCCTTGTCTCGACAGTTAACACTTTGTTCTTGAATGACAGTAAATAGGAGCTACGGAGGGTCTTGGCGGGCGCCCGGTGAGCCTTTGCTGACGCCGCGATCGCCTTGCAGACTAGGTCGGGGTACTAAGGTACCCCTACTTTAGTACACCGACAGGAGCCCCCGGGCCTGGGCCATACACGGTGCCGAGCGCTGTTGGGTCAGGCCCAAAACAGGGCACGGGCACGCACGGCCTGGGTCCAATCCAAATCCGCTCCGTATCCACCGCGTCCTCCCGTAACGGCACGCGTCAATCGCGGCGTCGTGGGAGAGATCGTGAGCAATACTTAAATCCGGGAAATGCGTAACGTTCGCCTCGGTTCTGCATCCCCGCCACGCGGCTCCCATGCACTTGGGGTCACGGACGGTGGAAGTGGGAGACTGGGCCATTGCGAGCAGAGGCAGCAGGTCAGCCCTGATTCCCTGCTCTTCCCGTGCTCTGATTCGTTGAGCGGGGCGGCCGAGCCCCCACCCCGCTCCTTTAAGAAGAGCGGGAGGGGAGCGCAGAAGCCCGCACTCTCTCATCTTCTTCTTTCTTCAGCTTCTGCTCCCTTTTCTCTCATTCGCCATGGAGAAAGGGAACCCTGGTCCTTCATCGGTGGCGGCGAGGGTCGCCGCCAGACAGCGCAACCCTCCCTATCCCGCGCCCGTGGTGGCCGAGCAAGCCATAAGGGGAAGAGGGAGGGGGCGACGTCATGGACGAGGTCGAGGACGAGGTCGAGGCGCTCGGGGAAGAGGCGGACAGGGCGGCGCGCCATCTCCGCTTCCGCCGGTGGTTCCTCTCCCCACGGCGGTCCATACAGGGGATGACCCTTGCGAGTTCTTCGTCAGGCTGCGCCGGGCGCCTCGTCGTCGCCTCCGGCTTCCAGCTCCGTTTGTGAGCGCGATGGAGTCGGACCCGCCCGAGACACTGAGATTGCACATGAGGGGCTGTGGGATCAGCGGCACGCGAGTCCGCGTTGTATTCCTAGCCCCTAATGTGATGTATCTTGATCGTGGGTGGAAGACGTTCGCCCAAATCCACAGCCTGATGGCGGGGTTTACCTTCCATTTTAAGTTAATGGAGGGCGATCTCCTCTCCGTCAAGGTCTTCGGGGACTTCGGCACCCGGGCGAAGTGCTGCGTGGACAGCTCCTCCGACAGCGAAGGCTCCCCCTCGAGCGAGAGTGACGAGGAGGAGAGCGACAGTGACGACGAGGGTAGCGGGCGGCGGGATGGCGGGCCCGACTAGGTGTCGGGCGCCGCTGCAAGGCCACCGTGACCCCATCATCCGTGTTGCGGCCTTGAACTCCCCGGGTCGCTCCTTGCGGCGGCCGACGAGGGAGGCTGCGAAGGGGAAGAGGGCTGGCGACAAGGCCGTCAAGTCGGAGTACGAGGGCGAGTGCCTCGACAACAGGCCGACGCCCCGCCGCCTGCCTCGAGCCCCGCTTCCGGCGCTGCCATCACCGTCCAGCCTCCGGACGGCCCCCGGGATGTTCTCTTGGTGTCTTCTGGCACCCGTAGCTCGCCTAGGCGCTCCTTTTGCCCTTTTCGCCTCCTTGACCTACCTCCTGAAGAGAGGGACAGGAAAAGGGATTACGGGCATCTTATCTTTTTAATTTGTAAGCCTCCGGGCCTTAGCCGCATCTAAAACTTGTAATCCTCTCTTTCATGTTTTTCATCCTCTATGGACTGTACCTGAGTGGGATGTTTTTTTAATGAAAAGGGGAAGCTTGCTATGTTATATCCTTCACTCAATTCCACCCCTTGTATGTTTTTACCCTACGCTTTTAGGGAACTTGCCGGTGGGAACACGCTTGCCGCGAGCGCTGAGTGCGGAACATCAGCAGCCTGCCGGCGGTGTTGCTTCCGGCAAGAAACCTTGTCGGGGCTAGTTGCAGCACACTTTCATTGTTCAGCAGACTCAAACAAATTAAGGGCTTAACTTAGCCATTTAGTCGATTCCTCCGCGCACAGGTTTTCCATACAAGGCGCGGTCGGGGAGGACGCGGCTTCGCATTCCCCAGTCCATAAGAGGATGCATGATGAGGGACGAAAAACTTATCTGATATCGCAGCCCCCGGCAACTCTGGCTTGCTGTGGATGAATCTTGGTACTCGCAGCCCCTAGCAACATTGGCTTGCCGGGACCCAGGTGCCGGCGCACCCTTCTCTCTTTTCCTTGTTCTTGCCGCTGCTAGACATGTCATAGGAACAATCTCTTAGAGCGCGGCAAGTTATTTATTGTAATATAACTTTACTCTGGGCAATGCTTGTTACGTTATCTCCTTTACTTGATTCCATCCCTTGTATGTTTTTACCCTACGCTTTTAGGGAACTTGCCGGTGCAAGCACACTTGCCACGAGCGCTGAGTGCAGAACATCAGCAGCCTGCTGGCGGTGTTGCCTCCGGCAAGAAACCTTGTCGGGGCTAGTCGCAGCACACTTTCATTGTTGAGCGGACTCGAAACAAAGTAAGGGCGCAACTTAGCCACGAGCCGGTTCCTCCGCGTGCAGGTTTTCCGTACAAGGCACGGTCGTTCAAGGAATATAACTTAAAAAATTTAAAACTGACTATGCTCAAACTTTGGCAACCTAGCTTTTCTGTCGTCTGTGTCCCGGCAAGGCTAGATTCCTTTGAACGATGCCTGGTCCACACCTTTATCTTCTCCTCCCCCCTGGTGAACTTGCGGGCGGAGGAACCTTCTTTTTGAGAAGAAAGAAGAAAAATAATGATATAGAACCTTAAGGTTCGTTATTGCTTACCGGGGGCAAGTGCTGCACAAGATGTCAGTTTGTACATGCGAAAAAGAAAAGGGCATGAAATTGGACAACTTTTGCACAGCATATGACTTTATTTATGCACGGCATCTGCGCCCGGCTTTGTACAAAGGGTTACATGCTACAGTGGCAAGGCTTGTACAAAAAGTGGTTGCCGGAACAGGTCCCGGGAACCGCGCCTTATGGGTAAAACTTGCGAAGATGTTCCATGTTCTAGGAATTTCTCACCGGAATGCCATCTTCGGTCTCAAGGCGGACAGCGCCAGGCCTAGTGACTCGCTTTACCCGATAAGGGCCTTCCCACTTTGGCGTCAACTTGTTGGAATTCTTGGCGGATTGAACGCGCCGAAGAACAAGGTCGCCTTCCTCGAAGCTTCTGGCACAAACTTTGCGGCTATGGCAGCGGCGCAAAGCTTGCTGGTAACGAGCAGCTCGTACAGCAGCCTGAAGACGATCCTCCTCGAGGAGCAGCGCATCATCTTGCCGCAGCTGCTCTTGCTCAAGCTCATCATAAGCGAGCACTCGAGGCGATCCGTATACGAAGTTACGTGGGGAGAACTGCTCGCTCCATAGACGAGAGCAAAGGTGTCCGCCGATGGCTCGATTTGGCGCCGCTCGATCGACCAAAGAACCACCGCAGCTCCTTGATCCAATTTCTTCCGCGACTTGTGCAGCCCGTCGAAAGTTCTGGTCTTGAGCCCACGCAGCACTTCAGCGTTCGCCCTCTCCGCTTGACCGTTGCTTCTCGGGTGAGCAGCGAATAAAGCAGATCTTGGTGCCAAGATCTTGGACGATCGCATGAAGGTGCGGCTCGTGAACTGTGTGCCGTTGTCGGTGATGATCCTACTAGGGACTCAAACGGCAAACAATCGACCAAGAACTTGATCGCCGACCGTGTTGTCACCTTCCTCATCGCTTCCACTTCCGCCACTTCGTGAACTTGTCGATCGCCACGCATAAGTACTCAAGCCCCGACTTCGGGAAAGGGGCCGAGATGTCGAGCCCCTGCATCAAAATGGCCAGGATAAAGGGATTGTTTGGAGAGCTTGAGCTGGTTGATGAATCTGTTTGGAGTGGAACTGCACGCTTCACACTTGGTTACTTGTGCGCTTGCATCCCGGAGGGCTGTCGGCCAAAGAAACCTTGCGGAAGGCTTTGCCGGCCAGTGCTCTTGCACCAATGTGGTGGCCACATATGCCTCCATGTATCTCCGCCAACAGCTCCTGTCCTTCTTCCCGGGAGATGCACTTCAATTTCACTCCGTTGAATCTTCTTCTGTACAGCATGTCATCGACAAACTGATAAATACTTGATTGCCGGGCTACTTTCTCCGCTTCTTCTTGTTCTTCGGGAAGTTCTCCTGTTTGAAGGAAATGGATGATCTGCTGTGCCCGTGCCGGAGCCTGCGGCTCGACGACAAGGACTAAAGGCTCAAATGCTGCTGCGGGAACATCTGCTTCCACGGCAAGAATCTGGGATCCTGCCGGAGCGTGATGCTCCCCGGCAAGCGTGTCAGGACATAGCTTGTCGGGAGCATCTGCTTCAACGAAACAAACCCTAGGGCTTGTCGGAGCAAACTGCTCCTCAGCACTTTCTGTGTTGATCCTGGGGACCTTCTTGGCGGCGGCTTCGGGGAGCTCTGCCGGAAAGTAGTCGCCAGTAACCAACTTTCTCTTCTTGCTCTGTCCAGTTGATGGTGTTATAGATGGCTGAGTTAGCTTGAGCACAAAAATTTCTGGTTCCACAGGTAACTTGAGTGCGACGCATTTCGACAGGCCGTCTGCAATGTCGTTCTGAGCTCTTGGAACATGTTCCATCTGCAGGCCGTCAAAATGCTCTTCCAGCTTCCTCACTTCATCAATGTAGGCTTCCATCAACGGACTCTGATAATCTTTGTTAACTTGGCGGACGAAAAGCTGTGAATCACCCCTAACAATGAGCTTCTTGATCCCAAGTTCTGCCGCGATTCTGAGTCCGGCAGGCAAGCCTTCATACTCTGCAGTATTGTTTGTTGCTTGCTCCTTGGGAAAGTGCATTTGGATCACGTACTTGAGGTGCTCTCCGGTGGGTGCGACAAGTAGCACACCCGCACCGACGCCTTGCAGCGAGAAGGCACCATCGAAGTACATGATCCATTCTTTGCTCACTTCCTTGTCGGGGATGCTCTTCTCCGGAGTTTCTTCATCGGGTGTTGGCGTCCACTCTGCTATGAATTCTGCCAATGCTCGACTCTGGATAGTTGAGGTACTCTCAAACTTGAGGCCAAAGCTTGACAATTCCAGTGCCCACTCGACAATCCTGCCTGTTGCTTCCGGATTCTGCAATATCCTCTTTAACGGAAAGCGAGTGACAACTATGATCTCATGTGCTTGAAAGTAATGGCGCAGCTTCCTCGAGGCCATGAGGAGGCCGAAAAGCAACTTCTGCACACCAGAGTACCTCGATCTAGCCCCCTGCAAAAGGGAACTGACAAAGTAAACTGGGCGCTGCACCATCTTCTTCCGTTTCTCTTCCGGCAACTGCACAGATCCATCTTTGCCGGGACCCGAGCTTGTCGGGGAAGCCCCCTGCTTGTCGCTAGGCTCGCTTGCCGCGGCTGCTGGCTCATCATCTGCCTCCCTCTCCACTACTAACGCAGCACTAACCACCTGATTGGTTGCCGCTAGATAAAGCAGCAACTTTTCTTGTGGCTTAGGTGCGACAAGTACTGGAGTGGAGGATAGGTATTTCTTTAAGTCCTGTAGCACAGCCCCCGCTTCCGGAGTCCATTTCATTGGACCTGCCTTTTTCAAAATTTTGAACAATGGCAGGGCGCGCTCACTAGACTTAGAAATGAACCTGCTGAGAGCAGCAACGCAGCCGGCAAGCCTTCGCACATCCTTGACGCGCTTCGGTGCTTCAATTTGCTCGATGGCTTTGATCTTGTCGGGATTGGCTTCGATCCCCCGCTGAGATACAAAGAATCCGAGATGCTTGCCGGAAGGAACTCCAAACACGCACTTCTCGGGATTCAACTTGAGATTGATCTTGCGCAGATTTGTGAAAGTCTCATCCAAATCTTGAAACAAAGTTTCTCTGTCCTTGCTTTTGACCACTATGTCATCCATGTATGCTTCTACATTTCTGTGCAACTGTGGCTCAAAAGCATGACTGACTACTCTTGCAAACGTTGAACCGCATTCTTTAGTCCGAAGGCATCCGTACAAAGCGAAGACGTGCCACATGGAGTAATGAATGCGGTTTTCTTCATCCTCTTCGCCATGAAGATCCGGTGATATCCCGAGTATGCATCAAGGAATGAAAGCAGATCACATCCTGCTATGGAGTCGATAATCTGGTCAATGCGCCGCAAGGAAATGGATCTTTGGGACAAGCTTTATTAACATCCGTGAAGTCAATCTGAGCCTCCACTTCCGTTCGCCTTGCGCACAACTACTGGATTGGCTAACCACGTTGGATGGAGTACTCCTCGGACGAGGCCTGCTGCTTCCAACTTCTTGATCTCTTCAGCAATGAACTCTTGTCGCTCTACTGCTTGTTTCCTAACTCTCTGCTTGACGGGCCGCGCGTGAGGGCAGACGGCAAGGTGGTGCTCAATTACTTTCCTGGGAACACCGGGGATGTCGGATGGTTGCCATGCAAACACATCGACATTCGCCCGCAGGAAAGCAACGAGCGCGCTTTCCTATTTAGGATCAACCGTGGCACAGATAGTGAAAGTACCACCAGTGCCGTCCTCCTTGGCGGCCACTTTCTTGGTCTCTGGTTCAGCTGTCTTCGCCTTCTTGCACTTGCCGGTGGAGCTCGATGGTGCGTCCTCGACGGCAGCGCAGCACTCCGAAGAGGTGCGCTTGCCGGAGTGGGCATCAGAGCTACTCTTGCCGGACTTGGTCTCCTTCTTCCCCCGGGGAGCTTCAGCGGCAAGTGGTTTGCACTCTGCTGCGACTGCTGCTTCCCGGTAGATCTTGTCGGTACAGATAAGTGCATCTTTCTTGTCGCCATGGACAAAAATAACACTTATCGGACCAGGCATCTTGAGCACATTGTACGCGTAGTGAGAGGCTGCCATGAACTTGGCAAGCGCTGGACGGCCGAGTATCCCATTGTAGGGCAATGGGAAATCAGCAACGTCAAACGTGACTCTCTCTGTCCTGAAGTTCAGCTCACTGCCAAAGGTTACTGGCAGTGTGATCTTCCCCTTCGGCTTGCTCCTTCCCGGATTGATTCCTTGAAAGGTACCAGTTTCTTCGAGCTCGCTGTCGGGGATCTGGAGCTTCTTGAGCACTGCGGAGGAGATCAGATTTAAGCCGGCCCCGCTGTCAACCAACATCTTCGTGACCTTGAGGTTGCGGATGGTTGGCGAAACCAACATCGGCAAGCACCCGACCGCAGTGATGCGATCAGGGTGATCCTCAACGTCGAAGATGATGGGCGTGCTGGACCACTTCAAGGGTTTGCGCGATTCAACGGACGGTTCTGCTGCGTTCACTTCTCGCACCCACTGTTTGAGTTGGCGGTGCGAGGTGTGCAGAGAAGCACCGCCGTCGACGCACAAAACCTCCGTTGCCTTCTGAAACTCTTGGTCGTCGGTCTCATCCTCGTCCATCTCATCATCTTCATCCTCGTCTTCGTCCTTGTCACGACCGCGGGGAGGTCTGTCTCCTTGCCACTGCTTGGCCTTGCCACGGCACCCTCCCCGGGCGGGACGCTTCTTGCCGGATCCTCTGCCACCTTCCTGGGCCTTCTCCTTGTCGCGACGCTCATACTCAGCTTTCTGTAGCTCTGCCATCTGCTCGACCTTCTTGCAGGCTTGGAGGTCATGGCCCTTGGTGCGGTGGATCTTGCAGTACTGTTTGCCAGAGCCGTCCTGTTTGTCGGCGGCCACCACTGCTTTGCCGGAGTCACCAGCTTTGGTCTTGTCGGCGCCGCCTCCGTTGCCGGACTGCTCGACGACTAGCACGTCCTTAGCTTTCCTCCTTCTGTTATTCCGCCTCCCACTACTAGGAAAAGGCATGCTAGTGGCGCACCAGTTTTGCCTTCTAATGGCGCATGGCTGGTGCGCCACTGGCATCACGCCATTAGAATTTCTTTCTAATGGCGCACTACATGTGCGCCATTAGAATCTGAGTATTCTAATGGCGACTTTTGGCGATGCGCCATTAGTACTGCTCACAAGGCGCCACTATTATCTGCTATACTTACACAGTAGAGCACATTGTAGTCGCCATTAGTAACAACTTTTTAATTCTTTTCTTCTTAATCTCATGTCACTATTTCACATATGAGATATTCAACACATATATATATACAACAAGCATCCATATAGCAATCATATCCAACACACAAGTTTCATCATATATACATACGTACATAGCCAACACATAGTTCCGTCGTTACAAAAGTTTCACATTGTTCATCCAACACCGTTATCCATCAATTCACAAAAGTTTCACATTCATACAAAATAAAAACACAAATGGAAAAGAAGCACCCCATCCACGCAAGCTTCCGTCAATTAAATCAAATCTGCAAAATGATAAACAAGAAGTTAGAAGAAGAAAAGAAGAAGACTAGAAGAAGAATAAGAAGAGTTTTGGAAAAGAAGAAGATTAAGAAAAGACAATAAGCTTATTATGTAAACTTGATCATTTTGTGCTAACATAAGTTATTTTGGAGCTAACCTATAGGAAACTAAGCATATAAGGTCTAAGTTAGTATATTAGAGCCAACTTAGGTAAAATGAAGCTAACCTATGTCATTTTGGAAAAGAAGAAGATTAAGAAAAGACTATAAGCTTATTATGTAAACTTGATCATTTTGTGCTAACATAAGTTATTTTGGAGCTAACCTATAGGAAACTAAGCATATAAGCTCTAAGTTAGTATATTAGAGCCAACTTAGGTAAAATGAAGCTAACCTATAGGAAACTAAGCATATTAGAGACAACATAGGTAACTAAGTATATATATATCATTTTGGATAGCTAACCTATAGGAGATCGACATACACGACAAAGTAGGCAGTTCTTCTCCTTCTTCTCCTTCATCTCTCGATGCGCCTAGAGCGGCGAGGCGGTGGAGGCATGGAGGTAGTGGGATGTAGTCTTCTACCACAATTGGCGTGGTCATGTTGCCCAGGTGTGGGATCGCCGGCGCCACCACCGGTGCGTGGTCATTGTCGAGCACCACCACCATCGCGAGGCCACCTTCAGAACGACCATCGCTAGGTCATCCTCACCACCTCCATCTCTTGCCCATGGTCACCACCACCATCTCTTGCCCTTGGTCAGCCACCACCAGCGCTTAGGTCATCCTCACTGATGCCCATCGTCATGATGTAGCTCCTCATCCTCACTCTGCTCCTCTTCTCCCGCACTCCGTCCGGATCATCCTTCTTGTTGTCTATCTTTGGTGCGAATCGCGCTGCTGCTGCGCTCTGACCCGAGAATCGTTCTTTGCTTCGCTACAGCCATAGTCGCCGCTGCTTTAGTGTAGCTTGATGTCGCCGCTGCTGCTCCTACCTGTCCAAAATGCAACAATGACCGTTAACAATCGATGTGAGACAAAGCCAAATGTAGAGGAATAAGAAGAGGCGAACGCGTCGGCATCATCATCGGCACATCGCATGCACACATAGTCTTGTTGTACACCTTCACGATGAGCATGTTGGCGTCGTCAGTACTCAAGACAAGGAAGTACCCCAGCTGCAGGTCGTGAGGCACGGTAGAAGTTCTCCCACCCACGAGACAAGTACATGTGGCCCTTCTTGATCGCCAACTGCACATCCCATCGCTGCGAAACCCGCTGCCGACTGTCGCAGCTTCACATTATTTGGCGGATCTTCACCCATCAGCATGTTCATAAACCTGTCGGGCAACCTCTGCAGTTTGGGAAAATGAGTGATGTAGCAAACAACATATATCATAATGAGATGGGTGAAGGGAGATCTCTCTCGTTTATATACAGCGCCATGGATCCAAGCTCAAGCCTCAAGTATGATAGTGAAGAACTGGAATCATCCAACTCAGATCATGTGTCGCAGATCGGCGGTGGTTGCTTCCGCCATCTCGATAAGCAGCGAAGAGACCAATTAGTACCCTTACAACAGATCATAAAACATGCATTAGTCGCAGTATTTATATGTCCTATTTTTAGCAAAGTCATGCTAAAATTCACGGAAAATTTCAGCATGACCTTTGCTGAAAATAGGACATATGGAGTGCCCGAATTTGCCGGAACGGAAGTTAATCGACATTCCGGCAAACTCAAGGGCCTCTCGGGGTACCTGCAAGTTCATCACGATACAATGGTCGGGGTACCGGCAAAATTTTTTGTATCCTTCATACACACTGGAGTACAATGCTTTATAATGTTCCATCATCATTACAGAAATCCAAGACCATGTGTTCCATCATCATCATCATTACAGAAATCCAAGAAACATCATGCTTTTTAACAGTTTTCAGTTTGGACAGAATACTGAAAACTACAGTTTGGACAGAATTCCTAACACTTTGGTCTTCTAGTTACAAAACAAAACTGACATAATTCTAGATGCCATAACTGAATTTTTTGACAGTAGCTCCTACCTGAATTTTCTGCTTAAAGGGAAGGCTGACTTAAGTGGCAAGATGATACAATTGCAGTGTCTAGTACAAGGTATAGAAGAGGAGGTAAATACAGAGACATGTAATTGCGAGGTATTAACAAAGATAATTTCAATAGATTTATAGTGCAAATTTATAGTAGAATTACAACTACAAGTGTGTGCGTAACCATACTCAAAATGTAGTAGAAGATACCTTACATCCATTTGTCAATCTAAAGGGCTGCAACTTGGGCTTTGAAATGAAGATAAGTGGCCAGTTAACACACTGTCAAAAAAATTCAGTTAACACACTGCCAAAAAATTTCAGTTAACACACTGTCCAAAAAATTCAGTGAATGGATGGCAATACATCATACACTCACATTGCTACATTATTCATCAACTTGTATCATTAAGAAATACTACTCCAGAGATAGTTTTGGTGTAAGTAGGTTTTGCCTCACTGTTGTATTCTTCTTTTTGTTAGCTATCTCAAAAAATTGGAATGAACCGTTAGCTATCTCAGAAGACAAAAACAAAAATTCAGTGTGTTAACCATATGGCCAAAATATTGTCCCTAGACATCTCCTGGTCCTACCCAAGATAAACCCTAGTTACAAAAATGCAGTGTGAAAATTCAGCAAGCAACATGCCTAAATCCGATTGCTTGTTTGGCTTTATCAAGAGTTTTCCACGGTCAATCATTGTGAGGTCTACATTAGCAGGAGACTAGTAGTGGCACCAAAATTTACCTCCCGGTAATAGAATGGTATCCAAGATAGTTACCTCTCGGTAATAGAATACTATCCAAGATCCCCGCAGACAGACAGTTACTTCTCGCTAATTAACTTTGTCAATTTTGTGCCACAAATGTGAAAGTGACCTCACTAAGTAGCCCTAATCATTCTCTACCTCCAAGTCAAGAGCAAGTCTTTTGTACCAAGATAATTATTTTTCACCTCTCCTTTTCATGCACCATTGCACCATTCATGCCCAATCAAAATCAAAGCCCAGTGTGATAATCCTAGTTCAAGGAGGAAAACAAGCAACATGCCTAAACAACACATTTATATTTTTTCAGGTCACACAACACATGCCTGAGGAGGAAGATTGAATTTTCTACAGAAGCATCATCAGGTACACTTCAACAAATGGCAATATATTGAGTAATCCACTGCAGTTTGATCTACTGCAGATAATCTATTGCAATATATTTTTTCAGGTCACACAACACATGCCTGAGGAAGGAATGGGGAATGGTGGAGAGAGAGAGGAAGGAGGAAGGAGGAGAGGTACCTGGTCGCCGGAGGGGTCGGAGTCAGGGTCGGCGAAGGGGTCGGGGTCGGCGTCCGAGCTCGTCCGGGTCCTCGCTCACCGCGGTCGAAGGAGAGCAGGGGCCGGTGGGCGGGCGGGAGGGAGGAGGACTCCTGCGGGAGGGAGGAGGAGAGGAGAGGAGCGGGCGGCGCGGGCGGAGGAGAGGAGAGGAGCGGGCGGCGGGGGCTCGGCCGATCCCGTTCGGGGGGCGCGGGGGCGGCGGGGGTGGACTCCTGCGGGGGTCGGGGCGGCGGCGTCGGGGCAGCGCAAGACCACAGCGGCGGCGGCGGCACCGACGGCGTGCAGGCGCGACGGACGGAGGGGGCGGAGCAAGGGAGCGGCGGCGTACGGTTGGGTCGAGTGGATCTGGCGAGGGAGGGAGGGAGGCAACAGTGAGAGGGGAACAGGTGAACTGGGGAGAGGGATCTAATGGCGCACGCAAGCCTAGTGCGCCATAAGTACAACCACTCTAATGGCGCACCCCGCCCCGGTGCGCCATTAGAATTTACTAGCCCGATTGGTCAGGTTATATACCACATAACCCCCACTCCATCAGAACAAGCCCACTATAGCCCGACTGGTCAGCACGCAGCACACACACGAGGAGGTCCTGGGTTCGATTCCCAGGCTCCCCATTTTTTGTATTTATGCATTTAAAATGATGTTTGATATTTATTTGTGTTTAAATATGTTCAAACTTGTTTAAATCATAATAGTAATATTTTTTATCAAAATAGAAATAATTTTTTAAAAAATATCATCAAATTTGTTATTTGAAAATATTTATGAATATGAAAAAATATCATCAAATTTATTATTTGAAAATATCATCAAATTTCTTATTTGGAAATATAATCAAATTTGTTTTTTTTGCAATTTTAGTTGCATCCATTTGTGACGGTGGAGCGGGCCGGGGAGGGTGCGGGGGAGAGGGTGCGAGTGGTCGTCGACGGCGGTGGAGTGGGGGACAGTGCTGGGGGCCGGGTCGGCGGCGTGCGGTGGAGCGGGAGGTGCGGTGGGACGTCGGCGGTGGTGTGGGGAAGGGTGCGGGCAGGGGGTCGGCGGTGGAGTGGGAATGGTGTTTTTATATTTATTTGTGTTTATCAAACTTGTTTAAATTATAACGATGTAATATTTTTATAAAAATAGTAAAAAAATAAAAATATGTTCAAAATGTCTTGGTGCTTGCTGGGGGCGGGCCAGTGCTCGCGGTGGAGCGGGGAGGTTGCGATGGGTAGAGCTAAGCGGGAGGGTGAGTGCGATCGGGATGGGGGATCGAGATCGAGGCGGGGATCGAGATCGAGATGGAGGGGATCTGAATATGCATTTTAAATATGTTCAAACTTGTGTTTAAATATGTTCAAACTTGTTTAAATCATAATGATAATATTTTTATGCATTTTAAATGCTGTTTTTTATATTTATTTGTGTTTATCAAACTTGTTTAAATTATAACAGTGTAATATTTTTTATAAAAATAGTAAAAAAAATAAAAATATGTTCAAAATGTGCGGGTGCGCGTGGGGGGCCGGGCCGGTGCTCCGGCGGTGGAGCGGGGGAGGGTTGCGATGGGTAGAGCTAGCGGGGGAGGGTGCGGGTGCGATCGAGATGGAGGGGGATCGAGATCGAGATGGAGGGGGATCGAGATCGAGATGGAGGGGGATACAGTAATGGCGCACATACCGGCCGGTGCGCCATTAGAAGTTATATATAGTAATGGCGCATTGGTTGACACATGCGCCATTAGTATGTATGGGAAAATGAAAAAAAGAAATTCATACTAATGGCGCACTCTGTCCGCCGTGCGCCATTAGAGTCTTCCACTCTAATGGCGTATGAGGAACAGGTGCGCCATTAGTATATAGTAGTGGCGCACTGCATCCACGGTGCGCCATTAGAATCAATCCTATCTATAGCCCTTTTCCTAGTAGTGTCCGGTTCTTCTTTGCCGGAAGGGCGTCCTCACTGTCAGATCCTTCTGCTCCTGCGTTCTCTCCGGGGAGTTTCCTCCCCTCTTCAGCCCGTGCACACTTGTCGGCCAGAGCATATAGCTCGCTGACATCTCTGATCTTGCACATCGCCATCTCCTCCCTCATCCTGCGGTTACGCGCGTTTCGATGGAACGCAGCGATAACCGCGCAGGTGGACGTCTCGATGTTCGCTGTACAGACTGGCTGAATCTCTGTATGTACTTGCGCAAGGGTTCTCCCTCCTTCTGGGCGAGCAGATGAAGATCATTCTCCTGGCCATGGGGCTTGTGGCTGCCTGTGAAGGCGCCGACAAACTGATGGCACAGGTCCGCCCACAAAGAGATGGAGTTGTCTGGCAAGTGCATGAGCCAAGATCTGACGTTGGGCTTGAGCACCAGCGATGGTGTAGACGCTGAGGAACTCTGACGGATGTATCCTGCCATCGTACTTCTCGGGCATGTCTGGGTTGAAGTTCTTGGTACTGGGCCACTGGACTTGCCGCAGCTCACGGGTGAACGCAGGGCAACCTACTGCGTACGGCAAGTCGCCTGGTTCCCCAGGTGCATGCATATCGACAGTGGGCCCAGCGCGCTGGTCAGACTGACGTCGTGCTTCTCTTCAGCGCTCGATGCGAGTGCGAGCGTCTTCGTGTCGTCGTTCTTGGAGAACTTGGCGTTGATCACGGCGAGCTCGCGGGTCCGACGATGCGGTGGAGTCGGTGTCGAGGTTGGCCCGGTGAGTCGGCGATCTTGGCCTTAGGGGCGGGGAGTGCACGGTGGTGGCACCCCCAGCGGTCTTGTCGGCGTCGGCTTGCGCCTGGGCGTCTTGCCGGGGCTTCGATGTGCTCGGTTGCCGGGGCTTGTCGCGGTTGGCGAAGCCGACGAGGCTATGAATCATGACCCTCCAGTCGTCGATCTTATCTGGCGCCGGAGGATAATCTAAAAGCAGCTGGGCTCGGGCCAGCGCTTCCTCCGCAGTCTTGGGTGGCGGCGGCGAGCGACGCGTGGTGCGAGATATGCTCAGACTTCTAACGTTGTTAGAAGGAGCAACATCTCGACCGGGCGACCGCACTGCGCTCGTGCCAGCGTGTTGACGTGTATGTTGGCCTTGAGCGTCCCGCGACCCACCAGCTCGGCCTTGTTCCAACGCGAGTACGGCGTTAGGAGCACCGTGGCATTGTCGATCCTGCACCCCCTGGGAGGGGAGCGGTGGATGTACAGACGTCGACGCTTGCGGTGCCTTGTCCTTGGACCTGGTGACGACGTGAGTTCCACCGTCGGCGCCCGCTCCTCCGTCGGCGTCCACCCCACCGCCCGTTTGCTCCGGCGGCGGTAGGACAGTCGCAGACGGAGCGGCCACCTCCGAAGCCTTCTTCTTCGGTGGCATGTTGGTGAAGATGTTGATGTAGCGCGCGCGAAGACCGGATCAGGTTCGCACAACCTCGACGCCCCCTACCTGGCGCGCCAAAGATGTCGTGGTGGAACACGAGCACCTATGGGGCAGGGGCCCCTTCTCGGTCCGGCAGGGAGCGGAGGGCGCACAAAGAGCAGATCGAGGTCGAGCGCGCGGGGGATTTTTCCCAGCTTCGGAGCTCTCCAGAGAGATAAAACTCCTACTGCTGCTTTGTGTTTCTATTCTGTTCTTGCTCGAAAGCGTGGATGTGTTGTGGTGTCGAATGAGTCCAACTGAACCGAACCCCTTCTACGTGCGCATGGGCCTCCCTTTTATAGTCTAAAGGGGTCACCGACAGGTGGCAGCGTAGAGAGAGGGGTAAAAAGGTAAAAACGCAGGTTGGTACAACCACTATCAATAGTGCCCCCTACCTAACTCTGACGGCAGGGGACAAGGGCATTTAATGCCCGTCCGGTCACCCCAACAGTGCAGGAAGCGACCGTTAGGGGCGCCACCGATCGCCACGATGGCCTCCTTGTCAGCTTCGCTTGCCACCTCGCACTGCTCGGCTGTGCAGCTACCCGCCACGTGCACCAGGAGCGGTCCTGCGGTGACACGTTGTCGGATGCGCTGGAGCGTGGGAGCGGAGTGGTGGCTTCGCCGCGGCAAGTGCCTTGCCGCGGCCTCTGTCTTGTCGCACCCGCAAGCTTGCCGCTCGTCGGGTCTTGCCGGGACGCGCGGTGCATCGCGGCAAGTCTTTTGAAGCGCCTTGATTGGCCTTCCCGGCAAGTTCCTCTTGCCGGGGTCTTGTCCTTCCCGGCAAGCTTCTCTTGCCGGGGCCTTGTCCTTCCCAGCAAGTTCCTCTTGCCGGGGCCTTGTCTCGACAGTTAACACTTTGTTCTTGAATGGCAGTAAATAGGAGCTACGGAGGGTCTTGGCGGGCGCCCGGCGAGCCTTGCTGCGGGACGCTGCGACTGCCCGTGCACTAGTTCGAGGTACTAAGGTACCCCTACTTTAGTACACCGACACCTTACCAGAACACCTACAGACGACACGCGTCCTGCGATGTGTCAAACAAGCAGGTGTGGAGCTGGCAACATAGCCTGGCAAGCCTTGCTGGGCAACCAACGATGTGACGTTAAGTGGTGCATTAAATGTGCACTGTCAGCCCATAGAGTTAGGTATGATAGCAATGTTTGTTGTCATACCAATGCATAATGACTACTTTGCCACTGTGGTGACCCCTTAACCTATAAAAGGAGGCCCATGGCAACGGTAGAATGGGTTCGAGAGGTTGGAAGGTTGGATAACTCACACCCCCGTACGCGCGTAGTCGCTGCCGCCCTGAGGCAACCCTTGCCGGGCAAGTGTACTACGCTCCACCACCACATTTCCACCATCAATCCACCAAAGCAGGAGTAGGGTTTTACGCCTCGCGGCGGCCCAAACCTGGGTAAAACTGCCCATGTGATCTCTGCCGTGCCGCCTCATGTCCGTCTGCTCTTTGTGCAACGCACCTCCCCCTGCCAACTAGCAAGGGGCCTCCTGGTCCCATAGGTCGCCGTGGTTCCCTGCGACATCTTTGGCGTGCCAGGTAGGGGGTTCGCTTGCACGAACCTGAAGACGTGAGCAGCGCGTCACCTTCGCCGCCATCTGCATCTTCGACGACTCCATCGACCGTGGCGCCCACGAAGACGCAGAATCAAAGCGGGGCCATCCCCACGCCACATTGTTGGTCTCCGCGCCTTACGATAGCCATGGCTACAACAAAGATCTTCGCTGGTGGCAAGAGACCCGTCCAGGCGGCCCGCATGGTGTACCTAGCATTCGGGCACCGTTTGGTGAAAGGGAACGAAACATGCGGGCACGAGCTCCCTCCTCCTTGTCCCTTCTCGTCGTCAGCAATCGAATTGCTTTAGCCCCGGTGTCGTTGATGTCGACGATTACCGCGTGACCTCATTCCAGTATTTCCCCTATTTTGGGTAATCATGAGTGAAGTGCTGGTATGAGTCCGTCAACAGATGCCCCGGCAAGTGCACTCAATGAGGCTGCCTGCATCGGCACAACCCATGCATCGGCAACCGCCGGACTAACCCAAAACGAGAGCGAAAAAAGGGGGAGGACCAGAGAAGCCCGACACTATGCCCCGATGCCCGCCAACCACATGAAATGCATATCGGTCCCTGCCGGGAACTAAGAAACCACCTGGTTGACTTCTGCTCCTCCAGATGTCGTGGGCGCACTTGACACGCACGGCCCGGAAAGAAGCTCAGAACGAAAGCTAAGTTTACATTATCACTTCTTGATTGATACATTTGAAAATTTTGCCGACGTTTATCCCTTAACTCTGGTGAGCATTCGTATTTTGAAAACCCTTGTGTGATGGAACCTTGGTTAGTTTCTTTGGTCGCACCATTGTACTATCCAGAGCCATGCTCGTAGGACGAGAGGCTGCGTCGAGAACTACCTGGGAAAAACCCGCGGGGACGCATCCTTACTATAATCATGGCAATATGATACCGGCAAGCATCCAAAGCATACATAGGGATCGATCATACAAACGCAAACGTATAGGGATCAAAGGGATAAACACACATTTAAAATTCAGCTAGAAATACCGGTTTCATGCAAACACCAGAGATAAAACGACTAAACACAAAATGTACGCCATGTTTCATTATAGGGCAACGCAGAAGGAACAACAGCAGATACTTGGCTCATTGACCAGATGCAGCGGTTCAAACAAGGAGAACCCTGTCGGCCTGTGGCACAACTTTCTCCTTGGCGGCTTCAATGTCGGCACCCGCTGGTGGCTTCTTGAATCCGTCGTCAAGATCGAGGTCTGGATGGAGGCAACGATATTTCTCAATACCATGAAGAGGGCGTTACAGGCCAGCTTCTGGGACTCGGTCGCAAAGTGCTCGACCCTTCCTTCTTTGTGCACCTTCAGCTTCTGGATCAGCTTGTTGAAGAAGACTCCCAACTTGGCGCTTGGGACCTCATGCTGGCTGAGCGAGAAGGTTGGGCCATCCATACCCATTGCCACAGCCTGGAGAGTAAGCCGCTTGGCGACATCGATCAAGCTCCTAATCCAGAGGTTGACTTGCTCAGATAGGTTCTCCAGTTTGGCTTCCGCATATTTCCGGAGACGCTTGGCAGTTTCCAGATCCTTGGACGACAACTGTTGACGGGATTGGGAGGACTCTGCCGCACTCTCCAAGGACCCGATCTTGGCCTTCACGTCAGCAATGGCTTTGTTGGCGGTATCAGGGTTCTGGGCCTTGGAGGAGAGTTGCGACTGGACGTCGGACAAGAGAGCCTCTGCCCTCCGTACTTCCTCCTTGAGAGCTTCCAACTCCTTGGCATTCCCGGCAAGATCTTCCACCAGCTTAGATACTTGTTGGTCGAGATTAGTCTTGACAGTGGACACGGCAGCCAGGTCATCAGTGAGCTTCTTCAGTTGGGCAGTAGAGTCAGTGGCAACGGCGTTGAGGGCTGCTCCATGCTTGTCCTCCAGATCCTTAGTGTGCTGGCAAACAAGAGCCTCCAGATCGTCATCTTTGGCACGTAGGGTGGCTTCGAGTTTCTCCTCCCAGATGGAAATATCTCGCTCCCTAGCGTCCAGGAATGCCTTGCGGTCCCCAGGCGTGCCTTGTGAGCCATGACGTCCTCCCGCGTCATCTGGAGCATCTCTTGCTGCCTCAAGAGCACCTTGAATTGCTTGTCGTGCCACACGCACAGCTCGAGGCCTTTATCCTCCAGCTTCTGGTTTATCCTGTCGATGGACTCGCGTTGCTCCTTGAGCGCCTGCCACTTTTGCTTGTGCCGGGCCTGCATCTCTTTCATGCCCACCGCTATGGATTCCATGAAGGACAAGTCCATGGCGACGATAGCTGAGTCGTCGGCCCCAGCTCCCTCCTAAAGCAGAGCCAGGAGACGTTGAAGCTCCGGGTGACGATAACACCATGGCCAGCGTGCTTGAGGAGGATGGTGGGATCTCAGCAACGGTCCCGGTGGTGTGGAGTGGGACCATGGTCTGGAGAGGGATATTCTCCTCGATGACCACTTCCCCTATCAGGACGTCCTTCGGAGAATGCTCCTTCACTGCCATGGAACCCTGCGCATTCCCGGCAGCAAGATCCTGTCCCCTAGCAGCGGCGAGCTCTACAACTTCACCTGTGGCGGCCCTTCCTATATTAGCCACCACCTCCAACAAGTCCGGTTCTTCAGTTTGAGGGGCTGCGTATGGGAGAGCCAGTGAATCACGAAGAAGCGAAAGTCTTAAAGAAATAGGGAAGCCAGGAGAAGCAACCAAAGTAAGAAAGAAAAGAAGGAACAAATGAAGTACCTAGAAAAGTCTATCAGGTAGGAACCTCTGTTTCCCCGGAAATAGCTGCTGCCGGGCCCCGAACTTCACCCTCTGCCATGGTAGTCCTGGCAGCCTTCTGTGCGGCATCGTCTACAAAGGGTTCCGTGGAGGTCTCTCCAGCTCGAGCGATGGGGGAGCATGCCCCTTAGGGAGGGGCTCGCCCTGTGTCATCTCACCTCCCCCTCCACCTGAGGGAACAGGAAGGCCGTCCCCATCGCCCCGGTGGGTGGAAGCAAATCTCCACTCCCGGGACGAGGGCTGGGCCGGGATCGCTTGGGTCTGTGCATCACCCCCGCCAAGGCCGAGCTTTCTGTGCCCACGATCCAAGAGACCGGAGCTTCCTCCGGGAGCGATGGACGAGGGTTTTCGTATCCTCCTCCGCCTCCCTGCCGGCAACAACAAGAGAAAGAGGTCAGTCTACAAAAATAATTGGGTATGCACAAGCTATTCACGAATGGAAATAAATCCTCCTTACTCCTCCGCAATGAGCAGGGAGTCCAAGTTGAACTCCATGGGAGGTGAGAGCTCCCTTCTCCTCTTCGGAGGCGGACAAGCAGAGCTCCCTGGCAACTTTGGCGCCTGGCGCGGAGCCAGGGGATCAGGTGAAGACGAGCTCTATGAAGAACTCGAGCTCGAGCTGGAGTCAAAATCATCCTCCATGACGGCCGCTCGCCCGACAGAAGAGGTCTTGGTCCTAGCAAGACAGGGAGATTGGCGAAGCAAGACGTCCACATTGGTTATCTTGGCGGTGGTTTTCTTCACTCTTTTTGTGGTCGGGTTGGAGGCCGCACCCATCGGACAGCGGCGCGCCTGCAGGTGCGCTGCTCGAGGTCTGACTCGGGGGCTTGCGGCCCGGCCGCGAGCCACTCCTCAAGATCCACCACTTCGCTGACCCCCTCCTCCACTTGAAGCTCCATTCCTGCTGTGGCTAGGGAATCTAGCCCGGCAAAGTTGTTCCCGGCAAGCTCTTCCACGATAGCTCCTTCTGTGGCTTGCACCTTGCTGCTGCCCTGGGAAGAATTCCCATCACCAGCTCTCCCCATGCCCTTTCCGGCCTATCCTGCCTTCCTCATCTTCGCAAGGTGGGCGGCCTTGTCCTCCTTGAGCCTCTTCAAGATATACGCTGCCTCCGCACAGGAGGTGGGTTTATACATTCTGGTTTTAGTCCTGGTGGCCCTCTCCACCAGGATGTTCGACCACTCGAGCTCTTCATCCAGGGTGGGTAGCTGTGAAGTACTCACCACCCCTTCAGCATTGCAGTCCAGCATCCATTTCAGTATCTAGTCTGAGGAAGAATAGATGTTCAGAGGGATGACGGTTGCCGGGAGCTTGAACAACTCGAATCGACCAAACAGTTGGTCGCACAACCAGCCATGGCCGTAAACTGATAAGTTGTTGGCCAACCCTAGGAGCGGTCTCATCCTATCCGCAACATCACCATACAGCCACACAGATCTGTCCCTTTCCTGCAATGGCGAGATGCGGCGGAGAAGAAAGTCTACCCCCACATGCTCAATGGTTAAACTGACAGTCCTCAAACGGGTGAACCTATTAAATTGCCAGGCGCAGTCTGTCCTCAGCGAGGCCTTTGGCGTTCAAACCTTGTCGCGCTCGACGCATTCCTTCCGGGCTTCGCAAAACTTGGGGTGATAGGGGCAAAGCTATCTCGTCTTTCGATGAGATGATGGATTTCACTTTGGTGGAAGTCGACTTTGACGATCCGACTACGAACGTGCGAGAACGTCGCGCCTTAGCAATCGCTAAACCAAATCCGCGAGGTTATTGACCACGCCGGAGCACGATCAACCTGACCATGAGGGTCTGTTTCCTGCGAGCAAACGAAGAACAAGCAAGAAACTGAGATTGCAATCTAGATATTGCAAATATAAGATGAAAGCTTTATTGATCAAGGTGGGGTTCTGTCACGCCTTTGTCTAGTCGATGAACACAAACGAAGTACGCGAAGTTGCAGCTATGGCGAACTTTTAATCTAAACAAAACCCAAAGTCTAAACGGTGCCCTAAGGGCTGTATATATGGAGGAAGAGGGGGGAATTTCGTGGCCCTTGGTGGAGGGGTCCGAAATCAACCCTATCTCTTGTTTCCCCACACATACGGACTCTAAAAATAGCCTATACTTATGTATTTCTAAATTACATGAGCCTGGCCCAATAATAAGGTGACACAGCACCTAGAATAGCCTCGTGACGAAATTTATGAAGTGGCATCTTGTATATTTCGTCCAAGGCTTCATGCACCCATTATGGTGGCTTTAAAGTCCTGAAATCATCACTTGTAACTCCGTTCTTGTTCCCCTTGCGCATGCCATCATCTCCGTGCTTGTTCGTGCTACAATGTTCATCCTTCTCCAAGCTAGGCCCTTCATTTGTAAGCAAAACAAATGTATGCAATTTAGGCAGGATCATATTCTCATGAACATTCGATTCATTACCAAGAAATGGAAGTACCTGATAATTTAATTGGCGTGCGCGAGCTCTAGTAATTGGTCCAGTATATGTAGTAGTAGGGGTTGTGGGTGTAACAATGGTATTGATGTCCTCATCATCCTCCCCTTCTTGAAATGAAGTCGTCCTCGACGGAAGCTCATCTTCCTCACCCAAATATGGCTTCAAATCTGCAATGTTAAAAGTGGGACTAACCCCAAAATCTGCAGGCAGCTCAAGTTTATATGCATTATCATTTACTTTCTGCAACACCTTAAAAGGACCATCAGCACGAGGCATTAGCTTTGATTTCTGCAAATCAGGAAATCTATCCTTACGCAAATGTAACCAAACAAGATCTCCAGGTCCAAACATAACATGTTTTCTACCCTTATCTCCAGCAAGTTTATATTTAGCATTCATACGCTCAATGTTTTCCTTAATTAACTCGTGCATTTTTAAAATCAATTCAACACGTTGTTTAGCATCAAAATGAACCTTCTCCGAAGATGGAAGAGGCAACAAATCAATAGGTGCACGAGGTAGGAAACCATACACAATTTCAAAAGGGCACATCTTAGTAGTAGAATAAAATGAACGATTATAAGCAAATTCAAGATGAGGCAAGCATTCTTCCCACATTTTCTTATTATTCTTCAAAACAGCCCTAAGCATAGTAGACAATGTTCTATTGACTACTTCAATTTGTCCATCAGTTTGGGGGTGACAAGTAGTACTAAAAAGCAGTTTAGTCCCCAACTTAGCCCATAAACATCTCCAAAAGTGGCTAAGAAATTTAGTATCACGATCTGAAACAACAGTATTTGGCACACCATGCAAGCGAATAATTTCACGAAAAAACAAATCAGCAACCTTAACAGCATCATCGCTTTTATGACATGGTATAAAGTGTGCCATTTTTGAGAATCTATCCACGACAACAAATATGCTATCCCTCCCCTTCTTTGTTCGAGGTAAACCTAAAACAAAGTCCATAGATATATCCTCCCAAGTAACACTAGGTACAGGCAAAGGCATATATAAACCATGAGGATTGAGTCGTGACTTAGCTTCTTGACATGTAGTGCAGCGAGCAACAAAGCGCTCAACATCCCATCTCATCTTTGGCCAAAAGAAATGTGTAGCAAGTACGTCCTCTGTCTTCTTCACGCCAAAGTGTCCCATTAATCCTCCTCCATGCGCCTCCTGCAACAACAAAAGACGAACGGGGCTATCTGGAATGCATAGCTTGTTAGCACGGAACACAAAACCATCATTAACGACGAACTTGTTCCATGTTCTACCTTCGTTACAATTCTGCAATACATCTTTAAAATCAGCATCATGCACATATTCATCTTCGATGCTCTCCAAACCAAATATTTTGAAGTCAAGTTGTGAAAGCACAGTGTAGCAACGAGACATTGCATCGGCAATAACATTTTCTTTACCCTTCTTGTGTTTAATGACATAAGGGAATGTCTCAATGAATTCAACCCATTTAGCATGTCTACGATTCAGTTTAGCTTGAGTTTTAATATGTTTCAAAGATTCATGATCAGTGTATAACAAATTCTTTGGGCCATAAATAATATTGCCATGTTTCTAAAGTCCGAACAAGAGCATATAATTCTTTATCATAAGTAGAATAATTCAGACTAGGCCCACTCAATTTTTCAGAAAAGTATGCAACAGGTTTGCCATCTTGTAATAACACACCTCCTAATCCAATTACACTAGCATCACCTTCAAGCTCAAAAGTCTTATTAAAATCAGGAAGTTGGAATAAAGGAGCATGTGTCAACTTATCTTTCAATTCTGTGAAGGCTTCTTCCTGTGCGGTACCCCAAAGAAAAGGCACATCTTTCTTTGTAAGCTCATTGAGAGGTGCAGCAATGGTGCTGAAATCTCTCACAAAACGCCTATAGAATCCAGCGAGGCCAAGAAAACTCCTCACTTGTGTGACCGTTTTGGGCTGCGGCCAACTCTCAGTAGCTTCAATCTTGGCTTTATCAACTTCAATTCCCTGTGGAGTAACAACATAGCAAAGAAAAGATACTCGGTCGGTGCAAAAGGTGCACTTCCCAAGGTTACCAAACAAACATGCATCACGTGGAGCAATAAAAACAACACGTAAATGTTCTAAATGTTCTTCCAAAGATTTGCTATAAATCAGTATATCATCAAAGTAGACTACCACAAATCGTCCAATGAAAGCACGTAAAACTTCGTTCATTAGTCTCATGAAAGTAGTAGGCACATTAGTTAACCCAAAAGGCATGACTAACCACTCATATAAACCAAACTTAGTTTTAAATGCTGTTTTCCATTCATCACCCAATTTCATACAAATTTGATGGTATCCACTACGCAAATCAACTTTGGAGAATATTGTAGAGCCACTCAATTCATCAAGCATATCATCTAGCCTAGGAATAGGATGATGATAACGAATAGTAATATTATTAATGCCTCTACAATCAACACACATACGTGACGTACCATCCTTTTTAGGCACTAGTATAATAGGAACATCACAAGGACTAAGAGATTCGCGTATATAACCTTTGTCGAACAGCTCCTATACTTGACGCATAATCTCCTTCGTCTCCTCTGGATTGGTACGGTATGGTGCACGCTTGGGTAGCGATGCACCGGGAATTAAGTCAATTTGATGCTCAATTCCTCGAATAGGTGGTAATCCCGGTGGCACGTCTTGTGGAAAAACGTCAGCGAACTCCTGCAAAATGTTAGTGACAGCAGGGGGCAAAGAGGAAGACACATCCTCGAATGAAAATAATGCCTCTTTGCACACAAAAGCATAGCAAATAGATTTGCTAAAATCTAGCTCATCAATATCAGATTTGGTGGCAAGTAAACATGCACTTTTCAATTTAATTTCAGAAGCAACAGTAGATGGTTTATTATTAGGCTTCATTTGTTGCTCAAATTCTTTTGCCACAATCTGATTTTCACTCTTATTTTTCTCCTATTTTGCTTCATTAGCTCTATTGATATCATCTTTCAAAATGGAATCAGGAGTCATAGGAAGCAAAGTAACATTTTTATCCTTATGAACAAGAGTATACTGATTGTTTCTACCATGGTGTACAGAATTTTTATCAAATTGCCATGGTCTACCAAGTAATAAGGAACATGCTTGCATAGGTACCACATCACAATCAACATAATCAGCATATGTGGAGATACTAAAATGCACACGAACAATACGTGTTACCTTAACCTTGTTGTTGTTGTTGAACCATTGGATGTAGTAAGGATGTGAATGTGGTCTTGTGGTGAGAGATAGCTTCACCACCATCTCCATGCTAGCCAAGTTGTTGCAACTCCCTCCATCTATGATCACGCGAACAGAACATTCCTTCACAACTCCCTTTGTATGGAACAAATTATGCCTCTGATTTTGCTCAGCTTGTGTAACCTGCACACTCAAAACACAGTTGAGTAAATAAACATTCATACCTGTCAGCATCTTCAGGAGCCATGTATTGCGTCTCATGATCAGAATCGTCTCCACCGTGTTCTTCATGTGTAATAAGAGCCAAAGTCTCCTCATCATAGTCATTAGCGGACTCATACCCACCATCCTCAGTAGCAAATCACACACTGAGATTTGCATTCTCTCGCAAAATGTCCTCTTCCCTTACAACGACGACAAATAATATCACTAGTGTGCCCTGTTGATGCCATGGAAGAAGATGAACTCTGTGCAGGCCCGATAGGTGTTCTCTTGGCAGACAATGGTGGTTGTGCCTGCTTCCTTGTATCATGGCTGGAGGTAACAATTGATGGAGGTGTTGGTGCAGTAGAATGTGTGGAAGTAGAGGATGCACGCGGTGTCCATGATGAAGGTCGACCTGTAGAGAAGTTAGTCCGCGCCAATGCTTGTCGATCCTGCACTTCACATTCAGCTTTACAAGCAAGATGGAATAAATGAGTGATATTATTATAATCCTTATACTCTAAAATGGTTTGAATCTCTCTATTTAATCCACCCATAAAACGTGCAAGCATAGATTCATTCTCAACAATACCACATCTAATCAAGCCAGTTTGTAATTCCTGATAATATTCTTCTATAGAATTTTTTCCTTGTCTTAAGCGCTGCAATTTTTGAAGTAATTCACGTTGATAATATGCTGGAACCCAACGAGTACGCATAGCAGTTTCCAAAGCAACCCAAGTAGCTGAAACAGGATATAATCTACAATGTTCAGACCACCAAACACATGCAAAGCTAGTGAAAGCACAAACAGCAGTAGGAACACGTCTTTCCTCAGGATATTGGAAACATGTAAATCGTTATTCAGTTTCTAACTCCCAAGTAAGATATATATCAGGAACATATCTACCCTCAAATGGTGGAATATTCAGTTTCAGTTTAGGGAGATGGTCATGATCTCGTACCTGAGGGGGAGCCCTAACATTGCCATTATTTGCTTGTGGACGACCTGGTGGTTGTGGTGCTGGTAGTTGCACGTAGTTCTGATTTTGATCAACCACATCCTCGTAATCTCCTGCATAATCATCCTCCTCCCCATCAGCAACAGGAGCCACAGAATTATCAACAGCAGCACCAACAGCTTGGCCAGGCTGAAGAGGAACATGGCTCGCTCGGCGGAGGGCTGTTTCGCCATGTGGAGGTAGTCGTTGTTGTTGTTGTTGTTGTTGTTGTTGTTGTTGTTGCAGAGGTGCGGCATGTACCTAAGTGGCAAATTGAATAAATGCTCAACGACGATATTGTGCTGGTCCTAGGCTAGACCGTACTAGAGACGCGAGCCTAGAACACTAACAAAATCACGGCGCTACACGTAAACATGGGAGGAGCACACTCTGATTTGTTTTTATTTTTTTTCACTTTTTTTTGCACTTTTTTTCCTTTTTTTTGCTCCGCAACAAATTTTTGTCGAAAAAGTCTACAAATGTCCTAAAAACTGCCTAGCCACAATTTTCGAGACTTATTTTTTTTGAAACTGGAACTATTTTTCTTCTACGGATGGCTCGAAAGTTGGGGAGTCCTACTTTGTCACGACTCGGAGTATCGCGTGATCTGGAAACCGAGAACAAAGTAACAATTACTAGACTCGGACTAGGACTGGTGGCGGAGATGAATCTGGTGGAAACTCGGACTGGTGGCGGATATATGCAGGGCGGTGGAACACGGACTAGTGGCGAATCTATGATGGAGGTGGACTAGGATTAGCGTGATGGCGGTGGATATGTGGTATATGGGAGCGGCGATGACGATGGTGGTATATGGCAGCAGTGATGACGATGGTGGTATACGGGAGCGGTGATGATGATGGTGGTATATGGCAGCGGTGATGATGATGGTGGTATATGGCAGCGGTGATGACGATGGTGCGGCGGCGGTGTGACAACTTGTGAGAAGAACTCAAAACTCTAAAGGACTAGACTCTAGGACCAGCAACTTGACACGACGATGCAACCGCAAATTCAACAAAGCAAATACCAAAAAGATTATGCAAAGGCTCAGATTGGGTCAGATAAGATGAACTAACCCTAATTTATTTTGGCTTTTTCATGGACTATAGGTATGAATAACAGATTCGATCTAAACTACGAAAAACTGTAAAATCACACCGAGCAACCTGAAAATCTGATACCACTTGATAGGGGCAAAGGTGTCCCGTCTTTCGATGAGATGATGGATTTCGCTTTGGTGGAAGTCGACTTTGACGATCCGACTACGAACGTGCGAGAACGTCGCGCCTTAGCAATCGCTAAACCAACTCCGAGAGGTTATTGACCATGTCGGAGCACGATCAACCTGACCACGAGGTTCTGTTTCCTGCGAGCAAACGAAGAACAAGCAAGAAACTGAGATTGCAATCTAGATATTGCGAATATAAGATGAAAGCTTTATTGATCAAGGTGGGGTTTTGTGCCGCCTTTTTCTGGTCATTGAACACAAACGAAGAACGCGAAGTTGCAGCTATGGCGAACTTTTAATCTAAACAAAACCCAATGTCTAAACGGTGCCCTAAGGGCTGTATATATGGAGGAAGGGGGGGGGGATTTCGTGGCCCTTGTTGGAGGGGTCCGAAATTAACCCTATCTCTTGTTTCCCCACACATACGGACTCTAAAAATAGCCTATACTTATGTATTTCGAAATTACATGGGCCTGGCCCAATAATAAGGTGACGGAGCACCTAGAATAGCCTCGGGACGAAATTTATGAAGTGGCATCTTGTATATTTCGTCCAAGGCTTCATGCACCCATTATGGTGGCTTTAAAGTCCTGAAATCATCACATGTAACTCCGTTCTTGTTCCCCTTGCGCATGCCATCATCTCCATGCTTGTTCGTGCTCCAATATTCATCCTTCTCCAAGCTAGGCCCTTCATTTGTAAGCAAAACAAATGTATCCAATTTAGGCAGCATCATATTCTCTTGAACGTTAGAATCATTACCAAGAAACGAAAGTACCTGATAATTTAATTGGCGGCGCGAGCTCTAGTAATTGGTCCAGTATATGTAGCAGTAGGGGTTGTGGGTGTAACAATGGTATTGATGTCCTCATCATGGGGCTTCCTTATCCTGGATCTAGCACCAATCTCCTGTCCATTCATCCCACCTCTCATGCTGGTACCCAGGGAGGTATTCCCAGATCTTCCTCGCCATGCGTGGCATCCACCTAATGATTCCGGAGTGGTAAACTTTGCTCTCCACACGCGGGACGAAGTAATGCTAGAACAGATCCACATTGGGCCTAACTCCGATGAAATTCTCACACAAATGCGCGAAGATGGCCATAGTCGCCATTGCATTTGGCGAGAAATGGAGGAGGTGGAACCCATAGATATTCATGATTGCCTCAAAGAATTAGGAGAAGGGGGGGACAAAGGCCGCAGATGAAGGAAGCGCAGAAGAATCGATTAGAATCAGGCGGATCCTCCTTGCACGCCACATAAACTATGGGCGCTCCATGCCCTTTTTCAACAGGCCTCCCGCACAGATACCCGTACCTTGATTGAAGGACTGGGCCACTCAAGTTCGAAGGGATGAAGACGACATCTTCACTCCGCTTCTTGTTCAGCTCCGCCCCTCTCTTGCTTCCCTCGGCGGCGGCCCCCTTCGCCACGACCGTCTGCTTCTTCTTCTCCGCGGGTTTCTTCCCCATTCCGGCGGTGGCGATGCGAAAGGCAGAGTGAATCGATTGGAAGCGCGGTGGCGGAAGTGAGAGAGGAGGAACTATCATTTGGCTTGCGAAGGAAGAAGATGGGAGTGCGGGGCAGGAGACAGGTGAATCGTGCTGCTCCGTTTTCCCTGTTCTTAAGGGGAAAGCGGACCGGGGGCGCGGCCCTTTCTTCTCCTCGATCTTCTCTCCTCTCCCTTGCTCCATGGGTGCTCGAGACTCCGTCTTCTCCTTCTCATGATCACCTCCTTGGTATCCTAAAATGCATGACATGTCTTTGTGAGGTAGAACCCAATTCTCATGTGAATTTGAACGAAACTCGAAGAGGAGAGAGTCAACCTCGTTCTTGATGGTGCGTACACGTGCTCTTGTCCTTGGTCCACTCGGTGCTTGCAGTGGTGATGGAGTGTCGGTGCGAGTAGTCGAGAGATGCTCTGCGTCACTTCTTTATAGTCAAATCCGCAATATGCAAATTTAAAGAACAATCATCAAATTCACAAAAACCTAGCACATCACATAAATTTTTTGGAATGGTGGAAATTCTAAAACCCAAATCACACAAAGCATGGCACTCATAATCTTGAATCTTAATCTTAATAGTAGGTTCCTACTCATCACAAAGTTTTCTAGGAATAGAAACTTCCAATTCAAGCTTTTCTTCAAAAGATTTCATCATAGCATCAACGATATGTTTAGTAAAATCTTTGTTTTGATTATAAGCATGAGGAGAATTCAACATGGATTGCAACAAGGAAATACAATCTATCAAAGTAAATTTATCATAATTAAAATCCTTGAAATCCAAAAGAGTGGGTTCATTGCTACTTAAAGTTTTTCCGTCTCCAATCCCACTTTTGTCAATTTTTGCATCAAGATCTAATAACTCCAAATTATTGGGACGCCTTTTAACTAAAGTTGACTCCTCTCCAGTCCCATCTTTATCAAGATTTATATTAGAAAACAAAGATTCAATAGGAGTCACGTCAACCACTTTAAGATCTTCATCACTATTTTCACAAAAACTAGAAGAACACGTTTTTACAAACCAATCTCGCTTAGCACACATCTTAGCGGCTCTTTCTTTGCACTCATAAATGGAAATTCTCATAGCTTTCAGAGATTCATTAGTATCATGCTTGGGTGGAATAGATCTAATTTTTAAAGAATCAATCTCAAGAGAAATTATATCCACGTACCAAGCCAAATCGTCAATCTTAAGCAATTTTTGTTCAACCAAAGCATTGAAATTCTTTTGCGAACTAATAAATTATTTAATATTTTTCTCAAGATCAAAGGGCATCTTATTATAATTTCCATAGGAATTGTTGTAGGAATTACCATACTTATTAGAGAAATTATTAGGAAATGACTTAGGATTAAAATTACCTCTATATGCGTGATGAGAACATCAATACCATTGTTACACCCACAGCCCCTGGTGCTATAAATATTGGACCAATTACTAGAGCTCGCGCATGCCAATTAAATTACCTGGTACTTTTGTTTCTTGCTAATGATTCTAATATTCATGAGAATATGATGCTGCCTAAATTGGATACATTTGTTTTGCTTACAAATGAAGGGCCTAGCTTGGAGAAGGTGAACATTGGAGCAAGAACAAGCATGGAGATGATGGCATGCACAAGGGGTACAAGAACGGAGTTACAAGTGATGATTTCAGGACTTTGAAGCCACCATAACGAGTGCATGAAGCCTTGGACGAAATATACAAGATGCCACTTCATAAATTTTGTCCAGAGGCTATTCTAGGTGCTGCGTCACCTTATTTTTGGGCCAGGCCCATGTAATTTCGAAATACATAAGTATAGGCTATTTTTAGAGTCCGTATGTGTGGGGAAACAAGAGATAGGGTTGGTTTCGAACCCCTCCAAGGGCCATGAAATTCCCTCTCTTCCTCCATATATACAGCCCTTAGGGCACCGTTTAGACTTTGGGTTTTGTTTAGATTAAAAGTTCTCCATAGCTGCAACTTCGCGTACTTCGTTTGTGTTCAACGACCAGACCAAGATGTCACAGAACCGCACCTTCATTAATAAAGCTTTCCTCTTATATTCGCAATATCCAGATTGCAATCTCAGTTTCTTGCTTGTTCTTCGTTTGCTCGCAGGAAACAGACCCTCGTGGTCTGGTTGATCGTGCTCCGGCGTGGTCAATAACCCTCGGAAGTTGGTTTAGAGATTGCTAAGGTGCGACGTCTCGCACATTCGTAGTCGGATCGTCAAGGTCGACTCCCACAAAAAACGATAGCCACCATCTCATCGAAACATCGGGACACCTTGGCTCTATCAATGCGTTATTACCAAAATTGTTACTACCAACAAAAATTCACATCCATAGATTCATTATTATTATCAATTAAAGTAGACAAAGGCATATCATTAGGATCAATAGGAGCACTCTTACTAGCAAACACTTTCATAAGTTCATCCATCTTTACACTCAAAACATTAATCTCTTCAATCGCATGCACTTTTTTACTAGTAGAAGATCTTTCGGTATGTCATTGAGAATAATTAACCATAATATTATCTGGGAGTTTAGTAGCTTCTCCTAAAGTAATTTTCATAAAAGCCTCCTGCAGCCAAATTTAAAAGATTTCTTGAAGCAAAATTCAATCTGGCATAAATTTTTTGTATGATCATCCACAAATTTAAACCATGAGTAGGGCAATTTCGTATCATCAATTTCATCCTCTCCCAAGATTCCGCAACATGTTCATGATCAAGTTGCTTAAAATTCATTATACCGTTCCTAAGGGAGATGATCTTAGCGGGTGGAAAATACTTGGAAATAAAATCATCTTTACACTTATTCCATGAATAAATACTATTTTTAGGCAAAGATGAAAACCCAGTTTTAGCACGATCTCGTTGTGCGAACGGAAATAACTTCAATTTAACAATATCATTATCCACATCTTTCTTCTTTTGCATATCACACAACTCAACAAAATTATTTAGATGGGCTGCGACATCTTCACTAGGAAGGACGGAAAATTGATCTTCCATAACAAGATTCAGCAAAACGACATTTATTTCATAAGATTCTGCACTTGTGGCGGGAGAAATTGGAGTGCTAATAAAATCATTATTAGTAGTATTGGAAAAATCACACAACTTGGTATTCTCTTGAGACATCATGACAAAGCAAGCAATCTAACACACAAGCAAACAAAAAGCAAGCGAAAAAACGAACGAAAAAAGGACAGATAAAGAGGCAAACCTTTTTGTATTTTTCTAACAAATCGTTTTAGAAGTGGGGGAGAGGAAAACAAGAGGCAAATGGCAAATAATGTAATGCAAGAGATGAGAGTTTATGATGGGTACTTGGTAGGCTTGACGTAGATCTCCCCGACAATGGTGCCAGAAATTCTTCCAGCTACTTCTTCAGCTTGCGTTGATTTTTCCCTTAAAGAGGAAAGGGTGATCCAGCACAGTAGAGATAAGTATTTCCCACAGTTAAGAACCAAGGTATCAATCTAGTTGGAGAAACTTGCAAGTCCCCAATAGATGCACCTACACAAATAATCAAACACTTGCACCCAACGCGATAAAGGGGTTATCAATCCCTTCACAGTCACTTGCAAAGGTGAGATCTGATAGAGATAGATAAAACTAAGTAAAAGATAAATAAATATTTTTTTGGTTTTTTAGTTTATAGATCTGAAAATAAAAGTTTGTAAAATAGTATATCGGAAACAAATATGATGGAAAATATACCCGGGGCCATAGGTTTCACTAGAGGCTTCTCTCTTGAAGGCAACTAATACGGTGGGTGAAAGAATTACTATCGAGCAATTGATAGAAAAGTGCGAAGTTATGACGATATCCAAGGCAATGATTATGCATATAGGCATCACGTCTGTGTCAAGTAGACCAACTCCTGCCTACATCTACTACTATTACTCCACACATCGGCCACTATTCGGCATGCATCTAGAGTATTAAGATAATAAAGAACAGAGTAATGCCTTAAGTAAGATTACATGATGTAGAGGAATTAACTCAAGCAATATGATGAAAACCCCATCTTTTATCCTCGATGGCAACAATTCAATATGTGTCTTGCTACCCCTAGTTTGTCATTAGGTGAAATCACGCAAGATTGAACCCAAACTAAGGACCTCTCCCATTGCAAGAAAAACCAATCTAGTTGGCCAAGCCAAACCAATAATTCGAAGAGAAATACAAAGATATGAAATCATGCATATAAGAATTCAGAGAAGAGTCAAATTATATTCATAAATAAGCTGATCATAAATCCACAATTCATCGGATCTCGACAAACACACCACAAAAGAATATTACATCGGATAAATCTCCAATAACATCAAGGAGAACATTGTATTGAGAATCAAAGAGAGAGAATAAGCCATCTAGATACTAGCTATGGACCCGTAGGTCTGAGGTAAACTACTCACGGTTCATTGGTGTAACACCCTGGTTTTGCCCTCCTTCTTTGTTTGGAATTCTTTGCCATTTGATTTGAATTTGAGGTTTTGAATCAACTCAGTTGGACTTAACCACTTGGGCACGTCCTTGATTTTCACCCAAGTGATTCGCCTCTGTCACACACACATCATTTACTATCTGGTTTTTCTCAAAATGGCCACAGGAATATTTTTCATAAATGAAAATATTCATTTCACTACTAGAATCAGAAGATTTGCCGTTTGCCACCTCTTTGCCGTCTGCTAGCGGACGACAAGGAATGTCCTTCCATCAATCACGAGAAAGCAAACGACAAAGTGGCAGCGGGCGGCAAAGAAATGCTTTGCCATCAGCCATTATTATGCCATCCGCTAGCGGTCGGCAAAGCTTTCCACTAGCTGACGGCAAAGAGGGTGTTTGGCCCACTGGCTATTAAGCCCTAACGCCCCTCCCTCTTTCCCGTCTACCAGCAGATGGCAGAGAGTCCGTTGCCATCATCTTGTGGATGACAAAGGCGACACGGACGACAACGCTTCAAAATAAGATAACGGCCCGCGCCCCCACTGTTGCACTCTCTCTTTCTCCTCTCCTCTCCTCTCCGCCCGACGAGAACCGCCGACGCCTGTCGCCCACACCGCCGACCACCTCTCCGTGCCGCCTGGTGGCCGCCCCGCCCGGTCGCTGCCCCTCCTGCCTCCCCACCTCCTCTCGAGCCTCCCCCGCCGCCTCCCCACTGCAGCAGCCGGTGGACCGCCCCCGAGGAGCGCCGCCCGTCGCCGCCCCGTCGCTGCCCCCATAGTGAGCCCCTGCTACCCTGTTTTTTTTCTGCTTTTTAGTTTAGTTAGTTTTTAGGTTCAATTAATTGAGGTTTTTAGTTAAGGTTTAGGTTTAATTTGTTTAGGCTATTTAGTTTAGGTTTAACTTTTTTAGGTTATTTAGTTTAGTTACTTTAGGTTTAATTTGTTTAGGTTAATTAGATTAATTAGTTTAGGTTATTTAGTTTAGTTAGTTTAGGTTTAATTAGTTTAGGTTATTTAGTTTAGGTTTAATTTGTTTAGGTTAATTAGTTTAGTTAGTTTAGGTTATTTAGTTTAATTAGTTTAGGTTTAATTAGTTTAGGTTTTCTAGTTTAGTTAGGTTAGGTTTAATTGGTCTAGGTTATTTCGTTTAATTAGTTTAGGTTTTTTAGTTTAGTGTCTAGGCGAGTGGTCGGGGTGTCGTGTCGAGGGTCGAGGGGTCGGATTGTCGAGGGTGTCGTGTCGAGGGTCGAGGGGTCGGGGTGTCAGGGTGTCGTGTCGAGGGTCGAGGGTCGGGGTGTCGGGGTGTCGTGTCGAGGGTCGAGGGGTTGGTGTGTCGCGTCGAGGGTCAAGGGGTCGATGGGTCGAGGATTTGCCATCCCGACCACGACACACCGACCCCCTGACCACGACACCCCGACCCCTCGACCCTCGACCACGACACCCAGACATCCCGACCGCTCGACCCTCGAGACGACACCCTGACACCCCGACCCCTCAACCCTTGACACGACACCCCCGACACCCCAACCCCCGACACGACACCCCGACCCCCGCGGGTTGGCGATGGTCGAGGGTTGCCGAGGGGCACCCCGAACCCGATACAGCACCCCGACACGACACCACTGACACCCCGACCCCCGACACGACACCTTGATTTTTTTATTATGTTCATGATGATGATACACACTAATTTTTTCTATTATGTTTATGCTGAATTAATTTCATTTACTCTTTCTCATTGCAGGTGTTGGCAGATGGTGGGCTTGGGTCGAGAGCGCTCCGAGCCTCCTACCTCGGCGCATGGGTGGGGTGTTGTTATTCCATCCCGAAACCTTCGGAGGGCGCTGGTAGACAACATGCACACACCCCCAGCACCTTCGGCGGGTGCTTCTTCTTCGGCCGGGAGAGGAGGTCGGGGAAAGAAGAGGGGTGCAGGTAGAGGTGGACGGGGCGCTGGCAGAGGTAGGAAGGTTGTTCTGCCGTCCTAGCCACCACCCCCTGCTGAGTCTCCGGACCACTGGAGTGCTCTGTCTCAGGTGGACCCGTCTGACCTGGACCCGTGCCGGACTCCGGTCCACGAGCCTCGGGACGACGAGCCTCTGGTCGCAGAGCCATGGGTCGACGAGCCTCTAGTCACCGAGCCTTGGGTCCTAGTGTCTTCCTCCTAGGAGACTCGGGTCCCATAGTCTTCCTCCCAGGATACTAGGGTCTTGAGTCTTCGTCACACGTGACTCCGGAGACTAGCGACCATGATGATGATCTCAAGGAGACCTTATCTGAGGATAGCTATAGCAAGAGTGAGTGGGTTGAGGAGGGCAAGAAGGTCTACCAGCATGGTGGTACTAAGCTACCATCCGTGCCGGCGACCCGCGACCAGAGGTGGTTGATTCAGCCTAACGGGGAGAAGTAAGTGCATTAATTTACTCTCTTTTAACCTTTTACCTTCATGTTTGTTCAAATTAATATCTAATGTGTTGATCTTGTCATACTGCAGGGTTTGGATACATGCAGATGGTCTCCGCTTGCCCAATCAGGTCCTTGGTACTCTAGTCCGGCACCACTTCCCGGGATGGGTCACGTTGCCCGGTGAGGGTGAAATTCCACAGCTAGCACTCACCTGGGAGCTGTACCAGGATGCACCGGCCCTGCCGGGGGAGATGGTCGCCGGCGTCGTGTGCGAGATGGTGGTCGACATTATGAGACGGTGGTTTTGGGTAAGTTCTCCTTTACAGAATTAAAAATCAACAGTACCTAGTGATTGTACTAATGATCGGCGTTGTCTTGTTTGATTGCAGACCTTCTACATGTGTCTTGAGGAACACAAGGCGGACGCGGCTATGGTTCTCGAAGCCGAGTGCAAGCGCCTATTTGAGATCACACGGCACGAGGCTCAGGTCCAGGCTGTCCGAGACTACTACGCCTCGACTAACATCGGGAGGCAGAAGAAGAAGTGCCACCTCAAGTATCTAAGTAAGGACAAGTACATGACGGTAGTTACCTATTCTTAAGGCCTTGTACCAGTTTCCTTGATTTGATTCGTAGGCGTAGCGCTGCAATTTCTCTTTGTCTAACTTAGGTGCCCCCGAGTTGGTGTGCGGATAAGATGGACTATTGGGAGAGGTTGGTGGATGAGTGGTGCTCTCCCAATGCTTAACTGCCCACAACAAGGCCAGGGACAAGCGTACCCAGATGCGAGGTGTGCCGCACCATCAAGGGAGCTCCAACCTGTTTGAGTACGGGGCTCACTGGGTATGTGGTTCGATTCATGCAATTTCATTCTTCATGCTAGCTTTAATTACTAATTTACCCTGTTCCTCTCTTTCAGGCGCGACACAACAAGAAGGAGGTGCCACCACTGTACGACCTCTATGCCATGGCCCATAGTGACCCGTACAAGAAGGCCAAGGCATTCTTGGAGGATGACCTCAATCATCCAAATAGCTTCACCAATATCTCCTCCCATAACAAGCTTGTGAGGTATAGAGACTAGGGGAAGGAGATGAAAGGAGAGGACTTCAACCCGAGCCAGAGTCCTTTTGATCCTGAGCTCGTGATGCTATCTGGTGATGGGAGGAAACATGGCCACATAGCCATTGGGGATGGGCTCATACGTTGTCCTAGAAGTCTCCTAGAGATCAGGAAGTGGCAGACAAAGTCTCTTCCCAAGATGAGGCCTCAACCACGGCCAGTGGATCTCGCTATCGATGCTAGGGCCTAGGAGCTTGTGGCGAAGGCAACCAGGCAGGCGGAGGAGAAGGTGAGGGACATGGAGGAGAGGACGGCTAATCTGTTGGAGGCGGAGAGGAACCGGAACGATGCAAGTCACCAGGCCCTATACGAGATCCTCGTGGTAAGTTTCTCCCACATACTAGCCAAATCATGCACGCAATGTTCATTTCATCACTAACTCATATGACTGACTCATGAAAACAAAATGTGCAGTCTGTGTGTGAGAAAACCGGCGAGACCCCTCAGCCGATGCCCCAGATTGCTATAGCGGACACGATGAGTTTCATTTGAATGGTCATTAGTTACTAGTATTCACATTTCAGTTGCATCATGCTAACTAAACATTGCAAATGATCTTTCGTGCAGCAAGCCTCCCACAAAGGATCGACCGATCCTTCTTCGTCTCACGGTGGTGCAACCCTGACCGACGCTTCACCTTCCGGTTCATGGTAAGTTTTCCCAAGTGTTTTGCTCAAGAAATGCTTTGTTAGCTGGAAAATGGCATAACAACCTAGGATAGCTCAATAATGTTCTATAGCTAGCTTAGCTAGTTCATTTATGACATAATTAGCTCACTTAGGTACAAAATGGCATAACAACCTAGGATAGCTTAATGATGATCTATAATTAGCTTAGCTACTTCATTTATGACATAATTAGCTCACTTAGGTACAAAATGGCATAATAACCTAGGATAACTCAATAATGGTCTATAATTAGCTTAGCTACTTCATTTATGACATAATTAGCTCACTTAGGTACAAAATGGCATAACAACCTAGGATAACTCAATAATGATCTATAATTAGCTTAGCTACTTCATTTATGACATAATTAGCTCACTTGGCATAACAACCTAGGATAGCTCAATAATGATCTATAATAAGCTTAGCTACTTCATTTATGACATAATTAGCTGACTTAGGTATAAAATGGCATAACAACCTAGGATAGCTCAATAATGATCTATAATTAGCTGAGCTACTTCATTTATGACATAATTAGCTCACTTAGGTACAAAATGGCATAACAACCTAGGATAGCTCAATAATGATCTATAACTAGCTTAGCTACTTCATTTACCTAGGTTAGATCTAAAATGACCTACACACTTAGCATTTTTACCTACCTTAGCTAAAAAATGGCATTTTTACCTACCTTAGCATTTTCCTTCTTCTTCTTCTTCTTCTTCTTCTTCTTTTTCTTCTAGCTAGTCTTCTTCTTCTTCTAACTTTCATCCTTCCTAATTTACAGATTTGCTTGAGATGAGGAAGCTAGCATTGATCGAAACTTGTTGCAAACTTTTACTTGTGCTTGTGCTTCCTTTTTATTTATGGAAACTTGTTGGATATGTTGTTGGAAACTTGTTGGATATCTCTTGTTGCAAACTTGTATATATGGAAATGTTGTTGGAAACTTGTATATGTTCTTGTTGTTGGAAACATGTATATGTTGTTGGAAACTTATTGTTGGTAAGATTGTTGAAATTATTTTGAAATGTGTGTATATATATATGTGAAATTCTGTCAAAATTGAATGAATTTAAGAAAAAAAACAGGGGCTATATAGACACTTTGCCGTCTGCTGGCAGACGGCAAAGCTGCCACGTGACAGCTACCTGTGTAACCTGGGAATTAGGGGCTGGCCTATCTGGCAGATTTGCCGTCAGCCAGGAGACGGCAAATGCCTTTGCATCTTTGCTGTCCGCTAGCTGACGGCGAAGCACGCCGTTAACCACTTAACGGACCTGAACTGCCTCGTGTGCCGTCCAAGCTCTTTGTCATCCGTCAGCAAGCAACAAATCCCTTTTCATCTATTTCGTCCGCCCGCAGATGACAAAGAGGCCCTTGCCGTAGCCTGTTTAGCCGGATGTGTTGCCGTCTGCTGGCTGACGGCAAAGGTCTTTGCTTCCCGCCATGTGTGCCTTTGCCGTCAGCCGTGGCAGACGGCAAAGTTCCTGATTCCTGTAGTGTTTCTCCCTCTGTTATCACTTCAGCAACATATGCTCCAAAGCAACCCTTAGTTTTCTTGGCCAAAAAATTCTGAGAAAATTCCTGAATATTCTTTGGACCCTGCCGCACCTCCCTGTGCAATAATATTTCATAGTTCTTTGGTATATTTTTTCTACAATTTTTTTTTCTAGCCGGAAAATGCAATTTACAAAGGAAGTGTATTTTTCCTTGATCCAATGAAGCTGAAAATTTTAGGGCTTCATTACCCTCTTAAGAAACCCTTAACCTCCAAAGATCAGCCCGAAAGCCCTAGTAAATCTCTCTTAATTAACCTCACAAGTTTCTATCCAAAAACTTGCCTAGTTGATACACTGACACATAGCTCACCTGTGGCCAACTCAAGCACTTGGAGCAACCCAAACCATCAAGAACTGCACGCCAGGCATGAAATCAATGCATGGCGTGGCTCTATGCCAGAATTCACGCAGTGACCCCGCGTGTGCACCATGCCAACCTGCTAGTCGATGCGCTCTGGATACCGCCAACACTCTTGTTTCGCGCGTGCTTGCTTCCCAGCTCGTCGTGCCTTGCCAAACCTCGCCACAATCACCGTCATGATGCACTTAAATCCGCCCTGGCGCTCACTGACGCCGGAGCTCGCCACACCGAGCACGGGCATGACGCCGCCAAGCGTACAGTGCACCCGTGCCCCTGCTCTCGTCGCCACCCGCCTCCTGTGCTCGTCCTCGGCCGCCCATAGTGGCCGTGTGAGCCATGGATGTTTCTCCTCATCTGACTGACAGTGTTCGTCGCCGGGGCGCCTTCTCCAGAGAACTCCGGTGGAGCCCAAGCCCCCTCCTCACTCGTCTATAAATAGGACCCCTCCTTAGCCTCTCCGAGCATTGCCTCTCACTCCCACACTTGCCACGACCCCCTAGATAACCGCAACCCGGCTGGGAAGGCCTCTGGCCACCGTTCTTGGCTGAAGTTTGCTGCTGGTCCCCTCCGATGCTCCCCACCTCTCCAGATCCTCTCAAACTCAACCAGCTTCTTCGGCATGTCCCCGATGAACCTCTGGTGAGCGCTGGTGCAGTTGGTGCCCCTGGAGTCGCCGCATCGCGCCGTCTTCTTCCTCTCCGGTGAACCACGACCGCGGCCACCACTGGTGAAGATTATTCCGAGCCCATCCGTCCAGCCCTAGCCACGTTTCGGGTACGCTGCATCCACCCCCTCTATCCACGGCGGTGACCCACCTCTCCTCGCCGGAGAAATGCCGGTGCATCGCTGCCTCTCCTATGTTTCTCCCTCACTCTCTCTAAACCCGACAGTATGGGCCCACAATCAGCCTCTCAGCCGCGCCCGAAGCGGTATAAGTGGTGGTGCCCCTCTGAAATACGTTTTCAGCGTCAGCCCCCTCTGTTTTTCTTTTATTTGATTTTAATTCAAATATTGACCAGAACTTTGACTAGCCACAACTTTTAAACATAAGTCCAAATGAATTGATTCTTTTTGCATTGTGTTTTTCTTGGAACTCTCTAGAAGCACACAAAAGTTGAGATTTTTCTCTCTTGTCTAGAATTTCTTGTGATTTTCAGAAGTGTTCTTGACATTATCTTTTTGTGGATTTAATTGTTTTTAGAGGAGGAAACTTGCCTTGAAGGAAACCAAGAGGAGTGTGACTCTCCTATGTGCTAAGGCAAGCCACCACAAGCATTTGCATGGTGTCATTTCAATGTTTATGATTTTCCAAATTGAATACGAGTTATTTTCATGCATTTAATCATTTATATAAATAATGGATAAGCTAGTTTAGTTTTCATGCTTGAATTACTTAGTTTACAGTAGTGTTTGGATGCATGAACTAGTATGAGGCAGTAGAAGTATGTTTGATAGTATGGTGCTGATATTGTTATGATTCAGATATGACCGGTATTATTTTCATATAGGAGTTATTGACTTTAATATGATCATAATATAACTAAAAATGATGAGGTAGAAAACCAGTGAAGTTGAAACCAGTGAGTAAAAGTGATGAGTAGTGCAAGTAGCATGATTCCATGATGTTGATCCGTTTCCTTTGGTGCTATGTTGATATGGTGCTTGTCGGATAGTTGCATGATCATGGCATACTATGACACGAGGCTATTTCATTTCAAGTTAAACCTGATGTTAATTCAACTTGAACATAATGTTGATCGGGTCAGGGTGCCACTGAATCGAGCTTTCCAGTGCAACCACATTTGCCTTAATGGGAAGGACGTTAGTCGGTCCGTTGTCATGCCTCTGGGTGGTGCCTCGAACGAGGGAAGGTTATGGACGTGCGGTTCCCTGGCCCGGTAAGCAGACATTACCTTGTGTTCCCGTTGTTGTTATGGTACCTTGTCCCCATTTGGGACTGTTGTTGGTTTTGCCACGACGGTAGCCGGTGCATGTCATTGGTAGACATCGGGGCCACCCATGACTTAGCCTAGAGGGGAGTTGGTCGGAGTGGCCAGGAGACTGTCATGGCAATGGGAAGGTTCTGTCGGAATGCCGTTGGTCCACCCGAATGGGAGAGAGAGGCCATGGGTTCCGTGGTGTGGGTATACTGTACTAACCTTTGCAGATTGTGTATTAATCTATCCATAGCAGCATCCTTGGTTATGGACGCAGCTCGTAAGTAGGTCACACCATGGGTCAACAAAAATAAGTTAATCTTGCACACTAAAGATATAAAGTGGCACTGGTTGCGATGAGATTGTTGAGACCCTGAGATGGTTGTTGTTGTAGAAGCCAAATAGTTGGTTCTGTTTGTGATCCGGGAGTGATCACTGTTGATGATATTGGTTACGAGGTAACCCGTTTGGTAAGTCAGCCTGAGGGACTCAATGCATGAGCATGTTCACTACATGAGTAGTATATTGATGCTTTGCAATAATAAATGTCAATGGTTTTGCATTTAACCTGCTTAATTGTCATATTATTCATTGTCATTATGCCTTTACTTGTTGTGAGCTTGCAAGTACATTCAGTGTACTTACCTGGTGTGTCATGCCAGATTTCAGGAAAGTCTCACCGGATCAGAGTGCTTCCCGTGTCTAGATCGTGTCCACATCGGTGTCCCTGTGCTATGGAGTTCCACTTCGCCGTCATTACGCTACCACGTAGTTGTCGTGATCGAGGCCCTCTTCATTAAATAATGTATATGTTGTTCAGCCACACCGTGTGTGCCGCTTGGCCTCTTGATGTAATATCGAACCTATGTTTCCACTAGCATCAATAAAGCGGTTGTTTCTGCACCAAGTTGTTGTGTGTCGCCAGAAGACAAGATCTCTAGGCTGGTAATGCAAGGTAAACCGGTTGCTCTGAGCCGGGGTGCCACAACGCTTGGTATCAGAGCCGCGCTGACTGTAGGACACACTAGACCGCCGACGCGCTAGTTGAACGGTAGCTAGGTTGATTTGAGTGTCGTAGTGTGTTGAATTTGATTGCTGCATTGCATGCACTTGTTTTTTAATTATTTCTAACCGAGTAATGATTGTGAGGGTAGATGGCTACAGCACCGTATGCATGCCAGTTGGTGATGTCGCCGTACACTTCTCTGCATCTTCTTCGGAATGTATGGCTTCGCCTCTATCCTCACGGAAGCGACCCCGAGTATCGGGTGTACTAGGATCACCTAGGAGACTCAGTATACAAGTATTACACCGTGGTTACCTTGAGCAGCAATTCAGCATCTGGCTCTTACACTCATTCCTCTAGGAGTGGTTTTGCTTCCACCATTGCTCTGGCTATCCAGTTTGCCGCATTTGAGATCCCTGTTGAGCTCCGCTACAACAAAATTTGAATGCAAACCCACCCAGGGTTTTACTACTATCCATCCTTGCACGCTGATGGTCATGTCCGCTTTCCTATCATTGATCCGGCGGCCGATAGTGCTACTAGCCACCTTTCCCGCTATATCACTACTAGTTATCTTCTGATTCATGAGCTGGCTCGAGAGCTAAGTCATGCTCACACTGCCCTAGCAGCCGCTAGATCCTTTCCCACTCCACCTTCCATGGGATTTACTCCTTATATTCCATCCGTCTCTAGCTTGCCAGTTACCCCGGTTACTCCTTTGAGTAGCTTGGGCACCTCAACTATGACTCCCCATAGTGCCCCTGTCGAGTGGGCTTCACTTTTCGCTACTCCCGCAACCCCTATGCTCCAGTCTCATACCGCACCTGCCCCTGAGGGAGAGTCCTCGAGGCAGAGTCGTCGTGTCACCTTTAACCCGGAGGTTTCCATTAGCGCCATTAGTTTAGGATCCAAGTCCAGGTCGGGAGATTACCCCGCAGGTCCAGCAGAGCAGTAGATCGTTAGTTTAGCCAAGGATGGTAGTACGAGCGTAGTCGTATTAGTCATGATGTTTTCTCATGTATGAGTACCTGTCATGATGTTCCCTGTCATGTATGAGTCTATGAATATTTATGTTGAAACTTTCTTTATTTGCCCTGGTTTTCATTGTTTTTCTTCGGCTTTGTCATTCGCTATTACCCGCCTTTGGATGTTTCTCATCTCGTTTGCTTCGCATTGGAAAAATTAAATAAATAGGATGACGAGAGGAGGATGCAGCAGTCACGCTGGTGAGGAGGTACCTCTCCGTCAATCGGCAAGATAGGTAGGGCAATCCCCCGAATCATATTCGCAACCACCGCCTCCACTGCCTGATCCACCAACAGTTGAACAGATAATGTGTATGTTCGAGGAAAGAAGGAGCAACGATCTGCTTGAATTATTGAAAAGTGTGCAGGCAATAGTGGGAAATAACGGCAATACAAATGGCAATCACTCCAAGCTCTCAGATTTTGAGCGAACCAAGCCACCCAGTTTCACTCAAGTTGCTGAACCGATGGAAGCCGACAATTGGTTAAGGACTATTGAAAAGAAATTGGAGATTGCTCACAGAGAAGAAGTTGGTAAGGTTCCATTTACAACCCATTATCTAGAAGGAGTCGCAGCTATTTGGTGGCAAAATACTAAAGCCATGTGGCCAGCAGATGAAGGAATTACATGGGATAAGTTCAAGGAAAAATTCCGCTGGTACCACATCCCCGTCGGTATCCTGAAGGTTAAACAATGTGAGTTGCTAGGTCTCACACAAGGAAACTTATTCGTTACTTAGTATTTTAACAAGTTCAACCATTTGGCTCGCTATTCCTGTATGATATGGCCACCGACAAGAGAAATATTGACATATTCCTTGGAGGAGTGAATCAACACCTCAGATGCACTCTTAGTATGCTTGATTTTCCAGATTTCCAGACTCTGGTAAACAAAGCCCTCATCACGGATAGAGAGCACAAGCTTGTTCATGACAATAAGCCCGCCTACAATGATCATAAGCGCAAGTTTGAGCCCTAGAAGGATGGCCAGCCAGTGCAGAAGCCCCTTACCTCGCAGCAGACTCAGGCCGAGTACATGACCAGTTGACAGCATAATGTTAACAAGCCCTCTACCCAAGTCAAGAATGTGGTGACCAGCCTGGTGCGATAAGATTGTCAGCGTAACAATTCATGTTTCAATTGTGGGCAAACTGGACATTATGCCAGACAGTGCCCCAAAAGCGGCAAGTCGAATGCTCCATTCAAGCCGCAAGTCAACCACATGGGACCATACGCTAAACAAAATACCATCCAAGGGCAAGTTCATCACCTCTCCGCACACGAAGACCAAGAGGACCCAGAAGTCATCATCGATATGTTTCCTGTTAATAGCGTACCTGTAACAATTTTATTTGACTCTAGGGATTCCCATTCTTTTATTTCGTGGAGTTTTGTTGCCCAACACAAGTTTCTGTAGGACCTTGAAGTATGTCTAAAGGGGGGGTGATTAGACTACTTGACCAATAAAAACTTAACCTATTCCCAATTTTAGAGTTTGGCAGATTTTAGCTCCTTTAGGACAAGTCAAGCAATCATCACACAATTCAAGCAAGCATGCAAAGAGTATATAGGCAGCGGAAATTAAAGCACGCAACCTACAAGAAAGTAAAGGGAAGGGTTTGGAGGATTCAAACACAATTGGAGACACCGATGTTTTTGGCGTGGTTCCGATAGGTGGTGCTATCGTACATCCACGTTGATGGAGACTTCAACCCACGAAGGGTAACGGCTGCGCGAGTCCACGGAGGGCTCCACCCACGAAGGGTCCACGAAGAAGCAACCTTGTCTATCCCACCATGGCCGTCGCCCACGAAGGACTTGCCTCACTAGCGGTAGATCTTCATGAAGTAGGCGATCTCCTTGCCCTTACAAACTCCTTGGTTCAACTCCACAATCTTGTCGGAGGCTCCCAAGTGACACCTAGCCAATCTAGGAGACACCTAGCCAACCTAGGAGACACCTAGCCAAGTAAGAAATGGTGCGTTGATGATGAACTCCTTGTTCTTGTGCTTCAAGTGATAGTCTCCCCAACACTCAACTCTCTCTCATAGGTTTTGGATCTGGTGGAAATAAGATTTGAGTGGAAAGCAACTTGGGGAAGGCTAGAGATCAAAATTCATATGGTAGGAATGGAATATCTTGGCCTCAACACATGAGTAGGTGGTTCTCTCTCAGAAATGGTAAGTTGGAAGTGTAGGTTCGTTCTGATGGCTCTCTCCATGAATGAAAAGGAGGTGGAGGGGTATATATAGCCTCCACACAAAATCTAACCGTTACACACAATTTACCAAACTCGGTGGGACCGAAACGTCAAAGTCGGTCGGACCGATTTAGTAAACCTAGTGACCGTTAGTGATTTTCGGTGGGACTGACATGCATCTCGGTGAGACAGATTCGGTTAGGGTTAGGGCATAACGTAATCTCGGTAAGACCGATGACACAAACTCGGTGAGGCCGGATTGGTAATAAGCTTTCCAGAGAGTTGGTCAGGTAAACTTGGCAGGACCGATTTGCTCTTTTCGGTGAGACCAAAATGTTACAAAAAGGAAACAGAGAGTTTACATTGCAATCTCGGTGGGACCGATCGCTCACTTCGGTTAGACCAAAACGTTATGAAGGGAAATAGAGAGATTGCAACCCCATCTCGGTGAGACCGAGATCCCTATCGGTAAGACCAATTTGCTTAGGGTTTGTGGCAGTGGCTATGACTTTTGGAATCGGTGGCGCCGGATAGGAAGTTTCGGTGTGACCGATTTTGGCTTTGGGTTTAGGTCATTTGTGGATGTGGGAAAGTAGTTGAGGGTTTTGGAGCATATCACTAAGCACATGAAGCAAGAGGCTCATTAAGAAACACCTCATCCCTCCTTGATAGTATTGGCTTTTCCTATAGACTCAATGTGATCTTGGATCACTGAAATGTAAAATGAAGAGTCATGAGCTTTTGAGCTTGAGCCAATCCTTTGTCCTTAGTATTTTGAGGGATCCACTTTCATCATCCATGCCATGCCATTCATTGAGCTTTCCTGAAATAATAGTCTTGGAATAGCATTAGCTCAATGAGCTATATGTTGTTATTAATTACCAAAACCACCAAGGGATAGTTGCACTTTCAAAACCAATCATAGCAATTCATCAAGCACCGATAGGACAACGAAAATCTACTCAGACATCATAAGATTCTCTGCAGGCTCTCCTAGTTTTGAGTTAGGGTGGACAACCCTTTCTCAATCCTCGGAGTTGATGCTATCAAGTAACCAAGCTGCTCTTGTTTGGTTTTCAAGAAATACTCAGATGCCTCCTCTTGAGTTGGCATTTTGGCAGCCTTCTCCTTCTTTGCCTTCTCCTTCTTCTCTTGAGCTTGGACTGATTGTGGATCATCTTCATTCATGACAACCTCATTTTCCTCAAAGTCTGGATAAATTGGAAAATGTTTCTTATCCAACTGATATTTCCCTAAGCCCATCTTTGAGTTGATCAATTCTTGTATCTGAGGTGCATATCCACAGCTCCTCTTCTGATCTCCTGCTATCCTCTTGATTGTTTCAATGATCAGGCTCATGACTTTGAACTTCTGTGGCACATCAAACACATGCAACATGTTGATGGCATGCCCTCTGATCATGTTATGGTCACCTGACTTGGGCAACAGAGTGTGCCTCAGAATCCAATTTATGGTTGTCAACCCAGATAGCAGAAAGTGAACTGATCCAAACTTGTGAGTCTCAACTGCCTTGTCAGGAATTTCCTTGTACATGTGAGCCATTGAGTTGTGACCCAACTTCTTCTTTGCATAAATGTCCAGGTCATCCTCTTCTTCCTTGGGGGCATTTATCAGACTTGCCCATTCTTCAACAATGGATTGGTACCTTGTACCTTCAGACATCCACACAATTCTACCATCTGGATAAAAGTGTGCTGTGGAGTAGAACTGCATGATGAGCTCATCATTCCAGTTGGTAAACTTCTGTCCAACAAAATCTGCAACTCCACAAGCAATAAAGCTCTCCTCCACTCCAGGGTAGTGCTACTTATTCTCCCTGATGAATTTCCAGTCAACCAACCTCATATCACAGACTATGGGCTTCTTGTCCAACAGAATGGCCTCATAAAAGTCCTGTTGTTCCTTAGTGTGGAACCTGTAGTCAACAGTAGTCCTTCTTCTTGAAGCATATGGGTCTTCCATCCTCCACAGTCTCAGCCCTGAATCCTTCCTGATTCTCATGTCCTCAGCCACAGGATGGGCATCATTGTGGTCTGGTATCTTGGGCTTGAGCTTTATAAGGACTTGTCCTTCCTCATCCTCGTCTTCAGCAACATTGGGCACTGGGGCCTTGTTCTTCTCAGCAGCTGGAATACTCCTAGTATTCCTCTTTGGAGCTTGCTTGGCCTTGGAGGCAGCTTTGGGTGCATCTTTGGGCTTGGATGTTGCAGCCCCTGACCTGATTGCATCTCCCATAAGCTTAGCTGCCTTAGGTGCTCGTGCAGCATCCTCTTCCTCTTCATCAGAATCCCTTCTCATTGAGGGCTTTCCAAGGACCTTGGCAGTTGTGGTTCTTGCTCTTTTCTTTTTCTTATCCTGATCACCATCATCCTCTGATTCAATTGTGAACTTCATAGTTGCACCAGTGGGGACTTTCTGAGGTTTTGATGGTGCTTCTTTCCTTGCAGGTGCCTCTTTGGGTTGAGCTTGAGCTGGCACTTGAGTGGACTTCCTGGCCTTTGGGATTGGAGTTCTCTTGGTAGGAACTTTCTTCTTCAGACCTGGCTTTGTGCTCTGAGCAGAGCCATACTCTTTCTTGAGAACCACTTTCTTGGAAGTGGCCTCATCTTCCTCAGCTTTGTAATCTTCATCCTCAGAATTTGAAGTTCATTTCCTCCTTTGCCTAGTAGCAGCCTTAGGCAAGTTGCTAGGAGTACTTCTGCTCCCATCATCTGAAGTTAAGGGACTAGTGCCCTCACTCAAGTCCATCTGCTCTTCTGACCTGTTCTGGCTGTCACTCTGATCAGACATACTGCAAAGGCTGACTGCTGACCCTGTGAAGAGTTATAGATGAGATAGAATAGATGAGCATCACAAAATGCAGAGATTTTTGCAAAAGAATTATTCAAAAGTTCAGTTTTAGTTTTTCACAGAAAGCATTTAGGATCAACCGATTTTCAAACTCGGTGATACCGAAGCAGTTTTGGAACCTAAACTGATGATCTCATTGGACCGTGTTTTAGTTCGATGGCACCGAGACTGCTAGGGTTTCACAGAATCCTCAAATTGGTCGCACCGATTAGTAATTCTCGGTCAGACCGAGAGTCACTAGTGCAATGACATATGCCAAATCGGTGAGATCCAGTTTTTCAACTCGGTGGGTCCGAGATGGTTTCGGCGGAAACCTAACCCTAAAAATTTGAATTGCATCTAATCTATGGACTATTTTGGCTGGATAGAAGAATCTCAATCGTGGCAAGAATCAATATGAAAACAATGTGCTAGGAATCAGATGTGGATAGCACAAAGATCAAGTCCATACCCTAACTTGGCGGTGGACTTGCTACGGCGGCAACGGCGGGGACGAATTCCGTTGACGGCGGCGAAGACCAGCGACAGGAGGCTGTTGGCGACGAGGAGACGATCTGGAGACCACAATGGCAGAGCGAGCTGTTGCGCGGGCAAAGGGTTTCGGAGAAATTTCCAAGCTTTTGCCCGTGGCTATATATAGCCCGACCCTGTCGGTGTGACCGAGTGGAACAACTCAGTGGCACCGAGATGCATAAGCGTGTTCGATTAAAGAAATCGGTGAGACCGAAAAGTTCAAATCGGTTGCACCGAGATTGAAACTCAGATCAACTTGGTGATCTCGGTAGGACCGAAATGGAAGAATCGGTCGACCAAGAATCACAAAGAGGTTTTGGAAGTTTAAGTCTATGACGAATCGGGACTTCGAAAGTGCTCCTCACACGAGTGGTTCAAATCGACTTGATCAAATTTTGTGATGTAGCATGAATAGAGTTTGAGATGATAAAAGCATAGATAGCTAAAGAAGGTTCTTAGGCATTCTTGTCCATCCACTTGGCAAAAAGAAAAGAAACCAAACAATCAAAACAACCAGTGGATGTCCTTGAATGAGTAAAATATGCACCAACATGCTCACACAATAAGATAGCAAATGAAATATGTGGCAAAGCATGCACAACCAATTCTAGCATCTATCAAACAATTGGCGATGACTAGGTCATCTATATATGAGTATATTGACTTAGGAGTCAAATGAGAACATTTGATCATAGGTCATACTCATCGTTTAAGCTCAAGTGGGGTTACCACTTTTACATAATGCATTAATGTGTTCACACCATTAGAGTTGCTTTGACTCAATTCTTAGAGTTAAGCTCCCCCTAGATGTGAGATCCCCCTTAGAGGGATGAACTAATCTTGGGTTTTGTCGATGATGACTTCATGTAGGTGTTGAAGATGTGGATGCTCAATGTTGGTGTAGATCATTTGGAGCAATCCTTTGGAGTGAGTTGCACTATCAACTTACCTACATGGGTTAGTCCCACAAGGAACAAACAAGAATATCCATAGACATAGAGTGATGCACACACAAGATGATGTCCATGAATTCATTAGGTTACCTTGTCCCTTGTCTTACCAACATGAGGGTTTGTGACTCCTTGAACTAGTGCAAGATGTGGAAGTTGATTGCACTTGTTCTTGCCAAAATGATATGAGTGAAGAATGTTGGCGGAGTCACCCTCAAGAACTCTCTAGTTCTTCTTCTTCGGGATCCACATCATCTTGATGGGAATCCTTGGAGTTGTAGTTGTACTAGATGAAGTAGAACTTGACGTAGTCTTGGGGACCCACTTGAACGAGGCTTTAGGTGCTTCTTCAAATGCATCAATCTCTTCTTGAAGCTTGTCCTTGCCTTTGTTCTTGTGGTCTTGTGGTGGAAGATCATCTTGAGCTTGTGTTCCCTTGAAGGAAGTAGGATCATACTTCTCTTTTTGAGGAACAAACTTCATCTTGGGGTATTGATCTTCTTCCCACTCAACTCCATTGGCATTGAACTTTCGTTCAAATCCAACACCTTGATTCTTCCGGTGCCTTCCTTGCTTGCGTACAATTTCCTAGAATTGCTTACTCCCGGCAAGGCTCTTATAAACACCTTTCTCTATAATTCCCTTCAATAAGCTATTTTCTTGCTCAAGTGTAACTTGGCTAAGAGAATCATTAGTGGAATCAAGAGAACTACTAGAAGCAACAATATTGGATTTGACATTATTATTGTTACTACCAGAGGAAGTATCTTTCTTGTACTTGTTACTAGACTTGACTTGAGGCATGTAAGTAGATAAGAGTAAACGCTTGGCAATGTAAGAAGAACTTTTCTTGCGAAGATCATCATGGATTGCTTTTAAGAACTCATGCTCTTGCTCAAGATTGAGCTTTTCAAAGCGTAACTTCTCATGAGATATACGCCGACGCCGCGAGATCCGGATCCAGCCGTCGACCAACGGAGACACCACCACTGGCCGGCCCCAGCCCCCGGGGGCGAACTTGCAAAGGCGAGGAGCGGCGCAGACCACCCCCCCCCAGAGCAGGGCACAGCACCACCGGGGGAGGAGGTCAAAGACCGTGCATCCTCCTCATCCGACACCAGGGCCCAAAAACGAGATCCAAGCAACGGCAGCGGAGAGGAGGGAGGGGAGAGCCCCACTTGAGGGGAGACAGGGGAGGAGAGAGGGAGAGCAACTGCACGCGGAGAGGAGGGCGACCGGACGCTGGCCACCGAGGAAGGGCGGGGAGCGGGCCTACCGAGGCGAGGAAGAGGGGAGGAAGGGAGGGGAGGAAGGGATGAAAGAGGAGCCATGGAAGGTTTGCGGTTGCATCTCCTGCTCCTGGTGTCTTGGGTTGTGCTCCTGATGGGGAGCTTGGAGGCTCTCAATCTCCTTCACCGTCTACGGTTGCGGCGGCTTCGTCGCCGGTGGCGGCGACGGCGGGGCCGGTGGTCGCTCCGTATAACCTAGATCCAGATCTCCGTGCGGTGTCCTCCGGACCGCGGGCCAGCTCTTCGTGTGGGCCTGTTGGGCCTGGCGGGGTGGTGTTGGCTAGTGGGCCTCCCTCCCCCCTCCGTCTCTTCTGTGGTCGATTTTCCCCCTCTCGTTTCTTTTGGCCCAGTTGGGCCCCCCGTCCGGCTACCGGCTCCTCATCCTCCTTCGGCCCATTTGGCGAGTCGGGCCCAGGTGGGCACGGCTTGCTCGGGCTATATATGGATCCCACGCGGTTCTTCCCCCCCCCCCCTGCTAGGGTTTCCTGCTTCCGCCTCTGATCTGCGCCGCTATCGTCTTCCCATCAGTCGCATCATTAGATCCCCCCCACCTCCACCCCTCCTTCTTCCTTTTGCTGCGGTGATCTCCATGGACAAATCTAGGGTTCTTCCGCAAGGCGCTCTGTAGCAGGCGGCACTGCGAGACTCCCCGCCTCATGGTGGATCTGGAGCTCGAGGCTTCGCTCCGCTCCAAGCTGGAGTCGGAGCAGGCGGCACGCGAGCAGGCGGCTCGTGCCCGCGAGGCCTGGGCTTCAGGTCCGGAGCGGGTGCAGCGCTCGGAGAGGGATGGTGCGACTGGATCCGGTCCGCAGGGCTCTGGATCTGGTCCTTCTCCTTCTCCTGTGCTGGATCCATGGGAGGCGGCGGTGGCCTCCGGCGGTGGGGTGTTTCGTCCTCGGCTTCCCTCCCTGTTCAGGGTGTGGGGCGTGGCTCGTCTGCCCCGTCTTGGCCCCTGCCTCCCCCGCCTCCTCGCTCGTTTGGGGCTTGATCTGGTTTTCGTCCGCCTCATCGGTCCTTCGCGGGGCCAGCGCGTCGGCCACCTGGTCCGGCCTCGGGGCGCCCCTTCCTCCGGGAATGGGGGATGGGATTGTTCCTCCTCCCTCGTCGCTTCAGCAACCCCGTCCCTCTCCTTCCTCCCACAAAGAACCCTTGGCGCCACCGCCCGCTTGCCCACAGCACGGGACTTCAGTCTCGCTGCACCAATCCCCCCTTCTGCTTGATATGTCGCTCTGATGGTCACCTCACGGTCAACTGCATGGATAGGCAGAAACCTCCCGTGGTCCTCCAGTTTGGTTTGGGACTCCCTGGCTGCTCCTTCTTCGCCTTTGATGGTGACCTTCCTGTTCGGGAGGTGGCACCTGCGCTGTCCAATGCGGCGATTGTCTCCGTGAAAGACCAAAAGATCTCGCCCCAAACTCTTTTGGAAGGGCTTTGCATTTGGGATGTGGCTGGATGGGACGGGCAAGTTGTGCAGATATCGGATTTTGATTTCCTTGTGGTGTTCCCCTGCAAAGAATGCTTGCGAATGATTGCATCCTGCACCAGCTTCACCTTGCCTCTCAACCAACTGGTGGTTTCTGTTAAAGCGGCTTCCTACAATGGTACCGCAGTTGGCCCTCTCTCTCAAGTGTGGGTGTTGATTGATGATTTGCCTGCTGGTCTGCGCTCGTCTGCTTTCCTCATGTCCTTTGAGGTTTTGATTGGGAAACCCATTGAGGTGGATGAGGATACTTTGAACAAGGTTGGTACTGCTAGGATGAAGGTTTGGTGCGTTGATCCTGAACGGGTGCATGGCTTTATTGATGTTTACCCATCTCCCAATGGTATTAGGCTGCGGGTGCGGGTGGAGGGGGCGGCGGCGGCTGTCCAAGCTCCACCTCCCCCCTCCTCCAGCTAATCCTTCGGATAAACATGACAAGGAGGGGGATGGATCTTTTGGTGGCCCTAATCAGAGCTTTGGGTCTAATCTCCGCTTCACTCAATCTGAATGGGATGGCCTGGCAGACTCTGAACGTGAGTTGTTTCAATCCCAAGCTCCTTTTGGTGATGCTCCTCGTGATGACTCGGTGATCCCCCCTGCTGCTCAGAATGCTCCAACTGCTGTCGCTGATCTGCCAAAGGTTCCGCCTTGCTCGGCTACCCCTGTGTCTGGTGCTTGCTCCAGTCTTCCTGCTCGTCCTCTCTCCCCCACCCGTTCGGGAATTGAAGATCTCCCTGTCTCTCCTACTCGTGATATGGTGGAATCCCAGCCCCCCTCGAAGAAGAAATCCTCAGTTCGCAAGTACTCGGCTAAGAGCCGGAACTCGTCGGGCTCGAAGCAATCCATGACGTGCGGCGTCTTGATCAAGATCTGGGCTCCATGTCCCGCTCGGGTCCCCATGTTGGCTCTCCTGCTGCGCTGTCTCCTGCTATCCGATCCCCGGTGTCCACGGCCCGCAAAGGTAGGCGGGTGGCGCATTCTGGTGGTTCGATCCTGGAAAGGGCGGAGAAGCGGGCTGCGGCAAAGGACCTCCCTCCCCTAGGTACCTCCCCAACCTCTTCTGTCGCTGTTTCTCCGGTTCGGGTGGTTTTACCTTCGATGTCTGATGATCATCTTTTAAACATTATGTCGGATGTGGGTGTGGTGGTTGATTCTTCTATTGGTTCTCCTAGTTTGCTTCTTGCCACTATTCGGGCTAATGAATTGTCTGAGGCAGCCATTGCGAAAGCCAAAGAGGCTGTTGCCTCGCGGGTCGCGGATGCTGGTTGTGTGGTGGGGGAGGCTTCGGGTGCTGGTAGTGGCCAGCCCCTTTCCTGCCTTTCCAAGAGGGGCACTAATAAATGTGCTAAATCCTACATGGCCCCCTGCAGGTCGAGCCTCCGTATCAAGAATCTTTCGTATAAATGAGGGCGTTATTCTGGAACATTCGGGGTTTCGGTACTAGGGGGCACCGTGACCAACTTAAAGATTTGGTTCGTTCTAATTCTATTGATTTTGTGGGGCTGGTTGAAACTTTTAAGGATTCCTTCTCCCCTAATGAGCTCTCTGCTATTGTGGGTATGGACAGATTTCATTGGCAATTTTTACCAGCTTCGGGCCACTCTGGTGGGATTCTGATTGGTTCTAATAAGGATATTTTTGATTTTGTTGCTTTTGACCATGGGTTTTTTGGGCCAGTGTTGTTCTTTCTCACAAATCTACTAATACCCTCTGTGAGTTTATCGTTGTTTATGGGCCTGCGGATCACTCTCTGTCGACCCTTTTCCTTAATGAACTCTCGATCAAGATTGAGTCCTGTAATTTACCGATGGTTATTGGGGGAGACTTTAATCTTCTGCGATGCCCTCTTGACAAGAATAATGATAATTTTTCTTGGTCTTTAGCCAATGCTTTTAATGACTTCATTAGTGCTAACGCCATCCGTGAGCTTCCTCGGGGGGGGGGGGGGAGCTCACTTTACTTGGTCTAACCATCAGGCTAATCCTATTAGATCCGTGCTTGATCGTGTCTTCCTATGTCCCAGGTGGGATTCCTTGTTCCCCAGGTCTTCTCTTATCGCAAAATGCATTGTCGGGTCTGACCATACCCCCTTGATTCTTGACGATGGTTCCATCTGCAATAGACCTCCGGCTAGATTTTAGTTTGATGCTTCATGGTTGTCGGTGGATGGCTTTGTTGATATGGTTGCAGCGAAGATTTCCCAATCCCTCTCTTCCAACCTCCGCTCGTTTCGGCCTCTGGATGACTGGCAGTCGTGCTCCTATGCCTTACGTAAATTTCTTAGAGGCTGGTCTCGTAACCGTGCGGCGGAGGATCATCGCACCAAAGCTTTCCTTGAAATCAGATCCTGGAGCTGGATCGTGCTGCTAATTCTACTGGGCTCTCTGACGATGGATGGGCCGTTCGGTATAATCTGGAGGCTGCTTTAATGCAGTTGCACCATCAGGCCGAGATTTACTGGCGCCAGAGGGGCACTCTTAATTGGACTCTTAAAAGGGACGCTCCTACAGCCTACTTTTTTGCGATTGCGAACGGTAGGCGTAGGCGCTGTGATATTAATAGCCTGATGATTAATGGTGTGCGTTCTACTGATCAGTCTGTTATTATGGCTCATGTGGTGGATTTCTTTTCTTCATTGTTAGGGGCTAAACCTCAATCGGGCTTGTCTATTTCCCCCCACCTTTGGAGTTCTGGTCTTAAAATCACCCCCGAGGAGAATGCCTCCTTGATGATTCCGCTCTCTTATCAGGAAATTTGGGATGTGGTTAACTCTGCTAATCCCAATGCTGCTTCCAGGCTAGACGGCTTTTCCATCCCTTTCTTTCGGAAATTTTGGCCCTAGTTGAAACAGTTGGTGTGTAACGTTATTCAGGGTTTCTGCCTTGGTACTGTCGATATCTCTCACCTGAATTACGCTGTAATATCCCTGATTCCTAAGGTCAAGGGTGCTGATGTTATTTCCCAATTTCGGCCTATTGCGTTGATTAACAACTTTGCCAAATTCCCATCTAAAGGCTTTGCAAATCGTTTGTCTCCGGTAGCTCATAGAGTTATTAGCCCCTATCAATCTGCTTTTATCAAAGGGCGTTTCATTCTTGACGGTATTCTTTCCCTACATGAGATTGTTCATGACCTTCTTGTGCGGAGAGCTAAAGCGATTATTCTTAAGTTAGACTTTGAAAAAGATTATGACTCGGTTAGTTCGCCATTCCTCAAGCAGGTCCTTCTTGCTAAAGGCTTCGACGGTGCTTATGTTCATCGTATCATGCAGTTGGTCTCGGGTGTCCATACTGCCGTTGCTGTTAATGGCGCTATTAGCAATTTCTTTGCGAATGGCAGGGGCCTTCGCCAAGCGGATCCGGCCTCCCCTGTTCTTTTTAACTTTGTGGCCGACGCCTTCTCTTGCATGCTCTCTAAGGCGGCCCGATGTGGGCACATCGCTCATGTGGTCTCCCATTTACTTCCGGAAGGTGTCTCCCATCTGCAATACGCGGATGATACAATCATCTTGGTGGAGTTGGATAATGCCTGTATTGCCAATCTGAAATTCATCTTGTTGTGTTTCGAAGCCGTTTCGGGTCTTAAGATCAATTTCGCCAAGAGTGAGGTTCTGGTGACGGGTGTGGATGGGGCGGAAGCCTTGCGGGTTGCCAGGCTCCTTAACTGCTCTTTAGGCTCTTTCCCATTCAAGTATTTAGGTCTTCCTATCTCTCCTAGTATGCTTCATGCGAATGATTTTGCTCCGGTGGTTGCTAAAGTGGGGAACAGGTTGCTCCCTTGGAGGGGTAGATATAATACCAATGCCGGCAAAGTGGCTCTAATTAATTCTTGCTTGTCCTCTCTCCCTATGTTCCTTATGGGCTTCTATCTTCTCACGAATGGCGTGCATGCTGGCTTCAACAAACATAGGGGTGCCTTCTACTGGAATTCCGCTGATAACAAAAGAAAGTATAGGCTGGTCAAGTGGCAACTTATGTGTAAGCCTAAAAACCTTGGGGGGTTAGGCATTATTAATACTCGGGTGATGAACATTTGTTTGCTTATCAAGTGGTGGTGGAAAATTATGACTGTGGGGGCCGAGTCGTTGTGGTTTTCGATTCTTAAGGCCAAATATTTTCCTCACTCCAACCCGCTGTTTGCTCCCGCACGGCGTGGTTCTCAGTTTTGGAAAGCCCTTGTTAAAGTTAGACCGATTTTTCTGGAGCATGTCAAGTTTTCTGTGGGTAATGGGTCGGCTCTTCGCTTTTGGTTGGATTGGTGGTCTGGGGATGCCCCCCTTGTCGTGAGCTTTCCGACTCTGTTTTCTTACTGTCCCAATCCGCAGATCTCCATCGCGGAGGTGGCTGCTAATAATTGGGATTTGGCTTTTCGTCGGGCCCTGTCTCCTGAAGAGTTGGAAGATTGGCAAAATCTCTCTGCCCTCTTCCCTGTGCTCTCGGAGTCGGCCGACTCGGTGATTTGGCCTCATTCGGCCTATGGTAAATTTTCGGTTAAGTCGTTGTATTCTAGACTCATTGGTGGTACACCTTCAGCTCGATTCTCTTGTGTTTGGAAATCCAAGGTTCCCCCTAAGATTAAGATTTTTCTCTGGCAAGCCTTCCGTGGTCGCCTACCTACTGCTGATCAGATCAAAAAACGCAATGGGCCAGCCTCGGAATTCTGTAACTTGTGTGGGGCCTTGGAAAACTCAGATCACATCTTTTTCAACTGTGTACTTGCCAAATCAGTTTGGTCCTGCGTCAGATCTTGGCTTCGGGTTTCCTGGAATCCCTCCTCTTTCTCTGATGTTAGAACCCTAGCCAAAGCCTTGGTCGGGGTCACCAAGAGGGTATTTTGGGTTGGCTTGGGAGCTTTATGTTGGGCTCTCTGGACCATTAGAAACAAATTTACTATTGAGCTTACCTTCCCATCTAAACCTGCTGATGTTCTTTTCAAAACATGTATATTCTTGCAGCAGTGGAGATCATTGACTAAGGAGACTGATCGGGACGCCCTGGACCTGCTCATCGACAAAATTCGGGCTTCGGCTTCTCAGATCTCCGGGACGAAAAACCCTGTCGTCTAAATCTGGTGTTGTAGTTTGCGGAGATTAGGTCTTTCTCCTTCCCCGGCTTGCGCGCAGTGTTTGGCAGTTGCCTGTATCTTGCATGCTTTGGCTTCTCTTAAACTTCTCTGTGTGTCTTTGTTATCCTGTGAACTTGTGGTATCCGTGATGCTGCCTTGTGGCTTTATTTATAAAGTCGGGCCTTGGCCTTTTCTCTAAAAAAAAACTTCTCAGGAGCCCTTAAAAGTTCTCGATGATCTTCGTAGATAGTTTCATGAGCTAACTTAAGAGAGTTTAATTATTTAGTTAGAAGTTCAATTTTCTCCTTATCATTGTCATTCATTTTATCTTGTTTAGCATGTTTAATTGACGTTTCATCATAGTATTCATCACTAGAGTTGTCAATAAGTAAATCATCATCCACAAGCAAGTCATCTTCATCACTATTGAAATCAACATACTCGGGATGTGTTACCTTTGGACCTTTGGCCATGAAGCATCTTCCAACACCTTCATTTGGTGAATCAAATATGTCGTAGGAGTTGGTTGACACAAGTGCTAGACCGGCAACACCTTCATCTTGAGTATATTCGGAGTCGGAGTGATAGCTTCTCTCGGAGTGATTGTCGGAGTCGGAGCCGGATACCCATTCACCAACATGAGCTTGATGTTGTCGTTTTGTGTAGCTCCTTGATGACTTGTCCTTCCTTTCTGAATCCTTGCTTCTCCGTGAGGGTCTTCGTTCATAACGATCATCTCTACTACTCCTCTCTCTTAGTGGTGATTCTTCTCTTTTGCTCCTTCTTCTTGGAGAGTCTTCTCTTCTTTTGTAGGGTGCCGTACACACATTGGACTAGTGTCCGGGTCTCCCACAATTATAGCAATTTCGCTCTCGACTAGAAGATCTCTTGTCATTGTAAGACCTTGATTTGGTGCTTCTTTCTTTGCTTCTACTCTTGTAGAATTTGTTGAAGTTCTTCACCATTAAGCTCAATTCTTCATTGAAGGTTTGCTTCTCATTTTATGATGTGGGGGCTTCACTTGAGGCTTTGTAAGCACCACTTGACTTGTTGTGAAGTTCCTCCTTATCCTTGAGTGACATCTCATGAGCAACAATTCTTCCAATGACTTCCGTTGGCTTGAGATCTTTGTAGTTTGGCATCATTTGAATCAATGTGCACACAGTATCATACTTTCCATCCAATGCTCTTAAGATCTTCTTGATGATGAATTTGTCGGTCATCTCTTCACTCCCTAAGCCGGCAATCTCATTTGTGATAAGAGCAAGCCTAGAGTACATTTCAGCGACACCTTCACCATCCTTCATTTTGAACTTGTCAAGCTGACTTTGGAGCACATCCAACTTGGATTCCTTGACGAACTCGGTACCTTCATGCATATCAATCAAAGTATCCCAAATTTCCTTTGCATTCTCAAGACGGCTGATTTTGTTGAATTCTTCGGGGCACAATCCGTTGAAGGTGATATCACAAGTTTGAGCGTTGCATTGCAGCATCTTCAATTCTTCCGCATTAGCTTCACGGTTCGGTTCTCTCCCATCGAAAAATTCACCTTGCAAGCCAATACAAATAATTGCCCAAACGACGGGATTTTGTCCAAGAATATGCATTTTCATCTTATGCTTCCAACTAGCAAAATTAGTACCATCAAAGTAAGAACCTCTACGGTGATAATTTCCCTCGCTAGACGCCATACTCTGCTAGGTTGTGAAACCAAGGCTATGACCATCAAAAGCTATGGAAATCAAAGCAAATGGAGACCAAGATCTGATACCACTTGTAGGACCTTGAAGTATGTCTAGAGGGGGGGGGGTGATTAGACTACTTGACCAATAAAAACTTAACCTTTTCCCAATTTTAGAGTTTGGCAGATTTTAGCTCCTTTAGGACAAGTCAAGCAATCATCACACAATTCAAGCAAGCATGCAAAGAGTATATAGGCAGCGGAAATTAAAGCATGCAACTTGCAAGAAAGTAAAGGGAAGGGTTTGGAGGATTAAAACGCAATTGGAGACACGGATGTTTTTGGCGTGGTTCCGATAGGTGGTGCTATCGTACATCCACGTTGATGGAGACTTCAACCCATGAAGGGTAATGGCTGCGCGAGTCCACGGAGGGCTCCACCCACGAAGGGTCCACGAAGAAGCAACCTTGTCTATCCCACCATGGCCGTCGCCCACGAAGGACTTGCCTCACTAGCGGTAGATCTTCACGAAGTAGGTGATCTCCTTGCCCTTACAAACTTGGTTCAACTCCACAATCTTGTCGGAGGCTCCCAAGTGACATCTAGCCAATCTAGGAGACACCACTCTCCAAGAAGTAACAAATGGTGCGTTGATGATGAACTCCTTGCTCTTGTGCTTCAAGTGATAGTCTCCCCAACACTCAACTCTCTCTCATAGGTTTTGGATCTGGTGGAAAGAAGATTTGAGTGGAAAGCAACTTGGGGAAGGCTAGAGATCAAGATTCATATGGTAGGAATGGAATATCTTGGCCTCAACACATGAGTAGGTGGTTCTCTCTTAGAAATGGTAAGTTGGAAGTGTAGGTTCGTTCTGATGGCTCTCTCCACGAATGAAGAGGAGGTGGAGGGGTATATATAGCCTCCACACAAAATCTAACCGTTACACACAATTTACCAAACTCGGTGGGACCGAAACGTTAAACTCGGTCGGACCGATTTAGTAAACCTAGTGACCGTTAGTGATTTTCGGTGGGACTGACATGCATCTGGGTGAGACCGATTCGGTTAGGGTTAGGGCATAACGTAATCTCGGTAAGACCGATTACACAAACTCGGTGAGACCGGTTTAGTAACAAGCTTTCCAGAGAGTTGGTCAGGTAAACTCGGTGGGACCGATTTGCTCTTTTCGGTGAGACCAAAATGTTACAAAAAGGAAACAGAGAGTTTACATTGCAATCTCGGTGGGACCGATCGCTCACTTCGGTTAGACCAAAACATTACAAAGGGAAACCGAGAGATTGCAACCCCATCTCGGTGAGACTGAGATCCCTATTGGTAAGACCGATTTTCTTAGGGTTTGTGGCAGTGGCTATGACTTTTGGAATTGGTGGCGCCGGATAAGAAGTTTCGGTGTGACCGATTTTGGCTTTGGGTATAGGTCATTTATGGATGTGGGAAAGTAGTTGACGGTTTTGGAGCATATCACTAAGCACATGAAGCAAGAGGCTCATTAAGCAACACCTCATCCCTCCTTGATAGTATTGGCATTTCCTATAGACTCAATGTGATCTTGGATCACTAAAATGTAAAATGAAGAGTCTTGAGCTTTTGAGCTTGAGCCAATCCTTTGTCCTTAGTATTTTGAGGGATCCACTTTCATCATCCATGCCATGCCATTCATTGAGCTTTCCTGAAATAATAGTCTTGGAATAGCATTAGCTCAGTGAGCTATATGTTGCTATTAATTACCAAAACCACCTAGGGATAGTTGCAGTTTCAGTTTCCTTGCTCCATTTTGGGAAAAAGTATGATGGTACAATCCCCGGGATCTGTGCTCAAAAGCAATCTGGCCTGTCACAATCTGGAGATTAACATCAAGGTAGTCATTTTCCTCGCTTCATTGATAGTCGTCGAGTCTCCCAAGATGGATATTATTTTGGGAATGAACTGGTTGACTCAAAATCAAGTATGCATCAAATGCGCAACCAGAGAAGTCTGATTGATTAGTCTGGACAGTTAGACTACATAGTTCTTTGCTCGAAGAAGCATACCCAAGAAAGAAATGGTCTTCACAGCTGTAGCGGAAGAATTGGATCTAATTCCTGTGGTCTGTGGGTTTCCAGACGTATTTCCTGAGGAATTACCAGGAATGCCGCTAGACCGAGAGCTTGAGTTTGCAATTGATCTTGTGACCTGAACCGCACCTATATAGAAGAAGTATTACTATATGTCATTGTCTGAGTTAGTGGAGCTGAAGAAACAACTTGATGATATGCTTCAGAAAAGATACATCCGCCCGAGCTCTTCACCATCGGGATCACCCCAATATTCGTGGACAAGAAAGACGGCAGTCTCCGAATGTGCGTGGATTACAGTCAGTTGAATGATGTCACTATCAAGAACAAATATCCACTTTTGAGGATTGATTATTTGTTCGATCAACTCAATGGGGCAAAAGTATTCTCCAAGATTGCGGATACCACCAGCTCAAGATCAAGAAGGAAGATATTCATAAGACCGCGTTCACCACTCGATACGGTCTTTACGAATATACGGTCATGTCATTCGGCCTCACCAACGCCCCCGCCTTCTTCATGCATATGACGGATAAGGTATTAATGGACGTCTTGGATAAATTTGTGGTGGTCTTCATTATTGACATCCTCATATACTCACAGAGTGAAGAAGAGGACAAGGAATATCTCAGATCAGTCTTACAGAGACTCCGTGACCATCAGCTCTATGCAAAATTCAGAAAATGTGAATTTTGGCTCAAACAAGTCGTATTTTTGGGACATGTTCTATCAATAGATGGCATAGCCGTGGATCCAAGCAAAGTGAAGGACGTGCTCGAGTGTACATCACCCACAACGACGACTGAGATCCGAAGTTTTCTTGGATTAGCTGGGTATTATTGCCGCTTGATCGAAGGATTTTCTAAGATTGCCAAGACGATGACAGAACTACTCAAGAAAGATAAGAAATTTTTATGGTCTGAGGACTGTGAGAAAAGCTTTAATGAGTTAAAGACTAGGCTGACGTCCGCACCTGTGTTAACCCTTCCAGACATCTACCACAATTTTGATCTATACTATGACGCATCCAGGAGAGGTATTGGATGTGTACGCATGCAAGATGGTAAGGTTGTAGCATACACAACAGTGACAGCTATGACCTTACGAAGGAAACTATCCAACACATGACTTGGAGTTGGCAGCAGTAGTGCACGCATTAAAAATTTGGAGGCACTACCTCATTGGAAAAAGATGTCAGATATTTACCGACCGCAAGAGTCTCAAGTATATATTCACCCTACCGGACTTAAACCTCCGACAGCAAAGATGGCTCGAATTGGTCAAGGATTATGATCATGGAATAAATTACCATCCCGGCAAACCCAACATGGTTGTTGATGCCATCAGCCGCAAGCCCACCAACCTGAATGCTTTAATGGAGTCCTTGCCTCTCGAACTCCAAGAAGAGATCGCTTAGCTCAATCTGGTTATTGTCAAGGCTGACCTTTTCAATATATTGGAAGTCACCCCTACCCTCGAAGAAGAAATCCGCATGGCCCAACAAGATGACTCAGTCCTGCAACACCATGTCAAGCGTATGGAAGAAGGCAAGACCCAGTATTTCTCTAAGGATGGGCAAGGTACTCTAAGATTTCGAGGACGGATTTGCATACCTGAGCTAGCACACCTGAGAAAGAAGATCTTGATGAAAGCTCATGAGTCTTCATACTCGATCCATCCAGGAGGTACCAAGATGTACGAGGAACTCCGTCAGGCATTTTGGTGGGAGGGAATGAAGAAGGACATTTCCTATTTTGCCGCATGCTGGGATATATGCAACAAAGTAAATGCGGAACATCATAAACCCGCGGGACTTCTTCAACCTTTGCCCGTTCTGCAATGGAAATGGCACGATGTATGCATGGATTTCGTCACTGATCTACCAAGAACTCACCAAGGCAATGATGCGGTATGGGTTGTGGTGGACATGATAACCAAGGTAGCTCACTTCATTCCCATGCGAACAACCTACCAAGCCGATCAACTCGCACAGTTAAACTTGTCCAGAATAGTCAGTTTGCTTGGAGTGCCAAGAACTATCACTTCCAACCACGGGTCTCTGTTCACCTCAACATTCTGGTGACGTCTCCATCAAGCCTTGGGGACCGCACTCAAGTACAACACAACCTATCACCCTCAGAAAGATGGGCAAACCGAGCGAGTAAATCAAATACTCGAAGACATGCTTCGAGCATGTGATTTGGCCCAAGGACCCAAGTGGGAAGATTGTATACCTTATGCCGAGTTCTCCTACAACAACAGTTTCGAGACCAGCCTCAAGATGTCACCATTTGAAGCTCTGTATGGTCGTAAGTGCCGCACTCCACTAAACTGGTCTTAAACCAGAGATAGCTGCATTTTCGGGGCCGACTTAATGATAGAGGTTGAAAAGCAAATCAAAGAAATTCATGATAGACTGCAATTGGCTAAGTCCCGACAAAAGAGATACTATGATCCAAAACACAAACCGATCAGTTTTGAACTCGGAGAATATGTGTACCTCAGAGTCACCCCCATGAAAGTAGTTAAAAGGTTCCAGACTTGAGGAAAGCTTGCACCCAGGTATATTGGTTTGTTCCCAGTTATGTCAAGAGTTGGTACAATGGCTTATTAGTTGGAACTACCCTCAGAATTGTCAGAAGTGCACAGTGTGTTCCACGTCTCACAATTGAGAAGGTGTATCTTGCCACCCGAGAAAAGGACTAATATGGCAGAGATAGAGCCTTCTAAGGATTTAACCTATCAGGAGAAATTGTTCCGAATATTGTATGAGATCGATAGAGTCATCCGCAGTAAGGCAATCAAATTTTATAAGGTATAGTGGGAGCATCATACTGAGCAAGAAGCAACATGGGAAAGAGATGACTTTTAATGGGCAGCTTATCCAGAATTGTTTCCCGAGCAACTGAATCTCAAGGAAGAGATTCATCCTAAGTGGGGGAGGTTTGTGACACCCTGGTTTTGCCCTCCTTTTTCTTGAATTCTTTGCCATTTGATTTGAATTTGAGGTTTTGAATCAACTTAGTTGGACTTAACCACTTGGGCATGTCCTTGATTTTCACCCAAGTGACTCACCTCTCTCACACACACATCATTTCCTCTTTGGATTTTCTCAAAATGGCCATAGGAATATTTTTCATAAATGAGAATATTCATTTCTCTCTCAAATTATCACTTCAGCAACATATGCTCTAAAGCAACCCTCATTTTTCTTGGCCATAAAATTCTGAGAAAATTCCTGAATATTCTTTGGACCTTGCCACACCTCCCTGTTCAAATATTCTTTATAGTTCTTTGGAATATTTTTGCTACAGAAAATGTTTTTTGTTCTGGCCAGAAAATGCACTTTACAAAGGAAGTGTATTTTTCCTAGATCCAATGAAGCTGAAAATTTTAGGGCGTCATTACCCTCCTAAGAAAGCATTAACCTCCAAAGATCAGCCTTAAAACCCTGGTAAATCTCTCTTAGTTAACCTCACAAGTTTCTGTCCAGAAACTTGCCAAGTTGATACACTCACGCACAACTCACCTGTGGCAAACTCAAACACTCGGAGCAACCCAAACCATCAAGGACTACATGCCAGACATGAATTCAATGCACGACGTGGCTCTATGCTAGAGTTCACATGGTGACCACGTGTGTGCACCATGCCAACCTTTTAGTCGACGCGCTCCTGTTTCGTTCATGCTCGCTTCCCAGCTCGCCGTGCTTACCAAACCACGCACAATCACCGTGTTGATGCACTTAACTCTGCCCTGGCGCTCGCCGACGCTGGAGTTCGCCGCAAAGAGGATGGGCACGACGCGACCAAGCGTACAGTGCGCTCGTGCCCCTGCTCTTGTCACCACAAGCCTCCTGTGCTCGTCCTCGCTCGCCCACAGTGGCCGCGTGAGACATGGATGTTTCTCCCCCTCCCGCTGACGCCGTTCGTCATCGGGTGCCTTCTCCAGAGAACTCTGGTAGAGCACCGAGCCCCCTCCTCACTCGCTTATATATAGGACCCCTCCCTAGCCTCTCCGAGCATCGCTTCTTACTCCCACACTTGCCACGACCCCGTAGATAGACACAGCTCGGCTGGGCAGGCCTCTTTTTGCAATTCCCGACCGAAGTTCGCCGGCGATCCACTCCGCTGTTCCCCACCTCTCCAGAGCCTCTCAAGCTCAACCAGCTTCTCTAGCGTGTCCCCGGTGATCCTCTGGTGCGTGCTGGTGCAGTTGGAGCCCATGGAGTCATCGTATCGCATTGTCTTCTTCCTCTCCGATGAACACCGACCGCGGCCGCGACTGGAGAAGAAGATTCTGAGCCCATTCGTCCATCCCTAGCGACAGTTTGGGTATGTACAGACTCCTTGAGGTCTTGCGCATACACCCTCTCAATCCACAGCGGCGGACGGCCTCTCCTCGCCAGAAAAACACTGGCGCATCGCCGCCTCTCCTCTGTTTCTCCCTTCCTCTCTCTAAACCTGAAAGTGGGGGCCCAGTATCAGCCTCTCAGCCGCGCCCAAAGCGGTATAAGTGGTGGCGCCCCGCTGAAATACACTGTGGGGACCCCGATTCATAAGTCGTGATCACCGAATGCACGTGTACAGTGATCCCAGAGATTAATGCTCACTGAACACACCGAAGCTGAATAACAAGAGTCTTACATCCATACATACCGTCTTACACAAATTATGACCATTATGGTCAAGTCTTACATTGATAAAGCCTTAAGGGCTGAACATCAAATGAAACACAAGCAGCGGAAATCTTCGTCGATAATAGAACCCATGCCATCTGCCTTAACCCTACAGGCATTCTGACTGGGAAACGTCCTAGTTCGCATGTTCGTCTCCAAAGAACTCTTCTTTGAACTCCGGTTCTTCCAAGCCTGGTCAATTAAATAACCAGTGGCAAGCCAATGAGTACTTTGAATGTACTCGCAAGCAACCCATGTTTTGGTTCAAGATACAACAATGCATGATATGGGTATATTTTTGCGGAAAGCTAGTTTTGAGTGCAATGACATGTTCAACAACTTGTAAGACATGCATCAAGTAACCATGAGGACATGTTACAGATATCAACATAAATAGAGTGGGCACCAACCCAACATAAATAGAGTGGGCACCAACCCATCTCAATCATGTCAAGTCCCTTGACTTGACCCAAGTAGTTTTATCACACACACACACGGTTGAAAACTCTGGACGTAGTTTAAGCAGCACCGCCCAACTGTCCTTGACCGTGGACACGGCTATTCGAATAGTTTTACACTCTGCAGAGGTTGCACACTATACCCACAAGATCCGGGGAACTTCCGTGTCATCCATGACCCGCGGTACCTCAAGTACCCGGGGTAAGCACCCGATCACTACCTTTCCCTAGACGACACTAACATGGAGTCCACTCGATTGGTAGTAACCCCCGTGCCTAATCATTTCACATCATAAAGTTGTGGAGCCTCGCTCCCATATTCATCACATACCACAAGCACGGGGTACCAACGGTGTGTCCGGTGCCCCATAAAAATGTTCTTGGCCGCCCTACCTGGCACGACCCCATCCCGAGAGAGAGCACCAACTCTCCCCCGTCAATAGTAATGCGGGCTCCAAGCTAGTATCGGTCTAGGTAATCAATAATGCCCTTCCCCATATAAGGGTAGAGTGGTTGCGCATGTAAGGTTGGGACAGTCGACAAATCTTAAATCTAATCCGTTTTTGAAAACAACACGCACTTGCCTCGGTACACCACTTCGTCATCAAGTGGTTACCTATTTCATCATCTCCCTCGGGCATAAGTGGCACCCGACGGGGTTTTCAAAAAAAAGTCTTTTGAAAATACTTTGCCTCCTTCACCATGCATATACCCGTCCCTTTTTGCGTAGCACTACCTTAGCACCCTATCTACTCCCACTGGCATGACCCTCATAAGAAGGTAGGGTCATGCACAATGCAAGTGTCAACGAGGAATTAACAGTGGCAAACCATCAACGTGGGTACCACCTCATCATGACTCCGATGCAACAACAATAAGGTACTATATGTATAAAAAGGTTTCATAGACATGGTCAAAGGGCTGCTTGCCTGGCTCAACAAAGTCTTCTGGGTCTTCAAAGTCTTCTGGTCCAACTCCTTCGTCAACAACGCAATCTATCGTCGCAAAATAATAACGAGAAAAATAAGGCAATAATAGAAACAGAAAAGTCAAAGTGCTCAGAAAAATGTCAACTTGATTTTGTAAAATACTAGGGTGAAAACTAAGAAGGGGAAAATTCCTAGTTTGGGATTTGGTGTAGCAGAATGGGAGAAATGGATTTTCAAAGATGGATTTAAATGCTCAAATTTGAATTTAAATTTGAACTATCTGTAAAAGTTTGATGGATACTTATGAAAGTTACACCAATGAATAGGTGGGATTTTAGAAGAATTTAGGAGTTGGAATTATTGCATTTGGATTATTATTTAATCTGTGGAATTTTGGAAAAAGTGATGAAAGTTAAAAGAAAAAGAACCTTGTGCTGCCGGGCCGTAACAGCCCAGGAGCGCGGCCCACCCAAAGCCGGCCCAATGAGCCAACAAGACAGCCTTGTGTAGGCTACCACCCATTTCAAACCCGACGGGGCCCTTGGTCGAGAGAGAGAGGGGCGGGAATGAGGGAGAGGATGAGGCGGGGCCCACTGTCATCACTAACCCGTGGACAGGGGGGTCGCGGTGCTCACCGGCGATGATGTAGGCGACGGCGAGCTGCGGCGAGTCTTGAGGATGGCTTCAAGGGGCGCCGACGTCGGTGGGTGGTGGACTTGGCGGTGGGGTGCTGGTTCGTCGGCGACGAGGTTCACAAGGAGAAGCTTCCGGAGGGTAGCTCCGGCCGCTTCAGCAGCTCTGAGTGGGGAAGCGAGGGAAAAGGGTCGAGGGATCAGGGGTTCAGATCGAGGCAAAGGAGGAGCGGGGAGGCTTATACCTCGCGAACTCCGTGAGCCGACGCAGTGGAGCTCGAGCTCGATCTCGAGCTCGGGCGGCTTTGGAGGCAAGCTGGAGGTGCAGGGGAGGTTTTGGGGTGTGAGAGGCGAGTGGTGGCTAGAGGAGGGCTCGGGAGGCCTTTTATAGGAGAATGGCGAGGTCCGAGACCCGTGCGCGGAGAGCCTCTGCTTTCGCCACGAGGCTCGGGAGGAGCTGGCGCCGTGTCTAGGGCGTTCGTGGGCGTCGACTATGCCTAGGGAAGAAGAGAGAAGGAGTGGGGAGGGTCGAGGGGTGTGTGGCGTGTGAGCAGCGCCATTGGCGCGCCTTCAGGCGGCTCTGTTTGATAGCTGGAGGCGCGGGGAGGAGGAGAGAGGAGGGGACAGCATCGTGGCGTGTCGTGGGCGTCGAGGTGCATCGGTGGCGCGAGGAAGGCCCGAGGTGGCCGGAGCCGTTAGGCGGAAGGCGGCTACAAAGATCTTGAGGCGATCAGATGGCGCTCAGAGCGCCCAAATGGCTGCCATGGCATTGTTTATGCCCTGGGGACGCGGCCAACCATGTCCAGTAGTGCCAGGGGGTAGTAAAGAAGGAGGGGGAGGCATTGGATGCCCTGGTAAGCCAGTGGAGTGAGGAGGGAAGAAGAAGAAAGGTGAAAAGGGGCTGACCAGAGAGGGAAAGAGGGATTTTACCCATTCAATAAGTGAGCTATGGACTTGCCATTGTTACAGGAGGTGAAAGAGGGTCTAGGAGGAGCTGTGGTAAAAATTTGAGCTCTGCAAGAATAGTGAAAGTGGTCAAAACAGTGGTTTTTGCAAAATGTCAGAAGGTGTTTGATGCTTGTTTGGTTGAGGAAATAAACTCCAAATGCCATGAGACTCCACAGGGTGAAATGACTCACATAAATATAGCCTTCCACCAATTTGGAGATTATTTGGGCAAAGTTGCCAATGCAACTTTTGTAAACCCTAGGAATGGGCAGAAATAAACTTGGGTAGATCAAGTGAGCAAATCACTTCTCCTTGATGCACCACTTGGTGTAGTGGCCTCATTTGGTCATGTGAACATGCTCACAAAAGTTGGGGTCAAGGGGAGAAAATTGGTAGTACAAACTTGATCAAATTTGATTCTGGTCAGAGAGGGTTTTGGGGCCTTTTGGTGAACCAAAATGACTTTGATTGACATGAGGCTTTGCAAGATCATCACAATATGCATTTGTGACTTGCTGGATTTTTCTTGGATTTTTGTGAAAATATTTCCTGTAGAAATATTTCATATCCTTGAAATGGGCAGAAATGGTTTTGGGAGGTTTTGTCCAATATTTTGATCATAACCATATGTTGAAACTCTTATATATGGAAAATATATGTCCTTGAGTTTCCTGATTTTTGTCAAATATTTTTGAAATAATAAAATAATTTTTCCTATTAAAGACCATTTCGGCCTTAAGAAAAAGCTTTTAAATAAAATAGAAAAATAGCTTTTAAAATTATACTTTTGTGGTTTCTGGGTATCCTATATCTAATAGGTTTCAAATATACCTTTTGAAAGATTTTCACACCTCAAATCAAGTACTTGCAGTGCAAATCTTAATTCAAGGGTTTTTGGAAAGCTAATTTTAGAAAATACTTTGTGGCCAAATTATTTTTGTAAGAAAATACTATATTGGTCTACACACATGGCATGATCATTGGACAGAAGTTTGGGGCAAGCAGATGAAGTATAGAAGGTGGAGTAGTTGACTATTAAGAGCACTTGAAAAACCACATAGAGAAAACCAACTCCAAATAAAAGCCAAATAAAGCAAAAGTTTTTGTTGAACCAAATTTTCATGCTTTTATAATGCAAATGAAGTGTTACAAAATGCAGGGTGTGACTGACCTACCCCCCTTACAAGAATCTCGTCCCCAAGATTCCTAAACTAGGCTTTAAAGAGATACGGAAACTCGGTTCTAAGGTAGTCTTCACGCTCCCAAGTTATACCTTGAGTGGTTGCTCCTTTGGACCTTGAAATATTTGATGGTGCGGCTTCGAGTGTGTCGCTCAGCCTCATCCAGAATGCAGATGGGTCTTTCATGGTAAGTCAAATCAGGCTGAAGGTCAATGGCTTGGTGATTGACGTCCTTGTAAAGACCAGGCTTGTCTGGAACTTGGAGACACTTCCGGAGTTGCGACACGTGGAATACATTGTGCACATCGGATAGTTCAGGTGGCAGTTCCAACTGGTAAGCCACTTCTCCTCGTTGTGCGGTGATCTCGAAGGGACCAATAAACCTTGGTGCGAGCTTTCCCTTAACGTGGAAACGCTTCGTTCCCTTAAGAGGAGTTACTCGCAGGTATACATGGTCTCCGACTTGGAAGTCTACTAGTCGGCGACGAGCGTCAGCATAGCTCTTCTGCCTTGACTTGGCGGTCTTCAAACGCTCTCTGACAAGCTGGATTTGCTCTTCTGCTTCACGGAGGATATTGGGCCCAAAGACAAGTCCTTCTCCGGTCTCCGACCAATTGAGGGGTGTGCGGCACTTTCGTCCATATAACACCTCAAATGGAGCCATCTGAAGGCTTGACTGATAACTGTTGTTGTAGGAGAACTCGGCAAAAGGGACGCAATCTTCCCACTTAGCTCCATATGCTAAGACAAAGGCTCGGAGCATGTCTTGAGTATCGATTCACTAGTTACATCGACCTCCGGTGCTGTGGGTGGAAGCGATCTTTGAAGGACAACTTGGTCCCCATGGCCTCTTGGAACTTCTTCCAGAACCTTGAGGTAAAATGGGTTCCTCGATCAGACACAATCTCCTTGGGGACACCATGAAGGCTTACGATTCTATTGATGTATAGAGTTGCTAGCTGGTCACCACTATAGGTAGTCTTAACAGGAATGAAGTGGGCTACTTTGGTCAAATGATCGACTATGACCCAGATGGAGTCATGTCCCTTGTTTGACCTAGGTAAACCAGTGATGAAGTCCATTCCGACTTTATCCCATTTCCACTCGGGAACCTTGAGTGGTTGGAGCAATCCAGCGGGTCGCTGATATTCAGCCTTGACTCTTTGGCACACATCACACTTCGCAACATAGGTGGCAATCTCCCTTTTCATCCCGTGCCACCAAAATCTTTCCTTCAGGTCTTGATACATCTTGGTTCCTCCAGGGTGGATGGAATACGGGGTGTCATGAGCTTCTTGCAAGATCAGATTCTTGAGCTCAACCTTGTTGGGCACGCAGATGCGATTCCCAAACCACACAATTCCTTGCTCATCCTCTGAGAATCCTGGGGCCTTGCCTGCCTTGATCTTCCTCTTGATGCCTTCAATAGATTCGTGTCCCTTCTGAGCTTCCTTAATATCATCCACCAGGGTAGGCTTGACTTCAAGGTTGGCTAAGAATCCTGGTGCAACTAGTTCCAACCCGAAGCTTTCAAGTTCCTAATACAGGGCGGGTAGCTTGTCCTTAAGCATAGCATTCAAGGAACAAGCCTTCCTGCTTAATGCATCTGCTACCACATTAGCCTTCCTGTGGTGGTATTGAACACTGAGGTCATAATCCTTGATCAACTCTAGCCATCTTCTTTGCCTCATGTTCAATTCCTTTTGAGTGAAAATATACTTCAGACTCTTGTGATCTGTGTAAATCTCACATCGCTTCCCTAGGAGGTAATGTCGCCATGTCTTCAGGGCATGAACCACTGCTGCTAGCTCAAGGTCATGAGTAGCATAGTTCTCTTCATGAGGCCATAGTTGCCTTGAAAGGTAAGCTACGACTCTGCCTTCTTGCATCAGAACACCTCCCAGTCCTATTCTTGATGCATCACAATATATCACAAACTCCTTGTGTATATCTGGTGTGGCCAGAACTGGGGCGGTGGTCAGTCTCTTCTTCAGCTCCTGGAAGCTCTCTTCACATTTCGGCGTCCATTCAAACTTCTTGTCCTTCTTCAAGAGCTGAGTCATGGGTCGGGCAATGCTTGAGAATCCTTCAACGAACTTGCGGTAATATCCCGCGAGTCCGAGGAAGCTTCTGACTTCCTTGACATTGTTTGGGGATTGCCATTCAGTCACGGCTGCAGTCTTAGCGGGATCGACTGACAATCCTTCTTCGGTCAAAACGTGACCCAAGAACCCGACTTCACGCAGCCAAAATTCACACTTGCTGAACTTGGCATACATTTGGTGCTCTCGAAGCTTGTTTAGCACCATCCTCAAGTGTTGCTCGTGCTCTTCTTCCGTCTTCGAGAAGACAAGAATGTCATCAATGAAGACAACAACAAACTTGTCCAAATATTCCATGAAGACCTTATTCATGAGATACATGAAGTAAGCTGGGGCATTGCTCAATCCAAAGGACATGACCGTGCACTCATACAGGCCATATCTGGTTACAAATGCCATCTTCGGAATATCTTGGGGTCTGATCTTCAGCTGGTAATACCCAGATCTGAGGTCAATCTTGGAGAACACCTTGGCCCCGTTGAGTTGATCAAACAGATCTTCAATCTTGGGAAGTGGATACTTGTTCTTGATTGTAACTTCATTGAGGGAGCGGTAGTCAATGCACAAGCGGATGGTACCGTCCTTCTTTGCCACAAACAGAACAGGCGATCCCCAAGGGGAGGCACTAGGGCGGATAAATCCCTTCCTCAACTGCTCTTCCAGTTACTTCTTCAACTCTGCTAACTCCTCTGATCCCATTCTATAAGGCTTCTTATAGATGGGTCCTGCTCCGGGCATGAGCTCAATGATGAACTCAATGTCTCGGTCAGGAGGCATTCCCGGTAGCTCATCAGGAAAAACATTGGGGTATTCGCATACTACCGGCACTTGCTCCAACCCAACTTCGGTCAGACAATTGACTTGGTTGGCTTGAGCAGGGGAGGGGTTGGAGGCAAATTTAACTTCGACTCCTTGGTCATTGGTCACTGTGACAGTCCGGTTGGCGCAATCTATCAAGCCTTGGTGCTTGATGAGCCAATTCATTCCTAAGATCACATCCAAGCCTTGCGATCTTAAGATGATAAGATCTGCTAAGAAGTCTACCCCATTAATGACAATCCCGACTCCTCTACATCCTGTCTTGGCTCTCATCTCGGCTCCGGGGGTTTGTACCACCATAGGGTTATGCAGGAGTGTAGGTGTCATGCCACTTTTTAATGCAAACTTTTGGGTGACAAATGAATGTGTGGCTCCAGAATCAAACAAGACGATTCTTGGTGCAGAAATTGACATGAACGCATTACAAAGACGACGTCCGGGTCTTCCTGGGCTTCTTCTGCAGTGACATGATTCACACGACCCTTGCCGCTGTCGGGCAGGTTGCGGGGAGCTTGGTTCCTTGGTGGCATTCCACGGCCTTGTCCTGGGTTCTGCGCATCGGGGCGCGGGGCGTTGGGCTTCTTGTTGGGGCAATTCTTGGAGTAATGCCTTGGCTGTCCACATCCAAAGCAAGTGACTTGGTTGGGGTTGCCGCTCCTACCAGCATTGTTATTGGGGTTGTTGTAAGCTGGCCTGGGGTTGGCATACTGCTGAGGTGGATAGTTGGTGCGGGGTGTAGGAGCCCTTGGCTGCTGATAGGTTGGCTTGACCGGGGCTGGCTGCCACGGGCGAGGCTTCTGGTTGCTGGAGCTACCCTTGCTGATCATCTTGCGCTTACGGGTATCATCCAAAGCACGTCGCTTGTCCTCAAGCATGAGTGCCTTGTTCACCAGATCAGGAAAGGTCGAGGCGATCGCACACAACAAGCGAAATCCGCAGAGTCTGGTTAAGGCCTTCCATGAAGCGTTCCTTTTGGCAAGCATCGGTCTTGACATCCTCGGGGCATACCTTGAGAGAACAACGAACTTCGCATGTACTCCTTGGCGGTGCTACTTCCTTGCTTGAGGGCTCGGAACTCGCGCTTCGATGGCGATGATTCGGAAGGAATGTGGGCCTTGCGAATTCTGCCTTGAAGTCATTCCAAGTGATGTTTTGCTCAGCATGCATGGCCTTGAATCCATCCCACCAAGCTCTGGCAGTTCCCGAGAGCGATTGGGCGGCATATGCCACCCTCTCACGGTCTTGATGCAGCCGACTAGGTCAACAAGTCCTCAATGGTGCGGACCCGATCGTGCGCATCCGAGGGTTCAGCAGTCTCGATGAAGGTGGGTGGTGCATGCTTCTTGAACTCCACCAACGCGGACCGTCCATTGCCGTGTCCCGCCGGCTGGCGATTGACAGCTTGAGCAATCACCTGAAGGGCTGCAGTGTTGGCTTGGCGTTCCTCTCGGAAGGCTTGGAGAAGCTGAGCCATGTCCATAATTGGAGGAGGTGGTGGGGGTGGAGTCTGTCCTTGGGCTTGGTCCTGGCTGACTCACCTTGAAGAACCTCCGGCTTCTTCTTCTTGGGTAGAGGTACCAAGACGTGTTACAACAGGCATCCTGTTGGAGTGGTCAAGGTTTCATGATTGGGGAAAGATGGGGAAAGCAACATAGATGGGATGCCTAGTAAGGGGGTTGGTATGACACTAATTGTTTTCATGCAAGGGCCAAAAGGGCCAAACACATTCATTAAAATCCAAATGGGTGATGTAGTCGTTTACAAGTTCCCGAAGGAGACACGACGTCCATCAAACACATCAAAAGTAAACACAACACTACATGGTTTCATATGAACCATTACATGGATTCGACTTCGCATAGGGGTACACGACCTATCCTACCGTAGGGTTACTAACGGGCATATCCAAGTTGTGAATGATGCCTAAGTGGTGGAATGCTCGGTCGCGTAGTTCGGCTCTTCTGGGTCTTCCTCCTCATCATCAGTAGCACGGCTTCCTTCATTGCTTGAAGGGGTGGGGGAGTGGAGGAGCTCAACACGGCGTTGCTTTCTTTGGTGGGGTGAAGAGCTTGCGGTAATCCCTTGCGCTCATGCGGTGTTGCTGTGGTGGTTCTCCATGCTTTGGGGGTCTTCCGCCTCTGTATGCGATTGCGGGTTGTCCAGGGGGAGCACCTTCCTTCTTGATCCTATCCGTCTTCTCTTGGGCTTGGCGAAGATGTGCCTTGGTCTCATGAAGCTTCTTTCGGAGTTCCGTTGATTCCGTGGCCAAGTGTTGTGCCAAACTATCGGCACAAAGGCTGAAGTAGGTCTGGAATCGTAGTGGAAGTCCTTCTTCTAATGGTGGAGCTGGTGCACTGCTCTCATCCTCTCCTTCCTTTCGATAAGGCAATAAGCGGGTTGCCAACTCGTCTGCCATCTCTGGAAGAAGGTCTCGGAGGCGGGTGAGTGCCTTGAGGGTTGCCGTCTCGACGGCAAGAACTAGTGTTGCCATCTGGGGTCCCTCGAAGAACCAGCTTGTTGGAGAGTCATTGGTCTTCACGATCACTTCCACATGATACTCCCTCTCGGTGTCATTGATCCAATGCTCATGGTAGGTGAAAATGGGGGCTCGGTGGTATTGGCACTTCTTGAGGCTATCCTCGAGAAGCACGGGAAATCCGGTGGTCAGGAAGTCTTCGGGTACGGCAGCCATCTACAAAGGTTGAATGGGAGAGGTCAATAAGGGAAATGCATCTTGGGTGGGGTAAGCTTCAGAAAAGAAGAGAGGTTTAGATGGTCTCAAGTTTAACTAACGTCCATGCTAACTAAGGCTTCCTACAGTCAGGATGGCTCTGATACCAGCTCTGTGGGGACCCCGACTCATAAGTCGTGATCACCGAATGCACTTGTCTGATGATCCCGAGATCAATGCTCACTTGAACACACGTAAGCTGAATAACAAGAGTCTTACATCCATACATACCGTCTTACACAAATTATGACCATTATGGTCAAGTCTTACATTGATAAAGCCTTAAGGGCTGAACATCAAATGAAACACAAGCAGCGGAAATCTTTGTCGATAATAGAACCCATGCCATCTGCCTTAACCCTACAGGCATTCTGACTGGGAAACGTCCTAGTTCGCATGTTCGTCTCCCAAGAACTCTTCTTCGAACTCCGGTTCTTCCAAGCCTGGTCAATTAAATAACCAGTGGCAAGCCAATGAGTACTTTGAATGTACTCGCAAGCAACCCATGTTTTGGTTCAAGATACAACAATGCATGATATGGGTATATTTTTGTGGAAAGCTAGTTTTGAGTGCAATGACATGTTCAACAACTTGTAAGACATGCATCAAGTAACCATGAGGACATGTTACAGATATCAACATAAATAGAATGGGCACCAACCCAACAGAAATAGAGTGGGCACCAATCCATCTCAATCATGTCAAGTCCCTTGACTTGACCCAAGTAGTTTTATCACACACACACACACGGTTGAAAACTCGGGCGTAGTTTAAGCAAAGACCGCCTAAACTGTCCTTGACCGTGGACACGGCTATTCGAATAGTTTTACACTCTGCAGAGGTTGCACACTGTACCCACAAGATCCGGGGAACTTCCGTGTCATCCACGGCCCGCGGTACCTCAAGTACCCGGGGTAAGCACCCGATCACTACCTTTCCCTAGACGACACTAACATGGAGTCCACTCGATTGGTAGTAACCCCCGTGCCTAATCATTTCACATCATAAAGTTGTGGAGCCTCGCTCCCATATTCATCACATACCACAAGCACGGGGTACCAACGGTGTGTCCGGTGCCCCATAAAAATGTTCTTGGCCGCCCTACCTGGCACGACCCCGTCCAGAGAGAGAGCACCAACTCTCCCCCGTCACTAGTAATGCGGGCTCCAAGCTAGTATCGGTCTAGGTAATCAATAATGCCCTTCCCCATATAAGGGTAGAGTGGTTGCGCATGTAAGGTTGGGACAGTCGACAAATCTTAAATCTAATCCGTTTTCAAAAACAACACGCACTTGCCTCGGTACACCACTTCGTCATCAAGTGGTTACCTATTTCATCATCTCCCTCGGGCATAAGTGGCACCCGACGGGGTTTTCAAAAAAAGTCTTTTGAAAATACTTTGCCTCCTTTACCATGCATATACCCGTCCCTTTTTGTGTAGCACTACCTTAGCACCCTATCTACTCCCACCGGCATGACCCTCATAAGAAGGTAGGGTCATGCACAATGCAAGTGTCAACGAGGAATTAACGGTGGCAAACCATCAACGTGGGTACCACCTCATCATGACTCCGATGCAACAACAATAAGGTACTATATGTATAAAAAGGTTTCATAGACATGGTCAAAGGGCTGCTTGCCTGGCTCAACAAAGTCTTCTGGGTCTTCAAAGTCTTCTGGTCCAACTCCTTCGTCAACAACGCAATCTATAAATCGCAAAATAATAACGAGAAAAATAAGGCAATAATAGAAACAGAAAAGTCAAAGTGCTCAGAAAAATGTCAACTTGATTTTGTAAAATACTAGGGTGAAAACTAAGAAGGGGAAAATTCCTAGTTTGGGATTTGGTGTAGCGGAATGGGAGAAATGGATTTTCAAAGATGGATTTAAATGCTTAAATTTGAATTTAAATTTGAACTATACAGAAAAGTTCGATGGATACTTATGAAAGTTACACCAATGAATAGGTGGGATTTTTAGAAGAATTTAGGAGTTGGAATTATTGCATTTGGATTATTATGTAATCCTGTGGAATTTTTGGAAAAAGTGATGAAAGGAAAAGAAAAGAACCTTGTACTGTAGGGCGGAACAACCCAGGCAGCGGCCCGGCCGAGCCAACAAGATAGCTGCAGCATACCACCATTTCAAACTGACGCCGGGGCCCGCAGGTCGAGAGAGAGAGGGCGGGAATGAGGGAGAGGATGACAAGGGCCCCCTGTCATCACTAACCCGTGGGATGGAAGTCGCGATGCTCACCGGCGACGATCTGAGCGACGGCGAGCTCCGCGAGTCTTGAGGATGGCCGAGGGCGCCGACGCGTCGGTGGGTGGTGGACTTGGCGTGGGGTGCTGGTTCGCCCGGCGACAAGGTTGTGGCGGAGAAGCTGGAGGTGGTAGCTCCGGCCGTTTCAGCAGCTACAGAGAGGGGAAACGAGGGAAAAGGGTCGAGGATCAGGGGTTCGGATCGAGGCAAAGGAGGAGCGGGAGGCTTATACCTCGCGAACTCCAGTGAGCCGACGGCAGCAGAGCTCGAGCTCGAGCTCGAGCTCGGGCGGCTTTGGAGGCAAAGCTGGAGGTGCAGGGGAGGTTTTGGGGTGTGAGAGAGCGAGTGGTGGCTAGAGGAGGGCTCGGGGAGGCCTTTTTATAGGAGAATGGCGAGGTCCCGTAGACCCGTGCGCCGGAGAGCCTCTGCTCGTCGCCACAGGGCTCGGGAGGAGCTGGCGCCGTGTCTAGGGCATTCGTGGGCGTCGACTATGCCTAGGGGAAGAAGAGAGAAGGAGTGGGGAGGGGTCAGGGGTGCGCGCGTGTGAGCAGCACCATTGGCGCGCTCGGGCGGCTCTGTTTGATAGCGCAGAGGCGCGGGGGAGGAGGAGAGAGGAGGGGGACAGCGTCGTGGCGTGTCGTGGACGTCGAGGTGCATCGGCTGGCGCGAGGGGAAGGCCCGAGGTGGCCGGAGCCGTTGGGCAGAGGGCGGCTACTGATCTTGAGCAAGATCAGATGGCAGCTCGAGCGCCAAATGGCTGCCATGGCATTGTTTATGCCACTGGGACGCGCCGACCATGTCCGAAGAGTGCGAGGGGTAGTAAAGAAGGAGGGAGGCATTGGATGCCTGGTAAGCCAGATGGAGTGAGGAGGAAGAAGAAGAAAGGTGAAAATGGGCTGACCAGAGAGGGAAAGAGGATTTTACCCATTCAATAAGTGAGCTATGGACTTGCCATTGTTACAGGAGGTGAAAGAGGGTCTAGGAGGAGCTGTGGTAAAAATTTGAGCTCTGCAAGAATAGTGAAAGTGGTCAAAAGCAGTGGTTTTGCAAAATGTCGAGAAGGTGTTTGATGCTTGTTTGGTTGAGAAATAAACTCCAAATGCCATGAGACTCCACAGGGTGAAATGACTCACATAAATATAGCCTTCCACCAATTTGGAGATTATTTGGGCAAAGTTGCCAATGCAACTTTTGTAAATCCTAGGAATGGGCAGAAATAAACTTGGGTAGATCTAGTGAGCAAATCACTTCTCCTTGATGCACCACTTGGTGTAGTGGCCTCATTTGGTCATGTGAACATGCTCACAAAAGTTGGGGTCAAGGGGAGAAAGTTGGTAGTACAAACTTGATCAAATTTGATTCTGGTCAGAGAGGGTTTTGGGGCCTTTTGGTGAACCAAAATGACTTTGATTGACATGAGGCTTTGCAAGATCATCACAATATGCATTTGTGACTTGCTGGATTTTTCTTGGATTTTTGTGAAAATATTTCCTGTAGAAATATTTCATATCCTTGAAATGGGCAGAAATGGTTTTGGGAGGTTTTGTCCAATATTTTGAACATAACCATATGTTGAAACTCTTATATATGGAAAATATATGTCCCTTGAGTTTCCTGATTTTTGTCAAATATTTTTGAAATAATAAAATAATTTTTCCCTATTAAAGACCATTTCTGGCCTTAAGAAAAAGCTTTTAAATAAAATAGAAAAATAGCTTTTAAAATTATACTTTTGTGGTTTCTGGGTATCCTATATCTAATAGGTTTCAAATATACCTTTTGAAAGATTTTCACACCTCAAATCAAGTACTTGCAGTGCAAATCTTAATTCAAGGGTTTTTGGAAAGCTAATTTTAGAAAATACTTTTTGGCCAAATTATCTTTGTAAGAAAATACTATATTGCTCTACACGCATGGCATGATCATTGGACAGAAGTTTGGGGCAAGGAGATGAAGTATAGAAGGTGGAGTAGTTGACTATTAAGAGCACTTGAAAAAACCACATAGAGAAAACCAACTCCAAATTAAAGCCAAATAAAGCAAAAGTTTTTGTTGAACCAAATTTTCATGCTTTAATAATGCAAATGAAGTGTTACAAAATGCAGGGTGTGACATACACGTTCGACGTCACCCCCCTCTGTTTTTCTTTTATTTGATTTTAATTCAAATATTGACCAAAACTTTGACCAACCACAACTTTTAAACCATAAGTCCAAATGAATTCATTCTTTTTTGGATTGTGTTTGTCTTGGAATTCTCCAGCAGCACACAAAAGTTGAGATTTTTCTCTACTGTCTAGAATTTCTGGTGATTTTCAGAATTGTTCTTGACATTTTATTTTTGTGGTTTTAATTGTTTTCAGAGGAGGAAACTTGCCTTGAAGGGAACCAGGAGGAGTGTGACCCTCCTCGGTGCTAAGGGAAGCCACCACAAGCATTTGCATGGTGTCATTTCCATGTTTATGATTTTCCAACTTGAATATGAGTTATTTTCATGCATTTAATCATTTATATAAATAATCAATATGCTAGTTTACTTTTCATGCTTGAATTACTTAGTTTACAATAGTGTTTGGATGCATGAACTAGTATGAGGTAGTACAAGTATGTTTGATAGTATGGTGATGATATGGTTATGATTCGGATATGACCAGTATTATTTTCATATATGAGTTATTGACTTTAATATGATAATGATATAACTAAAAATGATGAGGTAGAAAACTAGTGTAGTTGAAACCAGTGAGTAAAAGTGACGAGTAGTGCAAGTAGCATGATTCCAGAAGTGATGAGTTGTGCAAGTAGCATGATTCCATGATGTTGATCCGTTTACTTTGGTGCTATGTCGATATGGTGCATATTGGACATAGTTGCATGATCATGGCATACTATGACTTGATACGTCTCCAACGTATCTATAATTTTGATGTATTCATGCCATGTTTATAATATTTTTACATGATTTTGGTATGGTTTGGTTAGAACTGACCCGTACTGACGCTGTTTTCAGCAGAACTACTGTGGTGTTGTTATTTGTGCAGAAATATAAGTTTTCGGAATGCACTGAAAATCAACGGAGATTTTTTTTGGAAAATATAAAAAATACTGGAACGTAAAGTTACCGGAGGGGAGTCCCATGGGCCCCATGAGGGTGGAGGGCCCCCACCCCCTAGGGCGCGCTCCCCTACGTCATGGACTCTCCGTGGGGCCCCCCTGACGTGAGACCGACGTCAAACTCTCCTATAAATCCCCAAACTTCCAGAAAGAAACCTAGATCGGGAGTTCCGCCGCCGCAAGCCTCTGTACCACCAAAAACCAATCGGGACCCTGTTCCGACACCTTGCCGGAGGGGGGATCCATCACCGGTGGCCATCTTCATCATCCCAGCGCTCTCCATGGCGAGGAGGGAGTAGTTCACCCTCGGGGCTAAGGGTATGTACCAGTACCTATGTGTCTGATCTCTCTTTATCTCTCTCGTGCTCTTGATTTGGCATGATCTTGATGTACTGCGAGCTTTGCTACTATAGTTCGATCTTATGATGTTTCTCCCCCACTACTCTCTTGTAATGGATTGAGTTTTCAGTTTGAAGTTATCTTAAGGGACTGAGACTTTAAGGATTGGAGAACACTTGATGTATGTCTTGCGTGGGATAGTTATATGATCCAATTATGTTATTATTGTTGAGAGAACTTGTGCTAGTGAAAGTATGAACCCTAGGTGTTGTTTCGAAGCATTGCAATACCGTTTTCGCTCACTTTTACTACTTGCTACCTTGCTGTTTTTATATTTTCAGATTACAAAAACTTATATCTACCATCCATATTGCACTCATATCACCATCTCTTCGCCGAACTAGTGCACCTATACAATTTACCATTGTATTGGGTGTGTTGGGGACACAAGAGACTCTTTGTTATTTGGTTGTAGTTTTGTTTGAGAGTGACCATCTTCGTCCTACGCCTCCCACGGATTGATAAACCTTAGGTCATCCACTTGAGGGAAATTTGCTATTGTCCTACAAACCTCTGCACTTGGAGGCCCAACAATGTCTACAAGAAGAAGGTTGTGTAGTAGACATCAAGCTCTTTTCTGGCGCCGTTGCCGGGGAGGTTAGTGCTTGAAGGTATATCTTTAGATCTTGCAATCAAATCTTTTAGTTTCTTGTTTTATCACTAGTTTAGTCTATAAAAGAAAACTACAAAAATATGGAATTGAGGTTGCCTCATATGCTTCATCTTTTTAATGTCTTTTATGAAAATGATGGAAAGGAAAATTGTTCTCAAATGCTAGGAGAAGAAGTCTATAAAATGTTTGTCACTAAATTTTTGAATGATGAGCATGATTGCATTGTTGTTAGTATGAATTCCTTGAATATCCATCATGCTAATGATATGCAAAGCCACAAGCTTGGGGATGCTATGTTTGATGAAGATGATATTTTTTGTCCCCCAAGTTTTGATGAGCAAATTTATTATGATGAAAGCATGCCTCCTATGTATGATGATTATATTGATGAAAGTGGGTTTGGAAAAGTGTCAACTTTAGGAAGTAATGATCCCACTATTTTAGAGGGTGTTGAATCTTATTGTGATAATTACGAAAGTGGGTTTGGAGAGGTCATGACTTTATTTAGTGATGAATCCACTATTTCGGAAGAGGCTCCAATTGATTATGAGAACAAAGTTACTATTTATGAGGATTATTGTGATGACATGTATGCTATAAAGAATAATTATAACCATGAAACTTGTCATCATGATTTTAATTTTCAATTGGATTATGCCTCACATGGTAGTTATTTGGTTGAGTTTGCTCCCACTACTATTCACGAGAAGAAATTTGCTTATGTGGAGAGTAGTGAAATTTATATGCTTGTGGCTCATGAAAAGAATGCTTTATGTAATAGTTATATTGTAGAATTCATTCATGATGCTACTGAAAATTATAATGAGGGAGGAGTATATGCTTGTAGGAATTGCAATAATATCAAGTTTCCTCTCTATGTGTTGAAAATCTTGAAGTTATGCTTGTTTTGCTTTCCTATGCTAGTTGATTCTTGTTCCCATAAGTTGTTTTCTCACAAAATCCCTATGGATAGGAAGTGGGTTAGACTTAAATGTGTTAGTCATATGCTTCATTATGCTCTCTTTATGTTTCAATTCTTATCTTTTATGTGAGCATCATTGAAATCATCATGCCTAGCTAAAAAGGCATTAAAGAAAAGCGCTTGTTGGGATACAACCCAATATTTACCCCTACTATTTTTGTGTGTCAACATGATTAAGATACTGTAGTAATCATGTTTTATAGATTTTGTTTCAATAAAGTGCCAAGTAGAACCTTTGGGAAGAATTGGGTGAAAGTTAATGCGATCTTGCTGTAAAAAACAGAAAATTTGCACTCGCGAGAATAATTTTAATTTTAACAGAAGAGTGCTTTTAAGTTGATTCTTTTTGCAGAAGATTAATATAAAAAATTCTCAGGTCCAACAATTTATTTCAGAATTTTTGGAGTTACAGAAGTATTCGAGAGTTATAGATTACTACAGACTCTTCTGTTTTTGACAGATTCTGTTTTCTATGTGTTGTTTGCTTATTTTGATGAATCTATGAGTAGTATCGAGGGTATGAACCATATATAAGTTGGAATAAAGTAGATATAACACCAATATGAATTTATAATGAGTTCACAACAGTACCTAAGTGGTGATTTATTTTCTTATAGTAACGGAGCTTACGAGTTTTCTGTTGAGTTTTGTGTTGGGAAGTTTTCAACTTTTGGGTAAAGATTTGATGGACAATGGAATAAGGAGTGGAAAGAGCCTAAGATTGGGGATGCCCAAGGCACCCCAAGGTAATATTAAAGGACAACCAAGAGCCTAAGCTTGGGGATTCCCCGGATGGCATCCCCTCTTTCGTCTTCGTTCATCGGTAACTTTACTTGGAGCTATATTTTTATTCACCACATGATATGTGTTTTGCTTGGAGCGTCAATTTATTTTATTTTGTTTTGCTTGCTGTTTGAATAATATCCCAAGATCTGAAATTCTTAAATGTTAGAGATTCTTCACATAGTTACATAATTATTCGACTACTAATTGATCTTCACTTATATCTTTCGGAGTAGTTTGTCGTTTGCTCTAGTGCTTCACTTATATCTTTTAGAGCAAGACGGTGTTATTATTTTGAAGAAGTAGATGAACTCTCATGCTTCACTTATATTATTTTTGTGAGTATTTTAGAACAGCATGGTAATTTGCTTTGTTTTATAAATTTAGTCCTAATATGATGGGCATCCAAGAGGGATATAATAAAAACTTCCATATAAAGTGCATTGAGTACTAAGAGAAGTTTGATTCTTTATGATTGTATTGAGATATGAAGATGGTGATATTAGAGTCATGCTAGTAGAGTAGTTGTGAATTGGAGATATACTTGTGTTAAAGTTTGTGATTCCTGTAGCATGCACGTATGGTGAACCGTTATGTGATTAAGTTGGAGCATAATTTATTTATTGATTGTCTTCCTTATGAGTGGCGGTCGGGGACGAGCGATGGTCTTTTCCTACCAATCTATCCCCCTAGGAGCATGCACGTAGTACTTCGTTTCGATAACTAATAGAGTTTTGCAATAAGTATGTGAGTTCTTTATGACTAATATTGAGTCCATGGATTATACACACTCTCACCCTTCCACCTTTGCTAGCCTCTCTAGTACCGCGCAACTTTCGCCGGTACCATACGCCCACCATATACCTTCCTCGAAACAGCCACCATACCTACCTATTATGGCATTTCCATAGCCATTCCGAGATATATTGCCATGCAACTTTACACCGTTCCGTTTATTATGAGATGCTTCATCATTGTCATATTCCTTTGCATGATCATGTAGTTGACATCGTATTTCTGGCAAAGCCACCTTTCATAATTCTTGCATACATGTCACTCTTGATTCATTGCACATACTGGTATGCCGCCGGAGGCATTCATATAGAGTCATATTTTGTACTAAGTATCGAGTTGTAATTCTTGAGTTGTAAGTAAATAAAAGTGTGGTGATCTTCATTATTAGAGCATTGTCCCAGTGAGGAAAGTATGATGGAGACTATGATTCCCCCACAAGTCGGGATGAGATTCCGGATGAAAAATAAAGATAAAAAAAGAGGCCAAAAAAAGAGAAGGCCCAAAAAAACAAAAAAATGAGAGAAAAGGAGAGAAGGGGCAATTCTACTATCCTTTTCCCACACTTTTGCTTCAAAGTAGCACCATGGTCTTCATGATAGAGAGTCTCCTATGTTGTCACTTTCATATAATAGTGGGAATTTTTCATTATAGAACTTGGCTTGTATATTCCAATGATCGGTTTCCTCAAATTGCCCTAGGTCTTCGTGAGCAAGCGAGTTGGATGCACACCCATTTAGTTTCTTTTTGCCCTTTCATAAAACTTATAGCTCTAGTGTATACGTTGCATGCCAATCCCTACCACTCACATTGATATCTATTGATGGGCATCTCCATAGCTCGTTGATGCGCCTAATTGATGTGAGACTATATTCTCGTCTTTTCTTCTCCACGACCACCCTTCTATTCCACTTATAGTGCTTTTTCCATGGCTCACGCTCATGTATTGCGTGAAGATTGAAAAAGTTTGAGAATATCAAAAGTATGAAACAATTGCTTTGCTTGATTTAAATATTTTGTGTGATGAAGATAGAGCATAGCCAGACTATATGATTTTGTAGGGATAACTTTCTTTGGCCATGTTATTTTGAGAAGACATGCTTGCTTTGTTAGTATGGTTGAAATATTATTGTTTTTGTGTCAATATTAAATTTTGTTTTGAATCTGATGGATCAGAATATTCCTGCCACAGTAAAGAAGATTACATTTATAAATATGTTAGGTAGCATTCCACATCAAAAATCCTGTTTTTATCGTTTACCTACTCGAGGACGAGCAGGAATTAAGCTTGGGGATGCTTGATACGTCTCCAACGTATCTATAATTTTTTATGTATTCATGCCATGTTTATAATATTTTTACATGATTTTGGTATAATTTGGTTGGAACTAACCCGGACTGACAATGTTTTCAGCAGAACTACCGTGGTGTTGTTTTTTGTGCAGAAATACAAGTTCTCGGAATGCTGTGAAAATCAATGGAGATTTTTTTTGGAAAATATACAAAAAACATCGGAGGGGAGTCCCATGCGCCCCATGAGGGTGGAGGGCGCCCCCACCCCCTTGGGGCGCGTCCCGTACCTCATGGACTCTCCGTGGGGCCCCCTGCCGTGAGACCGACGCCAAACCCTCCTATAAGTGCTCAAACTTCCAGAAAGAAACCTAGATCGAGAGTCCCGCCGCCGCAAGCCTCTGTAGCCACCAAAGACCAATCGGGACCATGTTCCGGGACCCTGCCAGAGGTGGGATCCATCACCAATGGCCATCTTCATCATCCTGGCGCTCTCCATGACGAGGAGGGAGTAGTTCACCCTTGGGGCTGAGGGTATGTACCAGCAGCTATGTATTTGATCTCTCTCTCTCTCTCTCTCTCTCTCTCTCTCTCTATCTCGTGTTCTTGAATTGGCATGATATTGATGTACCGCGAGCTTTGCTACTATAGTTGGATCTTATGATGTTTCTCCCCCTCTACTCTCTTGTAATGGATTGAGTTTTCCCTTTGAAGTTATATTATCGGATTGAGACTTTAAGGATTTGAGAAAACTTGATGTATGTCTTGCGTGGGATACCTGTGGTGACAATGGGGTATTCTATTTATTCACTTGATGTATGTTTTGGCGATCAACTCGCGGGTTCTGTGACCTTGGGAATCTATGCATAGGGGTTGGCACACGTTTTCGTTTTGACTCTCCGGTAGAAACTTTGGGGCACTCTTGGGAGTACTTTGTGTTGGTTTGAATAGATGAATCTGAGATTGTGTGATGCATATAATATAATCAAACCCCCAATAGGTGTTATTTTACTACGATCTCTAGGGCTGTTTGTGACACTTATAGGAATAGCCCAATGGATTGATAGAAAAGAATAACTTTGAGGTGGTCCCGTACCCTACCATAATCTCTTCGTTTGTTCTCCGCTATTAGTGACTTTTGAATGACTCTTTGTTGCATGTTGATGGATAATTATATGATCCAATTATGTTATTATTGTAGAGAAAACTTGCGCTAGTGAAAGTATGAACCCTAGGCGTTTTTTTCGAAGCATTGCAATACCGTTTTCGCTCACTTTTACTGCTTGCTACCTTGCTGTTTTTATATTTTCAGATTACAAAGACCTATATCTACCATCCATATTGCACTCATATCACCATCTCTTCACCGAACTAGTGCACCTATAAAATTTACCATTATGTTGGGTGTGTTGGGGACACAAGAGACTCTTTGTTATTTGGTTGCAGCGTTGTTTGAGAGACACCATCTTCATCCTACGCCTCCCACGGATTGATAAACCTTAGGTCATCCACTTGAGGGAAATTTTCTACTGTCCTACAAACCTCTGCACATGGAGGCCCAACAATGTCAACAAGAAGAAGGTTGCGTAGTAGACATCATGACACGAGGCTATTTCATTTTAAATTAAACCTGATGTTAATTCAACTTGAACATAATGTTGATCGGGTCATGGCACCACTGAATCGAGCTTCCCAGTGCAACCACATTTGCCTTTATGGGAAGGCCGTTATTCGGTCCGTTGTCATGCCTCTGGTTGGTGCATCCAACGAGGTAAGGTTATGGGCATGCGGCACCCTGGCCCGATAAGTAGACATCACCTTGTGTGCCCGTTGTTGTTAAGGTACCTTGTCCCCTGGGACCGTTTTTTGTTTTGCCATGACGGTTGCCGTTGGATGTCTTTGGTAGACATCGGGGCCACCCATGACTTGGCCCAGAGGGGAGTTGGTCGGAGTGGCCAGGAGAGTGTCATGGCAATGGGAAGGTTCTGTCGGAATGCCGTTGGTCCACCCGAATGGGGAGAGCGAGGCCATGGGTTCCGTAGTGTGGGTACAGTGTACTAACATCTGCAGAGTGTTTATTAATCTATCAATAGTCGCGTCCTCGGTTACGGACACAGCTCATAAGTAGGTCACACCATGGGTCAACATAAATAAGTTAATCTTGCACACTAAAGATATACTGTGGCACTGGTTGCGATGAGATTGTTGAGACCTTAAGATGGTTGTTGTTGCGGAAGCCAAAGAGTTGGTTCTGTTCGTGATCCGAGAGTGATCACCGTTTGATGATATTGGTTACGAGGTAACCCGTTTGGTAAGTGAGTCCGAGGGACTCGATGCATGAGCATGTTCACTACATGAGTAGTATGTTGATGCTTTGCAATAATAGATGTCAATGGATTTGCATTAAACCTGCTTAATTGTCATATTATTGATTGTCATTATACCTTTACTTGTCATGAGCTTGCAAGTACATTCAATGTACTGACCTGGTGTGTCATGTCAGATTTCAGGAAAGTCTCACCGGATTGGAGTGCTTCCCGTGTCTAGATCGTGGCCACATTGGTGTCCCAGTGCTTTGGAGTTCCACTTCGTCGTCGTTCCGCTTGAGGGAGACCTGGATTAGGGGGTCCTCGGACAGCCGGACTATATACTTATGCCGGACTGTTGGACTATAAAGATACAAGATTGAAGACTTCGTCCGTGTCCGGGTGGGACTATCCTTTGCGTGGAAGGCAAGCTTGGCAATTCGGATATGTAGATTTCCTTCTCTGTAACCGACTCTGTGTAACTGTAGCCCCCTCCGATGTCTATATAAACTGGAGGGTTTAGTCCATAGGACAAGAACAATCATAATCGTAGGCTAGCTTCTAGGTTTTAGCCTCTACGATCTCGTGGTAGATCAACTCTTGTAATACTCATATCATCAAGATCAATCAAGCAGGAAGTAGGGTATTACCTCCATAGAGAGGGCCCGAACCTTGGTAAACATCGTGTCCCCGCCTCCTGTTACCATTAGCCTTAGACGCATAGTTCAGGACCCCCTACCCGAGATCCGCCGGTTTTGACACCAACATTGGTGCTTTCATTGAGAGTTCCACTGTATCGTCACCATAAGGTTTGATGGCCCCCTCGATCATCTACAACGATGCGGTCCAGGGTGAGGTTTTCCTCCCCAGAAAGATCTTCGTATTCGGCGGTTTCGCACTGCGGGCCAACTCGCTTGGCCATCTGGAGAAGATCGATAGCTACGCCCCTGGCCATCAGGTCAGGTTTGGGAGCCTGAATTACACTGCCGACATCCGCGGACACTTAATCTTTGACGGATTCAAGCCCATGACAGGTGCACTGATGAGGACATCAATACCATTGTTACACCCACAGCCCCTGCTGCTATACATACTAGACCAATTACTAGAGCTCGCGCACGCCAACTAAATTACCAGGTACTTTCGTTTCTTGGTAACGATTCTAATGTTAAAGAGAATATGATGCTGCCTAAATTGGATACATTTGTTTTGCGTACAAATGAAGGGCCTAGCTTGGAGAAGGATGAACATTGGAGCCAGAACAAGCATGGAGAAGATGGCATGCGCAAGGGGAAGAAGAACGGAGTTACAAGTGACGATATCAGGACTTGAAGCCACCATAATGGGTGCATGAAGCCTTGGACGAAGTATACAAGATGCCACTTCATAACTTTCGTCCCAAGGCTATTCTAGGTGTTGCGTCACCTTATTATTGGGCCAGGCCCATGTAATTTCGAAATACACAAGCATAGGCTATTTTTAGAGTCCGTATGTGTGGCGAAACAAGAGATAGGGTTAGTTTCGGACCCCTCCACCAAGGGCCACGAAATTCAACCCCTCTTCCTCCATATATACAGCCCTTAGGGCACCGTTTAGACTTTGGGTTTTGTTTAGATTAAAAGTTTGCCATAGCTGCAACTTCGCGTACTTCGTTTGTGTTCACCGACCAGACAACGGCGTCACAGAACCCCACCTTGATCAATAAGCTTTCCTCTTATATTCGCAATATCCAGATTGCAATCTTAGTTTCTTGCTTGTTCTTCGTTTGCCTGCAGGAAACAGACCTTCGTGGTCAGGTTGATCATGCTCCGGCGTGGTCAATAACCTCTCGGAGTTGGTTTAGCAATTGCTAAGGCGCTACGTCCTCGCATGTTCGTAGTCGAATCGTCAAAGTCGACTTCCACCAAAGCGATATCCATCATCTCATCGAAAGACGGGACACCTTTGCCTCTATCAAGTGGTATCAGATTTCCAGGTTGCTCGGTGAGATTTTATAGTTTTTCGTAGTTTAGACCGAGTCTGTTCTTCATACCTATAGTCCACGAAAAAGCCAAAAAAAAATTAGGGTTAGTTCACTCCATGCGAACCAATCTGAGCCTTTGCATAATCTTTTCTGTATTTGCTTTGTTGAATTTGCGGTTGCATCGTCGTGTCAAGTTGCTGGTCTTAGCGTCTAGTCCTTTAGAGTTTCGAGTTCTGTTCACAGGTTGTCACGTCGCCGTTGCCATATATCACCACCACATCATCATCGTCGCTGCTGCCATATACCTCCACCACATATTCACCGCCAATCTGAGTCCATATACGCCACCACATATCCGCCGCCATCACGCCAATCCGAGTCCACCTGCAACATATATCCGCCACCAGTCCGAGTTCCACCAGATCATCTCTGCCACCAGTCCGAGTTCCACCAGTTTCATCTCCGCCACCAGTCCTATTCCGAGTCTAGTATTTTGTTACTCTGTTTTGGATTTCTAGATTACGCCATACTCCGAGTCGTGAGAGAGAAGGACTCCCCAACTTCCATGCTACCCGCAGTAGAGAAATAGTTCCAAACTCAAAAAAATACTAAGTCTGGAAAAATCTGGCTAGGCAGTTTTTAGACCATTTGTAGACTTTTTCGAGAAAAAATTGTTGCGGAGCAAAAAAAAAGAGGAAAAAAGTGCAAAAAAGGAAAAAAAAAATAAGGAAAAAAAAAGAGAAAAAAAATTCAGAGTGTGCTCCTCCCTTGTTTCCGTGTAGTGTCGTGGTTTTGTTAGTGTTCTAGGCTCGCGTCTCTAGCACAGTCTAGCCAAGGACCAGCACAGTACCGTCGTTGAGCGTTTATTTAACTTTGCATCTCTGAACTGATTATTGCTAACCCTTTTTTGCTACCATATTATAAGCCTTCCCAGCTCCACATACATCTACGTCGTGCGTTTGACTCTCCCTGGTAATCGCTCTATCCAAGCTTTGAGAGTTTTGACTACAACGGTTGCCGATCACCACCGCTGCGAGGTAAGAACTGGTAAGAATTTGAGATTTGCTTGCGGGTTTGTGATACACCACCACCACTTCTTAGTAGTCTGTAGGATCATATTCTTGTGTGCTTCTATTTGCTGCTAACCATGGTAGAATAACAAGCCGATGAGACTGATTGGGAGAACCTGACGAACAAACAGCTACATGATAAATTTCAGCAAATGATGAGTGGACAGGTGCAAGATGTGCTACACAGATTTGACGAGGCCATGGAGAAGATAGATGGCATTGAGAAGACGTTCGAAACAAAGCTTGATAGCAAGTTTAATGAATTGCTCACGCGTTTTCCACAACCACCATCGGCTGCACCTATCGCACCTCTGCAACAACAACAACAACGCCCCCTTACGAATCAGTATGGACGAGCACATCGTGTTCCTATTGAGCCAGGACAAAATTCTGGTGCATTGCTGCTCTGCTTGTTGGTGCTTCAGTAGCTCCTTTATTACTGCAGAGGTGGAGGACTATTACGAGGATCAGGTTGATCAAAATCAGAACTACGTGCACCCACCAGCACCACCACCAGCAGGTCGACCTCCGGTATATATTCGCAACGGTAGGCCTGCACCACCACCTCAGGTACGAGATAATGACCATATTCCAAAACTGAAATTGAATATTCCACCATTTGAGGGTAGATATGTTCCTGATATATATCTTACTTGGGAGTTAGAAACTGAACAACATTTTACATGTTTACAATATCCCGAGTTGCTACTGCTGTTTGTGCTTTCACTAGTTTTGCATGTGTATGGTGGTCTGAACATTGTAGATTATATCCTATTCCAACTACTTGGGCTGCTTTGAAAACTGCTATGCGTACTCGTTGGGTTCCACCATATTATCAACGTGAATTGCTTCAAAAATTGCAGCGCTTAAGACAAGGAAAAATTCGTAGAAGAATATTATCGGGAATTACAAAGCGGCATGATTAGATGTGGTATTGTTGAGGAGAATGAAGCTATGCTTGCACGTTTTATGGGTGGATTAAATAGAGATTCGAGACCATTCTAGAGTATAAGGAGTATACTAATATCACTCGTTTATTCCATCTAGCTTGTAAAGCTGAGCGTGAAGTGCAGGATCGACAAGCATTGGCGCGAACTAACCTTCTGCAGCCGACCTTCATCATGGACACGCGTGCATCTTCTACTTCATTTGCACCAGCACCTCCATCAGTGCCACCTCCACCGTGATACAAAAGCGAGCACAACCACCATTATCGCCAAGAGCGCTTTTGCCGGGCCTCCACAGAGTTCTTCTTCTTCCATGGCATCAACAGGGCACACAAGTGATATTATTTGTCGTTGTTGTAAGGGAAGAGGTCATTATCTTGAGAGAATGCAAATCTCAGCGTGTGATGATTGCTCACGAGGATGGTGGGTATGAGTCCGCTAGTGACTATGATGAGGAGACTTTGGCTCTTATTACACGTGAAGAACATGGTGGAGATGATTACGATCATGAGGCGCAATACATGGCTCTGAAGACGCTGACAAGTATGAATGTTTAGTTGCTCAGCGTGTTTTGAGTGTGCAGGTCACACAAGCTGAGCAAAATCAGAGGCACAATTTGTTCCATACAAAGGGAGTTGTGAAGGCGTTACGTGCTTGTCATCATAGATGGAGGGAGCTGCAACAACTTGGCTAGCATGGAGATGGTGGAGAAGCTATCTCTCACCACAAGACCACATCCACATCCTTACTACATCCAATGGTTCAACAACAGTGGCAAGGTTAAGGTAACACGTCTTTGTTCATGTGCATTTTAGTATCTCTACATATCTGATTATGTTGATTGTGATGTGGTACCTATGCAAGCATGTTCCTTATTACTTGGTGGACCATGGCAATTTGATAAAAATTACTGTACACCATGGTAGAAACAATCAAGATATACTCTTGTTCATAAGGATAAAAATATTACTTTGCTTCCTATGACTCCTGATTCCATTTTGAAAGATGATATTAATAGAGCTAATAAAGCAAAACAGGAGAAAAATAAGAGTGAAAATCAGATTGTGGCAAAAGAATTTGAGCAACAAATGAAGCCTAATAGTAAACCATCTAGTGTTGCTTCTGAAATTAAATTGAAAAGTGCATGTTTACTTGCCACTAAATCTGATATTGATGAGCTAGATTTCAGCAAATCTGTTTGCTATGCTTTTGTGTGCAAAGAGGCATTATTTTCATTCGAGGACGTGCTCCTTTACTCCAACTTCCTAATTTTAATAAGACTTTTGAGCTTGAATGTGATGCTAGTGGAATTGGATTAGGAGGTGTGTTGTTACAAGATGGCAAACCTGTTGCATACTTTTCTGAAAAATTGAGTGGGCCTAGTCTGAATTATTCTACTTATGATAAAGAATTATATGCTCTTGTTCGGACTTTAGAAACATGGCAATATGATAAAGAATTTGTTATACATTCGATCATGAATCTTTGAAACATATTAAAAGTCAAGCTAAACTGAATCGTAGATATGCTAAATGGGTTTAATTCATTGAGACTTTCCCTTATGTCATTAAACACAAGAAGGGTAAAGAAAATGTTATTGCTGATGCATTGTCTTGTCGCTATACTATGCTTTCACAAGCTGACTTCAAAATATTTGGTTTGGAGACCATCAAAGATCAATATGTGCATGATGTTGATTTTAAAGATGTATTGCAAAATTGTAAAGAAGGAAGAACATGGAACAAGTTCATTGTTAATGATGGTTTTGTGTTCCGTGCTAACAAGCTATACATTCCAGCTAGCTCCGTTCGTCTTTTGTTGTTGCAGGAGGCGCATGGAGGAGGACTAATGGGACACTTTGGCGTGAAGAAGACGGAGGACGTACTTGCTACACATTTCTTTTGGCCAAAGATGAGACGGGATGTTGAGTGTTTTATTGCTCGCTGCACTACATGTCAAAAAGATAAGTCACGACTCAATCCTCATGGTTTATATATGACTTTGTCTGTACCTAGTGTTCCTTGGGAGGATATATCTATGGACTTTGTTTTAGGTTTACCTAGAAAAAAGAAGGGGAGGGATAGCATATTTGTTGTCGTGGATTGATTCTCAAAAATGGCACACTTTATACCATGTCATAAAAGCGATGATGCTGTTAATGTTGTTGATTTGTTCTTTCGTGAAATTATTCGCTTGCATGGTGTGCCAAATACTATTGTTTCAGGTCGTGATACTAAATTTCTTAGCCACTTTTGGAGATGTTTATGGGCTAAGTTGGGGACTAAACTGCTTTTTAGTACTACTTGTCACCCCCAAACTGATGGACAAACTGAAGTAGTCAATAGAACATTGTCTACTATGCTTAGGGCTGTTTTGAAGCATAATAAGAAAATGTGGGAGGAATGCTTGCCTCATATTGAATTTGCTTATAATCGTTCATTGCATTCTACTACTAAGATGTGCCCTTTTGAAGTTGTGTATGGTTTCCTACCTTGTGCACCTATTGATTAGTTGCCTCTTCCATCTTCGGAGAAGGTTAATTTTGATGATAAAGAACGTGCTGAATTGATTTTAAAAATGCGTGAGTTAACTAAGGAAAACATTGAGCGTATGAATGCTAAATATAAACTTGCTGGAGATAAGGGTAGAAAACATGTTGTGTTTGCACCTGGAGATCTTGTTTGGTTACATTTGGGTAAGGATAGATTTCCTGATTTGCGCAAATCAAAGCTAATGCCATGTGCCGATGGTCCCTTTAATTATGGTGTTGGAGAAAATAAATGATAATGCATATAAACTTGAGCTGCCTGCAGATTTTGGGGTTAGTCCCACTTTTAACATTGCAGATTTGAAGCCTTATTTGGGTGAGGAAGATGAACTTCCGTCGAGGACGACTTCATTTCAAGAAGGGGAGGTTGATGAGGACATCAATACCATTCTTACACCCACAGCCCCTGCTGCTATACATACTGGACCAATTAGTAGAGCTCGCGCATGCCAACTAAATTACCAGGTACTTTCGTTTCTTGGTAATGATTCTAATGTTCATGAGAATAGATGCTGCCTAAATTGGATACATTTGTTTTGCTTACAAATGAAGGGCCTAGCTTGGAGAAGGATGAACATTGGAGCAAGAACAAGCATGGAGATAATGGCATGCGCAAGGGGAACCAGAACGGAGTTACAAGTGATGATTTCAGGACTTTGAAGCGACCATAATGGGTGCATGAAGCCTTGGACGAAATATACAAGATGCCACTTCATAACTTTCGTCCCGAGGCTATTCTTGGTGCTGTGTTACCTTATTATTGGGCCAGGCCCATGTAATTTCGAAATACATAAGTATAGGCTATTTTTAGAGTCCGTATGTGTGGGGAAACAAGAGATAGGGTTAGTTTTGGACCCCTCCACCAAGGGCCACGAAATTCACCCCCTCTTCCTCCATATATACAGCCCTTATGGCACCGTTTAGACTTCAGGTTTTGTTTAGATTAAAACTTCGCCATAGCTGCAACTTCGCGTACTTCGTTTTTGTTCAATGACCAGACAAAGGCGTCACAGAACCCCACCTTGATCAATAAAGCTTTCCTCTTATATTCGCAATATCCAGATTGCAATCTTAGTTTCTTGCTTGTTCTTCGTTTGCCTGCAGGAAACAGACCTTCGTGGTCAGGTTGATCATGCTCCGGCGTGGTCAATAACCTCTCGGAGTTGGTTTAGCGATTTCTAAGGCGCGACGTCCTCGCACGTTCGTAGTCGGATCGTCAAAGTCGACTTCCACCAAAGCGATATCCATCATCTTATCAAAAGACGGGACACCTTTGCCTCTATCATGCACCCTACAGTCGCGATGAGCATGACTTAGATCTGCCGTCGGACGGTGTCCAGGAGATCACACCTGCAACTGCCCTGGCTTTAAATCTAGTGCAGATCGTGCCATCCGAGGACGGGAGGATAGACCCCGCCACGGAGGCCGAACACTCAGCGGCGATAGAGCCGAACACAGATTTCACTTATAAAGAGGTCTGTGTCATCGGAACCTCGGACTCGTCTCTGGCCATTGGATTCGTACCGCGTACATCCGTGCCCATCGGATCTGACTGGGCGCCGGTCATGGAGTTTAGCTCCGCGGATATCTTTCAGCACTCGCCCTTGGGTGACGTGCTAAACTCATTAAAATACCTCTCCCTGTCAGGAGACTCTTGGCTGAACTATGTCCGGCTTGAGTGGGAAGCGGACGGCGAAGGAATTTGTTACCCACCCACCACCCACTTAATAGCCACTATCGACGACTTAACCGACATGCTTGACTTTGACTCCGAATACATCGATGGTATGGACGACGATGCCGGAGAAGAACAGGAACCACCGCCCACAGGGCGCTGGATAGCCACCTCATCATATGATATATATATATATATATATATATATATATATATATATATATATATATGGTGGACACACCCAAAGGAAATAACGGCGAGGATCAAAAGGATGCAGCGGAGGATGATCCTCTTGAGAAGCAACCCAAGCGCCGACGTCTGTGGCGCCGCTCTAAATCCCGCCATAGCAAATACAGCGATACCGGCACAAGAGACATAGCACTCCGGATGATGCCGAAGATGAAAACAATCCCGCCCAGCCAAGCCTCGAGCAAGCTGGACGGGAGGATGGGCAAGCTAGCTCTGATGAACAGGCAATGGATGAAGACTCGGAGGATGACAATTACATGCCCCTCTCCGAAGACGAGGTGAGCCTCGGCAATGAAGAATTTATCGTGCCTGAGGATCCCGTCGAGCAGGAGCGCTTCAAGCGCCGGCTTATAGCCATTGCAAAGAGCCTGAAGAAAAAACAGCAGCAGCTTCAAGCCGATCAAGATTTTCTCACTGACAGATGGACCAAAGTCCTAGCGGCCGAGGAATACGGACTCGATCGCCCAACCAAAAGTTACCCGAGGCGCAGGTTGTTACCTCAATTCGAGGACGAGGCACTAGAGCCTATACTATCAGTGCAGGATGTGGCTGACCGACCACCTTGTGGCTGAGACAAAGCGGCATATCAGCTCGAACACCAGCCCGCACCCCGTCGCCGAACAAATAAAAACACGAAGTCCCTGAGCTACATGCATGACCTGCGAGACGGATTGGAAAATAAAGCAGGACAATCAAGATCAATCTACAGATCGCGGGGGCGCGCCCCAACGCGTGACGATGACCGCCACGCCGGATATACCAAATACAAATCCATCCGGGCTGAATACAGCAGACCAGACTCATCCGAACTGCGCCACGACATAGCCCGACACAGAGGCGCCGCACACCCCCTATACTTCACTGACGAAGTAATGGAGCATGAATTCCCAGAAGGGTTTAAACCCGTGAACATCGAACCATATGATGGGACAACAGGCCTTGCTGTATGTGGACTGAAGATTTCCTTCTCCACATTCACATGGCCCACGGCGATGATCTACATGCCATCAAGTACCTCCCACTAAAGCTCAAGGGACCACCTCGGCTGAATAGTCTGCCGGCAAACTCCATTGGCAGTTGGGAGAACCTGGAAGACGCATTCCTCGACAAATTCCAGGGTACTTATGTGCGACCACCGGACGCTGATGATTTAAGTCATATAACCCAATACCGCGGAGAGTCAACCAGGAAATTCTGGACTCGGTTCCTAACTAAAAAGAACCAAATTGTCAACTGTCCGGATGCCGAAGCCCTAGCGGCCTTTAAGCATAACATCCGTGATGAGTGGCTTGCCCGACACCTTGGCCAAGAGAAGCCGAAATCCATGGCAGCACTTACGACACTCATGACCCGCTTTTGTGCGGGCGAGTACAGCTGGTTGGCTCGTAGCAACAGCACATCAAGAAATCCCGGCACTTCAGACGCCAGAGATAGCAACGGCACTTCCTGTCGCTGACCCCTGCCAATGGAGTTTTTACATTTTTACCCAACTTCAGTTGGGAGACCCCTGCCGGCAAATCCCAACCACACCTTTTACATTTTTACCCTCGCCTACATTGCCACCTGTCGCTGACCCCTTGAGCATATAGAAGGAGGCCCATGCGCAACGTAGGGGGGGTCGACGCACTCGAAACTAGAACACACTCACGCTCTCAAGCAGGAACGCAATACAATCACAAAGCAGCAGTAGGAGTATTATCTCTCCGGAGAGCTCCGAAGCTGGGTAAAAGCGCTCGCCTGCCTCGCCTCGATCCGCTCTTCGTGCGATCTCCGCCCCCCGCCGGACCGAAAGGGGCTCCGGTCCCATAGGTGCTCGTTCCCACGACATCTTTGGCACGCCAGGTAGGGGGCGTCGAGGTTGTGTGAACCCGATCCGGCGTTCACGCGAGCCAGATCTTCATCTTCCTTATCATCTTCATCGCCATGCCACCGCAGAAGAAGGCTTCGGAGGTGGCTGCTCCGTCCACGTCGATCTCACCACCACCAGAGCAAACGGGTGGTGAGGTAGACGCCGGCGGAGGAACGGGCGCCGACGAGGGAGCTCACGCTGCCGCCAGGTCCAAGGACAAGGCCGCACAAACCTCGGCGTCCGTACATGCACCGCGCCCGTCTAAGGAGGTGCGGGGTCAACAGCTTCATGGTACTCGTGGTACCATACGCTCGTTGGACCAAAATCGAGCTGGTGGATCTCAGGGTGCTCAAGACCAGCATGCACGCCAACCTGCTGGCACGAGCAAGACACGGTCGCCTGGACGGGATCCTGCTCCTTCTAACATAGTTAGAAGTCCGAGCATATCTCGCTCCTCGCACCGTTCGCTACCGCCACCGAAGAGCCCAGAAGAAGCGTTGGCTCGAGCCCAACTGCTCCTGGATTACCCTCCAACGGCGGACAAGATCGACGATTGGACGGCCACCATTCAGAGTCTCATCGGCTTCGCCAACGGCGACACTCCACGGCAGCTGAATGCATCGAATCCACGGCAAGATTGCCGGACGCGAGCCGATGGCGACAAGACCGGTTGTGACGCCCGGATAATTAGGCTACAGTAAAACCCCGCTAATGATGCCACGTCACCTCGGTTACTGTTGATAAACTCTAGATAATTCAAAACCGAAACAAATTCAAAATTTAATTAAAGGGAAAACAATAAAAGTTTTCAAACATTAAAATAAAAATGTTCGGTTAGTGCCAAATATTGCTAAAGTAATTATATTGAAGAAAGCATAATTTTACAAAGTGCCTAAGTGCTTTAAACTAAATAAAACAGAAAAGAAAAAAAGAAAGAAAAGAAAACAGAACAAAAAAAAGGAAGAAAACGCCCGAGCCAACTAGGCCTCGGCCCGGCCGATGGCCTGCCGAAGCCGCCTAAGCCCACCGGCCACACCTTATCCCCCCACTTTAAGCTGAACCCTACGCAACCACCCCACTCACCCCCACGATCCCCTTCTCTTCCCCCGATCTGGATCGGGGTCAACCCAGATCCCGTCGCCCCATCGCTCGACCCCGTGATGCTCCCGACGCCGCCCGCCGCTCCGAGAACCCCCCTGCCTGGCGGCTCTCCTCCTCCCCAGCGGCTGCATCGCGCCGTCTTAAATCCTCGTCGGCGACCATCGCGACCCGAGCTCGGCGCCTCCCGAGCTCATTTTAGCTTCTTCTGAGGGCCCGTGAGCATGCTTCCCCCATCCCCCTCTCTTCGTTCGCCGTACGCTGCCGTCACTGGCCACGCTCGCGCGTCCGCGTGCCATGGGCCTCCACTCCGTTCTCCCTTTCCCGCGCCACCCGCTCCGGTCGCCGCTTCCCTGCCATTGGCCTCGCCTCCAGCGCCTCGCGCTCGTCGGCGCTGACCGCGCCCTCCCCGGGCGCACCAGGGCTTTGCCATTCCCCATGGCGCCTCGCGCTGAAACCTCTGCTTGCTGCCGCTTTCTTGCTTTTCTGCCGGCGCCACCATGGCCGAGGCAACTGTCGTTGCTCCCTGCTCCTCTTGCTTTCACCGCCGCCGTTCCGCTGCTTGACCGCACGGGCCCGACCGTGCCACCACTTCGGTCGCCGCGCGCCCCGTTGCCATGGTCGCGCCTATCCCTGGCCGGCGCCGTGCCTCGCCGTGGCCGCCCCCTTTCCCCCCTGGCCGGAGTCCGCTCCCCCACACCCGACCCGCTATGGCCATGGGCCTATGACAAGTAGGCCCCGCGCCCAGAACGTTTGTAAAAAAAAAAGACTAATTAAAAAAAATTATTAATTAAAAGAATTAAATAAGTAAATAATAAATTAAATATTAATTAATTAATTAATTAACTTAATTAACACTGTTTAGTTAACTAATTAACTCTAATTAATCTACTAACTAGATGTTAAGAAATAGTTAGTCTTCAGCCTATGACAAGTGGGGCCCACACGTCAGGTTGACCAGTCAACCCTGTTGACTACTGACGTCAGCATGACATCATGCTGATGTCATAAATCCATTTTCGAATTAATTTAAATAATTAATTAAATTCCAGAAATTAATAAAATCTTTAGAAAATCATATCTTTTAATCCGTAACTCGGATTAAAATATTTTCAACATGAAAGTTGCTCAGAACGATGATACGAATCCAGATACGCAGCCCGTTCATCCGCCACGCGTCCCTAGCATAAAGAACCTGCAACTTTTCACCTCCGTTTCATCTGTCTGAAAACGCGAAACACCGGGGATACTTTCCCGGATGTTTCCCCCCCTTCACCGGTATCACCTACTACCGCGTTAGGGCACACCGAACACCGCGTATTGCCATGTTATGCTTTGTGTTACCTTGATTGCTCTATTATTTATTGTGTTCCCCCGTTACTTCTTTCCGGTAGACCTCGAGACTGCCGGCGACCCCCAGTTCGACTACGGTGTTGACGACCCCTTCTTCTTGCCAGAGCAACCAGGCAAGCCCCCTTGATCACGGATATCGCCTATTCTCCTCTATCTGCTTGCATTAGAGTAGTGTAGCATATTCTTGTTTTCGATTGATCCTATCTCGATGCATAGCGACATTGTTGCTACATCTGTTGATACCTTACGCAATCCTAAATGCTTAGTATAGGATGCTAGTTTATCATCATTGGCCCTACATTCTTGTCAGTCTGCCTTGCTATACTATCGGGCCGTGAGCACTTGGGAGGTGATCACGGGTATATACATACATACATACTATACTGAGATGGTGACTAAAGTCGGGTCACTCGAGGAGTACCATAAGTGATTACGATGAGGGGCTGAAAGGACGGTGGCTCCATCCGGTAGAGGTGGGCTGGGTTCCCGACGGCCCCGATCGTTACTTTGTTGCGGAGCGGCAGGCAGGTTGAGACCACCTAGGAGGCAGGTGGGCTGGCCTGTTCGGCATTCGTGGATACTTAACACGCTTAACGAGATCTTGGTATTTGATCTGAGTCGGCCATTTGGTCTATCGCACTAACCATCTACGTGGGAGTAGTTATGGGTATCCGGCGTCGTGGTATCGGCGAAGCCTTCTTGGCGTCGGCCGGCGAGTGGCGCGCCGGATTGGAGCGTAAGCTGCGCTTGTATTAGGGGCTAGTTACGCTTCCGGCCGCGCGTTATAACGTCTTGGTGTGCTAAGGCGATGGGCCCAGACCCTGTGCGCTTAGGTTTAGACCGGCGTCTTGACCGCTCTGTTGTGCCTAGGTGGGGCTGCGGCGTGTTGATCTTCCGAGGCGGGCATGACCCGAGAAAAGTGTGTCGGCCAAATGGGATCAAGCGTGTTGGGTTATGTGGTGCACCCTGCGGGAAGATTAATCTATTGAATAGCCGTGTCCCTCGGTAAAAGGGCGACCGGAGTTGTACCTTGACCTTATGACAACTAGAACCGGATACTTAATAAAACACACCTTCCAAGTTCCACAGACAACCCGGTGATCGCTCTCTAACGGGGCCACGAGGAGAGGATCGCGGGTAGGATATGCTATGCGATGCTCTTGGAGATGCTACTTGGTGATGCTACTTGGAGATGCTACTTGGAGGACTTCTATCTACTCTCTTCTACATCTTTGTGAGGCGGAGGCTGCTAGAAGCGTAGTCTTGACAGATTAGCTATCCCCTCTTATTACGGCATTCTGCGATTCGGTCCCGATATGGCCTCCTTACACATATACCCATGCATATGTAGTGTAGCTCCTTGCTTGCAGTACTTTGGATGAGTACTCACGGTTGCTTTCTCTCCCCTTTTCCCCTTTCCTTTCTTTACGGTTGTCGCAACCAGATGTTTGGAACCAGAGGCGAGGCGCCACCGTCGGCGGCGACTACTACCTGGAGGTGCCTACTACTACGTGCGAGGCTGATTGGCGGCGACCGGGAGTAGTTTAGGAGGATCGAGGCGGGAGGCCTGCGCCTCTTCGATTTGTATCGGTTTGTGCTAGCCATCTTATGGCAACTTGTTTAACTTATGTGCGTACTCGGATATTGTTGCTTCCGTGACTCGTCTATGATCGAGCACTTGTATTCGAGCCCTCGAGGCCCCTGGCTTGTATTATGATGCTTGTATGACTTATTTATGTTTTAGAGTTGTGTTGTGATATCTTCCGTGAGTCCACGATCTTGATCGTTGCGTTTGCGTGCATGATTAGTGTACGATTGAATCGGGGCGTCACAAGTTGGTATCAGAGCCGACTGCCTGTAGGAATCCCTCTTTCCAACTCCTTGGCCGAAGTCGAGTCTAGTCATTGAAAAAGTTTTTACTAACATGGCTGTGCGGCTTACGGGCCCACGTCGCCATTGGGTGGTATTAGGATCTTTTACTCCTCGATCTTTACTCTAGGATTCTGAACTCTCTTCTATTCGGGTTAAACGATTTTTACTAAAATCTAACTTTAGGTTCTCGAAAATACTTTCTCCCGGAGAGGCCCTTCAGTCCAGATGATGACCGCCTGCTGCACCAGAAGATTCCGAAGATACTCTACGATGTGCTCTCGAGACTATGTGCCATCGCTTTTGCAATTCACTTCCATCGATAAATCCCTCTGGATAACTACTTACACCTATCGTTCATATTTTCATCCCGATTACTCTTGTTATTACAAGATGTCTGAAATACTCTTGATATTCGAGAATTCTTTATGCTTACTGCCCTGCAGTTCCTTGCTGCATGAATACCCCTACGGATAATTACTCGCGCTTGCCGAGTATCCGTTTGTCCAAGGTTGTTCATGTGTTTCACAAAAGCCTTTGAAATACTATTCAATCTTCAAAAAATCCTTAGCAGCTTTATTGCTCTGCAAATACTTGTCTACTAGCATTATGGATGCTTCCCATATATCTGGCAATATTCACTAGTATCTTTTGACACCGTCATTTTGATCCTATTGATTCAACATGTGTGCGAATACACAGAATCATCTATCAACCCTTCTAAATTATCTTTTCGGCTCAGACGTCATTTTAAACATGAGCTGGATCTCGACCAATCAAATTGCCATCGATTGTACCCTAAGCCTACTCAACTTATCCATCCTTGATCGGGCGTTGCTTGATCCCCGATTTAAATCATAATTCTTTTGCAATTGAACTTTGGATTAGTCGGATGTTTCTATAATCAGATCTCTTTGCATTCTTCTTCCTCAGGTTGAGTACCGATGCTCACCTCGGATCCCTTGTGGACCATCGGTTCCTTTGTTGGATTTTATCCGGCGGTGTCCTTCATATTGAATAACCTTGTGAGCCTTTCCATGGGTATATAATGCCTTTGGTAAATTGTATCATTTGCTTTTGAACAATGCTCTACTTTCGAGCTTGTATTATTTACTCCTAAGTTGTGGTATATGTTCCTAAGATGCCACGATGGGTTGAACCTATGCCTTCCTTAATATGTGTGAACTCGGAAGTTTTCACGAGTCATACTCATCTGGTATTTCACCAGGTAAAACTTTCAACACTAATGCTTTTATCAAAGCGAGAGGTGAATGGAAGGTTATACATTGAAGAAGTGGGAGTCGACCTTGAACCTTGCGTTCATGCCCATGGACACGAGGTATAACTTACCATGGAAGCTGCTCGTAAAAATTGTTACCCCCCTTGCTATAAGTTCATCTTGTATCCGTGGTTCGATCATTTATGATCGTGGTTTCCGACCATGTTCTCCTTTAAATACCATTTCTCGTGCAAGTTTAAGCACTTGTCTTCTGCAGAGTAATACCCCAGTCCAACCTCTACTTTGAATTGTCGTTCAGTATTACCCCCCTAGTATCTCGAGGATATCAACCGATTGCACTACATCTTATGCATTTCTGATGAAGTAGTACCCTTCCTCGTCATAGTCACTCCACGGGTTCTGGGTTGTCGTCAACCGAGAACACCGATTAGCGAATCGAATCGCCCCTGTGATTCAGTACTCCTAGTACATTGTGGATGAGAAGTTTAATACTCCATCACGTCATTCCTAGCCTGATCGGCTATGTCATTTTGTGCTAAATTTTAACTATGCTACCTGGTCCTTTCTTCTCAGAGCACAATTTTCGATGATGAGCTAATCTTACGTTGATCCCCCTTGTCTTACCGTTTCACCTCGAACAACAAACTTGACCCCGAGTTTGTGTCGTATCTGTGGCTCCAATAATCCCTTGTTGCGTCAGTCCTTTTGCTTGATGCAGTCGCTATTTCAACTGCTTCTTTGTGGACCCTCTCGACAACAAATTGTCGTGATCATCATCAACATTCTGAGGTCTTCCAAGATATCTATCAAATTCTCGATGAGAAGTAGCATCCTTTGCCCTCGATGAATTGGGTTAGCATCCACAACAATTATTGCATTCCCTCCAACACAAAACTTGTTCTTGTTTTGTGTTGTACCTTGAGTTCCTTACTATCAAACTTATGTTATGATCTACCGCCGAGTACTACCATCTTTGATGTCAAGAATGTTGTGAGGATCGCTCCACCTCTTAAGAAATTCTTGCTATAATGATACTTCTCACCATCACCATTCTTTCTTGGTCCTCGAGTTGATTCCAACCGGGGTACCCACAAGTGAACGATGTTGTTTGGATTCTGCCCTTCTAGCAACCCTATTGCTTTGAAGTTAATGGTCGGTCATTCATTCTTAGACTATTGATTATTGAATCACCATTCTAACATTGATCCTGCTACCTAAGCCCATATTTCGGATGAACCTTTCAACCAATGTTTAATTGTGTATGTTTTACTCGAGCATACTTCATTACATCATTTGATCTGACAAATGCTATCTCCTTATCCACATAATTGTGGAGATCCATCTTTTGGGATACCTAGTTGAATGGTCGCTGAGTCCATCAGCCACCTCCTCATCCTCTCTTTGGTTTACTGATGAACTCTTGTTTCGAAGCCTTGCTTCTGTACGTTATTTCCCGAGAATCATACAATGTCATCTCGACAAGTTGTGTTGCACCTTTCTTCTCAGGCATCCTGAGTCTGAGGTATCCTGACACCAATCAGATCTGAATCTCGGCCAGATATGATGGTTGGAGCATTTCCAAGAATCATAGCATTGGTCTTAATATAACCCGGTAAGGTGATATCATGCCTAGCACCCCTGGCCGGAGGACCTATTGTTATAGTTTCCTTTTAGCAAGGTTAGCCATTCTTCCAGGAGGAAATTGTACGACTTATTTTATAAGTTGCTTCTAATGGATCTCTGGCCCTTGATTGAAACACCATATCATTGCTACCTCGAAGCATGACTATGACACCCCGCTCTTCAACAAGAACATTGGAGGCACGATGCCAAATGTTTCTTGGTCGATTATCAAACACCGTTGTATGGGTGACATCTTGATTAATCCTTGCCTCTTATCTGAATGGTTGGGTACTTGCTCTCCTACCCTGTATGCCATGTTCTGCTTGTACATGGGAAGGATATACTCCTAATAATTGTGTGCAATCACAATTTTCCTTTCCATTGTTCTGTTTAGTCTGATAATCGAGTTTTCCTTTCCATTCTTTTGTTCAACCTTTCCTGAATCTGACTTAACTGAGCAAGGATAATTCCCTGCTTAGGAAGGCACCTTGTTGTACCACTCTGTCTGTAAGGCCTTGTTACTATTGTGGATGACATTCCGGTAACCACCAATGGATGAGAACTTTGCCAATTGGTTCGCCTCGTTCAACGAGCAGGAAAATTGATCTCTTCGTTCCCCGCCCTTGGCACCGACATTGTTGCCGGCATAGTTGACAAACTATTCACTGGCATGCCTCCCTGTCGCGGCTATGCAAGATGTCACCACCCTTCCTACTTTCAACCCGCATGGTGGGCCCATAACCCACAGGTCCCAGGATCGAAACCTGACTCTCCTGTACACCCCCTGTTCCCAGAGTTAGTCCTCGTGCGTGGACTCGTTTGTAATTCACGGACCACCGTCCCAAGTGATCTATTTTGGTATCAGACGCAATACTTATTCTCGTTGCCCTGAACCCCTTTCACCTTCTGATTAGGCATCGAACGCTTGCCTATCCGTTTGAAACTTCTCATGGTACCTCCTTACTTTGCTCTCGATATTTTCTTAAGATTCCATTAGAGAGTAACTTCCATCACCTTCCTCGATGTTATCGACGGATAGTCAACCTTGTAGAGTCTGTCCTTTTGAAGCTACCCTTATCCTTTCCGTAAATACGATGAAGATCCCCAAGGAAGGGCGACCACTTCATCATGATGACCGAAGAGAAGCGAAGACATCAATGTAATGGATCGACCTCTTCGAGAAGAACAACCAACACTGAGAAGACTCGTTAGAATTTCGTAACCAGACCTTCCCCCTAGACCCCCTCTTAAATCTCGGGACGAGATTTCTTGTAGTGGAGGAGAATTGTGACGCCCGGATAATTAGGCTACAGTAAAACCCCGCTAATGATGCCACGTCACCTCGGTTACTGTTGATAAACTCTAGATAATTCAAAACCGAAACAAATTCAAAATTTAATTAAAGGGAAAACAATAAAAGTTTTCAAACATTAAAATAAAAATGTTCGGTTAGTGCCAAATATTGCTAAAGTAATTATATTGAAGAAAGCATAATTTTACAAAGTGCCTAAGTGCTTTAAACTAAATAAAACAGAAAAGAAAAAAAGAAAGAAAAGAAAACAGAACAAAAAAAAAAGGGAAGAAAACCGCCCAGGCCAACTAGGCCTCGGCCCAGCCAGTGGCCTGCCAGGCCGGCCCAACTGGCCCAGCCGGCCACACCTTATCCCCCCCACACCCCAACTGAACCCTACGCAACCACCCCACTCACCCCCACGATCCCCTTCTCTTCCCCCGATCTGGATCGGGGTCAACCCAGATCCCGTCGCCCCATCGCTCGACCCCGTGATGCTCCCGACGCCGCCCGCCGCTCCGAGAACCCCCCTGCCTGGCGGCTCTCCTCCTCCCCAGCGGCTGCATCGCGCCGTCTTCGTCCTCGTCAGCGACCATCGCGACCCCGAGCTCCGGCGCCTCCCCGAGCTCATTTTTAGCACAACTACAGGGCCCCGTGAGCATACTTCCCCCATCCCCCTCTCTTCGTTCGCCGTACGCTGCCGTCCACATCACCTTTCGCGCGTCCGCGTGCCATGGGCCTCCACTCCGTTCTCCCTTTCCCGCGCCACCCGCTCCGGTCGCCGCTTCCCTGCCATTGGCCTCGCCTCCAGCGCCTCGCGCTCGTCGTGCGACGCGCCCTCCCCGGCGCATCAGGGCTTTGCCATTTCCCAAGCGCCTCGCGCCATCGAGCCCCTCTTGCTGCTGCCGCTTTCTTTGCTCTTGCTGGCGCCACCCAGCCGAGGCAACAGCTGTCGTTGCTCCCTGCTCCTCTTTGCTTTCACCGCCGCCGTTCATTGCTTGACCGCACGGGCCCGACCGTGCCACCACTTCGATCGCCATGCCCGTTGCCATGGTCGCGCCTATCACGGCGGCGCAGTGCCTCGCCGTGGCCGCCCCTTTCCCCGGGCGAGTCCGCTCCCCACACCCGACCGCTATGGCCATGGGCCTATGACAAGTGAGCCCCAGCGCCCGAGCGTTTGTAAAAAAAAAGACTAATTAAAAAAAATTATTAATTAAAAGAATTAAATAAGTAAATAATAAATTAAATATTAATTAATTAATTAACTTAACTTAATTAACACTGTTTAGTTAACTAATTAACTCTAATTAATCTACTAACTAGATGTTAAGAAATAGTTAGTCTTCAGCCTATGACAAGTGGGGCCCACACGTCAGGTTGACTAGTCAACCCTGTTGACTACTGACGTCAGCATGACATCATGCTGATGTCATAAATCCATTTTCGAATTAATTTAAATAATTAATTAAATTCCAGAAATTAATAAAATCTTTAGAAAATCATATCTTTTAATCCGTAACTCGGATTAAAATATTTTCAACATGAAAGTTGCTCAGAACGATGATACGAATCCAGATACGCAGCCCGTTCATCCGCCACGCGTCCCTAGCATAAAGAACCTGCAACTTTTCACCTCCGTTTCATCATCGAGCAGCGAAACACCGGGGATACTTTCCCGGATGTTTCCCCCCCTTCACCGGTATCACCTACTACCGCGTTAGGGCACACCGAACACCGCGTATTGCCATGTTATGCTTTGTGTTACCTTGATTGCTCTATTATTTATTGTGTTCCCCGTTACTTCTTTCCGGTAGACCTCGAGCTATGGCGACCCCCGATTCGACTACGGTGTTGTGACCCTTCTTCTTGCCGAGCAACCGAGGCAAGCCCCCCTTGATCACGGATATCGCCTATTCTCCTCTATCTGCTTGCATTAGAGTAGTGTAGCATATTCTTTATTTTGATTGATCCTATCTCGATGCATAGCGACATTGTTGCTACATCTGTTGATACCTTACGCAATCCTAAATGCTTAGTATAGGATGCTAGTTTATCATCATTGGCCCTACATTCTTGTCGATCGCCTTGCTATACTATCGGGCCGTGAGCACTTGGGAGGTGATCACGGGTATATACATACATACATACTATCTGAGATGGTGACTAAAGTCGGGTCACCGAGGAGTACCCGCAAGTGATTACGATGAGAAATTTGAAAGGGCGGTGGCTCCATCCGGTAGAGGTGGGCACTGGGTTCCCGACGGCCCCATTTGTTACTTTGTTCTTGGAGCGGCAGGGCGAGTTGAGACCACCTAGGAGGCAGGTGGGCTGGCCTGTTCGGCGTTCGTGGATACTTAACACGCTTAACGAGATCTTGGTATTTGATCTGAGTGCGGCCATTTGGTCTATCGCACTAACCATCTCGTGGGAGTAGTTATGGGTATCCGGCGTCGTGGTATCAGCCAAAGCCTTCTTGACGTCGGCGGCCGAGTGGCGCGGCCGGATTGGAGCGTAAGCTGCGCTTGTATTAGGGGCTAGATTACGCTTCCGGCGCGTTATAGCGTCTTGGTGTGCTAAGGCGATGGGCCCGGACCCTGTCGCGCTTAGGTTTAGACCGGCGTCTTGACCGCTCTGTTGTGCCTAGGTGGGGCTGCGGCGTGTTGATCTTCGAGGCGGGCATGACCGAGAAAAGTGTGTCGGCCAAATGGGATCAAGCGTGTTGGGTTATGTGGTGCACCCTGCGGGAAGATTAATCTATTGAATAGCCGTGTCCCTCGGTAAAGGGCGACCGGAGTTGTACCTTGACCTTATGACAACTAGAACCGGATGCTTAATAAAACACACCCTTCCAAGTTCCACAGACAACCCGGTGATCGCTCTCTAACAGGGCCACGAGGAGAGGATCGCGAGTAGGATATGCTATGCGATGCTCTTGGAGATGCTACTTGGTGATGCTACTTGGAGATGCTACTTGGAGGACTTCTATCTACTCTCTTCTACATCTTTGTGAGGCGGAGGCTGCTAGAAGCGTAGTCTTGACGGATTAGCTATCCCCTCTTATTACGGCATTCTGCGATTCGGTCCTTGATATGGCCTCCTTACACATATACCCATGCATATGTAGTGTAGCTCCTTGCTTGCGAGTACTTTGGATGAGTACTCACGGTTGCTTTCTCTCCTTTTCCCCTTTCCTTTCTTTACGGTTGTCGCAACCAGATGTTGGAACCAGGCGAGGCGCCACCGTCGGCGGCGACTACTACACTGGAGGTGCCTACTACTACGTGCGGGCTGCGGCGGCGACCAGGAGTAGTTTAGGAGGATCGAGGCGGGAGGCTGCGCCTCTTCGATTTGTATCGGTTTGTGCTAGCCATCTTATGGCAACTTGTTTAACTTATGTCCGTACTCAGATATTGTTGCTTCGGCGACTTCGTCTATGATCGAGCACTTGTATTCGAGCCCTCGAGGCCCCTGGCTTGTATTATGATGCTTGTATGACTTATTTATGTTTTAGAGTTGTGTTGTGATATCTTCCCGTGAGTCCCTGATCTTGATCGTACACGTTTGCGTGCATGATTAGTGTACGATTGAATCGGGGCGTCACACCGGTGGAGGTGCGACTACCGTGCACTCTCCACCCCGAAGGCCAAGATCGCCGACTCACCAGGTCAACCTCGACACTGACTCCACAGCGTCATCAGATCCACGAGCTCGTCGCGATCAGCGCCAAGTTCTTCAAGAGCGACAGCAAGAAGACGCTCATACACGCATCGAGCGTCGAAGAGAAGCGCGGCATCAATCAGACCAGCGCGCTGGGCCCACTGTCGACATGCATGCGCCAGGGGAACCAGGCGACTTGCCGTACGCGGTAGGTTGCCCTGTGTTCACTCGTGAGCTGCGGCAAGTCCAGTGGCCCAGTACAAAGAACTTAAAGCCTGACGTACCAGAGAAGTATGACGGCAGGTTGCATCCGTCGGAGTTCCTCAGCATCTAAACCATCGCGGTGCAGGCTACCGGAGGGCGCGACGACAAGATCCTTGCCAACTACTTCCTGCTGGTGCTCAAGCCCAATGTCAGATCCTGGCTCATGCACTTGCCGGACAACTCCATATCCTCATGGGCGGATCTGTGCCATCAGTTTGTCGGCGCCTTTACAGGCGGCCACAAGCCTCATGGCCAAGAGAGCGATCTTCATCTGCTCGCCCAGAAGGAAGGAGAGCCCCTGCGCAAGTACATTCAGAGATTCAGCCAGGTGCAGCGCAATATCCCAGACGTCCACCCTGCCACGGTCATCAGCGCGTTCCATCAGAACGTGCGAAACCGCAGGATGCGGGAGGAGATGGTGATGTGCAAGATCAGAGACGTCAGTGAGCTATGCGCCCTGGGCGACAAGTGTGCGTCTTTGAGGAGGAGAAACTCCCGGAGAGAACACAGGAGCGGGAGGATCGGCGGTGATGATGCTGCCCGGCAAGGAAAAACGGCGCCGGAACAACGGGAAGAAAAAGGGAAAAGATGTGCTGGTCGTTGAGCAGTCCGCAACGGAGGTAGCGCCAAGGAAGCGAACTGTGGCGGCCGCCGACAAGCGAGGCGGCTCCGACAAGCGATCTTGCAAGATCCACCGTACCAAGGGCCATGATCTCCAGAGCTGCAAGAAAGTCGAGCAGCTAGTCGAGCAGCAGAAAGCTGAGTACGAGCTACGCGACAAAGAGAAGGCCCAGGAAGGTACTGGAGGATCCGGCAAGAAGCGTCCCGGCCGGGGAGGATGCCGCAGCAAGGCCAAGCAGTGGCAAGGAGACAAGCCTCCCCGCGGCCGCGACAAGGAGGAAGGTGACGATGAAGACGAAGAGATGGATGATGATGAGGCCGATGAACAGGAGTTCCAGAAAGCCACAGAGGTTCTGTGCGTTGACGGCGGTGCTTCTCGATACGCCGCACCGCCAGCTCAAGCGATGGGTGCGGGAAGTTAATGCAGCAGAACCACCGGTTGAGTCACGCAAGCCTCGAAGTTGTCCAACCGCCTATCATCTTTGACATCGAGGACTACCCTGATCGCATAACTGGGGTCGGGTGCTTGCCGATGTTGGTTTCACCAACTATCCGCAACCTCAAAGTCACAAAGATGCTAGTTGACGGTGGGGCGGCTTGAATCTGATCTCCTCCGCGGTACTCGAAACTCGGATCCCCGACAATGAGCTCGAGGAGCGAGCACATTCAAGGAATTAACCGAGAAGGAGCAAGCCGAAGGGAAAGATCACGTTGCCAGTGACATTTGGCAGCGAATTGAACTTCAGGACTGAGAGGGTCACTTTTGATGTTGCTGATTTTCCATTGCCTTACAATGGGATACTTGGCCGTCCAGCGCTCTCCAAGTTCATAGCAGCCTCTCACTATGCCTACAACATACTCAAGATGCCAGGCTCGATAAGCGTCATCTCTGTCCCTGGCAACAAGAAAGATGCTCTTATCTGCACCGACAAGATCTACCGGGAAGCAGCAGCCGCAGCGGATCACAAGACACTTACCACTGAAGCTCCCGGGGGGAAGAAGAAGACCAAGTCCGGCAAGAGTTCTGATGCCCACTCCGGCAAGCGCACCTCTTCGGAGTGCTGCGCTACCGTCGAGGACGCACCATCGAGCTCCACCGGCAAGTGTAAGAAGACGAAGGCAGCTCCGCCAGAGACCAAGAAGGTGCCCGCCAAGGAGGACGGCACTGGTGGTACCTTCACCATCAGTGCTACGCTCGACCCTAAATAGGAAAGCGCGCTCCTTGCTTTCCTGCGGGTGAACGTCAACGTGTTTGCATGGCAACCGTCTGACATCCCCGGTGTTCCTAGGAAAGTAATTGAGCACCATCTTGCCGTCTGTCCTCGCGCGCGGCCCGTCAAGCAGAAAGTCAGGAAGCAAGCAGTGGAGCACCAAGAATTCATTGCAGAAGAGATCAAGAAATTGGAAGCAGCAGGCCTTGTCAGAGGAGTGCTCCATCCTACGTGGCTGGCCAATCCTGTAGTCGTGCGCAAGAAGGCAAACGGAAATGGAGGCTTTGTATTGACTTTCTTGATGTTAATAAAGCTTGTCCCAAAGATCCATTTCCTTGCCGCGCATTGACAGATTGTCGACTCCATGGCAGGATGTGATTTGCTTTCATTTCTTGATGCATATTCAGGATATCATCAGATCTTCATGGCAGAAGAGGATGAAGAGAAGACCGCATTCATCACTCCATGTGGCACGTACTGTTTCGTATGGATGCCCTTCAGTTTGAAGAATGCTGGTTCAACATTTGCAAGAGTAGTCCATGACGCTTTTGAGCCACAGTTGCACAGAAATGTGGAAGCCTACATGGATGACATAGTGGTCAAGAGCAAGGACAAAGCAACCCTGGTTCAGGATTTGGAAGAGACCTTTGCAAATCTGCGCAAGATCAACCTCAAGCTCAACCCCGAGAAGTGTGTGTTTGGAGTTCCTTCCGGCAAGCTTCTCGGGTTTTCGTGTCTCAACGGGGAATTGAAGCCAATCCCGACAAGATCAAGGCCATTGAGCAGATTGAAGCACCGATGCGCGTCAAGGATGTACGAAGGCTTGCCGGCTGTGTGGCTGCTCTCGGCAGTTTATCTCTAAGTCTGCTGAGTCGCCTCGCCATTTTCAAAATATTGAAAAAGGCAAGTCAATGAAATGGACTCGAGCGGAGGCTCTTGCTGCAGAGACTTGAAGAGATACCTGTCCTCCACTCCAATACTTGTCGCACCTAAGCCACAAGAGAAGTTGCTGCTATATCTAGAGGCAACCAATCAAGTGGTTAGTGCTGCTTTAATAGCGGAGAGGGAGGCGGATGATGAGCCGGCGACGCGGCAAGTGCATCCAGCGACAAGCGAGGGGCTTCCCGACAAGTTCGGTCCCGACAAGGATGGATCTGCGAGCACGGGAGGAGAAAGCAGAAGAAAATGGTGCAGCGCCGGTTTACTTTGTCAGTTCCCTTCTGCAAGGGCTAGGTCAAGGTACTCTGGTGTGCAGAAATTGCTTTTCGGCCTCCTCATGGCCTTGAGAAAGCTGCGCCATTACTTCCAAGCACATGAGATCATAGTTGTCACTCGCTTTCCGCTGAAGAGGATACTGCAGAATCTAGAAGCGACAGGCAGGATTGTCGAGTGGGCACTAGAACTGTCAAGCTTTGGCCTCAAGTTTGAGAGTACTTCTACTATCCAAAGCAGAGCATTGGCAGAGTTCATAGCAGAGTGGATGCCAACACCAGTTGAAGAAATTCCAGAAACGAGCATCCCCGTCAAGGAAGCGAGCAAAGAGAGGCTGATGTACTTTGATGGTGCCTTCTCGCTGCAAGGCGCCGCTGCGGGCGTGCTACTTGTCGCCCCCACCGGAGAGCACCTCAAGTACGTAGTCTAGATGCACTTTCCCAAGGAGCAAGCAACAAACAACACTGCAGAGTATGAAGGTTTGCTTGCCGGTCTCAGAATAGCAGCAGACCTTGGGATCAAGAAGCTCATTGTCAGGGGTGACTCGCAGCTTGTCGTCCGTCAAGTAAACAAAGACTATCCGAGTCCGTTGATGGAAGCTTACATTGATGAAGTGAGAAGGTTAGAAGAGCAGTTTGATGGCCTACAGATGGAACATGTTCCAAGAGCTCAGAACGACATTGCTGATGGCCTGTCAAAGTGCGCTGCACTTAAATTACCTGTGGAACCAGGGATTTTCGTGCTCAAGCTAACTCAACCATCTGTAACAACATCGACTAGACAGAGCAAGAAGAGGAAGTTGGTTTCTGGTGACTATTTTCCGGCAGAACTCCCCGAAGCCGCCGCCAAGAAGGTTCCTAAGATCAACGCCAAGAGTGCTGAGGAGCAGTTTGCTCCGACAAGCCCTAGGGTTTGTTCCGCTGAAGCAGACGCTCCCGACAAGTTTTGCTCCGGCAAGCTTGTCGGGGAACATCAAGCCCCGGCTGAACCACAGGTTCTTGCCGTAGAAGCGGATGTTCCCGCAGCAGCATATGGGCCTTTGGTCCTTGTTATCGAGCCACAAGCTCCAGCGTGGGCACAGCAGATCGTCCATTTCCTTCAGACAGGAGAACTCCCCGAAGAGCAAGAAGAAGCGGAGAGAGTAGCCCGGCAATCAAGTATGTACCAGTTTGTCGACGACACACCGTACAGAAGAAGATTCAACGGTGTGAAATTGAAGTGTATTCCCCGGGAAGATGGACAGAAGCTGTTGGCGGAGATACATGGAGGCATATGTGGTCACCACATTGGCGCCAAACACTTGCCGGCAAAGCATTCGGCAAGGTTTCTTTTGGCCGACAGCCCTCGGGATGCAACTACACAAGTAACCAAGTGTGAAGCGTGCGGTTCCATTCCAGCGGATACACCAACCAGCTCAAGCTATCCAGATGATCCCTTTATCACGGCCATTTTTACATGCGGGGCTCGACATCCTCGGCCCCTTTCCCGAGCTGTCGGGGCTTTGAAATACTTATGCGTTGCAATTGACAAGTTCACAAAGTGGCGAAGTGGAAGCGATGAGGAAGGTGACAGCACGGTCGGCGATCAAGTTGTTCAGGTCGATTGTTTGCCGTTTGAGTCCCTAACGGGATCATCACCGACAACGACACGCAATTCACGAGCCGCACCTTCATGTAGTACATCCAAGATCTTGGCGCCAAAGTGCGCCGCTTACATTGCTCACCGAAGCAACGGTCAAGCGGAGAGGGCAAATCTGAAGTGCTGCCGGGCTCAAGTCCGGGACTTTCGACGGGCTGCCCAAGTGCGGAAAGAACTAGATTGAGGAGCTGCCGGTGGTTCTTTGGTCGATCAGGCGACGCCGTCGAGCCAGCGGCGGACACCTTCGCTCTAGTCTATGGAGCGAGAGGCGGTTCTCCCCACGGAACTTCGTATCACGGATCGCCTCGAGTGCTCGCTTATGATGAGCTTGAGCAAGAGCAGGCTGCGACAAGATGACGTCTGCTCCTTGAGAAAATCGTCTTGAGGCTCTTCAGACGAGCTGCTCGATACCAGCAAGCTTTGTGCCGCTACCATAGCCGCAAAGTCAATGCCAGAAGTCTCGAGGAAGGCGACCTTGTTCTTCGGCGTGTTCAATCCGCCAAGAATTCCAACAAGTTGATGCCAAAGTGGGAAGGCCCTTATCGGGTGAAGCGAGTCACTAGGCCTGGCGCTGTCCGCCTTGAGACCGAAGATGGCTTTCCGGTGAGCAACTCCTAGAACATTGAGCATCTTCGTAAGTTTTACCCATAAGGCGCGGTTGCCAGAACCTGTTCCGGCAACCACCTTTTGTACAAGTCTTGCCGCTGTTGCATGTAATCCTATGTACAAAGCCGGGAGCAGACCCCGTGCATAAATAAAGCTCATGCGCTCCACACATCTTGTCAAAATTCATGCTTTCTATTTTTGCATGTGTTATCTGACACTTTGTGCAGCACCTGCCCCCGGTAACCAATAACGAGCCTTAAGGCTCCATATCTTTATTTTCTCTTCTTTCTTTTTCTCAAAAGGAAGGTTCCCTCGCCCACAAGTTTGCCGGGGGGAAGGAGGAGATAATGAAGATAATGGTGTGGACCAGGCATCGTTCAAGAAAGTATCGCCTTGCCGGGACGCAAATGACAGAAAAGCTAAGTTGCCAAAGTTTGAGCAATCAGTTTTAAAAACTTTTTAAGTTATCTTCCTCGAACGACCGTACTTTGTATGGAAAACCTATGCGCGGAGGAACCAACTCGTAGCTAGTTGCGCCCTTACTTTGTTTCGAGTCCGCTCAACAACTTAAGTGTGCAGCGACTAGTTGCGATAAGGTTTCTTGCGGTAGCAACACCACCGCCCAAGGTTGCTGATGTTCCGCACTCGGCGCTTTCATGGCAAGGTACTGCGCCCGACAAGTTCCACGAGGCGTGGGGTAAAACATACAAAGGAAGGAATCAAGTAAAGGAAATAACATAGCAAATACTGCCCAAGATAAAGTTATGTTACAAAGATAACTTGTCGCAGCTCTAATGATTGTTTTTCATAACATGACTAGCGGCGGCAAGAAAAGGAGAAAAGCAGCGGCCTAATCTCGCGATCGCGTCAACCCTCGACTTCATTCACCTTGTCCACAATGGGTGCGACAAGGGCCTTGAGCTCTTCGGATCAGCGCGCGGCAGCTTCTTGAGGATGTTGGTGAGGTTGAGGCCTGGGTTGTGGAAGGCCACCTTCACCAACACCTTTTCCAGAACTCTCGCGCAGATCGTGCGCGACTCGTCGGCCAGCTGCCTTGGGATCCTTTCTGGAGTTCTTTGGAGGGCCGCCACATCCCTTGAAGAACAGAGTGAGCTTATCGTTGGGCTGGAGGTTCTCATTGGAGGAGTACCCGAAACCCTCCATTTCCAGCTGCGCCAGCTCCTCGTCGATGACTGCGGCGATGTTGACGAGGCCCTCTGTCCAGAGCTCCACAGTCTCCCTGAAGGTGTTCTGGGTTTCGGCGGCCCTCGTCAGTAGCGCTTCGTTGGCCTTGATCTCCTTATTCAAGGCCTCCTCCCGCTCCTTGGCGCCGTCCAACGTCTCAGTCAAAGTGGCCAGCTTCAACTCGAGATCGGCGTTGGAGTCCTTGGCAGTGCTCAGCTCTTTGTCCTTCTCGAGGAGACGTCCCTGTAGCTCACCGTGGGCAAGGGCGTCCTTCTCGCGCTCGTGCTGGAGCGCGGCAAGCTCTTCATTCCTCGCCTTAAGATCAGCCTCTAGCTGCACCACCTTCACCTCCAACTCCTTCTTGGCAGCCTCGGCAGCTTCGGCAGCATCCTTTGCCTCCTTGAGAGCCCCGCCAAGTGTTTGCTCGCGCGCAGAAAGCTCCTCCTCATAGCTGTCCAGATAGACCTTCCGCTGCGTCAACTCGTCTTCCCGCACGGACAGCTCCTCGGCGGCAAGCCGCTGTTGCTCTTCGGCTTCGGCCTTCTCGAGGAGGAAGGCCTTCCGCGCCTCGACAAGCTGCGCCCGCTCCTCGGCAATGGACCGTAGGGCTTCCTGATTGCGTTCTCGGAGCTTCTCCGTGCGCCTCTCGATATCCAATCCCGCCTGCGCGACAAGCGCTTCCCGGGATTCTACCTTGGCTTGTCGGGCGCGGTAGAGTGACAGCAGCCTCTGCAGCAGCTGTTCCTCCTCAGGCTCACCGCTGCTGCTGCTTGGCGCATCGACAAGTGTCAACCCAGCGGAGGTGAGCACTTCTCCGTCCAAAGCTTCTCCTTCGACCGGCGCCCTGGAGCTTGACGCCCAGGGGAGTTTGATGAAGACGCCATCGCCGGCCTTCAGATAGGCGCCGGGCTGGGGCTCTTCGGAGCCTGGCACAGCGGCATCGGCAGAGGGATCGGCGGTCGGCGTAGCGCCTTGCGCTCCTGCGGCCTCGGGGCCGTCAGTGCAATCGCCGGACCCCTCGCCAGCTCCTGCGTCGGCAGCTTTGGCGGCCTCTTCGCTGGCAGGATCTTCGGCGCCAGCTTCTCCTTCGGGGCCAGCGGCGTTATTGGTGTCGCCGCGCGCGTTCTCCTCGCCGGTGGCCTCGGTCTCCATCGGCTCCGTGGATGGCGGATCTGAAGACAGGAAGAGGGAGAAGAAGTCAAGCAAATATCCAAGAAGAAAGATCAGAAGAAGAAGAACCCAAGGGAAGTTTTCTGGCAAGAAGGATTACCTGTGCTAGGCTCTGCAGTCATGGGCTTCACCACCGGGGGGTAGCTGGTCCCGTCCCTTGCCGTAGAGCCGTCCCTTGCCGGAGAGCGCTCCCTTGCCGGGGAATCCTCCCTTTGCGGCGTAGTCAAAGCAGATAGCACCTCAGGGACGACTTCCGGTTGCTCCTGGTGAGCCTGTTCTGCTCCTACACAAACAAACCAACAGTCAGATGTCTGCAAAGGAAAGAGCACCCATGCGCGCCCAACAACAGGAAGTAAACAAATACTTCTGGCTGAGGGGCTACTTGAGGAGTAGTTCTTTGGGTCGGCAAGGTGGTCTCGGCACGCCCCTATTTGTCATGATGGGCTCGTCCTCGATGATAATCACCGGAGCCTTGGCCCTCTTCGCCGCTCTCTGGGCTAGGGTCCTGAAAAGGAATAAGTTCAGAGCGAAGCAAGTTAGATGCAAGACAAGAAACAACAAAAACTGAAGAAATATAAGTACAACAAAAAAAATCTTACTCTTCTTCCTCCTCGTCGGAGCAGAGCGCGGAGAGGTCGAAGTTTGGTCCTCTTTCGGCGCGACGAGGCGGAGGAGTAGGCTCCCTTGGCCGCTTGGCGGGGGCAACGGCAGGATCAGAAGCGGCGGTCCGAGAGCACCCCGCTCCAGTTGCCGCAGAAGCGTGGCGGCGCTCCAGCGGCAGCAGTGCTTGTCATGATGGGCGTGTCCCTTGATCGCGGCGGTTGTTGACACGTCTGCCGCCCTACTACGTCCCCGGTCCTGCGGAGGCGCCTTCTTGGTGGAGCTGGGGGCTGCACTGGGAGCTCCGCTTGTGGCAAGCTACTTGAAGACGGCTGGCCGCTTACACCGTCGGCGGGCTCGCTAGATTCGGCTTCAGGCTCTCCCTCGCCGACGATCTCTCCGACAAGCTCGTCTCGATCGGAAAGGCTTGCCACCTCGGCTGCCTCTGCCTCCTCCACGGTAAACCCAAACTCGCCCGCGGCAGCGGCCACCGCCGCCTCTTCCGCCCTAGTGGCGATGCGCCGCATCTCATCTTCGGTGGTGTCGCGGGTGAGGCTCCTCTGTTCGTCGGCGCGGACCGCCACCTCCACCAAGCCGTCGAAGAACTGCTGCACGACATCGTCGGCGGGCTCCTGCCAAGTTGGAATAATTCCATGCGAGTCGCACTCCGGCATCATTGCGCGAATGCGATCGAGCGAAGAATTGTTGCACAATGGGGCGGCATACTGCGGCGGCTGAACCATTCGGATCTTTGAGTATCGTGCTTGAACAGCTCCTTGAGCATCGCATCCAGCTCCAGGACGGTGAAATTAAAGTTGAGGCCCGGGCGCAGCCTCATGATATCCGCCGGGCCCCCGAACTCCCAGGCGGGTCTCCTCCTCTCTTGCGAAGCGTCTGGCGGGCGAAGAAATCAGCGCCAAGGCGCCTCTGATCGATCTGGCAAGCTGAGCCGCAAGATCCGGGTGATGGCAATCTTCAGCTTTTGTAAATGCAGCGGCTAAGGCGCTCAATCATTGCAGCGCCTTTGCTGAAGTTTGGCGCGAGGCGTGAGCGGCTGCGAGTTCTCCTCAGCGATCCAACACCATTCCGCTCTCCACTCCTCCCATTTGCTCTGAGCTCCCCCTCGGATAGGCCTCCTTCTTGCCGGCTCTCGAGATCCAGGCGATTCCTCCGGCTAGGGGCTCTCCTCTCTCGACCGGGCATGAAGAAATGGCGGAAGGGGCTACGTTTGGGTGGACTCGACAAAGTTTTCGCAGAGAGATCTTGCGAAACCGCCATGGTCGGAAACGGCGTTGGGGGTGAAGTCAAGGAGGTGGAACCCGTGGGTGTTCATGATGTCTAAAGAATTCAGAGAAGGCGGGCGAGCCCTTGAGAAGGGCTGTGAAGAAAGGGTATCCGTTCGAGCCCATTCGAAGCGGCGGAGAGTACCTTGGTGCTTGCGGATGCTTCGCGTCTCCGTCGACGAAGAGGTAGAACCACTCCCTCGGCTCCTTCGGCGGAGGCTCGAGGGAAAGTTGCCCGCTCCTTCGCGGCGCCTCGAGCCCTGGCGCCTCGGCCGACTTCACACCCTTCCGGTTTTGAGCCATGGCGGAGGTGGTGGGGCAGATCGGCGTTAAGCGGCGGCAGCGATGATAGGCGGGCGCTGCTCTCTTCGGCTTGAGCGGAGGAGCGGCGGAATTTCGAGATTGGAACCGCAAGTGGCGAAGGTGGGGGAACTGCCCCTGTTTCCCTTGCTTATAAAGACGAGGAGGCAAACATTACGCTTTTCGAATAAAGAACCACCCACGATCTCTCCCACGGCGCGCATTCGACGCGTGCCGTTAAGGAAGAGCGCGGTGAATCTGGTCGGTCTGGCGTGACCCGGGGCGCGTGCCCGTGCCCTATTTTGGGCCTGTCCCAACAGCGCTCGACACCGTGTGTGGCCCAGGCCCGGGGGCTCCTGTCGGTGTACTAGAGTAGGGGTACCCTAGTATCCCGAACTTGTGCCGCAGGCAGTCGGAGCACCAGCGGCAAAACTTCGGGTGTTGCCAAGGTCGCCGAGGTTGCTTTGGAGCCATTCAAGAACAAAGTGTTTTAACCGAGAAGACAAGGCCCTGGCAAGAGGAGCTTGTCGGGAAGGTCAAGGCCCCGGCAAGAGGAGCTTGCCAGGAAAGCCAACCAAGGCATTTCAAGGAACTTGCCGCGATGCACCGCGCGTCCCGGCAAGACCGGCGGCGACAAGCTTCGGTAGCGACAAGACAACGACCACGGCAAAGGTGCTTGCGGCGCATACCGGCCACCACTCTGTGCCCACGCTCCGGCGCATCCGTCAGCGATGTCGCCGCAGGACCGTTCGAGCGCCGCGTGGCGAGAAGCTGTGCAGCCAAGCGGTCGAGGTGGCGGCGGAGATGACGAGATAGCCATCGTGGCAAGCGGTGGCGCCCCTAACGGTCACTTTTCTGCACTGTTTGGGCGACACAAACGGGCATTTAATGCTTTTGTCCCCTGCCGTCAGGGTTAGGTACGATGCACTTTAGAAGCAGTTGTACCAACCACACCTTTTACATTTTTACCCTCGCCTACATTGCCACCTGTCGCTGACCCCTTGAGCATATAGAAGGAGGCCCATGCGCAACGTAGGGGGGGTCGACGCACTCGAAACTAGAACACACTCACGCTCTCAAGTAGGAACGCAATACAACCGCAAAGTAGTAGTAGGAGTATTATCTCTCCGGAGAGCTCCGAAGCTGGGTAAAATCGCTCGCGTGCCTCGCCTCGATCCGCTCTTCGTGCAATCTCCGCCCCCCGCCGGACCGAAAGGGGCTCCGGTCCCATAGGTGCTCGTTCCCACGACAGCCGTCAATGCCGGATTAAGTGGCTCCATGTCCGGTCAACAGAAAAAGCCATTTAAAAGAAACAATCCGGGTCCGTCCATTCTGGACCGCATACTCGATCGCTCATGTCAAATCCACAGCACCCCCGATAAACCAGCCAACCACACCAACAAAAATTGTTGGGTATTTAAACAGGCCAGCAAGTTGAATGCTGAAAATAAGGAAAAGGGGCCGCATAATGATGACGACGAGGAGCCCTGGCCGCCGAACACAGGGGGACAGATGAAATTTTCCCCCCAAGTGAAAACGGTAAATATGATATACGCCACCCATATTCCCAAGCGGGAGCGGAAGCGTGCACTAAGGGACGTCTACGCGATGGAGCCAGTCGCCCCAAAGTTCAACCCATGGTCTTCCTATCCGATCACCTTTGATCGCAGGGATCATCCGACCAGTATCCGTCATGGCGGCATAGCCACATTGGTCCTTGACCCTATCATTGACGGATTCCACCTCACACGAGTCCTCATGGATGGTGGCAGCAGCCTGAACCTGCTCTATCAGGAGACAGTGCGCAAGATGGGTATGGATCCCTCAAGGATCAAACCCACCAAAACCACCTTCAAAGGTGTCGTACCAGGTGTAGAGGCCTGTTGCACGGGCTCAATCACACTGGAAGTTGTCTTCGGATCCCCGGACAACTTCCTAAGTGAGGAGTTAATCTTCGATATCGTCCCCTTCCATAGTGGTTATCATGCACTGCTAGGACGAACCGCATTTGCTAGATTCAATGCGGTGTCGCACTATGCCTACCTCAAGCTCAAGATGCCCGGACCCCGTGGTGTTATAACAGTCAATGGAAATACAGAGCGCTCCCTCCGTATGGAGGACTACACTGCGGTCCTCGCAGCAGAAGTACAGAGCAGCCTCGTTAGACAGACCCTTAGCTCGGCAATAAAGCCCCCGGAAACCGTCAAGCGAGTCCGGAGTACTCTGCAACAGGATCGTCCGGCCCGCCCATAGCTCGCCTAGCAATTCAGCCTCCGTCCTGGTCCTAGTCAAACGGTGAAATCCATGATGCGCGTACATAATTACGCACTCAAAATACCATGGGCATAGACGGAGGCACAACTAAACTGCGTTCCACAATGCGTCTCAACCGCCCCAGAATCCGCATACCTTGACCTTTTTCTTTCTTTCAGGTCCCTATCTTATTGAGGCCCTTCCGATAACCTGATTATCGGACTCATCACGGGACGGAAAGAGGCAAGGAGCTTTGACGTACAAGGGAATCCCCAGGTGGTCTCTGATAACGATCTCTATAACTGTTTTACATACCCACATGCAGCTCGCTCTTGGTTAGGGCATGTCAAATAGTCCTACTTGCTTATCGCACTAGTTGTATACATACGCCTTGACGTATCATTCAAATAACAATGGAAAATAATGTATAGCGTCAGCTTATTACTACATTTCTTCTTCTTTCTTGACTGTTTATTTATTAGAAATCACACCTGTACATTCTGGTACGTTCAGTTTGCCAAGGGCTTCAGTGTACCCCATAACACGACAAGAAAGTCCAAACACTTTTGACAGTGCGGCACCCAGAACTTATAGCATTATATGCATCAGCTCTGAATCATGTCTTGGGTCAATAGTTGGGTTGCCCAGCTCCTGTGCTTGCTACCCTACGTTCCACTATATCGGCTAGGGTAGTAAAGGGAGAACTACTGCGATTGTGTCCCGGTTCTTTCGGACGAGCACCTCAATAGAGAAAGCTGAAAACTGACTGTCATGATGCGGCAAGAGCTGGTCGCTGTTCGTGAGGTTTCAAATCCTTAAAGATTTTTTCCGCTTCAGGCGAGGAACTGTTCTTTGTGCGATTTAGGCGTGTATAGCGCCCTAAGTCCGGCCTTCCAAATATCAGGGGCTACGCCAAAATTTAAAATTATAGAACTTCTATGGCTAAGTGAGGGTGATAAACACCTTCTATGGCTAAGTATAGTCCGATTGCCTTTTCGTTGCTCTAAACACCCCTTAACGGACCAAAAATTTGGATAAAGAGTGTTTAGATTTATCCCGAACACCCCTGTACTATTTACACGGGGGCAGAAGCCAACGACTGGCCAACTCTCAGATTTTGTAAACGGCCGCACTGGAGGTAAAATTTTAAATCAACAAGTATTATTTGCGCAAAGGAACTTGTTTCATATTACAGGATAAAATGAGTGCATTCACTCAAAGATTACATCCTTAGCACATTGCTCCGCCACAAGGCGGGAGCCCTTCAGGACACTATCATAGTTATTTTCGGGCCGGCGGTGCTCCTTGCCCTTTGGTGGCCCTTTGGTCATCAGCTTTTCGGCATCCAACTTTGCCCAGTGCACTTTTGCACGGGCGAAGGCCATGCGCGCACCTTTAATGCAAACTGACTGCTTTAGGACTTCAAGCCATGGGCAGGCACTCACAAGCCGCTTCACGAGACCGAAGTAGCTCCTGGGCATAGGCTCGGTAGGCCACAGCCGGACTATGAGGTCCTTCATGGCCACTTCGGCTGCCTTGTGCAGCTCGACCAGTTTCTTTAGCTGGTCGCTCAAGGGCATCGGATGTTCTATCCCAAGATACTGAGACCAGAACAAACTTCTCCTTCAAGCTCCCTTCTTCGGCTCGGTAGAAATCTGCGGCATCAGATATGTTGTGCGGTAGATCTGCGAACGCTCCTAGAGAGCTCCAAATTCGGGGTAAGTAAAAAGAAAGTCTCTGAGGGAGTCCTGGACTAGGGGGTGTCCGGATAGCCAGACTATCATCATCGACCGGACTCCAAGACTATGAAGATACAAGATTGAAGACTTCGTCCCGTGTCCGGATGGGACTTTCCTTGGCGTGGAAGGCAAGCTTGGCAATACGGATATGTAGATCTCCTACCATTGTAACCGACTCTGTGTAACCCTAGCCCTCTCCGGTGTCTATATAAACCGGAGGGTTTTAATCCGTAGGACGAACAACCATTACAACAATCATACCATAGGCTAGCTTCTAGGGTTTAGCCTCCTTGATCTCGTGGTAGATCCACTCTTGTACTACCCATATCATCAATATTAATCAAGCAAGAGTAGGGTTTTACCTCCATCGAGAGGGCCCGAACATGGGTAAAAACATCGTGTCCCTTGTCTCCTGTTACCATCCGCCTAGGCGCACGATTCGGGACCCCTACCCGAGATCCGCCAGTTTGACACCGACATTGGTGCTTTCATTGAGAGTTCCTCTATGTCGTCACCGATAAACTTGATGGCCCCTTCGATCATCAACAACAACGCAGTCCAGGGTGAGACTTTTCTCCCCGGACAGATCTTCGTGTTCGGCGGCTTTGCATTGTGGGCCAATTAAGCAGCCATCTGGAGCAGATCAAAAGCTACGCCCGTGGCGTCAGTCAGATTTGAAGCCTAAACTTCACGGCCGACATCGCGGAGACTTGGTCTTCGATGGATTGAGCCACACCGAGCGTGCCGCCTTTGTCACGATGGGCATGATTTAGCTCTGCCGCCGGACAATGCCTTGGAGGCCGCACATGAGTCCGCTCTGACCCCTAGTTCGGAGCCGACCGCGCAGATCGAGGACAGGTGGCTGGACACCGCCTCGGGAGCTGCAATCTCTACAGCGATGGAGCGAATCTGACCTTGTCCTCGTAAAGCTTGTGACTCGAGGTGCGGACTCCTGCCGGACTCCGAACCTCCTGCGCCCCTGCCAATCGAATCCGATTGGGCGCCGATTATGGAGTTGACCGCCGCGGACATCTTTCAGCACTCACCCTTCGGTGACATCCTGAATTCGCTAAAGTATCTCTCGTTATCAGGAGAGCCCTGGCCGGACTGCGGTCAGAACGGTTGGGATGCGGACGACGAAGAAATTCAAAGCCCACCCACCACCCACTTTGTAGCCACTGTCGATGATCTCACTGACATGCTAGACTACAACTCCGAAGACATCGACGGCATGGACGACGACGCCGGAGACGACCAAAAACCAGTGCCTACTAGGCACTGGAAAGCCACCTCAAATCATGATATATATATGGTGGACACCCCAAAAGGGAGCGATAATGAGGAACAACGGGACGCGGCGAAGGATAATTCCCCCGAAAAACAACCAAAACGGCGACGCAAGCGCCGCTCCAAGTCCCGCCTCGATAACAACAGCACCCATAATGACCCAGCCGTAGAGCAGGGCAAACCAGTGGACGGTGAACATGCAACCAAGCAACCATCCGAACAGGATGAATCAGATAATCAACCCATCCCCGGTGAAAACAATAGTCCAGATGATCTCACGCCGGACACACCAGCGGAGCATAAAAACCTTCACAAAAGGCTTGTCGCCACTGCAAGAAGCCTGAAGAAGCAGAAACGGAAGCTCAAAACAGCGGAAGACATACTCACAATGAGGTGGAGCAAAGTACTCAAGACCGCGGACAAATATGGCAACAACCCCCAAACAAAGAGCTACCCGAAGCGCAAGATGCTGCCCGAATTCGACGAGGAGGCCGTAGAGCCCGCACAATCAAAAAGCAAAGAGGCCGCCTGGCCGGATAGACGATCAGATGACAGGCCAAGAGCGACAAGCAGCGCCACACACAAGCCGGCACATGATCCTCGCAAAACAGATGGCCCGGTCAGGTCCATTTATGGGCCAAAAAAGAGGGCCCTAGGAAGCAACACAACACGCCGAGTGTTCGAAGACAACGACACACCCAAATACAGGGGCGCCGCACACCCACTATGTTTCACCGACGAGGTGCTGGATCATGAATTTCCAGCGGGGTTCAAGCCTGTAAACATAGAGGCATACGGCGGAACAACAGACCCCGGAGTCTGGATTGTGGATTACATCCTGCACATACATATGGCTAGAGGAGATGATCTCCACGCCATAAAATATCTGCCCCTCAAGCTCAAAGGGCCAGCTCGGCATTGGCTCAAAAGCCTCCCAGAAAATACCATTGGAAGTTGGGAAGAGCTCGAGGACGCGTTTAGAAAATTTTCAGGGACTTATGTCCGCCCTCGGATCTGAGACGATTTAAGTCACATAACCCAACAGCCCGGAGAATCAGCGCGCAAATTCTAGAACAGGTTCCTCACCAAAAAGAACCAAATAGTCGACTGCCCGGATGCCGAAGCCTTAGCAGCTTTTAAACATAACGTCCGAGACGAATGGCTCGCGAGACACCTCGGCCAGGAAAAGCCAAGAACAATGGCCGCGCAAACAAGCCTCATGACCTGCCTTTGCGCGGGGGAAGACAGCTGGCTAGCAAGATGCAGCACCAGTGACCCGAGTACATCCGAGATTAGAGATGGAAACGGAAAATCACGACGCAGAAAGGACCAGCGCCGAAATAAAGAAAAGAGCCCAAAGAACACGGCGATCAATGCCGGATTCAAAAGCTCACGGCCGAACACGAAAACACTGCCTCTTAAGGACAACAGAGACGAGCTATCCAACTTAAACAAAATTTTGGATCGGATATGTCAAATCCACGGTACCCCCGGGAAGCCTGCAAACCACACCCACCGAGATTGTTGGGTCTTCAAACATTCCGGCCAACTCAACGTCGAACACAAGGGGCTCGACACTCCAAGCGAGGATGACGACGAACCCCACCAGTAGAGCGTCGGAAAAGAAAAGACTTTCCCACAAGAAGTCAAAACAGTAAACTCACTTCATGTGATAATACGGAACAATAGTGCAGCACCCGCTAAAGTACATGTCGCACGGTCCACCCCAGCGGAACCCCGAGATTGGATGTCAAAACCAATTACTTTCGACCACCTGGACTATTCGTAGTATTCAAGCGCAGGATGGACTGCTCTGATATTGGATCCTATAATCGACGGACTACAATTTACACAAGTCCTAATGGATGGCGGCAGCGATTTAAACCTGCTATATCCGGACACAATCCGCAAGTTGGGGATAGACCCTACTAAAATTCTCCATAGCCGCACTTCCTTCAAAGGAGTGACGCCAGGCCCTTACGCCAAGTGCACGGGCTCCTTTCATGTCGCCCCATTCAAAAGTAGCCATCAAGAACTATTGGGACGTGAAGCTTTCGCCCGCTTTAACGCAATACCGCATTACGCGTCTCTTACACTTAAAATGCCCGGTCCACGCGGCATCATCTCATTAAAAGGTCGTTTAAGACCCGGACTCGGCTAAACGAGTCCGGCACAAATAAACTAGGGCTCCCTAGCCGCATACCCCTTCACAAGGGCTGCTGCGTACAAACAATAAAGAGCCACTAAAAGCTCAACTTTATTCATTCATTTATACTTTGCTTTCAATAAATTTTTGCACGATTTCTTTTCAAGCTAAGTTCCTCTCTTTTACAGATGAACAACGTGTACACCCGCCCGTGATACAGCACAATGGAACCAGCGCAGACGCGCAACGAGGACCCGTGGCAAGGATTCTTTTGATTAAGACCTGCGTAAACCTTTCTTCTGTCTCTTGTTGATTCATATCCACGGTTTTTACCATAACCGGCGAGGAGGCTGGCGTTTTGGCATCGGCGCGCCAGAAATTCTCGCTGTGCACAGACACTAGGGGCTTAGGGCATTGTTACGCCCGTTATCATAAAGACCGAATACCTTAGGGAGTGTTGGCGTCTCGAGTTAGGCCTTAATGCATCAGCTCGAATCATGTCTTTGGTCAAATGTTGGGTTTGCCCGGCTCACGTGTTTTGCTGCCTTACGTTCGTATCATCGGCTAACGCGGCACGGAGAACTCTGCGATTGTGCCCGGTTGGCGGGCGAGCACCTCGATGAAAGCCGAAAACCGATCATCATGATACAGCGAGAGACTGGTCAACCACTCGATCGACTACCGGAATGTTTAGAATTCCTTTGCTTTGACGAAGGACCGTTTCCCGGTCAGGCACATACGCACCCCGAATTCGGAGAGCGCGGTACCCCTAGGGGCTATATCGTAGCCCCACCCTCGAACTCCTATGGCTAAGTGAAAGTGATAAAGCATTATAGTCCGGTTACCTCGTTTGCTACGCTACTACCTCCTTCACAGGACCAAGACGTTGGATTAACTGTGAAAATGTGCTATTTTTGCAAACACCCCCGCACCATGTGCGTGGGGGCTGAAGCCGAAGACTGCCATCTTTCAGGTTATACACAAGTATACATTAACAGCCGCACAGGAGATATTTCAATACTTGAACGCACAAGTATAGAAAGCACTTATATTATATATATCGTCTTACAAATCATAAAAATCATTTAAACATGACATTCTTTGAGCACTGCGACTCTATTGCACGAGCACCCTTGAACTTCCCCAAAATAGTGCTCGGCGGGTAACGGCTCTCGTCGAACCCGGGTTGCAACATCGGTGGCATCCATCTCCGTCAAGATGTCTTCACTCGGCGGGGCCATCCGTGCACCCTCTATGCAGGCCGACCGCTTCATCGCCTTGATATGCGGCACCGCCCCAAGGAATTGCGGCAATAAGCCAAAATAACTCTTCGGCTTGGGCCTATCCGGCCAGATATGAGTCACTACATCCGTCATGGCTAGTCCGGACAATCTATTCAGCTCAGCCCACTCGGCCAGCCGATCAGTCAACGGAACTGAACGCTCCGGACTATGGAATTGAGACCAAAAAAGCTCTTCCGTCTCGTGATCCTTTTGACTTCGCAAGTGCACAACAGCATCTGCCACACTCGCCGCTAAATCCATATTAGGATCCTCCAGACCCCACAACTGGCCAAGCTGAGCATACTTCGGATCTGTTAACCTCCTGCGCAGCAGAAAAGGCTTACCAGCCGCGATGTCTCCGGCCTGACGCAGCTCCTCCTTTATAGCCCTCATTGCAGAACGGGCATCCTTGGCTTCGGCGGTGGCCTTCTTCAGGCCTTCTTGCTCCGCTCGGCGTTCCTTTTCAAGAACCTCATAGCGGTTGGTTACATCTTTTAGCTTCACGGCCATTTCGGCCATCTCCCCCCTGCTTCGGCAGTGAGCAGCCTTTTCGGCTTCTAGCTCTTCGGCCGCCTTCGAGGCAGCTGCATCACTCCTCCGGGCCTGCTCCTTGGCTCGAGCAAGCTCTGCTCGAAGGTCCTCCACAGCAGCGGCACCATCTGCATCAAACACACATGTTGTAAGGAGTGAGCTTCGGCTCCCTTACTAGGTGACCACAGAGAAACAACCTACCTTGCGACTCGTCAAGTCATTTATTGACCAGCGCGATGTCCGCATCCGCAACGCCGAGTTGCCGCCTTAGTTCAGCAACTCCATCAGTCCGGCTGGCCACCGGACTATCCGCCACCTGTGTAGGAAAGGCAAAAATTAATACTTGAGATTATGATCCTCGGCACGCTGTCGTTTTCGACAACATGCCAAGTCTCAGGGGCTACTATCCATACAGGGCACACTTTATGTGTAAAACTGTCAAAAGGTATGTCTTTTACGTACCTCAAACCCCGCCAGCAAACTTCTGACGGCATCATGCAACCCCGCCCTCGGCGGATGAAATTCTTTCAATCACCGTACTCATCAATGTACGGTAACCTTCTGAGATAGACGCCTTCTCGAGCAGATCCCTCAGCTCCCCCGGCCGTACACCAGTTGGCGCCGAACTCTCCGGCCCGGCCGGACTCGGGGATACCCTCCGTGATGACACCTCAGGGTCGTCCGCCCCGCCTGATGGTGCGGCAGATGGAAGCGTTTCGCTCTCCATCATCTCTGGACGAAGCTCCCCCGAAGACGAGCTCAGCTGAGAAGGATGGAGATCCAAACTACAAGGTAAAAACTTCGGTTATCCTCAGAAGCAAAAATAGGGATGTCCCTTATTACAAAACTCCCCTTTTTTTACTTACGACTCGCTGGAGGACGGATCCCTTGGGGGAGAGGGTGCGGCCGGGGCTTCCCCTGGCGCAGGACCCTCCGGTGAAGATCTCTTCCCCCGCTTTGAGGCCTTGCCCTCCGGGTTTCCGGAAGCAGTCCTCTTCTCCCCTTGGGAGGGGGGATTCTCGATCCTTCCTCTCTCGAAAGCCTCCTTGGTAGAGGCGGTAGCTTCTCTGTTTTCCCCTTCGCCTTCCTCCAAAGGCGCAACCTCCAGCATCTTGACCAACACGGGATCCGACGTGGTCTCCGGGAGGGGGGCCGGACACCGTATTAGTTTTGCTTGCGCTATCCACTCCTGTTCATAGGACAATTGGTTAAAAGGCAAATACTATAAATGCAAACGAACGGTATGTTCGGACACAGAGATACTTACTTGTGTATCCGGGCGATTGCAGCTTAGGCCGGCGTCCTCGGTCAATTCCAGACACACCTCTTGTGATGCGAAGAACAATTTGTACATCTCCATGGGTGTCGTACCCATGAAGTGTTGGAGAATTCGTGGTCCCTCCGGATTGAATTCCCACAGCCGGAGAGGACGACATTTTCAGGGCAGAAGACGCCTAATAAGCATGACCTGCATCACCACGACCAGATTGATCTCCCTCTCTTGGAGGTCTCGAATCCGGCCCTGCAATAGGGGTACGTCCTTTGACGGCCCCCAGTTGAGCCCTTGGTTGACCCATGACATCAGCCGTCGTGGAGGTCCCGAGCGGAAGATGGGCGGCGGCTTCTGCCTGCTGCCCCTGGGAGCGGTAATATAAAACCACTCCTGTTGCCACAAGCCGAGCTCCTCTTGGAAAGAGCCCTCGGGCCATGGAGCATTGGCCCTCCTGCTTACAACCGCCCGCCAAGACTTGCTTGGCCCTCGATCATCTTGGCTCCACGTTAAAGGTTTTGAGCCACAAACCGAAGTGGGGGGTAGTGCGGACGAAGGCCTCACAGACGACAATGAAAGACGAGATGTGGAGGATGGACTCCGGAGCCAGGTCATGGAATTCCAACCCATAGTAAAACATGAGCCCTCTCACAAAAGGATCCATCGGGAAGCCTAAACCCCGACGGAGGTGGGACACAAACACGACGCTCTCGCCGGGCTCAGGAGTAGGAATGACTTGCCCTTTGGCGGGCAGCCTATGCGAAATCTCGCAGGTTAGGTACCTGGCTTCTCTCAACTTTAGCACGTCCTCTTCTGTGACGGAGGAGGGCATCCACCGGCCCTGTAGGTCGGAGCCGGACATTGCCGAAAGTATGAAGCGCTCGAATCTGGGGCTCTGGGTGTTGGAACTCAGGGAGAAGGGCAGATTCGATTGAGGATTGAAGAAAAGCGAGCCTTGGTCCCATTATAAAGAGGGAGAGTACCAAGAGCCGTCCCCATGACCGTTTGGGACTCGTCTTAGATAGAGGAGGCGCGGCAGCAGGCGCGGTTGGGTTACCCACGTCCGTATTGATAGGAATCCCGGAATAAGGGGAACACGATCTCTGCTTCGACAAGACGTGCCAAGGAAACCGCTTCGCTAAACGCGCTGAGGTGGTATAATAAAAACGATTCAAGTAAAGGCTTGGTAGTGGTGTGACGTCACGCCACAAAATACGTCAGCAGATTGAACTCGTGTATATATTATTCTCTCTATGGTGGTGTGTGGAATTTATTTTGCAGAACCGGACACTATCCTGGTGTTCGCAATCTTCTATGAGTATTCGGAGGAGGAACCCGCCTTGCAATGCCGAACAATATGCGTGCCGGACTCATCATCATTGAAGCCTGGTTCAGGGGCTACTGAGGGAGTCCTGGACTAGGGGGTGTCCGGATAGCCGGACTATCATCATCGGCCGGACTCCAAGACTATGAAGATACAAGATTGAAGACTTCGTCCCGTGTCCGGATGGGACTTTCCTTGGCGTGGAAGGCAAGCTTCGCAATACGGATATGTAGATCTCCTACCATTGTAACCGACTCTGTGTAACCCTAGCCCTCTCCGATGTCTATATAAACCGGAGGGTTTTAGTCCGTAGGACGAACAACCATTACAACAATCATACCATAGGCTAGCTTCTAGGATTTAGCCTCCTTGATCTCGTGGTAGATCCACTCTTGTACTACCCATATCATCAATATTAATCAAGCAGGAGTAGGAATTTACCTCCATCGAGAGGGCCCGAACCTGGGTAAAAACATCGTGTCCCTTGTCTCCTATTACCATCCGCCTAGACGCACAGTTCGGGACCCCCTACCCGAGATCCGCCGGTTTTGACACCGACAGTCTCCTTCACATGCTAGCTTTGCATAATGAATGCCTTACCCGCCGCAATCTTCTTGGCTGCCTGAATCTTCTGGAGCGCCTTCTGGGCTTCTGTTTTGGCGTCTTGCACGCTCTGGAGGGCCTTAGCAATCTCGGACTCTTGAGTCTTAGAGTCACGCTCCAAGGACTCGTATTTCTGGACGAAATCCTGGAGTTGTTGCTGGACCTTGTTGACCCGAGCCTCTTGCTTCTCGCGCTCGGCATGTTCCTTGGCCGCTTTGTCTTCGGCCTCGGTCAACGCCTTCTTCAGGGCCGCCACTTCGGTCATGGCCCCTATCAAAATTCATGACGCCTCTATCAGCCGAAACAATTTATCCTTTATAAGTTCACAGATGGGGCATTGCATACCTTGACTTTCTTCGAGCAGCCTCTTCGCGAGGCCGAGCTCTCCCTCGGTCCGCTCCAGGTCCAGCTTTAGTCCAGAGACCTCCGCAGTATGAGCGGTAGCGGCCAGCAACGACGCCTGCTTATTCACATAGACATCTTTTGTTAGACTCCTGCGAGCACTATTTGATCCTCTGTTTAGCTTTTCTTTCCGAACACCAAACAAAGCATCAGGGGCTACTGTCTATATCATGATATTCTCTCACAATTTTATTACTTACCTCAAAGCCTGTTAGGAGGCTAGCGCAGGCTTCGGTCAATCCGCTTTTGGCGGACTGGACCTTCTCAATCACCGTACTCATAATGGTACGGTGTTCTTCATCATTGGAAGCGCTGCGAAGCGCTTCCAGCAAGTTGCCGGTGCCTCTAGATGGACAGAGGTCATTGGTACAGGCGGCTCGCCCCCCTTAGGGAGAGGCTGCCTGCTTGAGATTGGAACCACTTGGGGTTCCGGAGCCGTATTCGGCTGGGGGCCAAACTGGCTGCGGCCCCCATTATCGGAGTCCATGGGGGCCTTCCCCCCATGTGCATGGGATTTCGCCTGGGTGCGTCTCCAGAACTATCTCCCCTTGGCCCGGTAACCTTTGAGACAGCACCTCGGTGTCGTCTGCGGGCCTGGGGGAGGAGGCTATCAAAAGCGAATCACTGTTCATCGCCGACGGGCCCAGAGACCCCTCCGAAGAGGAGTATATCTCGATGCTGGATTTCGCCGGACTGCAGGTGCACGTTTGGCATGATAAGAAGCGGTATAGAAAACATACCGAAAATATTATTTTGTCCGGATACTTACGACTTAGCCAGGGGCTTATCCCTGGGCTCCCACTCCTCGCCTCTGTTGGTGGCCGCGGTGGAGTAGTCCGGAAGGAAGGTTCTTCCCTTGTTGGACACCTCGGCCTCCCCGTGCGGGGCAGCCTTCCTCTTCTTTCTTCCCCCGGTGGGGGGGATGAATTTCCTCCTCCTCCTCGTCGTCTTCAGTGGAGGAGTGCATCCCAGTGTCTTCGAATGTCCTGTCCGATGCGACCTTGCGCCGGAGACCTTCTCTGGTCCCCGCGGCCGCCTTCTTGGTCTTCTTCTCCGGCACCTCGTAAGGCGACCGAAACAACAACGTCGTTAGAAGAGGCGATTCGAGATCTTCAGGTAGCGGAGCCGGATAGTCGATCTGCTCCACTATCGCTACCCAGGCCTGTAAAATCGGCATGGAGGCTTAGATACCTCCCGCAGATGTGCTGGTAAAAGGCATATCTTGCAAAGTATGAAAACTTACCAGATTGGCTGGGCGCTTTGCGCCGAGTCCGTGATCTTCGGTTATGGGCGGTGGTACTTCGGTGGCCTTGAAGAGCACCTTCCAAACGTCTTTGTTCGTCGTGCCGAAGAGCCCTTGCAGCGTCTGGTGTTCGGCCAGGCCGAACTCCCACAGATTGCAAACCCGTCTGTAACACGGAAGGATCCGGTGGAGGAGCATAACCTGGACCACGTTGACAAGCTTGATTTTCTTGCCTATCATATTTTGGACGCAGGTCTGAAGTCCGGTCAGCTCTTCCGCTGAGCCCCAGGGTAAGCCCTTCTCTTTCCAGGAGGTGAGCCCCATGGGGACGCCGGATCATAACTCGAGGGTCGCCGCCGAGTTGGCGTCACGCGGCTCGGTGATGTAGAACCACCCCTATTGCCACCCCTTCACAGTCTCCATAAAGGAGCCCTCGGGCCAGGTGACATTGGGCATCTTGCCCACCATGGCGCCCCCACACTCCGCTTGTTGGCCGCCCACACCTTTGGCTTCATGTTGAAGGTCTTCAGCCATAGGCCGAAGTGGGGCGTGATGCGGCGGAAGGCCTCGCACATGACGATAAACGCCGAGATGTCGAGGATGAAGTTGGGGGCCAGATCATGGAAGTCCAGCACGAAGTAGAACATTAGTCCGCGGACGAACAGGTGGAGGGAATCCCAACCCGTGGACACAATGAGAGAGGAATACTACCCTTTCCTAGGGTTTCGGGGTAGGGATGATCTGCCCTTCGGCCGAAAGCCGATGCGCGATGTTTGCGGACAGGTATCTGGCCTCCCGAAGCTTTTTGATGTCCTCCTTCGTGACGGAGAAGGACATCCACTTGCCTCCCGCTCCGGACATGTTCGTAATGATTTTGCGGAGAAGGTGAAAGCTTGGGCGTTGGAGCTCAAGAATGGATGAGCAGAGGAAGAGGAAGGCGTGAGTGAAAAGGGGAATCCTTATCTCCTTATAAAGGCAGCAGGGATCATGCGCCTCCCCACTTGCCCTAGAAACTCGCTTATTCCCCAAGCACCATTTTAATGGCGCGGTTGGGTTACCCACACCCGTATTGATGAAAATCCCGTGATAAGGGGACACGATCTCTACTTCGACAAGACGTGCCAATAAAACCGCCTCGCAAGATGTGTGGTGGCAGGTTGAGAAAACGGTTCGATTAATGACCGGGCCACGGCGTGATGTCACGCTGTCAGCAGATTAGAATTGTGGAATATTGTGCTCTCTACGGTGGTATATGGGATTTGTTTTGCAGAGCCGGACACGATTCTTGTGTTCAGGATCTTCTTTGGAGTATTCGGAGAAGGAACCCGCCTTGCAATGCCGAAGACAATCTGCGCGCCGGACTCATCCTCATTGAAGCCTAGTTCAGAGGCTACTGAGGGATTCCTGGATTAGGGGGTCCTCGGACAGCCGGACTATATACTTATGTCGGACTGTTGGACTATGAAGATACAAGATTGAAGACTTCGTCCCGTGTCCGGGTGGGACTCTCCTTTGCGTGGAAGGCAAGCTTGGCAATTCGGATATGTAGATTTCCTTTTATGTAACTGACTCTCTGTAACCCTAGCCCCCTCCGGTATTTATATAAACTGGAGGGTTTAGTCCGTAGGACAAGAACAATCATAATCATAGGCTAGCTTCTAGGTTTTAGCCTCTACAATCTCGTGGTCGATCAACTCTTTTAATACTCATATCATCAAGATCAATCAAGCAGGAAGTAGGGTATTACCTCCATAGAGAGGGCCCGAACCTGGGTAAACATCGTGTCCCCCCGCCTCCTGTTACCATTAGCCATAGATGCATAGTTCGGGACCCCCTACCCGAGATCCGCCGGTTTTGACACCGACACCGCTGCCGCGTAGTTGCCGTGATCGAGGCCCTCTTCATGTTCATTAAATAATGTACATATTGTCAGCCGCACCGTGTGTGCCGCTTGGCCTCTTGATATAATATCGAACCTATGTTTCCGCTAGCATCTGCACCAAGTTTTGTGTGTTGCCAGAAGACTAGATCTCTAGGCTGGTAATGCAAGGTAAACTGGTTGCTCTGAGCCACGGTGCCAAAATTAGAAGGGCAATAGGTATGATGTAGATTCCCTCCGTGATCAAATCCCCCTCCGGAAGAGTACCGGAAAAGGCCTCTAGATGGGATCTAACGAGGTTAGAGACCTGCGGCGGTGGAAATGTGTTTTCGTGGCTATCTTTGAGGGTTCTGGAATATAAGTGAATAAATAGGAAGAAGAAGTAGCTTAGGGGACTCCCGAGGGGGCCACAAGGCAGGGCATGATGACCCACAAGTATAGGGGATCTATCATAGTCCTTTGGATAAGTAAGAGTGTCGAACCCAACGAGGAACAGAAGGAATGACAAGCGGTTTTCAGCAAGGTATTCTTTGCAAGCACTAGAATTACTAGTAACAGATAGTTGTGTGATAAGATAATTCGTAACGGGTAACAAGTAAAAAAACTAAACAAGGTGCAGCAAGGTGGCCCAATCCTTTTTGTAGCAAAGGACAAGCCTGGACGAACTCTTATATAAAGCAAAGCGCTCCCGAGGACACATGGGAATTATTGTCAAGTTAGTTTTCATCATGCTCATATGATTTGCGTTCATTACTTTGATAATTTGATATGTGGGTGGGCCAGTGCTTGGGTGTTGACCTTCCTTGGACAAGCCTCCCACTTATGTTTAACCCCTCTCGCAAGCATCCGCAACTACGAGAGATGAATTAAGGTAAACCTAACCATAGCATGAAACATATGGATCCAAATCATCCCCTTACGAAGCAACGCATAAACTAGGGTTTAAGCTTCAGTCACTCTAGTAACCCATCATCTACTTATTACTTCCCAATGCCTTCCGCTAGGCCCAAATCATGCTGAAGTGTCATATAGTCGACATTCACAGAACACCACTAGAGGAGAGACAACATACATCTCATCAAAATATCGAACGAATACCAAATTCGCATGATTACTTATAACAAGACTTCTCCCATGTCCTCAGGAACAAATGTAACTACTCAAAAAGCATATTCGTGTTCATAATCAGAGGAGTATTAATTACCATTAAGGATCTGAACACATGATCTTCCACCGAATAAACCAACTAGCATCAACTACAAGGAGTAATCAACACTACTAGCAACCCACATGTACCAATCTGAGGTTTTGAGACAGAGATTGGATACAAGAGATGAACTAGGGTTTGAGAGTAGATGTTGCTAGTGAAGATGTTGATGGAGATTGACCTCTCGATTAGAGCATCGACAATGATGGCGATGGCGATAATTTCCCCCTCCCGGAGGGATGTTTCCCCGGCAGAACAGCTCCGCCGGAGCCCTAGATTGGTTCTGCCCAGGTTCCACCTTGAGACGGCGACACATTATCCCGAAAGCTTCCTTCTCGTTTTTTCCAGGTCAAAACACACCATATAGCAGAAGATAGGCCCCGGGGGCCTGCCAGGGGGCCCACAAGACCGGAGGGCGCGCCCAGGGGGTAGGACGTGCCCTCCATCCTTGTGGATGGCAGGTGGCCCCTCTCCGGTGCTTTCTGCGCCCAATATTTTTTATATTTTCCAAAAATATTTTCCGTGAGGTATCAGGACTTTTGGAGTTGTGCAGAATAGGTCTCTAGTATTTGCTCCTTTTCGAGTCCAGAATTCCACATGCCGGCATTCTCTCTCTTCATGTAAACTTTATAAAATAAGAGAGAATGGGCATAAGTATTGTGATATAACGTGTAATAACAGCCCATAATGCAATGAATATCAATATAAAAGCATGATGCAAAATGGACGTATCAATTCCCCCAAGCTTAGACCTCACTTGTCCTCAAGCGAAAGCTGATATCGAATAATATGTCCACATGTTTAGAGATAGAGGTGTCGATAAAATAAAATACGAACATGAGGGTATCATGATCATCTTCAGAACAACAACATATATTGCCATGTAATTTATTATGCTAAAGTAACAATTCATTCACAAGGTAAAGTATGAATCAGAAACTTCATTGAAAACTAACAAACGATGATCTCAGTCATTCAAGCAATTGCAATTTATCATAACATCAGAAAGAGTCAATAAGATCTTTTCAGCAAGTCCACATACTCAACTATCATTTACTCTTTTACAATTGCGAACACTCATGCGATACTTCTGGGTACAAAGTTTCAATCGTACACAGAGAAAGATAGGGGATTATAGTTTCGCCTCCCATCCTTTTAGCTCAAGGGTAATGTCAACAATAATACTTTATGAAAACTTACATCCGAGTGAATATATATATATCCGGATCTCTCCAACACATAGTGCTTGCCAAAGGAAAAAGTGTAAAAAGGAAAGGTGAAGATCACCATGACTCTTGTATAAGGGTGGAAGGTAAAAATAAAAGATAGGCCCTTCGCAGAGGGAAGAAGAGGTTGTCATGCGCTTTTATGGTTGGATGCACAAAATCTTAATGCAAAAGAACGTCACTTTGTATTGCCGTTTGTGATAAAGAATTTTATTATGGAGTCCGTCACTTTTATTTCTTCCATATCACAAGTTCATATAAAGCTTATTTTATTCACACTAATAGATCATACATATTTGGAGAGCAATTTTTATTGCTTGCACCGATGACAACTTACTTGAAGGATCTTACTCAATCCATAAGTAGGTATGGTGGACTCTCATGGCAAAACTGGTTTACGGGGTGTTTGGAAGCACAAGTAGTATCTCTACTTGGTGCAAAGAATTTGGCTAGCATGAGAGGGAACGACAAGCTCAACATGTTGGATGATCCATGATGATATAACTTCTATTCGGGTATAAGAAAACATAACCCATTATGTTGTCTTCCTTGTCGACATCAACTTTTTAGCATGTCATATTTTGATGAGTGCTCACAGTTACAAAAGATGTCCAAGATAGTATATTTATACGTGAAGCCTCTCTTTCTTTATTACTTCCTATTAATTGCAGCAATGACCAAAACTATGTTTCTCAACTCTCAACAAATTTTATTCATCATACTCTTTATATGTGAAGTCATTACTCTCCATAAGATCAATATATGATCTTTTTATTTATTTTTATTCTTTCTTTAATTCCCTCAAGATCATAGCAAGGTAGCAAAGCCCTTAACTCAAAACTACTCTTTATTATATATAACTCATGGACTCGATTACATAGATAGATATAAAAACAATACTCAAAGCTAGATCATACTAAAACTTTATTCTACTAGATCAAGAGATAACCAAAAGGATCGAACTAAGAAAAATGATAAAGTTAGAGGTGTGATTGCGATGCGATACCGGGCACCTCCCCGGGCTTGGCAATTGCCAAGGAGAGTGCCCATAACCATGTATTTTTGTCTCTTGCTTTGGAGGTGGTGATGATGGAGTTGTTGATGAAGTAGTGCCACACTTCGAGCGCATGAGATACTCCAGTATACGAATGATGCTCTGGAGGGTGATGATATGCTCTTGCAACAGAATATTTTCATGAGTGAGATATTTATTTTGCAGATGAACTATTTAAATGATCTTAAAAGCTTCAATTTCAGTAGGGGTAATACGATTGTACTATGGTTGAAGGATGCCTTCTTCTTCTGCAACAGGAACTTGATCTCCCGTGCCTTCTTGATCTTATCAACCTCATTGGTTTCCCCAAGTTCTTCTATCTTAATCTCGATTTTCATTAGCCAAGCATCCTCGCCACCATTGTTGGAGTAGGGAGATGGCATGATGCCTGGCCTTGAAAACTCTGACAGAAAACAGCTCAAAACAAGAACAGAGGATTTTGTTGTGGTACGGTGGTGAAAACCTTCAGGAGATTATATAATGAATTTTTGCCGACCAAAAGAAGTATTGTGCAAGAAAACGGAGTCCAGAGGGCACACGAGGTTGCCACAAGGAAGGGGGGCGCGCCCAGGGGGTAGGGCACGCCCTCCACCCTCGTGGTCTCCTCGTGTCTCTTTCGGACTACTTTTAATTTTCCTATTTTTTAAATATTCCAAAATGGAGAAAAATTGCTATTAGAATAGTTTTGGAGTTGATTCACTTACCGTACCAGACACCTATTCCTTTTCGGAGTCTGAAACGTTCTGGAAAGTGTCCCTTATGTACTCCTCCGGTTACGGTGTCAACTATATTGGTCTCAACATTTATGGGATTACCTGAGATATAATGCTTGATTCTTTGACCGTTTGCCACCTTCGGATTATTGCCCTTTGGCTTTGTTGATTTTTATGGCATCGGAACGATAGAACTCCTCGATAATGTAAGGACCTTCCCATTTGGAGAGAAGTTTTCCTGCAAAAAAACTTAAACGAGAGTTGTATAGCAAAACATGATCACCTACATTAAGCTCATGCTTTTGTATCCTGTTGTCATGCCATCTTTTAACCTTTTATTTAAACAACTTGGCATTCTCATAGCCTTGGGTTCTCCATTCATCAAGCGAGCTAATGTCAAAAAACCTCTTCTCACCGGAAAGTTTGAAATCATAATTGAGCTCTTTAAGCATATTATGATCAACACTACTAGTTGGAATAACTTCTACCCACTTAGTAACATAATCAACAGCAACTAAAATATGTGTATACCCGTTAAAGGAAGGAAAAGGTCCCATATAATCAAAGCCCCAAATATCAGATGGTTCAATAACAAGTGAATAGTTCATAGGCATGTCCTAACGTGTACTAATATTACCAATTCTTTGGCATTCATCACAAGACAAGACAAACTTACGAGCATCCTCCAAGAGAGTAGGCCAATAAAAACCAGATTGCAATACCTTGTGTGAAGTTCTATCACCAGCGTGGTGACCTCTGTAAGCCTCGGAGTGACACTTGTGTAAGATGTGTTCCTGTTCATGCTCAGGTACACAATTGAAAGCACAAGTGCTCCCTAGGTGGTTTTGGTAATTAATGTCAACATATCTCTTGTTGGACTAACACTTTTATCTAGTATGTTTTAGATAAGTTCAACAATGGAGTGGCATGGACTAAAGGATGTGGGAACTCCTTCAAGATGCTAAGAACAAAGGATTGGCTCAAGCTTCAAGCTCAAGACTTTTCATTTTATATATTTTAGTGATCCAAGGTCACATTGAGTCTATAGGAAAAGCCAATACTATCAAGAAGGGATGAGGTGTTGCTTAATGAGTTTCTTGCTCCACACTGCTTAGTGATATGCTCCAAAACCCTCAACTACTTTCCCACTTCCACACATATGACCTAAACCTAAAGTCAAACTCGGCCCCACCGATTATTTCTATCCGGCGCCACCGAGTTCAAATAACTTAGCCACTGCCACAAACCCTAGGCAAATCGGTCTCACCAATAGGGATCTCGGTCTCATCGAGATGGGATTGTAATCTCTCTGTGTTTGTCCATTACCAAAATCGGTCTAACCGAGTTTGAGCAATCGGTACTACCGAGATTACAATGCAAACTTCCTGGTTAACTTATTACCAAAATTGGTCCTACCGAGTTTGTGTAATCGGTCCAACCGAGTTTGCTTGAACAACTCTTTGGAAAGCTCATTACCAAAATTGGTCTAATCTAGTTTGAGCAATCGGTACTACCGAGATTACAATGCAAACTTCCTGGTTAACTTATTACCAAAATCGGTCCTACCGAGTTTGTGTAACCCGTCCAACCGAGTTTGCCTGACCAACTCTCTGGAAAGCTTATTAACAAAATCGGTCTCACCGAGTTTGTGTAATCGATCTCTTCGAGATTACGTTATGCCCTAACCCTAACCGTATCGGTCCTACCGAGTTGCATATCGGTCCCACCGAAAATCCTAATGGTCACTAGGTTTACTAAATCGGTCTGACTGAGTCTATTGCATCGGTCCCGCCTAGTTTGGTAAATTGTGTGTAACGGTTAGATTTTGTGTGGAGGCTATATATGCCCCTCCACCTCCTCTTCATTCGTGGAGAGAGCCATCAGAACGAACCTACACTTCCAACTTACCATTTCTGAGAGAGAACCACCTACTCATGTGTTGAGGCCAAGATATTCCATTCCTACCATATGAATCTTGATCTCTAGCCTTCCCAAGTTGCTTTCCACTCAAATCTTCTTTCCACCAGATCCAAATCCTATGAGAGAGAGTTGAGTGTTGGGAGACTATCATTTGAAGCACAAGAGCAAGGAGTTCATCATCAACGCACCATTTGTTACTTCCTTGGAGAGTGGTGTCTCCTAGATTGGCTAAGTGTCCTTTGGGAGCCTCCGACAAGATTGTGGAGTTGAACCAAGGAGTTTGTAAGGGCAAGGAGATCGCCTACTTCGTGAAGATCTACCGCTAGTGAGGCAAGTCCTTCGTGGGCGACGGCCATGGTGGGATAGACAAGGTTACTTCTTCATGGACCCTTCGTGGGTGGAGCCCTCCGTGGACTCGCGCAACCGTTACCCTGTGTGGGTTGAAGTCTCCATCAACGTGGATGTACGATAGCACCACCTATTGGAACCACAACAAAAACATCCGTGTCTCCAATTGCGTTTGAATCCTTCAAAATCCTTCCCTTTACATTCTTGCAAGTTGCATGCTTTATTTTCCGCTGCTCATAAACTCTTTGCATGCTTGCTTGTTATGTATTGTGAATGTTAAACTTGTGCCTAAACTCCACTTAAACTTAAAGAAGTTAAAAACTGCAACTTTGATACTTAGTGTCTAATCCCCCCCTCTAGACACCTCTTCTCAAGGTCCTACAAGTGGTATCAGAGCTTTGGTCGCCATTTCCTTGGTTTAATCACCATTGGAGGAAGATGGATGAGTCTACTTTGGGGAGTCTTAGACATAGAGTGCCTATTCTTGATGGAGAGTAATTTCATGAGTGGAAAAATGAGATGCTTGTAATTTTCAATCAATATCATTTGAACAAGTACATTGCTAGCCCTTGTGCACCTCATGTTGACCCTATGCATCCTACCCTTGATGAGTCAATTGATATGATTAGGAATCTTAGAACAGCCGAACTTATCATTAGAGGATTGCCTAAAAACTTGATTGGATGTTTGCCTACTCTTAAGTGTGCCTACACTATATGGAAATTTCTTGAGGAACGCTTTCCAAATTATTCCTTGAAAAATCTTGATGAAATTCTCCATAAGTCTTTTGCTTTGAGTAAGATGAATACTAGTGATCCTATGTTTGGTGATCGTCTATTTGAGCTTTCAAACCTTATGCGTGCCAAAGGAGATGTTGGAATTATTAGTGATATTATTTCCGAAGCTATAAAAATTCATAAGCAAGATCATTGTCAACCTCACTCTAACGAATCACCCTCTCTAGGATTTGATCCACCACATGACGATGTTGAACATGGATACTATGATGAGGATGATGATAGTGACTTCGATCTTGATGATGCAATGAGACACTTTGGTCTTATGGCAAATCTTTGGCGATACATGGCAGGAGGAAAGGAATGGGTTCTTAATAGTGGATGTACCGATCACATGACCGGAGATAAAGACATGTTTCGTGAGCTTGCTGAAACGATGGTCCTTGAAAGTATGTCACTTTCGGTGACAACTCAAAGGGTAAGGTGGTTGGCCTCGGTAAGGTGGCCATATCATATGATAGCTCCATACAAAATGTCATGCTCGTTGAATCTCTTGGATACAACTTACTATCAGTATCTAGACTTGCTGATTTCGGTTTCAATGTTCTATTTACTGAAGTAGATTGCCAAGTGTTTCATCGAGATAATCATAAAATTGTCTTTGCCGGTGTGCGTAGGGGTGATCTATACATTGTTGATTTCATTAAAAAGGCTCAACCTAAAACTTGCTTCATCGCTAAATCCTCAAAAGGTTTGTTATGGCATAGACGAGTTAGGTCATGTTGGTATGCGAAACCTTGACAAGCTTATTAAAGGAAATTATATCCTTGGTGTTAATGATGTCATATTTGATAAGGATAGACTTTGCAGCGCTTGTCAGGCAGGTAAACAGGTTGGAGGAAGGCATCCCGTGAAGAACATCATGACCACAAGGAGGCCACTCGAGCTACTTCACATGGATCTCTTTGGTCCCAACACCTACAAGAGTCTCGGTGGAAATTCTTTTGGTCTAGTTATAGTTGATGATTTTTCAAGATTTAAGTGGGTGTTCTTTCTCAATGATAAATCGCAGGTCCAAAAGATCTTCAAAAACTTCGCTAGGAAGGCCCAAAATCAATTTGAAGTGAAGATCAAGAAGGTTCGCAGCGACAACAGAACGGAGTTCAAGAACGCAAATGTGGACACCTTTCTTGACGAAGAAGGGATTTCACACGAGTTCTCGGCTACGTACACACCTCAACAAAATGGAGTTGTTGAGAGGAAGAACCGGACGCTCATCCAAATGGCGAGAACGATGCTTGATGAGTACAAGACGCCGAAGCACTTTTGGGAAGAAGCGGTTGAGACAGCTTGTCATGCAACAAATCGCTTGTATCTTCACAAGCTACTCGGCAAGACGGCATACGAGCTCCTCACCGGTAACAAACCCCAAGTTGGATACTTTTGAGTATTCGGCTCAAAGTGCTACATTCTTGGTAAGCATCATCGTTCTAAATTGTCTCCTAAGTCTCATGAAGGTTTCCTACTAGGTTATGGCTCAAACTCTCACACTTACCGTGTCTACAACAATTTCACCCGAAAGGTTGAAGAGATAGTAGATGTGAAGTTTGTTGAATCTAACGGCTCGCAAGTAGAGCAATTGCCAATTGATGTAGGACACAAAGATCCTTCGAAATCAATCCAAGACTTGTCTATTGGCAAGGTTCGTCCAACGGAGGTGAAGGAGAGTACCTCGTCCGTCCAAGTGGAAGCTTCTACTTCAAGACAAGGTGAACCAAGAGTTGATACGGAAGCATCCAAAAGTGGGACACACCAAGATGAAGAAAACGAGGAAGTGCATCAAGATGAACGTCAACAACCTCCTTCTCGACCACGACAAGAGAACGACAACGCCAACAATGAAGAAGGCCAAGAAGAAGAACAAGATGAAGAAGAAGTTCAACCAAGAACCAAGCAAAAGCTTTCACGAGTTCGAGCAAGAATTGCAAAAACCCATCCCGTCGAGCAAATCTACAACGATATTCAAACCGGGAGAATCACTCGCTCTAAAACTCGTTTAGCTAACTTTTGTGAAAACTATTCTTTCATCTCTAGCATTGAACCTATGAAGGTCGAAGAAGCATTGGAAGATCCGGATTGGATAAATGCTATGCATGAGGAGCAACACAACTTTGAGAGGAACCAAGTTTGGACATTTGTTGAGAAGCCCGACAACAACCACAACATTATTGGTACCAAATGGGTGTTTCGCAACAAGCAAGATGAAGATGGACAAGTAGTTCGCAACAAAGCACGGCCCGTCGCCCAAGGCTACACACAAGTCAAAGGTATGGACTATGGTGAGACTTACGCTCCCGTTGTTAGACTTGAGTCCATTCACATCTTACTTGCCTATCCTAATCACCATGATATCACCTTGTACCAAATGGACATTAAAAGTGCTTTTCTAAATGGTGAAATAGAGTAGGAAGTTTATGTTAAACAACCTCCCGGCTTTGTCAATCCTAAGAAACCAAATCATGTTTACAAACTTCACAAAGCCCTTTATGGTCTTAAACAAGCTCCTAGAGCGTGGTATAAATGCTTGACCAAGTTCCTTATTGAAAAAGGCTTTGAAATTGGGAAAATTGATTCCACACTTTTTACTAAAAGAGTTAATGGATAACTATTTGTGTGCCAAATCTATGTTGATGATATCATATTTGGTTCGACTAACCCTCATTTTAGTGAAAAGTTTGGGAAGCTAATGTCGGAGAAGTTTGAGATGTCTATGATGAGTGAACTCAAATTCTTTCTTGGGTTGCAAATCAAGCAAACTAAGGACGGTACCTTTGTTTCTCAAACGAAGTACACCAAGGACTTATTCAAGAAGTTCAATATGCAAGAATGCAAAGGTATGACTACACCCATGCCTACTAGTGGACATCTTGACTTGACCAAAGATGGTGAACCGGTTGATCAAAAGGTTTATCGCTCTATGATTGGTTCATTGTTATATCTATGTGCTTCACGTCCCGATATCATGCTAAGTGTGTGCATGTGTGCACGATATCAAGCTGCTCCTAAAGAATGTCATCTTAAGGCGGTGAAAAGGATAGTGAGATACTTAATCCATACACCAAATTTTGGCATTTGGTATCCTAATAGGGCCTCTTTCGATCTTGTTGGCTACTCCAACTCGGACTATGCCAGAGACAAGGTTGATAGAAAGTCCACTTCGGGTACTTGACAATTTCTTGGTAGATCTCTTGTGTCTTGGTCCTCCAAGAAACAAAACTCGGTATCCTTATCCACCGCCGAAGCGGAATACATTGCCGCTAGTTCATGTTGTGCTCAACTACTTTGGATGACCCAAACTCTTAAAGATTATGGGATATATGTGAAAAATGTTCCATTGCTTTGTGACAATGAAAGTTCTATCAAAATTGGTCATAATCCTGTACAACATTCTCGAACTAAGCATATATTGAAGTTCATCATCATTTCATTCGAGATCATGTTGCTAAGGGTGACATTAATCTTAAGCATGTTCGCACCGAAAAGCAATTAGCGGATATATTCACTAAACCTCTTGATGAGAAAGTGCTTTGCCGGTTGAGAGGAGAATTGAACATCATAGATGCTTCAAACTTGGAGTAGAAACTCCATTGGACACATGCAAGACATGAGCTTATGACTAATCCTTGATATTTCTCTTATGATGAAGATCTTATGTCTTGGATATATTTGCATCTTGCATGTTATATAACCCATGTAGGTACTTGGTTGAATCAAATTCCATGAGATTGTAATCTACTCACATCTTGAGCAATCTCTACATCACCAAGTTTCTACACTATGGTTGTTGAAGACAAGGAAGCACGGAACCATTCGAACATATCCTTTGACAAATTCTATGTTGAGCTTTATGATTGTTATTTTTGGATACACAAGTGCTCTTCCTTGCAAGAACTAACCCATGTAGGTAGATGGACTCAAATTCCAAGTGGTGCTCCCAATTCTTGATGAGATACATCAACCTTGAGCAACCCACACAAGTTCAACTTCATGTTCAACACCACCAACCAAGGTATGTTATTCCATATTAGACAAGCTTTACTCCAAGTCATGAGCTAAAGCAACTCGACAAGATGAGAATACATCAAGATGCTTAAACTAAAAATGGCAACCCCATTTTGAGCTTAAATGATGAGTATGACCTATGATCAAGTGATCTCGCTTGACTCCTAAGTCAATATACTCTAACATAGGTGACTTTGTCGCCGACCATCTCTAGATGAAGTTCTCTTGTGTTCTTTTATATGCTTTTGCATTTGTCTCATGCATATTTGTTTCCCCTTTCAGAAAAAAACTTCATCTAGATTTCTTTCTGTTTGCTCTGCATTTTCTGCATCCAGTTCATTGCATATCATTCAGTAAATTCCTTGCAAAATTTGTGAGATCTTACTAGTCTAGTGAGCTGAGGTGACAAGTGTTTTCTCTGCGATGAACTCGGTTTCACCGATTTGTTGTTTTCGGTCCAACCGAATCCTTTCGGTACAACCGAAGCATACCACTCGGTGCCACCGATTTCACAACAAGAAAACCAGTTTGCCACTTATTCTGTGCTTCCTCTGATCTAGCTCCACTCAATGAATCTTGTCCTCTACAAGCATCACATTTATATAAATGCTTTGTGCTGTGACTCAAGGTTCAAACCCTTCTTGGAAATTGATGTCAAAGGGGGAGAGAGAGATCACATCAAAGCTTATCACTTAGAGAGATCACATCAGAGAAAGAGAGTATCACCTCCTCAGGGGGAGAAGGAGATCTCCAGGGGGAGAGAATACTCAAGTAGAAAGTATTTCTCAAGGATCCCAGATGCTTGGTGATCAAGAGGAGAGAAGCCACATGTCTTCTTGAGGGGAAAGACATGTTCATATGTGCTTATTTGCATCAGCTTGCATTAGCTCTGTTCATTTATATCTTTCAGCTCTGGTTTTCTGTTCCCTATCTTCTCCCAGTATCCCATGCTAGATTCAGGGGGAGTAAGACATCTAAGGGAAAGAAATCATTCAAATTCATTGCATATCTTTACTCTTGGGGACATGTCTAATCCAATGTGGTACTTAGTACTCACTCTCTACATGTCATCCCAGTCTTGGTATTCTCATGGTTTCTTCTGTTTCTCTGGATAGTAGATGTACCTGTGTTATCTAACCTTGTTTACGCAGGTTCATTCCATCCTAAGCCAACTCAAGACCACAAGGTAAGTATATGCATCACAACCATGTGTATGAGGAATTCTTGTTGATGTACATATTGTTTGCAAGAAGGACTCATGAGCATGAAGGTATTTCCTTTAATATTCTTTGCTCTGATGCATATGACCAAGATACATGTAACACATTGCCTGCTCTATCATGGTTATGCTCTCACATGCTTCTATATTTCATATTTACATGATTTCATACATGTAGGGGGAGCCTATGATTGTTACATGTCCTTCCAAAGCTTTACTTTCTATTCTTTATATCTTTATCTAAAGCTTTGATGTATGTTGTCATCAATTACCAAAAAGGGGGAGATTGAAAGCACAAGTACTCCCTAGGTGGTTTTGGTAATTAATGTCAACATATCTCTTGTTGGACTAAGACTTTTATCTAGTATGTTTCAGATAAGTTCAACAATGGAGTGGCATGGACTAAATGATGTGGGAACTCCTTCAAGATGCTAAGGACAAAGGATTGGCTCAAGCTTCAAGCTCAAGACTTTTCATTTTATATATTTTAGTGATCCAAGGTCACAGTGAGTCTATAGGAAAGGCCAATACTATCAAGAAGGGATGAGGTGTTGCTTAATGAGTTTCTTGCTCCATAGTGCTTAGTGATATGCTCCAAAACCCTCAACTACTTTCCCACTTCCACACATATGACCTAAACCTAAAGTCAAACTCAGCCCCACCGATTATTTCTATCCGGCGCCACCGAGTTCAAATAACTTAGCCACTCCCACAAACCCTAGGCAAATCGGTCTCACCGATAGGGATCTCGGTCTCACCGAGATGGGATTGTAATCTCTCTGTGTATGTCCATTACCAAAATCGGTCTAACCAAGTTTGAGCAATCTGTACTACCGAGATTACAATGCAAACTTCCTGGTTAACTTATTACCAAAATCGGTCCTACTGAGTTTGTGTAATCGGTCCAACCGAGTTTGCCTGACCAACTCTCTAGAAAGCTCATTACCAAAATCGGTCTAACCGAGTTTGAGAAATCGGTACTACCGAGATTACAATGCAAACTTCCCGGTTAACTTATTACCAAAATCGGTCCTACCGAGTTTGTGTAATCGGTCCAACCGAGTTTGCCTGACCAACTCTCTGGAAAGCTTATTACCAAAATTGGTCTCACCGAGTTTGTGTAATCGGTCTCACCGAGATTACCTTATGCCCTAACCCTAACCGTATCGGTCCTACCGAGTTGCATATCGGTCCCACCGAAAATCCTAAAGGTCACTAGGTTTACTAAATCGGTCTGACCGAGTTTGTTGAATCGGTCCCGCTGAGTTTGGTAAATTGTGTGTAACGGTTAGATTTTGTGTGGAGGCTATATATACCCCTCCACCTCCTCTTCATTCGTGGAGAGAGCCATCAGAACGTGCCTACACTTCCAGCATACATTTTCTGAGAGAGAACTACCTACTCATGTGTTGAGGCCAAGATATTCCATTCCTACCAGATCTTGATCTCTAGCCTTCCCAAGTTGCTTTGTACTCAAATCTTCTTTCCACCAGATCCAAATCCTATGAGAGAGAGTTTAGTGTTGGGGAGACTATCATTTGAAGCACAAGAGCAAGGAGTTCATCATCAACGCATTATTTGTTACTTCCTTGGAGAGTGGTGTCTCCTAGATTGGCTAGGTGTCACTTGGGAGCCTCCGACAAGATTGTGGAGTTGAACCAAGGAGTTTGTAAGGGCAAGGAGATCGCCTACTTCGTGAAGATCTACCGCTAGTGCGGCAAGTCCTTCGTGGGCGATGGCCATGCTGGGATAGACAAGGTTGCTTCTTCGTGGACCCTTCGTGGGTGGAGCCCTCCGTGGACTCGCGCAACCGTTACCCTTCGTGGGTTGAAGTCTCCATCAATGTGGATGTACGATAGCACCACCTATCGGAACCACGACAAAAACATCCGTGTCTCCAATTGCGTTTGAATCCTTCAAAACCCTTCCCTTTACATTCTTGCAAGTTGCATGCTTTACTTTCCGCTGCTCATAAACTCTTTGCATGCTTGCTTGTTATGTATTATGAATGTTAAACTTTTGCCTAAACTCCACTTAAACTTAAAGAAGTTAAAAACTGCAACTTTGATACTTAGTGTCTAATCCCCCCCTCTAGACACCTCTTCTCAAGGTCCTACAACAACGCCTAATAACACCATCTACACCTTCTTTATAAAGATGTGGGTCATCCCAAAAGTAATGTCTTAAATCATAGAAAAACGTTTTCTTTTGCTGGTATGTGAAACTAGGTGGTATAAATTTAGCAACAACGTAATTAGCATAATCAGGATACCATGGAGTATGACGAGAAGCATTTATGACAGCTATGTTCATTAGGAAAGCTATCATCAATAGGCAGTGTGTCATCAAGAACATTTTATAATCTAGACAAGTTGTCTGCAACGGGGTTCTCATCTCCCTTTCTATCAATAATATGCAAATCAAATTCTTGTAACAAGAGAACCGATCTAATAAGTTTAGGTTTAGCATCGTTATTTTTTTCATAAGATATTTAATAGCAGCATGATCAGTGTGAACAGTTACTTTGGAATCAACAATATAAGATCTAAACTTATCACAAGAGAAAACAACTGCTAAAAATTACTTTTCAGTAGTAGCATGATTTCGCTGGGCACTGTGTAGAGTTTTACAAGCATAATGAATGACATTCAATTTCTTATCAACTCTGTGCTCTAGAACAGCACCAACAACATAATCACTAGCATCATACATAATTTCAAAGGGTAAATTCCAATTAGGTGAGCTGAACAATAGGTGCAGAAATAAAGGCTTTCTTAAGTATTTCAAATGTTTCTACACAATCGTCATCAAAAACAAAAAGAACATCTTTTTGCAAGAGATTAGCGAGAGGCCTAGAAATTTTAGAGAAGTCTTTAATAAACCTCTTATAGAAACCAGCATGCACATACACGTAAAGATGCACATACACAAACAATCAAACAATCAGAGTACTAGTGGCGGGAGCAATCAGAGTACTAATAAAATTCATAACAAGATTCAGCAAAGCGGCAATAATTTCATAAGATTCCGCACTAGTGGCGGGAGGAATTGGAGTACTAATAAAATCATTATTATTAGTATTGGAAAAATCACACAACTTGGTATTCTCTTGAGACATCGTGACAAAGCAAGCAATCTAACACACAAGCAAACAAAAAGCAAGCGAACAAACGAACAGAAAAAAGGGCGTATAAAGAGGCAAATCTTGTTGTATTTATTTGAAAATCGTTTTAGAAGTGGGGGAGAGGAAAACGAGAGGCAAATGGCAAATAATGTAATGCAAGAGATGAGTGTTTATGATGGGTACTTGGTAGGCTTGACATAGATCTCCCCGGCAACATTGCCAGAAATTCTTCCAGCTACTTCTTCAGCTTGCATTGGTTTTCCCTTGAAAAGGAAAGGATGATACAGGGCAGTAGAGATAAGTATTTTCCTCAGTTAAGAACCAAGGTATCAATCAGTAGGAGAAACGCGCAAGTCCCTAAGAGATGCACCTACACAAACAATCAAACACTTGCACCCAATGCGATAAAGGGGTTGTCACTCCCATCACGGTCACTTGCAAAGGTGAGATCTGATAGAGATAGATAAAACTAAGTAAAAGATAACTAAATATTTTTTGGTTTTTTAGTTTATAGATCTGAAAATAAAAGATTGCAAAATAGTAGATCAGAAACAAATATGATGGAAAATATACCCAGGGGCCATAGGTTTCACTAGAGGCTTCTCTCTTGAAGGCAAATAATACGGTGGGTGAACAAACTACTGTCGAGCAATTAATCGAAAAAGCACAAAGTTATGATGATATCCAAGGCAATCATTATGCATATAGGCATCACGTCCGTGTCAAGTAGACCGAGTCCCGCCTGCATCTACTACTATTACTCCACACATCGCCCGCTATTCGGCACGCTAGAGTATTAAGTTCATAGAGAACAAAGTAATGCCTTAAGTAAGATGACATGATGTAGAGGAATTAACTCAAGCAATATGATGAAAACCCCATCTTTTTGTCCTTGATGGCAACAATTCAATATGTGTCTCGCTACCCCTACTTCGTCAGAGGGTGAATCATGCAAGATTGAAACCAAAGCTAAGCTAGTCTCCCATTGCAAGAAAAACCAATCTAGTTGGCCAAGCCAAACCAATAATTCAAAGAGGAATACAAAGATATCAAATCCTGCATATAAGAATTTAGAAAAGATACAAATAATGTTCATAGATAATCTAATCATAAATCCACTATTCATTGGATATCGACAAAGACACCACAAATGAAGATTACATCGGATAGATCTCCAAGAACATCGAGGAGAACATGGTATTGATAATCTAAGAGAGAGAAGAAGCCATCTAGCTACTAGCTATGGACACGTAGGTTTGAGGTAAACTACTCACGCTTCATTGGCGTGACACCCTGGTTTTACCCTCCTTCTTTTTCTGGAATTCTTTGTCATTTGATTTGAATTTGAGGTTTTGAATCAACTCAGTTCGACTTAACCACTTGGGCATGTCCTTGATTATCACTTCAACAACATATGCTCCAAAGCAACTCTCATTTTTCCTGGCCATAAAATTCTGAGAAAATTCCTGAATATTCTTTGGACCTTGCCACACCTCCCTATGCAAAAATATTTCATAGTTCTTTGGAATATTTTTGCTACAGAAAATATCTTCTTTTGTGGCTAGAAAATGCAGTTTACAAAGGAAGTGTGTTTTTCCTTGGTTCAATGAAGCTGAAAATTTTAGGGCTTCATTACCCTCCTAAGAAACCCTTAACCTCCAAAAATCAGCCCTAAAACCCTTTTAAATCTTTCTCAGTTAACCTCACAAGTTTCTGCCCAGAAACTTGCCAAGTTGACACACTCACGCATAGCTCACCTGTGGCCAACTCAAACACTTGGTGTCACGGGAATCCACGGCCACCTATGGGACCAGGATGCCCCCTTGCTGGTTCGGCAGGGGGGAGTCACGTTGAACAAAGAGCAGACGAACGTGAGGCAGCACAACAGAGATCACGCGGGTAGTTTTACCCAGGTTCGGGCCACCGCGAGGCGTAAAACCCTACTCCTTCTTTGGTGGATTGATGGTGGAAATGTGGTGGTGGAGCGCTTGCCCAGCAAGGGTTGCCTCAGGGTGATAGTGACTACGTGCATATTAGGGTGCGAGTTATGCAACTCTCTAACCTCGTGAACCCATTCTTCCGTTGCCATGGGCCTCCTTTTACACGTTAAGGGGTCACCACAGTGGCAAATCAGTCATTAGACACTGATAAGACAGCAAATAGTGCTATCATACCTAACTCTGCAGGCTGACAGGGTGCATTTAATGCAGCGCTTAACGTCACGTCGTTGGTTGCCCGACTAGGCTTGCCGGGCTATCTTGCCAGCTCCATGCCTGCTTGTCTGACACGTCGTAGGACGGGTGTCATATGTGGGGTTTCTTGGTAGAAAGGGGCCGCCATGTGGCAAATGGCTGCCACTTAATCACTCTGCGGCTTGACACTGCACTGATCGACGACGTGAGTTGTGGTGGAGTGGTCGATGAGGTGATTTGGTCTCCGCAAGTCCCGGCAGGCCTGGCTGGGAGGTCTTGGTCATCTTCTCTTGGGAGTAGCCTCGCCCCTTGTTGTGCTTGCCTGACCGGCAAGGGAGGCCTCTCTCTTGACAATGTCTTGCTTCTCTGGCTTGGTCTTCGTCTCTCTGATCTTCCGGTTGGTCCTTTGAATCTCTTGTTTTCTTGCCCCTTGCCTTGGGTTGGTGCATCAATCTTGATCTTATGCCTGTGCACAGTCAGGGCAACAGACCCAGGCTTTGTTGCACCGATAGAAGCCCCCGGGCATGCCCCAAACGCGTTGCCGAGTGTCATCGGGGTAGGGCCTAATAAGTGCGCATGCAAAGTTGCTGAAGAGGCTGGTCTCTTGAGATCTTCTTTGCTTCTTAGTCTTGATTTTAGGCCAGTTTCCGGGTTCCCCACGCGTTGTGCAAAGCTAATAGCGGTGGGGCCACTCCAGTAATGGCCCGTGAATGACTTTAGCGCACGGGGTAGAAACTGCCAATTTACTCTTCCCACCACTGATGAGGACATCAATACCATTGTTATACCCACAGCCCCTGGTGTTATACATACTGGACAAATTACTAGAGCTCGCGCACGCCAATTAAATTACCAAGTACTTTTGTTTCTTGGTAATGATTCTAATGTTCATGAGAATATGATGCTGCCCAAATTGGATACATTTGTTCTACTTACAAATGAAGGGCCTAGCTTGGAGAAGGATGAACATTGGAGAAAGTCCAAGCATGGAGATGATGGCATGCGCAAGGGGAACAAGAACGGAGTTACAAGTGATGATTTCAGGACCTTGAAGCCACCATAATGAGTGCTGAAGCCTTGGACGAAATATACAAGATGCCACTTTATAAATTTCGTCCAGACGCTATTCTAGGTGCTGCGTCACCTTTTTATTTGGCCAGGCCTATGTAATTTCGAAATACTTAAGTATAGGCTATTTTTAGAGTCCGTATGTGTGGGGAAACAAGAGATAGGGTTGGTTTCGGACCCCTCCACTAAGGGCCACGAAATTCCCCCCTCTTCCTCCATATATACAGCCCTTAGGGCATCGTTTAGACTTTGGGTTTTGTTTAGATTAAAAGTTTGCCATAGCTGCAACTTCACGTACTTCGTTTGTGTTCAACGACCAGACCAAGACGTCACAGAACCCCATCTTGATCAATAAAGCATTTATCTTATATTCGCAATATCAAGATTGCAATCTCAGTTTCTTGCTTGTTCTTCGTTTGCACGCAGGAAAACAGACCCTTGTGGTCAGGTTGATCGTGCTCCGGCAAGGTCAATAACTGTAACGCCCCGGATCCGATGCGCCAGGTGTCTGCCAGTTATTCGCCTTCGTTGTCATGTCATTTGCTTGCGTGTTGCATTTGCCATGTCATCATTTGCATTTTATCATGTCATCATGTGCATCGCATTGGCATACGTGTTCGTCTCATGCATCCGAGCATTTTCTCCGGTGTCCGTTTTGCAATCCGGCACTCCTATGCCCTCCGACGTCCCCTCTTCTCTCTTTTCATGTGCGGGTATTAAACTTTCTCGGAATGGCCCGAGGTTTGCCAAGCGGCCTTGGTATAGCACCGGTAGACCGCCTGTCAAGTTTCGTGCCATTTGGAGCTCGTTTGGTACTCCAACGGTTAACCGGGTAACCGCAAAGCCCTCTTTTGTTGCAGCCCAACACCCCTTCCAAAGTGGCCCAAAACCCACCAAACTCCCCTCCATGCTCTCGGTCGTTCGATCACGATCGCGTGGCCGAAAACCGCACCTCATTTGGACTCTCCTAGCTCCCTCTACCTATAAATATGTGACTCCCCCCGAAATCCCGCAGTCCAAACCCTAGCCAAACTCCTCGCGCCACGGACATGTCCAGGCATACGGACATGTCCACGGACACGTCGCTTGATCAATCAGCGCTGCCACGCCACGGCCCCGCCGCCTCGCCCAATCCCATTCGCCACCTCACCTCTCTCTCTCTCCCATTGCCGGCCTTGCGGCCGGATCGGGCCCATGAGCCCATCCGCCGCCTCGCGCCTTCTCCGGCCGTGGCGAGCTCCGCTGGCTGCCGCCGCCGCGCCGCATTGCGCGCCGCCATGGCATGCGCCATGGTCGCTCCGCCGCCGCTCGCCGCCGGCGACACGCGGCGCCTGCATGGCCGGACCCGCCATCACGCGCCGCTCTGCGGCGCCTCCGCCATGCCGCCGACCCGCGCCAGCTCTCGTGGCGCTTGCCCGCCGCCGTGCCGCGCACGCCGGCGTCGTCCCCCTGCCGCCAGCGCGCCGCCCGCCTCCTCCGTCGTCGCGGCCGGATCCGGCAAGGGCGGCAGATCCGGCGCCCCGACCCCTCTCCGGCCATCTCTCCTCCAACTCCGGCGAGATCCACCGCCGCATCGAAATCCGTGCAGAACCGAGGTTGACCCCGAAAATCCACTAAGTCCTTTTTCTGCATATATTTTGTGGCATTTTCATCGCATCACATCTCCGCATCCGTATCTCCGTTTTGGGCGTATAATATGTCAAATTGTTCGTCTCGACGAGTACATCATTTCATCTCATTGCATAATTTTCATTGGAGCTCATCTTGATACCCAAAATTCTGTTGGAAGAAGGCTTCAGATCGTTAGTTCCAGAATCTTATCAGCTCGAGCTCTTTTGTCATTTTTGCCATGATTTATGTGTGCATCCTATGAGTATGGGCTCTACATGAATGTTGAACCTTGTCATGCCATCTTTCCAGGGGTGTTGACCATGTATTTTTGTGAGTTGTGTGCTGAGTGTATCAAGCTTGTAAAGTAGGGTAGTTGCTGTTGTTGTTTTCCTGGCAGATTCTGTTATAATTTGTTGCTATGTTAACATGCTTCCACTAATCATTCTATGCATAATCTGGAGATGCTCTATAAACATGTTTTGATATACATGTCTTGCTATATCCATTCATGCATTTGGTTGCAATTATAGCCTGCTGGAACATGTTCATTTCTTGCTCCAAAGTTGCTTGAAAATGTTTCCTGACAGATTGTTTGCATGAGATTCAATTTTCACGAGGTCGTTGTAGTTGATCCGTGTATGCTATGAACTTTCTCTTGCCATGATTAGCTTCACAAATATGCCTTCTTACTGTTGGTTGCCTTGCCATGCCATGTATTGCTCTGTAGTGAGTGGTTCGAGCTCACGAACATGCCTACTAATCGTTGTTTCTGCCATGTTCAAATCTGTAATATAACTTGCCATGTTTACATGGGTGCCATCATATTTTCTATGCCTTTTGGGCTCATGGTCAGTAAGGGTCTTTTGATATATGCTATTAGTAGTTTCATGCCATGCCTTTGTTTGCCATGATAGCTTCCTGTAACATGTTGTTTGATAGCTCTAAACATTGCAACCTGATGTTATTTCTGCTAAAGTCTGAAATTGTTATTACTTGCAATATCTCCATGTCATCTTGAGCATGTTCTAGTTGTTTATGGAGATAGCTCAGTGTTCATGTTTTGTTATGCTTTACGTGTACTTCATGCCCATGTCTTTTGTTATTATGTTGGGGTGCTGTAGCATGTTGTTTTGATGCTTGCAAGATGCCTAGTTGCTGTTTTGGACAGATTGTTGCTATAACTTGTATAGTGCGCATGTGTTGAACCGTTGCTCCGTTTTGAGTGTGCTCTATATGAAACTTGCTTGTTTTTGCATGTAGCTTCATATTATCATGTTGCATCCTTGTTTTGGTGTGTTTGCTTGATGTTTGGGTGCATTTGGCATCAATGCCACGCTTAACTTGTTTTGCTCATATCTTCTAGCCCGTAGCTCCGAATCTAATGAACTTTATATGTAACCTGACTAGAATTTCGTGTAGATCATCATGGTGCATCTTAACTTGCTGTTTAACAACTTGAACATAATGTTTATTCAGTTCTGGACCAATTTCGAAATATGCATATGAGGACTTACCGGAATTGTTATATGTTGTTTCCGGCCTCATTTAAACTTGTCTTGATGTGTTGTTCTTGTGTGCATCATCTCTTGCCATGAATAGCTTCATGTAGCTTGGTCATGCATCATGCTTGTTGTGCATCATGTCTTGTTCATGTGTGGTGTGTTTACCTTTGTTGTGTGCTTCTTCTCGATAGTTCCCGTTTCGTTGCGATCGTGAGGATTCGTTAAATCACGATTGGTTTGGCTTCATCCGTTCGTCTTCTTCATGGACTCGTTCTTCTTCCTTGCGGGATTTCAGGCAAGATGACCGCTACCCTGGATCTCACTACTATCATTGCTATGCTAGTTGCCTCGTTCTTTCGCTATGCTGCGCTACCTATTACCTGTTTGTCCAGCCATCCCATATTGCCATGAACCTCTAACCTTTGACACCATTCCTATGCAAACCGTTGTTTGGCCATGTTACCGCTTTGCTCAGCCCCTCTTATAGCATTGCTAGTTGCAGGTGAAGTTGAATATTTCTCCATGGTGGACAGGGTTTATGTTGGGATATCACAATATCTCTTATACTATTAATGCATCTATATACTTGGTAAAGGGTGGAAGGCTCGGCCTTATGCAGTGTTTTGTTCCACTCTTGCCGCCTAGTTTCCGTCATACGGTGTTATGTTCCCGGATTTTGCGTCCCTAATGCGGTCGGGTGATTTATGGGACCCCCGACGTTCGCTTTGAATAAAACTTGTCCAAAGAAGGCCCAACATTGCCTTTTACCATTTGCCTCACCACCACCTACTTTTTCCCTTGGGAGTCGCGCATCGAGGGTCATCTTTATAGCCCCCGGGCGGTGCTTGTCTAAGTGTTGGTCCAAACTAGAGCACCGTCTTGGGACCATCCCTTGGCAACTTGGGTTACGTCGGTACTGTGACGCTTAGCTCATCCGGTCGTGGCTCGAGGCGAGATCTGTGCGGCTACTATCGGGATGTCGGCACGCCGGGCGGCTTTGCTGGTCTTGTTTTACCATTGTCGAAATGTCTTGATGTACCGGGATACCGAGTCTGATCGGAGTGTCTCGGGTGAAGGTCTATTCCTTCGATGATCGCGAGAGCTTGTCATGGGCTAAGTTGGGACACCCCTCCAGGGTTTAAACTTTCGAGAGCCGTGCCCGCAGTTATGTGGCAGATGGGAATTTGTTAATGTCCGGTTGTAGACAACTTGACACTTGATCCGAATTAAAACACATCAACCGAGTGTGTAGCCGTGATGGTCTCTTCTCGGCGGAGTTCGGGAAGTGAACACGGTTTCGGTGTTATGTTTGACGTAAGTAGGTGTTCAGGATCACCTCTTGATCATTGCTAGCTTCACGACCGTTCCGCTTGTTTCTCTTCTCGCTCTCATTTGAGTTGGTTAGCCACCATACTTGCTTAGTCGCTGCTGCAACCTCACCACTTTACCCCTTCCTTTCCCATTAAGCTTTGCTAGTCTTGATACCCATGGTAATGGGATTGTTGAGTCCTCGTGGCTCACGGATACTTCCAAAACCAGTTTGCGGTGCCTATGTTAATGAAAGCGGTGGCGCAACCAAGCTCAAGGAGGAGCTCGTTGAAGATCTTGCCCTTTGTGTTGTTTCGTTCTAGTTGATCAGTAGTGGAGCCCAGTTGGGGTCGATCGGGGACCGTTTGTCGCATTTGTGGTTCTTCATTTATTTTGGTTCCGTAGTCGGACCTTGATTGTATTTGGATGATGTAATGCTTATTCATGTATTTGTGTGAAGTGGCGATTGTAAGCCAACTATGTATCTCTTTCCCTTATGTATTACATGGGTTGTGTGAAGATTACCTCACTTGCGACATTGCTTTCAATGCGGTTATGCCTCTAAGTCGTGCTTCGACATGTGGGAGATATAGCCGCATCGAGGGCGTGACAAGTTGGTAATCAGAGCCTTCCCCGACCTTAGGAGCCCCATTGCTTGATCGTTTTTAGTGGCCGAGTTGTGTCTAGAAAAATGTTTTGAGTCATTTAGGATTATATATATCGGAGAGTTAGGAATTCTTTTTACTCCCGGTCCTTCGACCTTCCGGTGAGGTATCCCGACGAGAGTTTTGACTATTCTCTTCTCAAATTTCACTAAAAAATTTTTAGGATCACGCTGGTATCTTGGAATCGTTCGATATTCTTATGGCGAGAACATTGTTCTTGGTGCCTCGACATTTAGGGGTTGTGGCGGTGTCCCGGGAGTTGAGCTCGAGGTGTTGTCGTCATAATTTTATCGTTGCGATTCGGAATACCGAGTTTAGTACGCCGACATCGAAAATCTCTTTTATGCAGTTGTTGGTGAGATAACCCGCTAACCCGATCTTGAGGTGAGTACGGAGTATTGCCATGACTCGCATAACGGATGCTTTTGAAGGTTGAGGTAGACGATTTCGAAGGTTTCTTGGTTATGTGTTGACGGATGGATACACTGGATGTAGGGATTGTTAGTTTGGGTGAGATATATTGCTCCCCTGTATCCCCAACACCAGATTGCATAACCGGAAAGTTTCGGGAGTTTTATTGGTGGGAATTCAAGTAGCTCTTAGGATATATTTCCGACGGATGTATGATATGAAATTGGGGTTCGACGTCTAGTGGTCCGCCTATTCACGGTTGGTTTCTGATGGTCTCGTTGTGTCTTAAAGAGTCCTTGGCTATGCCGACTGGGACGCTTCGTATGTCATGTGCCTTGCCTTGTACATGATGGTGCTGTACGATTGAGCCGTGTAGGCCCCACCACGAAAACTTGGACGAAATCTCTATCATATGTTTGTTCCGGCTTATTCTGCAAGCCAATCCTTTGTTTTTGTTTTGAGTTGTGGTATTCGAGTTGCTTCAATGTCAAGTGTTGATTCCATACCTTTCTGAAATGGTGTTCTCATACTCCGATGTGAATACCAATCCTTCTCGACAATCGAGATCGTGATGTTAATTCTTTTCCTACCGGCGTGCTTCTCTTCAAATGGATCCGATCATTCTCCCCATCCGCAAGATCATTTCTAAGTTTTCTCAACGGTGTTTGTTTCAACCGTCTCAAGTTGTCTTTGTTTTTCCCGCCCACCCACCCTTTTTCTTCAAGGACACAGAGTTCTTAATCAAGTATCCATTTATTCATGTGAAGTCTCTTCACTCTTTTCAATCAATGTTCTGATCCGGTGATCCCTCGTGAAGATGCTCACGAGCTTCAAGTTCATTATTCTTCATTCTCGTATTCTTCTCCGGTGGATTCAAGTCAAGTTTTGTTGATCATACATTTTTCCTCATTTCAATGTCTTCTCATACCGGTGCACCTCATTATCATTCTACTTCTCGCTATTTGTTATTCCGGAGTGCTCAAGATATCTCGAAGATTTGTGTTTCCATTCTTAATCCGTTCAAGCCATTTGGAGATTGTTATCTCATTCAAGCCATTTAATTCAACCGGTGCAATCTCTCTTTAATATCATTTCCAACGGTGTTCTCTTTTGAGTAGGCCCTAACCACAGGTCTTTTCCCAGGATCTTACCTGACTCTTCTATTTTCCCAGAGCTATCCTAAATTCTTCTCCAAGTTTGACGTAAGAATGAGTTATCATCAGTCAAATGCTTTTCTCCAAGATCTTTCAAATTCTTTTCATAGTTAGCTCAACCTCTTCACTTTTGATTCTTCCGGTGTGCCTCAATAATTCTTGGTGGTGCTTCTCGTTGTCATTCTCATCATTTGAAGACTGAAGAAGAGTTTCTCTTTAATCTTGCTCTATTCTCTTCAAGATTCATGGTTCTAGCTTCATGCTATCCTCATAATTGTTTTGATTGTGACTATTCTTTTCACCCATCTGGAGCATTTCGGGAGTTGTTTCCGTTTCTTTCCTCCGAATGCCATCATGTCATAATTCTTCATTCTCCGCGCGTAGCTATCGTTCTCTAAATCTTACCGGTGCATCATTCAAGTACCCTCTAATCAGTTCATGATCTCTTCGTTCTCATGTATCTAAATCCCTTCAAGTATCTTCATTCATTTTCAAATTATTCCAGGTGAATTGTGCCTTTGCTACGTTCATTTTCAATTCTTACGGTGGTTCTTTCAAGATCTCTCTTCCTTGTTCATCATATCAATTCATTCGTTGTTCCAATCCTACCGGTGGTTCGTTGAAGACCTTCTCAAGTTTACGCCATATCTCTTTTAATCCTTTCTATGAGAATAAGTAGTATGCCAAATCCGTTGATTGTCATCAATTTAATTGGTGAGGGATAAGCATAACATAATTCTTATTCTTGTTCATCCAAGTGATTAATTCTTTATTCCGGAGGCCCTTAAAATTCTCGGTTTCATTTGTTTCATCTTCTCTTTTTTCCGGAGTTCCAAGCTCTCATCATCACGAAGATCCATCTAAATCATTGCAAGGCTTCACCTTGTGTTTTTAACCTCTCTTCCTTTCTATCATCTTTCTATTACCGGAGTTCTTCATGGAGTCTCTACATGGTGGTTCATCAAGGATTCTTTTCATTCTTCAGTTGTTCTTCAAGTTTTCGCTCGAAGTTATGACCCGCCTAGCTATACTCTAAAATAAACCTTGTGCCCAACACATGTTTTGTTTTGAGGAGCACAAGCATTCTTCATCTTGCATCCGAAGTGCAATTCTTTCTACCTTATCGTTTGAGATGGTGTTATGTCACTCTTGACAATTTCCTTCATGTTTGTTGATTCACATGTTGTCAAGAATGAGATATTTTAAATCCATCAATCTCTACTTTGGAGTATCTTGGTATAGATTTCACCTAAAGCCTTCCCCTAAGGAATATTGCTATTTGTGGTGTTTATCAATGATCCAAGTTATCTCCTATCCTCTTGGTGAAAGAAGCTTTTCATCTCTTTGGTGTTCTCAACCAATCAATTGTTTCCATTAGTGGCCGGTTGTCACCTCATAATTTTGAGATGTGTCCATAAGCCCACTACAAGCTTATTCTTTTCGTTGTTGATTTTCCAACAACTCCGTTCAATTCTTCTTGACAAGGATGTTTTCCAAGCTCATTCGTGCCAGAAGTTGGCATTTTCTCCTACATTCTGTTATTCCTATGATTTATCTTCTATTCTTTCATTACGGAGGCATTGTGCTCTTCACCCATCACCTCGTTTTGTGAGGATCATGTTCTTTTCTTGCTTATCCATTTAACCGGATTGTGTGCAAGCTCGTTCATCTCTGTTGTACTCTTTCTTTTAAATTGCTCAACCTTTCAAGGTTCATTGGTTTCACTCATTGGTCAAAGAAGCAACTTAGTTTTACCTTTTCTCTTCCTCTTCCGTTTTCCCTCCGGTGCCATCCTAGATCTCGGGACGAGATCCTCTTGTAGTGGTGGAGTGTTGTAACGCCCCGGATCCGGCGCGCCAGTGTCCTTGATTATTCGCCTTCGTTGCCATGTCATTTGCTTGCGTGTTGCATTTGCCATGTCATCATTTGCATTTTATCATGTGATCATGTGCATCGCATTGGCATACGTGTTCGTCTCATGCATCCGAGCATTTTCTCCGTTGTCCGTTTTGCAATCCGGCACTCCTATGCCCTCCGACGTCCCCTCTTATCTCTTTTCATGTGCGGGTATTAAACTTTCTCGGAATGGCCCGAGGTTTGCCAAGCGGCCTTGGTATAGCACCGTGACCGCTGTCAAGTTTCGTGCCATTTGGAGCTCGTTTGGTACTCCAACGGTTAACAAGGTAACCGAAAGCCCTCTTTGTTGCAGCCCAACACCCCTTCCAAAGTGGCCCAAAACCCACCAAACTCCCCTCCATGCTCTCGGTCGTTCGATCGCGATCGCGTGGCCGAAAACCGTACCTCATTTGGACTCTCCTAGCTCCCTCTACCTATAAATATGTGACTCCCCAAATCCGCGGTCAAACCCTAGCCAAACTCCTCGCGCCACGGACATGTCCAGCCATACGGACATGTCCGCCGGACACGTCGCTTCGGTCAATCAGGCGCTGCCATGTCACCGGCCCCGCCGACTCGCCCAATCCCATTGCGCCACCTCACCCTCTCTCTCTCTCCGCCATTGCCCTTGCGGCCGGATCGAGCCCATGGAGCCCATCCGCCGCCTCGCGCCCGCGCTCTCCGGCCGTACGTAGCGCCGGCCGCCGCGGCCGCGCCCGCCGCCAGCAGCTCATGACGCGCAACCCCGCCAAGCGAACACCGCGCCGCCCTGCCGCTGCCGGACCCGCCGCCGCGCGCCGCTTCTGCGGCGCCTCCCCCTGCCGCCGCCATGCCCCCGCCAGCCGGCTCCATGGTTGCCGCTTCGCCGTCCAGCTGGCGCCGCCGGCCGTCGTCCCGCCGCCCGAAGCGCGCCGCCGCCTCCTCCCGTCGTCGGCCGGATCCGGCAAGGGGCCGGCCAGATCCGGCGCCCCGACCCCTCTCCGGCCATCTCTCCTCCAACTCCGGCGAGATCCACCGCCGCATCGAAATCCGTGCAGAACCGAGGTTGACCCCGAAAATCCACTAAGTCCTTTTTCTGCATATATTTTGTGGCATTTTCATCGCATCACATCTCCGCATCCGTAGCTCCGTTTTGGGCGTATAATATGTCAAATTGTTCGCCTCGACGAGTACATCATTTCATCTCATTGCATCATTTTCATTGGAGCTCATATTGATGCCCGAAATGCTGTTGGAAGAAGGCTTCAGATCGTTAGTTCCAGAATCTTATCAGCTCGAGCTTTTTTGTCATTTTTGCCATGATTTATGTGTGCATCCTATGAGTATGAGCTCTACATGAATGTTGAACCTTATCATGCCATCTTTCCAGGGGTGTTGACCATGTATTTTTGTGAGTTGTGTGCTGAGTGTATCAAGCTTGTAAAGTAGGGTAGTTGCTGTTGTTGTTTTCCTGGCAGATTCTGTTATAATTTGTTGCTATGTTAACATGCTTCCACTAATCATTCTATGCATAATCTGGAGATGCTCTATAAACATGTTTTGATATACATGTCTTGCTATATCCATTCATGCCCTTGGTTGCAATTATAGCCTGCTGGAACATGTTCATTTCTTGCTCCAAAGTTGCTTGAAAATGTTTCCTGACAGATTGTTTGCATGAGATTCAATATTCACGAGGTCGTTGTAGTTGATCCGTGTATGCTATGAACTTGCTCTTGCCATGATTAGCTTCATAAATATGCCTTCTTACTGTTGGTTTCCTTGCCATGCCATGTATTGCTCTGTAGTGAGTGGTTCGAGCTCACGAACATGCCTACTAATCGTTGTTTCTGCCATGTTCAAATCTGTAATATAACTTGCCATGTTTACATGGGTGCCATCATATTTTCTATGCCTTTTGGGCTCATGGTCAGTAAGGGTCTTTTTATATATGCTATTAGTAGTTTCATGCCATGCCTTTGTTTGCCATGATAGCTTCCTGTAACATGTTGTTTGATAGCTCTAAACATTGCAACCTGATGTTATTTCTGCTAAAGTCTGAAATTGTTATTACTTGCAATATCTCCATGTCATTTTGAGCATGTTCTAGTTGTTTATGGAGATAGCTCAATGTTCATGTTTTGTTATGATTTACGTGTACTTCATGCCCATGTCTTTTGTTATTATGTTGGGGTGCTGTAGCATGTTGTTTTGATGCTTGCAAGATGCCTAGTTGCTGTTTTGGACAGATTGTTGCTATAACTTGTATAGTGTGCATGTGTTGAACCGTTGCTCCGTTTTGAGTGTGCTCTATATGAAACTTGCTTGTTTTTGCATGTAGCTTCATATTATCATGTTGCATCCTTGTTTTGGTGTGTTTGCTTGATGTTTGGGTGCATTTGGCATCAATGCCATGCTTAACTTGTTTTGCTCATATCTTCTAGCCCGTAGCTCCGAATCTAATGAACTTTATATGTAACTTGACTAGAATTTCGTGTAGATCATCATGGTGCATCTTAACTTGCTGTTTAACAACTTGAACATAATGTTTATTCAGTTCTGGACCAATTTCGAAATATGCATATGAGGACTTACCGGAATTGTTATATGTTGTTTCCGGCCTCATTTAAACTTGTCTTGATGTGTTGTTCTTGTGTGCATCATCTCTTGCCATGAATAGCTTCATGTATCTTGGTCATGCATCATGCTTGTTGTGCATCATGTCTTGTTCATGTGTGGTGTGTTTACCTTTGTTGTGTGCTTCTTCTCGATAGTTCCCGTTTCGTTGCGATCGTGAGGATTCGTTCGTCTACGATTGGTTTGGCTTCATCTGTTCGTCTTCTTCATGGACTCGTTCTTCTTCCTTGCGGGATTTCAGGCAAGATGACCGCTACCCTGGATCTCACTACTATCATTGCTATGCTAGTTGCCTCGTTCTTTCACTATGTTGCGCTACCTATTACCTGTTTGTCCAGCCATCCCATATTGCCATGAACCTCTAACCTTTGACACCATTCCTATGCAAACCGTTGTTTGGCCATGTTACCGCTTTGCTCAGCCCCTCTTATAGCGTTGCTAGTTGCAGGTGAAGTTGAAGATTTCTCCATGGTGGACAGGGTTTATGTTGGGATATCACAATATCTCTTATACTATTAATGCATCTATATACTTGGTAAAGGGTGGAAGGCTCGGCCTTATGCCTGGTGTTTTGTTCCACTCTTGCCGCCCTAGTTTCCGTCATACCGGTGTTATGTTCCCGGATTTTGCGTCCCTAACGCGGTCGGGTGATTTATGGGACCCCCCTGACAGTTCGCTTTGAATAAAACTTGTCCAGCAAGGCCCAACATTGCCTTTTACCATTTGCCTCACCACCACCTACTTTTTCCCTTGGGAGTCGCGCATCCCAGGGGTCATCTTTTTATAGCCCCCCGGGCCAGTGCTTGTCTAAGCGTTGGTCCAAACTAGAGCACCGTGCGGGACCATCCCTTGGCAACTTGGGTTACGTCGGTACCTGTACGCTTAGCTCATCCGGTCGTGGCCTGAGACAAGATACGCGCGGCTACTATCAGGATGTTGGCACGCCGGGCGGCTTTGCTGGTCTTGTTTTACCATTGTCGAAATGTCTTGATGTACCGGGATACCGAGTCTGATCGGAGTGTCTCGGGTGAAGGTCTATTCCTTCGATGATCGCGAGAGCTTGTCATGGGTTAAGTTGGGACACCCCTGCAGGGTTTAAACTTTCGAGAGCCGTGCCCGCGGTTATGTGGCAGATGGGAATTTGTTAATGTCCGGTTGTAGACAACTTGACACTTGATCCGAATTAAAACACATCAACCGAGTGTGTAGCCGTGATGGTCTCTTCTCGGCGGAGTTCGGGAAGTGAACACGGTTTCGGTGTTATGTTTGACGTAAGTAGGTGTTCAGGATCACCTCTTGATCATTGCTAGCTTCACGACCGTTCCGCTTGTTTCTCTTCTCGCTCTCATTTGCGTTGGTTAGCCACCATACTTGCTTAGTCGCTGCTGCAACCTCACCACTTTACCCCTTCCTTTCCCATTAAGCTTTGCTAGTCTTGATACCCATGGTAATGGGATTGCTGAGTCCTCGTGGCTCACCAGATACTTCCAAAACCAGTTTGCAGGTGCCTATGTTACCGAGCAGGTGACGCAACCAAGCTCAAGGAGGAGCTCGTTGAAGATCTTGCCCTTTGTGTTGTTTCGTTCTAGTTGATCAGTAGTGGAGCCCAGTTGGGGTCGATCGGGGACCGTTTGTCGCATTTGTGGTTCTTCTTTTATTTTGGTTCCGTAGTCGGACCTTGATTGTATTTGGATGATGTAATGCTTATTCATGTATTTGTGTGAAGTGGCGATTGTAAGCCAACTATGTATCTCTTTCCCTTATGTATTACATGGGTTGTGTGAAGATTACCTCACTTGCGACATTGCTTTCAATGCGGTTATGCCTCTAAGTCGTGCTTCGACACGTGGGAGATATAGCCGCATTGAGGGCGTGACAATAACCCCTCGGAATCTGGTTTAGTGATTTGCTAAGGCGCGACGTCTCGCATGTTCGTAGTCGGATCGTCAAGGTCGACTCCCACAGAAAATGATAGCCAGCATCTCATCGACACATCGGGACACCTTTCCCTCTATCTAGTGGTATCAGATTTCCAGGTTGCTCGGTGAGATTTACAGCTTTTCATAGTTTAGATCGAGTCTGTTCTTCATACCTATAGTCCACATAAAAGCCAAAAAATAATAATTAGGGTTAGTTCCTCATATCTGAACCAATCTGAACCTTTGCATAATCTTTTTAGTGTTTTGCTTTGTTGAATTTTCGGTTGCATCGTCGTGTCAAGTTGCTGGTCTTAGAGTCTAGTCCTTTAGTCGAGTTCTGTTCACAGGTTGTCATGTCGCCGTTGCCATATATCACCACCGCATCATCATCATTGCTGCTGCCATATACCACGACCGCACCAACTTCATCGCCGCTGCCATATACCACCACCACATATTCACCGCCAATCCGAGTCCATATATGCCACCATCCGCCGCCATCACGCCAATCCGAGTCCATATATGCCACCATCCGCCGCCATCACGCCAATCTGAGTCCATATATGCCACCATCCGCCGCCATCACGCCAATCTGAGTCCACCTACAACATATATCCGCCACCAGTCCGTGTTCCACCAGATTCATCTCCGCCACCACTCCGAGTTCCACCAGATTCATCTCCGCCACCAGTCTGAGTCCAGTATTTTGTAACTTTGTTTTGGATTTCGAGATCACGCCATACTCCGAGTCATGACAGAGTAGGACTCCTGAATTGTCGTGCTACCCGCAGAAGAAAAATAGTTCCAGTCTGGAAAATTCTGGCTAGGCAGTATTTAGACCATTTGTAGACTTTTTCGAATTTTTTTTGTTGCGGAGCAAAAAAAAGAGGAAAAAATTCAGAGTGTGCTCCTTCCTTGATTACGTGTCGCGCCGTGATTTGTTAGTGTTCTAGGCTCGCGTCTCTAGCACGGTCTAGCCTAGGACCAGCATAGTACCGTCGTTGAGCGTTTATTCAACTTTGCATCTCTAAATTGATTATTGGCCACCCTTTTTGCTACCATATTATAAGCCTTCCCAGCTCCACATACATCTACGTTGTGCGTTTGACTCTCCCTGGTAATCGCTCTATCCAAGCTTTCAGAGTTTTGACTACAACAGTTGCCGATCACCACCTGCTGCTGAGTAAGAACTGGTAAGAATTTGAGATTCGCTTGAAGGATTTGTGACACACCACCATCACCACCGCTTCCTAGTAGTCTGTAGGATCATATTCTTTTGTGTTTCTATTACTACTAACCACGGCAGGATCACAAGCCAATGAGACTGATTGGGAGAACATGACGAACAAACAGCTGATAAATTTCAGCAAATGATCAGTGGACAGGTGCAAGATGTGCTAAACCAATTTGAAGAGGCCATGGAGAAGATAGATGGCATTGAGAAGTCGTTCGTGACAAAGCTGGATAACAACTTTAATGGTTGCTCAAGCGTCCTCCCCAACCACCACCGGCTGCACCTGTCGCACCTCTACAATAACAGCAACATCTCCAATGCTGTCGTTGGGGGAAACAAGCACCTATGGGGCAGGGGGGCCCCTTCTCGGTCCGACAGGGAGCGGAGGGCGCACGAAGAGCTGATCGAGGTCGAGCGCGCGGGGGATTTTACCCAGCTTCGGAGCTCTCCGGAGAGATAAAACTCCTACTGTTGCTTTGTGTTCGTATTTTGTTCTTGCTCGAAAGCGTGGGTATGCTATAGTCTCGAATGAGTGAACCCCTTCTCGCGGCGCACGGGCCTCCTTTTTATAGTCTAAAGGGTCACCGGCAGTGTGGCAACGCAGAGAGGGGTAAAAAGGGTAAAACGCGGGTTGGTACAACCGCTATCTCTGATGCCCTACCTAACTCGACGGCGGGGACAAGGGCATTTAATGCCCGTCCGGTCGCTCAACGATGCGGAAGCGACCGTTAGGGGCGCCACCGATCGCCACAATGGCCTCCTAGTCATCTCCACTTGCCACCTCGCACCGCTGGGCTTCACATCTACCCGCCGCGTGCACCAGGAGCAATCCTGAGGGGACACGTCGCCGGATGTACTGGAGCGTGGGCGCAGAGTGGTGGCTTCGCTGCGGCAAGCACCTTGCCGCGGTCATTATCCTGTCGCACCCGCAAGCTTGCCGCTCGTCGGGCCTCGCCGGGATGTGCGGTGCGTCGCGGCAAGTCTTATGAAGCGCCTTGGTTGGCCTTCCCGGCAAGCTCCTCTTGCCGGGGTCTTGTCCTTCCCGGCAAGCTCCTCTTGCCGGGGCCTTGTCTTCTCAGCTAACACTTTGTTCTTGAATGGCAGTAAATAGGAATGACGGAGGATCTTGGCGGACGCCCGGCAAGCCTTGCCGCAGGACGCTGCGACTGCCCGTGCACAAGTTCGGGGTACTAAGGTACCCCTACTTTAGTACACCGACATGAGCCCCCGGGCCTGGGCCATACACGGTGCTGAGCGCTTTTGGGCCAGGCCCAAAACAGGGCACGGGCACGCGCGGCCTGGGTCCAAACCAAATCCACTCTGCATCCACCGCGTCCTCCCGTAACGGCACGCGTTAATCGCGGCGTCATGGGAGAGATCGTGGGCTATACTTTAATCCAGGAAATGCGTAACGTTCGCCTCGGTTCTGCATCCCCGCCACGCGGCTCCCATGCGCTTGGGGTCACGGGCGGTGGAAGCGGGAGACTGGGCCACTGCGAGCAGAGGCAGCGGGTCGGCCCCAACTCCCTGCTCTTCCTGTGCCATGATTCGCTAAGCGGGGCGGCCGAGCCCCCACCCTGCTCCTTTAAGAAGAGTGGGAGGGGAGCGCAGAAGCCCGCACTCTCTCATCTTCTTCTTTTTTCAGCTTCTGCTCCCCTTTCTCTCTTTCGCCATGGAGAAAGGGAACCCTGGCCCTTCATCGGTGGCGGCGAGGGTCGCCGCCAGGCAGCTCACCCCTCTCTATCCCGCGCCCGTGGTGGCAGAGCCAGCCATAAGGGGAAGAGGGAGGGGGCGAGGTCGTGGGCGAGGTCGAGGACGAGGTCGAGGCCCTCGGGGAAAAGGCGGACGGGGCGGCGCGTCATCTCCGCCTCCGCCGGCAGTTCCTCTCCCCACGACGGTCCATACAGGGGACGACCCTTGCGAGTTCTTCGTCAGGCTGCGCCGGGCGCCTCGTCGTCGCCTCCGGCTTCCAGCTCCGTTTATAGCGATGGAGTTGGACCACCGAGACACCGAGATTGCACATGAGGGCTGTGGGATCAGCGGCACGCGAGTCCGCGTTGTATTCCCAGCCCCTGGTGTGATGTATCTTGATCGTGGGTGGAAGACGTTCGCCCGAATCCATAGCCTGATGGCGGGGTTTACCCTCCATTTCAAGTTAATGGAGGGCGATCTCCTCTCCGTCAAGGCCTTTGGGGACTTAGGCACTCGGGCGAGGTGCTGTGTGGACAGCTCCTAGCGAAGACTCCCCCTCGAGCGAAAGTGACGAGGAGGAGAGCGACAGCAACGATGAGGGTAGCGGGCGGCGGGATGGCGGGCCCGACTAGGTGTCGGCGCCGCGCAAGGCGTCTGGCGACCCCATCATCCGTGCCGCCGGCTCCTTGAACTCCCCGGGGTCATCTCCTTGGGCGGCTGGCGTAGGGAGGCTGCGGAAGGGGAAGAGGGCTGGCGACAAGGCCGTCAAGTTGGAGTACGAGGGCGTAGTGCCCTCGACAGCGTGCTGACATCCTGCCGCCCCGTCTTCGAGCTCTGCTTCCGACGCCGCCGTCACCATCCAGCCTCCGGACGGCCCCCGGGATGTTCTCTTGGTGTCTTCTAGCACCTATAGCCCGCCTAGGCGCCCCTTTTTCCCTTTTCGCCTCCTTGACATACCTCCTGAAGAGAGGGACAGGAAAGGGATTACGGGCATCTTATCTTTTTAAATTGTAAGCCTTCGGGCCTTAGCTGCATCTAAAACTTGTAATCCTCTCTTTCATGTTTTTCATCCCCTATGGACTGTACCTGAGTGGGATGTTTTTTAATGAAAAGGGGATGCTTGCTATGTTGTATCCTTTACTCAGTTCCATCCCTTGTATGTTTTTACCCTCGCTTTTAGGAACTTGCGGTGGGAACACGCTTGTCATGGAGCCGAAAGCGGAACATCAGCATCTGCAGGGCGGTGTTGCTTCCGCAAGAAACCTTGTCGGGCTAGTTGCAGCACACTTTCTTTGTTGAGCGGACTCGAAACAAATTAAGGGCTTAACTTAGCCATTTAGTCGATTCCTCCGCGCATGAGTTTTCCATACAAGGCACGGTCGTTCAAGGAATATAACTTAAAAATTTAAAAATGTACGTGCTCAAACTTTGGCAACTTAGCTTTTACGTAAATGCGTGTCCCGCAAGGCTGTACTCCTTTGAGCGATGCGAGATCCGCCGTTATCTTCTCCTCCCCGTGGCTCGACAACAAGGACTAAAGGCGCAAATGCTGCTGCGGAACATCCGCTTCTCGGCAAGAATCGGGATCCTGCCGGGCGTGATGCTCCCGGCAAGCGTGTCGAGACACTGCTTCGTCGGGAGCGTCTGCTTCAACGAAACAAACCTTAGGGCTTTTCGAGCAGATGCTCCTCAAGCACTTCTCGTGTTGATCACAGGGACCTTCTTGGCGGCGGCTCCGGGAAGCTCTGCCGGAAAGTAGTCGCCAGTAACCAACTTTCTCTTCTTGCTCTTCGGGAAGTTCTCCTGTTTGAAGGAAATGGACTGTCTGCTGTGCCCATGCCGAAGCCTGCGGCTCGACGACAAGGACTAAAGGCGCAAATGCTGCTGCGGGAACATCTGCTTCTACGGCAAGAATCTGGGATCCTGCCGGAGCATGATGTTCCCCGGCAAGCGTGTCGGGACACAACTTGTCGGGAGCGTCTGCTTCAACGAAGCATGCCCTAGGGCTTGTCGGAGCAGGCTGCTCCTCAGCACTCTTTGTGTTGATCCTGGGGACCTTCTTGGCGGCGGCTTCGGGTAGCTCTGCCGGAAAGTAGTCGCCAGTAACCAACTTCCTCTTCTTGCTCTGTCCTGTTGATGGCGTGATAGATGGTTGAGTCAGCTTGAGCACAAAAATCCCTGGTTCCACGGGCAACTTGAGTGCGGCGCATTTTGACAGGCCATCTGCAATGTCATTCTGAATTCTTGGAACATGTTCCATCTGTAGGCCGTCAAAATGCTCTTCCAGCTTCCTCACTTCATCAATGTAGGCTTCCATCAACGGACTCTGATAATCCTTGTTCACTTGACGGACGACAAGATGCGAGTCACCCCTGACAATGAGCTTCTTGATCCCAAGGTCTGCCGCGATCCTGAGTCTGGCAAGCAAGCCTTCATACTCTGCAGTATTGTTTGTCGCTTGCTCCTTGCGAAAGTGCATCTGAACCACGTACTTGAGGTGCTCTCCGGTGGGTGCGACAAGTAGCACACCCGCGCCGGCGCCTTGCAGCGAGAAGGCACCATCAAAGTACATGATCCATTCTTTGTCTGCTTCCTTGTCGGGGATGCTCTTCTCCGGAGTTTCTTCATCGGGTGTTGGCGTCCACTCTGCGATGAATTCTGCCAATGCTCAGCTCTGGATAGTTGAAGTACTTTCAAACTTGAGACCAAAGCTTGACAATTCCAGTGCCCACTCGATAATCCTGCCCATTGCCTCTGGATTCTGCAATATCCTCTTCAACGGAAAGCGAGTGACAACTGTGATCTCATGTGCCTAAAAGTAATGGTGCAGCTTTCTCGAGGCCATGAGAAGGCCAAAAAGCAACTTTTGCACCCCAGAGTATCTTGATCTAGCCCCCTGTAGAAGGGAGCTGATAAAATAAACTGGGCGCTGCACCATCTTCTTCTGTTTTTCTTCCGGCAGCTGCACAGATCCATCCTTGTCGGGACCAGAACTTGCCTGGGGAGCCCCTTGCTTGTCGCTGGATTCACTTGCCGTGGTTGCTGGCTCATCATCTGCCTCCCTCTCCGCTACTAACGCAACACTAACCACTTGATTGGTTGCTGCTAGGTACAGGAGCAACTTCTCTTGTGGTTTCGGTGCGACAAGTATTCGAGTGGAGGATAGGTATCTCTTCAAGTCCTGTAGCGCGGCCTCCGCTTCCGGAGTCCATTTCATTGGACCTGCCTTTTTCAAAATTTTGAAAAATGGCAGGGCGCGCTCAGCAGACTTAGAAATGAACCTACTGAGAGCGGCAACACAGCCGGCAAGCCTCCGCACATCCTTGACGCGCTTCGGGGCTTCAATTTGCTCGATGGCTTTGATCTTGTCGGGATTGGCTTCGATCCCCCGCTGATATACAAAGAATCTGAGAAGCTTGCCGGAAGGAACTCCAAACACGCACTTCTCGGGATTCAACTTGAGATTGATCTTGCGCAGATTTGTGAAGGTCTCATCCAAATCTTGGACCAAAGTTTCTCTGTCCTTGCTTTTGACCACTATATCATCCATGTAGGCTTCCACATTTCTGTGCAACTGTGGCTCAAAAGCATGGCTGACTACTCTTGCAAATGTTGAACCAGCATTCTTTAGTACAAAAGGCATCCGCACAAAGCAGTACGTGCCACATGGAGTAATGAATGCGGTTTTCTCTTCATCCTCTTCTGCCATGAAGATCTGATGATATCCTGAGTATGCATCAAGAAACAAAAGCAGATCACATCCCGCCGTGGAGTCGACAATCTGGTCAATGCGCTGCAAGGGAAATGGATCTTTGGGACAAGCTTTTTTAACATCCGTGAAGTCAATACAAAGCCTCCACTTCCCGTTCGCCTTGCGCACAACTACTAGATTGGCTAACCACATTGGATGGAGAACTCCTCGGACGAGGCCTGCTGCTTCCAATTCCTTGATCTCTTCTGCTATGAACTCTTGGCGTTCCACCGCTTGCTTCCTGACTCTCTGCTTGACGGGCCGCGCGTGAGGACAGATGGCAAGGTGGTGCTCAATTACTCACAGGAACACCGGGGATATCAGATGGTTGCCATGCAAACACATCGACATTCGCCCACAGGAAAGCAACGAGCGCGCTTTCCTATTTAGGATCAAGCGTGGCACTGATGGTGAAGGTACCACCAGTGCCGTCCTCCTTGGCGGCCACTTTCTTGGTCTCTGGTTCAGCTGTCTTCGCCTTCTTGCACTTGTCGGTGGAGCTCGATGGTGCGTCCTCGACGGTAGCGCAGCACTCCGAAGAGGTGCGCTTGCCGGAGTGGGCATCAGAGCTACTCTTGCCGGACTTGGTCTTCTTCTTCCCCCGGGGAGCTTCAACGGCAAGTGGTTTGCGCTCTGCTGCGGCTGCTGCTTCCCGGTAGATCTTGTCGGTGCAGATAAGTGCATCTTTCTTGTCGCCATGGACAGAAATAACACTTATCGGACTAGGCATCTTGAGCACATTGTAAGCATAATGAGAGGCTGCCATGAACTTGGCAAGCGCTGGACGGCCGAGTATCCCATTGTAGGACAATGGGAAATCAGCAACATCAAATGTGACTCTCTCTGTTCTGAAATTCAGCTCGCTGCCAAGCGTCCTCGGCGGTGTAATCTTCCCTTGGGCTTGCTCCTTCGGGTTGATTCCTTGAAAGGTACCAGTTTCTTCGAGCTCGCTGTCGGGGATCTAGAGCTTGTTGAGCACCACGGAAGAGATCAGATTTAGGCCAGCCCCGCCGTCAACCAACATCTTTGTGACCTTGAGGTTGCGGATGGTTGGCGAAACCAACATCGGCAAGCACCCGACTGCAGTGATGCAATCAGGGTGATCCTCAACATCAAAGATGATGGGCGTGCTGGACCACTTCAAGGGTTTGCGCGATTCGACTGATGGTTCTGCTGCATTTACCTCCCGCACCCACTGCTTGAGTTGGCGGTGCGAGGTGTGCAGAGAAGCACCGCCGTCAACGCACAAAACCTCCGTTGCCTTCTGAAACTCTTGCTCGTCGGTCTCATCTTCCTCCATCCCATCATCTTCATCTTCGTCTTCATCCCTGTCGCGGCCGCGGGGAGGTCTGTCTCCTTGCCGCTGCTTGGCCTTGCCGCGCGCCTCCCGGACGGGGCGCTTGCCGGATCCTCCGCCACCTTCCTGGGCCTTCTCCTTGTCGCGGCGTTCGTATTCAGCCTTCTGCAATTCTGCCATCTATTCCACCTTCTTGCAGGCTTGGAGGTCATGGCCCTTGGTGCGATGGATCTTGCAGTACTGCTTGCCGGAGCCGTCCTGCTTGTCGGCGGCCACCACAGCCTCGCCGGAGTCACCAGCTTTGGCCTTGTCGGCGCCGCCTCCGTTGCCGGAATGCTCGACGACTAGCACATCCTTAGCTTTCCTCTTTCTGTTATTCCGCCTCCGGTTCTTCCTTGCCGGAGGGGTGTCCTCATTGTCAGATCCTTCTGCCCCTGCGTTCTCTCCGGGGAGTTTCCTCCCCTCTTCAGCCCGTGCACACTTGTCAGCCAGAGCATATAGCTCGCTGACATCTCTGATTTTGCACATCGCCATCTCCTCCCTCATCCTGCGGTTACGCGACGTTCGATGGAACGCTACCGATAACTTGTGGCAGGTGGACATCCGGGATGTTACGCTGCACTGGCTGAATGTGCGTATGTACTTGCACGGGGTTCTCCTTCCTTCAGGCTAGCAGATGAAGATCGCTCTCTGGCCATGGGGCTTGTGGCGCTGTGAAGGCGCCAACAAAGCGATGGCACAGTCCGCCCACGAAGAGATGGAGTTGTCCGGCAAGTGCATGAGCCAAGATCGGCGTTGGGCTTGAGCACCGGCGGAAGTAGTTGGCGAGATCTTCTCGTCACGCCCGCAGCCTGCACGCGATGGTGTAGACACCGAGGAACTCCGGCGGATGTATCCTGCCATCGTACTTCTCGCATGCGTCTGGTTTGAAGTTCTTGGTCTTGGGCCTTTGGACTTGCCGCAGCTCACGGGTGAGCGCAGGGCAACCTACGCGTCTGACAAGTCGCTGGTTCTTCGGGCGCATGCATATCGACGATGGGCCCAGACGCTGGTCGATTGATGCCGCGCTTTCTTCTGCGCTCGTCAGATCTGGCGTCTTCGTGTCGTCGTTCTTGGAGAGCTTGGCGTTGATCGCGGCGAGCTCGCGGGTCTGACAACGCGGTGGAGTCGGTGTCGAGGTTGGCCCGGCGAGTCAGCGATTTTGGCCTTCTAGGCGGGGAGTGCACGGTGGTGGCACCCCCAGCGGTCTTGTCGGCGTCGGCTTGCGCCTGGGTGTCTTGCCGGGGCTTCGATGTGCTCGGTTGCCGGGGCTTGTCGCGGTTGGCGAAGCCGACGTGGCTCTGAATCATGGCCCTCCAGTCGTCGATCTTGTCTGGCGCCGGAGGATAATCTAAAAGCAGCTGGGCTCGGGCCAGCGCTTCCTCCGCAGTCTTGGGCGGCGGCGGCGAGCGACGCGAGGTGCAAGATATGCTCAGACTTCTAACGGTGTTAGAAGGAGCAACATCTCGACCAGCGACCGCCTTTGCGCTCGTGCGGCGTTTTGACGCGTATGTTGGTATGGCGCCCCGCGACCCACCAGCTCGGCCTTGTTCCAACGCGCGTACGGTGCTAGGAGCACCGTGACATTGTCGATCCTGCACCCCCTGGGAGGGGAGCGGTGGATGTACAGACGTTGAAGCTTGCGGGGCCTTGTCCATGGACCTGGTGACGACGTGAGTCCCACCATCGGCGCCCGCTCCTCCGCCGACGTCCACCCCACCGCCCGTTTGCTCCGGTGGCGGTAGGATAGTCGCAGACGGAGCGGCCACCTCCGAAGCCTTCTTCTTCGGTGGCATGTCGATGAATATGTTGATGTAGCGCGCGCAGAGACCGGATCAGGTTCGCACCACCTCGACGCCCCCTACCTGGTGCGCCAAAGATGTCGTTGGGGGAAACGAGCACCTATGGGGCAGGGGGGCCCCTTCTCGGTCCGGCAGGGAGCGGAGGGCGCACGAAGAGCAGATCAAGGTCGCTGGGGGATTTACCCAGCTTCGAGCTCTCGGAGAGATAAAACTCCTACTGCTGCTTTGTGTTTGTATTTTGTTCTTGCTCGAAAGCGTGGGTATGCTGTAGTCTCGAATGAGTCGAACCCCTTCTACGTGCGCACGAGCCTCCTTTTTATATTCTAAAGGGGTCACCGACAGGTGGCAACACAGAGAGAGGGGTAAAAAGGTAAAAACACGGGTTGGTACAACCGCTATCTACAGTGCCCCTACCTAACTCTGACGATAGGGGACAACGGCATTTAATGCCCGTCCGGTCGCTCCAACAGTGCCGGAAGCGACTGTTAGGGGCGCCACCGATCGCCACGATGGCCTCCTAGTCATCTCCACTTGCCACCTCGCACCGCTGGGCTTCACAGCTACCCGCCACGTGCACCAGGAGCGATCCTGCGGGGACACGTCGCCGGATGTGCTGGAGCGTGGGCGCAGAGTGGTGGCTTCGCTGCGGCAAGCACCTTGCCGCGGTCGTTATCCTGTCGCACCCGCAAGCTTGCCACTCGTCGGGCCTCGCCGGGACGCGCGGTGCGTCGCGGCAAGTCTTCTGAAGCGCCTTGGTTGGCCTTCCCGGCAAGCTCCTCTTGCCGGGGTCTTCTTGTCCTTCCCGGCAAGCTCCTCTTGCCGGGGCCTTGTCTTCTCAGCTAACACTTTGTTCTTGAATGGCAGTAAATAGGAATGACGGAGGATCTTGGCGGACGCCCGGCAAGCCTTGCCGCAGGATGCTGCGACTGCCCGTGCACAAGTTCGGGGTACTAAGGTACCCCTACTTTAGTACACCGACAAATGCCGCCTTCCAAATCAAGTGGGACGAGCACAACGCATTCCAATTGAGACTGATCAAAATTCTGGTGTCGCTGCACCTACTGTTGATGCTTCTTTGGCTCCTGCTACAGCGACTGCTGGTGCCGAGGAGGATGATGATTATGCGGGCGATTATGAGGATGAGGTTGATCAAAATCAGAACTATGTGCAGCCACCAGCACCACCACCAGCAGGTCGACCTCAGGTATTTATTCGCAACAGTAGGCCTGCACCACCACCTCAGGTACGAGATAATGACCATATTCCTAAACTGAAATTTAATATTCCACCATTTGAGGGTAGATATGTTCCCGATATATATCTTACTTGGGAGTTAGAAACTGAACAACGTTTTACATGTTTACAATATCCTGAGGAGAGACAGGTTGCTGCTGATGTTTGTGCTTTCACTAGTTTTGCATGTGTATGGTGGTCTGAATATTTTAGTTTATATCCTATTCCAGCTACTTGGGCTGCTTTGAAAACTGCTATGCGTACTCGTGGGGTTCCACCATATTATCAATGTGAATTGCTTCAAAAATTGCAGCGTTTAAGACAAGGAAAAATTCTGAGAAGAATACTATCGGGAATTACAAGCGGCATGATTAGATGTGGTATTGTTGAGGAGAATGAAGCTATGCTTGCACGTTTTATGGGTGGATTAAATAGAGAGATTCAAACCATTCTAGAGTATAAGGAGTATACTAATATAACTCGTTTATTCCATCTTGCTTGTAATGCTGAACGTGAAGTGGAGGATTGACAAGCATTGGCACGAACTAACTTTTCTGCAGGTCGACCTTCATCATGGACACCGCATGCATCTTCTAATTCCACTGCACCAGCACTTCCATCAGGTGCCACCTCCAGCTGTGATCCAAGAAAGCAGGCACAACCACCACTATCTGCCAAGAGCGCACCTGCCGGGCCTGCACAGAGCTCTTCTTCTTCCATGTCATCAACTGGGCACACAAGTGATATTATTTGTCGTCGTTGTACGGGAAGAGGTCATTATGCGAGAGAATGCAAATCTCAGCATGTGATGATTGCTACCGAGGATGGTGGGTATGAGTCTGCTAGTGACTATGATGAGGAGACTTTGGCTCTTATTACAAGTGAAGAACACAGTGGAGATGATTCTGATCATGAGACGCAATACATGGCTCCTGAAGATGCTGACAGGTATGAATGTTTAGTTGCTCAACGTGTTTTGAGTGTGCAGGTCACACATGCTGAGCAAAATCAGAGGCACAATTTGTGCCATACAAAGGGAGTTGTGAAGGAACGTTCTGTGCGTGTCATCATAGATGGAGGGAGCTGCAACAACTTGGCTAGCATGGAGATGGTGGAGAAGCTATGTGATAGAGGCAAAGGTGTCCCATCTTTCGATGAGATGGTGGCTATCGTGTTGGAGGAAGTCGACTTTGACGATCCGACTACGAACGTGCGAGGGCGTCGTGCCTTAGCAATCGCTAAACCAACTCAGGAGCTTATTGACCCACGCAGAACACGATCAACCTAACTCACGAAGGTGCATTTCTGCAGTGCAAGCGAAGAACAAGAAAGAAACTAAGATTGCAATCTGGATATTGCGAATATAAGAGAAAAGCTTTATTGATCAAGGTGGGGTTACGTGGCGCCTTTATGCAGTGCGTTGAACACAAACAAAATGCAGCGAAGTTGCAGCTATGGCGAGCTTTAATCTAAACAAAACCCAAAGTCTAAATGATGCCCTAAGGGCTGTATATATGGGGGAAGAGGGGGGGCATTTCGTGGCCCTTGGTGGAGGGGTCCGAAATCAACCCTATCTCTTGTTTCCCTACACATACAGACTCTAAAAATAGCCTATACTTTTGTATTTCGAAATTACATGGGCCTGGCCCAATAATAAGGTGACGCAGCACCTAGAATAGCCTCGGGACGAAATTTATGAAGTGGCATCTTGTATATTTTGTCCAAGGTTTCATGCACCCATTATGGTGGCTTCAAAGTCCTGAAATCATCACTTGTAACTCCATTCTTGTTCCCCTTGCGCATGCCATCATCTCCATGCTTGTTCTTGCTCCAATGGTCATCCTTCTCCAAGCTAGGCCCTTCATTTGTAAGCAAAACAAATGTATCCAATTTAGGCAGCATCATATTCTCATGAACATTAGAATCATTACCAAGAAACAAAAGTACACAGTAATTTAGTTGGCGTCTTGTGAGCTCTAGTAATTGGTCCGGTATGTATAGCAGCGGGGCTGTGGGTGTAACAATGGTATTGATGTTCTCATCATCCTCCCCTACTTGAAATGAAGTCGTCCTCGACGGAAGTTCATCTTCCTCACCCAAAAAGGGCTTCAAATCTGCAATGTTAAAAGTGGGACTAACCCCAAAATCTGCAGGCAGCTCAAGTTTATATGCATTATCATTTATTTTCTCCAACACCTTAAAGGGACCATCGACCGTAGCATTAGCTTTGATTTGCAAATCGAAATCTATCCTTACATAAATGTAACCAAACAAGATCTCGGTGCAAACACAACATGTTTTCTACCCTTATCTCCGACAAGTTTATATTTAGCATTCATATGCTCAATGTTTTCTTTAGTTAACGCATGCATTTTAAAATCAAAGCATCATATTCAAGACATTTGAGCTTGAATGTGATGCTAGTGGAATTGGATTAGGAGGTGTGTTATTACAAGATGGCAAACCTGTTGCATACCTTTCTGAAAAATTGACTGGGCCTAGTTTGAATTATTCTACTTAGGATAAAGAATTATATGCTCTTGTTCGGACTTTAGAAACATGGCAGCATTATTTGTGGCCAAAAGAATTTGTTATACATTCTGATCATGAATCTTTGAAATATATTAAAAGTCAAGCTAAACTGAATCATAGACATGCTAAATGGGTTGAATTCATTGAGACTTTCCCTTATGTCATTAAACACAAGAAGGGTAAAGAAAATGTTATTGTTGATGCATTGTCTCGTTGCTATACTATGCTTTCACAACTTGACTTTAAAATATTTGGTTTGGAGACCATCAAAGATCAATATGTGCATGATGCTGATTTTAAAGATGTATTGCAGAATTGTAAAGAGGGAAGAACATGGAACAAGTTCGTCGTTAATGATGGATTTGTGTTCCGTGCTAACAAGCTATGCATTCCAGCTAGCTCCGTTTGCCTTTTGTTGTTGCAGGAGGCGCATGGAGGAGGATTAATGGGACACTTTGGCGTGAAGAAGATGGAGGACATACTTGCTACACATTTCTTTTGGCCAAAGATGAGACGGGATGTTGAGCGCTTTGTTGCTCGCTGCACTACATCTCAAAAAGCTATGTCACGACTCAATTCTCATGGTTTATATATGCATTTGCCTGTACCTAGTGTTCCTTGGGAGGATATATCGATGGACTTTCTTTTAGGTTTACCTCGAACAAAGAAGGGGAGGGATAGCATACTTGCTGTCGTGGATAGATTCTCGAAAAAGGCACACTTTATACCATGTCATAAAAGCGATGATGCTGTTAATGTTGCTGATTTGTTCTTTCGTGAAATTATTTGCTTGCATGTTATGCCAAGTACTATTGTTTCAGGTCGTGATACTAAATTTCTTAGCCACTTTTCGAGATGTTTGTGGGCTAAGTTGGGGACTAAACTGATTTTTAGTACTACTTGTCACCCCCAAACTGATGGACAAACTGAAGTAGTCAATAGAACATTGTCTACTATGCTTAGGGATGTTTTGAAGAATAATAAGAAAATGTGGGAAGAATGCTTGCCTCATATTGAATTTGCTTATAATCGTTCATTGCATTCTACTACTAAGATGTGCCCTTTCGGTTGTGTATGGTTTCCACCTCGCACCTATTGATTTGTTGCCTCTTCCATCTTCGAGAAGGTTAATTTTGATGCTAAATAACGTGCTGAATTGATTTTAAAAATGCATGAGTTAACTAAAGAAAACATTGAGCGTATGAATGCTAAATATAAACTTGCTGGATATACGGGTAGAAAACATGTTGTGATTGCACCTGGAGATCTTGTTTGGTTACGATTGCATAAGGACAGATTTCCTGATTTGCGCAAATCAAAGCTAATGCCACGTGTTGATGGTCCTTTTAAGGTTTTAGAGAAAATAAATGATAATGCATATAAACTTGAGCTGCCTGCAGATTTTGGGGTTAGTCCCACTTTTAACACTACAGATTCGAAGCCTTATTTGGGTGAGGAAGATGAGCTTCCGTCGAGGACGACTTCATTTCAAGAAGGGGAGGATGATGAGGACATAATTACCATTGTTACACCCACGGCCCCTGCTGCTATACATACTGGACCAATTACTAGAGCTCGTGCACGCCAATTAAATTACCAGGTACTTTTGTTTCTTGGTAATGATTCTAATGTTCATGAGAATATGATGCTGCCTAAATTGGATACATTTGTTTTGCTTACAAATGAAGGGCCTAGCTTGGAAAAGGATGAACATTGGAGCAAGAACAAGCATGGAGATGATGGCATGTGCAAGGGGAACAAGAACGGAGTTACAAGTGATGATTTCAAGACGTTGAAGCCACCATAATGAGTGCATGAAGTCTTGGACAAAATATACAAGATGCTACTTCATAACTTTCATCCAGAGGCTATTCTAGGTGTTGCATCACTTTATTATTGGGCCAGGCCCATGTATTTTCGAAATACTTGAGTATAGGCTGTTTTTAGAGTCCGTATATGTGGGGAAACAAGAGATAGACCACTTCCCCAAGGGCCACGAAATTTCTTCCTCCATATATACAGCCCTTAGGGCGCCGCTTAGACTTTAGGTTTTGTTTAGATTAAAGTTCCGTAGCTGCAACTTCTGCACAGCCAAGGAACACTAGAGTGCGAGCAAAGGCATATATAAACCATGAGAATTGAGTCGTGACTTAGCTTTTTGAGATGTAGTGCGGCGACGACAAAGCGCTCAACATCCGTCTCATCTTTGGCCAAAAGAAATGTGTAGCAAATCGTCCTCCGTCTTCTTCATGCCAAAGTGTCCCATTAGTCCTCCTCCATCGCCTCCTGCAACAACAAAAGGCAAGCGGAGCTAGCTGGAATGCATAGCTTGTTGTACGGAACACAAATCCATCATTAACGACGAACTTGTTCCATGTTCTTCCCTCTTTACAATTCTGCAATACATCTTTAAAATCAGCATCATGCACATATTGATCTTTGATGGTCTCCAAACCAAATATTTTGAAGTCAAGTTATGAAAGCATAGTACAGCGATGATACAATGCATCAGCAATAACATTTTCTTTACCCTTCTTGTGTTTAATGACACATGGGAAAGTCTCAATGAATTCAACCCATTTAGCATGTCTACCATTCAGTTTAGCTTGACTTTTAATATGTTTCAAAGATTCATGATCAGACTGTATAACAAATTCTTTGGGCCACAAATAATGTTGCCATGTTTCTAAAGTCCGAACAAGAGCATATAATTCTTTATCATAAGTAGAATAATTCAGACTAGGCCCACTCAATTATTCAGAAAATATGCAACAGGTTTGCCATCTTGTAATAACACACCTCCTAATACAATTCCACTAGCATCATATTCAAGACATTTGAGCTTGAATTGTGTTCAACGACTGCACCAAGACATCACGTAACCCCATCTTGATCAATAAAGCTTTCATCTTATATTCGCAATATCCAGATTGCAATCTCAGCTTGCTTGTTCTTCGCTTGCTCGCAGGAAACAAACCTTGTGGTCGTTGATCATGCTCCGCATGGTCAATAACCCTCGGAAGTTGGTTTAGCTCGGCATGCTAACCTCGGAAGTTGGTTTACGATTGCACGCGACGCCGTAGTCGGATCGTCAAGGTGGACTCCCACAGAAAACGATAGCCACCATCTCATCGAAAGATGGGACACCTTTGCCTCTATCAACAAGTGAGCAGATTTCTTGGCCTCGCTGGATACTCGGAGATTTCTTGGCCTTTATCAACTTCAACTCCCTGTGGAGTAACAACATAGCCAAGAAAAGATACTCGGTCGGTGCAAAAGGTGCACTTCCCAAGGTTACCAAACAAACATGCATCACGTAGAGCAATAAAAACAACACGTAAATTTTCCAAATGTTCCTCCAAAGATCTTTTATAAATTGGTATATCATCAAAATAGACAACCACAAATCGTCCAATGAAAGCACGTAAAACTTCGTTCATTAATCTCATGAAAGTACTAGGTGCATTAGTTAACCCAAAAGGCATGACTAACCACTCATATAATCCAAACTTAGTTTTAAAGGCTGTTTTCCATTCATCCCCCAATTTCATATGAATTTGATGGTATCCACTACGCAAATAAACTTTGGAGAATATTGTAGAGCCACTCAATTCATCAAGCATATCATCTAGCCTAGGAATAGGATGACGATAACGAATAGTAATATTATTAATGCCTCTACAATCAACACACATACGCGATGTACCATCCTTTTTCGGCAGTAGAATAATAGGAACATCACGAGGACTAAGGGATTCAAGTATATAACCTTTGTCGAGAAGCTCTTGTACTTGACGCATAATCTCCATCGTCTCCTCTGGATTGGTACAGTATGGCGCACGGTTTGGCAGTGAAGCACCGGGTATTAAGTAAATCTGATGCTCAATCCCTCGAATAGGCGGTAATCCCGGTGGCACGTCTTGTGGAAAGACGTCAGCTAACTCCTGCAAAATGTTAGTGACAGCAGGTGTGGGGACCCCGACTCATAAGTCGTGATCACCGAATGCACGTGTACAGTGATCCCAGAGATCAATGCTCACTAAACACATGAAGCTGAATAACAAGAGTCTTACATCCATACATACCGTATTACACAAGTAGGACCATTATGGTCGAGTCTTGAGTATAACATCGCAGCGAAATCTTCATCTATAACTTGGACCCATGCCATCCGCCTTAACCCTACAAGCATTACGACCGAAGCGCCCTAGCTCGCATGTTAAATCACCAAGAATTCCTCATCATATCCTGTTCTTTCATGCCTGGCCAATAAAATAACCAGTGGCAAGCCAATGAGTACTTTGAATGCACTCGCAAGCAACCCATGTTTTGGTTCAAGATACAACAAAGCATGATATAGGTAAACTTTTGCAGAAAGCTAGTTTTGAGTGCAATGACATGTTCAACAACTTGCATGGCATGCATCAAGAGGATTCAAGTAACCATGAGGACAGGTTACAGATATCATCATAAATAGATTGGGCACCAACCCATCCAACATAAACAGAGCGGGCACCAACCCAACTCAATCATTTCAAGTCCTTTGACTTGACCCAGGTAGTTTTATCAGCTCACACACACACGGTTGAAAACTCGACGAGCGTAGTTTAAGACCGCCTAATCTGTCCTTGACCGTGGACACGGCTATTCGAATAGTTTTACACTCTGCAGAGGTTGCACACTGTACCCACTAGATCCGGGGAACTTCCGTGTCATCCACGACCCGCGGTACCTCAAGTACCCGGGGTAAGCACCCGATCACTACCTTTCCCTAGACGACACTAACATGGAGTCCACTCGATTGGCAGTAGCCCCCTTGCCCAATATTTCACATAACATTTTTTCGCGGAGCCTTGCTCCCATTCTTATCACATACCACTGGCACGGGGTACCACTGGTGTGTCCGGTGCCCCATAAAAATGGTCATGGCCGCCCTACCTGGCACGACCCCGTCCCGAGAGAGAGCACCAACTCTCCCCCGTCACTAGTAATGCGGGCTCTAAGCTAGTATCGACCAAGGTAATCAATAATGCCCTTTCCCATATAAGGGTAGAGTGGTTGCGCATGTAAGGTTGGGCCAGTCGACAAATCTTAAATCTAATCCGTTTTCGAAAACGACACACACACTTGCCTCGGTACACCACTTCGTCATCAAGTGGTTACCCATCTCATCATCTCCCTCGGGCATAAGTGGCACCCGACGAGGTTTTCAAAAAGACTTTTGAAATTACTTTGTTTCCTTCACCATGCATATACCCGTCCCCTTTTTGCGTAGCATCTACTTTAGCATCCTATCTACTCCCACCGGCATAACCCTCATAAGAAGGTAGGGCCATGCACAATGCAAGTATCAATGAGGAAATAACAGAGGCAACCAACCCACGTGGTTCACCATCTCACCATGATTCCAATGCAACAATAATAAAGAGCTATATATGACATGCATAAAAAGGGTCTCATGGACATGGTCAAAGTGCTGCTTGCCTGTTGTAACGAAGTCTTCGAGCTCTTCAAATATCCCTGGTCCAACTCCGAGCATTCCGTCTACTTCGTCAACTATCGTCGAAAGCAAGCATAATAAGCAACACAACAAGGCAGGAAATAAAAGTGCTCTAAAAACATGAGTTGGACTTTTCTAGGATACCTCTGGTCATATGAGGGATGACCAAAGTGGTTTCATTTGGATTTGATGAATGGATATCTCTGAACATTTTGATATGGTGGAATCAAGGGGTTTATGGATTTGCAAGAAGTGTATAGAAATATATTTTTGGAAAATGAGCAAAGGCACCCATTCAGGATGATTTTAGAAGCATCTAGGAATTGGCTTCACTGGATTTGGAGTTGAGATGATTTTCCTATGAATTTGCAAAGTTGTCAAATATGAAGAAATGGCTCATTATTTTGTGGGGTACAGAAAGTATTAATGAAAATGTTCATAAACTAAGTTATGAACTTAGATGCATCTAGGAATTTGAATCATGGCATTTGGATCAAATATGAGCCCTCTGTGATTTTCTAAAGTTTATGACAGAAATGGAAAAATGGGATTTGATAAATGTTTATGAAGAGAAAGTTTCTGGAAAAATGTGCAAATAGCACCATGTGAAAGTTCAAGATTTATGGAGTCATAAGAAATTTGAATCATCAAATTTGGAGCTAATTTGATTTGTTTATGAATTTTAGAAACTGTACAGAAAAGAAAAAGGGGAAAAGGGTTTTACCCAAATGGGCTGGATCTGGGCGGCGGCGGCGCGCACCGGGCGAGGGATAGCAGCAGGGCTCCACTGGGCCGGCCCAGCTGCTCGGCTGCATACACGCCGGCTGCCACGCCAAAGGCGGTTTTGTGGAAGTACGCCAACGCGTAGGGGAAGCGGATCCGGCTGAAGGCGCTTCCACTTAAACTGTCGGGGCCCACTGGCTGGCTCGCTGACATGTGGGGGCCCCCGCAGGGTCATCTTCCTCCTCCCGCTGCCGCGATAGAGGAGAGGGGACGCCTTGGCCGCGCGAGGCCGACGCTCGCCCCTGGCGACACAGGCCACCTACGGCCAAGCTGCGGCCATCGGAGGGGCCACCGGAGGGCGGCGCGTCGGGGGAGCTCATCAGGATCAGCGGGAGATGGCCGGGGCGCGCCCGACATTGGCCTTGGTGGACGGCTACTCAGGCGGTGATGGGCAGGGAGGTACGGTGCCCCGGCGGATTGGGCGATGCGGGGGAATGGGTCGCCGGGATTTGGCGGTTCTTCTGGAGGGGAGAGGAGGTGGGGAGGACCTCGTCCTTGCCCGAATCGGAGTGGAGGCCAGCGCCGCATTCCAGCCATTTGGGGGTGCTGGAGGGCACGAGAGGGAGGGGGATGCTGTCCAGGAGGTGCACGGGAGAGAGAGGGGTCCAAACGAGGCAATAGAGAGCTCGGGGGATGGATTATATGGAGGAGGCGTCGGTGCTCCGTGGGCAGCGTCCACGGACGCGCTTGGTGAGCTCTGCAGAGGGGGGAGGAGAGAGGTTCTGGAGGGGGCCAGCAGCGTGCCGTGTCCCGGACGCCGAGGCCACCTCGGGAGACATCACCCCGACGCCCAAGGCTGTCGTATGCCCTTGGCATGGGTGAGCTACAGTGCGAGAGAGCACTGTAGCGTGCTCCAGAGCGCGAGCTTTGCAGACACTGGCATTGTTTAAGTGCCATGAGCATGTCCTTTTGTGTCTGGGGGTTTCGGGGGTGAGTAAACAAAGGGGTGGTGGCCTTGGATGCCCTGGTGAACCACTAGGAGAGGAGAGAGGTTGAGGGAGAGAGAGAAAAGGGCTGTCCAGAGGGGGAAAGTGGGGTTTTACCCCTCCAATAATTGAGCTATGGACTTGCCATTGCTACTGACGTGCAAGGGGACTATGAGGGGCTGTGGTAAAAAGTTGAGCTCATGGAGAACAAGGAAAGAGGTGAAAACATCAACTTCTAAAGATTACCGGAAGGTGTTTGATGTTGGTTTGGGCAAGAAGATGATTTCCATTTGTCATGAGGCTCCACAGGGTGAAATGGCACACATAATTAGGGCCTTCCACCCATTTTGAGCTCATTTGGGCAAAGTTGCCAATGCAACTTTTGTAAACCCTAGAAATTAGCAGAAATGGGCTTTCCAAGATTTAGTCATGCAAATCTGTTCTCCTTGATGAACCACTTGGTGTAGTGACCTCATTTGGTCATGTGAACACGATCACAAAAGTTGAGGTCAAGGAGAAAAGTTGGCAAATGCAAAGTTGTCCAAATTTGGTTACGGGACAGAAAGAGTTTTGAGGTACTTTGATCAAGTTAACCTGTTCTCCAACTTGTGCCATTTGGTCTAGATGAATTATTAGACCATTTGAGCATGTCCACAAGGTTTGAGAACATTTGGACATGTTTGGCAATGTAAAGTTGCTCAAACTTAAAAATGAACAGAAATGGTTTTGAGGGGATTTGATGATCTTATCTTGTTCTCCAAGTCATGAGACTTGGCAAGATCATCTAATATGTCATATGTGACATGATAGAATTTTCTTGGAATTTTTGGAGAATAATTCCTTTGTAAATATTTCAAAAGCTTGAAATATCCAGAAAGGGTTTTTGAGGGATTTGACCAATATTTTGAACATGACCATGTGTTGAAACTCTTATATATGGAATATATATGTCCACTGAGTTTCCCTAATTTTTGTCAAATATTTTTAAAACAATAAAATAATTTTTCCTTATTAAAGACCATTTCTGGCCTTAAGAAAAAGCTTTTAAATAAAATAGTAAAATAACTTTCAAAATTATATTTTTGTGGTTTCTGGGTATCCTATATCTAATAGGAGTCAAATATATTTTTAGAAAGATTTTTACTGCCCTTAATTAAGTACTTGCAGTGCAAAACTCAATTCAGGGGTTTTTGAAAACTAATTTTTTGAAAATACTATTTGGCCAAATTATTTTTGTAAGAAAATACTTTTATGTCCTACACACATGGCATGATCATTGGTTCAAGAGTTTGGAGCAAGGAGATGAAGTATAGGAGTTGGAGGATTTATTTGATTTTTAGAGCACTTGCAAACAACAGTCAACCATTCAATCAAAGCAAAGGCAAAACACTCAAAAGTTTTTGTCAAACCACATTTTAGCATGATTTAGTGACTTAAATGTTGTGGCATGAAAATCAGGGTGTGACAGCAGGAGGCAAAGAGGAAGGCACGTCCTCGAATGAAAATAATTCCTCTTTGCACACAAAAGCATAGCAAACAGATTTGCTGAAATCTAGCTCATCAATATCAGATTAAGTGGCAAGTAAACATGCACTTTTCAATTTAACTTCACAAGCAACACTAGAGGGTTTAGTATTAGGCTTCATTTGTTGCTCAAATTCTTTTGCCACAATCTGATTTTCACTCTTATTTTTCTCCTGTTTTGCTTTATTAGCTCTATTAATATCATCTTTCAAAATGGAATAAGAAGTCATAGGAAGCAAAGTAACATTTTTATCCTTATGAACAAGAGTATACTGATTGTTTCTACCATGGTGTACATAAATTTTTCAAATTGCCATGGTCGACCAAGTAATAAGGAACATGCTTGCATAGGTACCACATCACAATCAACATAATCAGCATATGTAGAGATACTAAAATGCACACGAATAGTACGTGTTACCTTAACCTTGCCGCTGTTGTTGAACCATTGGATGTAGTAAGGATGTGGATGTGGTCTTGTGGTGAGACATAGCTTCTCCACCATCTCCATGCTAGCCAAGTTGTTGCAGCTCCCTCCGTCTATGATGACGTGCACAGAACGTTCCTTCACAACTCCCTTTGTATGGAACAAATTGTGCCTCTGATTTTGCACAGCTAGTGTGACCTGCACACTCAAAACACATTGAGCAACTAAACATTCATACCTGTCAGCGTCTTCAGGAGCCATGTATTGCATCTCATGATCATAATCATCTCCACCATGTTCTTCACGTGTAATTAGAGCGAAAGTCTCCTCATCATTGTCACTAGCGGACTCATACCCACAATCCTCAGTAGCAATCATCACACAGTGAGATTTGCATTCTCTCGCATAATGACCTCTTCCCTTACAAAGAGGACAAATAATATCACTTGTGTGCCCTGTTGATGCCATGGAAGAAGAAGAACTCTATGCAGGCCCGACAGGTGCGCTCTTGGCAGATAATGGTGGTTGTGCCTGCTTTCTTGTATCACGGCTGGAGGTGGCACCTGATGGAGGTGCTGGTGCAGTTTAATAGAAGATGCACGCGGTGTCCATGATGAAGGTCGGCCTATAGAAAAGTTAGTTCGCGCCAATGCTTGTCGATCCTGCACTTCACGTTCAGCCTTACAAGCAAGATGGAATAAACGAGTGATATTAGTATACTCCTTATACTCTAGAATGGTCTGAATCTCTCTATTTAATCCACCCATAAAATGTGCAAGCATAGCTTCATTCTCCTGAACAATACCACATCTAATCATGCCAGTTTGTAATTCCCGATAATATTCTTCTACAGAATTTTTCCCTTGTCTTAAACGCTGCAATTTTTGAAGCAATTCACGTTGATAATATGGTGGAACCCAACGAGTACGCATAGTCAAAGCAGCACAAGTAGTTGGAATAGGATATAATCTACAATGTTCAGACCACCATACACATGCAAAATTAGTGAAAGCACAAACAGCAGCAACAACCCGTCTCTCCTCGGGATATTGTAAACATGTAAAACGTTGTTCAGTTTCTAACTCCCAAGTAAGATATATATCAGGAACATATCTACACTCAAATGGTGGAATATTTAATTTCAGTTTAGGAATCTGGTCATTATCTCGTACCTGAGGTGGTGGTGCAGGCCTACCGTTGCGCATATATACCTGAGGTCGACCTGCTGGTGGTGGATCTGGTGGCTGCACGTAGTCCTAATTTTGATCAACCTCATCCTCGTAATAGTCCTCCACCTCTGGAATAGCAGCAGGAGCTACAGAAGCACCAACAACAGTAGCAGCGTCACCAGAATTTTGTCCTGGCTCAATAGGAACACATTGTGCTCGCCCTACTGTATCGCGGCGCAGAGCTGGTTGTGGGAGGCGATTCAGTAATTCATCAAACTTGGCGTACAACTTGGTGTAAATTGACTTCTCGATGTCAGCCATCTTCTCCATTGCCTTTCCAAAGCTGACCATCACGTCTTCTACTTGTTGACCCAACATTTGATGAAACTTATCATGAAGCTCCTTGTTCGTCATGTTCTCCTAGTCAATATCTTCGGCTTGTGTTCCTGCCATAGTTAGCAGCAATAGAAACAGACAAGAATATTATCCCTCGATCTCTTTGGAATATGGTGGTGGGGGTGTCACAAATTAAGTCAGCGATTGTCAAATTCTTACCAGTTCTTACCCAAGAAGAAAGTGGTGATCGGCAACCGTTGTAGTCAAAACTCTCAATGCTTGGATAGAGCGATTACCGGGGAGAGTCAAACGCACGACGTAGATGTATGTGGAGCTGGGAAGGCTTATAATATGGTAGCAAAAAGGGTCAGCAATAATCAATTCAGAGATGCAAAGTTGAATAAATGCTCAACGACGGTACTGTGCTGGTCCTAGGCTAGACCGTGCTAGAGACGCGAGCCTAGAACACTACCAAAATCACGGCACGACACGTAATCAAGGGAGGAGCACACTCTGAATTTTTTTTCCTCTTTTTTTGCTCCGCAACAATTTTTTTTGAAAAAGTCTACAAATGGTCTAAAAACTGCTTAGCCAGAATTTTCCAGACTTAGGTTTTTTTTTGAAACTGGAATTATGTTTCTTCTGCGGGAAGCACGACAATTCGGGAGTCCTACTCTGTCACGACTCGGAGTATGGCGTGATCTTGAAATCCAAAACAGAGTAACGAAATACTGGACTCGGACTAGGACTGGTGGCGGAGATGAATCTGGTGGAACTCGGACTCATGGCGGAGATGAATCTGGTGGAACTCGGACTGGTGGCGGATATATGTTGCAGGTGGACTCGGATTGGCATGATGGAGGCAGATATGTGGTGGCGTATATGCACTCGGATTGGCGGTGAATATGTGATGGTGGTATATGGCAGCGGCGATCAAGGTGGTACGGTGGTGGTATATGGCAGCAGCAATGATGATGATGCGGTGGTGATATATGGCAGCGGCGACGTGACAACCTGTGAACAGAACTCAAAACTCTAAAGTACTAGACGCTAAGACCAGCAACTTGACATGACGATGCAACCGCAAATTCAACAAAGCAAAACACTAAAAAGATTATGCAAAGGCTCAGATTGGTTTGGAGATGAGGAACTAACCCAAATTTGTTTTTTGGCTTTTTCATGGACTATAGGTATGAAGAACATACTCGATCTGAACTACGAAAAATTGTAAAATCTCACCGAGCAACCTGGAAATCTGATACCACTTGATAGAGGCAAAGGTGTCCCGTCTTTCAATGAGATGGTGGCCCTCGTTTTGGTGGAAGTTGACTTTGACGATCCGACTACGAACGTTCGAGGACGCCGCGCCTTAGCAATCGCTAAACCAACTCCATGAAGGTCTATTTCCTGCAAGCAAACGGAGAACAAGAAAGAAACTAAGATTGCAATCTGGATATTGCGAATAACAAAGGAAAGCTTTATTAATGAAGGTGGGGTTCTGTGACGCCTTTGTCTGGTCGTTGAACACAAACGAAGTACGCGAAGTTGCAGCTATGGCGAACTTTTAATCTAAACAAAACCCAAAGTCTAAATGATGCCCTAAGGGATGTATATATGGAGGAAGAGGGGGGGGGGATTTCGTGGCCCTTGGTGGAGGGGTCCGAAACCAAACCTATCTCTTGTTTCCCCACACATACAGACTCGAAAAATAGCATATACTTATGTATTTCAAAATTACATGGGCCTGGCCCAATAAAAAGGTGACGCAACACCTAGAATACCCTCTGGACGAAATTTATGAAGTGGGATCTTGTATATTTTCTCCAAGGCTTCATGCACTCGTTATGGTGGCTTCAAAGCCCTGAAATCATCATTGTAACTCCGTTCTTGTTCTCCTTGCGCATGCCATCATCTCATGCTTGGTCTTGCTCCAATGTTCATCCTTCTCCAAGCTAGGTCCTTCATTTGTAAGCAAAACAAATATATCCAATTTAGGCAGCATCATATTCTCATGAACATTAGAATCATTACCATGAAATGAAAGTACCTGGTAATTTAATTGGCGTGCACGAGCTCTAGTAATTGGTCTAGTATGTATAGCAGCAGGGGCTGTGGGTGTAACAATGGTATTGATGTCCTCATCAATTCTGGTTGGAGGGGATATGAATGACACCATGCTGAGGCCCGCGGCGGGTGCGAGGCGTGATAGTTGGTCACTCCTCATTCTTCTCTCCTGCGCGACGCAGATGAACAGCCCTGGGGGAGGCCTGCCGTTGGCGATGGCGGACTTGGGTCTTTCGGGTGTCTCCCTCTGTTTGTGGAGGAGGGCTTCTCGTCTTCGTAGACGTGTTCGGAACTTGCGGTGATTTCTGATGTCAGGTCCGTTGGGGACGACCATGCTCTCTGTGGGGTAAGCTAGAGAGCATGGCGTTCAGTGTGGCTAATGATCTAAGGTCTTCGGGTGGTAGTGATGCAGATGGCGGCGGCAACCCATGATGCGTCAAGAACGGAGGCGACCGTTCTGATGAGTCATGTTTGCCTCCCGTTTTCTTCTTCCATGCCAAGAAGCGGCGCCATCCTGATCCTGGGGAGGCGCCGAATCCTAGCTGGGTTCGCCTCCTGCCTCTTCAACCTCGTCCTGTAGGAGATGGACAGGGGCAATGGCATTACAGGGCACTTATCTTTTTTCAATCTTAAATCTGTAGGCACTTGCCAAATTTTAATTCAAATAATGTAATCTCTCGAGTCCATGTTCGGGTTCTGTAATGCTTGTTCTTGTATCAGCATGCTAATGAAAAAGATAAACCTTGCCGGGAACCCGTCACTAGTGCAGGATCCTGCTAACGCGACACTACGATCCGAGACCCTTTGACAAAACTATGTGCGATGCACTAATCGCCAACGGTGGTGTAAACAAACGTCAAAAAAGGTGAAAAACGTTTGCGATGACGGATGCATCAAACACGGTTCATATTTTAGTTCCGTGTTTGATGTAGGGCATATGGTTCAGTGCAATTAACCATTTGCGATGAGAAGCAACAAAAGAATTGTGCAGCTAGATGAAGGTGTGTGTGATAAACATCATACTGTTCACTAGGATGAACTGTTTGTGATTAGGCAACACAAAAGAAACGGTCAGCCAGATCAAGGTGTGTGCGATATACGGCATGCGGTTCACGCGGATGAACTGTTTGTGTTGACACAAGATGATGCGGAGCATCCTTCGGTCATCCCCATGGATCTACCATCGTCTCACCAAGCACCAAGAGGACCCATGACAAGAGCAAGAGCTAGAGCTCTCGAGACCGAGGTGCCTTCTCTCCTTAGTGATATCTCATATGATCCTCTCGAGACAAGGCTACTACCTAAGTTCGAAATGTTGTGCATGATTAGGTACCAAGAGGACCCTCCTGTGGATGCACATGAAGATGATCAAGCCACCAAGTCCCCAGAAGAAGAGAACCAACCGAAGGAGGCAAGAACAACTTTCAGGCAAACGACATCCGACCATGGCCCCAGACATCCTGCCCCTGGAGATCTACACCACGGCCTGGAGTCTGCAGCAGAAGCTACATGACCCGGACATTCGGCGTCCAGCCTGGACATCCGGCCCTCCGTCCTGGAAATCCGGCCAACAACCCGGACATCCGGACACGTCGTCCAGGAAGCACAGAAGGCTGCCCCGATAGCCCGGACATCTGACTGTCACCACGGACATCCGGCGCCTGCCGAAGCCCCGGACATCCGGCCCCTCCGCCCGGACATCCGGCCCCGTCCATCCAGAGAGCAGCAAGGCCGACTCCACCAGCTCGGACATCCGGCCCTTTAGCCCGGACATCCAGCCCCTCGTGAGCGCCCGGACATCCGGCCCGACGCCCGGACATCTGGCCTTCCCTGTCTGCAAACATTGTAAGGGCCGTGGCCCGTGTACCCCTTCGCCACCTAGACTATATATTATCCTCCTCCATCCTCGTTTTAGGGTTAGCATTGGTTTAGATCATTTTGAGATAGAGCATTGCCCATCCGTACCGGATCTACTCCTCATGAGGGACCGCACCTCTTTGGAGAAGACCCACCCGGATTCAAGGCCTCCATCTGAAGAAGACAATCAAGACCTCCTCAGGGAGAAGAACGGTTACTCTTGTATCATCCTTCGTTGACTTTCGATCTGGTGTTACTTTGTGCCTCGATGATCTAGCACTTGTGTGATCATATTCGTGTCAGTTGAGTGTTACTCTTGTTCTTCCCCTGTGATTTCCCTCGTTCTCTTCCGCGCGTTCTTCGTGTTCCCCGTAGGGATCCTCTCCAAACGTGAAAGATCAGCCCCTAGGGTTTCTCCCTACATCATCTTGGTATCACGAGCCATGTTGATCACGTTTTTGGAGCCCCTACACCGTGTTTTCTAGCTTGATTTTGTTGTTTTCGTCCGAAATGCAAAAATCCCCACCAAAAATAGCCCCAATTTTTTTGTGATTTGGTGGTGTGATGAAGTTTTGTTGGATTTGATCCATGGATCTGCTTTGCATCGAGTGGATCTAGCTTTTCCCCATCTCTCCCGCAATTTCCATCCACAATTTTGTCCAAATTTTGCCCCGGAGTTGCCCTTTTCCCGTGGAGTTCATCCCGTTCGGCCACGATCCAGGAGCCCGGACATCCGCCCGAATCCCCGGACATCCGGTGTCCCAGACATCCGGCCGCTGGCCCGGACATCCGGTCCCTGGCAGCAGCAACTCCATTCCCCGTGCCCATTCCCGCATAGTTTCGCCCAATTTTGCCTGGTGCCCACGCATACTTCCGCATACCACCTCCACTTTCCGCAAGCACAACCACCACTCACCAATACCACCTATGACGATTTTGACACGTTTTGGTCTTTGAGATTTTGGGTTGTGGTTCCCGTGTCCTATTGTGTTTCGGCTATATAGGTACGGTTCGACGTCAACACCACCACAGCTCATCTTCGCAAAGGTCTCATCATCGCCAAGGACGGTAACCTCGACGACATCTTAGTCATACCTTGCAATTGCATTGATAACCACCTGGCCTTGCTTTTGCGTAGCTTACCCATCGAGACTAGCCTTTGAGTATTGCCGGCAACGTGACTTGTGCACATTAGTGATCATACTCCATAGCATACATACCATACCATAGTGGTGCATATCTTGGCATCATTTTTTATGTCACAAAGTTGTCATCGCATACACAATTGCTATATCGGTTCGTGAAGTTTTGCATGAGAAAAGAGCTCAAAAGTGAAAGAGCCAACCAAGCTTTAAGAAAAGAGGAAAGATAAGCAAAGAGCTTATAACCAAGAACCATAGCATCATACTACATTGAGATGTCATATCCGATCATCCTGGATCATAACACTGAAATACCATACATATAGCATACTTGGGATAGAGGTCATTGCATTTTTTATTAGTAGGTTGTGCACAAGTTACGTATCCGCCTATTGTGCAATCGTGCTAGCATCTCTCGTGTATTGTGCAACAAGACCATTTTCGTGGATTCCACATTTTGGCTCATTTTTGGTTTGCACAATCCCACTTATCTATTTGCGTGTGTGTTTCCGTGTACCACTACTTGCTTGGTCTACTTGTTGCATTTGCAAATTTGTGAATCTTTCCCAACATTATTGAAGCTCACTTACAATTGCATCAAATTTTGTGCCACCATCCGGTCCAAGCTCCACCATAAGCTTTTACTTGTGTAGGTGTGAGAACCGACAAGAATTGGTACCAATAGTGCTATTTCATTGTCCGCATTTGAGTGAACTTGATTCATCGTCAACATCGGTCAAGGTACAATTGGTATAAATTCTTCTCTTTCTACCACTCACATTTTGCTTGGAATGATGGATAGGCCAAGTACTTCTACCAACCCACTCTTCATCGAGCAAGACGACGACATGTCATTATTTGCCACCAAGAGCCACCTCTTTGGTGCACAACGAGCGTTGCATCAAGAGCAACAAGCGATGACCGACCGCATCGACAACCTCACCTTCGACTTGCGACTCTCCGAGCAACGTACAAAGGACTACTTCAACAACAAGCTCGACGCTCACAAGCAAGATAATGATGCAAGGATGGAAGAGATCCACGCCTTGTTGGTGAACTGTCCTCCTTCTACATATTCATACTCAAGACGGAGCCGCTCAAGTCGACACTCTGGCGACACCTTCTCTGGCTCAAGTACACCGACATCAAACACTCTTCGACGAGTCGCGCTGTCGGTGTACTAAAGTAGGGGTACCTTAGTATCCCGAACTTGTGCACGGGCAGTCGCAGCGCCCCGCGGCAAGGCTTGCCGGATGCCCGCCAAGATCCTCCGTAGTTCCTATTGATGCCATTCAAGAACAAAGTGTTCTAACTGAGAAGACAAGACCCCGGCAAGAGGAGCTTGCCGGGAAGGACAAACAAAGAAGAGGAGCTTGCCGGGAAGGCCGACCGAGCACTCAAAGAACTTGCGACGCGCGCGCGTCCAAGACGACCCGACGAGCGACAAGCTTTGGGTGCGACAAGACAACGACCGCGGCAAAGGCGCTTCAAGCGGCGGTTACCACTCTGCGCCCATGCTCCAGCGCATCCATCAGCGTGTCGCCGCAGATCGCTCCAGCGCGCGTGGCGGGAAGTCTGGCAGCCAGCGGTGCGAGGTGGCAAGTGGAGATGACGAGAAGGCCATCGTGGCAAGCGGTGGCGCCCTAACGATCGCTTTTACGCCTTTGTTTAGGCGGCGCGACGGGCATTAAATGCTCTTGTCCCCTGTCGTCAGAGTTAGGTAGGGTGCACTGTAGATAGCAGTTGTACCAACCACCCTTTTTACATTTGTACCCTTGACTACGTTGCCACCTGTCGGTGACCCCTTGTTCCTATAAAAGGAGGCCCATGCGCAACGTAGAAGGGGTTCGACTCATTGGAAACTACACCACTCTCACGCTCTCAAGCAAGAACAGAATACAATCACAAAGCAGCAGTAGGAGTATTATCTCTCCGGAGAGCTCCGAAGTTGGGTAAAAATCGCTCGTGTGCTCCGCCTCGATCCGCTCTTCGTGCGCCCTCCGCTCCCTGCCGGACCGAAAAGGGGCCCTGCCCCATAGGTGCTCGTTTCCCACGACACGCGCATCAAGACCGTCATGCATCTCGCAATCCTCTACACGACAAGCATTCACAAGAGCAAGTCGACGATCAAGTACTACGTCCTCAACCACACCAAGTTGCGTTTGCTCAAATTCAAGAACGACAACGCCAACGTCGCCAAGAGGAAGAGCGAGCGAGTCTACATCAAGAGGAACAACATGCCGAGGCTCAATGTCTTCAACAACAACAACGTGAAGCACAAGCTCTTGAGGCGCAACGTGCCCTTCAAGAATCAAGTCGAGCCATCGCTAACCGCGATCGGGATCGGCGCAATCAAGAGGAAGCACTTCGTGAAGAAATCCAAGAGCGAAACTACCAACAGCGAGTGCAACGTCAAGTTCCTCAAGATCCTCCACAAGCCCGACAAGTTCCTCCTCAACCTCAAGTTCAACAAGAGCAAGTTGATCATGGACTTCCTCCATGCCAAGATCAACATGACGATGACTATCCGCCATGTCAAGGGCGTCATCATCACCATCGCCAACAACACAATGAAGAGCAACGCTACGGCAAGCTAAAATTCACAATGCCCAAGTTCAATGGAAGCAATGATCCCGAAGAGTACCTATAATTGGCATTGAAGGTCGACAAAATCTTTCGTTTGCACAACTATGAGGAAGAGAAGAAGATCGCTATGGCATCACTTGAGTTCCAAGACTATGTGCTCATATGGTGGGAACAAGTCCTTGAGCGCCTATCACCACTTGGGCTCAAATGAAGGATGTCATGCGAGCACGTTTTGTGCCCACCTACTACAACCGCGATCTCCTCAAGAAGCTCCAAATCCTCAAGCAAGGAACAAAAAGTGTTGAAGAATAGTACAAGGAAATGGAGACAGCCATGATTCGAGCCAATGTCACGGAAGATGATGAGAAAACTATGGCACATTTCTTGAATGGACTCAATCGTCCAATCAAGAAGATTGCCGACTTCCAACCCTACTCCAACCTCATTGAGCTCGTGCGTCAAGCTACAAAAGCCGAACACCAAGTGCAAGATGACTTCAAGTACGCCAAGTACTCATCCAAGACCTACGGCTTCTCCAACAACCAAGTTTCAATGACTCCTCCAACTTCTACCTCAACCAAGCCATCTACAAGCAACGACGACAAGTCAAGTTACAAGAAAGCTTCGACAACCTCAAGTCGTCTTCTTCCTACTACAAGCAACTTCAAGACGCGCGCTTCATCATCTTCTCCGACCGATGATACCGTCAAGACAAGCTCCTTCAAGTGTTTCACTTGCGGCGGCCGATGCCACAAATCTTTCGAATGCACCAACAAGCGCACCATGATCCTCAACGATGATGGAACCTATGAATCCATGAGTGAATAGGAGATGGAAGCCCTTGAGCAAGTGGTCATGCACCGGCGCGTGAACGAGGATGAAGATGATCAAGTCTTTTGTGATGAGGATTCGAGCCCCGCTCTCGTTGTCTCCAAAATCTTAACTCTTCAACATCAACAAGAAGAAGACCAAAGATGCCACATCTTCCACACAAAGGCCGGCATCAATGGTAGGTCCGTCAACGTCATCATAGATGGAGGTAGTTTCCAAATCAAGGATGCTTATCTTATGAGAGCTAACAAACTTTGCATTCCCGAGTCTTCTCTTCCTTTCCTCCTTTTGCAAGAGGCTCATGGAGGCGGACTCATGCGACACTTTGGACACGACAAGACATTTTCCACGCTCTCCAACAACTACTTTTGGCCCAAGATGTTCCGCGACGTCACACGCTACACCAACCGATGCTCTACATGTCGCAAAGCTAAGTATAAAGCTCAATCACATGGTATTTACATGCCTCTTCCTATTCCTTATCAACCTTGGGAAGACATTAGCATGGATTTTGTACTTGGTTTGCCTAGAACTCAAAATGGCAAGGATTCTGTGATTGTTGTGGTGGATCGATTTTCTAAGATGGCACATTTCATTCCTTGCAACAAGATAGACAATGCTTCACATGTTGCCAATCTCTTTTGTAGGGAAATCTTGTGACTCCAAGGAGTACCGAAGACAATCGTCTCCGACCGCGACGTCAAATTCTTGAGTTACTTTTGGAAGACACTATGCTCCAAGCTCGGAATCAAGCTCTTGTTCTCATCCGCATATCGTCCTCAGACCGACGGCCAAGCAGAGGTGACGAACCGTACGCTCTCCACTCTACTTCGCGTGTTGATCAAGAAGAACATCAAGGAGTGGGAGGAGTGTCTACCAATCGCCGAGTACGCCTACAACCGTGCAAGACATTCGACTACCAGCAAATCCCCCTTCGAGGTTGTCTACAGCTTCAACCCATTGTCCCCATTGGATATTCTACCTCTTCCTCCACAAGAGCGCACCAACCTCGACGAAAGTGCCCGTGCAAGGTACATCAAGAAAATGCATGAAGATACAAGGCACACCATTGAGCGCCAAGTACAATGACTCGCGACCAAGCTCAACATCAACAAGCAACCCATGATATTCAACATCGGAGATCTCGTGTGGCTACACCTTTGCAAGGAAAGCTTCCCCAAGGAACGCAAGTCCAAACTTCTACCTCGAGCCGATGGACCCTTCAAGGTGGTAGCACACTACAACAACAACGCTTACAAGATCAATCTCACACACGACAAGTACAACGTGAGCGACATCTTCAATGTCATCGATCTCTCTTCGTACCATGGTGATGAGGATTTCGTTCCGAGGTCGGATCTTTCCCAAGGGAGGGGAGATGATGCGGAGCATCCTTCGGTCATCCCCATGGATCTACCATCGTCTCACCAAGCACCAAGAGCTCTCGAGCCCGAGGTGACTTCTCTCCTTAGTGATATCTCGTATGATCCTCTTGAGACATGGCTACTACCTAAGTCCGGAATGTTGTGCATGATTAGGTACCAAGAGGACCCTCCCGTGGATGCACATGAAGATGATCAAGCCACCAAGTCCACGGAAGAAGATAACCAATGGAAGAAGGCGAGAATAGCTTCCAGGCACCGGACATCCGGCCATGGCCCCAGACCTCCGGCCCCTGGAGATCTACACCATAGCCTAGAGTCTGCAGCAGAAGCTACAGGACCCGGACATCCAACATCCAGCCCGGACATCCGGCCCTCCATCCCGGAAATCCGGCCAATAGCCCGGACATCTGGACACGGCGTCCAGGGAGCACAGAAGGCTGCCCCAACAGCCCCGACATCCGGCCGTCACCACGGACATCCGGTGCCTCCCGAAGCCCCGGACATGCGACCCCTCTGCCCGGACATCCGGCCCCGTCCATCCAGGGAGTAGCAAGGCCATCTCCACCAACCCGGACATCTGGCCCCTCGCGAGCGCCCGGACATTCGGCCCGATGCCCGGAAATCCGGCCTTCCCTGTCTGCGAACAGTGTAAGGGCCGTGGCCCATGTACCCCTTCGCCCCTAGACTATATATACTCCTCCTTCATCCTCGTTTTAGGGTTAGCATTGGTTTAGCTCATTTGAGATAGAGCATTGCTCATCCGTACCGGAACTACTCCTCGTGAGGGACCGCACCTCTTCGGAGAAGATCCACCCGGATTCAAGGCATCCATCCAGAGAAGACAATCATGACCTCCTCACGGAGAAGAACGGTTACTCTTGTATCGTCCTTTGTTGACTTTGGATCTCGTGTTACTTTGTGCCACGATGATCTAGCACATGTGTGATCATATTCGTGTCGGTTGAGTGTTTCTCTTGTTCTTCCCCCGTGATTTCCCTCGTTTTCTTCTGCGTGTTCTTCGTGTTCCACGTAGGGATCCTCTCCAAACATGAAAGATCGGCCCCTAGAGTTCCACCCTACATCACAAGAGAACATAAACGGTTCAATATAACAAGATATGTGTGATACGCGGCAAACAGGTCCGTAATAAAAAATGTGTGCGAAGACCGATAATAACACAGACGACAGCTGCTAATAAGACGTGTGTGTTGTGCGATGGGATTGCATACAGAACAACAACAACAACAACAACAACAACAACAACAACAACACACACACACACACACACACACACACACTTATAAGGACCTGGTTGCATAACCAAATTAAACATCCACTTACATGGGTGGCTACTATAACCATGGCATTTGCACACATCAAAGTAAACTATTACATGCATAATTACATAGGTGGCTACTGCACACATGCCGTTTCCACACACCAAAGTAAACTATATATTACATGACTGATTAACTAGCATAAATGATCATCTGATCATCATCTACTCCTTGTGACGCTTGCTCTGCTTGTGGCTCGATCCGGGCTCGTCGATTTGGGTAACGAGGCACTTCCTCATGTCAACGATCTGCCTGTGCATCTCGTAGCATGTGTACATGCTCTTGGCCGTGAATCTGAGGTGAGGTTCATCCAGTTGCCGCATCCAGGCCCTGTGCGAGGATACGGGACTTGTTCTCTGGGCATCTTGCGTCATCTTTTCGTAGTAGGGGTCGATGATGGCCAAGGTTGTGACGCTCCCGATTCAATCGTACACTAATCATACACGCAAACGTGTACGATGAAGATCAGGGACTCACAGGAAGATATCACAACACAACTCTAAAAATAAAATAAGTCGTACAAGCATCATATTACAAGCCAGGGGCCTCGAGGGCTCGAATACAAGTGCTCGATCATAGACGAGTCAGCGGAAGCAACAATATCTGAGTACAGACATAAGTTAAACAAGTTGCCATAAGAAGGCTAGCACAAACTGGGATACAGATCGAAAGAGGCGCAGGCCTCCTGCCTGGGATCCTCCTAAACTACTCCTGGTCGTCGTCAACGGGCTGCACATAGTAGTAGGCACCTCCAGCGTAGTAGGAGTCGTCGTCGACGGTGGCGTCTGGCTCCTGGACTCCAGCATCTGGTTGCAACAACCAGAAAGAAAGGAAAGGGGGGAAAAGGGGGGAGAATGCAACCGTGAGTACTCATCCAAAGTACTCGCAAGCAAGGATCTACACTACATATGCATGGGTATATGTGTAAAGGGCCATATCGGTGGAGTGAACTGCAGAATGCCAGAATAAGAGGAGGATAGCTAATCCTGTCGAAGACTACGCTTCTGGCAGCCTCCGTCTTGCAGCATGTAGAAGAGAGTAGATTGAAGTCCTCCAAGTAGCATCGCCAAGTAGCATCTTTAAGTAGCATCTCCAAGTAGCATCTCCAATAGCATCGCATAGCATAATCCTACCCGGAGATCCTCTCCTCGTTGCCCTGTGGAAAAGCGATCACCGGGTTGTCTGTGGAACTTGGAAGGGTGTGTTTTATTAAGTATCCGGTTCTAGTTGTCATAAGGTCAAGGTACAACTCCGGGTCATCCTTTTACCGAGGGACACGGCTATTCGAATAGATAAACTTCCCTGCAGGGGTGCACCACATAACCCAACACGCTCGATCCCATTTGGCCGGACACACTTTCCTGGGTCATGCCCGGCCTCGGAAGATCAACACGTCGCAGCCCCACCTAGGCACAACAGAGAGGTCAGCCCGCCGGTCTAAATCCTATGCGCGCAGGGTTCTGGGCCCATCGCCCATTGCACACCTGCACGTTGCGTGGGTGGCCGGAAGCAGACCTAGCAACCTCCATTATACAAAGGAAGTTGCGTTAACGCGGTCCAATCCGGCGCGCGCCGCTCCGTCGCTGACGTCAAGAAGGCTTCGGCTGATACCATGATGCCGGGATACCAATAACTACTCCCGCGTAGATGGTTAGTGCGTATAGACCAAATGGCCAGACTCAGATCAAATACGAAGATCTCGTTAAGCGTATTAAGTATCCGCGAACGCCGATCAGGGCCAGGCCCACCTGTCTCCCGGTGGTCTCAACCCGCCAATCGCTCCGCCACAAAGTAACAGTCGGGGGCCGTCGGGAACCCAGGCCCACCTCTACCGGGATGGAGCCACCTGTCCTTTCAGCCCCCACATCGGAATCACTTGCGGGTACTCAACAAGCTGACCCGACTTTAGTCACCATCTGTAAATTATGTATGTATGTATAGTATATACCAGTGATCACCTCCCAAATGATCACGGCCTGATACTATAGCAAGGCAGACTGACAAGAATGTAGGGCCAATGGTGATAAACTAGCATCCTATACTAACCATTTAGGATTGCGGGTAAGGTATCAATGACTGTAGCAACAATGACAGGCTATGCAATGTAACAGAGTAACTCAACAAGAACATGCTACACTACTCTAATGCAAGCAGTATAGAGAAGAATAGGCGATATCTGGTGATCAAGGGGGGGGGGCTTGCCTCGTTGCTCTGGCAAGAGAGTGGGGTCGTCAACACCGTAGTCGAACTGGGGGTCGCCGGCAGTCTCGGGGTCTACCGGAAAGAAGTAACTGGGGGAACACAATAACTAATAGAGCAATCAAAGTATCACAAAGTGTAGCATGGCAATACGCGGTGCTAGAGGTGACCTAACGCAGTAATAGGTGATACCCGCGAAGTGGGAAAACATCAGGGAAAATATTCCCGGTGTTTCGTGTTTTCGGAGAGATGAACCGGAGGGGGAAAGTTGCGTGTTTGCTATGCTAGGGATGTGTGGTGGACGAACAGGCTGCGTATCCGGATTCGTTGGATTTTTCTGAGCAACTTTCATATAGAAAACATTTTCATCCGAGTTACGGTTTAATTTCTATGAATTTCTAAAGATTTAAACAATTTTTTGGAATTACTTAATTTAACAGAAAAGGAATATGACATCAGCATGGCGTATGAATGACGTCAGCAGCCAACAGTTCGGTTGGTGGTCAAACTGACATGGGGGACCCACCTGTCATGGACGATTGGGTTAAACAGGTTCAAACTAATCTAAATTTAGTTAGTAAAACTCTGGGCCCACCGCCGGTGTCTAATTTAGGTTAACTAAACTAATTTAATTAATTCTGTTAATTAGTGGGAGGGCCATCGTCGCTGGTCGGGGTTGCTTGATCGGCAGGATTGGTGGTCAACCCAGTCAACTAGGGTCCCAAGGTCCCCCAGGCGGTGACACAAAGGCGGGGCCCATGCGCCACGTCGGCGTCGGCGCCGAGACAACTCCGGCGACCAAAACGCGGCGGAGCTCGCCGGACTTGGCCGGAAGAACGCTACGACGCTCCGTTCGGGGCGTGCTTAGGCTCATTTGGACGAGCGTTCAACGCCGCATCCATCTACGGTAGCGGTGCGGCCGTAAACGGCCGGAAGCTCTGACGGCGAAGGCGGGCGCAAGCGAGTTTGCCTCGCGCGAACTGCGGCTGGAGGGCACGGGAGGACTACTGGGGAGGCTCTACGGGGTCCTGGCGAGTCCTAGAGCACGGTGGCGAGGTCGGGTGAGCACGACATCGTCGAGGACGACGGTGACGAGCACGGCGGCGGAGGCGCGCTACGGCCAGGACGGTAGCTACGGCTTGGGGCGCGGTGAGGCGAGGAAGGAGAGGGAAGAGGACGGAGTGGAGCTCACCGAGCGGTCAAGAAAGACCCTTGGTGGCTTAGGAGCAGCAGAGCTCGCCGGGGAGGAAGGGGATCACCGGCGGCCGTCGAGGAAGAAGACGACTCGATCCGTGGCCTGTGGTGCTCTTCGAGCTCGATGGCGAGGCGTAGTCGAGGTCGAGGTCGTCGGCGAGTCTTGTGGACGTGCTGGCGAGGCGCAGGGTGGCCGGTGGCCGCGGCCATGGCGCAGCCATGGCGACGGTGGCGCTCGGTGGTGGACAGGGAACGAGGGGGGAGGCGAGGAGGAATCTGGTGGGGAGAGGGAGAGCTGGAGCGGGGCAAGTGGGGAGCGGGGGAGTGAGCCCGAGGCGCACTCGTGGCAGCCTTATCCTCATCGTCCTCGACGGCGAGGTGGTCTTGGCGGCGCGCCTTGTCATGGGCGTGATCGGAGGAGCGATGGAGGGGAAGGCGACCGGTGGGGGTGTGGGCCACAAGGCTGTTGGGCTGCCATGTGGGCTAAGGCCCATAGGGGCGCTGATGGGTGGGCCAGTCGGCCCTGATTGGGGGGGCATTTTCCTTTTCTTTGTTTTGTCTTTCCCTTTTCTATTTTGTTCTTTTTCTTTTACTGTTTTGTTTTATTCTAGTTTTATAAAACATAAAAGTTGTACTTTAAATAGTAACACTAATTATACCTCTGCCACAAAAGGGTTTAACCCCCAAATAATATAGTTTATTTTATAAAATACCAAGGCATTTATTTATTGGTTTGACCTACTGTTTTAATTCTTTAAATGCATTTAGACCTTTTATAAAAATGTGGTCTCTCCACCAACATTACTTATGAATTATTTGTCACATTTAGAACATTTTAGTTTTGACTTTTGAAAACTTTAACTGTTTGACTTGATTTTAAATTTGAAATTTTAACGGGATTTGAATCATCGCAAGATTAACAACGGTAATCATGGTGACGTGGCATCATTAGCGGAGGGTTACTGTAGATTAACTATCCGGGCGTCACAAAGGTGAGTTCAACTAGGGAGCCCTTCTTCGTGCTGCCCCAGACCCTACAGTGCTCACGGATTTGGACAAGGTTCTTGCAGGCCAAGCCCGTAACCCTGAGCGCTTTTACATCGTCGGTGGTTTCCACCGTAGCGAACCTGTAGTCTGTGCTGTTGACAAACCTGGCGAAACGGACGCAAGGCTCTGTGGCCATGCAATAGTGGTAGATGAGGACATGATGGCGCACACACAACTGGGCGATGACAACCTTCTGATCTTTGCCGGGAAGACCGGTGGTGTACTGGAGGTTGATGTCGACCACCTTGTACTTGTCTCCAGCAAGCAACTGCTCAACGGTGTTGATGTATTCGTCCACCATGGCCGGGTCGATGGTCTACACCATCGAGAGATCTTTCTCCCTCATGTAGGTCTCCACTTTATGCTCGCCGAATTCCATTGGAGCGCCGCTAGACATCCCCTCTCTATGTTTCGTCGTGGGTGTGCTTGTTGTTTTGTGGGGCACGATCGAAAGGTTGAAGAGACTAAAGTTATAATGGCCAGGGGAATTAAAGGAGAGGCCTGACAATCTGGAATATCGATTAGCATGCACTGATGGCAGATCTAATTCGTAGCGCGTAACTCCATCCTGCCGTACGTAACTGCATCTCATGGCAACGCGCGTGGCGCAACCGCATGCATATGGGCCCCCCGACGTGATCGTGCGCAGGCCCAACCGTTGGTAGACCGTGCGCGGAGGGACATGAGCAGAGCGCTCCGCGGTCGCCACAATGGCGAGCAACCATATATATGCATATATCTATTGAACACGCAAGGAAAAGCTGTCCACAACCCGAGTGTGCCGATGGACGCGAGCAGAGCGCGCCGTGGCGCCTAATGGCGAGCACAGCACGCTGCGGTGCCTAACAGCAAGCAGAGCTTGCCGAGGGACGTGAGTAGAGGTCAGCACCGTCTGTGTTGTGGGCAAACTCTTGCTGGTATATAACCTCAAATTTAACCAACAAAATGTTAATGCATGTTACAAAAATTATATAACAGGAAACTATGTTCAAATACGTATCCGACAATATAATCTCTGGCGACATGCATCCGTATTTTATTAATTAAATCCTACTTATAAACTAGGATGGGCGTAAAGTAGTGAACGCTTTTTTATTAAACGTATGCGTACGTTTCCTTTCGCCCTTCTCTTGCACGTCTTGTCACCCCGCTACCGCAAACGGTTCGAGCACAAGCTTGAGCAGTGCACGGGGGCGTTCTCTTGGCCAAACGGTGCTGAGCCCATTCCCGCGGAACCGCGCAGGTTCCCGCGCAAGCTTCCCGGCCGACTCGGTGAAATCCCCCCAAATCCCGATGCTTATCAACCTACTATATAAACCCTCACGGCCGGTGAGTCCTGCATCTCATTTTCCCCTCCCTCCCTGTAACTTATCTCGTCTGCTTCTCCCAAAATCAGCAATGGCACCGGACCATCGTCGTTGCTCAGCCACTCCGCCGTCATTAGAGCACAGCTCTAGCTGGGAGGCTACACCGCGGCGGTGGTGCAGTCCTCGGCGTAGTGTAGTGCGCGCGGCGTCCCAGTTGGGTGTGCACGGAACACGCACCACACGCTCGGCCGCCGATGCCCGTCGGCAGCTGTTGTTGGCCGCTGTTATCGCCACAGCTTCGTCGAAATCCAGGGCCATCGCCCGCTCCGCCGCCGCGGCCCGAAGGCAGGAGGTGGCTGTCGTGGCCGCCACCCCACTGTCGGCCACCATGGCCATCACCCGCTCCGCCACCGCAGCCCGAGGGCTAGAGGTGGTGGTCGTGGCCGCCACCCCATCATCGTCCACCATGGCCGCCAGCCCACCGTCGACCATCGGGATCATCACCTGCTCCGCCACCTTGCGTGCTACATCAAGTTCCCGCGGGAGGAGGAGGAGCACCTCATCGAGCACGCAAAGAGCCTTACTGCTGCCGTGGCCGCGGCACATGCTGATGCAGAGGTGAGGAATCAGGAGATCTACGAGTAGTCCAGCCGCTTTGAGAGGGGTCGTGTGGAGTGGCAGAGGGGGTTCGAGGTGAGTGTCGCTAAAGGTGCAGCAGCGGCAGGCACCGTATTGCAGTTGTCCAGCTCGTCGATAGGCTTCTCCTCCTCTTCCTCTTACTGAGCGTGCTCGGCAGTGGAGAGGCTGCCGGAAGTAGTACAAAGCCCCTTTGTAGTAGTAGTATTTAGGGGCTATTTTGTTCAGTTCATCTGACTATAGATGTGGTGGAACTGTACAACGTACTTAAAATTAGCTAGTATATATAGGTGAACTAGCTATTTCAGTACGTGGTTGGTAACAATTGGGGAAAAGTTTGGTCGGTTCAGCTGTAAAGTTGAATTGTTTGTATAAATTAAGCACGAGTGCTTAATCTATGAATGAAATCTATGCTTAATTACTAAATTTTAGTTGCAAAAATTAAATAGTGCTAGTGATTATTAGCTGCATATTTTGACAAATCACAGTATTACAAGGATTGACAAATGGCAATGTTACTAGATCAACAATTGTCAATCTTTCCAGTTTGACAAATGGCAATATACCCAATATGCCAGATGCAAATCTTACCAAATTGTCTGTACGTGGTTGCACACAGGTCATCCAAAAAAACCGTTTGCGTTGAAGGGAGGTAGAAATCCTGCTTGCCAAATTTTCTCTTGGCTTAGCGCCGAAGTCTTGCTTTGCATACCTTATTCAATCTAAATCGTTTGCGTTGAAGAGATGCACAAATCCTACGCAGCAAATTTCCTTGGCTTATCGCGGAAGACCATAGGTCTCACTTTGCATACAGGTGTTCTATCTAAAACGTTTGCGATGAAGAGCTGCACAAATCCTGCTCAGCATATTTTCTCTTGGCTTACTGGGGAAGCTGTCAGTGTACATACGGGTGTTCTATCTAAAACGTTTGCGATGTTAGAGTGGCAACTAGTTGTTTCAAAATGCCTTTGTTGACTGTTATTCAAGTGCGCCTTCTCTCAAAATGGACACAAAAATTACCACAACATGACGGGTGCCATTCCTTGATAGCATGCAAAATTCACGAATTTCAGACGAGTTCTGGATTTACTAGAATTTAAAAAGAAAGTATCGGAACATTTTGCCGGCAGTCAATAGTGCCCTGGTGTTTGAAATTCATTCCAATTTCTTGCATGGGACCTAAGCATGCACCCAAGGGTACATATTTGATTTTTCATACAATTTATATGCACTGGAGCATGTGCATGTAGTTCAAATTTGAATTATGCACATAAAATGCCTAGAAAACCCAGTTAATATATAAAAATGTGCTAACGAACACCAAAAAATTCCAAAATTTAACACAACACTCCTGTTGTTCTATGTTGACACTAGAATTTTTTTGAAAGCAATAACAGGCAATGGGTATCATTTCGTCACCAAAGGTGGCACGTTCCCTACCGAAACCATCAAGCTTGTTGTGAGAAGCTCTGGTTTGTGCTATATTTCCTAGTACTTAATCATGTTTGGTTTGGATAAATGGGTTTTCCATGTGGCTTGAATTAATCTGATGAATCTGGAATGTGCTTATTGTTCATCAACATATTCTACTAATAGCATGCGAACCCTCACTTAGCCTGATCACTAACTACCTTATATGTGTTTCACGGAAGCAATGGGAAGCACTGAGGTTTACAATCAAGGTTAGCACGTGCATGGTCCGTTGTCTAATAGCACATTATTGTGCAATTGCAGGAGCCATTCTAATATTTAGGTTTTAAACATTTGGTCTTGCACATATAGGTCCTGCCGTCAGAGGTTTTGACCCACTCTTCGACCCTTTTTTGCATATGGGGAAATGAGTTGTCCATGAATATTAGTCATGTCAAGAAACTCAGAAAGATTGTTAGGATAAAGAAATTAGCGACAAAAAACAACAAGATCTTTGACTGCACAATGAAGAAGACACTAGTTCACTATAGGATGGTACTAACTATTATACGTCTTTTTTATTCCTTTGCCCCATTTCCAATATAGAGAAGATATTTATGAACATTCTTGTTTTCAGGCCTTTACAAAGCAGTTCACAGATGATTATCTCTCAAACCACTTGTATGGTCAGGAGGTAAGGAAGGTATTCATACAACACCCACGTTTCAATATTGAAGTGTTCCTAAAGAGGACGAAGGATGGACGGTCAATCATCCACTGGAACTGGCCTAAAGTCGCAAAGACCTTCAACGTCAATGAAGGCTCAATATTCCGATGAGATGCATATGTCTATGTACCATCTATGATGCTTGAGGGAGTCCTGGACTAGGGGGTGTCCGGATAGCCGAACTATCCTCTTCGGCGGACTCCTGGACTATGAAGATACAAGATTGAAGACTTCGTCCCGTGTCCGGATGGGACTTTCCTTGGCGTGGAAGGCAAGCTTGGAGATACGGATATGTAGATCTCCTACCATTGTAACTGACTATGTGTAACCCTAACCCTCTTCGGTGCCTATAAAAACCGGAGGGTTTTAGGCCGTAGGACGAACAACAATCATACCATAGGCTAGCTTCTAGGGTTTAGCCTCTCTGATCTCGTGGTAGATCTACTCTTGTACTACCCATATCATCAATATCAATCAAGCAGGAGTAGGGTTTTACCTCCAACGAGAGGGCCCGAACCTGGGTAAAAACATCATGTCCCTTGTCTCCTGTTACCATCCGCCTAGACGCACAATCCGGGACCCCCTACCCGAGATCCGCCGGTTTTGACACCGGCATTTGTGCTTTCATTGAGAGCTCCTCTGTGCTGTCGCCATCAGGAAGGATGCCTCGTCCCGTCTTTAAAGACGGCACTGTGGCTAAAGGAGCTTTGGCTATCGGCCAAACTCTCTGGATGGGCGGTTTCCTTATGACCGCCTGTTCGGCCGCCGCGCCAACGATGACTTCTCGGGTCATCGAAAGCAATCTTCACGTTAGCTCGGAACTCGCCGAGTAGTTAGATCCGATGGAGCTCTCTTCCTTAAACGAGGTCTTGGATCGCATCGCCGCCCTGCGAGTCGCTACAGACTACGATCATATTGGGCCTAAACCCGATCTGAGAGAGATTAACTCTCCCCAGGTTACCCACCATGTTGCTGTGGTAGAGGAACAATACGGCGACCCTTCTTCTATCTTAAGGACTAGCTATGTCCGGATTGCCGATCCCTCCATGCCGGATTCTCGCGGAGGGGAGGATGTTACTCAAGCCCTGAACCTAAAGTCAGGCAACGGGCTAGATTCATTGGACAACATCCAAGAACCCAAGCTTCCAAGCTCGGAAACTACTTGGCCCCTGAGTTTTAAAGTGGACGGGGTTCCGTATTTATTTCCACCCGCCCACCCAAACATAAGCGATCTATCCCAAATTCGGCAAGAGCCCACAGAAACAGTACACCATTACTGGGCTAGATTCCTCCTGGTTATGAATAGGATAAATGACTGCCGCGAGGAGGACGCAATTTCATTCTTCTGCAATAATTGCACGGACAAGGGAATCCTAAACGCTGTAAGTCGTCGTGAACTTACACGCTTTGCGGACTTGGCGTCCATAGTGCGAAAGTACTGTGTGATGGAAAGCGCCTGGAAAACCGAAATCAAATTTTGGGACAATCCGGCCCTGAATACAACCCCAGTCCAAAATAAAAGGGTGCATTATCGTCAGGCACCTGGGTTAAACACCAAAAAGCAAAAACCCTCTGTAGGGCATGGAACCGTACTGGAAGGATGGCTCAATTGACCCTGCAAAATTCATCGTACACAGGGTGTCACTCCAACTCATAGCCTTAGAGCATGTTGGATACTACGGCAGGTGGCCAAAAGTGGCGAAGAGCTTCTAACTCCAGAACACTAGTCCAAGGATACCAGTACGGTATTAACAGTCTTCGAGACTTTCGCATCAAATAATATGCGGAAACGAACACTCGACAGCCATGCCGAAGTTTGCCAAGTAGCAACAGTAAACCCATGGAGTGACACGGCTATTACCTTTAATGCAAGTGACGAACCTAAATTCCGAACAGCCCGAGCACTAGCCGCATTGGTCCTCAGCCCAATAGTGGATGACTTTCGCCTTACCAAGGTACTCATGGACGGTGGCAGTGGACTGAACCTCAGTTACGAGGAAACCCTTTGAAAAATGGAAACAGACTGGAGCCGCATTGAGCGAAGCAGCACAACCTTTAGAGGAATAATCCCTAGTTGGGAAGCATGCTGTACAGGAAAAATCACACTGGATGTGGTGTTCGGCACGCCGGATAATTACAGGTCCAAGGAGGTCACGTTCCAAGTGGCCCCGTTTAGCAGCCGATATCACGCTCTATTAGGGCGAGAGGCATTCACAATTTTTCAAGCTGTACCCCATTACGGGTACATGAAGCTCAAAATGCCCGGGCCCAGCGGAATCATCACTCTTGCTAGTGACCCGGACATAGCACTCCGCGCCGAAAATAAGACAGCCGCACTGGCCCTGGAGGCACTATCCGAAGCCCTAGCGGCCGAAGAACTCACTACGCTGCGCTCCACGGTGAATAGGGACAATGTGATACTCGATAAGAGATCCAAGTCCACCTCCTTTAAACTAGCGGACGAAATAGTCAAATTCCAAGAACATCCAATGGACCCTACAAAAATGGCCTCCATTGGGGCACAATTAAACCCTGATGTAGATGCCGCACTGCGAGACTTCCTACACGAAAATTGGGACATCTTTGCCTGGCACCCTTTAGACATGCCAGGAATCCCACGCCGGCTGGCTGAGCACAACCTAAACATCATAAAAGGATTCAAGCCAGTCAAACAGGCTCTTCGGAGTTTTTCCGAACCCAAGAGACATGCCATGGGAGAGGAGCTAGCCAAATTATTGGATGCCCGATTCATCAGAGATATAAAACATCCGGACTGGCTAGCAAACCTGGTGATGGTACCAAAGAAGGACAAATCCTGGCGCCTATGCATTGATTTTAAAGACCTCAACAAGGCTTGCCCAAAGGATCCCTTCCCCCTCCCCCGCATCGATCAAATTATCGACGCTACCGCAGGACATGATTCATTATGTTTTCTGGATGCATACTCCGGCTACCACCAAATTGAGATGGCAGAGCCCGACCAAGCCGCAACGGCATTCATCACCCCATACGGCCCATTCTGCTTCAACACAATGCCCTTTGGGCTCAAAAACGCTGGCGCAACATATCAGCGCATGATTCAGACATGTCTGGCAAACCAGATCGGCAAAATAGTGGACGCATACGTAGATGATGTGGTCGTCAAAACCAAGCACGTCGAAACTTTAGTAGACGATTTGAGGCTCACGTTCGATAATCTCCGACCATACGACATTAAGCTTAACCCGGAAAAATGTGTTTTCGGCGTACCAGCCGGAAAGCTCTTGGGCTTCATTGTATCCGGTAGAGGAATTGAAGCAAACCCAGCCAAGATCCGAGTTCTGTCACAATTGGATATCCCAAGGACCTCAAACAAATACAAAAATTGACGGGATGCGTGGCGGCTTTAAGTCGCTTTATCTCCCGTTTAGGAGAAAAGGCATTACCCTTTATCGCCTTCTCCGACGCACCAACACTTCGAGTGGGCCGGATACGCCACGGCCGGACTCGAAGAAATAAAAGCCATATTGGCAACAATCCGGTCTGGCAGCGTACCAACGTGGGCGAACCAATGCTATTATATATCGCGCAACTCATCAAGTTGTAAGCGCGGTACTCGTTGTCGAATGAGAAACAGACGGACACAAGTTCCCCCTTCAAAAACCAGTTTACTACGTGTCCACTGTCCTGAGTCAATGCAAGTCACGGTACCCGCATTATCAGAAGATAGCGTACGCAGTGTTCATGGCATCCCGGAAGCTGCGACACTACTTTCAAGAGTGTTCGATAATAGTAGTCTCCGAAGTACCTCTTAATGAAATTATAAACAACCGTGACGCAACAGGCCGGATTGCCAAATGGGCCATTGATCTCCTCCCGTTCGACATAACCTATAAGCCACGGCGAGCTATTAAGTCACAAGTTTTGGCCGACTTCGTCGCCGAATGGACTGAAGCCGAACTCCCTAAAGAGTACGGCGCTTATTCCAACTGGATCATGCACTTCAACGGCTGCAAAATGTTTGCTGGTCTGGGGGCTGGCGTCGTTCTAACGTCCCCTACCAGAGATACAGTTCAATACGTAATCCAGATAATGTATACGGACTCCAACAACGCAGCCGAATACGAGGCCCTTCTACATGGCCTCCGGATGGCAGTCTCCATGGCCATTCAACACCTAGAGGTGTGCGGGGATTCAAACCTCGCGATATCCCAAATAAATGGAGACTTCGATGCCATGGATCCGAAAATGGCAGCTTATCGCAACGCCGTACTAAAAAAGTCAGCTCGGTTTGAGGGGCTCGAATTTCACCATATAGCCCGGGATAACAACCAGGCAGCAAACGTATTGGCACACATTGGCGCAAAGCGCGATGCCGTCCCTCCCAACATCTTCCTAGAGAGGCTGTTCAAGCCATCCGTACTATGGGAGGGGGAATCCGGCAATAATAACCCGGACCCAACCGCACTGCCCGACACAGAACATTCTGACACAATTGGCGGTTCTGCCAATGAAGTAACATCCTCAGCCCACGTAATAATGGCCGTCATTGCCCCGTGGACGGAACCATTCCTAGCCTATCTAACCAGGCAGGAAATTCCCGAGGACCAAAACGAGGCCCGCTGCATAGTGCGGCGATCTAAAGCCTATAAGGTCCACGAGGGAGAGCTTTACAAGAAAAGCACAACCGGAGTCCTTCAAAGGTGTATCTCCGAAGAGGAAGGGCGGAACCTTCTGGCTGAAATTCACGCCGGACTCGGCGGGCACCACGCCGCAGCCCGGGCCCTTGTAGGCAAGGCCTTTCGTACATGATTTTATTGGCTGACGGCCCGGGCAGATGCTCTGGACTTAGTCCAACGGTGCGTCGGTTGCCAGCTCTTTGCTAATCAAAGCCACATGCCACCCACCACCCTCAAAACTATACCCATAACCTGGCCCTTCGCGGTCTGGGGGCTTGACATGGTTGGACCCCTTAAAGGAGGAACCCACAAGCAAAAATACTTACTGGTCATGGTGGATAAATTCACCAAATGGATAGAGGCCAAACCTGTTAAGATGGCCGATTCCGGATCGGTGATAGACTTCATATCAGGGGTCGTACACCATTACGGCGTCCCCCATAGCATCATCACTGATAACGGCATGAACTTTACGGCCAACAAGGTCAAACTCTGGTGCAAAAACATGGGCATCAAGCTCGACTATGCTTCAGTCTATCACCCTCAAACTAACGGTCAGGTCGAGCGGGAAAATGGTCTAATCAGGAGCGGCATCAAACCTAGATTAGTGCAGTCCCTCATGGAATCTAACACGCACTGGGTAGAGGAGTTATACTCCGTACTCTGGGGGCTGCGGACCACTCCGAATCGCACCACCGGATTTACACCATTCTTTATGGTATATGGCACAGAGGCAATTCTGCCCTGCGACATAATTCATGACTCACCTCGTGTGTGCATGTACGAAGATAGAGAAGCCGAGCTCGATCGGCAGGATAGTTTGGACGCATTGGAGGAGGAGTGTGACATGGTAAGAGCCCGTTCCGCATTCTATCAATAGCAAGCTCGAAGATATCAAAGCAGAGAAGTATGGGCCAAAACATACAACGTTGGCGAGTTAGTTCTACGCCTGCCGGACAAGAAAAAGGACAAACTCAAGCCCAAATGGGAAGGTCCCTTTATCATCGACCAAGTCCTGACCGGTGGAGCATATCATCTACGAGATGCGTCGGATAACCGACTCGAGCCGAACCCATGGAACGCAGCCCGTCTCTGAAGAATCTACGCCTAGCGCCGGATTCTGAGTTCATCTCCTTCCTCCGTCTATATTTTACATATTAACTGTCTTCTGTTTCTCTCCTTCTCCCTCCTTTCCTATTACAACCTTTGAAAGCTTGTTTGCGCATTGTTCGCACACACTTGACGTGCTATCCGCGCTCATTATACCTGGGGGATTCTTTAACAGAAGCGTATTTATACGGGCTTCATGCCCAACACATGTGTCACACTTCCGCATGTACCTTTTATTCACCATTATATGCATCGATATGACTTATGTTTTGGCCAAGCTGGGTTGCCTGGCTCCTGTGCTTACCCCTAAGTTCCTGATTGTTCGGCTAGGAAGTAAAGGGAGCACCTCTGTGATTGTTACTGCTGGGTCAGTCATATGTGTACCTCAGGCTGGGTGAAGCCGAAAGCTAGCGTTCTTAAGGGAATATTCGGTCGGTCAACTAAAAGACGATTTCTTACCTATTTACTTATCTGCCCCAGATGTTTTTCTGCTTTTTTACTTGATCGGACATGCACTTTAGGGCATGCCTCGCGAGAAAGGAACCCCTAACGGAACTATTCTCCCTCGAAGATGTTTCTTACTAACCATGTAATATAACATAACTAGTTGGGCACTTGTGCGATAAAGCACTAATGACCCCTCTTTGGTCTCCACGCATGCCCGGTTCTTACATAACCGCGAGGGTATTCGGACACACTCAGGACTATTGGGTCCCGAGGTTGAAGCGAAAAGGTCCGCTATGACAAGCGATCTATAATCCGGCTAGAAGGCATTTTACATGTCATCATAAATTACATAGTCAACTTAGTGGGCATATTCCTCTTCAATGCCATCCGGTGAGCTGTCTAGTTTATAGTCTGTTGGGAATACTTTATGCCAATTCTACTTGGCGTACACTAAACTCACAGGATCTCCTTCCCATCGGCCCCGCAGTCCGACCTCGGCCATGTGGTTTGGGTCATAACCGTGTACCGCGTCTTCACCATGGCCTGGCCTCCTGGCGCCTTGACGGCAGCCGATATCTTCCATAAGCGAAAGCGCTGCCGCGCTCCTTGAAGCCTCTCTGCAAGCTCTCTAAGGCCTTCGGGCAGGGAGACAGATGGCCACAAGGCCTGGGCGACGCCTTTCATCACCTGCCGAACTCATTCGTGCAGTTGCAAGAGCTCGGGAAGAAGGTCACCCGTCGAACCGGGCATTTCCTCTGCAGGACGGCCCGTGAGCATACCTACAGACATAACTCTGTTAGTGGACTTCCTCGCCGAACTCTTTTTCAAAGTTCGTTCAAGCACTTACTAAAAATGCCGCGTCAAAGCTGCCGATTCTCCTTAACGGAGTTAGATAGCTGGGCACGAACATCCTTTAGTTCCTCACCCAGCTGGGTGTTGGCATCTTGGAGATTATTTTTCTCCTGCCTCACCATTGTAAGCACATTCTCGCCGGCATTTAACCGGCGCATGAGCTGTTGCCTGTCCGGATCTATCCCGGTGCCATCTGCAATATTATTGTCAGACTTATACACACACCGCACTTCACAAATTAATTATCTTTTGAAGGATATATTACCAGAGGGGGTCTCTTTGGCTTCCCTCGCTGCGGCTTGTGCGGCCTCAAGTTAGGCCTTGCACTCCTCCAGCTCCTGGGACAGTTGGGTATTCTTTTCTGTAAGATCCTGCACAATAAATGATTCTTAAATCAGTTATTCTAACTATTTCAAGTCTCGGGGGCTACTGGCATATATAACTGTCAAATTTTCTCACCCGTATGTCTTTTTCATACTGCTCCGTGGCTCTGGCTAGACCATTTTGAGAGGCACGGAGGTGCGCATTTCCCGAATTAAAGGCATCCGATGCCTCTGGGGGGAAACACGCGTCACGAAGAACTGTCCGGCGGCGTCTGTGATTCATGGCTCTCTCCACCTCGGAATTGGTGGCAGATAACCTGTCGGCATCCTCTATCGGAGGAACATCCGACGCATGGCCCGTGTTCGCCTCCGCTTCTGGACCGGGCTTTGGAGCCTGGCGAGCGAAGGATTGATTGGCAACCTCTCTGGATACAGTCCGGCGAGCTCTCTTCTTCCTGAAAAGTCACGAGTGTTAGTATGCCTCCCGGGAATAAAGCCGGGGAGTAAGGTGATGCGCCATACCATTGCGCCGGAGTTTCGATCCGAACCGCACTTCTTTTTATCCTGCTGGGTGGTGCTACCCCTTGTTGGCTAGCCGCCGCGGGCTCGGCCTTCCGCCTCAAGGGCGCCCCCTGCGAAACACCATTGGTATACGGTGATCAAGAACACGCACGGATGGGTCATTTCCAAAGTATTGGGACTTTGGTCTCAGTTACCTGCGAGGCGGGGAGTATTCCAGGGTAATCGGCCGTAATGGCGACCAAGGCATTATCGATGCTCAGTTGGTGGAATACCCCGTCGATCAGCTCCACCGATATGTCCGGATCCTCTTGGGAGGTCGGATCAAGGAACCATTCCGGATCCTCGGGTTGTGGAGGCGGGCTGTTTATATCCTTTACAGCCCGGCACAGTTCCTGCGCCGAAATCACAAAATGAGATACTTGAATATGGGAACATGGATCGGACGGGCTAAAAGAAATGTCCGCTTACCCAGCTTCGAGGATTGTACATAGAAAATCCGCCCTGCGGATTGACGCGGAGGAACTCCTCCTCTTCTCCCTTGTACAATGCGGACAAGATCTTTATCAGATCGGCGACAGATCCCGGCCCCTTATGGCCGCAGCGGGTGGCATCATCCTCCTCGTTGAAATCCCACATGGGGTGGCCTCTATACTGGAGCGGATGCACCCCCCCGCATAATGCTTGTGGCCATGACCCCGATCATGGTCAGTCCGGAATGAGCTAACAGCCTAATCCGGCTCATCAGGTAAAGGACGTCCCTGTCATGTTCCTTCTGATGACTCCGCGGACGCCAGCTTAGGCGTTTCTTCAAAGGAGCGTTGTTAAACTCAGGGTCCGGCAGGGGGACATCTTCTATATAAAACCATGCCGAAGGCCAGTCTTCGGACGCCTTCTTCGGGGTTCCGGATAGATATCCAGTCCCGGCGATGCGCCATAGTTCGGTGCCGCCCACTTGATATATTGACCCCTCTTGAGAACGGGGCATGTCGGTGTCAAAACTGGCGGATCTCGGGTAGGGGGTCCTGAACTGTGCGTCTAGGCGGATGGTAACAGGAGACAAGGGACACGATGTTTTTACCCAGGTTCGGGCCCGCTCGACGGAGGTAAAACCCTAATCCTGCTTGATTAATATTGATGATATGGGTAGTACAAGAGTGGATCTACCACGAGATCAAGGAGGCTAAACCCTAGAAGCTAGCCTATGGTATGATTGTTGTAATGGTTGTTCGTCCTACAGACTAAAACCCTCCGGTTTATATAGACAACGGGGAGGGCTAGGGTTAGACAGAGTCGGTTATAATGGTAGGAGATCTACATATCCGTATTGCCAAGCTTGCCTTCCACGCCAAGGAAAGTCCCATCCGGACACGGGACGAAGTCTTCAATCTTGTATCTTCATAGTCTTGGAGTCCGGCTGACGATGATAGTCCGACTGTCCGGACACCCCCTAGTCCAGGACTCCCTCACCTCAGTAGCCCCTGAACCAGGCTTCAATGACGATGAGTCCGGCGCGCATATTGTTCGGCATTGCAAGGCGGGTTCCTCCTCCGAATAATTCATAGAAGATTGTGAACACCAGGATAGTGTCCGGCTCTGCAAAATAATTTCCACATTTCCTCGTACAGAGAATATTATGTACACAAGTTCAATCTGCTGACTATCTTATGACGTCACACCACTACCAAGCCTTTACTTGAATTGTTTTTATTATACCACCTCAGCGCGTTTAGCGAAGCGGTTTCCTTGGCACGTCTTGTCGAGCGAGATCGTGTTCCCCTTATTCCGGATTCTCATCAATACGGACGTGGGTAACCCAACGCGCCTTGTCGCCACGCCCCCTCTATCGAAGGCGAGTCCCGAACGGTCACGGAGACGGCTCTTGGTATTCTCCCTCTTTATAATAGGACCAAGGCTCATTTCTTTTCTTCAATCCTCCATCGAATCTTCTCCTTGCTCCAAGTTCCAACACCCAAAGCCCCAGATTCGAGCGCTTCGGACCTTCAACAATGTCCGGCTCCGACCTTAAGGACGTGCTAAAGCTGCGAGACGCCAAGTACCTGTCTTACGAGATTTCGCATAGGTTGCCCGCTGAAGGGCAGGCCATCCCCACCCCCGAGCCCGGCGAGTATGTTGTCTTTGTATCCCACCTCCGTCGGGGTTTAGGCTTCCCGATGGATCCTTTTGTGAGAGGGCTCATGTTCTACTATGGGTTGGAATTCCATGACTTGGCCCCGGAGTCCATCCTCCATATTTCTGCATTTATCGTCGTCTGCGAAGCCTTCCTTCGTGTCACCCCCACTTCGGCCTGTGGCTGAAGACCTTCAATGTGGAGCCGAAGATGATCGAGGGGCGTCAAGCAGAGTGCGGCGGGTCGGCCGTGAGCAGGAGGGCCGATGCCCCGTGGCCCAAGGGCTCCTTCCAAGAGGAGCTTGGTTTATGGCAACAGGAGTGGTTCTATATCACCGCTCGGCGAAGAGCAGCGAAGCCGCCGCCCGTATTCCGCTCGGGACCTCCTCGACGGTTGATGTCGTGGGTCAACCAAGGGCTCAACTGGGGGCCGTCAAAAGACGTGCCCCTATTGCAGGGCCGGATTCAAGACCTCCAAGTGAGGGAGATCGATCTGGTCATGGTGATGCAGGTTATGCTGATTAGGCGTCTCCTGCCCTGCAAACGCCGCCCTCTCCAGCTATGGCAATTTAATCTGAAGGGACCACGGATTCTCCAGCACTTCATGGGTACGACACCCGTGGATATGTACAAATTGTTCTTCGGATCACGGGAGCTGTGTCCGGAATTGACCGAGGACGCTGGCCTAAGCTGCAATCGCCCGGATACTCAAGTAAGTAGCTCAGTGTTCGGACACACCATTTGTTTGCCTTGCTACAATTCGCCTTTTAACCCGTTGTCCTTTAACAGGAGTGGATAGCACAAGCAAAGCTGATACGGTGTCCGCCCCCCCTCCCAGAGACCGCACCGGATCCCGTACTGGTCAAGATGCTGGAGGTTGCGCCTTCAGAAGAAGGCGAAGGGGAAAATAAGGGAGCTACCGCCTCGCCCAAGGAGGCTCTTGAAAAAGGGGGGATCGAGAATCCCTCCCTCCAAGGGGAGAAGAGGACCGCCTCTAGAGACCCGGAGGCCAAAGCCCCTAAGCGGGGGAAGAAGTCTTCACCAGAGGGTCCTGCGTCCGGGGAGGCCCCGGCCACACAGTCTCCCCTAAAGCATCAGCCCTCCAGCGAGCCGTAAGTAGAAAAAAGAGAGCTCGGTAATAAGATACGTCCCTATTTGTGCTTCTGAGGATAACCGAATTTATACCTTGTAGTTCGGATCTCCGACCCTCTCAGATGAGCTCGTCCTCGGGGGATCTTCGTCCGGAGATGGTGGAGAGCGAGACGCCTCCGTCCGCTACGCCATCAGATAGGGCGGACGAGCCTGAAGTGTCATCACAGAGGGTATCCCCGAGTTCGGCGCAGACTAGTGTTCGGCCGGGGGAGCTGAAGGATCTGCTTGAGAGGGCGTCCATCTCAGAAGATCACCGTGCATTGATGAGTATGGTGATTGGAAGGATTTCGCCCGCCGAAAGCGGATTGCATAATGCCGTCGGGAGTTCTTTGGCGGGGTTTGAGGTATGTAAAATGACACCCTTTTTGACAGCTTTTGCACATAAAGTGCACCTGTATAGATAGTAGCCCCGAGACTCGGTAGGTTGTCGAAAGCGGCAATGCGCCGAGGATCAAAATCGCAGGTATTGAGTGTCGCCTTACCTAAGCAGGTGGCGGATAGTCCGGGGGCTAGCCGGACTGATGGAGTTGCTGAATTAAAGCAGCAACTCGATGTTGCGGATGTAGACATCGCGCTAGTCAACAAGCGACTTGACGAGTCGCAAGGTAAGTTGTTTCTCCGCAGTCACCTATTAAGGGAGCCAAAGCCCACCTCTTACAATATTTGTGCTTGACGCAGATGGTGCCGCTGCTGTGGAGAGCCTTCGGGCAGAACTTGCTCAAGCCAAGGAGCAATCCAGAAGGAGTGTTGCGGCTGCCTCGAGGGCGGCCGAGGAGTTAGAAGCCGAAAGGGCTGCACACTGTCGAAGCAGGGAAGAGATGGCCGAAATGGCCGTTAAGTTAAAGGATGCTACCGACCGCAATGAGGCTCTTGAAAAGGAGCGCCTATCAGAGCGGGAAGACCTGGGGAAGGCCACCGCCGAAGCCAAGGAAGACCGTTCTGCAATGCGGGCTATAAAGGAGGAGCTGCGCCAGGCCGGAGACATTGTGGCTGGCAAGCCTTTTCTGCTACGCCGAAGGTTTACGGATCCAAAGTATGCCAAGCTTGGCCAGCTGTGGGGTCTGGAGGATCCTTATATGGACTTAGCGGCGAGTGCGGCGGATGCCGTTGTGCACTTCCGAAGTCAGAAGGATCACAAGAAGGAAGAGTTGTTTTGGTCTCAATTCCATAGTCCGGATCGTTCACTTCCGCTGACCGATCGGTTGGCCGAATGGGCTGAGCTGAATAGGTTGTCCGGACTTGCCATGACGGATACCGTGACTCATGTCTGGCCAGATAGGCCCAAGCCGACGAGCTATTTTGGCTTATTGCAGCAATTTCTTCGGGTGGTGCCGCATATCAAGGCGATGAAGTGGTTGGCCTGCATAGAGGGTGCGCGGATGGCCCTCGCCCGTGTGAAGACACATTGGACAGAGATGGATGCCACCGCTGTTGCGACCCAGGGCTCGGACGAAAGCCGGTTACCCGTCGAGCACTATTTTGGGGAAGTTCTATGTGGTGCTCGTGTAATAGAGTTGCAGTGCTCGAAAAATGTCACGTTCAAATGAATGTTTTACTTTTATAAAACAATGTTTATGATGTAGGCGCTTTTTGTACTTGTGCGTTCAAGTATTGAAGTATCTCCTGTGCAGCCGTTTATGTATACGTATGTATAACCTGAAAGACGGCAGTCGTCGGCTTCAGCCCCCACGCACAAGGTGCGGGGGTGTTCGCAAAAATAGCGCATTTTCACACTTAATCCGACGTCTTGATCCTGTTAAGGAGGTGGTAGCGTAGCAAACGAGGCAACCGGACTATAATGCTTTATCACTTTCACTTAGCCATTGGAGTTCGAGGGTGGGGCTACGATATAGCCCCTGGGGGCACCGCGCTATCCGAATTCGGGGTGCGTATGTGCCTGACTGGGAAATGGTCCTTTGTCAAAGTGGAGGAATTCTAAACATTCGTATGGTCGATCGAGTGGTTGACCAGTCTCTCGCTGTATCATGATGATCCAGCCGGCTTTCTCTCTTGAGGTGCTCGCCAACGAACCGGGGCACAATCGCAGAGTTCTCCTGGTGCCGGGTTAGCCGATGATACGGAGCGTAAGGCAGCAAAACACGGAGCCAGGCAAACCCAACATTTGACCAAAGACATGATTCGAGCTGATGCATATAAGGCCTAACTCGAGGCGCCGAACACTCCCTAAGGTGTTTGGTCTTTATAATGATGGGTAGAACAATGCCCTAAGCCCCTAGTGTCCAGGTACGAGCAAGGTCTTCTGACGTGGCCAATGCCAAAACGTCAGTCTCCTCTCTGGTTATAATGAGAAACCAGGGGATTATAGCAACAAGAGGCAGTAAAAAGGTTCACGAGGTCTTAATCTGAAAAGAATCCTTGCGATGGGTCCCTCTGCTGCGTCTGCGCTGTGTCTCCGTTGTGCCGTTATCACGGGACGGTGTGCATGTTGTTCATCTGTAAAAGAGAGGAACTTAGTTTGAAAGGAAATCGTGCGAAAAAAGTGCATAAAAAATATTAATAAATGAATAAAGCTGAGCCAAATTAGCTCATTATTGCTTATATGCACAGCCCCTTGTGAAGGGGTGTGCGGCTAGGGAGCCCCTAGCTTAGTTATTCCAGACTTGTCTAGCCGTGTCCGGGGTCTTAAACGACCTTTTAATGAAATGATGCCGCATGGACCGGGCATTTTAAGCGTAAGAGACGCGTAATGTGGTATTGCGTTAAAGCGGACAAAAGCTTCACGTCCCAATAGTGCTTGATAGCTACTTTTGAATGGGGCGACATGAAAGATTAGCTTTTCGCGTCGGAAGTTGTCAGGTTTCCCGAACACAACTTCTAGTAATAAGGAGCCTGTGCACTTGGCGTAAGGGCCTGGCATCACTCCTTTAAAGGAAGTGCGGCTATGTTGAATTTTAGTAAGGTCTATCCCCATCTTGCGGATTGTGTTCGGATATAGCAAGTTTAAATCGTTGCCGCCGTCCATCAGGACTTGTGTAAATTGTAGTCCATCGATTATAGGATACAATATCAGAGCAGTCCATCCTGCGTTTCGAATGCTTCTGGAGTAATCCAGGTGGTCGAAAGTGATTGGTTTTGACATGCAACTTCGAGGTTCCGCTGGGGTGGATCGTGCGGCACTTATTTTAGCGGGTGCAACATTGTTTTTCTGTAATATCACATGAAGTGAGTTTACTGTTCTGACTTCTTGTGGGAAAGTCTTTTGTTTTCTGGTGCTCTGCTGGTGGGGTTCATCATCATCCTCGCCATGATCGAGCCCTTGTGTTCGGCGTTGAGTCGGCCGGACTGTTTGAAAACCCAACAATCTCGGTGGGTGTGGTTTGTAGGCCTTCCGGAGGTACTGTGGATTTGACATATCCGATCCAAAATTTTGTTTAAGTTGGATAGCTCATCACTGTTGTCCTTAAGAGGCAGTGTTTTGTTGTTTGGCCGCGAGCTTTTGAATCCGGCGTTGACCGCCGTGTTCTTTGGGCTTTTTTCTTTATTCCGGCGCTGATCCTTTCTGCGCCGTGATTTTCCGTTTCCATCTTTGATCCCGGATATACTTGGGTCGCTGGTGCTGCATCTTGCTAGCCAGCTGTCTTCCCCCGTGCAAAAGCGGGTCATGAGGCTTGTTAGCGCGGCCATTGTCCTCGGCTTCTCTTGGCCGAGGTGTCTGGCGAGCCATTCGTCTTGGACATTATGTTTAAAAGTTGCTAAGGCTTCGGCGTCCGGACAGTCGACTATTTGGTTCTTTTTGGTAAGGAACCTGTTCCAGAATTTGCGTGCTGACTCTCCGGGCTATTGAGTTATATGACTTAGATCGTCTGCATCCGGAGGGCGGACATGAGTCCCTTGAAAATTTGCTCTGAACGCATCCTCAAGCTCTTCCCAGCTTCCAATAGTGTTTTCTGGGAGGCTTTTAAGCCAATGCCGAGCCGGCCCTTTGAGCTTGAGGGGTAGATATTTTATGGCGTGGAGATCGTCTCCTCTAGCCATGTGTATGTGGAGGATGTAATCCTCAATCCAGACTCCGGGGTATGTTGTTCAGTCGTATGCCTCTATGTTTACCGGTTTGAACCCCGCCGGAAATTCATGATCCAGCACCTCATCGGTGAAAGATAGTGGGTGTGCGGCACCCCTGTATCTGGGTGTGCCGTTGTCTTCGAACACTTGGCGTGTTGTGTTGCTTCCCGTGGCCCTCTCTTTTGGTCTATAAATGGACCTGACCGGGCCATCTATTTTCATAGGATCATGGGTCGGCTTGTGTGCGGCGCCACTTATTGCTTTTGGCCTGTCATCTGGTTGTCTATCCGACTAGGCGGCCTCTTTGCTTTTTGACTGTGGGGGCTCTATGGCCTCCTCGTCGAATTCAGGCAGCAGTTTACGCTTCGGGTAGCTCTTTGTTTGGTGGTCATAGCCATATTTGTCCGCGGTCTTGAGTACTTTGCTCCACCTTATTCTGAGTATGTCTTCCGCTGTTTTGAGCTTCCGTTTTTCCTTCTTCAGACTTCTTGCAGTGGCGCCGAGTCTTTTGTGAAGATTCTTATGCTCCGGTGGTGTGTCCGGCGTGAGGTCATCTAGACTGTTGGTTTCGCCGGGCATGGATTGATTATCCGATTCGTGGTTGCATATTCGTCGTCCACTAGTTTGCCCTGCTCTATTGCTGGGTCATTAGGAGCACTGTTTTTGTCGAGGCGGGACTTAGGGCGGCGTCTACGTCGCCGTTTTGGTTGTTTGTCGGCGGGATTATCCTTTGCCGCGCCCCGTTGTTCCTCGTTATCGCTTCCTTTTGGGGTGTCCACCATATATACACCATGCGTTAGGGTGGCCTTCCAGTGCTCGGTGAGCGCTGGTTCTTGATTGTCTCCGGCATCGTCGTCCATACCGTCGATGTCTTCGGAGTCATAATCTAGCATGTCTGTTAAATCATCGACAGTTGCTACGAAGTGGCTGGTGGGTGGGCCTTGAATTTCTTCGTCGTCCGCATCCCCACCATCCTGGCCGTAGTCCGGCCAGTGCTCTCCGGATAGCGAGAGATGTTTTAGCGAATTTAGGATGTCGCCAAAGGGTGAGTGCTGAAAGATGTCCGCCGCGGTGAACTCCATGATCGGCGCCCAATCGGATTCGATTGGCAGGGGCGCAGGAGGTTCGAGTCCGCAGGAGTCCGGCACCTCGAGTCACGGGCTTTATAGGGACAAGGTCGGTATTCGCTCCATCGCCAGAAGCGGTTGCAGCTCCCGAGGCGGTGTCCAGCCACCCATCTCGTCTGCAGAATCGGCTCCGAACTATGGGTCGGAGCGGATTCGTCAGACCTCAAGGTCTTGTCCGGCAGAGAGTTAGATCATGCACATCGTGACAAGGCGGCACGCTTTCGGCTGCGGCTTCGGATCCGTCGAAGATCAAGTCTCCGCGGATGTCGCCGTGAAGTTTAGGGCTTCCAAATCTGACTGATGGCGGGCGTAGCTTCGATCTGCTCCGGATGGCTGTTTAATTGCCCGCAGTCGCGCGGCCACCGAATACGAAGATCTGTCCGGGAGAAAAGTCTCATACTGGACTGCGCGCGTTGTTGATTGAAGAAGCCACCAAGCCTATCGGTGACGACAGAGGAACTCTCAATGAAAGCACCAATGTCGGTGTCAAAACCGGCGGATCTCGGTAGGGGGTCCCGACTGTGCGTCTAGGCGGATGGTAACGAGAGACAAGGGACACGATGTGTTTTACCCAGGTTCGGGCCCTCTCGATGGAGGTAAAACCCTACTCCTACTTGATTGATATTGATGATATGGGTAGTACAAGAGTGGATCTACCACGTGATCAAGGAGGCTAAACCCTAGAAGCTAGCCTATGGTATGATTGTTGTAATGGTTGTTCGTCCTACGGACTAAAACCCTCCGGTTTATATAGACACCGGGGAGGGCTAGGGTTACACAGAGTCGGTTATAATGGTAGGAGATCTACATATCCGTATTGCCAAGCTTGCCTTCCATGCCAAGGAAAGTCCCATCCGGACACGGGACGAAGTCTTCAATCTTATATCTTCATAGTCTTGGAGTCCGGCTGACGATGATAGTCCGGCTGTCCGGTCACCCCCTAGTCCAGGACTCCCTCAGGGCACAAGGCAGAATAGCTTCTTCCACAGCGCAAAATGAGGCTCGATGCCCAAAAACAGCTCGCAAAGGGCCAGGAAGCCCGCAATATGCAAAATGGAGGCAGGCGTAAGGTTGTGCAACTGGAGGCCTGTAGAACTGTGAGCCCCTGAGAAACAGATGAATTGGAAATCCGAGCCCTCTTATTAAATAAGAGACAAGGCATACCCGCTCTCCTTTGGAGGGGCTGGGGACGCTCTCCGCTTGCTTTCCTCACTTATAGGTGGCGATTCCGGCTCGAACCGGGACCATGAAGGCTGGGGGAAGAAATCCCTTGGTTTGGAGCGCCACTAGCTCACTATGCGGGACGGAGCATCTCTCCCAATGTCCTGGCTGAGGGCTGGGAGGGCGAGAGGAGGAGCCGCGTCGACTGTCCATGATGGAATGGATTTCTGTTAGATGCGCTCTGATGAATTCTCGCGAAGGGAGGATGGTGTGATTTGGATCTAGATCCTCGTCTCTTTTATAGGCAGCTTATTTGCGCAGCTAGGGGGATAAATGTAAAAATACCCTGGCTTTTCGCATTCGTTCGACACGTGGAAGATGGCCATTATTGGGCGTGGAAGCCGAGGAGTGCAATATTTACAAGAAGCCGGACGCTAATCAACAGGTGCACAGGATTTGGAGAAGAACCCGCCTTGCAATGCCGAAAACAATCTATGCGCGGACTCATCGCCATTGAAGCCTGGTTCGGGGGCTACTGAGGGAGTCCCGAACTAGGGGGTGTCCGGATAGCCGAACTATCATCTTCGGCCGGACTCCTGGACTATGAAGATACAATATTGAAGACTTCGTCCCGTGTCCGTATGGGACTTTCCTTGGCGTGGAAGGCAAGCTTGGCGATACGGATATGTAGATCTCCTACCATTGTAACCGACTCTGTGTAACCCTAACCCTCTTCGGTGCCTATATAAACCGGAGGGTTTTAGTCCGTAGGACGAACAACAATCATACCAAAGGCTAGCTTCTAGGGTTTAGCCTCTCTGATCTCGTGGTAGATCTACTCTTGTACTACCCATATCATCAATATCAATCAAGCAGGAGTAGGGTTTTACCTCCATCGAGAGGGCCCGAACCTGGGTAAAAACATCGTGTCCCTTGTCTCCTATTACCATCCGCCTAGACATACAGTCCGGGACACCCTACCCGAGATCCGTCGGTTTTGACACCGACAATGCTAATTTCAAAAGGTTCTAGATGTTGCATGTGAAACTTGGTGCTGGTGCAGTTGTGTAATGGGGTAGCTGAGTGTTGAAGCTATATCATGTTGTAGTCTGATGTATTTCAATTATGAAATCATGCTTCCTTAATCTGGGATGAAATATATTATGTGTTTAATATGAATGTCAATTAGATTAACAAATGGATTGTTAATAATAGGGCAATTAGCCTGCTAATTGGCTTTTGCTATTGCAAACGCTTATGTAGAAAATACCATGGGCGATGAACTAAGGCAACGCACATATTTTCTAGGAATAAACCGTGTTGGATCGATGAACAATCACACACGACATTCTCTTCAAAATTGTTTGCGTTAGGCCACCTTGCGCAAACGATTACCACATAAAACTGTGTGTGATGTAAAGCCTTTGCTACACAGTTTCTTCTACGCACCATGTGTGATGCATTCAATAACGCAAACGATAAAATTGTTAATATTGTGTGCGACGCAAATGCTATCACAAATGATTTAACGGGGAAAATTATGCGTGATGTACCTGCCAACGGAAATGTTTTCCTTGGAGCGACTGTGTGGTATGTATATATGAATGGAAACATTTAGCTGGGACTGACTGTGTGGGATGTACTGACAACCGAAAATGATTTCGCCTGCATAATTGTATTTTTAGCACTACTATACGTATAACCATATTTTCTCGCTCGCTTGTCGCACACGACCTCATTTTGCCGAGCGTGGTCGTGTGGGAGGGACCCACACTCACTTGGCGACAGTTCCAAATGCCATCGCGGAAAGGGGTTAAAACCGTTTGTATAGCACTGACGTGTACCAGTGCTTATTTGTGTCATTTTAGAGCTAACATACGTAATTATGCCATGTTTAGCCAACTTAGCTTAATATGTCAATTTGGAGGAAAATAAGGTAAGTATAGGTCATTTTTGTGCTAACCTAGGTGATGATGCCATCATTTAGCCAACTTACGTAAATATAACTCATTTTTTATCTAACTTAGGTAATTATGAGATTTAGGAGGAAAAGAAGCTAAGTATGCATTTGTTAAGCAAAACACTAGAGAAAACTTACCCTCATCACAATAAATGCGATGAATATCGCAACTAAGGGAACAATTGATCCAACGGCATAATCATACCAAGCCTCATTATCGATGGCATATTTTCTAATCTTCTTAATCTTCAAGCGCATTGCATCCATCTTCAAGCGCATTGCATTCATCTTCATCTTGTGATCATCGACGACATCTGTGAGAGTAATGGGCCTCGGGTAGCCTCACCCGAGTCCCTGAACCTGTCAAAACTTTGGGCCGGCTTCTCCCCGCAATACCCCAAACTGAAGCTCCGCCCTCCGGAGGTCGGCTGGCTCGACGGCCTGCCACCGAAGGACGGCCAACCACCAACAGCCGGCACCAAGAGTGGCCGACTCCAGTCATCCGGTCTGTAGAGAGGACGGCGTCGTGCAGGCGGCCCGCTGGCGCCCTCAGAGTCTGCACCCCCATCAAGAGGACGAGATAGGACGTGGCTACAGTGAAGCCCCTCACCCCCGAATCTTGGGCTTGGTGTGGCCATAGTGCCCCGTACAGGCGGAGATCTCCGCACGACGCGGCACTATTGCCACTTCCCCCTGACGTCATTCCAGACAGGCGGAGCCCTGTTCCCCATGACGACCTATCGGTACCACCTGCAAGCTGCGGGCCCTATCGGGCAGTGACATCCCGGAAGGCGGCGGATGCCGAACCAGTCGGACATGGGGAGGGCCGGCCTCCAGCAAGCGGCCGTCCCTTCCCTTGAAGCGAGTGCGCCATTAACCTGATGAGACCAGGTGTGGCTACAGTGATCTCCCACCAGGCGGCGGGATCAGAGCCACACCGAGTGACAAGCCAGCGTCATTAGCAAAGACAGCATACGGTGAACAGCCACCAACCAGACCTGCCAGCGGCGGGAGCTGCCTGTCGGCTCCATACCGGACCGGTCGGCGGGGCCCATCAGGCGACGGGCCCCAGTAGTCGATGAAGAAGCCGGAGGCCGAAGACACTGACAGCCGGGTCCAGCACCAGGCCAGATTACCATTGTACCCCTGAGGGGTAGGCCTATATAAACCCCCCAGGGCACCCATCCAAAGGGTTCCCACTCCATTAGAACTAGCCACTCCCCTAGAGCAGGAAGAGAGCTAGCCTCGCCACCTTCTGCCTCTAGCGCACAGCTCAAGGAGCACCATTGTACCACTTGTGCCTTAGTGATCATGCGGAGACCCGGCAGAGCAGGACTAGGGGTGTTATCTCCTAGGAGAGCCACAACCTGTGTAAAGTACGCCGACGTACATGTCTATGCCTTATCCCGCTTTCAGGCACCGACGACGTTCTACTCGCTCCCACCATGATAAGCCATCCATTGGCATATGTCGCACCCAGCCCCCGGCATATGGCGCCCACCGTGGGGCGAGGTGCACCGTCTCCCGAAGACCTGCTCTGGATGGGAACTTTGTTCCCTCCTGGCGAGCGAAGCCAGCCTAGCACGCCTGACGGCGTCAACCTTGACATGCTGCATGGCGCGGAGATCGCCTACGCGGCGAGCTGCCTCGCCGACCTTGTTGGCTAGATCCACCTCTCCGACGAGCCGGCCTCCGACGCGGGCACCAGTTGCCCCGAGAGCCGTCTCGTCAGCCTCCTCGACCAGCTTCACGTCACCAGCGAGACTGCTGTGGACCTGGAGTCTGTTGGCTTCACCGATCTGATGATCATCGACTCCGACACGGCATTGCTTGACGCGTTCCCCACCAACGTGTTGATCTACGACGAGCCGCCTCCTCGTGAGCTCAGCGGCGGAAGCACCGTCACGGAGGTGCTTGTCATCAATAGTGGCGAGCGCTCGGACGGAGGCGCTCGAGACCCACTCGATGCGGCGCTGCGGGACCTGATGGCGCCCATCCCAGAAGACGCAGACGCTAAGATGCTGGAAGCACGCTGCGTCTAGCTCCTCGAGAGCGCTGGCCAACTGGCCAGTGTGCGACACCTCTCGGACCCCTACCGGCGCGAGATGGACCGGGCCGTTGGTGGCACGCCGGCACCTGAGGGGCCTAGCCGCTTCGGCTCGATCCGGTAGGGTGGCGCAACCATCGCCAACATGTTCGGGGTAGAACGCCCCATCTACGCCAAGCCTGCAGAGAACATCCGGGCCGCCCAGGCGGTGACGGATGAGTTGGACAAGTACGAGGGCGACAAGCGTCGCCACATGACAGAGCGAGTCCAGCAGCTCCTAGACGCGGCGGCCGTGCAACACGAAGCCGGCTGCCGCGCTGAAGTGTCCGCTCAGCGGAACGACGAGCCGCCCCCTCGCCAGGACCACGGTGCTACATGTCGGATGCCGACTGGTGTCGCCCGCGGAAGACAAGGCAATGAGCCAGCTGCCAACCGCAGCTGGACTCGCCTCTCCATCGAGCGTGACAAAGATGGCTGCCCTCGAGCGGTGGAGCGGCGAGGCGACCCGCATCTTCCTCTGCCTCGTGGATCCAGGCATCCTACTCCGCCGCCTGTCACGCACCCGACACTCGGCCACCGCCTTGGCCGCCGAGAGGGAATCGAAGAGAACGACGCCCGCCATCGGATCGACCACCTCAACCGATCTCTGGTGCTAGAAGAAGAAGACACATTGGGCCCGCCTTGTTTCGTCCCACGGATCCGAGATGAGCCCTTTCCCAAAGGGTTCACGCTCCCAGAGATAGGCCCAAGTACACCGGCTCCGTGAAGCCGGAGGACTAGCTGGTCGACTACTCCACGGCCGTCAGCATAGCGAACGGCAAAAAGCGCGTTGCCGTGAAGTACGTCCCGCTCATGCTTCAAAGCACAGCCCGGACGTGGCTCAACAGCCCGAAGCCCCGTAGCATCAACAGCTGGGTTGATTTCACCGAAGCCTTCATCCGCAACTTCACCAACACGTACAAGCAGCCTCCCAAGCCCCGACAGCTCTCCTTGTACGTCCAAGGGCCAAGCGAATCGACTCACGACTATCTCATACGCTAGGACGAGCTCCACAACTCCTGCGAAGGTGTGCACGAGGTGCAAGCAATCGAGTACTTCACCGCCGGGTGCCGAGAGGACACCCTCCTCAAGCATCGACTTCTCTGCGATGAGCCTGCGACCCTCAACGAGTTGTTGATCATCGCCGACAAGCACGCTACGGCCGACTCCTCCATGAAGGCGGAAATCTTAGTTGACGCATCCGGCAAGGTGGCACCTCAGGCCCCTCGGACTCCGGCTGGTGACACTAGTCGGTGACAGCATCTGAGCGACAACAAGTGAAAGGCCACCGAGCCGTCTTCCGCCAGCCGGCAGGTGGCGACAGTCGAGGACCAGCAGCCGGAGGGGCAGCCAGCGCCCAAGCATTAGAAGGGAGGCAAGCCCAATTGGTTGCCTGCTTTCTCCTATGAGCAGACCCTAGATGCACCCTGCAAATTCCACAATGGCGCGAAGCCATCCAACCACAGCACTCGGAAGTGTCATGGGCTCACCAGAATCGCCAAGGGAGATGGACTCCTGCCTCCTCCGCCTGCCGGACCGCCGCCTCCTCAGCCCCAGCAGCTGGCGGCCCAGCCAGTCGGCACCATACAAGACGAGTATCCTGAGGAACACAGAGCTTATGTGGTGTAAACCAGCGTTGCCGATGACAGACGCGGCAGACAGCAGCAACATCAGAAAGTACAAGCAGTGGCCTCAAATACTCCAGAATTCATGCATTGGTCTGAGAAGCCCATCAGCTGGAGCAGGGCCGACCACCCGGAAGTGATGCCTTCCCCTGGCTCCTAAGCCCTGGTCCTAGAAGCTACCTTTGCAACGGAGAGGCGGGCAGCTCATTTCTCTAGAGTCTTGATAGATGGCGGCAGCAGCATCAATATCCTGTACCAAGACACAATGGAGAAGTTGGGAATCATTCAGAAATAGCTCCTTCCCAGTCGGACTGTATTCCATGGCATAGTCCCTGCCTTTCTTGCTCACCAATCGGCAAGAAAAGCCAAAGGTCAGAAACCAGCAGTCGGCCTAGATAAGGGCAGGCAACTCAAAACAAAAAAGAAAAGAAAACGAAGCTCACCATCGACCAAGTCTTCGATGCTACTGAAGCAAGTAATCATCTGCGCCTCCTTGTCGGCCCAGGCGGAGCGCTCGATCTCGAACTCAGCGAAGAGGTCAGTCTCCTTCGCCTTCGCCTTCCTCTGAGCCATCTTGAGGGCCACCGCCTACTCCGCAAGCTGAGTGACCAACCGGTCATGCTCCTTGGCCAGCCTGCTACACTCCGCCTCCTTGCCGCGCAGGGCGGTGTTGGATTCGCCCAGCTGAAGCTGCAAGGCAGCATTGGCCTTTGTAAAAAAGGAAGGAGAAAGAATGTCAGTCAAACAACAAAGAGGGACGCAGTTGCCGGGGAGATCCGGTCCGACTGCTCAGCAGTCGGCCCAAATCTCGGGGACTACAGGCCGCGGGTGCGCTATCGCGCCCCCGCAGAGAAGAAGTTACCAGCATAAATAAAATCACTGGGAAGATTCGGCCCGACTACTCAGCAGTCGGCCGAACCTCAGGGACTACAGCTGGTGGGTGCGCCAGCACGCCCCCGCGAAGAAAGGAAGTCGAAACTTACTTCGGCTCTCGGACAAGTTTGCGGTCTGCTTCTCTAGCTCCCGGACTCCGGAGTTGAAGGTGGTCGCGCGAAGACTGTGGTAATCCTGCAAGAGGGATATCAGATAAAGTTAGCAGCCAACACTTACAACTTAAAGTTCCGGACCGCCTGCTCAGCAGCCGACCTGAAACTTGGGGACTACACCCAGTGGGTGCGCTGGCGCGCCCCCACGAAGGAAGCAAGAAGATCAAAATAAAGAAAAGAAACTTACGCGGATGGCCGCCCGTGAATCCAGGAATGCCTCGTTGCATCGCTTGAGGGCTTCGGCTTCGGCCTGGAGTTTGACCTGGACGTCGAGGGCCGCCTAGTTCAAGGCGCCCGTCCAGCCTCCGCATACCTAGCCAGCGGGCGCGGCGCGGGTCGCCTCGGTGTCGGGGATCGATGAGCTCGCAGCACCGGCTTCCAGCGGCTGCGGTGCTGAGGCCGCCTTCGCAAGACGACGGCGTGCGGGTGTGTGGACACGATGGAACCGGCAGGGCGGCCGGCTGGCGGTGGCGGTGGCGGCGACACGATGACGTCCGGCATGGCCACGTCGCCGCCCTCCCTCTCCATGACCGGCTGCTCGCTGCCGGCTCCCTCTGTCGTCGCCATGAACTCCGATGGGGGTGGCGCGGTGTTCAGAGGAGTCACGAGCAGCGGCTCCTGGCGGCGCGTGGCCTCTACGAGCCGCTCCTTCTCCACAGCGTCGTCCTCCGCCTGTGCCAGCTTCCTCGTCGCGGATGCCGCGTATGCTTCCTCGCCAAGCGGTCGGCCTCCTGTTCCTCACACGCCTCCTGCGTGTTCCGCTCCTGCGCCTCCTAGAGGTCAGTGGCTGGGTCGATTCGCCGGCTGGTGGTGGAGGTCTCCGCCGACCTGATGACCGAGGCGGCGGCCGAGTTCTCGAGGGTGAGCGGGGCCCTGAGATAAGAAGGCAAGGCAAAAAAGTTTTTTGTCCAGATCGGCAAAGAGGTGGAAGCGTGAGAGGGGTACTTACGCTGACACCATGGGCGGCACCTTCGGTTGCCTCTGGACCTTGGCAACCTTGGCCGCGGTATCTTTCCGCCTGGTTGCCGCGGCCGGGTTCTTGGGTTTCTTCGGCGCGCTGCCGAACAGGCACCTTGCTTTCGCTTGCGCTTGCCGCCTCGGGAGGGCGGCCCGGTAGAGGGGCCTGCGCCGGTTTTGGCGGTGCTCCGCGAGGGGCGCTGCTCGTCTTCATCATCATCATCATCATCATCGGGCCAGGTCTCCACGCCGCCGCCCTACTCGGAGCCGCCTGCTCCGTCTCCGCCGCCTGTCGCGTCGTCCGCCAAGGTGGCCGTCCCCAAGTCGGGGTCGTCCACATCGCTCACTGCCCGGTCCAGCATGTAGTCTCCACCCGGCCCCACGATGGCGGCCGTGGCTGCATACATGTAAATCTGCCCTCCAGAAAGGAGTTGTGTCACACCAAGAACAAGACCAAACTCAAAATTAAAAGAAGAAACCAAGGGACTTACGGCAGGCGGCGGATCGTCGCAGGAATACGGCCGCTTCCTGAACCTCCCGTCTCCCTTCGACACCTTGAGGTCGGAGATCTCATTCACCATCCTCGCGACCTCAGCAGTCGGCATCTCCCTCGTGCACAACCTGCTCGGGTCACGGTGCCCGCTCATCCGACAGATCAGATGAGGGTGGCCCTGAAGCGGGAGGACTCGGCGCTCGACGAAGGCGATGAGGAGGTCAGAGGCCATGAGGCCCTCCGACTCCTGGAGCACCCGGAGTCGACCAATGGCGGCTGCCGCGTCCGCCAACACTGGCTTCGGCTTGTACCCCCAGTTGGGCCGAAGCCCGACAGGGGGGCCGGCCTCATAGGCCGGCAGGTTGATGAAGTCGACAGCCAGATCGACGTTCTCAACATAGAAATAAGACTGCTACCATAGTTTTACTGACTGTGACAACTTGATGACTGGGAAGGCGTTCCTCTTCGTCGGCCGGTGCACGGCGACGAATCCACCGCACTCGGCCGCCGTGTCCTTGGCGGAGGTTCCCAACTTGCCGTAGAAGAACGCCCCCACAGCTCGAGTGTGGGGAGGATGCCGAGGTAGCCCTCGCATGCCATGACGAAGACAGAGAGCAGGGTCACGGTGTTGGGAGTCAGATGATGTGGTTGGAGGTGGTTGAAATCCATGAACAAGCGGAGGAAGCCGCTCGCTGGGAGGCCGAAGCCGCGGAGGAAGTGCGAGTGGAAGACGACCCGCTCGTTCCCCTTGGGCGCCGGCGAAATTTCCTCCGCCGGCAGCACCCGCGCCTTGACGAACGCCGCGTTGGGCATCCGACGCGTGTCTCAGAGTAAGGTGATGTGTTATTCGATCATCGTCGAGCCGTCCCAGTCGCCGCCCTTCTCGGCCGCGGCAAAGCTGCGGCAGCACCATGGCAGGCACAGAGCAACGACAGCGGCAGTGGCGGAGAGAGCAAGAGGAGGAAGAGAGTGGGGGGGGGGAGGGCGCACGTGCTCCGCCGCTCCCCTCCCTCCCCCTACTTATAGCCCTCGGGCTATGAAGCTGAGGGGGCGGGGCGTGGGATCGTGGGATTAACTGCGCCCACGACCCCACGACCCCCCGATTACTGCGAGAAGTTACTGTGCCTTAAACGATTGCGGGAATCGCAACCGCCCGCCTCGGCCACAGCGGATCCGCCCGCATGCCGAGGCCCGGTAGTGGAGGGCCCGGCCCACTGTCATGTCCCATCAGGAGCGTGGGGTGGCAGGGTTGCGGGGCTGATGTGCGCTGCGTGGCGTGCTGGTGGCGGGCGGCGGGCCTGGGAATCTTAGCAGGCACGCCACCCTTTGCCCGCCTTGGAGTTCAAAATTGGCCGACCATCCCGCCTTGTCAAAGCCAATTCCAGCAGTCGGCACGCCGCAAGGCGGATCGAGCAGTCTACCAGAGCTTGGTGAGGGGGGAAGCCGTTGAGACTTCGCGACACCTTGACCGCAACGCCTCATCGGCTTTGGGGACTACTGTCGGAGTAATGGGCCACGGGTAGCCTCACCCGAGTCCCTGAACCTGTCAAAACTTTGGGCCGGCTTTGCCCCGCAATACCCCAAACTGAAGCTCCGCCCTCCGAAAGCCGGCTGGCTCGACGGCCGGCCACTGGAGGACGGCCAACCACCAGCAGACGGCACCAAGAGCGGCCGACTCCAGTCAGCCGGCCTCTAGAGAGGACGGCGTTGTGCAGGCGGCGTGCTGGCGCCCTCAGAGTCTGCACCCCCATCAAGAGGACGAGATAGGACGTGGCTACAGTGAAGCCCCTCACCCTCGAATCTTGTACTTGGCGTGGCCACAGTGCCCCATACATGCGGAGATCTCCGCATGACGCGGCATTGTTGCCATTTCCCCCTGACGTCATTCCGCATAAAGCGGAGCCTCGTTTCCCAATGACGACTGCCGGTACGGCTCGCAAGCTGGGCCCTATCGGGCGATGACATCCGGAAGGCGGCGGATCGTAACGGTCGGACTTGGGAGGCCGCCTCCAAAGGTGGCCGTCCCTTCCCTCGAAGCGAGTGTGCCATTAACCTGATGAGACCAGGTGTGGCTACAGTGATCTCCCACCAGGCGGCGGGACTGTAGCCACACTGAGGTGACCAAGCCCGCGTCATTAGCAGCACAGCTACACTGAACAGCCACCAACCAGACCTGCCAGCGGCGGGAGCGGCCTGTCGGCTCCGTACCGGACTGGTCGGCGGGGCCCATCAGGCGGCGGGCCCTAGTAGTCGGCGAAGAAGCCGGAGGCCGGAGACACTGACAGTCGGGTCCAGCACCTGGCCAGATTACCATTGTACCCCTGGGGGTAGGCCTATATAAACCCCCCCAGGGCACCCATGCAAAGGGTTCCCACTCCATTAGAACTAGCCACTCCCCTAGAGCAGGAAGAGAGCTAGCCTTGCCTCCTTGTGCCTCTAGCGCACAGCTCAAGGAGCACCATTGTACCACTTGTGCCTTAGTGATCATGCGGAGACCCCGCAGAGCAGGACTAGGGGTGTTATCTCCTAGGAGAGCCCCGAACATGGGTAAAGTGCACCGGCGTACGTGTCTACGCCTTATACCGCTTCCAGGCACCGGCGATGTTCTACTCGCTCCCACCATGATAAGCTATCCATTGGCATATGTCGCACCCAACCCCCGACAACATTAGCAACATACAACCCCAATTTCATCTTCTCTTCTTCAATTCTTTTAATTTTTTCTTTCAAATACTCATTTTCTTTTTCAATTAAATTTAACTTCTCGACAAGAGGGTTGGTTGCAATTTTCGGTTCACATACCCCCTAGAAAGATATATTTATATGTCAACTTGATGGCCATAATTGTCATAAATATGAAATGCAACAAATAGTTATAAAAGATAATATACCATATCGAATCATAAACAGGGCGAGGGCCGACGGGGACGGATATCAAGACAATGGTGTTATGTATAACAAACAATCATACAAAGTAAGAAAATTATACAAGTGACTATATAAATCATACAATCATATAAGTAACTATATAAACCAAGTAAAACATAAAAAAATTGAATACCTAATAATAATCTTCATCGCCGGGTTCAATAAATGCTCCGGGATCAATAAATTCATCATCATCATCATCACTATCATCAATGAAGTGCTCATCGGGTTCAGCGGCATCAACATGTGGAAGGCCACCTTTACGCAATCAATCAAGCATTGACAAGTCATCTGCTGTAAATATTAGAAAGAATGTACCCTTCTATCCAAATCCAATTTGCATCGATAAAATAAATCCAAATTCCAGTAGTAGTGTGCAGTAAAGGGGGTTGTTACACCAAATCCCTCTGGTGAAGCTCTATCCAACTGCTTGTTAATAGCGGATTGGGTACATGCCTTGGAGGACCGAATCCACATATGTGGCAAAATACGGGGATGACTTGTGGCTAGGGGTGAAAGACCAACCAAGATCGGATATAGCTGGTTTTCCACGAAATCTATTTCAGTAGAGCGTATGATGTCGATGGCCCGAGTTTCTTGTTTAGTCTCTTCTTGTTCAGGCTTAGGGTGAAGTCGGGTTGACTATCTGTCACACCATGATTTTCATGCCACAACACTTAAGCTGATAAATCATGATAAAATGTGATTTTACAAAAAACTTTTGAGTGTTTTGGTCCTTGCTTCATTTGATTTTTGTGTGTTGGTTGCAAGTGCTATAAAAATCAAATAAATCCGCCAACTCTTATACCCCTTCTCCTTGATCCAAAACTTTATCGAATGATCACGCCATGTGTATATGATAGAATAGTATTTTCTTACAAAAATGTTTTGGCCAAAATTATTTTCTAAATTAGCTTTTTCAAAACCCCCTGAGTTGAGACTTGAAATACAAGTACGTAATTAAGGATGTGAAAATTCTTTCAAAAATTATATTTGACTCCCATTAGATATAAGACTCCCCAAAACCACAAAAATATTGTTTCAAAGTTATTTTACTATTTTATTAAAAGGCTTTTTCTTAAGGCCAGAAATGGTCTTTAATAGGTTAAAATTATTTTAATGTTTCAAAAATATTTGAGAAACTTCGGGGAGAATCAGTGGACATATATTGTTCATATGTAAGAGTTTCAACACATGGTCATGTTCAAAATATTGGTCGAATCCATTAAAAATACTTTTTGGATATTTCAAGCTTTTGAAATATTTACAAAGGAAATTTTCTCCGTAAATGCCAAGAAAATTCTAGCATGTCACAAATGCCTTATTTGGTGATCTTGACAAGTCTCATGTCTTGGAGAGCAAGATAACATCACCAAAACCCAACAAAACTATTCCTCTCCATTTTGAAGTTTGAGGAACTTTACATTACCAAACATGTCCAAATGCTCTCAGACGTGGTCTGCATGCTCAAATGTTCTAATTATGCATCTAGACCAAATGGCACAAGTTGGAGAGAAATATATCTTGATCAAAGTGCCCCAAAACCATCTCTGTCCAAGTCACAATTTGAACAACTCTACATTTCCAATTTTATCCTTTTGATCTCAAATTTTGTGGACATGCTCAAATTCCTAAATGATGACACTACATAAAGTGGTGCATCAAGGAGAAAAGTTTTGCATGTCTAAATCTTGGAAAACTCATTCTGTTTATTTCTAGGGTTTACAAAAGTTGCAACGGCAACTTTATCCAAATGAGCTGAAATTTCTACCACAGTGCCAAATGGTCATGCACAACACCTCCAACAAGTGGCACAAGGAGGAGATAAGTGCAGGTGACTCAAACGTGCATCAAACACCTTCTGCCATGTTTCCAAAATCATCATTTTGACCTCGTCCACTATTGCCTATGAGTTTAAATTTTCACCACAACTCCTCCTAGTCCCCTTCTACCTCTAGTAACAATGGAACCATTAAAGATCCATTATTGGGGGTGGGTGTGGAAACCTCTCTCTCCCTCTCTAGACAGCCCTTTTCTCTCTCTCCCTCAACCTCTCTCCTCTCCTACTGCCTATCCAGGGCATCCAATGCCCCTCCCCACTTCTTTACTTCCCCCTAGAGCCCCCAAACACTAGAGGCCAAGTCCAGAGCGCAAAAAAATGACCATGCTGGCCAAAGACACGCTCTAGAGCGCGCTACAGTGCACCATGGTATAGTAGCGCCACCCTGCCTGACGCCCTCGACCACCTTGGCTCTCCCATGCGCGCGAGCAGCAGGCAAACTGGTTGGCCCCCTCCTCCTTCTCTCTCCGGCGACCTCCAGCTGCGTGTGCCGAGTGCCGCCCACGTCCACCACTCCTTGGTCGCGCTGCTAGCCTGCCTCTGGCCTCGCCCCGCTCCCTGTTTCTCTCCCCCTCGACCTGGACGACCCCCACAAGAACCATAGACACGATCCAGATCGCCGATATGCCTCTGGCGTCGCCTAAGCCATGGCCGTGGTCGCCGTCCATGGTGCTATGTGACCTCACCATTTAAGGCCGCCCAAGTCCTCCTCTCCACCCCATTTTCTCCCTCTCACTCCTAGAGCCCCTTTGGACCAACCCACAACTCCGCTCGTGCCCTCCAACCACCTCCATGGACGGAGCCTTGACATCGGCCTCCGCCTAAATTCACGCCCACCACTCCAGCTCCTCCCCTCTGGACCACACTACAGCAACTCCAACATCACCGCGGGCCCCTCCCGCGCTTCTCCCTCTCCTCCCTGTGGCCGTGTCGTGCTCCCTGGACTCGCCGGCACCGCCTTCTGCCTTGGTCTGGGCCCCGCCCTCCTCGGCGCGCCCATGTGGGCACGGCACACACCGCCAGATGAGGCCCGCCTTCCTGAGCACGCCGGTGGCCAGATCATCGGAAATGGTGGCCTGTGGCACCGGCCAGCCACCATCGACACTGCACCCTGCCTCTGCTCTGTTCGAGCAGAAGGTGGGGGTTGAACCCGACAGCCGGGCCCCACCTATCATCCAGCCAAGCTGAGCCACTAACGGGAGGGCCCCGCCTTGTTTAAGTGGAAACGGGCTCTACCCACCATGCAGACAACTTGCAGATGGTCCAAAAGTAGGCTGTCAATCCCTAGTTTCCTTCATATTGAAATGTTAGAAAATCCTCACTGATCCAATTCAAATAAAACCACTTTGGTAAATTTTTGTATGACCAAAGGTATCCTAGAAAAGTACAACTCACATTTTTAGAGCACTTTAATTTTTGCCTTGTTGAGTGCTTATCATGGTTGTTTCTGACGTTAGTTGACGAAGTTGACGATGAAGTTGGATCAGAAGAGTTTAAAGACCCCGAGGACTTTGTTGAGCCAGGCAAGAAGCCCTTTGACCATGCCTATAAAACTCTTCTCATTCATGTCATATAGCACTTTATTATTGTTGCATCGGAATCATGATGAGATGGTAACCACTTAGTGGGTTGCCTCTATTACTTCATTGTTGATACTTGCATTGTGCATGACCCTACCTTCCTATGAGGGTTATGCAGGTGGGAGTAGCTAGGATGCTAAGTAGTGCTACGCAAAAATGGGATGGGTAAATGCTGGTGATGGAGGCAAGTATGTTTTCAAAGACTTTTCGAAAACCCCATCAGGTGCCACTAATGCCCGATGTAGATGATGACCTAGGTAACCACTTGATAAAGAAGTGGTATACCAGATCTAGTTGTGTGAGTATGATTTCGAAAATGGATTGGTTTAAGTTGCGACTGTTATTCCAACCTTACATGCGCAACCACTCTACCCTTATATGGGAAAGGGCATTATAGATTACCTAGTCTGCGCTAGAATGGACGACGCATTACTAGTTATGGGAGTGGTGTGGTCACTCTCGGGACGGGGTCATGCCAGGTAGGGCGGCCATGACTGTTTTCATAGGGCACCGGAGACACCGTTGGTACCCCCATGCTTGTGCTATGTGTTGAATATGGGAGCGTGGCTCCACCTAATTAAACATGTGAGCACGATTGTGGCACGGGGGGTTGATATCAATCGAGTGGACTCCATGTTGGTGGCGTCTAGGGAAAGGTAGTGATCAGGTGCGTACCCCGGATAGTTGAGGTACCACGGGTCGTGGATGGCACGAGGGCTTCCCGGATCTTGTGGGTAAAGTGTGCAACCTCTGCAGAGTGTCAAACTATTCGAATAGTTGTGTCCACAGTCAAGGACAATTATGTAACTTGTCTTGGGGAACGTCCACACGTTTACAAAACCAGGTGAGTGTGTATGAATAAGTGGTAAGAACTACCTGGTCACATCAAAAGACTTGACATGATGATTAAGTTGGATTGTTTCCAACTCTATTTATGTTGATATATGTAACCTGTTCTCATGGTCACTTGGATTCTCATGATGCATGCCTTACAAGTTGTTGAACATGTCATAGCACTCAAAACTAGCTTTCTGCAAAAATTTACATATATCATGCATTGTTGTACCTTGAGCCAAAACATGGACATTCAAAGTACTCATTGGCTTGCCACTGGTTATTTAATTGGCTAGGCATGGAAGAGCAGGAGTTCGAAGAAGAGTTCTTTGGTGACGAACATGCGAACTAGGACGCTTCCCCAGTCAGAATGCATGTAGGGTTAAGGCAGATGGCATGGGTTCTACTTACCTGCCAAGATTTCAGCTGCTTGTGTTTATCAGTTGTTCAACCCTTAAGGCTCTATCTATGTAAGACTTGACCATAATGACCATAATTTGTATAAGACGGCATGTATGGATGTAAGACTCTTGTTATTCAGCTTCTGTGTGTTTAGTGAGCATTGTTCTCTGGGATCACTATACACATGCATTCGGTGATCATGACTTACGGGTCGGGGTCCCCACAGAGCTGGTATCAGAGCCATCCTGACTGTAGGAAGCCTTAGTTAGCATGGTCGTTAGTTAGGGTAAAACGATTCTTTTCAGAACTATCTATACCTCTCCTCTGTTCTGAGATTTCCCAAACCTAAGGGGATATTTCCCTTATTGACCTCTCCTATTAAACTTTTGTAGATGTCTCTCGCCCCCTTTGAGACTTCTTATGACAGGATTCCCATCACTCCTAAGAGACTGCCTCGACAATGCCACTATCCCTTGCTGCCCATGTACAACCTGCATGAACTGGAAAATGATGTGTTTGAGAAGGAGTTCTATGCCAAGATTTTTGTCCCTGCCAAGACCTCACCCCAGGGATGGTCATTCATTGGACGGCCCATGCCAACAAGAGACCTGGCCATTCAGCAAGTGGCATATGAAGCGCTCCTCCGTCTTTGAGACATCCTTCCAGAAATGATGGAAGAACACGCCACCCGCTACCTACCTGGCAAGAGTGGATTTGGAGCTCTGACTCAAGTGATGATTTCCCCGGAAGACGAGGAGCCAACCCTCAAGTACCAGATACGTTTCATCAACGCAGGAGACCATCTTCTACGTCACCTTACTAAAGCATTCCTTAAGGTTTGCCAAGACCTCCCTTCGCTTCTGCACCTCCACTGCCTCGAGAAGAAGAAGGTGATCGAGCGAGAATAGCAAACCCACATCGCCAATCATGAGCAGCAAATTGAGGAACTTCAGGAAGCCCGCAACCAAACCCCACGAAGGAGGCATAGGAATGGATTTCCATATCTAGCTCTTAGTAAATCATCATCAGGCCCCTGACGATATAACCCAAGACTGAATAACAACCTTTTTGCTTCTGTCACATGTCACGGATGTGGTGAACTTGGGCATATTAATAGGATTGTCTCAACAAGCAGCCGACTGCCGCATACTCACTAGCACCATAGGGGAACCCAAAAGCTGAAGACTGAGCGCCCTTCTCACCGAGTAATGAAGCAAGCATAGCTACTCAATCCGAGAACCCCTAACGTAGGATGAGTCGTGTACCCCTATGTGAAGGCGAGTCCATATGATAGTTCAAATGAAACCATGTTGTGTGTTGTTTGCTTTCATCCGTTTTTGTTTCGATATAAGTCACACTATTGCCCTAGGCAACATGTATGTGACTATATCACCTATGTTATCTTAATGAATGTGTGTGGTCTTTATGATGCCTGTTTGATTACACCTGCACTATACCACCCCCTTTAGGCATTCCCCTCCTCTATGCTACTTTTCCCTCTCATCTCTCAACACCTAAAGGGCAACAAGACAAGATGCACCAAGGATTCCACCTTGGCCAACTAACACTGAAGACTTTTGCTACAGCCTCCTCGACCAAGTGCAACCCTATAGAGTTATGTTTATCCCTCAAAACTGGAAAGCCATCCCTAGACCCCTCGAGACTTCACTCGAATCCTTAACCATGTGCTTAACCCACATAATTGCAAGAGAACCCGTTAAGCCTCCGTAACCTTGCACAACACTAGGTTCATTATGGAACTAGTGGACATAGTGAGCGAACACATTATCTTCTTAAGATAGCACCAAACTGGTGATGCCATAGGGAAGACCAATTTGAGGATATAGGGATAGAGGACGAATGACTTGGTGAGTTTATATCAGTGACCTTGCGGAATTATCTGAGACTTTTGTGGATTATGAGGCTTCCATGTTGGTAGATGAAGTTGGTGGGGTCATGATAATAGAGTAGCGTGACATTAATTACCCCCGGAGTAAATTAGATTTTTGTAGAAAAATGATGATCGTAAGATGAACTCTTGGAAGAATAAACATTTCGCTTAGCCAGGGAATATTGATCGGAGATAGCTGATATTACGATAATGACTTGGGGGAAACATGTAGAAATTCTCGTTGGACATGAGATTTGGATTTAAATAGGTGATCCTAGTGGAGTATAAATGTTGAGTAAGTCTACATGGTTCAGAGTAAATTGGATTTGGACTCATGATCTCAATAATGATACCATGTTTCTTGGTCGACTATAAACTAGGAGATTGGATTATTTTTTGGGGTTGATTTAGGGAATATATATAAGCTTGAGGTTGGCAATTACTTGACCCCGATAATGGAATTGGTGGACTAACTATAGTAAGGATAGCCTTTCAAGCATTCGAGGATTATAGGAACTTTAGGAGATCATGTGGAATACCATAAACATTGGATTTGTAGAATTAATGGATTTTGTAATGATTGATGGAAGTTAATGGGCTGTTGGAGTGGATTCATAGGAAGGAAACCGGATCTATAAGTGGCTTATGACGTGCTTCCTTAGGATAGAGATGTTCTATCTTGGACCTTGCAAGAATAGGCTGAGCACTTGGATTGTGATGTTTAATTCAAGCTTAGCATCTTGTACGTTCTACCCATGGATTTTTGCATACATATGAGTTCGGGGATAGTTGACATGTATGTTTTTGTTAGACCTCCTCTTTGGAGTCATGAGGATATGAATAGCATGAGTGATGATTGGAGTCATGATGAAGTTCTCCTGTATTCTTTTCTGTGTTTTTGCATTTGTCTCATGCATATTTGTTTCCCCTGTCAAAAAAAACTTCGTCTAGATTTCTTTCTATCTGTTTGTTCTGCATTTTCTGCATTCCAATTCATTGCACATCTTTCAGTAAATTCCTTGCAAATCTTTGTGGGATCTTACTAGTCTAGTGAGCTAAGGTGACAAGTGTTTTCTCTGTGATGAACTCGGTTCCACCGATTTATTATTTTCGGCCCAACCGAATCCTTTCGGTCCAACCGAAGCAACTCATTCGGTGCCACCGATTTCATAACAGGAAAAACAGTTTGCCACATAATTATGTGTTTCTTCTGATCCAGATCCACTCAATGAATCTCATTGCTTTGTTCTGTGTCTGAAGGACCAAACCCATTCGACAGATTCCAGAAGACCCTTCTTGGAAATGATGTCAAAGGGGGAGAGAGAGAACATCAAAGCTTATCATTTGGAGAGAGAGAGAGCATCAAAGCTTATCACCTTCCCTCTTAAGGGGGAGAGAGAGACCTTCTAGGGGGAGAGACCCTCAAAAGAAGAGAGAGATCTCCAGGGGGAGAGGATACTTAAGTAAAAAGTATTTCTCAAGGATCCCAGATGCTTGGTGTTCAAGAGGAGAGATGTCCACATGTCTTCTTGAGGGGAGAGACATGTTCATTTGATCTTTTGTGCTTATTTGCGTTAGCATGCATCAGCTCTGATCATCATTCATATCTTTCAGCTCTGATTTTCTGTTCCCTATCTTCTCCTAGTATCCCATGTTATATTCAGGGGGAGCAAGACATCTAAGGTAAAGAGATCATTTAAATTCATTGCATATCTTTACTCCTGGGGACATGTCTAATTCAATGTGGTACTTAGTACTCACTCTCTACATGTCATCCCAGTTTTGGTATTCTTGTCGTTTCTTTTGTTTGCCTTGGTTAGTAGATGTATCTGTGTTATCTAACCTTGTTTACACAGGTTCATTTCATGCTAAGACAACTCAAGACTACAAGGTAAGTATATGCATCACAATCATGTGTATGAGGAATTCTTGCTGATGTACATATTGTTTGCAAGAAGAACTCATGAGCATGAAGGTATTTTCTTCAACATTCTTTTCTCTAATGCATATGGCCAAGATACATGTAACACACTGCCTGCTCTATCATGTTTATGCTCTCACATGCTGCTATATTCCATATTCACTTGATTGCATACATGAAGGGGGAGCCTATGTTTGTTACATGTCTTTCCAAAGCTTTACTTGCTACTCTTTATATCTTTATCTAAAGCTTTGATGTATGTTGCCATCAATTACCAAAAAGGGGGAGATTGAAAGCACAGGTGCTCCCTATGTGGTTTTGGTAATTAATGTCAACATATGTCTTGTTGGACTAAAACTTTTATCTAGTATATTTCAGATAAGTTCAACAATGGAGTGGCATGAACTAAAGGATGTGGGAACTCTTTCAAGATGCTAAGGACAAAGGATTGGCTCAAGCTTCAAGCTCAAGACTCTTCATTTTACGTTTTAGTGGTCCAAGATCACATTGAGTCTATAGGAAAAGCCAATACTGTCAAGGAGGGTTGAGGTGTTGCTTAATGAGCTCTTGCTTCATGTGCTTAGTGATATGCTCCAAAACCCTCAACTACTTTCCCACTTCCACAAATGACCTAAACCCAAAGCCAAAATCGGTCACACCGAAACTTCCTACTCGGCACCATCGATTCCATAAGTCATAGCCACTGCCACAAACCCTAAGCAAATCGGTCTTACCGATAGGGATCTCGGTTTCACCGAGATGGGATTGTAATCTCTCTGTGTATGTCCATTATCAAATTGGTCTCACCGAGTTTGAGAAATCGGTACTACCGAGAATACAATGCAAACTCTCTGGAAAACTAATTACCAAAATCGGTCTAACCGAGTTTGTGTAATCAGTCCCACCGAGTTTGCCTGACCAACTCTCGAGAAGGCTTATTACCAAATCGGTCTCACCGAGTTTGTGTAATCTGTCCTACCAAGATTACGTTATGCCCTTACCCTAACCAAGTCGGTCTCACCGAGTGGCATTTTGGTCCCACCGAAAACCCTAACGGTCACATTATTTGCTGAATCGGTCTGACCGAGTTTAACGATTCGGTCCCACCGAGTTGGTAAATTGTGTGTAAGGGTTAGATTTTGTGTGGAGGCTATATATACCCCTCCACCTCCTCTTCATTCGTGGAGAGAGCCATCAGAACGAACCTACACTTCCAACTTACCATTTCTGAGAGAGAACCACCTACTCATGTGTTGAGGCCAAGATATTCCCTTCCTACCATATGAATCTTGATCTCTAGCCTTCCCCAAGTTGCTTTCCACTCAAATCTTCTTTCCACCAGATCCAAAACCTATGAGAGAGAGTTGAGTGTTGGGGAGACTATCATTTGAAGCACAAGAGCAAGGAGTTCATCATCAACGCACCATTTGTTACTTCTTGGAGAGTGGTGTCTCCTAGATTGGCTAGGTGTCACTTGGGAGCCTCCGACAAGATTGTGGAGTTGAACCAAGGAGTTTGTAAGGGCAAGGAGATCGCCTACTTCGTGAAGATCTACCGCTAGTGAGGCAAGTCCTTCGTGGGCAACGACCATGGTGGGATAGACAAGGTTGCTTCTTCGTGGACCCTTCATGGGTGGAGCCCTCCGTGGAGTCGCGCAGCCATTACCCTTCGTGGGTTGAAGTCTCCATCAACGTGGATATACGGTAGCACCACCTATCGGAACCATGCCAAAAACATCCGTGTCTCCAATTGTGTTTGAATCCTCCAAACCCTTCCCTTTACTTTCTTGCAAGTTGCATGCTTTACTTTCCGCTGCTCATAAACTCTTTGCATGCTTGCTTTATATGTATTGTGAATGTTGAAATTGTGCCTAAACTCCACTTAAACTTAAAGAAACTTAAAAACTGCAACTTTGGTACTTAGTGTCTAATCACCCCCCCCCCCTCTAGACACCTCTTCTCAAGGTCCTACAAGTGGTATCAGAGCATTGGTCTCCATTGCTTTGGTTTAATCACCATTGGAGGAAGATGGATGAGTCTACTATTGGGAGTATTAGACATAGAGTGCCTATTCTTGATGGGGAGTATTTTCATGAGTGGAAAAATGAGATGCTTGTTATTTTCAATCAATATCATTTTAACAAGTACATTGCTGGCCCTTGTGTACCTTATGTTGATCCTATGCATCCTACCCATGATGAGTCAATTGACATGATTAGGAATCTTAGAACTGCCGATCTTATCATTAGAGGATTGCCTAGAAACTTGCTTGGATGTTTGCCTACTTTTAAGTGTGCCTACACCATATGGAAATTTCTTGAGGAATGATTTCTAGATTATTCATTGAAAAATCTTGATGAAATTCTCCATAAGTCTATTGCCTTGAGTAAGATGAATACTGGTGATCCTATGTTTGGTGATCATCTATTTGAGCTTACAAACCTTATGCGTGCCAAAGGAAATGTTGGTATTATTAGTGATATTATTCCCGAAGCTATAAAAATTCATAAGCAAGATTATCAAACTCATTCTAATGAATCACCCTCTCTAGGACTTGATCCACCACATGACGATGTTGAACATGGATACTATGATGAGGATGATGAGAGTGAATTTGATCTTGATGATGCAATGAGACATTTTGGTCTTATGGCAAATCTTCGGGGATATATGTCAGGGTGAAAGGAATGGGTTCTTGATAGTGGATGTACCGATCACATGACCGGAGATAAAGACATGTTCCGTGAGCTTGCTGATAATGATAGTCCTCGAAAGTATGTCACTTTCGGTGACAACTCAAAGGGAAGGTGGTTGGCCTCGGTAAGGTGGCCATATCACATGATAGCTCCATACAAATTGTCATGCTCGTTGAATCTCTTGGTTACAACTTACTTTCAGTATCTAGACTTGCTGATTTCGGTTTCAATGTTCTATTTACTGAGGTAGATTGCCAAGTGTTTTGTCGAGATAATCATAAAATGGTCTTTACCGGTGTGCGTAGAGGTGATCTATACATTGTTGATTTCTCTAAAAAGGCTCAACCTAAAACTTGCTTCATTGCTAAATCCTCAAAAGGTTGGGTATGGCATAGACGACTTGGTCATGTTGGTATGCGAAACCTTGACAAGCTTATTAAAGGAAATCATATCCTTGGAGTTAATGATGTCATATTTGATAAGGATAGACTTTGTGGTGCTTGTCAGGCAGGTAAACAGGTTGGAGGAAGGCATCCTGTGAAGAACATCATGACCACAAGGAGGCCACTCAAGCTACTTCACATGGATCTTTTTGGTCCCAGCTCCTACAAGAGTCTCGGTGGAAATTATTTTGGTTTAGTTATAGTTGATGATTTTTATAGATTTACGTGGGTGTTCTTTCTCGATGATAAATCGCAGGTCCATTTGATCTTCAAAAACTTCGCTAGGAAGGCCCAAAATCAATTTGAAGTGAAGATCAAGAAGGTTCGCAGCGACAACGGAACGGAGTTCAACAACGCAAATGTGGACACCTTTCTTGACGAAGAAGGGATTTCACACGAGTTCTCGGCTATGTACACACCTCAACAAAACGGAGTTGTTGAGAGGAAGAACCAGACGCTCATTGAAATGGCGAGAACGATGCTTGATGAGTACAAGACGCCAAAGCACTTTTGGGCAGAAGCGGTTGAGACAGCTTGTCATGCAACAAATCACTTGTATCTTCACAAGCTACTCGGCAAAACGGCATACTATCTCCTCACCGGTAACAAACCCCAAGTTGGATACTTTCGAGTATTCGGCTCAAAGTGATACATTCTTGATAAGCATCGTCGCTCTAAATTTGCTCCTAAATCTCATGAAGGTTTCCTACTAGGTTATGGCTCAAACTCTCACACTTACCGTGTCTACAACAATTTCACCCGAAAGGTTGAAGAGACGGTAGATGTGAAGTTTGATGAATCTAACGGCTCGCAAGTAGAGCAATTGCCAATTGATGTAGGAGACGAAGATCCTTCGGAAGCAATTCAAGACTTGGCTATTGGCAAAGTTCGTCCAACGGAGGTGAAGGAGAGTACCTCGTCCGTCCAAGTGGAAGCTTCTACTTCACGACAAGGTGAACCAAGAGTTGATACGGAAGCATCCACAAGCGGGACACACCAAGATGAAGAAAATGAGGAAGTGCATCAAGATGAATGTCAACAACCTCCTTCTCCACCACGACAATAGAACGACAATGCCAACAATGAAGAAAGCCAAGAAGAAGAAGAACAAGATGAAGAAGATGTTCAACGAAGACCCAAGCAAAAGCTATCACGAGTTCGAGCAAGAGTTGCTAAAGATCATCCCATCGAGCAAATCTACAATGACATTCAAACCGGGAGAATCACTCGCTCTAAAACTCGTTTTGCTAACTTTTGTGAAAACTATTCTTTCATGTCTAGCATTGAACCTATGAAGGTTGAAGAAGCATTGGAAGATCCGGATTGGATAAATGCTATCCATGAAGAGCTACACAATTTTGAGAGGAATCAAGTTTGGACATTGGTTGAGAAGCCCGACAACAACTACAACGTCATCGGTACCAAATGGGTGTTTCGCAACAAGCAAGATGAAGATGGACAAGTAGTTCGCAAGGGTACACACAATTCGAAGGTATGGACTATGGTGAGACTTACGCCCCCGTTGCTAGACTTGAGTCCATTCGCATCTTACTTGCCTATGCTAATCACCATGATATTACCTTGTACCAAATGGACATAGAAAGTGCTTTTCTAAATGGTGAAATAGAGGAGGAAGTTTATGTTAAGCAACCTCCCGGCTTTGTCAATCCTAAGAAACCCAATCATGTTTACAAACTTCACAAAGCTCTTTATGGTCTTAAACAAGCTCCTAGAGCTTGGTATAAATGCTTGACCAAGTTTCTTATTAAAAAGGCTTTGAAATTGGGAAAATTGATTCTACTCTTTTTACTAAAAGGGTTAATGGAGAACTACTTGTGTGCCAAATTTATGTTGATGATATCATATTTGGTTCAACTAACCCTCATTTTAGTGAAAAGTTTGGGAAGCTAATGTCGTAGAAGTTTGAGATGTCTATGATGAGTGAACTCAAATTCTTCCTTGGGTTGCAAATCAAGCAAACTAAGGAAGGTACCTTTGTTTCTCAAACAAAGTACACCAAGGACTTATTCAAGAAGTTCAATATGCAAGTATGCAAAGGTATGTCTACACCCATGCCTACTAGTGGACATAATGACTTAACCAAAGACGGTGAACCGGTTGATCAAAAGGTTTATCGCTCTATGATTGGTTCATTGTTATATCTATGTGCCTCACATCCTGATATCATGCTAAGTGTGTGCATGTGTGTACGGTATCAAGCTGCTCCTAAGGAATGTCATCTTAAGGCTGTGAAAAGGATAGTGAGATACTTAATCCATACACCAAACTTTGTCATTTGGTATCCTAAGAGGGCCTCTTTCGATCTTGTTGGCTATTCCGACTTGGAATATGCCGGAGACAAGGTTGATAGAAAGTACACTTAGGGAACTTGTCAATTTCTTGGTAGATCTCTTGTGTCTTGGTCCTCCAAGAAACAAAACTCGGTATCCTTATCCACTGCCGAAGCTGAATATATTGCCGCTGGTACATGTTGTGCTCAATTACTTTGGATGACCCAAACTCCTAAAGATTATGGGATATATGTGAGACATGTTCCATTGCTTTGTGACAATGAAAGTGCTATTAAAATTGGTCATAATCCTGTGCAACATTCTCGAACTAAGCACATTGAAGTTCGTCATCATTTCATTCGAGATCATGTTGCTAAGGGTGACATTGATCTTAAGCATGTTCGCACCGAAAAGCAATTAGAGGATATATTTACTAAACCTCTTGATGAGAAAGTGTTTTGCAGGTTAAGAGGAGAATTGAACATCATTGATGCTTCAAACGTGGAGTAGAGACTCCATTGGATACATGCAATACATGAGCTTGTGACTAATCCTTGATATTTCTCTCATGATGAAAATCTTATGTCTCGGATATATTTGTATCTTGCAAGTTATCTAACCCATGTAGGTACTTGGTGGAATCAAATTCCATGAGATTGTAATCTACTCATATCTTGAGCAATCTCTATATCACCAAGTCTCTACACTATGGTGGTTGAAGACAAGGAAGCACAGAACCACTCAATTATATCCTTTGACAAAATTCTATGTTGAGCTTCATGATTGTCATTTTTGGATACACAAATGCTCACCTTGCAAGAACTAACCCATGTAGGTAAATGGACTAAATTTCCAAGTGGTGCTCCAAATTCTTGATGAGCTACATCAACCTTGAGCAACCCACACAAGTTCAACTACATTGACTACACCACCAACCAAGGTATGTTATTCCATCTTAGAGAAGCTTTACTCCAAGTCATGAGCTAAAGCAACTCGACAAGATGTGAATACATTAAGATGCTTAAACGAAAAATGGCAACCCCATTTTGAGCTTAAACGATGAGTATGACCTATGATCAAGTGATCTCACTTGACTCCTAAGTCAATATACTTTAACATAGGTAACTTCGTCGCCGACCATCTCTAGATGAAGTTCTCCTGTATTCTTTTCTGTGTTTTTGCATTTGTCTCATGCATATTTGTTTCCCCTTTCAAAAAAAACTTCATCTAGATTTCTTTCTTTCTGTTTGTTTTGCATTTTCTGCATTCCAATTCATTGCATATCTTTCAGTAAATTCCTTGCAAATCTTTGTGAGATCTTACTAGTCTAGTGAGCTGAGGTGACAAGTGTTTTCTCTATGATGAACTCGGTTTCATCGATTTGTTATTTTCGGCCGAACCGAATCCTTTTGGTCCAACCGAAGCAACTCATTCGGTGCCACCGATTTCATAACAGGAAAAACAGTTTGCCACATAATTATGTGTTTCTTCTGATCCAGCTCCACTCAATGAATCTTGTCCTCTACAAACATCACATTTTTATCATTGCTTTGTTCTGTGTCTCAAGAACCAAAACCATTTGACAGATTCTAGAAGACCCTTCTTGGAAATTGATGTCAAAGGGGGAGAGAGAGAACATCAAAGCTTATCATTTGGAGAGAGAGAGAGAGCATCAAAGCTTATCACCTTCCCTCTTAAGGGGGAGAGAGAGACCTTCTAGGGGGAGAGACCCTCAAAAGAAGAGAGAGATCTCCAGGGGGAGAGGATACTTAAGTAAAAAGTATTTCTCAAGGATCCCAGATGCTTGGTGTTCAAGAGGAGAGATGTCCACATGTCTTCTTGAGGGGAGAGACATGTTCAGTTGATCTTTTGTGCTTATTTGCGTTAGCATGCATCAGCTCTGATCATCATTCATATCTTTCAGCTCTGATTTTCTATTCCCAATCTTCTCCCAGTATCCCATGTTAGATTCAGGGGGAGCAAGACATCTAAGGGAAAGCGATCATTTAAATTCATTGCATATCTTTACTCTTGAGGACATGTCTAATACAATGTGGTACTTAGTACTCACTCTCTACATGTCATCCCAGTCTTGGTATTCTTGTGGTTTCTTTTGTTTGCCTTGGTTAGTAGTCTGTGTTACCTAACCTTGTTTACACAGGTTCATTTCATACTAAGACAACTCAAGACTACAAGGTAAGTATATGCATAACAATCATGTGTATGAGGAATTCTTGTTGATGTACATATTGTTTGCAAGAAGAACTCATGAGCATGAAGGTATTTTCTTCAACATTCTTTGCTCTAATGCATATGGCCAAGATACATGTAACACATTGCCTGCTCTATCATGTTTATGCTCTCACATGCTTCTATATTCCATATTCACATGATTGCGTACATGAAGGGGGAGCATATGTTTGTTACATGTCTTTCCAAAGCTTTACTTGCTACTCTTTATATCTTTATCTAAAGCTTTGATGTATGTTGCCATCAATTACCAAAAAGGGGGAGATTGAAAGCACACGTGCTCCCTAGGTGGTTTTGGTAATTAATGTCAACATATCTCTTGTTGGACTAACACTTTTATCTAGTATATTTCAGATAAGTTCAACAATGGAGTGGCATGGACTAAAGGATGTGGGAACTCTTTCAAAATGCTAAGGACAAAGGATTGGCTCAAGCTTCAAGCTCAAGACTCTTCATTTTACATTTTAGTGGTCCAAGATCACATTGAGTCTATAGGAAAAGCCAATACTATCAAGGAGGGATGAGGTGTTGCTTAATGAGCCTCTTGCTTCATGTGCTTAGTGATATGCTCCAAAACCCTCAACTACTTTCCCACTTCCACAAATGACCTAAACCCAAAGCCAAAATCGGTCACACCGAAACTTCCTATCCGGCGCCACCGATTCCATAAGTCATAGCCACTACCACAAACCCTAAGCAAATTGGTCTTACCGATAGGGATATCGGTTTCACCGAGATGGGACTGTAATCTCTCTGTGTATGTCCATTATCAAATCGGTCTCACCGAGTTTGAGAAATTGGTACTACCGAGATTACAATGCAAACTCTCTGGAAAACTTATTACTAAAATCGGTCTCACCGAGTTTGTGTAATCAGTCCCACCGAGTTTGCCTGACCAACTCTCTGGAAAGCTTATTACCAAATCGGTCTCACCGAGTTTGTGTAATCAGTCCTACCGAGATTACGTTATGCCCTAACCCTAACCAAGTCGGTCTCACCGAGTGGCATTTCGGTCCCACCGAAAACCCTAACGGTCACATTATTTGTTGAATCGGTCTGACCGAGTTTAACGATTCGGTCCCAATGTTGGTAAATTGTGTGTAAGCGTTAGATTTTGTGTGGAGACTATATATACCCCTCCACCTCCTCTTCATTCGTGGAGAGAGCCATCAGAACGAACCTACACTTCCAACTTACCATTTCTGAGAGAGAACCACCTACTCATGTGTTGAGGCCAAGATATTCCCTTCCTACCATATGAATCTTGATCTCTAGCCTTCCCCAAGTTGCTTTCCACTCAAATCTTCTTTCCACTAGATCCAAAACCTATGAGAGAGAGTTGAGTGTTGGGGAGACTATCATTTGAAGCACAAGAGCAAGGAGTTCATCATCAACGCACCATTTGTTACTTCTTGGAGAGTGGTGTCTCCTAGATTGGCTAGGTGTCACTTGGGAGCCTCCGACAAGATTGTGGAGTTGAACCAAGGAGTTTGTATGGTCAAGGAGATCGCCTACTTCGTGAAGATCTACCGCTAGTGAGGCAAGTCCTTCGTGGGCGACGGCCATGGTGGGATAGACAAGGTTGCTTCTTCGTGGACCCTTCGTGGGTGGAGCCCTCCATTGACATGCACAGCCATTACCCTTCGTGGGTTGAAGTCTCCATCAACGTGGATGTACGATAGCACCACCTACCGGAACCACGCCAAAAACATCCGTGTCTCCAATTGCGTTTGAATCCTCCAAACCCTTCCCTTTACTTTCTTGCAAGTTTCATGCTTTACTTTCCGCTGCTCATACACTCTTTGCATGCTTGCTTGATATGTATTGTGAATGTTGAAATTGTGCCTAAACTCCACTTAAACTTAAAGAAACTTAAAAATTGTAACTTTGGTACTTAGTGTCTAATCACCCCCCCCCCCCTCTAGACACCTCTTCTCAAGGTCCTACAGTATCTGCAAGCATCTTCTCTCAAATGAACCAAGCATTTCCATGTCAAAGGGAAGCTCACACCAAGATTTATCGCCCCCCTCCAGGATCACTGCAAGACGAAGAGAAGACCGTTACCAATTGGAGTTTCCACCTGAGTGCACAACATTTTCCCATGCGACACAACTTCGGTAATGTTTCCAACTTCCTAACTAGCCCAACCTCTACAAGGACATCGACCACCAAGCCATCGACCCCTAGCCCATCCTGACTTACACAAGAGACCCCTTAGCAATCTGGATCAAGCAGAACGTCATGCATGAAGCCACATCATCAAGTACTTCAAGGGTCAATGGAGCACCACTCGGAAGCAGAAGCAGTATGAGGATGTGAAGACTACCTCGGGTCCATGTTTCTGTATTCCTTTCCACGCTTAGTTTAGGAATCTTGGGGACGAGATTCTTGTAAGGGGGTAGGTTTGTCACACCATGATTTTCATGCCACAACACTGAAGCTAATAAATCATGATAAAATGTGGTTTTACAAAAAACTTTTGAGTGTTTTGGTCTTTGCTTGATTTTATTTTTGTGTGTTGGTTGCAAGTGCTCTAAAAATCAAATAAACCCTCCAACTCTTATACTCCTTCTCCTTGATCCAAAACTTTGCCCAATGATCATGTCATGTGTATAGGATAGAATAGTATTTTCTTACAAAAATGTTTTGGCCAAAAGTATTTTCTAAATTAGTTTTTTCCAAGACTTGAACTACAAGTACTTAATTAAGGGTGTGAAAAATCTTTCAAAAATTATATTTGACTCCTGTTAGATATAAGACTCCCAAAAACCACAAAAATGTTATTTTCAAAGTTATTTTACTATTTTATTCAAAGGCTTTTCTTAAGGCCAGAAATGGTCTTTAAATGGTTAAAATTATTTTAATGTTTCAAAAATATTTGAGAAACTTTAGTGAGACTAAGTGGACATATATTGTCCATATATAAGAGTTTAAACACATGGTCATGTTCAAAATATTGGTCAAATCCATCAAAAATACCTTCTGGATATTTCAAGCTTTTGAAATATTTACAACGGAAATTTTCTATATAAATTCCAAGAAAATTCTAGCATGTCAAAAATGCCCTATTAGGAGACTTGACATGTCTCATGTCTTGGAGAGCAAGTTAACATCACCAAAACCCCTCAAAACTATTCTTGTCCATTTTGAAGTTTGAGCAACTTTACATTACCAAACATGTCAAATGCTCTCAAACATGGTCCACGTTCACAAATGGTCTAATTATGCATCTAGACCAAATGGCACAAGTTGGAGAGAAATATATCTTGATCAAAGTGCCCCCAAACCCTCTCTGCCAGATCAAAATTTGAACAACTCTACATTGCCAACTTTCTCATTTTGATCTCAAATTTTGTGGACATGCTCAAATTCCCAAATAATGCGGTACACCAAGTGGTGCATCAAGGACAAAATATTTGCATGTCTAAATCTTGTAAAACTCATTCCTGTTGATTTCTAGGGTTTACAAAAGTTGCATTGGCAACTTTATCCAAATGAGCTCAAATTTACCACAGTGCCAAATGGTCAGGCACAACACCCCCAACAAGTGGCACAAGGAGGACATAAGTGCAAGTGGCTCAAACTTGCATCAAACACCTTCTGCCATGTTTCCAAAATAATCATTTTGAGCTCTTCCACTATCCTATAAGTTCAAATTTTTACCACACCTCCTCCTATACCCTTTCTACCTCAAGTAACAATGGCAACATTACAGCTTCATTATTGGGGGGAGGGGATGAAAACCTCTCTCTCCCTCTCTGGACATCCCCTTTTCTCTCTCTCCCTCAACCTCCCTCCTCTCCTACTGGCTATCCAAGGCATCCAATGCCCCTCCCCACTCCTTTAAATCCACCTAGAGCCCCCAGACACTAGAAGCCAAGCCCAGAGCGCTAGAAAAATGACCATTCCGGCCAAAGACGCGCTCTGGAGCGCGCTATAGTGCACCAGGGTACTATAGCGGCCCCTTGCCTGATGCCCTCGACCACCTTGGCTCTCCCCCGCATGTTAGCATGACCACCTTGACGTCCACAGCACGCAAACTGGTCGGCCCCTCCTCCTTCTCTCTCCGGCGACCTCCATCCGCGCGTGCCGAGCACCGCCCACGCCCACCACTCCCTGGCTGTGCTGCTGGCCTGCCTCTGACCTCGCCCCGCTCCCCCTTCCTCTCCTCCTCGACCTGGATGACCCCCATGAGCACCATAGACATGATCCAGAGCGCCGATTTAGCCTCTGGCGTTACCTAAGCCACGGTCGTGGTCGCCGTCCACGGTGCTCCTTGACCTCACCATTTAAGGCCGCCCCAAGTCCTTCTCTCCACCCCATTTGCTCCCTTTATCTTCTAGAGCCCCTCTGGACCAACCCACACCTCTCCTCGTGCCCTCCAACCACCTCCATGGCCGGATCCTTGTCGTCGGCCTCTGCCTAAATTCGCGCCCACCACTCCTCCTCCTCCCCTCTGGACCGCACTAGAGCAACTCCAACATCACCGCAGGCCCCTCATGCACTTCTCCCACTCCTCCCCACGGCCATGTCTTACACCCTGGACTTGTCGGCGCCGCCCTCCGCCTCGGTCAGGACCCCGCCCTCCTTTGCCTGCCCATGTGGGCACGGCGCACACCGCCAGATGCGGCTCTCCTTCTTGGGAACGTCGGTGGCCAGATCACTGGAGACGGTGACCTGTGGCACTGTCCAGTCGCCGTCGATGTCGCCCCCTGCCTCTGCTCTGTATGAGGAGGAGGTGGGGGATGAACCCACCAATCGGGCCCCACCGGCCAGCCAGCCAGGCTGAGCCACTAACGGGAGGGCCCACCTCATTTAAGTGTAAACGAGCTCTGCCCGTCGTCGCCTTCACTCAGGGAAGGCGTATTCATGCGAATACGCCTCCTGCGTCAACAGCCCGTGCACGGCCGTGCAGCTGGGCCGGCCCACTGCTAAAGTGCGCCGGTGCGCTGGATAAGGATAAAGCCCTTCCCTTTTTTTCTTTTCTTTTTCCAAATAGCTGGTAAAATCACTAGAGAATTCAAATAGTGTCCAAATTTGATGAATCAAATTTCTACTGACTCCATAAATCAAGGTCTATTTAGTCATAGTGGACATTGTTGTCGTTCTTGGTTTTCACTGGATCCTTTAAAAAGGTCATTTATCCACATAAGTCCACTTCAAAAATCCATATTATATTCATTTCAACTCCAATCCAGTGAAACCAATTTCTAAATGTTTCTAAAATCATGCCTGGTTTAATGGGTACTTTTATTCATTTTTATAAAAAGGCATTCTATAGACAACTTGCAGATCAATTAAATCCCTTGTTTCCATCATATTGAAATGTTCAAAAATCCTCACTAATCCAATAACAATAAAATCACTTTGGTAATTTTTCATATGACCAAAGGTATCCTAGAAAAGTCCAACTCACATTTTTAGAGCACTTTTATTTTTGTCTTTTTGAGTTCTTATTGTGGTTGTTTCCAACATTAATTGATGAAGTTGACGATGGAGTTGGATCAGAATAGTTTGAAGACCCCGAGGACTTTGTTGAGCCACGCAAGCAGCCCTTTGACCATGCCTATGAAACTCTTTTTATGCATGTCATATGGCACTTTATTATTGATGCATCGGAATAATGATGACATGGTAACCACTTAGTGGGTTGCCTCTGTTACTTCCTTATTGATACTTGAGGCAAGTATGTTTTCAAAGGCTTTTCAGAAACCCCATCGGGTGCCACTAATGCCCGAGGGAGATGATGAGCTAGGTAACCACTTGATAAAGAAGTGGTGTACCGAAGCAAGTTGTGTGAGTATGATTTCGAAAACGGATTGGTTTAAGTTGCGACCGTAATTCCAACCTTACATGCGCAACCACTCTACCCTTTATATGGGAAAGGGCATTATTGATTACCTAGTCCATGCTATCATGGAGGATGCATTACTAGTGACGGGAGTGGCATGGTCACTCTCGGCACGAGGTCGTACCAGGTAGGGCGGCCATGACGGTTCTCACAGGGCACTGGACACACCGTTGGTACCCCCGTGCTTGTGCTATTTGTTGAATATGGGAGCGTGGATCCACCGAATTAAACATGTGAGCACGATTGTGGCATGGGGGGTTGATATCAATCGATTGGACTCCATGTTGGTGGCATCTAGGGAAAGGTAGTGATCGGATGATTACCCCGGGTACTTGAGTTACCGTGGGTCGTGGATGACAGGAAGGCTTCCCGGATCTTGTGGGTAAAGTGTGCAACCTATGTAGAGTGTCAAACTATTCGAATAGTCGTGTACACGGTCAAGGAAAGTTGGGTAACCGCTCTTGGGCTAGGTCCACACGTTTACAAATGCTGGTGAGTGTGTATGAATAAGTGGTATGAACTACCTGGGTCACGTCAAAAAACTTGACATGATGATTAAGTTGGATTGTTTCCAACTCTATTTATGTTGATATCTGTAACCTATTCTCATGGTTACTTGGATTCTCATGATACATGTCTTACAAGTTGTTGAGCATGTCATAGCACCCAAAACTAGCTTATTGCAAAAATTTACCTATATCATGCATTGTTGTACCTTGAGCCAAAACATGGGTTGCCTGCGAGTATATTAAAAGTACTCATTGGCTTTCCACTGGTTATTTAATTTGCTAGGCATGGCAGTGCAGGAGTTCGAAGAAGAGTTCTTTGGTGACGAACATGCGAACTAGGATGCTTCCCCAGTCAGAATGCCTATAGGGTTAAGGCAGATGGCATGGGTTCTACTTATCTACCAAGATTTCGGCTGCTTGTGTTTTATCAGTTGTTCAACCCTTAAGGCTTTATCTATGTAAGACTTGACCATAATGACCATAATTTGTGTAAGACAGTATGTATGGATGTAAGACTCTTGTTATTCAGCTTCTGTGTGTTCAGTGAGCATTGATCTCTGGGATCACTATATACGTGCATTCGGTGATCATGACTTATGAGTCGGGGTCCCCACACTGTCGCTCTGTACTTCAATGTTCTATTGTGAAGTAGAGCGTTTCTTGAAGCGTTTTTTGGAAAGACGTGTTTCTTGAAAGAATTCACCATCATATGTGTCTGGGTTAATGTGAGGTTAATAATCCTCTTCATTGGGTGGAGGTGGTCTAACACATGGCGGCACTTCATAAATGACATGCCAACCATTCAGATTTGGATCAGTTTGGCAGGCCCACGGTAGATAGAAAACTTGGGTCGCCTGTTGAGCTGTAATATAGACATCGGGAACATCTAAATGGGTGCTTTGTTTGATTTTGACTAGCCCTATATGTTCATGAGTCCTTCTAGTCTCCTTTGGTTGGAACCAGTAACATTTGAAGAATACGACGTTCGGTGCATTTTGACCATAGAATAGAAGTTCATAAATTGCTTCAACTCTCCCATAATACTCGATACCTCCATCGCCAATAGCAGAGACACAACAATTCGTAGACTTTAGGTCGGCCATAGATAGCTCTTTGCTGTACGTACGAAAGTGATACCCGTTGATGTCGTATTTGTCAAATGAATGGACCTTAAGTCAAAATCATTAGCAACTTGTCTCAATTCGTCATCCATAGACTCTGAATTAGCCCACATGTTTAATACGAAAGGATTGTTGCATTAGACGCAAATTAGACGAAGGAATGAGACTGGTCTAATGGAAATTACCGTTTATTTGAACCAGGAGATGAAATCAGGAAAGCCGCCTCCTTGCTTTGTCAGAAGCTCATACTCTTCGATGGGTTCCTTTTGGATCACCGCCATCTGAGAATTTGGCGATGTATCGACTGTATCGAAAAATATCTGGGAATAAGAGCAGTTCAAAGGAATTAGAAGTTGAGAAACAATGTACCGCGAGAACTTATTCGATGTACGGCCGCACTTCTGTTAGATTGGTGAAGATATACAGCGAAATGGTTTGCCATTCTTCAACATCCCACAATATTTGTTTCGAAGCACCGTCTGGTGCGAGATTCGCTTTGAGTAGGCTGAGGTTGGACCCACCTATTCTATGGGCGCCAGCATTGTACCTAGGCTTTGGATTATGCAAATGACGATTTTAGGCTTCGTAGTGTGCTGTCACGAAGTTTTCCGCCTCTCTAGTAATGAATGCCTCAGCCATCGATGCTTCAATTCTATGTTTATTTTTACATTTTTCTCGGAGCGTCTTCTGCATCCTCTCAGTTGTGTAGCACCAACGATTTTGCAAGGGCCCCCCCAATCTTGCCTCGGTCGTGAGATGAAAAATAAAGTTTTGCATTGGATTAAAGAAACCCGGCGGAAGGATCTTCTCTAACTTGCAGATCAACTCCGACGCCAACTCTTCCATTTCTGCTAGCATGGCAGGTGATAGTTCTTTCGCACAAAGAACATGAAAGAAATAGCTCAGCTCGGCTAGTACTAGCCATTCATCCCGAGGGATGAAGCCACGCAACATCACCAACATTACCCGCTCAATCTATATGTGCCAAGCGTGACTCTTGAGACCAAATATTTTTAATTTTTCAAGACTCGCTCCCCTCTTTAGATTCGCTGCATAACCATCAAGGAACATCAACTGCAGTTTTACCCACAAGATAATTTCCCTCATAGCTGGCCTTCCAAGATTGAACCATGCCTTTGGCTTCGTCCAGTTCTGCTTTCCTTTTGGTTCTTGCATGTTTTGTAACGGTCAATGCCATAGCGCCTCCTGATCTACTCTAGCCTTAGTATTATCCTTCGACTTCCCCTCTATGCGGAACAATGTACCAAAAAGTGCTTCGGCGATATTCTTTTCAGTGTGCATCACGTCGATGTTGTGTGAGCAAAGGAGGTATTTGAAGTAAGGCAGAACGTACTTTGGCTGTAGCCAGTGTCGCTGCTGCTGCTCCCATTACCTGTCCAAAATGCAACAATGACCGTTAACAATCGATGTGAGACAAAGCCAAATGTAGAGGAATAAGAAGAGGCAGAACATACCGGCATCATCATCGGCAGCGTAGCGCATGCGACACATAGTCTTGTTGAACACCTTCACGATGAGCATGTTGGCGTCGTCGTCGTACCTAAAGAGAAGGAAGTACCCCAGCCGCAGGTCGTAGGCACGGTAGAACTTCTCCCACCCACGAGACAAGTACATGTGGCCCTTCTTGATCACCAAGTGCACATCCCATTGCCTGCGAAACCCGCTGCCGGCCTGTCGCAGCTTCACATTATTTGGCGGATCTTCACCCATCAGCATGTTCATAAAACTGTCAGGCAGCCTCTGCAGTTTGGTACAATGAGTGATGTAGCAAACAACAGATATCATAATGAGATGGGTGAAGGGGAGATCTCTCGTTTTATATACCTGTGTCATGGATGATACTGAAGTCTCAAGTATGATAGTGAAGAACTCGGAAGCATCCAACTCGTACTGCGGTGTCGCAGATCGGCGGTGGCTGCTTCCCGCCATCTCTGATAAGCAGTAGAAGAGACCAATTAGTACCCTTACAATAGATCATAAAACATGCATGATAACAGGCATTAGTCGCAAGTACCCCATATGTCCTATTTTTAGCAAAGTAATGCTAAAATTCACGGAAAATTTCAGCATTTCCTTTGCTGAAAATAGGACATATGGAGTACCCGAATTTGCCGGAACGGAAGTTAATCGACATTCCGGCAAACTCAAGGGCCTCTCGGGGTACCTACAACATCATCACAAGTACAGCAGCTGCAGCAATGAGTACAGGCATAACAGCAGCAAAACTATATATTTTTATGCAGTAAACAAACGAACACTAAGAGTAGAATGTTCTTGCAACAAACATTATTGTGTGACATCGAAAGGCATCACTCTGCTTAAAGGGAAGGATGACTTTGGCAAATGTATATGATTGCACCACTTGATCTGCACTTCTCTATATTATATGATGTACTGAAGAACTTGAGCAAAAAAAGATAAATAGGAACATATTTCTCACCTTGGAGGTGTTCTTCTGCTGCTGCCTTTATCGGACTTCACTTCCTTTACGTCCTCGGAAACCTGAAATATGCAGATGTTAGAAACGTTAATGAACCAACAGATGCCATAATGGAAGTAATAACAACATGACAGCAAACAACCAACAAACATGATGGGCTTAAGATTAATGAACCAACATCTACAAACAACATGACACTTGTTACTGTATCTAATGTTCCTACAACTACTGTATCTACAATAATAGCACATGATACTACTACTGTATCTACAACTACAACTACTACAACAACATAAAACTACTATGCATCATCTTCCTACTATAATTGCTACTCATCTTTAGAACCAAACACCAGCAAAAACAGAACCAAATTACTATAATTTCTACTTAATTTCACTTAATGTCGTATGGTTCACCAGCAAAAACACCAGCAAAAACTAGTAGTACTACTATACACACAATCTAATTAATTTCACTTAATGTTTCTCTGGTTGCTCTCAAGAAGCCTCTGGTTCTTCTCCATATTTTCAGTCACATATGGTGATTTCGTCGTGTCTTAGGCGAACCACGGGCAATATATACAGGCATATATAGGCACACCGCATACGGTTCAACCACTCGATGGTCTTAGACATGAATGTATTATTACCTATCATCTTGGGTGTTTTCTTCTATCTTGTTAAAATAAATCTCCTACCAGATAATAGTTTAAAGTATTTGGCTTCTCTGCTCTGTCGAAGGCAGAGTATAAATACCACACTTTCATCCACAATAGCCCATGTATCTAACCGATGTTCTTGTCATACTCCTTCCTACGAAGATGGATTGCAAAATACGTTGCCTTCCGGGATCAATCAAGTCAAATGCCTCGTTTACAGAGGACACACACTGAAATACGTTGGGCTTCCAAGTGACTTTGGCTCAAATAAATACGTTTGAAAAACAGAGTGACACAGCACAAAGAGAACTAGAGTATATATTCACCATATAAGAAAATAGCATCATCATCTTAGCTTCACAACAAACAAGTTGTAAAAATAGAAAGACTGAATGAAAATGCCTCGCGCGTACAGTTTTACCTGGTTGTTTACTGCTATTGCTGCGCTGCAGGGGCGGAGGAAGGGGCGCCGCCGGTGGAGAGGGTGAGGCCGAGGACAGCGTGGGGCTTGAGGGCCTGCGGCCTGGTGAGGCCGACGAGGTGGTCGTCCCCGACGCCGGCGAAGCTAGGGTTCCGGGAGACGGCGGGCGGCGTTGAGGGGACGGGGCGGTGGAGAGGGGGTAGGGGAGGTCGCAGGAGAAGAGAGGAGGAGGCGGGCGGGGGCGCAGCTTCGGGGTTGGAGGGGCCTGTACCAGAGGTGGGGCAGCGGAGGGTTCGGCCGGCTGGGCGCGCCCGCGGCGGCGTGCTGGCAGCGGTGGCGGCGGCTAGGAACCCTAGTTGTCGCGCGGGGGGAGGGGGACGAGGCGGGCCGCTGGGGGGGGGGCAGCGAGGAGGGCGCGGCGGAGAGGGACAGTGAAGGAGGTGGTGGTGGCGGAGGGTGGTGGTGCACGATGGCCGGGAAGGCGGGTGAGGCAGGGGAGGGATTAGAGTGTGGATTGGGGATTGGGGATTTTAGTGTGGGGGAGGCTTAGCAATGGCGCAGCACCCAGGGGTGCGCCATAAGTACATCCATAGCAATGGCGCACCACCGAAGGGTGCGCCATAAGTAATTTAATCTAGCCCGACATATATACCACCTAACCCTATCTACAACAGAACCCGCCCACTAGCCCGACTGGTCAGTACGCAGCACACACATCAGGAGGTCCTCGGTTCGATTCCCAGGCTCCCCAATATTTTTTTATGCATTTTAAATCCTGTTTGATATTTATTTGTGTTTAAATATGTTCAAACTTGTTTAAATCATAATAGTAATATTTTTTTAAAAAAACAGTAATAATTTTTTAGAAAATATGTCCAAATTTGTTAATTGAAAATATCATCGATGGCGGTGGTGGAGCGGGGGGGAGGTGCGCGGGGTGCCCGTTGGCGGCGGTGGAGCGAGGGAGGGTGCGGGGGGCCGGGTGCTCGTCGGCGGCGGTGGAGCGGGGGAGGGTTGCGGTGGGTCGTTGGCGGCGGTGGAGCTAGCGGGGGAGGGTGCGGGTGGGATCGAGATCGAGATAAAAAAGAACCCGCCCACTAGCCCGACTGGTCAGTACGCAGCACACACACCAGGAGGTCCTGGGTTCGATTCCCAGGCTCGCCAATATTTCTTATGCATTCTAAATCCTGTTTGATATTTATTTGTGCTTAAATATGTTCAAACTTGTTTAAATCATAGCAGTAATATTTTTTTATAAAAACAGTAATAATTTTTTAAAAAATATGTTCAAATTTGTTAATTGAAAATATCATCGGTGGCGGCGGTGGAGCGGGGGGAAGGTGCGGGGGGTGCCTGTTGGCGGCGGTGGAGCGGGAAGGTGCGGGGACCGGTGCTCGTCGGCGGTGGAGCGGGGAGGTTGCGGTGGGTCGTCGGCGGCGTTGGAGCTAGCGGGGGAGGCGGGGGTGCCGTTGGCGGTGGAGCGGGGAGGTGCGGGGGGGACGAGGTGCACATCGGCGGCGGTGGAGCGGGGGAGGGTTGCGGTGGGTCGTCGGCGGCAGTGGAGCTAGCGGGGGAGGGTGCGGGTGGGATCGTGATCGAGATCAAAAAGTGTCCTTGAAAATAAACACGGTGCGCCATTAGCAATTTTGCAAAAAAGTAAAAAAAATTATATACTAATGGCGCACTGTTTACAAGGTGCGCCATTACTTGGTAGAACTAGTAAAGGCGCACTTTGGCACCATGCGCCATTAGAGTGTACGGAAAAATGGAAAAAAATTCAATACTAGTGGCACACCGTGTGCCTGGTGCGCCATTAGTGTCTTCCACACTAATGGCACACCTCCAACCGGTGCGCCATTAGTATATAGTACTGGCGCACTGCTTACGTGGTGCGCCATTAGTATCAATCCTATCTATAGCCCTTTTCCTAGTAGTGGAGGAAGAGGGGGGAATTTGTGGCCGTTGGTGGAGGGGTTCGAAACCAACCCTATCTCTTGTTTCCCCACACATACAGACTCTAAAAATAGCCTATACTTATGTATTTCGAAATTACATGGGCCTGGCCCTATAAAAAGGTGACGCAGCACCTAGAATAGCCTCGGGACAAAATTTATGAAGTGGCATCTTGTATATTTCGTCCAAGGCTTCATGCACTCATTATGGTGGCTTCAAAGTCCTGAAATCATCACTTGTAACTCCGTTCTTCTTCCCCTTGCGCGTGCCGTCATCTCCATGCTTGTCCTTGCTCCAATATTCATCCTTCTCCAAGCTAGGCCCTTCATTTGTAAGCTAAACAAATGTATCCAATTTAGGCAGCATCATATTCTCATGAACATTAGAATCATTACCAAGAAACAAAAGTACCTGGTAATTTAATTGGCGTGCGCGAGCTCTAGTAATTGTTCCAGTATGTATAGCAGTAGGGGCTATGGGTGTAACAATGGTATTGATGTCCTCATCAATAGGCATCACGTCCGTGTCAAGTAGACTGACTCCTGCCTGCATCTACTACTATTACTCCACACATCGACCGACTCCTGCCTGCATCTAGAGTATTAAGTTCATGAAGAACAAAGTAACAAATTAAGTAAGATGACATGAGGTAGAGGAATAAACTCAAGCAATATGATGTAAACCCCATCTTTTTATCCTCAATGGCAACAATACAATACATGCCTTGCTGCCCCAATTGTCACTGGGAAAGGACACTGCAATATTGAACCCAAAGCTAAGCACTTCTCCCATTGCAAGGAAAACCAATCTAGTTGGCAAAACTAAACCAATAATTCGAAGAGAATTACAAAGATATCAAATCATGCATATAAGAATTCAGAGAAGATTCAAATAATATTCATAGATAAGCTAAATATAAATCCACAATTCATCGAATCCTGACAAACACACCGCAAAAGAAGATGACATCAGATAGATCTCCAAGAACATGGTATTGAGAAGCAAAGAGAGAGAAGAAGCCATCTAGCTACTAGCTATGGACCCGTAGGTCTGAGGTAAATTAAGCATGCTTCATCGAAAGGGCAGTAGAGTTGATGTAGAAGCCCTCCATGATCGAATCCCCCTCCGGCAGGACGCCGGAAAAGGCCCCTAGATGGGATCTCACGGGTACAGAAGGTTGCGGTGGCGAAAAAGTGTTTTCGTGGATGCTTTTGGTGGTTTGGGGATATTTGGGAATATATAGGACGAATAGTTAGGTCAGGGGGTCACGAGGGGCCCACAAGCAAGGGGGCATGCCCTACCCCTGGGCGCGCCCTCCCCCTTGTCGCCGCCTCGTTGCCCTTCCGAGTTGATCTCCAAGTCCCCTAGGGGCCTTCTGGTCCAAGAATAATCATCGCAGAGGTTTCATTCCGTTTGGACTCCATTTGGTATTCCTTTTTTGTGAAGCTCAAAAACAAGGAAAAAACATAAACTGGCACTGGGCTCTAGGTTAATAGGTTAGTCCCAAAAATAATATAAAATAGCATATTAATGCATATAAAACATCCAAAATAGATAATATAATAGCATGGAATAGTAAAAAATTATAGATACGTTAGAGACGTATCTGTGTAATAGTATCTCTATTTGCTAGCTTAATAGTGATATCAATATCCTCAATCTCAACAGGTGCAATATCGTACACAATTTGATATAGAGTAAACATAATGGCACTAACACTAGCACCCATGTCACGTAAACCATGACAGAAATGATCTCTAATTTTAATATAAAAAATAGGCATGCCCACTACGGGTTTATTCTTATCTAGTTTATCTCGTTCATTTCTACCAGGTTTAGCAATTACAGCAGCAGCATCGCAAAAATAAATAACATGCCCATCAATATTATCAAACAAGAGATCCTTAACCATTGCAATATTAGGTTCAAACCTTAATTTGGTCAGAGAGTCTAGGTTTTCTAATATTTTTTATTAAGCACAGTTGTATGTTTAGCATGTTCCTTAATCCTAACGGCAAAAGGAGGATTCTCAATATAAGTAGTAGGCACAGCTGGATCAACATTGTAAATGATAGCTTCATCTTTAACTGTCACGGGTTCTGTCAGGACCCCGACTCAATGCCACATCGATCTAGCATGTAACACCTCATATCACTTTGCGGCCTCACGCACGGTATTCCCACGGGTGTCGCCTTACCTTTGCCCGGGACCGTTTGCGCCTTTTGGCACACGTATATGATAGTGTCGCTAGCATCCATATGATAAGGAGCCCGGCTGACATGGCTAGTCGTAAACCCAAAGTGGCACAAACCTACAGGACAGCATCCATGACCCAGCATCGAGCGTGTCGGTCATCGGCGAGTGAGTTCGGGCTGTAGCCTTTGGGCTAGCGGGACTCGATAAACCGGGCTGTAGCGGGCTAACGGGACTCCGGTACTCAACGCGTGACATTTCCCGAAGGGACAGACCGTGAACGAAGAAGGACACATGCCGGCCAGCCTAAGTGTTCGGAGCAGTAGCAAGCTACCATGGCTCGGTGGAAACACTAGGAGACATTTCCGTAAGAGAGGCTACTAAAGATAAACAACTAGATAGTCGATCCCACACATACCAAGCATTTCAATAACATACACACAATATGCTCGATATGTGCAAATACAACATGGCATCACAACATGACTCTACGACTCAAGTATTTATTCATTAGGCTCGAGGAGCGAGATATTACAATCATGGGTCTCACGACCCAACATTGAAACATACAAGTCAAAGCACAAGCGGAAGCTAATATGTCCGAGTACAGACATCTACAAATGAAAAAGGCTGAAAAGCGACTATCTACCGAGATCTGCCGAGGGCACAAGATCGTAGCTGAGGTATCAAGCTAAGCGTCAAGTCCACGTGGAACTACTAGCGAGACCGAAGTCTCTGCAAAAACATAAAATAGGCAAGCGTGAGTACAAATGTACCCAGCAAGACTTACATCGTAACTAACTACATATGCATCATTATCAACAAAGGGATGGTGGAGTTTAACAGCAGACAAGCCAGCTTTGACTCGGTGGCTATCCTGAACTACATTCGCAAGTAACTCTTTTGAGGTGGCGCACACGAGTCCACATATTCACCATATCAATACACCACTATGGATCCGCTCCGTCTCCCTCACGAGAACGCCATCCATAGCACTCATGCTTATCTTGCGTATTTTAGAGTATCCACTTTCACTTGTCTATGAACTGATATAAGCAACCGAAGTCCTTTACGCGGACACGGCTATTGAATAGATCATATTAACCTGCAGGGTGTACTTCTTCATACATGTTTCCACCACTTAGCGTCGCAGACACGACATGTGCTCGGCAGACTTCAGCTTAAAGCCGACGTGGGTGTAGACCACGACCTACCTAAACACTCGAGTCCCTAGTCCAGGTTTATCGCCTATTGGGTTCCATCCATGAGGAGTTCCGCCAAGTTTAGCTCACAGCCCCAAACGATGTGAACAGGTTCCCGAGACACCAAGCAGGCGCCCGGTACACGTGCCACGAGCCTACCGCATCACAGCCCACCCCTACGGTCAGTGCTGCGCCACGGCCTCCAAACATACTACAAACACGAAACTACTTGCAACTCCCGGACAGAGGACAAGGGTGAATAAGAAGTCGGCGGGGTCATATTTCAGGCCCAATGCATGGTAGTAGCTGAATCATGGATCACAAACACAGAACTCAGTTCCTAAGGGCGGCTTCAATGAGACAACCCACCATGTACTCCTACATGGCCTCTCACCGCTACCTTTACCAAATCGTGTTCACACACTTAGCTCACACACAGAGGACATGTTCACACACCTCCGATTCATCCTCGATGAATCGGACCCGACTCAACTCTAAGCGAGAGCAGGCATGACAAACAAGCATGAATGAGTAGGCACAACAGGGCTCAAACAACTCCTAATCATGCTAGTGGGTTTCATCTATTCTTGTGGAATGACAGGTCATGCAAAGGATAAAGGGTTCAGCTACGCAGCAAGTAGCAGATGAATCGTTGTTGTCCTAATGCAGAAAAGAGAGCAGGAGCGAGAGAGTAGGATTGTATCGGAATGAACAAGGGGGTTTTGCTTGCCTGGCACTTCTGAAGATAATATAGTTCTTCATCGGTGTCATCGAACTCATCGTCGAAACATCGTCTACCGAGAGGGGACAGATACCGGCAAACACAGAAGAACGCAATCAACGCAATGCGACAATATGATGCATGCTATGATATGGCAATATGAATGTGTTTTGGGCTAATGCAACTACAACCAGATGGATTTGGGTCATATTGAGCCAAAGGTTCAACCCCAAATTCAAATTATGAATTCAAATAGTGCCTTATCATGTTTTGCACTAAACAGCAAGGTTAAGTTGTTTAAACATGCATGAAACCAGTGCAGATGAATAGATTAGATTTTTCTGATCATTTTTCATATATAACTTGTTTGATTTGGAGCTACGGTTGAATTTATATGAATTTTAGAAGTTTTGGTTATTTTCTGGAATTTCCTATATGAAAATAAATCCAGAAAATAGGTTACTGCGTCAGCCTGACATCATCATGATGTCAGCAGGTCAACTGGGCGCCTCCAGGTCAAACCTGACCAGTGGGGCCCATACGTCGATGTCTCGGCGCCGATTAGGGTCAGCGACATGTGGACCCGATCAATAGCCACGTCGGCATGGTCAATGCCGACGTGGGCGTAGAACCACTAGGATTAGTTAAAAACTAAGCGAAATTAATCTATGTTTAATTAGCGGTGGGGCCCTCCGCCGGTGTCACTAGGTGTTGACTAAGTCGTCATTAGCCTAATTGATTCGCCACGTCACCCTCGCTGGAATTCTGCGGCGGCGACAAAACGACGGCGGGCGTTTGGAAAACTTCACGGGCTCCATTTTGAGCGCGGTTTGTTGCTACGGCTTCTTTGGCGTTCTTGCGCAACTAGTGGTAGCAGCGGCAGCAGCTAGGACGGCTCGAGTCGACGGCGACGAGCACTTCCGCGGGCGGCGGAGTTCGGCGCCCGCTGGTTTAGCGTTGCGGTGCGCGGGAGGGGAGTTGGTTGGTGTGTTGGGCTCACGGGCTTTATGAGCACGGTGAAACACTCCGTTGCGGGCATCTTGGCTATGGCCACGGCTGCGCCATGGCGGCGGCGAAGCTCTCGCCGCGGCGGCATCGGTGTTAGAGGAAGAAAGCGGGCGAGGAAGAGGGGAAGCAGCACAGAGCTCACAGCGGGTGCAGCGGTGGCCTCAGCGAGCTCGGGAAGCTCGGGGGCGGCGAATCAGCGGCGGTCCTCGGTGGCGAGGAGGGGAACGGCAGAGCTGGCGGCGTCCAGGGGCTTCCGGCGTCGGGCGGCTCGGTGAGGAGGAAGAGGAAGTCTAGGCGGAGCTCGTGGGCACGTCAGAGGGGCGAGGGGTGGTCGGTGGCCGTGGTGGCGGCGAACGGCAGCGACGGGCTCCGTTCGGTCGTGGGAGGGAGAGAGAACAGAGGGGGATAGGGACGGAGGGAGAGACACGGGAGAGTGAGAGATGGTCGAGGGGCCGCGTGGCGTCGTGCAGGGTCGCCAGGCGTCGTGAGCGAGGAGGTGGCGTGGCAGGCGGCCACGCGCCTCCCCTCCTCCGGCAAGGAGGAAGACGACAGGAGGAGGCGGTGGTGGGCTGGGCCGTCTTTGGGCAGTTGGTGGCGCCTGTAAGTGGTTGGAGGAGCTGGGCAGGTAGGGTTTCTCTCTCTGCTTTTATTTATGGTTTTCTATTTTGTTCTGTTTTGTTTTGGTTTAGTAAAATACTAAACCATTTTATAAAATCCTGAAAATAATTATGTGGCTAGAACTAAAATATACCAAACCACATAAAATGTTCCAGAATTATTGGACATATATTAATTATATATAAAATATATATCCAATGCAAATAGTTATTGATTTAAATTCAAGGTCCCAAAATAATTCCTTCAAAATGTTCCTAAATTTTGGTTTGATATATAGCTCTTGCCAAAATTCTCAAACATTGCAAACTAACATCTTGGAACAAAGAATGAGATTTCTAGGGTTCTTTGCCCTACTTTTAATTAAGTTTTTGAGGCTTTCAAAATTCCTCAATTCAAGTTTCAGAAATCTAGACATGATGCATGGGTGACAAAGCCACTATTTACAAACATTATTCTTGGGCTGTGACAACTCACCCCACTAAGCATGAATCTCGTCCGAGATTCAAGGCGTGAGTAAGAAGACAAAGGGGACACTAAGTATCACAAACTTCATGATCCAACTGTCTTCCTCGAGGTGTTGATCTGTTGACTCAAAACAATCTTGGCGTCTTTGCTTGCGTGGTCTTCATCCAACATGACAACAAGAGGGAAAAGAGGGTTTTAGAAGAATCAATCTTCTTGAGGTTCGAGCAACTTAGGATAATCTCAAGGATCACAAGATCAACTCACAGAATGAGACGTAGAAACATCTCTGGAGCTGAGAGGCAAGACATGCTTCAGGAAGGATAGAAGACATAATTTGACGAGGTTTCAAAGTAGCGAGGAAACAATTACTATGATCCCATAACGGGGCACCTTGGGAGAGGTGACTCGTAGAAATATCCCCTTAAGTGGCAAAAAGAATTACATTTGATTCAAAGATCATTGAAACTCTTTATACCAGCCTAAGGCAATTCACAGTCGATCATTTGAAGGAGTCCGAGAGAATGACATTCTCGGGTCAGGTTGGATGATGTGGATTACCTTGTTGAAGACAACACAAGGGATGATTTTTAGTGGCGGGAGGAGCTCAACGGAGAGAGTGATTCCACTATTGGAGTGGTTATAGCATAACCGAAAAGACTAGGAACAATTCCAGTTAGTACCGGTGATAATACATAGTGCTTGTGCGTGCTCTCAAGAACTTGAGCATTTCCATATTCATCAAGGTTTTACCAACATCCGTGTCAAGGGTGCTGACAACACAACATACTACCATGATGAATAGCGATGGACAATGCAGATGCAAAGGAAGATAACACTTTCTCAGATTTCACCTTAGCGAAGCCAAGGAAACAAAATCTGGATGATCGACCGAGAGACATTTAGCACTCCGCTTCTAATGTTCTCCTTGATGTACCAGCGTATCCCATTCATAGGTATGGTTTGATACCTAGAACATCAAGTAAAAGGTCGGACTTCGGGAACACAAAAATCATAAGGCACAACTAGGGAGTAAATCCTACGAAGTCCTTATGGGGAGGTGGCCAACTTTCTCAATCAAGATACTACAATAGCAGGTCTTCCGTGGGTGTGTTAGCTACGACATCCACTTTACCGGTTATCGCGAGACCAATATTATAGTTCTTGGGAAATGTTCCAACCATCATATCTGCCTGAGATTCAGATCTGGTTGGTGTCAGAATAATCCAGACTCATCGAGTGTAGAAAGAAAAATGAAAGTTTGCAACACAAATCGACGAGATGACGTTGCGAGATTCTCGGGAAATGAGCTACGATAGCAAGCTCCAAAACATGAGCTGGTTCTGCTACATGCATGTGAACATGATGTCCAAGACAAAATGACCACATAATAGTCTTATGATAAAACACTACCGAGTTCAGGAGGGAAACCATCATCGAGGATATCGAAGTCCTTGCATAGGGTATACTCTTAAGAAGGAGCTTCTTCTCCTTGAACAAATCAATCAGTGGCTTGGTGTGCTACAGAATACATATGGAGTGGAGGTAATTAATCTACCAAACCATAGAATACTTCGTACGTATGCATGACTGATTTGGGATGATTCCAAAGGAAGCAACATTGACTTTCTCGAATTCACGGCGGCAACTTGCATCAAATGTACCTGAACTAGAGGAAGTCACTTCTTACATCCGAACATATGCTTCATGAGCTAGCATGAACAAATGCTTTAAAAAGTTTCCAACACTAGCTTAATGTTCAACAAAACTATGGAGAAGACAAGGATGTTGTCGATGGGCTCAACAACAATTCATCCAGATTCCCATGGAGATGGAATTCCATAACTATGTGAGCAAGGAGATAGTATTGGTCAGACCCAAAAGACATAATGATGTATGCTCGAGGGAAATCCACGAGTAAGACAACATTACGAACATCGTTGGTTCTGATTTGATTTGAGAATAGCCCGCACTCAAATCAAAGTTTTGGCAAGACAATAGATCGAACAACTGATCCCGAGGACCAATCGATGGAGATATCATCTTTCTTCAACACACACACACGAGAAGATATCCCTTGACATGAACCAAGTCAGACCAGCTTTTATCTTCCAACTCTCCAAGTTGTTGTTTAGCTTAACCAACTAGCTCAGGGGTATCCAACATGGATTCTTGGAGAAAGGGTGGTTTACAGGAATAAACCAACTTGATCACGAACTCAACATAGCGGTCGGTGGCGACTGGTGATACTTCAAGAAGATATTCGAAAATCACGAACCACCGGTATGTTACTAAGCCCGAGAACAATCTTGCCTTCGAGAGCAAGACGATATGATCAAATAAGCAAGGGACTGGATAACCCTAACTCATTGATCGAGGAGTGCACCAGAAATAAGGACTAGGTAGCACGATCAATCTTAGGATGATGATTTAAGAACCAACACGCTAAGAATGAGGTTATCGTCCATTTAACCACCAAGCAACGGAGTTACTAGCAGGATTGATTTCACACACCACGATTCACTTGTCGGCATTCCGGTTACAATAACACGGAAACCGAGGAATGATCAATGATGGCAGGAAGTATCACTGTACCAAGAGTTCATAGGATGGTGTGTAATTCCTATAGTAATCCCGATATAAAGGATGGTAATACTCCAAGGTAGAACAGAATCAAAAGCTGGACTGGCATTTTGATCTGTGGAATACAACTGCTTTGACCCAATCCTAGAAATGGATGAGGTACTGGAGTTTGTTTCTCCTAGTCATTCCAGAATAGAATGGCTTGACGGACCACAGAAGTAAAAGGCATCGATGAACACGAATGCACGACTACTCCTGACTATCAATCGATAGACGAAAATCAGGATACAACTAAAGGAGGACAACTCAAAGGACATACGATTTTCTGAGTTGTGGATGCATGGATTAGTATGTCGAACCAAGTTCAACATGTTTCTTCCAGATAACCCATGCGGAAAGGGTAGAACTGGCAGAGTCACAATATAGCATGGAGAACTCATCAAGAGCACTCCCGTTGTGATCCTTTGATCCAACAAACTTCTGCCATAAATGGTTCACCGTATTTGGAAGAAGGAAATACCACGGACCTCGAGGACTATCGCAAGGTTACTAACAACCTAAAGGAACTAGCAAACACTATCAACATGAAGTGAGAAGGGTGAATCTCGGGTTCAAAACCCAGGAGTAGAATACCTACTGACTAAGTTGCATCACGGGATGCTTTCGAGAATAAAGGCCAGAATCATCACACTGGGACACAAATCATGGCTAAATTACTAGATGACTCCCTAAAACACCTAGGGTCATAATAATAATTCCAACATATATGTCGAGATAATAGAATACCTCAACTCAGCAATTAGTGTGATTAACCTGGCCTAAAGGAACATAAAAACCAGAGGGAAAGGATTTGCAAGTGCATCAGATTGTTTAGAAACACAGGATGACTCTTGACTGACATAACGGCTGTAAATGCTCAAAAGATTGGAGACATGCTACAAAAAGGGTGGCATAGCCACTCTGAAGCACAATATCAAGGTTTCGAGATCAACAGTTATGAACATACGGAAGTAGTAAAACTGGACTGAGATTTGAAACTAACAATTCTATAAGTCTATGGATTAGTAACACGTCATCCTAATAGATAGATGAGAAGGCCTAGTTCTTAATCCCCGTAGAAGAGAAGAGGTTGACTCAGATCAGAAGGCCATGAGGTATAAGGAGTAAAAGAGCCTTACGTTCCATCCCACAATCAATTCCCCTACATAACTAAAGCATTTCTAGACACAACTTCGACCAGTTTGGCTTGGTAATCCTAAAGGCAGTCAAGCTCTGATACCAAAGCTGTCAGGACCCCGACTCAATGCCACATCGATCTAGCATGTAACACCTCATATCACTTTGCGGCCTCACGACGGTATTCCCACGGTGTCGCCTTACCTTTGCCGGGACCGTTTAGCCTTTTGGCACACGTATATGATAGTGTCGCTAGCATCCATATGATAAGGAGCCCGGTGACATGGCTAGTCGTAAACCCAAAGTGGCACAAACCTATAGGGACAGCATCCATGACCCAACATCGAGCGTGTCGGTCATCGGCGAGTGAGTTCGGGCTGTAGCCTTGGGCTAGCAGACTCGATAAACCGGGCTGAAGCGGGCTAACAGGACTCCGGTACTCAACGCGTGACATTTCCCGAAGCGAGACACGAGAACGAAGAAGGACACATGCCGCCAGCCTAAGTGTTTGGAGTAGTAGCAAGCTACCATGGCTCGGTGGAAACACTAGGAGACATTTCCGTAAGAGAGGCTACTAAAGATAAACAACTAGATAGTCGGATCCCACACATACCAAGCATTTCAATAACATACACACAATATGCTCGATATGTGCAAATACAACATGGCATCACAACATGACTCTACGACTCAAGTATTTATTCATTAGGCTCCGAGGAGCGAGATATTACAATCATGGGTCTCACGACCCAACATTCAGAGCATACAAGTCAAAGCACAAGCGGAAGCTAATATGTCTGAGTACAGACATCTACAAATGAAAAAGACTGAAAAGCCTGACTATCTACCAGATCCTACCGAGGGCACAAGATCGTAGCTGAGGTATCAAGCTAAACGTCGAAGTCCACGTGGAACTACTAGCGAGACTGAAGTCTCTGCAAAAACATAAAATAGGCAAGCGTGAGTACAAATGTACCCAAAGCAAGACTTACATCGTAACTAACTACATATGCATCATTATCAACAAAGGGATGGTGGAGTTTAACAATGACAAGCCAGCTTTGACTCGGTGGCTATCCCGAACTACATTTGCAAGTAACTCTTTTGAGGTGGCGCACGAGTCCACATATTCACCATATCAATACACCACTATGGATCCACTCCGTCTCCCTACGAGAACGCCATCCATAGCACTCACGCTTATCTTGCGTATTTTAGAGTATCCACTTTCACTTGTCTATGAACTGATATAAGCAACCCGAAGTCCTTTACGCGGACACGGCTATTGAATAGATCATATTAACCTGCAGGGTGTACTTCTTCATACATGTTTCCACCACTTAGCGTCGCAGACACGACATGTGCTCGGCAGACTTCAAGCTTAAAGCCGGCGTGGTTGTAGACCACGACCTACCTAAACACTCGAGTCCCTAGTCCGGGTTTATCGCCTATTCGGGTTCCATCCATGAGGAGTTCGGCGAAGTTTCGCCACAGCCCCAAGCGATGTGAACAGGGTTCCCGAGACACCAAGCAGGCGCCCGGTACACCGTGCCACGAGCCTACCGCATCACAGCCCACCCCTACGTTCAGCGCTGCAAGACGGCCTCCGACATACTACAAACACGAAACTACTTGCAACTCCCGGACAGAGGACAAGGGTGAATAAGAAGTCGGCGGGTCATATTTCAGGCCCAATGCATGGTAGTAGCTGAATCATGGATCACAAACACGTAACTCAGTTCCTAAGGACGGCTTCAATGAGACAACCCACCATGTACTCCTACATGGCCTCTCACCGCTACCTTTACCAAATCGTGTTCACACACTTAGCTCACACACAGAGGACATGTTCACACACCTCGATTCATCCTCGATGAATCAGACCCGACTCAACTCTAAGCAGTAGCAGGCATGACAAACAAGCATGAATGAGTAGGCACAACAGGGCTCAAACAACTCCTACTCATGCTAGTGGGTTTCATCTATTTACTGTGGAATGACAGGTCATGCAAAGGATAAAGGGGTTCAGCTACCGCAGCAAGTAGCAGATGAATCGTTGTTGTCCTAATGCAGTAAAAGAGAGCAGGAGCGAGAGAGTAGGATTGTATCGGAATGAACAAGGGGGTTTTGCTTGCCTGGCACTTCTGAAGATAATATAGTTCTACATCGGTGTCATCGAACTCATCGTCGAAACATCGTCTACCGAGAGGGGACAGATACCGGCAAACACAGAAGAACACAATCAACGCAATGCGACAATATGATGCATGCTATGATATGGCAATATGAATGTGTTTTGGGCTAATGCAACTACAACCAGATGGATTTGGGTCATATTGAGCCAAAGGTTCAACCCCAAATTCAAATTATGAATTCAAATAGTGCCTTATCATGTTTTGCCCTAAACAGCAAGGTTAAGTTGTTTAAACATGCATGAAACCAGTGCAGATGAATAGATTAGATTTTTCTGATCATTTTTCATATATAACTTGTTTGATTTGGAGCTACGGTTGAATTTATATGAATTTTAGAAGTTTTGGTTATTTTCCGAATTTCCTATATGAAAATAAATCCGTAAAATAGGTTCTTCGTCGTCGTGACATCATCATGACGTCAGCAGGTCAATCTGGCGCCTCGAGGTCAAACGACCGAGTGGGGCCCATCGTCGATGTCTCGGCGCCAGTTAGGGTCACTGACATGTGGACCCAGTCAATGGCCACGTCAGCATGGTCAATGCTGACGCGTGGGGCCACTAGGATTAGTTAAAAACTAAACAGAAATTAATCTATGTTTAATTAGCAAGTGGGGCCCTACTGTCAGTGTCACTAGGTGTTGACTAAGTGCGTCATTAGCCCTAATTGATTCGCCACGTCACCCTCGCCGGAGTTACGCCGGCGGCGACCAAAACGACGGCGGAGCGTTTAAAAACGCCACGGGCTCCATTTTGGCGCGGTTTGTTGCTACGGCTTCTTTGGCGTTCTTGCGCAACTAGTGGTAGCAGCGGCAGCAGCTAGGACGGCCTGAGTCGACGGCGGCGAGCACTTCCGGCGGCCGGAGTTGGGCGCCCGCTGGTTTAGCGTTGCGGCGCGGAGGGGAGTTGGTTGGTGTGTTGGGCTCCTGGGGCTTTATGAGCACGGTGAAACACTCCGTTGCGGGCATGCGCGGCTATGGCCACGGCTGCGCCATGGCCGGCGGCGAGAAGCTCTCGGCCGCGACGGCATCGGTGTTAGAGGAAGAAAACGGGCCAGGGAAGAGGGGGAAACGGCACAGGAGCTCACAGCGGGTGCAGCGGTGGCCTCGGCGAGCTCGGGGAAGCTTGGGAGGCGGCGAATCAACAGCGGCGGTCCTCGGTGGCCGAGGAGGGGGAACGGCGGAGCTGGCGGCGTCCAGGGGCTTCCGGCGTCGGGCGGCTCGGTGAGGAGGAAGAGGAAGTCTAGGCGGAGCTCGTGGGCACGTCAGAGGGGCGAGGGGTGGTCGGTGGCCGTGGTGGTGGCGAACGGCGGCGACGGGCTCCGTTCGGTCGTGGGAGGGAGAGAGAACAGAGGGGGATAGGGACGGAGGGAGAGACACGGGAGAGTGAGAGAGGGTCGAGGGGCCACGTGGCGTCGTCTGGGGTCGCCCAGGGCGTCGGCGGAAGCAGGAGGTGGCGGGCTGGGCGGCCAGCGCCTCGCCCCTCCGGCAAGGAGGAAGACGACAGGAGGAGGCGGTGGTGGGCTGGGCCGTCTTTGGGCAGTTGGTGGCGCCAGTAAGTGGTTTGGAGGAGCTGGGCTGTAGGTTTCTCTCTCTGCTTTTATTTATGGTTTTTCTATTTTGTTCTGTTTTGTTTTGGTTTAGTAAAATACTAAACCATTTTATAAAATCCTGAAAATAATTATGTGGCTAGAACTAAAATATACCAAACCACATAAAATGTTCGTAATTATTGGACATATATTAATTATATATAAAATATATATCCAATGCAAATAGTTATTGATTTAAATTCAAGGTCCCAAAATAATTCCTTCAAAATGTTCCTAAATTTTGGTTTGACATATAGCTCTTGCCAAAATTCTCAAACATTGCAAACGAACATCTTGGAACAAAGAATGAGATTTCTAGGGTTCTTTGCCCTACTTTTAATTAAGTTTTTGAGGCTTCCAAAATTCCTCAATTCAAGTTTCAGAAATCTAGACATGATGCATGGGTGACAAAGCCACTATTTACAAACATTATTCTAGGGCTGTGACAGGTTCCTTTATCTTTTCTTTAATACGGGATGATATTGAAACCACTTCTCCTTAGGGAGATCAATATGAGCAGCAAAAGACTCACAAAATGTAGCTACTATCTCAGAGTCAAGTCCATATTTAGTACTAAACTTATGAAAAGCATCGGTTTCCATAAATGATTTAACACAATCAAATTCAAGATTTATACCTGACTCTTCACCTTTGTCGAATTCCCAATCTTCTGAGTTACATTTAATTCTTTCCAAAATATCCACTTGAATTCAATAGTTTTCTTCATAAAAAACCAGTAGAAGGAGAATACAGCATGGGTTGATCATTATGAGAAAGCCAAGCATAAAACTTCTGAATAGTAATTTCTCTTGAGATCTCATGATTGGGCATGTGTGCATCCTGTACTTAAGCCTCCCCCAAGCTTGAGCATTACTTTGTCCTTCATGAGGCAAAAACTTATATATATATATATATATATAATTCCGATCCTGATGAACCAGATGCATAGGATAAAACTTCTGATGAAATTCTAATTTCAGTCGGTTCCAGTCCCATGTTCCAGTATCATCCAATAGCCTATACCATGTAGAGGGCTTTCCCTCCAAACATAAAGGGAATACATTCTTCTTAACTCCATCCTCGAATAATCCTGCAAGCTTAAACAATCCGCAAATTTCATCTATATATATCAAATGCATATTAGGATGTACTACTCTATCTCCTGCATAGGGATTAGCTAGTAGTTTCTCTAACATACCTGAAGGAATCTCATAATAAATATTTTCAGTAGGTTCAGTAGGTTGAGGAGCAACTCTTACTGCTTCTGATTGAGGTGAAGATACCCCGAACAAACCCCTCAAAAGATTACTTTTCATACTGGCAAGTGACAATAAATTTCAGAACGTATTATAAATATTTCCTTACCAAATCCCACTTACCAAAGGTGCTTCACTCCCCGGCAATGGCGCCAAAAAAGAGTCTTGATGACCCACAAGTATACGGCATCAATCGTAGTCCTTTCAATAAGTAAGAGTGACAAAACCAACGAGAAGCAGAAGCAAATGACAAGCGGTTTTCAGCAAGGTATTTTCTCTAAGCACTGAAATTATCGGTAACAGATAGTTTGAAGCAAGAAAATTCATAACAAGTGACAAGTAGCAATGGTAAGAAAGGTGCAGCAAGGTAGCCCAATCCTTTTTATAGCAAAGGACAGGCTGGAACTTTCTCGTATAGCAAGCAAAGCATTCTTGAGGACACATGGTAATTCATCTACTCACTTTCATCATGTTTGTTTGATTTGTTCGCTACTTTGATAATTAGATATGTGGGTGGACTGGTGCTTGGGTGCTGTTCTTACTTGAACAGGCCTCCCACTTATGATTACCCTCTGTTGCAAGCATCCGCAACTACGGTAAAAGGATTAAGATAAATCTAGCACGAAACAAATGGATCCAAATCAGCCCCTTACGGAATAGCGCATAAACTAGGGTTTAAGCTACTGTCCCTCTAGCAACCCATCATCTAGTTACTATTCCACAGTGCCTTCCCTTAGACCCAAGTACGATGAAGTGTCATGTAGTCGACATTCAGATGACACCACTAAAGGAAGCAACAACATATATATCATCAACACGAACGAATACCAAATTCACAAGATTACTTATAACCGGACTTCTCCCATGTCCTCAAGAAAAAACGTAACTACTCAGAAATCATATTGATGTTCAAGATCAAAGGGGCATTTAATATTATAAAGGATCTGAACATTAATCTTCCACCAAATAAACCAGCTAGCATCAACTATAGGATGTAATCAACACTACTAGCAACCCACATGTACCAATATGAGGTTTCGAGACAAAGATTGAATACAAGAGATGAACTAGGGTTTGAGAAGAGATGGTGCTGGTCAAGATGTCGATGAAGATTGGTCCTCCCACGATGAGAGGATTGTTGGTGTTGTCGATGGTTTTGACTTTCCCCTCCAGGAGGGAAGTTTCCCCGGTGGAATCGCTCCGTCGGAGAGCAAAAGTGCTCCTGCCTAGGTTCTACCTCGAGACGGCAGCACTTCATCCCGAAACCTTCTCTCTGATTTTTTTGTAGGTCAAATGGCATCTTATAGCAAAAGATGTGCTTTGGAGGCCTGCCATGCCCCACAAGTCCAGGGGCGCACCCCCTAGGCTTGTGGTTGCCTGCTGGGTCCCCTACTGTTGTTTCTTTCGCCAATAATTTATATATTCCAAAATATATAATTCCAAAATAATATATATATATATATATATATTCCAAAATAATTCTCCATCAATTTTTAGGTCATTTGGAGTTGTGCAGAATAGGTGTATCCGAGGTAGCACTACTAGGGAAAAGCCTATACACAGAATCTTACCAGCAGCGCTCTTCAAAATACCACGCTACTGCTATTTAGCAGCAGCGCGTGTTATCAAAAGCGCTGGCTGACGACAGAAATTAGTGAGAGCGCGTCCACCGCAAACAGCGCTACTGGTATAGTTGCCATGACCTCGCCCCCCGCTAGTTATAGTAGTAGCGCACTATACTGAACAGCGCTACTACTATAGAAGTTAGCAGCAGCGCGCTTCTAGGAAAACCGCTACTGCTAAGATCAGCCCACAAGTTTAGTCCCACCTCGCTCTATGAACAGGGTGTTTACCACCTTAAATATGTTATTTCTGAAACTACCACAACCAGTTGGTCTTCATTGAACTCTACGTGTAAAATTTGTGGCCGCAATATGAGTCCTCTCCGGTTCCTACCGGAGAGGACTCATATTGCAGCCACAAATTTTACACATAGAGTTACCGGAGAGGACTCATATTGACAATTCAGACTGTACACAAAAAGATCATTGATGCCAATGTATTTTTGCATTGACGTATTTTTTATATAGTTACACTTAGCAATAGCGGTTTATACGCAAAGCGCTACTGCTATTCAGATTAGCTGTAGCGCGTTTTGGCAAACGCGCTACAACTATCCCTACCTCATCCCCACGTGCACGACCGGCCCTCTCACTCACACTCTCACTCTCGCCCGCATAACCGTCGTTGTGCGTCGCTGCCGCCGCCGCCTTCGTCCGTCCGCCGCTGAGGTATTCCCCTCCTTCCGTCCCTCCTCCCTCCTCCTCGCACATCCTCCCTCTACCTGCGGCCGCCCCTCCCTCCTCCGCCGCCGCCCTCCTCCCTCCGCCTGCGGCCACCCCTCCTCCCTCCTCCGCCGGCAGCCCTCCTCCCACCGCCCTCGACCTCACCGCCCTTAGCTACCTCTCCGTCGCCCCCCACACCCTGCCACTAGTTAGTACTAGATTTAGTAGTAGTAGATGTTAATTTAGGGTTCATAGCTAGTACTAGATGTTGCTTAGTTAGTACTAGATTTTTAGTAGTAGTAGATGTTAATAGTAGTTGTAGTTGAACTACTTTAGTTGTAGTTGAACTAGTTTAGTAAGTAAATTAGTAAACTAGTTGAACTAGTTGAATTAATAGAACTAATGTATTATTAGTAAGATAATTAATATAACTAGTTGAACTACTTTATTTTTAGAAAGAACTAGTTTTTTTCTATTTATAGTAAGTTTATATTTAGTAAGAACTAGTTGAATTAATAAAACTTGTTGAACATGTCATATTTGTTGTTATTTTTAGTTTAAGCAATTATTAGGGATGTATTAGTGATAACTTATATGATTTGGTGACCACCGTCGTCCCAAATCACCGACCCCTCCGACATCCCCGCCGTCGTCCGGCCACCGACCCCCTCCGACATCGAGGTGAGACCAGCCAAATATCCTTGTATATCTTGTGTTGTTGCTCAAATAGGATATGTTGTTGCCCAAGTGGCCGTTCATGTTCAGTTTACATCTCCGAGTGGCCTATGTTTTGCCGGAGTGTTGATTAATTTCCGTTCCGGCAAATTTCAGGCGCTAGATATGTCCTTTTTTAGCAAAGGTCATGCTGGATTTTTTCGTGAATTCTGGCATGACTTGTGCTAGAATATGTACAAGTTTAATCTTTGAATTATGAACGTAGGAAATGTCGTACTCGGACGATTTACGCCTCTCGGGAGTGTAGCTGGTGCCACGACGATCGAGGTATGTGCGACAGGTTCGTTCAGCTGGACGAAGATCGGCGCTTCAGCATTAAGCTCGAGGAGACCTTCGATTGTCAAATGGTACGCAACAACGACAAGTGTTTTTTCGTAATTAAGCATGACTTCAACTATTTCAACGTCTAATTTTCATATTTTACAATTCGACTAGCTTATCCCATGCCATGCAAGACGCTATGTCTTGGAGAGGATGGGTTTTGAAGACCATGCAAATTTCGAAAGAAAGAAAATACACCTAAGGACCCATCATGATATTGATTTTGAAGTAAATCTGTGCAATGCTCAGAGCGTAACCCATTTTGGTTGCCAAAATTGGGAAGCACTTTGCAAAATGTATGGTTTTTATGAGGGTATGATTGTCACCATGGATCTTGGTGATCCTGACATCGAGCAAGACAATATGGACATTTGGGTCCTTGTTGATACGCTTCCGATTGTACCGCTATGTGAGTTTCTCAAACATAGTTATTAACTAATTTATATTGTTTATTTCAAAATAGTTGATAGCTTATTTCCATTGACAGCTTATTTTGATTCTTCAAAGACTGTGCGGAAGATGATAGATAAAACCCACTACACCGATGGCACCGAATTAACGTATAAGGAGAAAAATCATCTGATCGCATTTTGTACTCTTCTTGAGAATTTACAATGAGTATTATCGAACTCCTCCAAATTATGGTGAATACGTGCCACTAGTGCATGTGTTGAACCACGGTAACTTCTCTGGAGATACCCTATTAAGATTTTTTACTATTACAACATCCGTGCATCTTTTGCATACTTCTAAAACTAGTACATCATTGCTAACTACGAAGTTATTATTATGTTTTTCAACAGAAACTCCCGATGGATTGTGTGCCTCATCTGATGTCTCTGCATGGTCGTCTCTCAGTTCTGAACATACTGCCAGGTAAATCTACGGAGCTCACCCGTGCATATCGGATTTCTAAAACTCATGAACACATGTTCATCAAAGAACGGAAGAAATGTATGGACATTCGCAAGGAGGTTCTTGGAAGTAACATTCAGCGAAAGGCAAGAATTGGAGACATGCTAATCTCCATTCTCCATAATGGAGAATCAGGGGCTATCTTGTTTTTTGCTATTTTACCTTAGAAAATGTAGTAGGTCTTAATCGAATGTAATAGGTCCTATGAGGTACAATATGTTTATTATGTGGTAATGTGTTACAGTTGATAATGAGGAGTACTTGTGATTATGACTAGTGACCAATTTGATATGTGATGTCATTGATGAAAACGATGATCTTGAGGAGGTGTTATATGACAATGATGTATTATGATGATAAGTTGTTAATGATATGATGATGATGATGATGATGATATTATTATATCATTGGGTGAAGAATCGCGGATTAGTTTCATGTGGATGGACATCCACTTGAAACTAGTCCACGGTTCTTTCACCCCGTGATGTAATAACTCATTATGATGTAAAAACAATCTCTAAATTCCTGTTGTATGAAAACTTGTGTAAAGGTTTATGAATACAACATGAAATAAAAAAGAAATAAAATACTAAATAATAGTAGTAGCACGCGAAAGGAGAACCGCTACTACTAATTACCAGTAGCGCTGTTCTAAAGAAGCGCTACTACTAAGTCAATTTAGTAGTAGCGTGGATCCAGGCACGCTATTGCTAAGCATTAGCTGTAGCGCCTTATCAGTAGCCCTCCTGCCCGCGCTACTGATAGGCCTAAAACCCGCGCTGCTGCTAGGCTTTTCCCTAGTAGTGTAGCCCTTTCCGGTCAGAATTCCTGCTGCCGGCAATCTGCCTCTTCAGGAGAAACTTGCAAAATAAGAGAGAAAAAGCTTAAGAATAGTATAATAAAGTACAATAACAGTCCAAATCATAGGAAATATCAATAGAAAAACATGATGCAAAATGGGCGTATCAAGCCTCTAGTGAAAACTATGGCCCCGGGTCTACTTTATCATATATAAAACAAACCAAAATATCTTTGTTGAAATTTATTTATTTTATTTTGTTTTGCAATTTATCTATTTACCACTACAAGCTTTGATCCTTGCAAGTAACAAGTTCAAGGGGATTGACGACCCTCTTTCCTGCGTTGGATGCAAGTATTTTATTTTGTGTGTGGAGGTGTTGTTCACGAGGCTTTGCGTGATTCTCCTACTGGATTGATACCTTGGTTCTCACTGTGGGAAATACTTATCTCTACTGTGCTGCATCTCCACTCCTCTTCTGGGAAAATCCCAACACTATTCACAAGTAGCATGGTGCATACTTAAGGAGAACACCTTTTATCTTGAAATTAAGTAAAGGGATCATCTTATAATGCTACCGTCGTCCTAATCAAAATAAGATGATAAAAGATAAACATCACATGCAATCAATATGTGACATGATATGCCATTATAATCTTGTGCTTTTGACATCCATCTCTAAAGCACCGTCATGATCTCCATCGTCACCGGCATGACACCTTGTTCTCCATCGTTGTGTTGTCATGTGGTTATCTCCACCAACTATTGCTTCTACAGCTATTTCTAACTCATAGCGATAAAGTAAAGCAATTACATGGCGTTGAATGGTTTACACACAGGTCATACAATAAATTAGACAACCCCATGGCTCCTGCTGGTTGCCGTACTCATCGACATGCAAGTTGTGGACCTATTAAAAACATGATCATCCCATATATCAACATATATCACATCACGTTTTGGCCATACCACATCGCAACATGCCCTGCGAAAACAAGTTAGACGTCCTCTAATTGTTGTTGCAATTTTATGAGGCTGCTAGGCAGATTATAAGAACCGTTCTTAGCTATGCAAAACCACAACGGTGATATACAAGTTGCCTTTTAATCTTCTACAAAGACCGTCATTGTCAAATCAGATTCAACTAGGGTGGCAGAGACAGACACCCGCCCACCACTTTTATGCAATACAAGTTGCATGTTAGTCAGTGGAACCAGTCTCTTCTGCGGGGACAAGTAAGGTTGGTCCAAGCCGCTTCATTCAACAATATCGCTGAATCCAAATAAAACAAGGGAGGTAAGAAATCTAAAGATCAACGCCCACAACATCTTCTTTTTTTCTACTCGCGCCTATACATCTACGCATAGAGGTAGCTCTATACCGCTAATGGGGAACGTTGCATGAAAATCAAAAAAAATCCTAAGAAACACTGAAGATCTAATCTATGAGATGCATAGAAAGGAGAGGGGAGTGAGTCTACGTACTCTTGTAGACCGAAAGCGTTTGTGCATGTAACGTAGTTGATGTAGTAGTACTCTTCATGATCCAATCACGATCCAATCCGATCTAGTGCAAAACGGATGACACCTCTAATTTTAGCACATGTTCAGCTTGATGGTGCCCTCTCCTTCTTGATCCAGCAATCGTGGTAGAGGAGGTAGATGAGATCGGGAACAGCCCAACGGCGAGGTCGTGGTGGTGGCAGTGAAATTCTGGCAGGGCTTCACCAAGCATGTACCGGAGAAACGTGGGAGGACTTGGGAGAGGCAATTGGCAAGGTTGAAAGGGTGGCTACTCCCATGTGCCTTCTCCCTCCATATCTAGGCTAGGGGCAGGGGAGGGCGTCCAAAACCCACCTAGGGCTGTCCACAAGGGTGAAATACCTTTAAACTTGGAGATAACATCTTATCTCTCGATTCAACCCTTTAAATTTAGAGATAAGACCTTATCTCTAGATTTAAACGACATGTGCCTTGGGGAATGGTGCAGCCAGCCCATGTGGGCGGTAGACCCACCCTCAGTCCATGTGGGCCCTTCCTGGGTCGTTAGGCCCCACAATGGAAACCTCAGAACCTTCTAGAACCTTCTCGGTACTTTACCGAAAATTCCCGAACTTTTTTGGAACCCTGAATATGACTTCCCATATATAAATCTTTACCTCTAGACCATTCTGGAGCTCCTTGTGATGTCCCAGATCCCATCCGAGACTCTAAACTACTTTTGGACTTTCCACTATTAATATCTCAACATTACCCTAGCGCTACCGAACATTAAGTGTGCGACCCTGCGGGTTCGGAATCATGTAGACATCACCGAGACACCTCTCCGATCATTAACCAATAGTGGGACCTAGATGCCCATATAGATTTCTACATATTCCATGAAGATCTTTATTGGTTGAACCATAATGTTGGGGATTCAGTTAATCCCGTATACAATTCACTTTGTCCGGCGATATGTTACTTGCCCGAGATTCGATCGTCGGTATCTCCATACCTAGTTCAATCTCATTACCGGCAAGCCTCTTTAGTCATTCCATAATACAAGATCCCGTGACTAAACTAATTATTCACATGCTCGCAAGCTTCTTGTGATGTTGTGTTACCGAGAGGACCCAGAGATATGTCTCCGTCAGACGGAGTAACAAATCCCAGTCTCGATCCATGCAACATAACAAATACTTTTGGAGATCATGTAGAGTATCTTTATGATCACCCATTTGCGAAATAATGTTTCATAGCACATAAAGTATTCCTCCAGTATCCGGGAGTGGCATGATCTCATGGTCTAAGGAAAAAATACTTGACATGAAGAAAGGTGTGGCAAATAAACTAAGTGATACAATCTGATGCTAAGCCTACGGTTGGGTCTATCCATCACATGGTCCTCCTAATGATGTGATCCCATTGTCAAATGACAACACATGTCCATGATCAGGAAACCTTAACCATCTTTGATCAATGAGCTAGTCTAGTAGAGGCTCACTAGGGACACAATGTTGTTTATATATCCACACATGTATTAAAGTTTCCAGTCAATACAATTCTATCACGAATAATAAATATTTATCATGAACAAGGAAATATGATAATAGCCAATTTATTATTGCCTCTAGGGCATATTTCTAACAGTCTCTCACTTGCACGAGAGTCACTAATCTAGTTTACATCGTAATGTATCTAAAACACATAGAGCTCTGGTGTTGATCATGTTTTGCTCATGGAAGAGGCTTAGTGAACAAGTGTGGCACATTCAGATCTATATGTACTTTGCAAAGTTCTGTGTCTCCCTCCTTGACGTAATCATGGATGGAGTTGAAGCAACATTTGATGTGCTTGGTCTTTTTGTGAAACCTGGACTCCTTAGCAATGGCATAAATAATTAACATTTATCTCAAACAAGGAAATATGATAATAAATTATTGCCTCTAGGGAATATTTCCAACAATAACATCATTCTAGACCCGATCCTTCCTAGTGTGGCCACATATCCCTCTCAACATACACATCTCCAGTACACAAAACTATTGAACATGTCGCCTTTTAGTCAGCCAACACTCGGCACAATACAACATTGTGGGTCAAATCATCGTGCTATAGATTGCGGTTTAGATGAGAACATTAAATTAAAAAAAATATCCCAAAAGGTTTTACGCTAGAAGGTCATGATCTTGTCTCACGACAGTTCAAAAGTACTATTAGTAGAAGTAAACTGCTCATTTGGGAGTTCAAAAATAAAACACATAATTATATTTTTTGTGTTTTTAAAACTGGTCCTAGACCTAGACAAATTTGAAAAATGTTGTACATGAAAGAGTTTCCCTATTCAATAGCTCTCCAACCATATATTGTATGCTTCATTCCCGCAAAATGTTCAAAATTTTAATGTATATCATTCGAACATGCCTTTACCGCATTCAAAGTTGCTCTGAAACCACTGTGAATTCAAAAAAATGTTGAACATGAAAAAGTTGTTCGTTTTCAATATATTTCCACTGGTATATCATTTGTGCCATATCAATAAATAGTTTAGGAGTTACAAACAAAAATAGATGAGTAGAGTGAAATACGGGTGAGAAAAATATAGTAAATATGGCTAAAACATAAAAGGACCACTACTGTAAGATCAAGTGCTCACCCTAGGATAGTTTCACAAAATCTGCTTGGTGAAGTCGATGTTTCGATTGGGAGTTGAAAAAAGAATTACACTGTTTTTGGTGTTTTTAAAACTGCTCTCAAAACTGTGAAAATTTTGAAAAAAATGCTCTAAACGAAAAGTCGCTTGCATTCAACATATTGTGAAAGGTATATTATACATGTCATTCCAAAAAACGGTTCAAATATTCAATATATATCATTAGAAATGAGTTTTACCATATTAAAAATTGCTCCTAAAACAATGGTGACTTTGAGAAAATATTCAGCACTAAAAATTTCCTACTTTTCAATAGCTTTCGGAAAGATGCATTATTTGATCAACTCTGCTAGGTGCTTTAGATATTACTAATAAACTATCAAAGTAGAGTTTAGAGGTGAAACATCCTACTGTTTAACAGCCGCATGGAGTTTGGTTTGGATGAGGGAAAATAATAAAAACTAAAGCCCAAAATTTTGGCTGCTACAAATTCATGATCTCACCCAGGGACAGTTAAAAAATCTTGTTAGAGAAGTCAACTTCTCATTTGGAAGTTCAAAAAGTGATGCCAATTTTTGCATTTTCAAGGCTACTCTTAAACCTTGATGAATTTGAAAAATGGTCTACCTAAAGAAGTTGGCCCGATTTAACCACTTTTCAGTAGTATATTATTTGTTTCATTCATGCCGAAGGTAAAAAGTTTGATATCTATCATTCAGACATGGGTAACCATATTCAAAATTGCTCTTAAACTGAATTTGAAAAAATGTTCAGCCGAAGATTGTCCTTTCTAATATATTTCCAATGCTATATCAAATTCTCCATTTGAATAAACAATTTAGGAGTTACAATAAAAACACGTAGGAGTTCATATGTGAAACACCCAACAGTTCAAAAGACGCCCGGAGTGCGGTTGGGATGAGAAAATGATACTAAAAAAATAAAACATAAAAGGGTTTCTATTGGAAGTTCACATGGTCACCCTATGACAGTTCATATAATCCATTGTGAGAAGTCCAAGCTCAACTAGGAGTTCAAAAAACTACTCCATTTTTTGTGCTTCCAGATCTCCTCTTAAATTGCGATGAATTTGAAAAAATACTCTAAATGAAAACTTTACTCCTATTAAAAATATTTCCAATGATATATTATATATTTGATTCTGAGGAACAGTTCCAACATTTGATTTATGTCGATCAAAACAAGTTCTACGGTTTCAAAACTACTCTTAAACTAAGTTGAATTTTAAATAATGCTCAACACAAAAAACATGCTTATTTTCAATTGCTTTCCAACCGTATATCATTTGCGCAATTCTGGCAAAACACTTGAGGATTGATAGCGAAAATAATACAAGAAAAGAAAATGAGTGAAATTCTCGGAAGTCAAAGTACGAGCACGAGTAGTACGAGACGTAGTATGACTACTCTATTTTCAGCACCGAGAAATAGCATGCCCGATCATGTTTTATTTAAATCCTTTTAAGCGGTTGGAATTGGGGACATCTTTCAACATTATTTCTTTAGCATTCAAATAGCTTCCAGAGAAACTTTTTAAAAATTTCCCATTTGATTTTTTTTTCCTTTTACAAAGTACAATTCAATTCATATACAATTCAAGGAAAAGTTATATGCCAAAAGGTCTTGCATTTTGGCCTTCTTTTTAATGCCATATCATTTGTACATTTACACAAACCATTTAAAATGAACCAAAAATATGTTTTGGTTCAAATTTCCATTATTTTTAAATTACTTTTAAACCTTTTGGATTTGGAAGACATTTGTATGCGAAAAAGGAGCGGGTTTGCAACTAATATCCAACACCATATCATTTGCATGGTTCCCGATAAACCATTTGAAATTGCGATCAGAAATACAATTCGCGTTTTCAATATGAAAAAACACGATTTTCAAAACAGGTCTTAATCGGTGAGGATTTTTAGAACAATTTCTACATGGAATAGTGTCTCCTTGTACATAGATTTCCAATAGTATATTACATGTCCGGTTTTGATGAAGCACGCAAGAAGTTCAACTATTTATCACCCAGGATGAAGAATTCTTATTCGGTAATATTTTATAGTGTGTAGTTAAGGGCTCCTTAACATCCACCGTGAGAAACAAATGCATCATGCATGTGAGGTAATTAAGTTATGACATGCATAGGTGATGTAAAATCGTAACATGCATGTTAGAATTTAATGCATACGAGGTAAGATTATGACATGTGTGCGAGGTAGAATTACAACATCCAAGTGGAATCATATCCCTGGATGACGAATAGAGTGTGTGTGTACTTATTCTTCACCTAGATGACGAAAACACACACACACACACACACACACATAGAGAGAGAGAGAGAGAGAGAGAGAGAGAGTACTTATTCTTCACTCTGGATGATGAATAGAGTGTGTATCTGTGTGTGTAGGTAGAAAGAAATGGTAGGGAGAAGAGCATCGAGAAAAGAACTGAGTGGGAGAAAGTGGCGGGAAGAGCGGAGAAAGGGGCGAGAAATATAAACAACATGAAACATAGGGACGGAATGAGGGAGGACGAGGCGGAAACAAGGCTGCCTGAGGGACCAGATTTCCTCCGTCGTCGTCTCGATCCTCGCCCGGTGGCTACATAGGGGGGTCGCCACAGATCGGATCGCGCTCCCCCAGTGCTCGCACGGTGGTGTGGCCGGGAGGAAAGGAGGGGCCGACGGGATCGGGCGATGACCATGGCGCCTCGACGCAGAATGAGATCGGACGGGAGGAGAGAAGATGGACACAATGGCGGGTTACTTTTGCCGTCGGGACGGATCCGGACATATGGATCGAAGGGCGTCTTCGATTCACTCTGCGCTCGCGCTGGATGGCGCTTCTCGATTTGGAGAACGACGTCCTCGCCGGCGACTTTCTTCCGGACGGCGACCTGATTGAGGTAGGGTTTCAATTCAAATTTGATACATATGACGTGGTTGTTGGCGATTGCGTGCAGCTCGATTTACGTCCGAAGGCACCCGAGCTAATCGATCTGACGGAGCCAATAGCTACTGCACGTCCAGGAGGACGATTCTGGGCACTTTTGGAGACTGAGGATGAAGAGCAGGTGGAGAATCTTGTATCCACAGGATCACCCGTGGTTTCGCAAGGTGCGGGTGCGTTGCCGGAGCCCAACGTCACAATTGATCGACGTCGATCGAAAGTTCAAACCTCTAAGTCATCCACGAAACCTTGGATCGGACCGATACCTAAGGTAATCCGCGAACTCAGTAACTTTGTCGAATTTTTGCGGACAATTGGACTCTTGTCACGCGAAAGAGGCGAAAAGGCAAGATTGGCGGCCGCCGCGCCGCCAAGATCGCGGTGGCGAGATCGGCGAGCGATATTCGAGTGGCGAGACGGGCTCGTTTGAATATGTGCTGGACCCTGGACTTGGGTTGGATGCAGCGAGGATGATGCAATGACGGTCGTGGGTTCTTGGGCTCGGCGAGGCCCAGCCGAAGCCCAAGCCTCGCTGTATCCAAAACATGCGTACATGCACGTATCGCCGTTGCGGAGAAGTCATCGATCGCGTCTAGGGTTCGATTTGAGGTTTCCACCGCTTCGGCATGGGACGGGCGAGAAAGTTTCGCGCCGCGCCATGGCGGGACGAGGCCGCCGCCTATCAAACGTGGGCGCCGCCCGCCGTTGGAGCCTCTGCTGCTGCCGGTCTGGCGTGGCGCTCCGCCGCCCTAGGTGCAGCCGCTGCGGCGGTGCGGCCGTGGCGCTCCGCCGCTGTCGGCGCTGGTGGTGTCGACGCGGCGCCTGTCTCTGCTGGTGGGGTAGGCGGTGTTGGGCGCCGCCTGCCTCCTCAAAGACCGCTAGCTGCTGGGTTGCGAACAAAGCCGGGCGGCCGGGTGCTCAATCTCTGAGCGGCAGGTTCCGGTGGCGATGCTTCTAGTACTAAGGCAATGGCTCATGATGCTCGAGATAACGACGTCACCGGAGGAATCGCTGCAGCCACCGGCAGCCAAGGCACCGCCCTAGGAAGGGGTCATGATGCGCAAGGCGTGGTGGATCTGATGGGTACAGCAGAGATGGACAGAATTTCAACCGCTTCACGACGGTGGGGATATGATGTATATGATGTATATGGTGAGGGACTGCACCGTGGATCTTCATCCGGTGGCGGCCATGGATATAACCGGTATAATGAGGACACCGGACATTTTCAAGGTCCGCCCGGTAATTTTGTTGAAGGTGTTGCCGGACCTAGGGATCGCTTTCGAGGTGGATATCGTTGCGGTGGGAGAGGGAGACGCCCACCACCGCCCCGACACTACCCACCGCCACCACCGCCTGCTACGGATATGGCTTCGGGGGAGGAGCTCGAGCACGTAGCGGCTGAGTTGGGAGACCCATCCACGCTACTCGACGCGGCAGTTGACGCGGTTAGGGCTTTGGCAGCAGTGCAGGTTCCGGTGACTTCCGGAGGGACCAAATCTAAGGATGGCACGTCTGACAAAGGGTCGGAGAAAGCAGAGGGAGCAAAACTCTCTAAGTGGGCGATTAAGAAGAAAAAGTTGCCTTGCTATAGATGTGGTGAACCGGGTCATTTCGTGGCAGAGTGTACGAATGAGCTTTGTGACTATTGCCTCCGCTCCCAGCATGTGACCGGGGACTGCCCTCTCCTCTCCGGTCCTAAGCCTGGCATTAACATTTTTGGGGTCTGTTGTAAGGAGTTGATGTTCTTTGAGTCACCGGAGGTGGACCCCCTACCGTAGATGGTTGAGAGTTCCTTCCCGGCAGTAATCAGAGTTACTAATGGACAGTTGACCGAGGCTCAGATCGTGAGACAGCTACGTGACTTAGTGCCAGGTAATTATCAATGGCATTTGGAGCAGTTAGAAGGTCAGACTTATAAGGTGGACTTTCCCACTAAAGAGGATCAGATGCATTTTCTTAAGTGGGGTTTATGCAGAGTTACAAGCACAAACATTGTTATCGCTTTCGACGAGTGGAAACAGGAGGAACCTGAGGGTACACCTTTGGAGAAGGTGTGGGTTCGTTTCTATGGTGTGCCACCTAAGTTGGTAAAGCATTTTTTGATTGCTTGGAGTTTGGGTGCTATGATTGGTAAGACAGAAAAGGTTGACATGTCATTCACTCATGCACATCAAGCTGCGAGGTTGTTGGTTAGTGTTGTGAGTGTTGAGCATATACCAGATGTTGTCAGATGGACACATGCTGGAGTCACTTATGTCTTAGAGCTTGAGATCGAGGATACTGCAGTTTCCCAGGATGGGGATGGGACACAGGACATGGATACGACTGAGGGAGGCGGCGCGCCCGGGGATCAAGATAAGGGGGCCAATGATAGACTGCCGGAGTCGGACAAGGGGCCTACCACGCAGCCAGATAAGGTAGATAGTTCTACCAAAGAGGCGCCCCCGTCCACTACTCTGATGAACACGCTTCGCTTTGGTTCCTTTGCACCGGGGTCTGCTCCTAGTCGGTTATGGAGTACCAGGGTCGAGGAAGATGACCCGGCGGAGCTTGAGCTGCCACCAGTGCTCAGTCTAGCCGGCGAGGTGACGACTGCGGAGTCTACACCCGCTGCCAGGGCGGACCCTGATGGGTTGGCCGCGGGTATGGGGGGCCGTGGGCAGGATGCCCATAGTACCCAGATACCTGCGCCTGGCTTCTCTTCGATGGGAGGGGCGCCTGGACAGGAGGTCTATGGCGCTCTTCCCACTTCGGCGTCTTCGGTCGAGCTGGGGGTGAGGTGCGGGAAGGAGTCCCGTGCTGTAACCCCTCCACAGGACCGCACCATCCAGAGTGGTGAGCTGGGGGTGAGATGCGGGAAGGAGTCCCGCGTCGTAACCGCTCCGCGGGATTGCACCGAGCAGGTTGGCCGAGGGACGACGGTTTCTGCGGGAGAAAGGGGGGATGGGACCAGTGAGCAGGCGTCTCCACGGTCCCACTCCCCCTTGACCTCTGCAGCGGAGGTCCGCCCCACTACGCCCTACCCTCCTTCACCGACGATAAGGGAGGGCGTGGGAGTCCTGACCGTACCCCTCGCGAGAGGACTACGGAGGAGCTTATCGCTTTTGGCGGGATAGCGGATCCGGTGTCGGCTGGCAGGCGTGTCAGCAACCGGATCCAGGGACAGCCGGATGTGGACGACTTGCAGCTAGCGCGTGCCAAGAGGGCCGCCATGCTTCGTCATGCCGAGACTACTGCAGGTGCGTCTTTTGATAAAAGTTGTTAAATTTTACACTTCTCTAAGAATGAAATAGTTGATAAGGCAAACGACTTAGGAATTTCTTTGGGATCAAATGAAACCGAGGTCATCAAATCCGTTAATGATCTTTTAGACTTGGAAGCGGAGAGGGCTTCCGAGATCATTCGTAATCTTGCCTCTATCCAACCTATGAATGACAATGACATGAATAACTTAGGAATTTCTGATCTCACAAATATATGTAATAATCTGTTGCCTAGTGTCGAGTTTGAGGATGATGAGGATGTTGAGAACACGAGATAAGCGAGCCTCTCTTGATGGAGGATGCAGCATGCATCATAGATAATACTATCGTCCCCGCAGGTGTTGAGGAGAAGCCCAAACGACCACAAGCGGAAAATTTATCCTACTTGGCGATGCGCAGAAGTGCTAGAGTTAAGCTTAAGAAAAATTTCATGATGATTTATGAAAGGACTCTTTTGGAATAGCAGAGGTCTAGCAGACTTGGCTAAACAAAGATTTTTAGCGAGACAACGTTAGAGCATCACTTAGATTTTATTGCACTTTTGGAAGCGGACGAGATAATTTCACATCCCAATTCCTTCAAACCCTCTCGGTGGTATCGATTTTGGTCGGCACATTCTACCTCCTAGAGGAAGATCCGGTGGGATTTTACTAGGAGTACGGTGTGAGACGTTAGAGGTGCTTAATGTGGTTCATGGAGACTTTTCGGTTAAATTCAGGGTAAGATCCAAATTGTATGGGTTCCGATGGTCGCTAGTTGCGGTATATGGGGCAGCACAACCTGAATTTAAACCTGATTTTCTGGCCGATCTAGTGCGGATTTGTGGAGATGAAAATCTGCCAATACTAGTCGGGGGGGATTTTAATATCATTAGGAGGAGAGAAGAAAAGAATAATGACAATTTTGATGGACGTTGGTCTATGATGTTTAACATGATTATCGAGAGCCTCAATTTGAGAGAAATTGAGCTCACCGGTAGACAGTTTACATGGGCCAACTCGTTACCTGTTCCGACTTATGAAAAGTTGGATAGGGTACTTGCTAGTGTGGAGTGGGAACAAAAATATCCGTTGGTGTCGATTCATGCGATGTAGAGAGCGATCTCGGATCATACACCACTCTTTTTAGATTCGGGCGAGGCTACCCATGTGGCAAATAAAAATATCTTCTCCTTCGAGCAAAGCTGGTTTGAACGAGAAGGATTTATGGAAATGATTGCACGCGAATGGGCTAAGCCGGTTACGGGAAGGACACATGTCGAGAGATGGCAGAATAAAATTAGACACCTTCGACAATATCTGAGAGGACGGGCTAGAAATGAGAGTGGGATTTATAAGCAGGAAAAAGAGCGTCTTACTCAACTCATTGAGGCACTAGATGTAAAGGCTGAAACAACTCTCCTTTCTGTTAATGAGCATCGAACCAAGTCCGAGGCTGAGCAAGGCCTACGTGCTCTCCTGAGAGAGGAGGAGCTCAAGTGGGCGTTGCGTGCGAAAACGCTTAAGGTTGTCTAAGGGGACGACAACACACAGTTCTTCCATATGGTTGCAAATGGTAAACATAGGAAGAAGAAGATCATACAGCTTGAATAGGACGAGGGCACAATTGCGGGCCATGAAAATCAGAAAGCATATATTTCCAACTATTATAAAAACCTTTTTGGACCCCCGAATACATCCACGGTGTCTCTTGATGAGTCTGTGATTGATGATATACCCCAATTACAGGAAGTAGAGAACGATGTTCTCTCTGCACCGTTTACTGAAGAAGAAGTTCATCTGGCCATAACCCGAATGAAGCCGAATAAAGCACCGGGACCAGATGGGTTTCCAGCTGAATTCTATAAGAAATGTTGGCATATCATTAAAGATGATCTTATGCCTATGTTTCACGATTTTTTCGATGGCCATTTGGAGTTGTTTCACCTCAACTTTGGTACGATAACGTTGTTACCTAAGAAGAATGAGGCGGTTCGGATCGAACAATTCCGACCCATTTGCCTGCTGAAGGTAGGAACCAATAGATTGACACAAATTGCTCACTCAGTGGTTCAACCTAGTCAGTCAGCTTTCATGCCGGGACGACACATACTAGAAGGCGTGGTCGTCTTGCATGAAACACTTCATGAGATTCACTCGAAGAAACTAGACGGGGTTATCTTCAAAGTGGATTTCGAGAAGGCTTATGATAAAGTAAAATGGCCTTTTCTTCAACAGGAAATGCGTATGAAGGGTTTTAGTGAAACCTGGAGGAACCAAGTGGATACTCAAGTTCAGAAGGGTAGTGTTGGAATTAAGGTGAACGATGACATCGGTCACTACTTCGCATTTATAAGGGGTTGAGATAAGGGATTCCATGTCACCTCTTACATTCAATATTGTGGCGATATGTTGGCCGTCATTATTAGCAGGGCCAAGCAACATGGCCATGTAGAGGGTTTAGTTCCTCATCTAGTTGATGGAGGGTGTCCATTCTACAATATCTGATGACACTTCTATTCATGGAACATGACATGGCTAAGGCACGTAACATGAAACTTATCTTGTGTCTATTGAACAATTGTGCGGCTTAAAAATCAATTTTCATAAGAGCGAGGTGTTACATTTTGGGAAGGCCAAAGACGAGGAACATACATCTGAGACAATTGTTTGGATGCGAATTAGGTGCTTTACCATTCAGTTACTTGGGTATTCCGATTCATCACCGTAAGCTATCCAATAAAGAATGGAAATGCATTGAAAAACGAATTGAAAAAAACTCAGCTCTTTGGAAGGGCAAGTCGATGTCATATAATGATCGGCTAGTTTCGATTAACTCAAGATCTTGACTAGCATGCCAATGTTTTACTTTCGTTCTTGAAATTCAAAGGGGTCAGCGACTTGATTTCTTTAGATCTCGTTTCTTTTGGCGGTCGATGAGGCCAAGAGGAAATACCGTCTCGCGATGGGATATCCTTTGTCGACCTAAAGACCAAGGGGGCTCGGTATTGAGAACTTGGAAATTAAGAATAAATGCCTTATGAGCAAATGGTTATCTGAGTTAGAGACAGAGCCGGAGGGCATGTGGTCTCAAATCCTACATAATAAGTATTTGCACTCAAAACGCTTAGCCCAGCTACCATCGGACCGTCGATTAAATGCTGCTCGGAAGGACTTATGAGAATGAAGGACATGTTCTTTCAGAGGGTCAAATTCTTGGTTGGCAACGGATGTCAACAAGATTTTGGGAGGATACGTGGTTAGAGAGACGCCTCGGCCTTACAATATCCTACCCTCTACAATATTGTGCAAGCGTAAGGAGGATTACGAGGTACCGTCCTTCAAACTATCCCTTGAACATCCAGTTCAGGCGTCGTTAGTGGGTGAGAGATGGACAGCCTGGATGCACTTGGTTGAGAGATTGATTGAAGTTCGACTCTCCGACATGCGGACTCAACACAATGGAAGTTAACTAAAAATGGGTTATTCTTGTGAAATCTTTTTATACGGATCGATTAATTTGGCCCCTCTCAAGATCATTACATATATGGAAGGTTAAGGTTCCTTTGGATTAAAATTTTTATGTGGTTTGTTCACAAGCAAGTAATACTCACAAGGACAACTTACTTAAGAGGCGATGGGTAGGCAACTCGCGGTGTTGTTTTTGTGCTCAGGATGAGACAATACAACATTTATTTTTTGAATGCCCACTTGCCAAGTTACTTTGGAGAACGATTCATATAGCTTTTAATATCAATGCTCCAGTAGATATTACGTCTTTGTTTGGGACGTGGTTAGCTGGGGTTGAACAGATCACGGCAGCTCGTATTCGGATTGGAATATGCGCGCTATTATGTGCTATATGGAACTGCAGAAATGACATGATTTTTAACAGACAACACAACTTAACTTTTTTGCAGGTTATCTTCAGAGCTACAGCTTGGATCCGTACGTGGTCCTTACTCACTCCTATGGACTCCAGGGAGCCTTTGGTTACTGGGTGCAACCAATGGGAGATGGTGGCTCGGGTTATATTCAACCGGTTCGGATGGCGTTCGCATAACAGGATAAGAGTCTAGAGAGCTTATCCTTATTATTACCGTATCGGTTGTCTTTGTTCGCTTGTAATTTTCCGGTTTATGCACTTTGTTTTGCTCCGTTTGCGAGCTGTAAGACCTTTATGACGATACTTTATGGATTTTTAATAAGAAGGCCGCATGCATCATCATGATGCAGAGGCCGGGGGTATGCCTCCATTTCCAAAAAAATAGGGGAAAGAATGGCGGGAGAGAAAGGGTGAGAAATAGCGGCAGGAAAGAAAGAGCTGGAAAAGGTGGCAGGTGGGAAAGGGTGGAAAATACTAGGGGAGAGAAATGGCGACAAAGCGTGGCGGGAAAGAGAGAGGAAGATAAATGGCGGGAAAGAAAGAAAAAAAAAGTTTGTTTGTGTTTTCATGTATATCATGCATCGACATAGAGAGTAGTGCTAACGGTGCTACCTCTTTTGTCAAGTGTGTGCGCGACACTCGGCAAGCTGGCAGTGTTTTTATCTTGCCTTGGGTGTGTGTTAAGTGTGGTGTTGGCGTGTGTTTGTATCGGTGCTCCCGGATGTTACGTTGTTGGTTGATTTATAATATAAAGCGGGGATACCCTTTTTCATAATGCTGGCAGTGTTACTACCTCTCAATCTACTTTGTTGAGGGATACATGTCCCCTCGTTGGTTGAGTATTTTGTGTCCCGCACTCGGCAAACGCGAAACTTTGCCAAGTGTGATGATTGCCGAATGTTTACTAGTATGCATTGTCATCTCTTGCCGAGTGTTCATCATCTACTGAGTGTTTTGTTGGTACACAAGGTGTAGGCAGTCATTTGTTGAGTTGCCTGAATGAATGCAATCAGCAAAGGACCGCCAACAACGTCGGGTTTGCTAGGTAGGGTTTGATCCTTCATGGACTGGGGAACACCATACTCCTAGCCATCCAACCGGAGATTGATTCTTGGGCTGTTGTATTTCATTGTTCTATCAATACCCTTTTGAACATGGTTGAAATTACACCTGATAACTGATTTAATTTTCAAAATGTTTAGAAAAAATCAAAACGTTCCAAAATGGCTTTCCCGACAAACTTGGGCTGCCGTTTTTGTCGTACAAAAACATTCTGCAACGAAACAAAATTCTGGCAAAAAAGACAAACATTCTCAGAGATATAACATGAATAGTACCTTATATAGCGACGAATTTGTCTTTTTACGTCCACAACAACATGAAAGTCACTTCTTCGCGAAAGATTTTATAGGAGCACAACAATAAATCTACTTTGTTCACAAAAGGTTTGAGATTTTTTTGACTTTTTACAAATTACTATTTTAAAAAAATCGGGTGAAATTACACCGGAGAGCCACACCATGGTGCATCAAATAGTTAGTCTGCCTACTTTTCTTAAATAATAAATAAATGACATGCAACACTTTTTTTAGATCCTCAAGTCACTCCTCCTCCAAGAAAGAAATTTAGGGTTCCTGCCTCTCGCCGGCGCCGCCGTAGGTCCGCCTTGTCTCCGATGGCCCTAGAGCCGTGGAGGCGCCGTGGTTCCTGGCAAAGGCGGGCGAGAAGGCTCCGCTTTTAGTCATTTTTTCCTCTCTTGTTAGGGTTTGTGTCCTGCTCAGGAAGGCGAGACGACGACGGCTGCCTGAAGATGTAATAATGGTCTCCCCGCCTAGACCCCGTTTCGGTGGTGCGTCTAGCATCGTTGGTGGGCGTGTGGAGGTGTGTCTCCGGCGGATCTATCTTTGGTGGATTTGCTCGGATCTTGTCGTTGTGCGTCTACGCTCGCGTGTCTTCGGGTTGAATCCTTCCAGCCTATGTTATTCTTCATTGGTGGTGGTTACTATCCTGGTGCGCTGGTCTTATGGGGCCTTAGCATGACGACTTACTGACTGTCTATTGCAACAAGTTGTGCCCGACTCTAGCGAGGAAGGGGTGATGATGGCGGCGCATCTTCGACTCGCTTCAGTGCTTGTATTAGTCGTTAGGTTGTCTATGGATCTGGATATAATTTTTATTTTTGATGTTCGTTGTATTGCCATGATTGAAGATGAATAGATTGAAAGTTTTTTCAAAAAAAAAAGACATACAACACTTTCAGTTTGAAAGAAATTATACATACAACAATCGTGTTGAAGAAGGAAATGATTACAACAAGCTGACAGAACGTCAAAAACACTTCTCTCTCAAAAAAGGAAAAAAAACACTACATACTTTCCATATTGATTAGTGCTCCAGTGCGTGAAGCATATACGTATATCTTAGAAGTTGGATTAGAAGTCAAACAATCTAATGCCAGTCTCACCCATCCTAGAAATACTCGAAATCGCTTTGAGCTTCGCCGGTGCTCGACTTGGCGGTTGCGCTCTCTGCTGCATTCTTCTCCTTGCCGGTGGCAGCTGCGTACTGCCGGTAGTCCACTGGCTCCGGCACCGACGGAGGCGCCATACTCCTCACCAGCGCCCAGTTGACGCCCTCGAAGAATGGGTGCTGCTTGATCTCCGTGGCGCCCCTCGTGAACGCAATTCGCTTCTGTGGCTCCTTGACGAGCAGCCCGCGGATGAGGTCCCGTGCGACGGCACTGGCGCCGCCGGCGGGCCCCCCAAAGTCGGAGGGGAACCGCAGCGGCTGCTCGATGACGTTGCAGAGCGTGGCGCGGTTGCCGGCGCCCTTGAAGGGAGTGGTGCCGTGCAGCAGCTCGTAGAGGAAGATTCCCAGCGTCCACCAGTCCACAGCGCTGCCGTGGCCCTCGCCGCGGATGATCTCCGGGGCAAGGTACTCGTGCGTGCCCACGAACGACATGGAGCGCGCGTCCGACGGCTCCGCGTTGAACTCCACCGCAGCCGCCGCGTTGAGGTTCACCTCGCTCTTGGACGCCTTCCGGCTGCGGCGCGGCAGGATGCGAGGGAAGAAGGACGACGGCTGGATGCAACCCTGGTTGGGACCCAATCCTTCGCCGCCCTCAACGGCCGAGCCAATGCCGCCTGCGCCGGCGCCGACGTTCCCGCTGGTGTTGTGTACCGAAGACGACTTGACGAGCGTCGGGCTGACGGAGCACCGCAGCGACAAGTCGAAGTCCGACAGCATGATGTGGCCGTCCTCCCTGACCAGCACATTCTCTGGCTTCAAGTCTCTGTAAACGATCCCCAGCATGTGCAAGTACTCCATGGCAAGCAGTATCTCGGCGGTGTAAAACCTGCCACGGAAATGCACCATTGATCGTCAGAGCAGGCCGTCGACACGTACGAAAATGAGACGCGTCGACGAGAGAGATAGGACCTGGCGGCCTGCTCGGTGAAATGCTTGGCCGGCTGCTTCTGGCGGAGGGAGTGGAGGTTGCCGCCGCTGCAGTACTCCATGACGAGACAGTGGAACTTGTCGGTCTCGAAGTGGGTGTAGAGCGTGGGGAGGAAGGGGTGGTCGAGGAGGACGAGGATCTCGCGCTCCGTCTGCGCGCGGGCCATCTTGTTCCGGCTGATGAGCGACGCCTTGTCCATCACCTTCATCGCAAAGAAGGCTGACGTGCCGCGGAGCTCCACCAGGTACACGCTGCCGATGTCGCCGTAGCCCAGCCGCTTCAGCAGCCGGAAGTGGCCCAGGTTGAGAGCCGTCTCCTGGGCTGTCGCCTGCTGGATCGCCTCCCACCGGCTGTCCCCGCCAGTGTGCCGCTTCACGTTCGCCGACGACGCCGACGCCGACGCCGAGCTGATGCTGCTCTCTAGGCTGTTGCTTCGGGTGCTACGGCTGCTCTCCAAGCTGCCATTGCCGACGACGGTTTCGGAATTGTTCGCGCTCGTTGCGCTTGTTTCGGATGTTTGGGAGTGGGGCAGCCCCGGGCTCATTGCAGAGACGTGGTGCAGATTGGCCGGGCTAGGTTTCTCGATCTGATCTGGCTTGTTCTTGGGCTTTGGTTTCCTATCAGGAGGGCCTTGCGAGTGAGCTGGTGCTTTCGAGGTTGCAGATTGAATTTCGATGAATTCATCGTCTTCGAAGCTGTCGCGGTCGAAATCATTACTGTTTTTCTGAGGGCTGAAATCCATGCCGTCGTCTTCCATCATGGGAGGCTTCTTCTTTGGAAAATTTCTCTGAAACATCACAAAACATAATATCAACTGCTAACTGAAAGTCAAACTTCGAAAACGCAACAAAATTGGCCTCAGGGCTCGTATCCTATTCCTAATTCCTATGCGGGCATTGTAGAACTTGATGAACAAGGAAGAAACGCAAAACCTGGCGAGTTTGCCGAGTGCTTCAAGTGCCAAGCAATGGAATTGATGCTTCATATCATAGGCCAAGAAAGATCACCAAAGAGGCCGATGGAAGAAAATTACAGAAGGTCTCATTCGTGTTGCCATGATGGGGAGGGGGCGATGCAATTCGCAGCAACCAGAAAGGATTGCTTTTTTGGGTGGAAAAACGGTTAGAATGCATGCAAACTTGGAGCTGGGTTCGTGGGGTTGTGAGAGGAAGCCGTGGGGTGGAGGGGTGGCTGAAGAAGGCATTGCCAAATTTAGGAAGATGAGAGAATAGCTTCTTTCTTTTTATCTGATCTCTCTCCTCGGCTTGGTTTGGTGGTGGTAATCTTGTCCTCCTCTTGTGACGCTAGAGCTGCATTTTGGGGCAAAAGTGTATCCATTTTCTATGTTCGTAGTGCTATGCGTGAGCCGGTTGATAATTTCACCCAACCACAGCTATCCGATCTAATAAAAAGTTGGATTTTCAAGCGTCTGATCTTTGCAGAAAAACGCGTGCAAAATTTTTGATACGCTTGTCACATCGTCGCAACATTTTATCGTAGAACGCGTAAAAAAAAGACAAAATCGTGTTGCAACATTTCATTACAACCATATAGTTCTTTATTTGTATACACCAAACATCCCCGAGGAGAATCATCCCAACATATTTCAAGACAAAATCCCTATATTCTCCACTCTCCACATATGGTGCAGTGGAATGATCATTTGCTGTGGGATTCAAGTTAACAAACTTAGCTTCTACACTAGTAGAAAAAGGCTTATTTGTCCCGGATCATAAAGCCCATTTGCCCCGGTTCTCGAACCGGGACTAAAGGGTCAGTAATAAAGCCCCGCTCATATTGTTTTTTAGATGATATATATATATATATATATATATATATATATATATATATATATATATATATATATATATATATATATATATATATATATATATATATATATGAATGAAACTCAACACAAATGATGGTAATAAAATAAAATTATGAATATTATTGCTTATGCACTTCATATTGGTTTTTAGAGTAGCCCCGCTCACAGGTCGTGTGGCGGATGAACTCGCAAATGTAGTATCCACGGTAATTATTTCCGGATTCCTGCCACAACCACTTTACAAGAAATAGAGGTCAATCAAACTGATAAGCAAGCATGCTAAATGGTATTGATGAAACTAGCTAGAATCAATGGGAGACGCACGGAACTAGCTAGTAGTACTTACTTTTGGGTGTTTAAATGGAAGCTCCCCCGACAGTCCCGGAGCTTCTGCGGTGAACTTTTTCCAAACCCTGCCAGACAAAGAAAACAATTACTTGATATCAGGAAATGAACAAAGTTGCCGATATGGTACGATAATAATCGATTGAACTTACTTCTCGAGCATTTTAGTCATGGTCGCATACTCCTCGGGATCTTTTCGTCTCGAGTCTATGACGGTTACTAGGCCCTCCTCAAGCTTAATCTCTAGCAGAATAAAGTGGAAACTGCACACGCATGCATAACTCATCAATTACATTACTATAACCTCGAGTAATAAGGGAAACCGAATATGCACAAGACAGTAACACTCGCTTGAATTCGTAAGGAAAGAGTATTGTATCTTTGTTTTGATTTCGAAGTAATGATCGTAACAAGTTGGCCTCGGTTTGTTTGGCATCATGTTTAACATTCCATTCATCTATGAGATTTGTGTTAATGAACCCAATATCACCGATTTGTCTTTTCTTGCATTCGGCGATCTTCAATCTGCATAATATAGTGAGGATAATTATATATACATGCAATGAAAGTGCTGAGCTATACATAGGGACTTAATTACAGAAGTAGTACTTACAGAAAGTTGCAAGTGATGATTACTTTGTCGAGGGCCTTTTGATTGAAAAACTGGAAGAACTCCTCATAAGGAACAGACAACAGATCAATTCCAACGAGGTCGATCTCCTGTTTAACTCTCAACGTCAAATTATCCTTCCCAGACTTGCTGCGGATGTCCATGTACCAATCATGGAATCTTCACATCATCGTTGTTAGAGGAGGATGACCAGGTTTCACAAGAGGCTTCCCGTGCTGGTATTTGAATGTGTCCACCTCCATTGTATCAAAAAGTGCATCGTCGGGCATGTAATATACAGGATTCATACCGGGCACCATCCCCGGTAGATTAGTGACGATGTCACTAGACACCTTGAGCGGGGGGCACGATTGCTTCGCTTCTTCGCCGAGCTGGGGAATTTTTTTCCCACTTCTTCGTTCTGCTAACCTTTGATAACTGTAAGTACTTCCCGACCGCTTCGCTTCCTTATATGTCCTTTCAATAATGCGGTCATAGTTGGTTTGCGACCGAGGCGGTGGTGCTCGCTTCAGGGCATCCAAAGTGCGCTTTGCTTTCACCGGATCTATCTTCTCCTCCGGAGGTGGATGTTTCTTAGCTTTTTGCGTTTCAAAGAAATCCTTCACTTGGGCTTCACAGATGTTGTTTTCCTCCTTGCTTATCTCGTATGGTAACTTCTCTAGAGGCTTGAGAGAAGGACCGAATCTGTATTGCCTCCCGCCTCTAGCTGTACTGCTAGACGCCGGAGCAGCTGCGGCTGTCTTCTTCCATTGCTTACAAGCGGAGAAGAAGGAGGCGGAGTGCTACGATGCGCCGGAGCGGCCGGAGCAACGGCATCTGTGTTCTGCTGTCACCGACGAGGCGAAGGAGGAGGCGGGCTGCTCGGATGCGCCGGAGTAGGCGGAGAAAGAGGCGGAGTATTGCTGCCCTCACGCGCCGGAGCGGGAGGCGGAGTGCCCTGATCACTCGCCGGAGGAGGAGGAGGAGGCGGAGTGCCCAGCTGACTCGCCGGAGGCGTGAAGTTCAGAAGCTTGATGTGCTCCTTCCGCCATAAACATGGAGTCTTCAGAGAAAGACCCAGCTGATTCTCCCCTTCACCTGTAGGGCGGTCAACCTGGAGCTCCTCAAATCCCTCCGTTATTTCATCCACCATCACAACGACATAGCCTTGTGGAATCGGAAGGCAGTGAAAAGTTGCGTCGGGTTCAAGAGGGAACACACAGCCGACAGCCGCCTTGAATTTGAGGTTATGTCATTGCGTCATAAGATGGCACTGGTGTGACTCGGTGATAGCATCCACGGGGTAGCTAGGACCCGTGAAGTCAGGCTGCTGAACGAGCTCGATGGAAGCTGTCGTGGTTCTAAGTGTGACAGTAGAATAGGGAGGTAGGAATGGAGAGGCAAGAACCTAGCTATGGAGTAGTTGTATACGCAAGATGTTTACGAGTTCAGGCCTTTCTCGGAGGAAGTAACATCCCTACGTCTCAGAGCCCGGAGGCGGTCGACTGGATTATATGAGTATGGATTACAGGGGTGCGAACCCTTTACACTGAGGAGGGGGTGGCTTATATAGAGTACGCCAGACCCCTCCAGCCCTCAGTCATGCAGGGTTTAAAGTTCATTAAGATCGGGGGTTACTGGTAACGCCCCACATAAGGTGCTATGATGACCATAAAAGCTACTTAATGACCGACCGTTTGTGTGCAGACTAACTTTAGATCTCCTGGTGGTCGAGTGGTTGGCTTCATAGTCGAGTGTCTTCAAGTCAGTCGAGTGGAATACTTCTAGGTCGACTGACAGGTGGTTTCTTCTAGAGATGTCCTTGGGGAGGGTATCTTGGACAGGTCCATGACCCTACCCTAGGTACATGGCTTCATCATTAGCCCCCGAATGGATCGAGGTTTGAGTGGGGAAGGAGTTGAGAACTCTTTTGACCCACTTTTCGTGCGATGAGCATGTCTTGTTCTGGATCAATGAACTTAGGTGACGGCATCAACTTCTTTTTCAGTCGCCTTGATCCATTCTTTGTATCCGTCGAGTGAATTTTCTGTACTTGGAGATCTCCAAATGACAGCGCGGAGAAAATCTCCCATCTGACAAGTTGCTCTGCAGTTTGCGGATTTAGCGGGATCCGAATTTCGTGAAGCGCGTGGGGCGGAGGAGGCCGCGGTACTCGGATGGGATAAGGCAGGAACGCCTCAATCTCCGTGCCACCTATTTCGCCACGTATCGCGCGCGCCACTGTTGCGGGATTTGACATGATCGCCCGGGCCTACAAGTCAGTCACTCGGAAGCAACCTCATATAAGGCGCCGGACGGGGGTTTTGAACAGTGCGCTCTCATTTCCTCTCCCTCTTCCTCAGACTTATCCGCCGCGTTCGCCTCCATCTCAACGCTGCTTTTCAGTGCGCGCTTCGCCGGCGACGATGGTGAAGGAGAAGACGGCTGCTTTGGAGCTGGCGAAGAAGGCGACGGCGAAGGCCAACGGAAGGGCGACCCGTCGGGGCGGATCTTCATCAAGGGCCGGCCTGCCGCAGGGCTGGATCCAGGGCGACTGGATCCGCTCGACGATCCGTCAGAAAGATCTTGATGACCTGGCCAATGAAGGACTGATCCCCCATGGATCAGCACGGCTCCCGGAGAAGGAGTCGGTGAAGGAAATATGCCCTAGAGGCAATAATAAAGTTATTATTTATTTCCTCATATCATGATAAATGTTTATTATTCATGCTAGAATTGTATTAACCGGAAACATAATACATGTGTGAATATATAGACAAACAGAGTGTCACTAGTATGCCTCTACTTGACTAGCTTGTTAATCAAAGATGGTTATGTTTCCTAACCATGAATAAGGAGTTGTTGTTTGATTAACAAGGTCACATCATTAGTTGAATGATCTGATTGACATGAGCCATTCCGTTAGCTTAGCACCCGATCGTTTAGTATGTTGCTATTGCTTCCTTCATGACTTATACATGTTCTTATGACTATGAGATTATGCAACTCCCGTTTACCGGAGGAACACTTTGTGTGCTACCAAACGTCACAACGTAACTGGGTGATTATAAAGGTGCTCTATAGGTGTCTCCGAAGGTACTTGTTGAGTTGGCATATTTCGAGATTAGGATTTGTCACTCCAAATGTCGGAGAGGTATCTCTGGGCCCTCTCGGTAATACACATCACTTAAGCCTTGCAAGCATTTCAACTAATGAGTTAGTTGTGAGATGATGTATTACGGAACGAGTAAAGAGACTCGCCGGTAATGAGATTGAACTAGGTATTGGATACCGACGATCGAATCTCGGGCAAGTAACATACCGATGACAAAGGGAACAACGTATGTTGTTGTGCGGTTTGACCGATAAAGATCTTCATAGAATATGTAGGAACCAATATGGGCATCCAGGTCCCGCTATTGGTTATTGACCGGAGATGTGTCTCGGTCATGTCTACATTATTCTCGAACCGTAGGGTCCGCACGCTTAAGGTTTCGATGACAGTTTCATTATGAGTTTATATATTTTGATGTACCGAAGGTTGTTCGGAGTCCCGGATGTGATCATGGACATGACGATGAGTCTCGAAATGGTCGAGACATAAAGATTGATATATTGGACGGATATATTTGGACACCGGAAAAGTTCGGGGTGAGATTGGAAATATACCGGAATTCCGGGAGGTTGCCGGAACCCCCCGGTATGTATATGGGCCTTATTGGGCCTTAGTGGAAGGGAGGGAGAAGGAGCAAGGGAGGGGGCGCCCCCCCCAAGCCCAATCAGAATTGGGAGGGGGGCCGGCCCCCCCTTTCCTTCTCTCCTCCCCCTCTTCCTTCCTTCTCCTACTCCGAATAGGAAAGGGGGCCAAACCTACTTGGAGTAGGTTTGCCCCCCTAGGGCACGCCTCCCCCTTGGGCCGGCCTCCTCCTCCCTCCCTCCTTTATATACGGGGGTAGGGGGGCACCCTAGACACACAAGTTGAACATTGAGATCGTTCCTTAGCCGTGTGCGGTGCCCCCCTCCACGATATTACACCTCGGTCATATTGTAGCGGTGCTTAGGCGAAGCCCTGCGACAGGAGAACATCAAGATCGCCACCACGCCGTCGTGTTGACGGAACTCCTCCAGCGCCTCTGCTGGATCGGAGATCGGGGTGCGTCATCGAGCTGTCGTGTGTCAAGAACTCGGAGGTGCCGAGTAACGGTGCTTGGATCGGTTGAACCGGGAGGACGTACGACTACTTCCTCTACGTTGTGTCAACGCTTCCGCTTTGGTCTACGAGGGTACGTGGACAACACTCTCCCCTCTCGTTGCTATGCATCACCATGATCTTGCGTGTGCGTAGGAAAATTTTGAAATTACTACGTTCCCCAACAGTGGCATCAGAGCCTAGGTTTTTATGGTTTGATGTTATATGCACGAGTAGAACACAAGTGAGTTGTGGGCGATATAAGTCATACTGCTTACCAGCATGTCATACTTTGGTTCGGCGGTATTGTTGGATGAAGCGGCCCGAACCGACATTACGCGTACACTTACGCGAGACTGGTTTTACCGCCGTGCTTTGCACACAGGTGACTAGTGGGTGTCAGTTTCTCCAACTTTAGTTGAACCGAGTGTGGCTACGCCCGGTCCTTGCGAAGGTTAAAACATCATCAACTTGACAAACTATCGTTGTGGTTTTGATGTGTAGGTGAGATTGGTTCTTGCTTAAGCCCGTAGCAGCCACGTAAAACTTGCAACAACAAAGTAGAGGACGTCTAACTTGTTTTTGCAGGGCATGTTGTGATGTGATATGGCCAAGACATGATGCTATATTTTATTGTATGAGATGATCATGTTTTGTAACCGAAGTTATCGGCAACTGGCAGGAGCCATATGGTTGTCGCTTTATTGTATGAAATGCAACGCATACTGTAATTGCTTTACTTTATCACTAAGCGGTAGCGATAGTCGAGAAGCAATAGATGGCGAAACGACAACGATGCTACGATGGATATCAAGGTGTCGCTACCGGTGACGATGGTGATCATGATGGTGCTTGGAGATGGAGATCACAAGCACAAGATGATGGTGGCCATATCATATCACTTATATTGATTGCATGTGATGTTTATCTTTTATGCATCTTATCTTGCTTTGATTGACGGTAGCATTTTAAGATGATCTCTCACCAAAATTATCAAGAAGTGTTCTCCCGAGTATGCACCGTTGCCAAAGTTCGTCGTGCCTGCACACCACGTGATGATCGGGTGTGATAAGCTCTACGTCCATCTACAACGGGTGCAAGCCAGTTTTGCACACGCAGAATACTCAAAGTTAAACTTGACGAGCCTAGCATATGCAGATATGGCCTCGGAACACGGAGACCGAAAGGTCGGCGTGAATCATATAGTAGATATGATCAACATAAGATGTTCACCATTGAAAACTACTCCATCTCACGTGATGATCGGTTATGGTTTAGTTGATTTGGATCACGTGATCACTTAGATGACTAGAGAGATGTCTGTCTAAGTGGGAGTTCTTAAGTAATATGATTAATTGAACTAAAATTTATCATGAACTTAGTACCGATAGTATCTTGCTTGTCTATGTTGTTTGTAGATAGATGGCCCGTCTTTGTTGTTCCGTTGAATTTTAATGCGTTCCTTGAGAAAGCTAAGTTGAAAGATGATGGTAGCAACTACGCGGATCGGGTCCGTAATTTGAGGATTATCCACATTGCTGCACAAAAAATGACGTCTGGAAGCACCGCTGGGTGCCAACCTGCTGCTGATGCAACCGACGATGTTAAGAACGTCCGCGAACAAAGTGATGACTACTCGATAGTTCAATGTGCCATGCTTTACGGCTTAGAACCGGGACTTCAACGACGTTTTGAACGTCTTGGAGCATATGAGATGTTCCAGGAGTTGAAGTTAATATTCCAGAAGAATGCCCGGATTGAGAGATATGAAGTCTCCAATAAGTTCTATAGCTGCAAGATGGAGGAAAATAGTTCTATCAGTGAGCACATACTCAAGATGTCTGGGTATTGTAATCACTTGATTCAACTGGGAGTTACTCTTCCGGATGATAGCGTCATTGATGAATTCTCCAATCACTTCCACCAAGCTACAAGAGCTTCGTGATGAACTATAATATGCAAGGGATGGATAAGACGATTCCGAGCTCTTCGCAATGCTAAAGGCTGCGGAGGTAGAAATCAAGAAGGAGCATCAAGTGTTGATGGTTAACAAGACCACTAGTTTCAAGAAAAGGGCAAAGGGAAGAAGAAGGAACTTCAAGAAGAACAGCAAACAAGTTGTTGTTCAAGAGAAGAAGCCCAAGTCGGACCTAAGCACTAAATCGAGTGCTTCTACCGCAAAGCGAGTCGTTTGGAAGCGAACTGCCCCAAGTATTTGGCGGATAAGAAGGATGGCAAGGTGAACAAAGGTATATGTGATATACATGTTATTGATGTGTACCTTACTAGAGCTCGCAGAGCTTTGGGTATTTGATCTCGGTTCATTGCTAATATTTGCAACTCAAATAGGGACTACGGATTGCTTAACACGGCAAAGGACGAGGTGACGGCGCGCGTGGGAAATGGTTCCAAAGTCGATGTGATCGCGGTCGCACGCTACCTCTACATCTACCTTCGGATTAGTATTAGACCTAAATAATTGTTATTTGGTGCCGCGTTGAGCATGAACATTATATCTGGATCTTGTTTGATGCGAGACGGTTATTCATTTAAATCGAGAGAATAATGGTTGTTCTATTTATATGAGTAATATCTTTTATGGTCATGCACCCTTGAAGAGTGGTCTATTTTTGATGAATCTCGATAGTAGTGATACACATATTCACAGTGTTGAAGCCAAAAGATGCAGAGTTGATAATGATAGTGCAACTTATTTGTGGCACTGCCGTTTAGGTCATATCGGTGTAAAGCGCATGAAGAAACTCCATACTGATGGACTTTTGGAACCGCTTGATTATGAATCACTTGGTACTTGCGAACCGTGCCTTATGGGCAAGATGACTAAAATGCCGTTCTCCGGTACTATGGAGAGAGCAACAGATTAGTTGGAAATCATACATACAGATGTATGTGGTCCGATGAATGTTGAGGCTCATGGCGGATATCATTATTTTCTCACCTTCACAGATGATTTAAGCAGATATGGGTATATCTACTTAATGAAGCATAAGTCTGAAACATTTGAAAAGTTCAAAGAATTTCAGAGTGAAGTTGAAAATCATCGTAACAAGAAAATAAAGTTTCTACGATCTGATCATGGAGGAGAATATTTGAGTTACGAATTTGGTCTACACTTAAAACAATGTGGAATAGTTTCGCAACTCACGCCACCCGGAACACCACAACGTAATGGTGTGTCCGAACGTCGTAATCATACTTTACTTGATATGGTGCGATCTATGATGTCTCTTACAGATTTACCGCTATCGTTTTGGGGTTATGCTTTAGAGACGGCCACATTCACATTAAATAGGACACCGTCGAAATCCGTTGAGACGACACCTTATGAACTATGGTTTGGCAAGAAACCAAAGTTGTCGTTTCTTAAAGTTTGGGGCTGCGATGCTTATGGAAAAAACTTCAACCTGATAAGCTCGAACCCAAATCGGAGAAATGTGTCTTCATAGGATACCCAAAGGAGACAGTTGGGTACACCTTCTATCACAGATCTGAAGGCAAGACATTCGTTGCTAAGAATGGATCCTTTCTAGAGAAGGAGTTTCTCTCGAAAGAAGTGAGTGGGAGGAAAGTAGAACTTGATGAGGTAATTGTACCTACTCCCTTGTTGGAAAATAATACATCACAGAACCGGTTTACGTGGACGTCAAAACCGACTAGTGAGGAAGTTGATGATGATGATCACGAGAACTTCAGATCAAGTCAATCTGTAACCTCGTGAGGTCGAGCAGAGTAAGATCCGCACTGAGTGGTACGGTAATCCTATTCGGAAGTCATGCTACTAGATCATGATGAACCTACGAACTATGAAGAAGCGATGGTGAGCCCAGATTCTGCAAAATGGCTTGAAGCCATGAAATCTGAGATGGGATCCATGTATGAGAACAAAGTATGGACTTTGGTTGACTTGCCCGATGGTCGGCAAGCAATTGAGAATAAATGGATCTTCAAGAAGAAGACTGACGCTGACGGTAATGTTACTGTCTACAAAGCTCGACTTGTTGCAAAAGGTTTTCGACAAGTTCAAGGGGTTGACTACGATGAGACCTTCTCACCCGTAGCGATGCTTAAGTCTGTCCGAATCATGTTAGCAATTGCCGCATTTTATGATTATGAAATTTGGCAAATGGATGTAAAAACTGCATTCCTGAATGGATTTCTGGAGGAAGAGTTGTATATGATGCAACCGAAGGTTTTATCGATCCAAAGGGGCTAACAAAGTGTGCAAGCTCCGATGATCCATTTATGGACTGGTGCAAGCCTCTCGGAGTTGGAATAAACGTTTTGATAGTATGATCAAAGCATTTGGTTTTGTCTGAGACTTTTGGAGAAGCCTCAGATTTACAAGAAAGTGAGTGGGAGCTCAGAGCATTTCTAATACTATATGTGGATGACATATTATTGATTGGAAATGATATAGAATTTCTGGATAGCATAAAGGGATACTTGAATAAAAGTTTTTCAATGAAAGACCTCGGTGAAGCTGCTTACATATTGGGCATTAAGATCTATAGAGAGATCAAGACGCTTAATTGGACTTTCACAAAGCACATACCTTGACAAAGTTTTGAAGAAGTTCAAAATGGATCAAGCAAAGAAAGGTTTCTTGCTGTATTGCAAGGTGTGAAGTTGAGTAAGACTCAAAGCCCGACCAACGCAGAAGATAGAGAGAAAATGAAAATGTTCCTATGCTTCAGCCATAGGCTCTATCATGTATGCAATCTTGTGTACTGACTGATGTGTGCCTTGCTATAAGTCTAGCAGGAGGTACCAAAGTAATCCAGAGTGGATCATGGACAGCGATCAAGAACATCTGAAATACGAAAAGGACTAAGGATATGTTTCTCGTATATGGAGGTGACAAAGAGCTCATCGTAAATGGTTACGTTGATGCAAGCTTTGACACTGATCCGGACGATTCTAAATCGCAAACCGGATACGTGTTTACATTAAACGGTGGAGCTGTCAGTTAGTGCAGTTCAAAGCAAAGCGTCGTGGCGGGATCTACGTGTGAAGCGGAATACATAGCTGCTTCGAAGCAGCCAATGAAGGAGTCGGATGAAGGAGTTCATATCCGATCTAGGTGTCATACCTAGTGCATCGGGTCCAATGAAAATCTTTTGTGACAATACTGGAGCGATTGCCTTAGCAAAGGAATCCAGATTTCACAAGAGAACCAAGCACATCAAGAGACGCTTCAATTCCATCCGGGATCTAGTCCAGGTGGGAGACATAGAGATTTGCAAGATACATACGGATCTGAATGTTGCGAGACCGTTGAGTAAGCCTCTTCCACGAGCAAAACATGATCAACACCAAGACTCCATGGGTGTTAGAATCATTCTTGTGTAATCTAGATTATTGACTCTAGTGCAAGTGGGAGGCGAAGGAAATATGCCCTAGAGGCAATAATAAAGTTATTATTTATTTCCTCATATCATGATAAATGTTTATTATTCATGCTAGAATTGTATTAACCGGAAACATAATACATGTGTGAATATATAGACAAACAAAGTGTCACTAGTATGCCTCTACTTGACTAGCTTGTTAATCAAAGATGGTTATGTTTCCTAACCATGAACAAGGAGTTGTTGTTTGATTAACAAGGTCACATCATTAGTTGAATGATCTGATTGACATGACCCATTCCGTTAGCTTAGCACCCGATCATTTAGTATGTTGCTATTGCTTCCTTCATGACTTATACATGTTCCTATGACTATGAGATTATGCAACTCCGTTTACGGAGGAACACTTTGTGTGCTACCAAACGTCACAACATAACTGGGTGATTATAAAGGTGCTCTCTGGTGTCTCCGAAGGTACTTGTTGAGTTGGCATATTTGAGATTAGGATTTGTCACTCCGAATGTCGGAGAGGTATCTCTGGGCCCTCTCGGTAATACACATCACTTAAGTCTTGCAAGCATTTCAACTAATGAGTTAGTTGTGAGATGATGTATTACGGAACGAGTAAAGAGACTTGCCGGTAACGAGATTGAACTAGGTATTGGATACCGACGATCGAATCTCGGGCAAGTAACATACCGATGACAAAGGGAACAACGTATGTTGTTGTGCGGTTTGACCGATAAAGATCTTCGTAGAATATGTAGGAACCAATATGGGCATCCAGGTCCCGCTATTGGTTATTGACCGAAGATGTGTCTCGGTCATGTCTACATTATTCTCGAACCGTAGGGTCCGCACGCTTAAGGTTTTGATGATAGTTTCATTATGAGTTTATATATTTTGATGTACCGAAGGTTGTTCGGAGTACCGGATGTGATCATGGACATGACGAGGAGTCTCGAAATGGTCGAGACATAAAGATTGATATATTGGACGGATATATTTGGACACCGGAAAGGTTCCGGGTGAGATTGGAAATATACCGGAATTCCGGGAGGTTGCCGGAACCCCCCGGTATGTATATGGGCCTTATTGGGCCTTAGTGGAAGGAGGAGAAGGAGCAAGGGAGGGCGCGCCTCAACCCCAATCGATTGGGAGGGGGCCGCCCCCTTCCTTCTCTCCTCCCCCCTCTTCCTTCCTTCTCCTACTCCGAATAGGAAAGGGGGGGCCAAACCTACTTGGAGTAGGTTTGCCCCCTAGGGCGCGCCTCCCCTTGGGCCGGCCTCCTCCTCCCTCCCTCCTTTATATACGGGGGTAGGGGGCACCCTAGACACACAAGTTGATCATTGAGATCGTTCCTTAGCCGTGTGCGGTGCCCCCCTCCACGATATTACACCTCGGTCATATTGTAGCGGTGCTTAGGCGAAGCCTGCGGCAGAGAACATCAAGATCATCACCCGTCGTCGTCGACGGAACTCCTCCCCGCGCCTCTGCTGGATCGGAGATCGGGGTGCGTCATCGAGCTGTACGTGTGTCAAGAACTCGGAGGTGCCGGAGTAACGGTGCTTGGATCGGTTGAACCGGGAGGACGTACGACTACTTCCTCTACGTTGTGTCAACGCTTCCGCTTCGGTCTACGAGGGTACGTGGACAACACTCTCCCCTCTCATTGCTATGCATCACCATGATCTTGCGTGTGCGTAGGAAAATTTTGAAATTACTACGTTCCCCAACAGTCGGAGCCACAGCCTCAGGAGGGTGAGTGTGTCCTCTTGGCCACGCATGTTGACCGCGGGTTTTCTTTGCCGCCTCACCCTTTCTTTTGGGGATTTCTGAACTTCTTTGGGGCACAACTCCACCACTTCACACCCAACTCCATCGTGTATCTCGCCATTTTCGTGTCTTTGTGCGAGAATTTCTTGGGTTGTTGGCCTCATTGGGGTCTTTTCAAGCACATTTTCACCTGTCGCTCCCAGACGGTGAAAAAGGCCAATCCGAGTGACGAGAGAACGCAAGGGATTTAGATGTGTGGGGGTCTTGGGGTTCAAATGAGGGAAAAAGTTCTTTTCCAGCCATGATCCTACCCGAGTCAGTCCGTGGATGCAGTCGACTTGGTTCTACTGCAAGGACCAGCCGACGCCAGGACAGTCGACTGGACTCCCTCCTTTCTCCATGGACCGAGTGAGCAAGCCATTCTCTTTGAAGGTGATCCCGGAAGAGAAGGCGCAGGTTAAGGTGTTGGTCGAACGCGTTGTCCAGCTCATCTAAGACGGAGTGACCGGCATGGATCTCTTGGAGGTCTTCCTCCGATGGCGCATCCAGCCGCTTCAAGCTCAAGACCGTCTGATGTGGTTGTACTCTGGCACTGAGGACACCACTCGGATCCGACCGGAGGAGGTCAAGGATGCCACGCTAGAAAGGTGGCTGGCGAGCATCACAGGAAACAAGGACAACCCTCGAGGAGCTAGGAGGATTCCTCCACTCGACCAGTCATACGAAGTAGACAAGGTCTAATCCTGCATCTTTGACTGTGATCCTGCTTTCTCCATCCTGTTTGCTTAAAATCAGTCGACTGAATTTTGTCTTGTTTGTTGTCTTCTAGGCCACTACTGAGATGTACTCGATGCCCAATGGGGCGCAAGAATAGGTCCAGGAGGAGGAGGGGAGCGGAGGTGAAAGTCAGGAGGAGTGGCAATCTGATGGTGAGGAGGATGAAGAAGACGACGGCTCCGGTGAAGAGGAGGAGGAGGAAGAGGAGGAAGATGTCGACCCTCCTCGCACGGAAAGGCGATCCAAGCTCACCCATGACCCCGCGGTCGAGCGTGGCAAGGCTACTGCGCCTGTCGGGCAGTCGACGAAATGCCCTCAGACGACCTCTCCGGCGCCGACTGAAAAAGCGCCAAAGCAACCCCGAGCGATGTCATCAAAGCCGACGAAGGCCCTGCCCAAGATGAGGATGGCCATTCCCACCATTTCCGGGTAACAGCAGAACTTGTGTTTTGTCGTTTAGCATGGACATACTCTTGGTCGACTCGTTGGCTAACGATTTCTGAAATCTGCAGTGCTGCTACCTCCGAGACCTCAGCCAGGAATGAAGACCAGGAAATGGAAGATGCTGCCACCTCTAACCTTGGTATGATCTATGTAGTTTCGCTTTTGGTCGATTGGATTTTCATCTTTAACTTTGGATCTTTCCTGTAGCCCCACCTCATGTCATTGACCTCCCTGATGATGACGATGAGGCGCCGCTAAGGCCGAGGAGGAATAAAAAGGCGCCGTCTAGCAAGACTGCTCAGGTTACATCAGCACCTGAGATGCTGGTTCAGGAGGGTGGCAACATCACTAGGACTTCCGTGTCCTTCGCTGTGCCATTGACGAGTGCTCGACCTTCATTGTCGATTGCTGATCCGCCTTCCCTTTTCACCACACACACCACATCCCAGAGGACCAAGCGGGTGCTGCTAAGTAGGCTATACGCCAGGCGGGGATCATGATGGAGCAGGTGAAGGCGATCCGGGATGCCAGCCAAGCGGCTTATGATGCAAGCTCAGCTCTTCAAAGCAACGTCTAGGTTAGTTGGTCACCGCTTGTTCTGTTAGGATATGGTATCTGAAAACTCTTCTTTCTGAAGATCTTCGTATCTGTACACCCACTGGGTGTGTCGATTGAATTTTTGGATTGGTGGGGGCACGCTGAGTGCAGACACTGGGTGTAGTCCCCTAGATTATGGTGGACTGCTGGCAGTCGACTGTAGTCTTTATACTTTGAATTTCTTTTCTAACTTCTTCACTCTGTCTGGTCGAACCATGTCGAATGGAATCTTGGAACCAGTGGGGGTGGGGGCACGCTGAGTGCACCCACTGGGTGTAGTCCCCCGAGACCATGGTCGACTGCTGGCAGTCGACTAAGGTCTGAAGAACCCTTTTTTTAAAATCATGATGATACCGTGGCTGACTGCTGGCAGTTTAGCTATGGTTTAGGATCATAACCTTTTTGCCTCTTTCGGTCGACTGATCGAGCCGAGTCGGTAGAACCAGTGGGGGCACGCTGAGTGCACCCACTGGGTGTAGTCCCCGAGACTACTATTGAATATTTTGATTCGGCTGTAGTCTTAGAAATGCTACGATTTTTTCTCTTATTCACTCGGAAGCGACCTATCTTTGATGTCTGTCTACTGATCCTTCACAAAATCTTGCAAGCTTGTGGCTCGTTACACTGAATTGGAAAACAAGCATATCCAGCTCGACCTTGACTTGAAGCTTGTTCAGGAGAACTTTCAGAAGGCGAAGGATGAAGCAAAAGGTATGTTTGGTGAGAATCTTGGTGACTGTCTTTGTCTTTCTGTCCATTTCTGATTCTGATATCATTGTCACTTTGCAGATAAACTAAAGGAGGCTCTGAACAAGAAGGGCCATGAACTCGCCGAGGCACAGAAGGCAGCTTTGGACAAAACGAAGCTTGCAGAAGAAAAACTGGCTTCAGTCGGGAAACTTGAAGAGGAGAACGCCAATCTGAAAACTTCTCTCGACGCGGCCAACAAGGAGGTCAGCCGTCTGAAGAACGACAAGATAGCTCTGAGTGACAAGGCTAGCAAACTGGCGGGGAAGAGGAACGATCTAGAGGCCTATATGGGAGGGCTCGCCAAGAAGCTATTCCTCATGCTTGAAGGTAATCTCTTCTATCCGACTGACTTGTTATCATGGACTCATCGTAGAACTATTGGCTTAACTCCGAATTGTGTTTACAGAATTCTGCCAGAACTTTGAGGAGGAAACCAATCGAGTGGAGACATGCTTGGACCCCATCAACTCTCCTATGAAGGATGAAGCCGCTACGAACGTGCTCCGACTGGAGTCTCGTGTTGCCGACGTGGTTGACTACCTTGCTCGACTGAAGGTTGCGGTTTCATGGATCGACACGACACTCTGGCCAAGAGAGACGGTCCAAAATGATCTCGAGTCTTTAATGACTCGACTGAGTGATGTTCCCGGTCGAGTGCAGGAATGGAAGAAGTCTTCTGCCAGGTGTGGTGCTAATGTTGCTCTGTCCCTGGTACCTGTTCACTGCAAGGATGCGCGAGAGGACAAGCTGGCGTCCATCAAGGTGGCCAATACCAAGAAGCATGAATTCCAATCTTTCATGGAGACCTTCATTGCTGCTGCCACTCGGATTGCTGACGGAATCAACCTGGACCAGTTTGTCGCGCCCTCCAGTCCTCCACCTTAGGAGTAAAAAACTTCTATGCTTCGTCTTAAATTTGCCTCAGAATGCCAAGTGGTTTTGTAACCGATAAACTTTTACAGGCTTGACGCCTGAGCACTTCCGAATCCGTAGGACGTTATCTGAATTTGGCTTATCGTTGAATATGCTTGCATTTGCCTTCGAGCGAACTTTGTTCTTCACTCGGAATATATTTTAGTGGTTGAGACGCAGCTCTGAGGTGGAAAGTCCAGTCGACCAGCACTTCATCGCACTTGCAGGTAGGGATGGAGCACAGATGGCATTCGACCTGCATCCTTGCAGATCAGGATGGAGCGCACATTGTATTTGTGGCGTAGCTCAGAAGGAGAAGGTAACAGTCGACCTGCACCTCGTCATCCTTGCAGAGCGCATGCTGTATTTGTGGCGTAGCTCAGAAGGAGAAGGTAGCAGTCGACCTGCACCTCGTTGTCCTTGCAGAGCGCACATTGTATTTGTGGCGTAGCTCGGAAGGAGAAGGTAGCAGTCGATCTGCACCTCGTCATCCTTGCAGAGCAGAATGGATTGAGTACTTAGGCGAGTACTGGACTACACCTAAGACCCCGAGTGGGAGGATTGCTCTCCACTCGGTGGGATTTTCGAATACTTAGGCGAGTACTGGACTGCAGCTAAGCCCCTGAGTGGGAGGTTTGCTCTCCACTCGGTAGGATTTTCAGATACTTAGGCGAGTACTGGACTGCAGCTAAGCCCCCGAGTGGGAGGTTTGCTCTCCACTCGGTAGGTTTCTCAGATACTTAAGCGAGTAATGGACTGCAGCTAAGCCCCCGAGTGGGAGGTTTGCTCTCCACTTGGTAGGATTTTTTGTGGCGTAGCTCCGAAGGAGAAGGCAGCAGTCGACTTCACCTCATCGTCCTTGCAGAGTGCACATTGTATTTGTGGCGTAGCTTGGAAGGAGAAGGTAGTAGTCGATCTGCACCACGTCGTCCTTGCAGAGCGCACGTTGTATTTGTGGTGTAGCTCGAAAGGAGAAGGTACCAGTCGACCTGCACCTCGCCGTCCTTGTAGAGCACACATTGTATTAAATACTTAGGCGAGTACTGGACTGCAGCTAAGCCTCCGAGTGGGAGACTGGCTCACCACTCGGTAGGGTTTTAAACAGTTAGGCGAGTACTTGGACTGCAGCCAAGCCTCCAAGTGGGAGGCTGGCTCACCACTCGGTAGGATTTTTAAATACTTAGGCGAGTACTTGGACTGCAGCTAAGCCCCCGAGTGGGAGGTTTGCTCTCAACTCGGTAGGATTTTTTTTAAACTTAGGCGAAACGGATTCGCAGCTAAGCCCCCGAGTGGAAGGCTGGCTCACCACTCGGTAGTGATTTTTTTACAAACTTAGGCGAAACGGATTCGCAGCTAAGCCACCCTTCGGGGATTTCTCACGAAATGTAAGTAACAACAATCCTTTGGGAAAATTATAACACTCTTGTCTTTGAAAAACAAACTATAGAAGTACTTTTTATTACATCTCATCCGAGCGAATACTTTAGTATAAAAGAGGCGGAGCAGCTCCGCGTTCCCAGCTCGTGGCTCGTCAATCTGGCGATCGACATTGTAAAGACAGTACGCTCCATTGTGGAGGACTTTGGTGACGATGAAGGGGCCTTCCCAAGTAGGAGCAAGCTTGTGTGGCTTCTGCTGATCCACTCGGAGAACCAAATCTCCTTCTTGGAAGGCTCGACTCTTCACGTTTCTGGCATGGAATCGACGCAAGTCCTACTGATAGATAGTCGATCGAATCATGGCCATCTCTCTTTCTTCTTCTAGAAGGTCGACTGCGTCCTGCCGGGCTTGTTCTGCTTCATCTTCAGTGTAGAGCTCGACTCGGGATGCATTGTGAAGCAGGTCACTCGGCAGAACTGCTTCAGCTCCATAGACCAGAAAGAATGGAGTTCGCCCAGTCGACCGATTAGGAGTGGTCCTCAATCCCCAAATAACTGATGGAAGTTCGTCGACCCACGCTCCTGCTGCATGCTTGAGATCACGCATCATCCGGGGTTTCAGTCCTTTGAGAATTAGACCATTTGCTCGTTCCGCTTGTCCATTCCACTGGGGGTGAGCGACTGAAGCATAGTCGACTCGTGTGCCTTGAGAGGCGCAAAAGGCTCTGAATTCATCGGAATTGAAGTGTGACCCATTATCAGTGATGATGCTATGTGGAACTCCATATCTGAATATCAACTCTCTGATGAAGCTGATAGCAGTGTCGGCATCAAGATTCTTGATAGGCTTAGCTTCAATCCACTTAGTGAACTTGTCGACTGCCACCAGTACATGGGTGAAGCCGCTCCTGCCAGTTCTCAGTGGTCCAACCATATCCAATCCCCACACAACGAAGGGCTAGACGAGTGGAATGGTCTTCAAGGCTGAGGCGGGCTTGTGTGACATGTTGGAATAAAACTGACATCCTTCACACTTGTCAACTATCTCCTTCGCCATCTCATTTGCTCTTGGCCAGTAAAATCCCGCTCGGTATGCTTTAGCCACAATGGTCCGAGAGGACGCATGATGACCACAGGTCCCCGAGTGGATGTCGTCAAGAATTATCTGACCTTCTTCTGGTGTTATACATTTCTGGCCGACTCCAGTCGCGCTTTCTCTGTACAACTGTCCCTTTATCACAGTAAAGGCCTTGGATCAACGGACGATCTGTCGAGCCTCTTCTTCATTATCTGGGAGCTCTTTCCTTAGGATATACGCGATGTATGGCACTGTCCAGTCGGGAGTGATGACCAAAACTTCCATGATTAGGTCGACCACAGCTGGGACCTCAACTTAAGTCGGATCTGTAACACTTTTCAGCTGCGGGGCTTCTTCAGTGAAAGGATCCTCTTGAACTGATGGTGTGTGGATGTGTTCTAAAAACATATTACTGGGAATGGCTTCTCTCTTGGAACCTCTTTTTGCCAAATCATCAGCCGCTTGATTTTTCAGTCGGGGTATATGATGAAGCTCTAACCCCTCGAATCTCTTCTCTAGCTTTCTCACCGCATTGCAGTAACCACTCATGGCTGGACTTCTGACGTCCCACTGAAAGCACAAGTGCTCCCTAGGTGGTTTTGGTAATTAATGTCAACATATCTCTTGTTGGACTAACACTTTTATCTAGCATGTTTCAGATAAGTTCAACAGTGGACTGGCATGGACTAAAGGATGTGGGAACTCCTTCAAGATGCTAAGGACAAAGGATTGGCTCAAGCTTCAAGCTCAAGGCTCTTCATTTTACATTTTAGTGATCCAAGATCACATTGAGTCTATAGGAAAAGCCAATACTATCAAGAAGGGATGAGGTGTTGTTAATGAGGCTCTTGCTTCATGTGCTTTGTGATATGCTCGAAAACCCTCAGCTACTTTCCCACTCCCACAAATGACCTAAACCTAAAGCCAAAATCGGTCACACCGATTCTTCCTATCCGGCACCACCGATACCAAAAGTCATAGCCACTGCCACAAACCCTAAGCAAATCGGTCTTACTGATAGGGATCTCGGTCCGATCGGGATGGGATTGTAATCTCTCTGTGTATGTCCATTATCAAAATCGGTCTCACCGAGTTTGAGCAATCGGTACTATCAAGATTACAATGCAAACTCTCTGGAAAGCTTATTACCAAAATCGGTCTCACCGAGTTTGTGTAATTGGTCAAACCGAGTTTGCCTGACCAACTCTCTGGAAAGCTTATTATCAAAATCGGTCTCACCGAGTTTGTGTAATCGGTCTTACCGAGATTACGTTATGCCCTAACCCTAACCGAATCGGTCTCACCGAGTTGCATTTCGGTCCCACCGAAAACCCTAACGGTCATATTATTTGCTAAATCGGTCTAACCAAGTTTAACGATTCGGTCCCACCGAGTTTGGTAGATTGTGTGTAACGGTTAGATTTTGTGTGGAGGCTATATATACCCCTCCACCTCCTCTTCATTCGTGGAGAGAGCCATCGGTGAACCTACACTTCCAAGCATACATTTTTCGATGAGAACTACCTACTCATGTGTTGAGGCCAAGATATTCCATTCCTACCATATGAATCTTGATCTCTAGCCTTCCCCAAGTTGCTTTCCACTCAAATCTTCTTTCCACCAGATCCAAAACCTATGAGAGAGAATTCAGTGTTGGGGAGACTATCATTTGAAGCACAAGAGCAAGAAGTTCATCATCAACACACCATTTGTTACTTCTTGGAGAGTGGTGTCTCCTAGATTGGCTAGGTGTCACTTGGGAGCCTCTGACAAGATTGTGGAGTTGAACCAAGGAGTTTGTAAGGGCAAAGAGATCGCCTACTTCGTGAAGATCTACCGCTAGTGAGGCAAGTCCTTCGTGGGCGATGGCCATGGTGGGATAGACAAGGTTTCTTCTTCGTGGACCCTTCGTGGGTGGAGCCCTCCGTGGACTCGCGCAACCGTTACCCTTCGTGGGTTCAAGTCTCCATCAACGTGGATGTACGATATCACCACCTATCGGAACCACGCCAAAAACATCCGTGTCTCCAATTGCGTTTGAATCCTCCAAACCCTTCCCTTTACTTTCTTGCAAGTTGCATGCTTTACTTTCCGCTGCTCATATACTCTTTGCATGCTTGCTTGATATGTATTGTGAATGTTAAACTTGTGCCTAAACTCCACTTAAACTTGAAGAATCTTAAAAATTGCATCTTTGGTACTTAGTGTTTAATCACCCCCCCTCTGGACGCCTCTTCTCAAGGTCCTGCAAGTGGTATCAGAGCTTTGGTCTCCATTGCTTTGGTTTAATCACCATTGGAGGAAGATGGATGAGTCTACTATTGAGAGTCTTAGACTTAGAGTGCCTATTCTTGATGGAGAGTATTTTCATGAGTGGAAAAATGAGATTCTTGTTATTTTCAATCAATATCATTTGAACAAGTACATTGCTAGCCCTTGTGCTCCTTATGTTGATCCTATGCATCCTACCCATGATGAGTCAATTGACATGATTAGGAATCTTAGAACTGCCGAACTTATCATTAGAGGATTGCCTAGAAACTTGTTTGGATGCTTGCCTACTTTCAAGTGTGCCTACACCATATGGAAATTTCTTGAGGAACGATTTCCAGATTATTCCTTGAAAAATCTTGATGAAATTCTTCATAAGTCTATTGCTTTGAGTAAGATGAATACTAGTGATCCTATGTTTGGTGATCGTCTATCTGAGCTTACAAACCTTATGCGTGCCAATGGAAATGTTGGTATTATTAGTGATATTATTTCCGAAGCTATAAAAATTTATAAGCAAGATCATTGTCAAACTCATTCTAATGAATCATCCTCTCTAGGACTTGATCCACCACATGACGATGTTGAACATGGATTACTATGATGAGGATGATGATAGTGACTTCGATCTTGATGATGCAATGAGACACTTTGGTCTTATGGCAAATCTTAGGGGATATATGTCAGGAGGAAAGGAATGGGTTCTTGATAGTGGATGTACCGATCACATGACCGGAGATAAAGACATGTTTCGTGAGCTTGCTGATAATGATAGTCCTCGAAAGTACTACCTTCAGTGACAACTCAAAGGGTAAGGTGGTTGGCCTCGGTAAGGTGTCCATATCACATGATAGCTCCATGCAAAATGTCATGCTCGTTGAATCTCTTGGATACAACTTACTTTCAGTATCTAGACTAGCTGATTTCGGTTTCAATGTCTTATTTACAGAAGTTGATTGCCAAGTGTTTCGTTGAGATAATCATAAAATGGTCTTTACCGGTGTGCGTAGAGGTGATCTATACATTGTTGATTTCACTAAAAAGGCTCAACCTAAAACTTGCTTCATTGCTAAATCCTCAAAAGGTTGGTTATGGCATAGACGATTAGGTCATGTTGGTATGCGAAACCTTGACAAGCTTATTAAATGAAATCATATCCTTGGAGTTAACAATGTCATATTTGACAAGGATAGACTTTGCAGTGCTTGTCAAGCAGGTAAACAGGTTGGAGGAAGGCATCCCGTGAAGAACATCATGACCACAAGGAGGCCACTCGAGCTACTTCACATGGATCTCTTTGGTCCCAACTCATACAAGAGTCTTGATGGAAATTCTTTTGGTCTAGTTATAGTTGATGATTTTTCAAGATTTACGTGGGTGTTCTCTCTCGATGATAAATCGCAGGTCCAAAAGATCTTCAAAAACTTCGCAAGGAAGGCTCAAAATCAATTTGAAGTGAAGATCAAGAAGGTTCACAGCGACAACGGAACGGAGTTCAAGAACGCAAATGTGGACACCCTTCCGTGATTTGACCACAATATCATCCATGTATGCTTCCACATTCCGACTGATTTGAGTGAGCAAACACTTCTGAATCATCCTCATGAACGTGGCTTCGGCATTCTTGAGGCCGAATGGCATTGTGACATAGCAGAAGCACCAGAATGGAGTGATGAAAGTTGTCTTGATCTCATCGGGTCCATACAGACGGATCTGATGGTAACCGAAATAAGCGTCTAAAAAAGACAGGCGCTCACATCCCGTAGTTGAGTCGACTATTTGGTCGATGCGGGGGAGAGGAAAATGATCTTTCGGGCTGTCACAGACCTATAATTTGGTTGCAGTTAGTTGCATGAGTATTCATGTCATCATGTTTGATTTGAAATGAATTTGAAATGGGGGATGTTCAAACCCTAGCATCAAATGGAATTCAAATAGGTTCAACCTAAAAATATTTTCAACGATCCCAAAATGCCCTTAAAAAATGTTCATAATTTCGGGAAGAGGGTGAAAACCTTATCCTGTGATAATGCATATTTTTCATTGGCATTTTAGGACTTTGAATTAACTGACTACTAATTTGAATTGGAGTTGTAAAATTCTATAAGTAATATTATAGCTCCAATAATTTTGGAAAATATGGTGGGGCTCTGTAATGATCCTTTTTGCAGCCTCAAAGTTTTTCCAGAATTTATAAAAAATGATTTGGTGTTAAACTAAATAAAAACAGAGGCAAACAATTAGAAAACAAAAGCAAATTAGGAAACAGAAGAGCGGGAGAGCCTACCTAGGCCTTACCTATCGCACTAATCGGGCGATCCACCACAGCCCAGCGCCGATCGTCTCCTTTCTTTGCCGGGGAGGATGACGGCAGAACAGACGCCTGGAGGCGAAGCCACCTCCTGCTTCCACCTCCTGCTCCTTTTCCCCGTTCTCGACCGAGCGCCTGGTGACGCCACGCTCCCCTGGTTCCTCCCCACCTCCCCGTGCTCACTTTCCCCCTCCTCTGCTCTCTCCCTCGCACGACCCGAGCGACCCCGTCGCCGCCGTCCACTGCCGCAGCGCCCACCAAGCCTCCCTCACCTATCTAGCCTATTCATAGGCTCCGCCTCATCACCACACGTCGAAAAGCCAACTGCCACGACTGCGGGAGCCCTTCGTCGCCGGCATCTTCGTCATCTTCAAGCTTCGGCACCGATGACCGCCGCCGTCGATTTGCTTGCTCCAGCTCCTCCCGGACCACGCCGTGCTTCTCCACCGAATCGCGGTGAGCCGCTGACCCGTTCCCCTCTTCTCCCCATGCCGTTTGCATACTCTAGCCGCTGTTTCCGCCAGACCCGAGAACGCACCAACGCCGCAAAGCTTGCCGCCCTCACCACTACAGCCCATCCCCGGCATCCCCACGACCACCCCTGGACGCGCCGCACTGCGAACGTTCCAGAGAACCCATCAACGCGGCCATCCGTCGCCGGAGATGGCCGGCCGGCGATCGCCGCCGCGCCGGATTAGCGCCGCCGGTTAGCCGCTGGTTAACTCCACCATTAGCACTAACTAACCCCCCCACTGACATTGACAGCGGGCCCCACGACGGGTCAAAGCTGAGTCAACGCGGGGTTAAACTGTAGTTTATCACCGTCTCAATGACATGCTGGTCCCACGCATCAGGTTTGACCGGGTTGACTTGCTGATGTCGTAGTGACGTCAGGATGACGCAGTAAATCCTTTTCTGGAATTTTTTTAATTGTTTTTAATCAGAAAATCCAGAAAAAGGCTTAAACTTCTAAAAATCATATAAATTCAACCGTAACTCCAAATCAAACAAATTATATATGAAAAATGATCAGAAAAATCCAATCTATCCATCTGTACCATTTTCATGCATGTTAGAAAAACTTTTGTTCACTGTTTAGGTCAAATCAAATAATGGCATATGAATATCTACATATGGAGTTTGAATTTGAATCTTGTGTTCAAACCAACTCCATTTAACTTGCTGCTAGTTGCATTAGCTCAAACCACATCATATTGCCATGTCATGATCATGCATCATATTGTGCATTGCATTGATTGTGTTCTTCCTTGTTTGCCGGTGTTTGTCCCCTCTCGATAGACGTGCATCCGGCGCTGTGATCGTTGACACCGATGAAGAGCTATACTATCTTCAGAAGTGCCAGGCAAGCAAAACCCCCTTGTTCATTCTGATACAATCCCACTCTCTCGCTCCTGCTCTATTTTATTGCATTAGGACAACAACGATACAACTGTTACTTGCTGCGATAGTTGAACCCCTTTATCCTCTGCATGACCTGTCATTGCCACAGTAAATAGATGAAACCCACTAGCATGAGTAGGAATTGTTTGAGCCCTGATGTGCCTACTCATTCATGCTTGTTTGTCATGCCTGCTACTGCTTAGAGTTGAGTCAAGTCTGATTCATCGGGGATGAATCAGAGGTGTGTGAACATGTCCTACTATTGAGAGCTAAGTGTGTGAACACGATTTGGTAAAGGTAGCGGTGAGAGGCCATGTAGGAGTACATGGTGGGTTGTCTCATTGCAGCCGTCCTCAGGAACTGAGTTCTGTGTTTGTGATCCATGATCAGTTACTACCACACATTGGAATGCTTAAGTGCCCCTCTCGACTTATTAATCAACCTGATCTCTGTCCAGGAGTTGTAACTAGTTTCTGGTGTTTGTAGGTAGTGTTAGTAGTCTACCAAGTGGCACCCGGTACAGGTGGGGTTGGGACAGACTAGGCACAGTGGCACGGTGTACCAAGTGTGAAAGCACATTTGCTCCCTAGGTGGTTTTGGTAATTAATGACAACATACTTTGTGGTTGGTCTAATGCTTTCATCAAGTATGTTTCAGGAAAGTCAATCACTCTGGCATGGCAAAAGGACTAGAAAGGTGGACCCCTAGGATGCTAAGGAAAGGATTGGCAAAAGCTCAAGACTCCATTTGTTTTAGTGATCCAAGATCACATTGAGTCCATAGGAAAGCCAATACTATTAAAAGGGGATGAGGTTATGATGATGATCTGGTTGCTCAAGTGCTTAGTGATTTATCTCTCAAACTATCAGCAATCTTTCATTCCAACATAAACCCATAAGTAATCTCGGTCCCACCGATTCCATAAATTCAGTCACCGAGATGAACCACCTCAGCCATATACCCAAACCCTAATAATTTGGATTTTCCGATTCCAAACTCGGTCATACGAAATTGGTGTTGCCAAGCTTCAGAACATACGTACTCAAATCGGTGTCACCGAGATGAGAAAGTCGGTCCCACCGAGAATGGCAAACCCTAGACTTTGGAAGAATCGGACTAACCGAGATTGTATTTTCGGTCCCACGAAAATCCCAACGTTCACAAGATTTGAACTTTCGGTCTCACCGAGTTGTCAACTCGGTCCGACCGAGATTGGTCAAATGTGTGTAACAGTTGGATTTTGTGTGGAGGCTATAAATACCCTCCACCTCCTCTTCATTCGTGGAGAGAGCCATCGAAAGAACTACCACTCCTACCTTACATTTCGAGAAGAAAACTACCTACCCTTGTGTTGAGATCAAGTTGCTCCACTCCCACCATATGAAACTTGATTTCTAGCCTTCCCAAGTTGCTTTCCACTCAATCCTTTCTTCCACCACAGCCAAATCAGTGAGGAGAGTTGAGTGTTGGGGAGATTATCATTTGAAGCACAAGAGCAAGAAGGAGTTCATCATCACCAACACCATCTATTACCTTTTGGAGGGTGGTGCCTCCTAGATTGGTTAGGTGTCGCTTGGGAGCCTCCGTCAAGATGTGGAGTTGAACCAAGAAGTTTGTAAGGGCAAGGAGATCACCTACTTCGTGAAGATCTACCCCGAGTAAGGCTAGTCCTCCGTGGACGTAAGCCATGATGGCATAGACAAGGTTGCTTCTTCGTGGACCCTTCGTGGGTGGAGCCCTCCGTGGACTCTCGCAGCCGTTACCCTCCGTGGGTTGAAGTCTCCATCAACGTGGATTGACGATAGCACCACCTATCGGAACCACGAGAAAAATCTCCGTGTCTCCAAATTGCGTTTGCTCTTCACAATCTCTCCCTTACTACTTATGCAATTTATTTTCCGCTGCCCATACTCTAGAATTGCATGTGTAGTATGTTGCTCGACTTGTATGCATGATACTTGACTTTCTCATCATTGTGAACTTGCTAAAAACTTTCCCTAATCAAAAGGCTAAACTTTTATCTTGTCGAGTAGTCTATTCACCCCCCCTCTAGACACTCTTGCCTTCAACGATCCTACAAAGTGGCACCCGGATGGTGGACTTGGGAACCCTGCTCACATCGTTTGGGGCCGTGAGCGACACCCCGGCCGGATCTCCTTGCGGATGGAACCCGAATAGGCGATAAACCTGGACTAGAGACTTGTGTGGTTAGTCAGGTCGTGGCCGACTCCCTCGCCAGGCTTCCGCTTGAAGGTTGCCGAGATACACGACGTGTACTTGGTGGTAAGTGGCGAGAGCGTGTGTGAAGAAGTACACCCCTGCAGGGTTAACATCATCTATTCGAATAGCCGTGTCCGCGGTAAAGGACTTCTGGGTTGCCTGTACAGTTCATAGACAAGTGAAAGTGGATACTCTAAAATACTCAAGATAAGAGTGAGTGCTACGGATGGCATTCTCGTAGGGAGACGGTAGCGGATCCATAGTGGTGTATTGATATGGTGAATATGTGGACTCGTGTGCGCCACCCCAAAAGAGTTACTTGCGATCGTAGTTCAGGTTAGCCACCGAGTCAAAGCTGGCTTGCTGCGCTTAAACTCCACCACCCTTTTGTTGATAATGATGCATATGTAGTTAGTTACGATGTAAGTCTTGCTGGGTACATTTGTACTCACGTTTGCCTATTTTACGTTTTTGCAGAGAGACTTCGGTCTCGCTAGTAGTTCCACGTGGACTTCGACGTTTAGCTTGTTACCTCAGCTACGATCTTGTGCCCTCGGCAGGATCTGGTAGATAGTCAGGCTTCTCAGCCTTTTTCATTTATAGATGTCTGTACCCAGACATGTTAAGCTTCCGCTTGTGCTTTGACTTGTATGCTCTGAATGTTGGGTCGTGAGACCCATGCTTATAATATCCCGCTCCTCGAAGCCTATTGAATAAAATACTTGAGTCGTAGAGTCCTGTTGTGATGCCATGTTGTATTTGCACATATCGAGCATATTGTGTGTATGTTATTGAAATGCTTGGTATGTGTGGGATCGACTATCTAGTTGTTTATCCTTAGTAGCCTCTCTTACCGGAAATGTCTCCTAGTGCTTCCATCGAGCCATGGTAGCTTGCTCTTTGCTCGGAACACTTAGGCTGGCCGGCATGTGTCCTTCTTCGTTCTGTATGTCCTTCGGGAAATGTCATGCGATGAATACCGGAGTCTGTTAGCCTACTACAGCCGGTTCACCGAGTATCTTGCTAGCCCGTGCTACTGACACAGATTCACTTTCGATGACCGACACGTTCGATCTTTGGGTCATGGATGCTGTCCTCGTAAGTTTGTGCCACTTTGGGTTTACGACTAGCCATGTCAGCCCGGGCTCCTTATCATATGGATGCTAGCGACACTATCATATACATGTGCCAAAAGGCGCAAACGGTCCCGGGCAAATGTAAGGCGACACCTGCGGGAATACCGTGTGTCAGGCCGCAAAGTGATATGAGGTGTTACATGATAGATCGATGTGGCATTGAGTCGGGGTCCTGACACGTGCAGGCCCGATTGATATGTTTGAAGTCAATGCACGTATGAAGTGACTTGTCCTTCTTGGGGACCATGACAACATTAGCGAGCCACTTGGAGTGGTAAATCTCTCGGATAAACTCCGCTGCTAAGAGCCGAGCGACCTCCTCGCCAATGGCCTTTCTCTTCTGGACGGTGGACCGTTGAAGATGCTCCTTGACAGATTTCACCATTGAGTTGACTCGTAGATGATGCTCAGCCAGCCCCCTGGGAACACCTGGCATGTCAGCAGGCTTCCATGCAAAGATGTCCCAGTTCTCACGGAGGAACTGGATGAGCGCTTCTTCCTATTTGGAGTCGAGTGTTGTTGAGATATGAGTCGGAGCAGCACTGGGGTCGGTCGGGTGAATGTGAATCAACTTTGTCTCACTGGACGACTGAAATGCTGATTCCGTAGCAGGCTTCTTGGCTCGCAACAAATCACTCAGATCTGCAGTTTTCTGGTATTCCTGCAGCTCTACCACTGCCATCTGAGCATCGGCGATCTTTGAGCCATTCTGAAAGCACTCTTCTGCCTTCTTCCGATTGCCAGTAATAGTGATCACACCTTTGGGACCAGGCATCTTCAATTTGAGGTACACATAACATGGTCGAGCCATGAAACGTGCATAAGCTGGCCTGCCCAAAATAGCATGATAAGCACTCTGGAAATCCACAACTTCAAACGTCAACTTTTCTTTGCGGTAATTCTTGGAATCACCGAAAACCACATCAAGAGCAATTTGGCCGAGTGACTCAGCCTTCTTTCTAGGAATGACCCCATGGAAACTCATGTTGCTGGTACTGAGTCTGGACATCGGAATGCCCATCCCTTTCAGCGTCTCTACATACAATATATTCAGGCCACTGCCACCATCCATCAAGACTTTAGTCAGTCGAGTGCCCTCGATGACTGGGTCGACCACCAAAGCTTGCCTCCCAGGGGTGGCTATGTGCGTCGGATGATCGGACTGGTCGAATGTGATGGCAGTCTGAGACCATTTCAGATAACTGGGTGTCACCGGAGCAACCATATTCACGTCTCGATTGATAACTTTCAATCGACTTTTGCTTTCAACATCAGCAAAAATCATCAAGGTGGAATTTACCTGGGGATATCCATCATCACTATCTTCTTTGTCTTCAACTTTGTCCGACTCCTTTTCCTTATCTTTGGGATGTTTCCCCTGGAATTGCTGGATCAAGAGCCGACACTGTCGAGTGGTATGTTTCGGGTAAATGAATTTACCCTCCTCATCTTTCTTCGTATGGATGTGGCACGGCAAATCCATCACGTCATTTCCTTCTTTGTCCTTCACCTTCTTAGGGTTCCAAGACTCTTTGGGTTTCCCTTTAAACTTTCCTTGAGTCACTGCCAAGGCTTCTCCAGGAGCAGCCGGCTCGGCTTTCCGCTTCTGCTTCCGACTGGAGTTCCCTCCCCCGGTTTCATGAGCGGCTGACTTGTACTTGCCACTCCGGAGCAGATCCTCTTCTTCACCATTGGCATACTTGGTGGCAATCTCCATCATTCGACTCAGGGTCATGTCTCCGGTCTGACCGAATTTCAAACTTAGCTCTCTATTCTTAACGCCTTTCTTGAAGGCACAGATTTCTTGGTGATCAGATACATTCTCTACCGTGTGATGCAGTGTGATCCATCTCTGGATGTAATCTCTCAGAGTTTCATTCCACTTTTGCACACAAGACTGCAGCTCTGTCAACCCTGCTGGTCGCTTGCAAGTTCCTTCAAATGTTCTGACAAACACTCGGGCAAGATCTTCCCAAGTGTAAATTATGGTAGGTGCCAACTGATTCAGCGATGCTCTGGCCAAGCCCTCCAACATAAGAGGTAGGTATTTCATGGCCACCTCATCATTGCCGCCGCCAATCTGAACAGCCACTCGGTAGTCCTCGAGCCAAGTATCAGGCTTGGACTCACCAGTGAACTTACTGACTCCAGTCGCCAACCTGAAGTTGGGACGAATCACCGCAGCCCTGATGGCTGTACTAAAACACTCTGGTCCTGAGACGTGAACTCTGCTGCTGGTGGGCACATCTCTGTCATGGCCTTTTCGGTGAGCTTTGTTCCTGTCGACCAAACCTTGAACGATAATGGATCTCGCATCAAAGCATGGTTCTCTGGGGTCGACTGGAACCCTTCGTCCAACACTGTGCTGGCGTCTGTCATCTTCCTGTCGAGGCACATACGATCCACCCCTTGGGGGAGGAGTGGGCACTCTACGTCGATCATCACGATCGAATCGGTGATCATCTCGCCACGGTTCTTGTCTCGATCATCACGCCGCCTCCATGTTCCTCACGCCTCGAGGCGATCTTGGGCTATGGGCCGCGGGATCAGATTCGCAGCGACGGATGTCTGCGCATCCTATTCCGCGATCGTGATACTGCTGAATTTTGATCTCCTGCTGCCGGAGTAAATCTCAGATCTGTAGCAAGCCTCCGCCGACCTCATTGGGAAGGCTGAATCGACTCGCTATACGGCTGCGGCTGCTAGATCTGAATCGGAGTTCGATATACCTGAGTCGGTGGTGGAAAGAGTTGACGTCGACTGGAGTCTGGAACCCGTTGCCGCGCGCGCTCGTCGAGTGCTCGCTGGAGGTTCTCCAGTCGAGTGCGCTCAGCCAAGTTGGCCAAGCGCGCGTCTTCTAGGCACGAGCCTCGGGGGTTTCTCCAATGATAGGAGTGTGCAGCGCATCCATATTCCGGCGGCGAAGTTCTTCCCTCTGCAGCGAAGTGAGGGGCTCAAATTGATATTCTTCATGGGCCTGCGCCGGATCGCCTCCGCCATCGCCTCCGTCGGCGCGGGGGAAGCCAGGGGGACTACATGGACCATTGACCATCAGCACCTCCGCCACTGGATCACTGCTGTCGCACTCGGATGCAGTCTCTGCGGAGCCAGTCGAATAGGCCGTAGAGAGATTCGTGGGGCTCGATTGCCGCGACTTGGGGGTGGCCGACTGGCGGGCCACCGCGTGCCTCACCCACCGCTGAAGCCTCGATTGACCGGACTGCTTGCACCGGCGGGAGACTGGGAGGGAGGACGATACATGAGCAGACCGATATTGGGTCAACGGTTGGCGCAGGAGGACGCCGCGAACGCAAGCGCGAAAGTGCGTCGCCCCGCGGATGGGAAGCGCGTCGATATCGAGTGGAGCCTCCTAAAGCCAAGCGGAGTCGTCGGTGATGAACGTGAGCGCGCCAAGACGGATCTCGCGGCCCTCAACCAAAACTCCGCCTAAAACCATGATGAAGGAAATCGGAAAAATCGCAACTTCTCCAATAAGTCGCTAAGACTCCTGCCCCATGGTGGGCGCCAACTGTCGTGGTTCTAAGTCTGACAGTAGAATAGGGGGGTAGGAATGGAGATGCAAGATCCTAGCTATGGAGTAGTTGTATACGCAAGATGTTTACGAGTTTAGGCCCTTCTCGGAGGAAGTAACAGCCCTACGTTTCGGAGCCCGGAGGTGGTCGACTGGATTATATGAGTATGGATTACATGAGTGCGAACCCTTTACACTGAGGAGGGGGTGGCTTATATAGAGTTCGCCAGACCCCTCCAGCCCTCAGTTATGCAGGGTTTAAAATACATTAAGATCGGGGGTTACTGGTAACGCCCCACATAAAGTGCTATGATGACAATAAAAGCTACTTAATGACCGACCGTTTGTGTGCAGCTGACTGTAGATCTCCTGGTGGTCGAGTGGTTGGCTTCATAGTTGAGTGTCTTCAAGTCAGTCGAGTGGAATACTTCTAGGTCGACTGACAGGTGGTTTCTTCTAGAGATGTCCTTGGGGAGGGTATCTTGGACAGGTCCATGACCCTACCCTAGGTAGATGGCTTCATCAGAAGCCACACTGCTTCTCCTCTGAGATGGCGGGGTAGCTTGGGCAGGATCTCGTTGGTTCTCAATAGCTTGTCGTTCCTCTAGTTTTCGTAACCTTGCCTGAAGCTTCTACAGTTTGCTCATCTCCATTTTCCACCTCCTCTCTTGGGTTTTATAATAGCCTGTATTGGGAAACCCAACCTTCCACGCAACGGAGCCTGGCATGCCTCTTGTTCGTCCAGGGTGCTCATGATTCCCAAGGGCCTATGTGAGCTCGTCGTTCTCTCTGTTGAGAACGAACGTCCCTTCCTATGCTGCCTTGATTGTTGTCTGAAGCTTCGTGATGGGTGTTGCATGTTGCTCGTCCGTTCAACAGCACTTCCCTGTTTCAGGGTCCAAAGTTCCCCCAACCCCGAAGAACCAAGTCCTTGAAGGTCTGGCCAGTGCAATGTCTCTAGTTCGACCCCTTTAGCAATCAGGTCACTCTCAGCCTTGTCCCAAAATGGCCGGGCTTTGAGGTAGCCACCTGACCCTGTGTGATGGTGATGCTCCTTCTTTACAGCATTTATCTTGTTTGTCGCCGACATCTTCTTACTCTTCTCCGATGTCTTGTGGGCCACAAATTCGGCCCAGTGATCTCTTATCTTCTCAAATCGGCTGGTGAATTCTGGAGTCTTCTTTTTGTCGACATACATTGATTTCAATCATTCTTCCACCTCCTGAATAGACCTGCCATCTTCTTGAGAGCATGGGCCTTGACCAATGGCTCTATAACTAGCTTATCCAGATCCTCCTTTGCTGGTAGGGTGAAATTGTCCTTCAGCGCGGTGCAAAGATCATCTTTCTGTCTATCTTCGACAAAATAAACTTGAGGGTCTTCCTTCTAAGGCTTATACCATTGGTGGATGCTAATCGGGATCATGTCCCTAACAAGAACCCCGCACTGAGCAGAAAATGCTTCCTTGGTCCGGAGCGGTTCAATCAGTTGGCCATCGTGTGCGATTTCTATGATCGTGAACCTTTCATCCTGGCGCAACTTTTTCTTCGGGCCTTGTCTCGTTACCGAAGTTTTGTTGAGCAGAAAATGCTATTCTTATCACGGGATCAGAATAATATTGTGATCACAACCTGAACTTCCTGAGTTACCCAACCTGACCTTTCCCGAGTACTAGGTTGAACTTCAGCTAAAAAGTGTCCAAATGGGGCTTGCGATATACGGTTGGAAAGCTATGGACATGACTATCATGAGCCAAGTTGAATTTTTCACAAAATGTAAGCGGTTTAAGAGCAATTTGAAAAACCGTTTTTTCTTCATACAAAAAACGTGAATCGTTTTTTCGATTGCATTTCTCAATCAGTTACGAGAATGAAGCAAATAATATGGCGTTGTAAAGCTACTGTAGAACCGCTTCTTCCGCATGTTGATAGTTTTTTGTAATTCCCTATGGTTGAAGAGTAATTTGGAAAATCGTAAAATTTTGCAAACCGAACAGCCGAGTTTGTATTTTCTTTGACATTTCTAAACGGCTAATCCAATTGAGGCAAATGATATGGCTTTGGAAAGCTTATGAAAGTGCGCTACTTTTTCATGTTGAAAGTTTTTTCTAATTTTGAATGGTTTAAAAGTAATTTAGAAAACGATACAAGTTCCACCGAATTTGTATTTTCGACCTAATTTTTGAACCGTACGTCCGAATGCAGCAAATGATATGGCGTTGGAAAGCTTGAGGAAATGCGGAACATTTTTGTATCTATTGTTTCTACCAATTCTTTCTGGTTTTAAGTAAATTTTGAAAATGGCTAAAAATGTTTTTTGGCTGTAAGTTTTACAAACTTTTTCATGTTAATGGTGTTCTCTGACTCGTAGCCATTTTCAAGTAATTTTATAAACAGCGAGATCCCGCGTTCTGCCTTTGTCGCGAAATAGATTCTCTAAAAATGCACTGTATGAAGAACTTGAACTTCTCAGCATGTCTACCTGAACTTCACTCTGTTTTTCGCGTGTTATTTTCTCGTGGCTCTCCATCCACTCACCGGAATTGAGCAAGTGATATCCAGATGGAAAACTGTTGCAAACACTCAACTTTCCTGTGTTGATCATTTTTCCAAACTCGCGACGGTTTTAAAAGTTTTTCGTCTGAAATTCATTCAGTGTAGTAGTTGAATTTCCCGCTGTTTTCACGTTGAACTTCTGTGGCATATTTTCGTTTGTAAATTTCATCCATTCGTCAGTGTTATAAAAATAATATTCCTTTTGTACAAACCTCTCTCACAATATTTTTTTTAACTTTCTCCGACCGAGGATTCGAACTTAGACGAATGATTGATTTTCCTTCCATTTTGAAGTAAATTAGAAAATGACGAGATCATGATTTCTGCCTTCATCGCGAATGGAAATGCATTGCTGAAGTAGTTGAACTTCTCGGGCATGTCCGTTTGAACTTCACTCTATTTTTGGCGTGCTTTTTTTTCCCGTAACTCCAAAACCACTTACCGTAATTGAGCAAATGATATATACAGATAGAAAGTTGTTGAAAACACGCAACTTTCTCATGTTGATCACTTTTTCATACTCGCAACGGTTCAAAATATTTATCTAAATGCGTCAAAATGTGTTTTTAACGGTATACATAAAACTTTTAAACCATTCATCATAATATAGCATATAATATACCGTTGAAAAGCGAATATGAGCATCTTTTTCATGTAGACAGACGTTACAATTTTTTGTCATTTGAGAGCAGTTTTAAAATGGAAAAACAACGTCGTTTTTGGCCTGTCTTTTACATGTAATTGAAGGTGGGACGTCTCGCACTAGAGATCACCGGGAGGAGCACGTGAACTTCTTGCAATAAACGTTTTAGGCTTTTAGTTTTATTTTATTTTTATTCTCACCAGAAACACATCCCGTGTAGCAGTTGAACTGCTCGCTGTTTTCACTTTGAACTTCTGTCACGTGTTTTTATTCGTAATTTCTAACCCGTTCATCGGCGTTGCACAAATGATATACCGTGCCGATTACCTGTCTCACAAGAAGTTTTGAACTTTCCTGTGCCGAGCACCTGCACTTCTAGCAACAAAATTTTATACTTCAAATTTTTATTCTATTTTCTTATACGAAAACACAAACCATGCAGTCCGTGAACTTCTGACAGTTATGAATTTGAACTTCTCTCTATTTCACTTTAGTAACAAAACAATTGAGATTTTTATAGATATCGGACTGTTCTAACTTTTTATTTCAACTTCTTTGTACTTTTTTAGAAATGGGAAAATTGAAGGGTTTTTAGAAACATCAAACTTGTTCGTTATTCAGTACGAACTTATTAGTTTTATTCTTTAGTAACCGGAACAAAGAGTTTTGAAATAAATATCAAAGTGCTCCACTTTTTAAAATTGAATTTCTTCGTTTTATTCTTTAGTAACGAGAAAAACTGAGGTTTTTATATGAATTACACTACTCTGTTTTTTAAAATTCAACTTCTTGGTTTTTAATCTTAGGTGTTAGAGAAAATATGAGATTTTTATAAACATCAAACAACATCATTTTGGAATTAGGACTTCACGGTGTTATTCAGTAGTAACGGGAAAGCTCTAGTTTTATAATAAACATTGAGTCGCTTCGTCATTTAACTTTCTACTTCTAGTTTTTTTTTCACAGGGAAAATTTGTTTTTATAATATTTTTTCTCAAATGTTCAATTATTTTAATTTGAACTTCTGTGTTTTATTCTTTTAGTAACAAGAATTTTTTTGGTTTTTATCAACCTGAAACTTCTCTGTTTTTTAAAATTTGAACTTCTTCGATTCTATTCTCAGAAAAGAAAAAAAACTTTTTTAAATAAATATCAAACATTTTTCTAAATTGAACTTCATATTTTTTTATTTCTCCAAGAATGGGGGGGGGTGATTTTGAGTATTTATTCTGAATTATTTGTTTATCATTTTTTGAATAACGAAAAAAATCCATGAGAGATATTTTTTGTACACCCATAACATTTTCTTCGAACTATTAACTTTATTAAATTTGAACTTCCAAAGTTAACATTTTCTAGATGACGCTTTCTTTTTTTCTTGTTATATAATGGTCGAACTACCCTGTATTTCTAAATTGAACTTCTTGGTCTATACTTTATTAATGGAAGAATTTCTAGTTTTTAATTTCAAATTACTATGTATTTTTACACACTGTACTATATGTAGTTTTTCCTATGAGATTCTTCTTTTTATTCTTTTATAAAGTTCTACTTTGAATCAAAGTAAAAAATATTTATAAAGCTTATGTTATAGATGATCATGGGCACTAGGTAAATGGAACGTTGCTTTTCCTCTAAACTACAAGTTACTTTTATCACTGAATAGTAACACATATTCCCTATTGTTTCACACACCACACGTTTCTTATCCACACCATGTAGGCATACTGCTCTTTTATCACTTTCAATCCATAAACTATTATATTTGTCTTCTTAATGGTAACATCCAAATTGGTTGCGCAAGGAAAAAAGAAAACAAGCACCAGCAGCAGCAGCTCAGTGCCATTGCTAGCTTCACACACTGGTGGACATGAGGCACACCACTACGTAGAGAGGCATAAGTGAGACCACAGAGTGTTGTGTACGGCAGAAGTGAGAGAAGTAGGAAGGTCAATGACAGGCACCGGGTAAGGTCGCTGAGAGACGCCCTTGCAGGTCAAGTGCGAAGGATGACAAACGCCATTTCAGAGCATGAAGAAACTAAAGGAAAAGATAAACCGGAACATGGGGCAGCGGCAGCTTGGAATCATGAGATATCAACGGGAGGGGCTGAAGTCCAAACCCACCTCGCCCTGACGGAGGAGCCGGCCTCACGCTGGGAGGAAGTCTGATTGCAGCACCAGGGGTAGATTCAGGAGGGGACACAAGGCCTCCATCCGTACACATTGTTGAGTACTATTGGTTGCTGTTGCGCATCCTGGGAGTGATGTGGGGAGCTCCTTCAACAAGATTAGAAACACCAGACCTTTTCCACTGCAATTCGACATGGTGGCCGGCAACTGTCGCCGGGCGTGACCCTGAGTTAGTTTCGGGTGCAGGGGAGTGCATGACGACGGAGCTCTAGGGGGCGGCATATCAAGCGGGAACGACGGGGTGGGACGGCGGCATCACGAGGGGACCCAGGGCGGCCGCCGCAGGGGCATGTGCCGACTGCGGTGGGTAGTCGAGCCAGATCTGGGAGGAGGCCGCCGGCGGTGTTGCGGGTGGAGGCTCATGGCGACGACGACCCTATGGGAGGAGAATAGCGGCGGTGGCCCAGCGGGATGTGGACAGCGCCGGCGCGGGAGGGGGTGGGGTCTACTGGAGGAGGCTGGCGGCGGCGCTAGAGTTCGGGAGACGAAAGGGGGGTTTGAGACGATGGAGCCGGAAAAGTCGTGGGTAGTTATGCGTGTTGTCAGGCCCTATATAGGTGGCGCCATGATGCAAATACCTCACCGAACTTTGCAACAACTGATCCCGACTCTGTTCGGTCACAAGAGTCGTCATCATGGTCGCCGGAGCCACCATCATGATCATGACTTTCCTCCTTCATTGTTCGATCACCGTAGCCTGCTTCCTCTCCTTCCAGACCATCGAGGTAGTTGAGAAACGACAAGACATCAGCTCCGTCGCAGATTATGTCCCCCAATGTCTCTTCTTGTTCGAAGTCTCTTTGTTGATCCATAGTTTCTGCAAATATTACAACATGGCAATTAATATACAAACATGAGAGATGGATATATTAATTGTGGCAAACATAGACCTAGCTAGCTAATCACAACACTTCTAGGGTTTGGGGTGGCCTCGACAACACTGTTTTAACTTGGTAAATTTGGGTGGCCTCGACGCTTCTAGGGTTTGGGGTGGCCTCAGCAATGCTTCTAGGGTTTGGCCCGGACCGCCTCTCGCATGAATGTCCGACGTCCGGACCGCCTCTCTCATGAATGTCAAACAAGGGATTTAAAAAGATGGCGCCATTCTGGATGTGCCGAAAAAAATGGTCCCTATTTTTCATGATCTCATCTACCCTTCTATATGTCACGTTGTCTAGTGTCAAAGGATTCAATACTTTGACACAAGAGAACATGCACATATAGAATGGTAGATTAGATTAGAAAAAAAATAGGGATCAACTTAATTATGCACATCCATAATGGGGGCATTATTGATAAATCTCTTATAAATCTCGAGAGAGTTTGCGGGTAGGGGCGGGAGGCGGTACGAGATCGACAATGTTTTTTTCTATGGTTTTGGTGTCCTCCAGAGTTGGTCGAGCGAGAGGGGGTTGATCGACGTCCCCCTGTCGACCCCTCGGTGATCCTCGACCTCGACCCCTCGACGACCCTCGACCCTCATCCCCTCGGCGACCCTTGACCCCCTACCTAGCTAGTTCTGATCCTCGACCGCTCGGATTCTCTTAACCTTTAAGGGATTTAACAAGATGGCGCCATTCTGGATGTGCAGAAAATGGTCCATATTTTTCCTGATCTCATCTACCCGTCTATTTGTCATGTTGTCTAGTGTCAAAGGATTCAAGAAAACCATTGCTTCATCATTTGCCGGAAATAAGAGGCGCATAACAGTACGAAGGTCTCCAAAATTGTTTTGGAATGGAGTCCCGGATAGGATAATTAGCTTTTTGGTACGAAGTTCAGCAAGAGACTTCCGAATATCTTGGAAGGCCTTTGTTGAAATCCGTACCAAAAAGCGAATCATTCTATCAGGAACTCCATTCCAAAACAACTTTGAAGAGCTTCGTAGCGCCATACGCCTCTTATTTCCAGCAAATGATGTAGCCATGGATTTCTTCAATACTTTGACAGACAACGTGACATATAGAAGAATATATATCTAGATGAGATCAGAAAAAATGGATCAACATGTGCACATCCATAATGGGGGCATTCTTGTAATGGAGACCCTCGACACTCGACGATCCTTGACCCTTGACCCCTTGACGACCCTCGACCCTCGACCCTCGACAGCTCGACCCTCGACCCATCGACGACCTTCGACCCTCGACCCTCGACCCTCAACGACCCTCAACCCTCGATGACCCTCGACCCCTCGGTGACCCTCGACTCTCTACCCTAGTTTCCAACACCCTAGTTCCCGTCACCCTCGTTCCCGATAAAAAATAAGAAGAGGAAGAAGAAGAAAAAATAGGCCCCGTGCTGCCCGCGTCGCGGCCAAAGTTTAGTCCCACCTCGCTAGTTCAGAGAGCTCGAGGGTGGTTTATAAGCGCTACTGCGCCCACCCTCTCGAGCTCCTCTCAACTACAGACATTCGGGCCTAATCTATGTCACGCTGTGCCTGTGGGCCTGCTGCGGGCCTGAATCCTGGCCCATGGTTGGGTTTCTAGTCGTATTCAGGCCGTGGTGGCCCAGTAGGTGGCACTTTTATTTATTTATTTTTTGTTTTTTTTCTTTCTTTACTTTATTTTGTTTCTACTTACAGCAAAATACTTATTAGTTTTTCATGTAATTCTTTTTTCTTTTAGGTAATAAAAAATTAAAACTTTCTGTTAATGCCATTTGTTTTCCAATTTGAATAGTGTAAATTTGATTTTTTTTTAAATTTGTGTGAATCACTAGTTTTTGAATAACGTTACGACAAAAATAGATTTTTGAGTTGTTCTTTTTCCTGCTATTTAACATTACCGTGTTTTATCATTATATTCAAAAATAGATTTTGTTATTTTAGTTTCCAAGAAAAAAATCTTTATGATAATTCTTTTTGCTATTAAAGTTTCTAAAAAAATTCTTTATGAAAATTCTTTTTGCTTTTAAAGTTTTGAACAGAAAATACTTTGATAATTTTGGTTGCATAAATTTTATATAATTTTAGTTTCAATAATACTAGAGGTTTATAAAAGTTTTTTGAGTTGATTCCTTTTGCTATTGGAGTTTTATAAAAGCTTTTTAGTTGATTCTTTTTGCTATTGAAGGATATTATAGTTTTGTTTTAGTTGGTCTTAACAGAATATTTTAATTGATTATTTTAGTTCATTGTTTTTGCTATTAGTTCATTCTTTTTGCTATTAGTTCATTCTTTCAGCTAAATGACCCTTAAATTGAAAAGCACTACAAATGAACTCTAAAAAGGTTGAAAGTTGGCATAGTATCATCATTTCACCCACATAGCATGTGCTAAAAAGTTGAGAGGGTTACGACAAAAGCTGGATGCACTTCGTGTACAAAACAGATAATCTCTTTGGAAGTATCAGGGTTTTGGACGAAAACTCATCTGTTACAAAGGGATTTCATTTGTTCACATGTAACTGTAGTGATATTATAGATCAAAGGCATCATAATAATAGTTGCGGATAGAAAGTCATCACTTTTTCTTTGCTTGTGTCCTTTGTTTATAACGTCGTAACCATGGATAATCTTCATTGTTTAATAGGGTGCTTGGGTCAGCCTTGACTTTGAAGGGAGGACTTTCATGAAAATTTTCATAATCTTCAGACATGTCTGTCTTGCCCTCCAATCCCACGATCTCTCTTTTTCCTAAATGAAGTATGTCGCGCTTTGGCTCATCGTATGATGTATCCGCTTCCTTATCTTTTCTTTTTCTCGGTTTGGTAGACATGTCCTTCACATAGAAAACCTGCACCACATCATTGGCTAGGACGAATGGTTAGTCTGTGTACCACAGATTGTTCAGATCTATTGTTGTCATTCAGTATTGTGGGTCTACCTGTACCCCACCTCCTGATAGATTGACCCATTTGCACTTATACAATGGGACCTTAAAATCATGTCCATAGTCAAGTTCCCATATGTCCACTATGTAACCATAATATGTGTCCTTTCCCCTCTTCGTTGCTGCATCAAAGCGGACACCACTGTTTTGGTTGGTGCTCTTTCGATCTTGGGCAATCGTGTAAGATGTATTCCCATTTATCTCGTACCCTTTGTAAGTCATTACAGTCGAAGATGGTTCCCTCGCCAACGAGTACAGCTCATCAGAAATAGTGTTGTCACCCCTGAGACGTGTTTGCAACCAACTGCCGAAACTCCTGATGTGTTCACATGTAATCCAGTCGTCACACTAGTCCGGGTGTTTGGAGCACAGAATGTTCTTGTGTTCATCAACATACGGGGTCACCAAGGTAGAATTCTGTAGACCTGTGTAGTGTGGTTGAGACCAAGAATGCCCATCCCTACATATTATTGAGTCCCCTCCTAGCATGGCTTTTCCACTTAGTCTCCCGTCATACCGCGATTGACGGAGACCTATCTTCTTAAGGTCAGGAATGAAGTCAACACAAAACCCAATGACATCCTCTGTTTGATCGCCCATCGAGATGCTTCCTTCTGGCCTAGCGCGGTTATGGACATATTTCTTTAGGACTCCCATGAACCTCTCAAAGGGGAACATATTGTGTAGAAATACAGGGCCCAGAACGACAATCTCGTCGACTAGATGAGCTAGGACGTGCGTCATGATATTGAAGAAGGATGGTGGTAACACCAGCCCGAAACTGACAAGACATTATGCCACATCACTCCTTAACCTTGGTAGGATTTCTAGATTGATCACCTTCTAAGAGATTGCATTGAGGAATGAACATAGCTTCACAATGGCTAATCGAACATTTTCCGATAGAAGCCCCCTCAATGCAACCGGAAGCAGTTGCATCATAATCACGTGGCAGTCATGAGACTTTAGGTTCTAGAACTTTTTCTTTGCCATATTTATTATTCCCTTTATATTCGACGAGTAGCCAGACGGGACTTTCATACTGAGCAGGCATTCAAAGAAGATTTCCTTCTCTTCTTTGGTAAGAGCGTAGCTGGCAGGATCTTCATACTGCTTTGGAGGCATGCCATCTTTTTCGTGCAAACGTTGCAGGTCCTCCCATGCCTCCGGTGTATCTTTTGTCTTCCCATACACGCCCAAAAAGTCTAGCAGGTTCACGCAAAGGTTCTTCGTCACGTGCATCACGTCGATTGAAGAGCGGACCTCTAGGTCTTTCCAGTAGGGTAGGTCCCAAAATATAGATTTCTTCTTCCACACAGGTGTGCGCCCCTCAGCATCATTTCGAACAGATAGTCCTACGAGACCCTTTCCGAAGATTACTTTTAAATCATTGACCATAGAAAGTATGTGATCACCGGTACACACCGGTGATCTGCCTCGCCTTTGAAATGCTTGCCTTTCTTTCGACATTGATGGTTGGTCGGAAGAAATCGACAATGCCCTAGGTAGACATTCTTCCTGCATTTGTCCAGGTATATACTTTCGGTGTCATCTAAACAGTAAGTGCATGCGTGGTATCCCTTGTTTGTCTGTCCTGAAAGGTTACTGAGAGCAGGCCAATCATTGATGGTTACAAACAGCAACACATGCAGGAAAATTCCTCCTATTTGTGCTCATCCCACACAGGTACACCGTTTTCAATCCACAGATGTAAAAGTTCTTCAACTAATGGCCTTAGTTACACATCAATGTCATTGTCGGGTTGCTTAGGGCCTTGGATGAGAACTGGCATCATAGTGAACTTCCGCTTCATGCACAACCAAGGAGGAAGGTTATAGATACATAGAGTCACGGGCCAGGTGCTGTGATTGCTGCTCTGCTCCCCGAGAGGATTAATGCCATCCGCGCTTAAACCAAACCATACATTCCTTGCGTCACCTGCAAACTCCTCCCAGTACTTTCTCTTGATTTTTCTCCACTGCGACCCGTCAGCGGGTGCTCTCAACTTCCCTTCTTTCTTACGGTCCTCTCCGTGCCATCGCATCAACTTGGCATGCTCTTTGTTTCTGAATAGGCGTTTCAACCATGGTATTTTAGGAGCACACCACATCACCTTGGCAGGAACCCTCTTCCTAGGGCGCTCGCTGTCAACATCACCAGGGTCATCTCGTCTGATCTTATACCGCACCGCATACCGGGCATGTGTTCAAATCCTCGTACGCACCGCGGTAGAGGATGCAGTCACTATGGAATGCATGTATCTTCTACACCTCCAATCCTAGAGCGCATACAACCTTCTTTGTTGCATACGTACTATCGGGCAATTCGTTATCCTTTGGAAGCTTCTTCTTCAATATTTCGAGTAGCTTCTCAAATCCTTTGTCAGGCACACCATTCTCCTTCCACTGCAGCAATTCCAGTACGGTATCGAGCTTTGTGTTGCCATATTCGCAATTGGGGTACAAACCTTTTTTGTGATCCTCTAACATGCGATCGAACTTTAGCTTCTCCTTTTGACTTCCACACTGTCTCCTTGCATCAACAATGACCCGACGGAGATCATCATCGGGGACTCGTCTGGTTCCTCTTGATCTTTAGCAGCTTCCCCCGTTGCAGCATCACTGTATACAGGGGGCACATAGTTGTCATCGTCCTCTTCTTCTTCGGTGTCTTCCACCATAACCCCTATTTCTCTGTGCTTGGTCCAAACATTATAGTGTGGCATGAAACCCTTATAAAGTAGGTGGGTGTGAATGGTTTTCAAGTCAGAGTAAGACTTCGTATTCCCACATATAGGGCATGGACAACACATAAAACCATTCTACTTGTTTGCCTCAGCCACATCGAGAAAATTATGCACGCCCTTAATGTACTCGGAGGTGTGTCTGTCACCGTACATCCATTGTCGGTTCATCTGCGTGCATTATATATAATTAAGTGTGTCAAAAAACATTATAGAACATCGTGAATAGATAAGTGACCAAATTAATAGAAGTTCATCATCACACTAAAACCAAAGTACATACATAGTTCTCATTGAACAACATATAGCTCTCCAGAGCATCTAATTAAACCATATATTGAAACTATGTGAAACATTTCGATGCAACAACAAATGCGATCATAATCGCAACCAAGGTAACAATTGACCCAACGGCATAATGATACTAAGCTTCGGTATGAATGGCATATTTTCTAATCTTTCTAATCTTCAAGTGCATTGCATCCATCTTGATCTTGTGATCATCGAAGACATTCGCAAGATGCAACTCCAATATCATCTTCTCCTTCTCAATTTTTTTTAATTTTTTCCTTCAAGTAATTGTTTTTTCCTTCAACTAAATTTAACCTCTCGACAATAGGGTCGGTTGGAATTTCCGGTTCGCATACCTCCTAGATAAATAAAATCCATGTCACGTTGGTCGGCATTATTGTCGTAAACAATAAATGAACCAAATAATTATAGAAGATAATATATACCACATCTGAATCATAGACAGGACGAGGGCCGACGGGGGCGGATACCAAAACTGTCGCACTATATAATAAGCAATAGTAAAAGTAAGAAAATTATACAAGTATCTATCTAAACATACAAGTAAGAATTTTTTCCTTTCAGAAAGAAGATAAGAACAAGAGGCTCACCACGGTGGTGCCGGCGACGAGATTGGCGCGGGTGATCGACGGCGGTGAAGGTGGGGACGGGATGTGGCGGACAGCTAAACCTAGACAAATATTGAGGAAAATGGAGCTTGGAGGTCGAGCATAGAGAGGAGAAAGCTCAAGTAGTGTGGCTCGAGCATTCCATCGAACACCTCATGTGCATAGGAGGTGAGCTAGAGCACCACAAAGCCCTCCCCCTCGCCGGCCAGAAAAAACAGAGCAGTCTGGAGTGCTCTGCTCGCCGGCAAGGGGGTATATATAGGCACATCATTGGTCCCGGTTCATGGCTGGAACCGAGACTAAAGGACACCCTTTGGTTCCGGTTCAAGCCACCAACCGGGACCAATGGTGGTGGGCCAGGAGCGAGGCCCATTGCTCCCGGTTCAAGCCTTGAACCAGGACCAAAGGTGTTAGATGAACCGGGACCAATGCCCCACGATGGCCCGGCCGGCCCCCTGGCCTCATGAACCGGGACCTATGGCCCCATGGGTCCCGGTTCAAGGCTGAACCGGGACTAATGGGCTGGCCGAGCCTGAACCAAAGCCCTATTTTCTACTAGTGCTAGTCCTTGAACTATCATGATTATGACATCATTATAGCTAGAGGTTAATTCAACTATTGATTTGTCTGGGATATCTCTCAAACCACTAATATGAACAAAGTAATTTTCTAAATTATCTCTCCCTATAAGATCTCTATCTCCTACCATGACCTTTTTCAAGGCCATCTAAGGAAGGAACTAAGCAGAACCTTAAATATATTTGTGTTTTTTAGGATTCTTAAAAAGCAAAAAAGCTAAATAACAAAAAATAGAAAGTAACTAAATAGAATAGAAAACAAGTAAAGTAGAGAAGTGTAGGACCTATGGCTGTGAAGAAAGCTCCCTGCCAATGGCGCCAGAAAAATGGTTGCTTCCTTTCAACTGGAAAGGTGTTGGCCCACAAAGTGCAAGGGTTTGAAGCAAACAACAAGTTCCCTTATGTGAGCTCAAGGTTTATCGAACCAACAGGAGGTTAGTAACGCAACCAATGATGAACACTTGCACACCCAGATACAAACTGCCTTAGCCCCCAACAGAACTAGTGAGGTTGCCAGTCTCACCAGCATTCCCAGTTACAAGGACTAAAAGAAGAAATGTCAACAGAAAAAATGGATTTATGGCAAGTAAAGTAAAGACAAGAAATTAAAAGAGCATTGATTGAGATTGGAACTTTATAGAAAAAAGATAGACCAGGATCCATAGGTTCACTAGTGGTTTCTCTTCAAAAGAAAGCATGGCAAACAAGATGCACTTGAGCATCGAGTAAATTGTAGTTTTTATAACTATGTCTATCCCTGGCATAAAAACATATGAGCATCACGCCTCAATATTTATAGACCGTTATCCAACTGCATCTATAGCTAGTACTCCACCCAAGACCGCTATCGAACATGCATCTTAAAGTAGTAAGTATAAAGAGAGCATTGCAATAAGCATGATGACATGAAGTAGATGGTATCTTGTCTTCACCCTACGTTCAAAGGACAACTATGCAGCCATCTTTTTATCCCTAGTGGCAACAACCCAATATAGACATTTTCCACTTTCTTTTAGTATGGCAGATTCCTTGCAATGTTGAACCCAACTATCATACACAACTCCCTCTTGGAGAACGAACCTCAAACTTGCCTAGCAAAAGACAAATAGATTGGAGAGCATATATGAATAAGAATTATGCAGCAAAGAAATCAAATATATCTCAAAAAGATCCATGGATAAATTTGATCATAAACTAATAATTCATCATATCCTAACAAACACACCACAAGAATACATCAGAGGATCACAATCATGTGGGGAGCTCATGTGATCTTTGTATTGAGAAACATGAGAGAGAAAACCAACAAGCTACTGCTATGGACCCATAGTCCAAAGGATACTACTCATAGGTCGTCATAGTGGCTTTCAAGTTGCTGGAGAAGCCCAGCGTGAAGAATTCACCCTCTGGTAGAGCTCCGAAAAAGGCCCCTAGACTGAATCATCACGGAACAGAGAGGTAAGTGATATGTTTACACTAATTCATCCTACACTACTAGGGAAAACCTTATACACAGAATCTTAGCAGCAGCGCAGCACAAAAAGAGGCACTACTCCTAATTAGCAGTAGTGCCGGTAAGGAAAACTCGCTACTGATGCAAATTTAGTAGTAGCGCGTGAGGTCTAAACCGCGCAGCTACAAAAATCGACCGACAATAACCACCAACCTAAGTTTAGCAGCAGCCCGGTGTCACGATGTGCGTTACTGCTAATGCAATAGTAGTAGCACGCTTTTTACTCACGTCGTTGCTGCTAATTTTGAAATTGGCCACACGGTTGGCCCCATTTAGCAGTAGCGCGTGTGAGAAAAGCGCGCTCCTGCCACGCTCTTATCAGTAGCATGTGTTTCCTCCCGCGCTACTGCTAAGATGCAGCCCCCCAAGACCTTTTTCCATTCGTCCTCCCCTCCCCCATCTCCTCTCCTCCCTTTCCCCTACCTCCCACATCCTCCCTCTCTCACTCTTCTTCTTCATCAATACTTCTCCCCCCATTACTCTCCCTCTTCTACCTACCTTTCTCTCTATTCATTACTCCTAGCTGACTACACCACCTCCATTAATGCATCTCCTTTCTCTTTTTCCTTTTCCCCTCCACTAGTTGAAGTTGTCTCCTCCCAAATTAGCTAGCTAGGTAGATGTAGCATTTAGTTAAGTGACCTATTTTCCCCCTAACTAGATCTATCTTTGCCAAGAAGAGCTTTGTGCACTTTTGATCTCCCTACATCATCATCTCCATTGTGTGCTCGATCTTGAGATAGAGGTGATTAAAATTTCATGCTTTTGCAAAATGGAAATATGTGTATGTGTGTGTGATATGATAATTGGGCGATATGATGGAAATTGTGTGTGTGGCATGAGTTGACGCCAAATTGTGCTTTTGAGTTGCCTATGTTTTGCCAAAATGTCGATTTATTTCTGTTTCGGCAAATTCCAGGCAAACTCTAGATCTAAATGTCCTATTTTTAGGGAAGGTCATGTCAAATTTTTGTATGACTTTGATGCATGCACGCATTTTTATAATCAATTTGTTTATTATTATAGTGCCAACGTTCATGATGGTCAGTGGAACGATGGTGGACAGGTGGTTGCAGTCAACGGTGGATAATTGAAGATGAGGATGACGATGTTGAGGACACCGACGGGGCAGGCAATGACGACACGGGGCAAGACGAAGAGATGATCGATAATGGCGGCGGGGAAGAGGCCAGACATTGCGGAGGAGAAGGGGCCGGACATGGCGAAGGAGAAGGGGCCGGACATGGCGGTGGAGAGAACATGGAGTCCACGCAGTAGAGTTCGTCGGTACTAAGTTCAATCGTGCAGGACCCTCATGTTCAAGCACAGCTTTGCAAGGAGACGAGTACTGAGAGAGATGCTTCTAGAGAGGAGGCTAAGATGGAGCAATTGATGGTAGACTCGAACACTCCATTGTATGATGGTTGCAATCCTGAGGTGACCCGCTTGAGTTTCACGCTCCAACTCCTGAAGACGAAGGCTAAAAACAAATGAACCGACACTAGCCTCGATGAGCATCTCAATTACCTAAAGGATGTTCTTCCCGCGGGGAATCTCTGTCCTACTAGGGTTGATGAGGGTAAGAAGATTGTGTGCCCTCTTGATCTGCCGCACGTTAGATACCATGCATGCATCAACGATTGCATAATTTATCGGAAGGAGCACGCGGAAAAAAGAAGCTGTCTGGTGTGCAATGCTTCTCGATACAAGAAGTCCGGGAAGAAATGTCCCCAGAAAGTTGTATGGTAGTTACCAATCACTCCTCGTCTCCATCGGTATTCCCTAGATCCCAAGGAAGCAAAGCTAATGTACTGGCACGCAGAGAGGAAGAAGCCCGACGATGGAGATGATCTGAAGCTGAGACACGTCAAGGATGGAAGCCAGTGCATAGTGTTGAACAACTTCTATCGGTATTTCGAATGTGATGCAAGGAACATCGTGCTCGGCGCGTGTATCGATGGCATTAATCCGTTTGCCAACCAGAACACCAACCATAGCACATGGCCCGTGTTTGTATGGATGTACAACCTCCCCCCTGGTTGTGCATGAAGTCGAAGTACATTCACATGAGCATGCTGATTCAAGGGCCGAAACAACCAGGAAATAATATTAATTTGTATCTGGGGCTACTTCAAGAGGAGTTAGACACGTTATGGAAAACACCGGCCAAAACATGGGATGCCAGCAAAGGCGTGTATTTCTACATGAGAGCCGCGCTGATCATGACGATGCACGACTATCTCGGTTACGAATATGTCGCGGGCCAGATGTGCTATGGATATCGCAGATGCACGCGGTCCATGGATGATACAACATCTCAGTAGCTAACGTCAAGGAAAGATAGCGGGTCTGGGAAAATCGTGTACACGGGGCATCGAAGATGGCTCGAACAGGACGATCCATGGAGAAACCGCGGAGATCTGTTCAATGGTCACGCTGAGCATCGAGGACCTCCATCAAAGCGGAGCGGCTCCGAAATCGATGAGCTGTTGAAAAACTGGAAGGAGTGCCCCACATCGGGAAAGACGATGAAGGTATGGAAGACGTGGTCTGTGTTCTGGGACTTGGAGTACTGGCACAAACTCGATACACCTCATTGCCTTGATCAAATGCATATCTGTAAGAATGTCCTTGAGAGCTTGTTCACGACACTGATGCACATGCCGGATAAGACCAAGGATGGGCCAAAGGCAAGAAAAGACTTGCAAGGTTTGAATATCAGGGAAGATCTGCACATGCCGCCCCATAAAAAGTCAGACGAGACAGAGACGGAGATAGAGGCGCGGGAGAAGAAGGGCTAGAAAATAAAGAAAAAGGATTATTGCCCCCCTTCTTGCTTCACCTTAAGTCAGGCTGATATCGATCAATTCTTTAAGTGCCTTACCGAAGTCAAAGTTAGTTCCGGTTACTGTGGCAAGGTAAGCAAATATCTAGACACAAACAAGAAAAGGTTCAGCGGGATGAAGTCCCATGACTTTCATGTGATTCTGACGCAGATACTACATGTTGCCCTTAGAGGGATAATGGACAGCACGTCTGTGACACGCTTATTGGTCTCTGCATCGTTTTCGACGTCATCTCTCGAAAGTCGATCAGTGTGAAGCAACTCCGAAGGCTGCATGAAGAGATCATTGTGATACTCAATGAGCTTGAGATGTACTTCCCGCCCGCATTCTTTGACGTGATGGTGCATCTTTGTGTCCATATTGTGAACGACATAATAGACCTGGGGCCGTCATTCCTGCACAACATGATGCCATTTGAGAGGATGAATGGGATCATCAAAGGATTCGTTCGTAACATATCCTGTCCAGATGGAAGCATCGTCTAGGGCTATCTGACACAAGAGTGCATCTCTTTCAGCAAGAATTTTCTATATGGCGTAGACCAGCTGGCTGGTGTTAGTGTTAGTTTTCCCATTAACAAGCACGATGGGAGGCTCGAAGGAGAAGGTCACTCCAACGGTCACAGGGAATTGCACGTGGCATACTCAGATCGATGCAGCGACTTTGACAGACCAAACTTGGTAGTTCTACAATACCAAGACGAGGTAGATCCTTTCGTGGCACTGCACAAAAAAATTATCGAAAAGAAGTATCGTGACCGGGGGGTATGCAGGACGGACGCTGAAGTTACTAGAGAGCACAACTCCACTTTCCTGCATTGGTTCAAAGAGCATATTATTGCTAATCCCCCAGAAGAGGGCTCTAAGGACGGATTGCTCATATACGCCTTAGCACATGGCCCCTCGCCCAACCTCATAACCTATCAGGCATACGATATCAATGGATACACGTTCTACATGGAGGACAAAGATATGGACAGTGATGATCAGAACTCAGGGGTGACGATGGAATGCATGACCGACAACGACAACGGCGCAACTGAAAGATTTTACGAAAGGGTCGAGGAGATCTGGGAACTTGACTAGTCTGGACTGCAGAACACGACGATGTTCCGTGTCAGATGGGCTAAGAATGTTGAAAGAGAAAACCTGTATTTCACTACCATGACTATACCCGACGCCAAGAGTGCTACCATGAACGCTATCGCAAAAAACGAGCCATGGGTACACCCTAAGCACGTGACACAATGCTTCTTCATAACCGACCCGTGCAATCCCAGCCGTATTGTCATGAGGTGAGGCAAAAGGAACATCATTGGAATGGATGGAGTCACCAACGAGGAAGACTACGATCAGTACGGCAACTCAATGAGGGAAGATGACAATGATGATGAAGTATACGTCAAAAGAAGAATCAATACTACATTACCCAAGAAAAATCGTACTCCATGGAAAAGGCAAAGTCACAATGAGACGCTCAATTATTCATCAACGAACAAGAAGGGAAAGAAGCTGACTCAAAAACGAAAATGTCAATGCTGAGGAACCGTATGTTATCGGTCAAATGATGTAATATATATGTTCCTATTTTGTATACACACTTAGCCATTATTATGCATGGGTCCAATGATGTAATATATATATTCCTATTTTGTATACATATTTAACCATCAAATGATGCAATATATATCGCCTTCCCCTTGTTCACTGCTCTTGGAAAAAAATAAAAGAAAAGTGAGAGAAAATAAAGGAAAATAAAATAGAAGGAAACAAACAGGAAAACTACTATATAGGTACCGGTTATCGCAGTAGCGCTTTTGTGAGAAAAGAGCTACAGCTAGTCAAGATAGGAGTAGCGGTTTCTACACAAAACCGCTATAGCTACATGGAGTAGCTACAACGTGTTTTGTCTAAACGCGCTACTGCTATGCCCACTTAACCCCCAAAATCCCCACTCCTCTCTTCATCTCTCCTCTTTTCCCCCAAATCCCCACTCTCTCTTCCCCCGTTGCGTTGCCGGAGCGCTGCCCTCGCCTCGCCCCTGCGTTAACCCCCGACCCCGACCCCGACCGACCCCGGCGCCGGCTCGGCTCGGCCCGACCCCTGCCCTGGCTCGACCCGACCCGACCCCGACCCCACCCAACCACGGCCGTCGTCGGGCCTGCACCCTCTGTAAGCCCCCTACCGCTTCTCCTCTCTTTGGTAGCTAGGTTCTTTGGTTAATTTACCTAGGTTTTATCTAGGGCAGATGGTTAATTAGGTTATATATTTAGTTATGAATTTAGCTAGGTTTTTTCTTCAAGTTCTATATTTTTCTTCCTTTTATATGCAAATTTTTGAAGTGGACATGTGATATGTGGACATGTGATGTTTTGGACATGTCATATTTGGAATTTGGACATGATGATTATGTGCAGGGTAAATGATCCGAGTGGCCTATGTTACTCCGGAATGATGATTCATTTCCGTTCCGGTGAATTTCAACCGCTCGATATGTCCATTTTTTAGCAAAGGTCATGCCAAAATTTTCCGTGAATTTTGGCATGATTTCTGCAAGATAGTAGGCATATCGAGTGCTGGGAGTTGCGGGGAAATGACATTTCGGCAAACATAGATTTCTTTTTTATGTCATTTCTCATTTTTTTCATAGTTTTAGAATTAAACGAGGAGATTTAATCATAGGAAACATGTGGAACAACGAAGAAACTGGGCCTTCTGACCAAGATGCAGATGAGATGGATTATGAGGGTGAACAAGAGTACCTCGACTATTTGACTGCTAAGCAATTGCAAAGTAAAGATTTGCAGGTTGGCCTCGATGATGGTACTGACGCCGACATCGACACCGACGGCGCCGAGACCGATGGCGGTGCCGAGACCGGCGGGGAAGGTACCGGTGGGGAAGATACCAGCGGGGAAGGTACCGACGCCGATGCTACTACCGAAAAGAAGAAGCAGAAGAAGCAGAGGATAAGAAAACCTAACAAACTATAGGGATTGGGTGACTGGTGATCACAAAGATGGCACCTGGCAAGTTTGAACCATCAGAGCTGGAAGAACCTCGCAAGTCCTATGGGAACCAAGTAGGATGCATCCTATGGGAATGCATGAGCATCAACGACGATGACTTAAGGACTAAAGAACATTTGACGCAGTTGCTCCTGATGAAGTTGCACAAGAGATTCAAGTTCCCCGACCAGGATGATAACATAGAACAACCATGGGATGATCCGAAGATGAAAAAGATTAACAATCACGCCATGGGCATGTCCACAATGATTTGGCCTCTTGGAAAGGGATGGTGAAACGAGCTATTGAGGCTGAGGAACCCCTGTCCAAGATTCTGGAGGCAAATCCGACACTTACGGAAGAGGAGTTCGAAAAGTTCAAGGACACTTGCGCTACTGAGGCAGCCAAGGCTAAGGCTGCGAAATTCAAGAGCCTTTAGCAAAGGAACATGGGGAAGCATTGCCTCGGAAGCCGTGGCTACCTCGATAAAAGTCCCATATGGGATAAGGAGGACGCAGAACGTGAAGCCGCGGGTATTCCAGACCCCTTCACGAAGTTCACCAACCCCTTGGAGCGTGACTTCATCAGGGCCTGCTACAAGTGGGACAAGGAAAAGAAGGTTTTTTACACGGACCAGATCACGAGGAAATTGATTAGACCACTGGTAATTATTCTTTTACCACCTTACGTTTAGCTCTAGATCTAGTTGACTACACATTCCTAAACGGTTCACGCCCTTCTGCAAGATAAGCAACACCAGCTTGCAGCCAAAAGCCCTACTTCTCCTATGAGGCCCAAGTGGGACACCCCTCTCAGCCGGACCTTGAACGAACTTAAGGGACTCCCTTTGGGCAAGCGGCCGCAATATGGTCATCTGCACGGGGCTGGAGACGACGCCACGTGGAAGGTGTTTTACAACGAGGGCCCAGAGGCTAGGAAGCAGAAAGAAGTTTAGTCTGGCGGACATCAACGAGAAGGTGAAGCTTGCGGTAGAGAAAAAAGCGGCTGAGTACGCGAAAAAAATAGCCAAGAGAAAATGAGTTGTTACAGAAGGCAGTCAATGCAGCTGTAACTGCCTGCAAAAATGATTTTGCTACTAACTTCGTTCCAGCTATCATCAACTAGATGAAGGAAAATCCAGACAAGATGGTACATGATTTCCTGTTGCCCAGTTTCGTCGGGAGCAACTCCGTGAACATAAACACCACCGCACCATCACTTGCTCATGCAACAGGGCCTCCTCTCGCACTTGCTCCCGCTCATAGCAGCCCGTCCTCAGTCTCTGGCGCACTAGGTGGGCCTTCGTCTTTGGCTAAGCTCGACGCCCTCACAGTAATTACATGTCGCACCAACATATATATATATATATATATATATATATATATATATATATATATATATATATATATATATATATACTGCAATGTAATATTATTCTCTACCCTCATCCTATAAGGGCGCTGACGCGCAGAACCATCAGAGAAAACTCACGACCCGCCCCAATCCAACCGCCTTCAACTGCCCGGCCGGCCGCCGCCCCGCCTTCAACCTTCACGCCGCGTTGCGCCCGCCTCCCACATCCGGCGACCCGCCGCGCCCACGCCCGACTTCCTCAGAGGCTGTCGCTCGTCCCGCCTCGGCGGCTTACCACGCCTGCCCCAGCCTCCCTCATTGTCAAGACCGCCATCCCGCCCGCGCCGCCACCCCAAGCCCCTCCGCCGGCGCCTCACTCGAGCCCCGCCGCCTGCGCCTTTCACCCCATTTATGCGAAGATCTCACGGCCGGACCAGGCGTCGGCCGAATCTAGCCGCGCTGCCGAGCTTCATCTTCTTCCTCGCCGAGACACGCGACAACCAACCCAGTTCGGGCGTAGTAAGTACCTCACTACGAGTTAAAACGGTGGTCCGTTAGGAATAAAAGAAATGGCCGAAATTCAAATTGTAAAAATTCAAGCAAAAAAAGGAACCCCATGAAAATCCTGCTTAGTAATTACCTCAGTACAAGTCATAAAATGAGAGAAGCTCAGAACAATGTTGTCAAAAAAATGTTGAGTTAAAAAAACACTTTTTCTTTTTCAACAAAATAGCATTCAGTTCGATGATACAAACCATACAAGTACAGGGGTGATGTAACACCCCGGATCCGATGCGCCAGGTGTCCGCCAGTTATTCGCCGCCATTGCCATGTCATTTGCTTGCGTGTTGCAGGTTGCCATGTCATCATATGCATTTCAAATCATGTCATCATGTGCATTTCATTTTGCATACGTGTTCGTCTCATGCATCCGAGCATTTTCCCCGTTGTCCGTTTTGCAATCCGGCGCTCCTATGTCCTCCGTCGTCTCCCTCTTCTCTCTTCTCTTGTGCGGGTATTAAACTTTCTCGGAATGGTTCGAGGTTTGCCAAGCTGCCTTGGTATAGCACCGTGAGACCGCTGTCAAGTTTCGTGCCATTTGGAGGTCGTTTGGTACTCCAACAGTTAACCGGTAACCGCAATGTCCTCTTTGTTGCAGCCCAACACCCTTCCAAAGTGGCCCAAAACCCATCTAACTCCCTCCATGCTCTCGGTCGTTCGATCACGATCGCAGGGTCAAAACCGCTCCTCATTTGGACTCTCCTAGCTCCCTCTACCTATAAATATGCCCTCCTTCCAAATTCACGGATGATCCACGAAACCCTAGATTTTTTCCTCCAGACGCTGCCGGACATGTCCGCACTTCCCGGACACGCCCGCCGCGTGCCCACTCCTCCCGTCCTGCCCGTGGCACGCGCGCCGCCCGGCCACCGCCGCCATTGGGGCCATCCGGCCCGCCTGCCTGACCGATCGCGCCGCGCTTGCGCGACCCTCGTCGCCGCGCCGCGCTGCCGCCGGCGAGCTCCCGCCTCCGGCCGCCGCGTCCGCTGGCGCGCCGCCTCGCAGCGCCGCCCGCCTCGCCACCGCCGGGCTCGCGCCGCCTCCGCCGCCCGGTCGGCCTCGCCGCCGCCGCCTCCTCCGGCGCACCAAACCCGCCACCATCTCTCGCCTCGGCCCGGTGCCGCCACCGCCGCCAGCCGGCTTTGCAGCGCCATGCTTGCTGCGACCACCGGCGGTTCCAGCCAGCGCCGCCTGCCCCTCGCGGCGCCTCCGCCCTCGCCTCCCGGTCGTCGCGCCGCCGTCCCGACCTCCTCCGTCGCCCCCGCGTCGAGTCCCGCCGCCTAGCTCGCCGGATCCGGCCACCGGAGCTCGCCGGAGCCGCCCCGCCCCTCGCCGGAGTTAGCTCCGGCCAGATCCACGAAGATGGACGATATCCACCAGGAGTTGAACCAAACGGGATCCCCGCGTCCCGGATATCTCCGTCCCGAGTTGACTTTTCGCGAGGTGATATTTCCACTAAGTCCCTGGAATTTTGTCATAAACATGCCATTTTCATTGCATCACATCTCTGCACCCGTAGCTCCGTTTTGGGCGTATAATATGTCATATTGTTCGCCTCGACGAGTACATCATTTCATTCCATTGCATTATTTGCATTTGAGCTCATCTTGATGCCCGAAATGCTGTTGGAAGATGGCTTCAGATCGTTAGTTTCAGAATCTTATCAGCTCGAGCTCTTTTGTCATTTTTGCCATGATTTATGTGTGCATCCTATGAGTATGAGCTCTACATGAATGTTGAAATATGCCATGCCATCTTTCCAGAGGTGTTGACCTTATATTTTTGTGATTCTTGTAGTGAGTGCATTGAGCTTGTAAAGTAGGGTAGTTGTTGTTGTTGTTTTGCTAGGCAGATTCTGTTATAATTTGTTGCTATGTTAACATGCTTCCACTAATCATTCTATGCATGATCTGGAGATGCTCTATAAACATGTTTTGATATACAATGTCATGCTCTATCCATTCATGCTCTTGGTTGCAATTATAGCCTGCTGGAACATGTTCATTTCTTGCTCCAAAGTTGCTTGAAAATGTTTCTGATTGCATTGTTTGCATGAGATTCAATTTTCATGAGGTCGTTGTAGTTGATCCGTGTATGCTATGACCTTGCTCTTGCCATGCTTAGCTTCATAAACATGCCTTCTTACTGTTGGTTGCCTTGCCATGCCATGTATTGCTCTGTAGTGAGTGGTTCGAGCTCACGAACATGCCTACTAATCGTTGTTTCTGCCATGTTCAAATCTGTAATAAAACTTGCCATGTTTACATGGGTGCCATCATATTTTCTATGCCTTTTTGGCTTATGGTCAGTAAGGGACTATTGATATATGCTATTAGTAGTTTCATGCCATGCCTTTTTTTGCCATGATAGCTTCCTGTAACATGTTGTTTGATAGCTCTAAACATTGCAACTGTTGTTATTTCTACTAAAGTCTGAAACTGTTATTACTTGCAATATCTCCATGTCATTTTGAGCATGTTCTAGTTGTTTCTGGAGATAGCTCAGTGTTCATGTTTTGTTATGCTTTACGTGTACTTCATGCCCATGCCTTTTGTTATTATGTTGGGGTGCTGTAGCATGTTGTTTTGATGCTTGTAAGATGCCTAGAAGCTGTTTTGGACAGATTGTTGCTATAACTTGTATAGTGTGCATGTGTTGAACCGTTGCTCCGTTTTGAGTGTGCTCTATATGAAACTTGCTTGATTTTGCATGTAGTTTCATATTATCATGTTGCATCCTTGTTTTGGTGTGTTTGCTTGATGTTTGGGTGCATTTTTCATCAATGCCATGTTTAACTTGTTTTGCTCATATCTTCTAGGCCGTAGCTCCGAATCTAATGAACTTTATATGTAACTTGACTAGAATTTCGTGTAGATCATCATGGTGCATCCTAACTTGCTGTTTAACAACTTCAACATAAGGTTTATTCAGTTCTGGACCAATTTCGAAATATGCATATGAGGACTTACCGGAATTGTTATATGTTGTTTCCGGCCTCATTTAAATTTGCCTTGATGTGTTGTTCTTGTGTGCATCATCTTTTGCCATGAGTAGCTTCATGTAGCTTGGTCATGCATCATGCTTGTTGTGCATCATGCCTTGGTCATGTGTGGTGTGTTTACCTATGTTGTGTGCTTCTTCTTGTTAGTTCCCGTTTCGTTGGGATCGTGAGGATTCGTTCGTCTTCGTGGCTTCCCCTTCTTCATGGATTCGTTCTTCTTCCTTGCGGGATTTCAGGCAAGATGACCGCTACCCTGGATCCCCTTCTTCATGGATTCGTTCTTTCGCCATGCTGCGCTACCTATTACCTGTTTGTCCAGCCATCCCATTTTGCCATGAACCTCTAACCTTTGACACCTTTCCTATGAAAACCGTTGTTTGGCTATGTTACCGCTTTGCTCAGCCCCTCTTATAGCGTTGCTAGTTGCAGGTGAAGTTGAAGATTTCTCCATGGTGGACAGGATTTTGGTTGGGATATCACAATATCTCTTATATTTATTAATGCATCTATATACTTGGTAAAGGGTGGAAGGCTCGGCCTTATGCCAGTGTTTTGTTCCACTCTTGCCGCCTAGTTTCCGTCATACCGGTGTTATGTTCCCGGATTTTATGTTCCTTACGCGATCGGGTGATTTATGGGACCCCCGATAGTTCGTTTTGAATAAAACTTGTCCAAAGAAGGCCCAACATTGCCTTTTACCATTTGCCTCACCACCACCTATTTTTCCCTTGGGAGTCGCTCTCTCGAGTGTCATCTTTATTTCAGCCCCGGCCGTTGCTTGTCTAAGTGCTGGTTCGAACCGAGTAGATCGGGGCCCCCTCGGGCAACTCGAGGTCTGGTTTTACTCAGAGGATGTCTCATCCGGTGTTGCCTCGAGAACGAGATATGTGCAGCTCCTATCGGGATTGTCGGCGATCGGGCGGCTTTGCTGGTCTTGTTTTACCATTGTCGAAATGTCTTGATGTACCGGATTCCGAGACCGATCGGGTCTTCTGGGTGAAGGTCTATTCCTTCGATGATCGCGAGAGCTTGTCATGGGCTAAGTTGGGAAACCCTGCAGGGTATAAACTTTCGAGAGCCGTGCCCGCGGTTATGGGGCAGATGGGAATTTGTTAATGTCCGGTTGTAGAAAACCTGAAGTTGACCTTAATTAAAACGCATCAACCGAGTGTGTAGCCGTGATGGTCTCTTCTCGGCGGAGTCCGGGAAGTGAACACGGTTTCTGGGTTATGTTTTGACGTAAGTAGGTGTTCAGGATCACCTCTTGATCATTTCTAGCTTCACGACCGTTCCGCTTGTTCTCTTCTCGCTCTTCTTTGCGTATGTTAGCCACCATACTTGCTTAGTCGCTGCTGCAACGTCACCACTTTACCCCTTCCTTCCCCATTAAGCTTTGCTAGTCTTGATACCCATGGTAATGGGATTGCTGAGTCCTCGTGGCTCACCAGATACTTCCAAAACCAGTTTGCAGGTGCCTAAGTTACCGAGCAGGTGACGCAATCAAGCTCAAGGAGGAGCTCGATAAAGATCTTGCCCTTTGTGTTGTTTCGTTCTAGTTGATCAGTAGTGGAGCCCAGTTGGGGTCGATCGGGGTCCTTTGTCGCATTTGGGGTTCTTCTTTTATTTTGGTTCCGTAGTCGGACCTTGATTGTATCGGGATGATGTAATGCTTTATTCATGTAATTGTGTGAAGTGGCGATTGTAAGCCAACTATGTATCTCTTTCCCTTATGTATTACTTGGGTTGTGTGAAGATTACCTCACTTGCGACATTGCTTTCAATGCGGTTATGCCTCTAAGTCGTGCTTCGACACGTGGGCGATATAGCCGCATCGAGGGCGTTATAAGTTGGTAATCAGAGCCTTCCCCGACCTTAGGAGCCCCACTGCTTGATCGTTTTTAGTGGCCGAGTTGTGTCTAGAAAAATGTTTTGAGTCATTTAGGAATTATATATCGGAGAGTTAGGAATTCTTTTACTCCCGGTCCTTCGACCTTTCGGTGAGGTATCCCGACGAGAGTTTTGACTCTTCTCTTCTCAAATTTCACTAAATTTTTTTAGGATCACGCGGGTATCTTAGAATCGTTCGATGGTTTTATGATGACAACATTGTCTTGGTTGCCTCGACATTTAGGGGTTGTGGCGGTGTCCGGGAGTTGAGCTCCGAGGTGTTGTCGCCATAATTTTATCGTTGCGATTCGGAATACCGAGTTTAGTACGCCGACATCGAAAATCTCTTTTATGCGCTTGTTGGTGAGATAACCCCGCTAACCCAAAGATCGAGGTGAGTACGGAGTATTGCCATGACTCGTATAACGGATGCTTTTCAAGGTTGAGGTAGACGATTTCGAAGGTTTCTTGGTTATGTGTTGACGGATGGATACAGGTTGGATGTAGGGATTGTTAGTTTGGGTGAGATATATTGCTCCCTGTATCCCCAACACCAGATTGCATAACCGAAAGTTTCGGGACTTTCATAGGTGGGAATTCAAGTAGCTCTTAGGATATCTTTCCGACGGATGTATGATATGAAATTGGGGTTCGACGTCTAGTGGTCCGCCTATTCACGGTTGGTTTCTGATGGTCTCGTTGTGTCTTAAAGAGTCCTTGGCTATGCCGACTGGGACGCTTCGTATGTCATGTGCCTTGCCTTGTACATGATGGTGTGCTGACGATTGAGCCCGTGTAGGCCCCACCACGAAAACTTCGGACGAAATCTCTATCATATGTTTGTTCCGGCTTATTCTGCAAGCCAATCCTTTGTTTTGTTTTAATTGTGGTATTCGAGTTGCTTCGATGTCAAGTGTGGATTCCATACCTTTCCGAAATGGTGTTCTCATACTCCGATGTGAATACCAATCCTTCTCGACAATCGAAATTGTCATGTCAATCCTCTTCAACCGATGTGCTTCTCTTCAAATGGATCCGATCATTTCAACATCCGCAAGATCAATTCTAAGTTTTCTCAACGGTGTTTGTTTCATCCGTCTCCAAGTTGCCTTTGTTTTTCCCGCCCACCCACCCTTTTTCTTCAAGGACACAGATTTCTTAATCAAGTATCCATTTATTCATGTGAAGTCTCTTCATTCTTTTCTTTCAATGTTCTGATCCGGTGATCCCTCGTGAAGATGCTCACGAGCTTTCAAGTTCATCATCCTTCATTGTTGTTTCTTATCCGGTGGATCCTATTCAAGCTTTCGATATTCATCATATTCCTTTCCTCGTTTCTAATGTCTTCTCATACCGGTGCACCTCATTATCATTCTACTTCTCGCTATTTGTTATTCCGGAGTGCTTAAGATATCTCGAAGATTCGTGTTTCCACTCTGCATTCGTTCAAGCTCTTTCGAGATTGGTATCTCATTCAAGTCATTTAATTCAACCGGTGCAATATCTCTTTAAATCATTTCCAATGGTGTTTCTTTTGAGCGGGCCCTAACCCACAGGTCTTTTCCCAGGATCTTACCTGACTCTTCTAATTATTCCGGAGCTATCCTAAATTCTTCTCCAAGTTTGACGTAAGAATGAGTTATCATCAGTCAAATGCTTTTCTCCAAGATCTTTCAAATTCTTTTCATAGTTGGCTCAACCTCTTCGCTTTTGATTCTTCGGGTGTGCCTCAGTAATTCTTGGTGGTGTTTCTCATTGTCATTCTCATCATTTGAAGACCGAAGAAGAGTTTCTCTTTAATCTTGCTCTATTCTCTTCAAGATTCATGGTGCTAGCTTGTTGCCATCCTCTCATAATTGTTTTCGATTGTGAGAATCTTTTTCACCCATCCAGAGCATTTTAGGAGTCTTTTCAGTTTCATTCTTTGAAGCCCATCATCTCAGTATTATTCATTCAAGCTTTCAGCTCTCGTTCTTTAAATCATACCGGTGCATCATTCAAGTGTTCTCTAATCAGCTCGTGATCTATTCGTTCATTTGTATCTAAATACCCTCAAGCACCTTCGTTCATTTGCTAATTCTTACCGGTGATGCACCCCTACTTCGATCATTTTCAATTCTTACGGTGGTTCTTTCAAGATCTCTCTTCCTTGTTCATCATATCAATTCATTTGTTGTTCCAATCCTACCGGTGGTTCGTTGAAGACCTTCTCAAGTTTTAATATATCTCTTTTAATCCTTTCTACGGGAATAAGTAGTATGCCAAATCCGTTGATTGTCATCAATTTAATTGGTGAAGGATACGCATAACATAATTCTTGTTCTTGTTTCATCCAAGTGATTAATTCCTTCTTTCGGAGTTTGTTCATGATGAATAAATTCTTGGTTTCAATTGCTCATCCTTCTTTTCCGGAGTTCCAAGTTTTCCGCATTATCTCGTCGCGAAGCTCCATCTAAATCATTGCAAGGCTTCACCTTGTGTTTTCAACTTCTCTTCCTTTTTATCATCCTTTTATTACCGAGTTCTTGATGGAGGCTCAAGATGATGGTTCATCAAGGATTTAATTCCCTTCTCAAAGTTTTCATCGAGATTCTTTCATAAGGAGCTCAAGCTTTCTTCATATGGTAATCCGGAGTGCAATTCTTTCTACCTTATTTTTGAGATGGTGTTATGTCATTCTTGACAATTTTCTTCTTGTTTCATGATTCATATGTTGTCAAGAATGAGGTATTTTAAATCCATCATTTTCTCTTCGTTCAAGAGATCTTTTCGACCAATCAACTTCTTCGTTGGAGTTATCTTGTGTCATATTTCACCTAACGCCTTCCCTAAGGAATGTTGCTTTTGTGGTGCTTATGAATGATCCAAGTTATCTCTTTATCATCTTGGCAAGAGCAGTTTTTCATCTCTTTGGTGCTCTCAATCAAATCAATGGTTTCCTTTAGTGGCCGGTTGTCACCTCATAGTGTTGAGATGTTTCCATAAGCCCACTACAAGCTTATCTTTTCGTTGTTGGTTTTCTAACAACTCCGTTCAATCCTTCTTTTAAGGAGGCTCTTTCAAATTCAATTGTGGTAGAAGTTGACATTTTCTTCTCTGTCCATTTATCCCAACGATCTAACTTCTATTCTTTCGTTACGGAGGCATTGTTATGTTGCTCTCTTCACTCATCACCTCGTTTTGTGAGGATCATGTTCTTTTCTTGCTTATCCATTTAACCGGATTGTGTGCAATCTCGTTCATCTCTGTTGTTACTCTTTCTTTTAAATTGCTCAACCTCTCAAGGTTCATGGTTTCACTCGTTCGTCAAAGAAGCAACTTAGTTTACCTCTTCTATTCCTCTTCCGTTTTTCCCTCCGGTGCCATCCTAGATCTCGGGACGAGATCCTCTCGTAGTGGTGGAGTGTTGTAACACCCCGGATCCGATGCGCCAGGTGTCCGCCAGTTATTCGCCGCCATTGCCATGTCATTTGCTTGCGTGTTGCAGTTTGCCATGTCATCATATGCATTTCAAATCATGTCATCATGTGCATTTCATTTTGCATACGTGTTCGTCTCATGCATCCGAGCATTTTCCCCGTTGTCCGTTTTGCAATCCGCGCTCCTATGTCCTCCGGCGTCTCCTCTTCTCTCTTCTCTTGTGCGGGTATTAAACTTTCTCGGAATGGCCCGAGGTTTGCCAAGCTGCCTTGGTATAGCACCGTAGACCGCTGTCAAGTTTCGTGCCATTTGGAGGTCGTTTGGTACTCAACAGTTAACCGGTAACCAATGTCCTCTTTGTTGCAGCCCAACACCCTTCCAAAGTGGCCCAAAACCCATCTAACTCCCTCCATGCTCTCGGTCGTTCGATCACGATCGCGTGGCAAAACCGCTCCTCATTTGGACTCTCCTAGCTCCCTCTACCTATAAATATGCCCTCCTTCCAAATTCACGGATGATCCACGAAACCCTAGATTTTTCCCTCCGACTTGCGCGGACATGTCCGCACCTCGCGGACACGCCCGCCGCCGTGCCTCGCCCCTCCGCCCTGCCACGTGGCACCGCGCCGCCGCCACCATGCCCGCCGAAACCCATCCGGCCCGCCCTGCCTGACCAGATCGCCGCCGCGCGACCCTCGTCGCCGCTTTCGCGCTGCTGGCGAAGCTCCCGCCTCGGCCGCGCGTCCGCCGGCGCCGGCGCCAGCGCCGCCGCTCGCCACCCGCCGGCTCGCGCCGCCTCCGCCGCCCGGTCCGCCTCGCCGCCGCCGCCGCCTCTCCGGCGCGCCCAAACCGCCGCCGCCATCTCGCCTCGGCCGGTGCCGCCGCGCCGCGCCGCACACTTTGCCTTGCGCCGCCATGCTGCCGACTCCACCGGCGGTTCCAGCCAGCGCCGCCCGCCCCGCGGCGCGCCTCCCTCGCCTCCTTGGTCGTCGTCGCCGCCCCCGACCTCTCCGTCGCCCGCGTCGAGTCCCGCCGCCTAGCTCGCCGGATCCGGCCACCGGAGCTCGCCGGAGCCGCCCCGCCCCTCGCCGGAGTTAGCTCCGGCCAGATCCAGGAGTTGAACCAAACGGGATCCCCGCGTCCCGGATATCTCCGTCCCGAGTTGACTTTTCGCGAGGTGATATTTCCACTAAGTCCCTGGAATTTTGTCATAAACATGCAATTTTCATTGCATCACATCTCTGCACCCGTAGCTCCGTTTTGGGCGTATAATATGTCATATTGTTCGCCTCGACGAGTACATCATTTCATTCCATTGCATTATTTGCATTTGAGCTCATCTTGATGCCCGAAATGCTGTTGGAAGATGGCTTCAGATCGTTAGTTTCAGAATCTTATCAGCTCGAGCTCTTTTGTCATTTTTGCCATGATTTATGTGTGCATCCTATGAGTATGAGCTCTACATGAATGTTGAAATATGCCATGCCATCTTTCCAGAGGTGTTGACCTTATATTTTTGTGATTCTTGTAGTGAGTGCATTGAGCTTGTAAAGTAGGGTAGTTGTTGTTGTTGTTTTGCTAGGCAGATTCTGTTATAATTTGTTGCTATGTTAACATGCTTCCACTAATCATTCTATGCATGATCTGGAGATGCTCTATAAACATGCTTTGATATAAATGTCATGCTCTATCCATTCATGCTCTTGGTTGCAATTATAGCCTGCTGGAACATGTTCATTTCTTGCTCCAAAGTTGCTTGAAAATGTTTCCTGACAGATTGTTTGCATGAGATTCAATTTTCACGAGGTCGTTGTAGTTGATCCGTGTATGCTATGACCTTGCTCTTGCCATGCTTAGCTTCAAAAACATGCCTTCTTACTGTTGGTTGCATTTCCATGCCATGTATTGCTCTGTAGTGAGTGGTTCGAGCTCACGAACATGCCTACTAATCGTTGTTTCTGCCATGTTCAAATCTGTAATAAAACTTGCCATGTTTACATGGGTGCCATCATATTTTCTGTGCATTTTTGGCTTATGGTCAGTAAGGGACTATTGATATATGCTATTAGTAGTTTCATGCCATTCCTTTGTTTGCCATGATAGCTTCCTGTAACATGTTGTTTGATAGCTCTAAACATTGCAACTGTTGTTATTTCTACTAAAGTCTGAAACTGTTATTACTTGCAATATCTCCATGTCATTTTGAGCATGTTCTAGTTGTTTCTGGAGATAGCTCAGTGTTCATGTTTTGTTATGCTTTACGTGTACTTCATGCCCATGCCTTTTGTTATTATGTTGGGGTGCTGTAGCATGTTGTTTTGATGCTTGTAAGATGCCTAGAAGCTGTTTTGGACAGATTGTTGCTATAACTTGTATAGTGTGCATGTGTTGAACCGTTGCTCCGTTTTGAGTGTGCTCTATATGAAACTTGCTTGATTTTGCATGTAGTTCCATATTATCATGTTGCATCCTTGTTTTGGTGTGTTTGCTTGATGTTTGGGTGCATTTTTCATCAATGCCATGTTTAACTTGTTTTGCTCATATGTTCTAGGCCGTAGCTCCGAATCTAATGAACTTTATATGTAACTTGACTAGAATTTCGTGTAGATCATCATGGTGCATCCTAACTTGCTGTTTAACAACTTCAACATAAGGTTTATTCAGTTCTGGACCAATTTCGAAATATGCATATGAGGACTTCTAGGAATTGTTATATGTTGTTTAGGCCTCATTTAAACTTGCCTTGATGTGTTGTTCTTGTGTGCATCATCTTTTGCCATGAGTAGCTTCATGTAGCTTGGTCATGCATCATGCTTGTTGTGCATCATGCCTTGGTCATGTGTGGTGTGTTTACCTATGTTGTGTGCTTCTTCTTGTTAGTTCCCGTTTCGTTGCGATCGTGAGGATTCGTTCGTCTTCGTGGCTTCCCCTTCTTCATGGATTCGTTCTTCTTCCTTGCGGGATTTCAGGCAAGATGACCGCTACCCTGGATCTCACTACTATCATTGCTATGCTAGTTGCCTCGTTCTTTCGCCATGCTGCGCTACCTATTACCTGTTTGTCCAGCCATCCCATTTTGCCATGAACCTCTAACCTTTGACACCTTTCCTATGCAAACCGTTGTTTGGCTATGTTACCGCTTTGCTCAGCCCCTCTTATAGCGTTGCTAGTTGCAGGTGAAGTTGAAGATTTCTCCATGGTGGACAGGATTTTGGTTGGGATATCACAATATCTCTTATATTTATTAATGCATCTATATACTTGGTAAAGGGTGGAAGGCTCGGCCTTATGCCTGGTGTTTTGTTCCACTCTTGCCGCCCTAGTTTCCGTCATACCGGTGTTATGTTCCCGGATTTTGCGTTCCTTACGCGATCGGGTGATTTATGGGACCCCCGACGATTCGTTTTGAATAAAACTTGTCCAAAGAAGGCCCAACATTGCCTTTTACCATTTGCCTCACCACCACCTATTTTTCCCTTGGGAGTCGCTCTCTCGAGGGTCATCTTTATTTCAGCCCCGGGCGATTGCTTGTCTAAGTGCTGGTTCGAACCGAGTAGATGCGGGGCCCCTCGGGCAACTCGAGGTCTGGTTTTACTCGAGGATGTCTCATCCGGTGTTGCCCTCGAACGAGATATGTGCAGCTCCTATCGGGATTGTCGGCGATCGGGCGGCTTTTGCTGGTCTTGTTTTACCATTGTCGAAATGTCTTGATGTACCGGATTCCGAGACCGATCGGGTCTTCTGGGTGAAGGTCTATTCCTTCGATGATCGCGAGAGCTTGTCATGGGCTAAGTTGGGACACCCTGCAGGTATAAACTTTCGAGAGCCGTGCCCGCGGTTATGGGGCGATGGGAATTTGTTAATGTCCGGTTGTAGAAAACCGAAGTTGACCTTAATTAAAACGCATCAACCGAGTGTGTAGCCGTGATGGTCTCTTCTCGTGAGTCCGGAAGTGAACACGGTTTCGGGTTATGTTTTGACGTAAGTAGGTGTTCGGGATCACCTCTTGATCATTTCTAGCTTCACGACCGTTCCGCTTGTTCTCTTCTCGCTCTTCTTTGCGTATGTTAGCCACCATACTTGCTTAGTCTTTGCAACCTCACCACTTTACCCCTTCCTTCCCCATTAAGCTTTGCTAGTCTTGATACCCATGGTAATGGGATTCTTTGAGTCCTCGTGGCTCACCGGATACTTCAAAACCGGTTTGCGGTGCCTAAGTTATGAAAGCGGTGGCGCAATCAAGCTCAAGGAGGAGCTCGATGAAGATCTTGCCCTTTGTGTTGTTTCGCTCTAGTTGATCAAGAGTGGAGCCCAGTTGGGGTCGATCGGGGTCCTTTGTCGCATTTGGGGTTCTTCTTTTATTTTGGTTCCGTAGTCGGACCTTGATTGTATCGGGATGATGTAATGCTTTATTCATGTAATTGTGTGAAGTGGCGATTGTAAGCCAACTATGTATCTCTTTCCCTTATGTATTACTTGGGTTGTGTGAAGATTACCTCACTTGCGACATTGCTTTCAATGCGGTTATGCCTCTAAGTCGTGCTTCGACACGTGGGAGATATAGCCGCATCGAGGGCGTTATAGGTGACGATACAGTAAACCGTTGAAAACTTACGAGAAAAATATTACCCAAAAAACAGAGCAAAGTCTAGTTAGTGAAAACACGCTTAGTACAAACCCATGCAAGCATCAGTACAAGTATCCTTTTTCGGAACCATTCAAAATTACTCTACAAAAAATAGCTCAGTACAAACATACACATATATCAGTACGACTACTCTGTTTTTCAGACGACAAAACAACAGGATCCGTCATGCCATATTCAAAATTACTCTTAAACGGTTGCGAAGTAGAGAAAACGTTCAACATGACTAAGTTTCGCATTTTCGATAGCTATCCAACGGTATATTAGTTGCCATATTTCGACAAACTTTTAAAAAAATCGCGTTCAAAATCAAATTTGACCGTATTCGAATTCGTTTTTAAACCATAAGGAATTGGAAAAACATTTCTATACGCAAAAGTTGCGCATTTTCCATAGCTTTCCAACGCTGTATCATTTGCGTCAATCCGACAAACCGTTTGCAAAAAAATCGTGAAAATACGTTTCACCCAGAATTTCACTGGTTTTCAAATTACTTTTAAATAATATAGAATTAGAAAAAACAATACATATATGGAAGATGCGGATTTTCACCAGCTTTCCAACGCCATCATATATAGGACAGGTCTATTCTGTTACTGGTAACAGAATATTATTATGTTACCCTCGGCCCTATAAGGAGCGATCGAATTAATTTCCTGGAAAAAGGCCGTCAGGCGCAATCCCCCGAGCCCATCCTCCCACGCGCCCACCTCCTCGCTGACGCATCCCACCTCCCGGCATCTGCTAAAAAAAGATCTCGGCGACCAGCCGTGCCACCGCCCCCCACCTCCCCGGCGACCAGTCGCGGCCCCGCCTCCCACCTCCCCGACGACCAGCCAAGGACCCGCCTCCCACCTCCCCGCCGACCAGCCGAGGACCCGCCTCCGACCTCCCCGGCGACCAGCAAAGGACCCCCCTCCCACCTCCCCGCCGACCAGCCAAGGACCCGCCTCCCACCTCCCAGCCGACCAGCCACAGCCCCGCCCCCACCTCCCCACGCTCGCACGTACCGATGACTCGCCGCACTCCTTTCCCACCTACCGGCGAAATAACGCGCCCCCGCCGGCCTCCGCGTCCACCGCCTCGCACTAGTCGCCATGGCTACCAACCACCGCGGTGGTGACCTCTCCCTTCCTGATTTTAGGCATCGCCCCCCTCCCTTCCTTCCACGCGCTACTATCCCTCTGCTTCCACCGCGTCAGCGGCTCGCTCCCTGCTTCCACTTCCATTCGCCGCATCAGAACCCCGCGCACTACCGCCCTCCCTTACCCCCTACAGCTCGCCGTGTGCAAGTTCGTCAGTCCAATTTCTCTGGCGAGCTCGTCTCTGGTTTCGTTTTCCTTAACACCCGGTAAGGAAAAATGATCATTCAACTTCAAATATGTTTTGGACTGATGGTTCAAGTTCTTTCCTATAGAAGGTTCAGAGAGTATTTTTCCTGAAAATGCACATATTTGGATTACGCCAATATATATGTATTTCTGAATTTGGCTCTTGTGTAACAGTTCAACATGTATTATGCCCTCAATTCATAATGAAAAGGCAGTAAACAGTTCAATACTTGTATGTTAAAAACGTATCATTATAGAGAAACTTTCGTAGTAGTTCGATGGAATAAATCGCATCAGTTCTGACTCGAATCTGTTCTTGCCTACAATGCATTGAAAAATCAATTTTTTTGCCTTTGTTCAGGCTTGACAAGCATGTATATCTAGGATATATGCCATATTAAACTTGAGTTGTTTTCAGTTAACACAGGGTGACTGTCTCTTATGCCTAAACAAAAATTTATTTATGTGGGAGACACCTGAATTGAGTTGTTCCCAAGTAAAAGAAACTTCAACTTATTTGAGCATATGCTGGTTAGGATAATTTTTTAATTACTTTAGCTCTCGTCAATGATAACATATCAAAAAAATGGCTCCTCTTAGATGTAACTTGAATAATGCTAGCGCTGAGGTTGGGCATTATTTATCAATGGTAACTTGTTCATAGGGCCAGCCGGTGGAAAATTTCCTAAGTTCAACTATGTTGCTAGAGCTTCAGTCCAACTATGTTGCTTCTACGATTTTCCTTATGGAGAAAATCACACTGAGGAATGCTAAAACTATGTTTCATCTTTGAACTTAAACGCGTTTGTTCTTCGAGCTAAAATTCCTAGAGCTTCATCAGTCCAACCTTTTGTGATTCTCGTACCTACTATTCAGAAATCAATGGTGAAAAACTCTGCTTGCAGCAATGGCATGATCCAAGCCCGCCGAGACTGAATCATTTGACACCAGTTCTCTGCACAGCGTGGCTCAACGTGCAGCCCGCCAGCTCCTTCGTGTACATCCAGACAAGATGTTGTGGTGTACAATTTAATGCATGGAGTAAGCCCATCAATTCGGTTTCATTTTTTGAATTTCTTTTGAACTTGTTGTCACTTAACTTTTACATGTATCTAGTTATGATAGTACTAACCAGATCAAGCTACTTCATTTTTTAATCAAATTCTAGAACTTCTAAATATCCATACTGCTGCTGCTCCATACTCGTATTTGCTATTTCCTCTTATGTGTGCACTGAACTTCTAATACTATTCACGATCAGCTTCTAGTTTTTGCTCTATTATGTGCTTCACTTCTACAAAAAAGGTTGGGTTATATAAATAGGACAAAGATGTTTGCTTGTTTTCCAGAAATGAAATGGTTGGACATGTATCGATGATGTAAATAAAGCTCTTCTCTTGTGTTGTTTGAAAATAAAATCACACAAGTACGTGGTTAAGTTTGTTTCAGTTCAGAGAAAAAAGAAACAAAGTTCAAAAAAGAAAAATTTTGATTTCACCTTCCATAAAGTTTTTAAGTACAGAGATACCACTTTGTTGTAGAATGTAAATATGTATTGCAAATTTGCAATTCAGGAATGGGTGTGTGTGTTGTAGTCTCTGCCTACAGAGTCGATATGTGTTTTTGTAGTGCTGGTTGTTGTAGTCTCCCACGCTCTTTGCCATCGTTAAGGGCGCATGTGTGACGTCCTCAGTCCAACCCCATGGCACCAGGGTGGTCGAGTTCGTCGCGACCAGCAGTCCATGGCTGTCAGCTTCAACTTTATTCCACCTAGGTGCTTTCACTTCTTTTTGGTTTTTTTGTATGAATGTGCATTTTGGTTATTAAATTCAGTACAACGAAACACATGAATCCCCAATGCGCACCAAATTACTGATTCTTTTAAAAACAGTAAGTAGATTTCGCCATTGGTTGGCGACTTGTGTAAATCTGTCAGTTCATGACAAGTAACTTCGGATGCTAGAGATGTAGGATGTTTGTGTGAATCTTGCTTATTTTAGAGAGAAAAAGAGTTTGTAGTTCCATAAGCATGGTGTACTGGACAACATAAACATGGTTGTACTGAACAAACATACACATTCACATAAACATGACAGCAACTCCTATTGCTATACTCATGACAGCACTTGAAAATCAGTTAGTTTGTTTTACTTACATTCCATGAACTTCTAATACAATTGATTCGATAGTGACATGAGCTCCTTCTCCACTATAGAAATGTGCGATATTTTAGCAAAAAATGGTCTATCATTAGTTCAGATTCAAAAACTACCATAACTTCAGAGGAAGAAAATTTCAACGAGGAAAAAAACCAATGTGGATCGCGAAGAAACCTGGGAAAACTAAAGGGTTGTTTTATTTCTGCTCTCATTTATAATACGCTTTGCCATTTGGTCGATGATATTTATTGCATCCTTCATCACTGATCTTGAGGAGGAGATTCATTTGTGCATTTCTATATTCATTGTGTAAATCTGTTGATTTTTAATGTTTTCGGGATTTCAGGAGAGTGGAGACCTGGAAGAGCACTTTCAGGCGTTATTGGCCATGACAATAAATGACCAAGAAGAGCACTTTCAATAGTCCAGGAAGACAACAACAACAACAAAAACGAGAAAAATGCAACGATGCATCATGCTGACATTGATGAAAAGCTATGATTTTGTGCTCCTGTTTGTTATTATGTCAATGAGAAACCAATACTTCTTTTCTTCAGGTTTCGTGTTTTAATTGATGAGGGATAAACAAATTTTCCTATCCAAGTGGAAGCTCCCAGTATATGATGGATGTGGGAGTTATTTTTACATTCACTATTCAGTGCTTCTCTTTATGTAATGTTTTATGTTTTCAAGTGCTCGATGAAAATTTATGTTCCTAGTAGCTCATGTATTATTGCCTGAGGAATTCATGTGTTACTGACCAGTAAGTAAACCTATTAATCACTCTCTCAAGTGTGATGAAAAAAATGGGCAGTAAATTGATGAAAAAATATCATCGAGTTCAAAACACGCCAAGACACGTGACAACCACCCAAGTTCGGGTGTAGTAAGTACCTCAGTACGAGTTAAAAACGGTGGTCCATTCGAAATAAAAGAAATGGCAGAAATTCAAATTATAAAGTTCAAGCAAAAAAAGAAACCCCGTGAAAATCCTGCTTAGTAAGTACCTTAGTACAAGTTGTAAAATGAGAGAAGTTCAGAACAACACTGTCAAAAAAATGTCGAGTTAAAAAAAAGAAACAAAACAAACACATTTTCTTTTTGGATAAAATATAATTCAGTTTGATGATACAAACCATACAAGTACAGGGGCGACGATATAGTAAACCGTTGAAAACTTATGAGAAAAATATTACCCAAAAAACAGAGCAAAGTCTAGTTAGTGAAAACACGCTTAGTACAAACCCATGCAAGCATCAGTACAAGTACCCTTTTTTGGAACCATTCAAAATTACTCTACAAAAAATATCTCAGTACAAACATACACATATATCAGTACGACTACTCTGTTTTTCAGACAAGAAAATAGCAAGATCTGTCATGCCGTATTCTAAATTACTCTTAAACGGTTGCAAAGTAGAGAAAACATTCAACATGACTAAGTTTCGCATTCTCGATAGCTATACAACGGTATATTATTTGCCATATTTCGACAAACTTTTAAAAAAATCGCGTTCAAAATCAAAATTGACCGTATTCGAATTCGTTTTTAAACCGTAAGGAATTAGAAAAAGATTTCTATACGAAAAAGTTGTGCATTTTCCATAGCTTTCCAATGCCGTATCATTTGTGTCAATCCGACAAACCGTTTGCAAAAAATCGCGAAAATACGTTTCACCCAGAATTTCACCGTTTTTCAAATTACTTTTAAATCATATAGAATTAGAAACAATAATACATATATGGAAGATGCGGATTTTCACTAGCTTTCCAACAAACGGTTTGAAAATTGAGTCCAAAATACGATTCACGTTTTCGGTTTTGCAAAAAACGGTTTTTTCAAAACTGCTCTTAAACCATAATGATTTTGCAAAAATGTTCAATATACTTGAAATATGGTTGTCAAGAGATTTCCAACGATATATTACACGCCCCGTTCCAACAAAAAAATTACAAAAAGTTTTTGAACTAAAGAAGACGATCTGTTAAACACAACTGAAAGCATCAGTTCAACCGCTTCGAAAACATCAGCACAACCACCTGAAAACGTCAGTTCAAAAAGGGTAACAGAATAATATTCTATTACTCGTAACAGAATAGCCCAGATGTATATATATATATATATATATATATATATGTATATATATATAGAATATTCCATTTTCGTTGCCTTTCGGATGTTTTACGCCACAGATATGTGTTTGCAGGCCGAAGAAACCCCGTACACCATACTCTACTTGATTAAAGGCCAGAAGGTGGACGTGGGAAAGGGGATGATAATGAACCCCTTGCAACCCACGTTCCACAACCAGCCGATCCCCGCTAGGCACTTCAGGGTAAACTTGTCCAGTGTGAAATCGGGGCACGAGGATTTGCCTCCTCCAGTACAGCATGTGGGAGAGGATGACGAGAACCCGCCGCGGATTGGAAGCTGCAAGGGTTGGGTGCTGCTATGGCCGAAGAATCTTATTCGTCTAGAGCCGGCCGAGAGCACACCAGTTGTTGGGGAACATAGCAGAAATTCAATTTCTACGCATCACCGAGATCAATCTATGGAGATACTAGCAACGAGAGACAGGGGAGTGCATCTTCATACCCTTGAAGATCGCTAACCGGAAGCGTTACAAGAACGTGGTTGATGGAGTCATACTCGCGGCGATTCAAATCGCGGAAGATCCGATCTAGCGCCGAACTGACGGCGCCTCCGCGTTCAACACACATACAGCCCGGGGACGTCTCCTCCTTCTTGATCCAGCAAGTTGAGAGGAGAAGTTGAGGGAGAGCTCCGGCAGCACGACGGCGTGGTGGTGGAGCTTGTAGTTCTCCGGCAGAGCTTCGCCAAGCACTACGGAGGAGGAGGAGGTGTTGGGGAGGGAGAGGGCTGCGCCAGGGGCAAGGGTGAAGCTCCCATGCGCCTCCCCACTATATATAGGTGTGGAGGGGGCTGGTTTCTTGCCCTCCAAGTCCATTGGGGCGTTGACAAAGGTGGGAGGAAAGAAATCCCATCATTTCCTTCCCCACCGATTGTTATCCCCCCTTTTTAGGGATCTTGATCTTATCCCTTCGGGATATGATCTTATTCCTTCTAAGGGGGGATCTTGGTGCACTTGACCAGGGGTGTGGGGACTTGCCCCACTACCCATGTTCATGTGGGTCCCCCATGCAGGTGGGCCCCACTCCGAACCTTCTAGAACCTTCCGGTACAATTCAAAAATCCGAACATTTTCCGGTGGCCAAAATAGGACTTCCCATATATAAATCTTTACCTCCGGACCATTCCGAACTCCTCGTGACGTCCGGGATCTCATCCGGACTCGAAAAATATTCGTAACTGCACACTAATTCCCATAACAACTCTAGCGCCACCGAACCTTATGTGTAGACCCTACGGGTTCGGGAATCATGCGCACATGACCGAGACAGCTCTCCGCCAATAACCAACAGCGGGATCTGGATACCCATGTTGGCTCCCACATGTTCCACGATGATCTCATCGGATGAACCACGATGTCAAGGATTCAAGCAATCCCGTATACAATTCCCTATGTCTACCGGTATAGTACTTGCCCGAGATTCGATCGTCAGTATCCCGATACCTTGTTCAATCTCGTTACCGGCAAGTCTCTTTACTCGTTCCGTAACACATCATCCCGTGATCAACCCCTTGGTCACATTGTGCACATTATGATGATGTCCTACCGAGTGGGCCCAGAGATACCTCTCCGTTACACGGAGTGACAAATCCCAGTCTCGATTTGTGCCAACCCAACAGACACTTTTGGAGATACCCGTAGTGTACCTTTATAGACACCCAATTACGTTGTGACGTTTGGTACACCCAAAGCATTCCTACGGTATCCGGGAGTTGCACAATCTCATGGTCTAAGGAAATGATACTTGACATTAGAAAAACTTTAGCATACGAACTACACGATCTTTGTGCTAGGCTTAGGATTGGGTCTTGTCCATCACATCATTCTCCTAATGATGTGATCCCGTCATCAACGACATCCAATGTCCATAGTCAGGAAACCGTAACCATCTATTGATCAACGAGCTAGTCTACTAGAGGCTTACTAGGGACATGGTGTTGTCTATGTATCCAAACATGTATCTGAGTTTCCTATCAATACAATTATAGCATGGATAATAAACGATTATCATGAACAAGGAAATATAATAATAACCAATTTATTATTGCCTCTGGGGCATATTTCCAACAGTCTCCCACTTGCACTAGAGTCAATAATCTAGTTCACATCGCCATGTGATTAACACTCACAGGTCACATCGCCATGTGACCAACATCCAAAGAGTTTACTAGTGTCACTAAACTAGTTCACATCATCATGTGAGTAAGACTCAATGAGTTCTGGAGTTTGATAATGTTTTGCTTGTGAGAGAGGTTTTAGTCAACGGGTCTGCAACATTCAGATCCGTATGTACTTTGCAAATCTCTAGGTCATATTGTAAATGTTGCTTCCACGCTCCACTTGGAGCTATTCCAGATGGTTACTCCACTATACTTATCCGGTTTGCTACTCAGAGTCATCCGGATAGGTGTTAAAGCTTGCATTGATGTAACCCTTTACACCGAACTCTTTATCACCTCCATAATCGAGAAACATATCCTTATTCCTCTAAGGATAATTTTGAATGCTATCTGTTGATCCACTCCTTGATCACCTTTGTACCCTCTTGCCAGGTATGTAGCAAGGCACACATCAGGTGTGGTACAGAACATAGCATACTGTAGAGCCTACGTCTAAAGCATAGAGGACGACCTTCGTCCTTTCTCTCTTTACTGCCGTGGTCGAGGTTTAAGTCTTAACTTCGTACCTTACAACTCAGGCAAGAACTCCTTCTTTGACTGATCCATCTTGAACACCTTCAAGATCACGTCAAGGTATGTGCTCATTTGAAAGTATTATTAAGCATTTTGATCTATCTTATAGATCTTGACGCTTATTGTTCAAGTAGCCTAATCCAGGTTTTCCATTGAAAAACACTTTTCAAATAACCCTATATACTTTCTATAAATTCTACATCATTTCTGATCAACAATATGTTTACAACATATACTTATCAGAAATTCTATAGTGCTCCCACTCACTTCTTTGGAAATACAAGTTTCTCATAAACTTTGTATAAACCCAAAATCTTTGATCATCTTATCAAAGTGTATATTCCAACTCCGAGATGCTTACTCCAGTCCATGGAAGGATCGCTGGAGCTAGCATACCTTTTAGCATCCTTAGGATCGACAAAACCTTTCTGATTGTATCACATACAACCTTTCCTTACAAAAACTAGTAAGGAAACTCGTTTTGACATCCATCTGCCAGATTTCATAAATGCAGCTAATGCTAACATGATTCAGACGGACTTAAGCACCGCTACGAAAACTCATCGTAGTCAACTCCTTGAACTTCTGAAAAAAACTCTTCGCCACAAGTCGAGCTTCATAGATAGTGACATTACAGTCCACGTCCGTCTTCTTCTTAGAGATCCATTTATCTCAATGGCTTACCGATCATGGACAAGTCCACCAAAGTCCATGCTTTGTTCTGATATATGGATCCTGTCTCGGATTTCATGGCTTCTAACCATTTGTCGGAATATGGGCCCTCCATCGCTTCTCCATAGCTCGTAGGTTCATTGTTGTCTGGCAACATGACCTTCAAGACAGGATTACTATACCACTCTGAAGTAGTATGCATCCTTGTCATCCTACGAGGTAAGGTAGTGACTTGATCCGAAACTTCGTGATCACTATCATAAGCTTCTACTTCAATTGGTGTGGGCACCACAGGATCAATTTCCTGTGCCCTACTACACACTAGTTGAAGTGACGGTTCAATAACCTCATCAAGTCTCCACCATGCTCCCACTCAACTTTCCGAGACAAACTTTTCCTCGAGAAAGGACCCGATTCAAGAAACAATCCCTATTGCTTTCGGATCTGAATTAGGAGGTATACCCAACTGTTTTGGGTGTGTTATGAAGATTCATTTTATCCGCTTTGGGTTCGAGCTTATCAACCTGAAACCTTTTTCACATAAGCGTCGCAGCCCCAAACTTTTAAGAAACAACAACTTAGGTCTCTCCAAACCATAGTTCAAATGGTGTCGTCTCAACAGAATTACATGGTGCCCTATTAAAGTGAGTGCGGTTGTCTCTAATGCCTAACCTATGAACGATAGTGGTAATTCGATAAGAGACATCATGGTACGCACCATATCCAATAGGGTGCAACTATGATGTTCGGACACACCATCACACTATGGTGTTCCAAGCGGTATTAATTGTGAAACAATTTCCACAATGTCTTAATTGTGTGCCAAAGCTCGTAACTCAGATACTCATCTCTATGATCCTATCATAGAAATGTTATCCTCTTGTCACGATGATCTTCAACTTCACTCTGAAATTACTTGAACCATTCAATAATTCAGACTTGTGTTTCATCAAGTAAATATTCTTAGTATCTACTCAAATCATCCATGAAGTAAGAACATAACGATATCCATCAAGTGCCTCAAAGACTCATTGGACTGCACACATCAAAAATGTATTACTTCCAACAAGTTGCTTTCTTGTTCCATTTCACTGAAACCGAGGCTTTCAGTCATCTTGTCCATATGGTATGATTTGCATGTCTCAAGTGATTCAGAATCAAGTGAATCCAAATTGTCCATTTGCATTGAGTTTCTTCATGCATATATACCAATAGACATGGTTCACATGTCTCAATCCTTTTTCAAAAACGAGTGAGTCCAAAGATCCATCAACATGGAGCTTCTTCATGCGTTTTATACCAATATGACTTACATGGCAGTGCCACAAGTAGGTGGTACTATCATTACTATCTTATATTTTTGGCATGAACATGTGTATCACTACGATCGAGATTCAATAAACCATTCATTTTGGGTGCAAGACCATTGAAGGTATTATTAAAATAAATAGAGTAACCATTATTCTCCTTAAATGAATAACCGTATGCGATGGACATAATCAAATTCCTTGAAATCCAAGATAGTGGGTTCAATGCTATTTAAAGTTGTGACCTCTCCAATCCCACTTTTACCAAATTTAGCATCATGATCTAAAAACTCCAAATTCTTGGGACGCCTTCTAGGCAAAGTTGACTCATCATCAGTCCCATAATTATGAAGATTCATATTGCAAAACATAGATCTAATAGGAGACGCATCAATAACTTTAAGATCTTCATCATTATTTTCATGGAAACTAGAAGAACACGCCTTTACAAAGCTATCTTTCTTAGCACGCAATCTAGCGGTTCTTTCCTTGCACTCATCAATGGCAATTCTCATTTCTTTGAGAGACTCATTGATATCATCCTTAGGAGAAGAAGATCTAAGTTTAAGAGAATGAACATCAAGCAAAAGTCTATCAACGTTCCTAGCCAAATCATCAACTTTGAGCAATTTTTCTTCAAGCAAAGCATTAAAATTCTTTTGAGAAATCATAAATTCTTTCACACTATTCTCAAAATCAGAGGGCATCTTATTAAAATTACCATAAGAATTATTGTAGGAATTTCCATAATTATTAGACGAATTACCAGGGAACGGTCTAGCATTAAAGTTTCCTCTATAAGCATTGTTTCCAAAACTATTCCTACCAACAAAATTCACATCCATAGATTCATTATTATTCTCAATCAAATTATACAAAGGCATATCATTGGGATCAAGAGGAGTATTTTTAGTAGCAAACAACTTCATAAGTTCATCCATCTTTGCACTCAAAACATTGATTTCTTCTATAGCATGCACTTTTTTACTAGAAGATCTTTCGTTGTGCCATTGGGAATAATTAGTCATAATATTATCAAGAAGTTTTGTAGCATCTCCTAACGTGATTTCCATAAACGTGCCTCCCGCGGCCGAATCTAAGAGATTTCTAGAAGCAAAGTTCAAACCGGCATAAATTTTTTGTATGATCATCCATAAATTCAAACCATGAGCGGGGCAATTACGAAGCATCAATTTCATTCTTTCCCAAGATTGGGCAACATGCTCATGATCAAGTTGTTTAAAATTCATAATATCGCTCCTAAGAGTGATAATCTTAGCGGGAGGAAAATACTTAGAGATAAAAGCATCTTTGCACTTGTTCCAAGAATCAATACTATTTTTAGGCAAAGACGAAAACCAAACTTTAGCACGATCTCTAAGTGAAAATGGGAATAACTTCAATTTAACAATATTGTTATCCGTATCTTTCTTCTTTTGCATATCACACAAATCAACAAAGTTGTTTAGATGAGTAGCGGCATCTTTGCTAGGAAGGCCGGCGAATTGATCTTTCATAACAAGATTCAGCAAAGCAGTATTGATTTCACAAGACTCAACATCATTAAGAGGAGCAATCAGAGTACTAAAGAAATCATATTATTGGTATTCGAGAAATCACACAATTTGGTATTATCTTGCGCCATGGCAACAAGTAATCCAACACACAAGCAAACAGAAAAAGGCAAGCGAAAAGAGAGGAGGAGATTGGGAAAGAGAGGGCGAATAAAACGGCAACGGTGAAGTGGGGTAGAGGAAAACAAGAGGCAAATGGCAAATAATGTAAATGCGAGGGAGATGAGTTTGTGATGGGTACTTGGTGTATGTCTTGACTTGAGCGAAGAACTCCCCGGCAACGGCGCCAGAAACCCTTCTTGCTACGTCTTGAGCTTGCATTGGTTTTCCTTGAAGAGGAAAGGGTGATGCAGCAATAGTAGCGTAAGTATTTCCCTCAGTTTTTGAGAACCAAGGTATCAATCCAGTAGAAGGCTCCTCAAAAGTCCCACGCACCTACACAAACAAACAAAGAACTCGCAACCAACGCAATAAAGGGGTTGTCAATCCCTTCACAGCCACTTGCGAAAGTGAGATCTAATAAAGATAGTATGATAAGATAAATATATTTTTGGTATTTTATAATATAGATGCAAAAAGTAAAGATGCAAATAAAAGTAGATTGGAAGCAAATATGATAAGAGATAGACCCGGGGGCCATAGGTTTCACTAGTGGCTTCTCTCAAGATAGCATAAGTATTACGGTGGGTGAACAAATTACAGTCAAGCAATTGATAGAAAAGTGAATAATTATGAGATTATCTAGGCATGATCATGTATATAGGCATCACGTCCGTGACAAGTAGACCGACTCCTGCCTGCATCTAGAGTATTAAGTTCATGAAGAACAGAGTAACGCATTAAGCAAGATGACATGATGTAGAGGGATAAACTCAAGCAATATGATAAAACCCCCGTCTTGTTATCCTCGATGGCAACAATACAATACGTGCCTTGCAACCCATTCTGTCACTGGGTAAGGACACCGCAAGATTGAACCCAAAGCTAAGCACTTCTCCCATGGCAAGAAAGATGAATCTAGTAGGCCAAACCAAACTGATAATTCGAAGAGACTTGCAAAGATAACTCAATCATACATAAAATAATTCGAAGAAGATTCAAATATTATTCATAGATAAACTTGATCATAAACCCACAATTCATCAGATCTCGACAAACACACCGCAAAAAGAGTTTACATCGAATAGATCTCCACAAGAGAGGGGGAGAACATTGTATTGAGATCCAAAAAGAGAGAAGCAACCATCTAGCTAATAACTATGGACCTGTAGGTCTATCGTAAACTACTCACAACTCATTCGAGGGGCAAGGATGTTGATGTAGAGGCCCTCCGTGGTCGATTCCCCCTCTGTCGGAGTGCCGGCGAAGGCTCGAAGATGAGATCTTGCGGATACAGAAGGTTACGGCGGTGGAAATTGTGTTTCGTTGGCTCCCTGTATGTTTTCGGGGTACGTAGGCTTATATACGAGGAAGAAGTATGTCGGTGGACGCCCGAGGGGCCCACAGGACAGGGGCGCGCCCTATAGGGGGGCGCCCTCCTATCTCGTGGAGGCCTCGGCTGCTTCTTTACTTGCACTCCAAGTCCTCTGGATCACGTTCGTTCCAAAAATCACGCTCCCGAAGGTTTCATTCCTTTTGTACTCCGTTTGATATTCCTTTTCTTCGAAATACTGAAATAGGCAAAAAAACAGCAATACGGGCTGGGCCTCCGGTTAGTAGGTTAGTCCCAAAAATGATATAAATGTGTAAAATAAAGCCCATAAACATACAAAAGGGGTAATATAATAGCATGGAACAATAAAAAATTATAGATATGTTGGAGATGTATCAGATTGTCGTTCGGCGCGAGGATGCCTGGGGTGGATCTCTGGTTGGCTCAGGGCCGACGCGTCTGTTCGCGCAGCCTAGGACTCTGCGGAGGAGGCCTAGAAGGCGCTTGGGGTGGCCGCCATGGCACGCGACTTGGCGCGGAAGGAGGCCACAAAAGCTGAGACTGGTGTCGTGCGGTGGAGGCGGATCTGAAGGCCCTCCATGACTAGCAAGCCACCCAGGCCAGCCAGCTTCAGGAGCGCGAGGACAAGCTGAAGGCCTAGGAAGCTGCGTCGCCAGCCAGGACGCCGAGGTGAAGGAGACGTCCTTAAAGCAGGATGGAGAGTGCGACCGCCTCACGAAGTTGAAGGAGGAGGCGGAGGCAGCCCAAGCGGCCCTGAACGAGGCCAAGAAGGCGGCCACCATGGGGCGCGACACACTCTCCTCCCTCGAGGCACGCTTCCTCAAGGCCCAGAAGGCGCTCTTTGGAGATGGTCCCTTGGGAAAGGTGATGGTGACGACCCCGAGGGAGAGCCCCGCTGCACTGCTTCCTGAAGTCGTGGTTGTGCTCGAAGATGTCGTCGACGGGTTTATGTCCCTGGTGGAAGGCGAGGCGTGCTCACTTTCTTCCTCAGCTCTAACATGCATCTTCAGCCACCTTTATCTCTGGGACGCCAGCTTCAACCTCTCCTCCTTCCTTGCTCTGGTGAACGCCGACTCCCGGGATGCTGCTGCTACTGTCGTCAAGAGCTTCATGGACGCCATGTTGAACAAGTACATGGTGGTTGGCCCTCCAAGCAAAGCTGGTGGGACAAGCGATGCGCCTGGCGATGAGGTTCCACTAGCGAGCGGTGGCGGCACCCAAGTCTGAAGAGGTGGCCTGGAGATTCTGCTTTCGCCTTTTTATCCTGCATCATGCGACATGCCTCGGGCAGGCGTTTAAAACTATTTGCTTGGAACAGTGTGTTTTGTAATAACTAGATTATGCTCGTTCAGCTTTTCCGTTTGCTCTTTATTGTTCTGCGTCGGCAGAGCCTGGCCCCGCGCGTACCTCAGCCGTCGTTGGATCGTCCGGATCACCAGGACGAGCCCAAGAGGTTAGGGGCTATGGGACCAGTTAGGCTCCTGAGTCGTGATGCTCAGGAGTCCTCCTTGTCCTGCGAATAGCTTAGGAAAAGATGTAGGGGCAAGCCTTGATGTTCTGCGTCGGCAGGGCCCGGCCCCGCGCATACCTCAGTCATCGTTGGGTCGTCCAGATCACCAGGACGAGCCAAAGAGGTGAGGGGCTATGTGGCCAGTTAGGCTACTGAGTCGCGATGCTCAGGAATCCCCCTTGACGTATGGACGGCTTTAAACAGAAGGGTGACAACGAGGTCTTGGTGTTCTGCATCGGCAGGGCACGGCCCTGTGCATACCTCAGCCGTCATTGAGTCGTTGGGATCACCAGGACGAGCCCAAGTGTAGAGGGGCTATAGGACCAGTTAGGCTCCTGAGTCATGATGCTCAGGAGTCCCCCTTGACGTACGAACACACCGTCCTACCTTTACCTCGCCGAGCCCTTTCTTGGGAGGGGTGCATGAAGACCAGGCCCGTGAGGCCTGGCGAGGTGGGGTACACTAGGCGCGGCCTAAGCGTAGTCTCCGTGCCCAGCCCCCTCGCGCTACCTTCCCGAGAGAGAGCTGCGCGGTGAGGCTAGTCACTGAGCCCGGAGGCTCCCTGAGGTTAATGCGGCCGTGAGGCCACCCCCAGTTTATTATCACCAGCGCGGAGCATAGCGCTTCCGCTCTTGCACGGGCATAGCCGCTCCTCGGTAGTGTCGACAGCCAGCGCGGAGCGTGGTGCTTCCACTGGTGCATGGGAGGGGGCTACCTCTGAGGAGAGCCCCCGAGGCGTGTACAGCACCGCCCTGACACGTGGCTTGCACGGCAGGGCTGGAGGAGGTGTATATCGGCACCCGTGAGCCAGCGGGGAACTCACGAGGCCCTACATCAAGGCGGGTTGCGCCTGGTCTTCATTGGGGAAGCTTGGATTGGTCTTGCGAGATGGTTAGGCAGCCTGCGCCGAGTGAGTTTCCAAAGGTTATTGCATGAGAAGGCCAGACACCAACGACCCCAGGAGGTGACGTGAACGGGACTGGCCCCCCAGACAGGGCTCAGACGCTGGATTTATCAGTCGTGCCTAGTCTTCTCATGCAAAGATCCTGAAGAAAAACAACCGGCGCACGGCTCCCATGGCCACGGGGGCACCATGTCGCGCGCCCTTGCTTACCCATCACGATTAGCTCATCCAAGAACAAGGCACCAAGAGCCACGGGAGGTGACGTACACGGGACCGGTCCGTGAGCCAGAGCTCAACTGCTTGGATTTAGCAACGCTGCAGGGACGGACCCGAGCACATATGCCATGCCAGTCCTTAATCACAAGGCGGTCATGGGAGGGCTTGTAAGGACACGAGACATTCTTAGTGACGAAGCGCCGGTCAGGCAGTTGGTTGCAAGGGATTGTAACTGGCTCTGGCAAAACGCGAAAGGGATACATGCCGTAGGGACAAACTCATACGGCCTGGGGATGATGCTGCCCCAGGGGCGCCCCCAAACTGAACGAACTAGGGAGACGTCACCTGATACTGTTGCTGAAGAGTTGTTGACGTAGCCAAAAAGCATGTGCTGCTGAAGCCGTTCCTCATGAGCTGCTCTGATGTCGGGCCTCGGGAGGCTCGGAGGAACCAGGAGGCTCCTAAGTGTGCTCCTCCATCTCCGTCAGGATAGCCTGGAGCCTGGCTTCGCAGGCCGCCTGAGCGTCCCTCATGAGGCGCTGGAACGCCTTAGCCGCGCCCACCAGCCCGAAAGGCATGCGGACATAGCTGTAAGGCGGTCCCTCGCATCGGCCGACACAAGATGGCCACATGAGCTACCGAGACGTGGCCCTGCTGAGCCCAGGGATGTCGATGCAGACGCGGAACTCTTTACCCTTGCTAGGGCAGCAAGCTCCGCCTTGCGACAGGCGACGATCGCCTTGCGGAACCCTTCCTTCCCGAATCTCCTCGATCGCCCTGCTGATGAACTCCTGAACGCGTGGTGCCTCATGCCTGCTGCCTTCTCCTGGGAAGCGTGCTCTGAAGAGCCCCTCCACATGGTGCCCGAGCGCTGCTCTCGTGACATTGGCCAGGTCTGAGGCCCTCCAGGGGAGAGCCCCCGAGCCCAGCCTGAGAGGGGCACCGGGAGCGCCTCCCTGTGCCATGGGTGAAGGTGCCGCGTCTAGAGACGCGAGGCTCGGCACTGCGTCCTCAAGTGGTGCTTCCTCACGATACCCCTAGCTCAGCTGCAGCTTCTTTGTCTTGGGGGCAACCTCAGGAGGGAGGGCGCTGTCGTCGTCTTCTAGGTTGTCAACTGCTGCAGCTTGGAAGGCGCACTCGAGGGAGCACACCACATCCTTCTCCTCGCAGGCGACTGTGATGATGCCTCCACTTCCTGGCATCCTAAGGATGCTGTAGCCGTGGTGTGTGGCCGCCATGAACTTGGCCAGTGCTGGGTACCCAAGGATGGCGTTGTAGGGCAGGCGGATGTTGGCGACGTCGAAGTCGATGAGCTCGGTGCGGTAGTTGTTGCGCTCGCCGAAGGTGAACGGGAGGCGAACCTACCCGATCGGGTGTGTCGATCCGTCGGTCACTCCTGAGAATGGCTTGGTGGGGTACAGCTGGTAGTATGGCACTTGGAGTTTGTCGAATGTCTGAACAGAGAGAACATTGAGCCCTGCTCCGCCATCAATGAGAGTCTTGGTGACGGTTATGTTGCTGATGACCGGGGAGCAGAGCATGGGGAGCGCGCCAGTGGTGTCCGGGCACTTGAGCCGGTCTGAGGAGTCGAAGGTGATGGCACACTTGGACCACTTGAGAGGGGGAGTTGCCTCAAGCCTGGGGAGCGCCGCGTTGACCTCGCGCGCAAACTGCTTGAAGACACGGTGGGAAGCTGGGGCTTGCTAGCCGCCCAAGATGCAGGTGATGGCTCGTGGCTCCTTGAAGCCCCCAGCCCCCTCGTCCTGGTGGTGATCTTCGTTCCTTCTTGTCGGTGGAGGCAGAGGAGGCAAGCCCGCATTTCCTTGAGGGCGATCCTCGCGAGGCTGCTCCCTCCAGCTGCCCTCACGAGGCTGGTCCTGCCAGTGGTCCTCACAAGGCTGGTTGCACCACTCCTGATGGCGGTCGCGTCCGTCCCAGCGACCTCTGCCTCGGACGCCTCCACGACCGTAGCCTCGACCGTTGTGCTCGGGGCGTCGACCGAGGCGCCCATCGCAGAGAGCCCTGAGCTCCTGGCAGTCGCTGGTGTTGTGGTTTTATATTGTGGAACACGCAGAATGGCCGCTTCTCCTTGGATGATCAGGGTGGTCGCAGCCACACTTGGTCTCTGGTTCGGCCGCAAGCATGGCTAGCCCCTTGCGCTTCGTGTCCTTGCTCTTGGTCTTCTTATCTTCTGGATCGGCATCAGAGAGCTCGAGGAGGGAGAGGCATCCCTCCTCAGCCCTCGCGCACTTGTCCGCCATGTTGAACATCTCCAGATCCGTGCAGAGGTCCTCGTGGATGGCGAGCTCTTTCTTCATCTTGACATCACGGACGCCATCAGTGAATGCAGAGATGATGGCCTCGTCTGACACCTTGGGAATCTTGAGGTGGACGTTGTTGAAGTGCTGGATATATTTATGCAGGGCCTCTCTAGGTTGCTGCTTGACACGGCACAGGTCGCCCATAGCCGGCGGACGGTCACGAGTGCCCTGGAAGTCGGCAATGAAGCGGCTGCGCATCTCCTCCCAGGAATAAACCAACCCCTTGGTCAGGTTCAGGAGCCAAGAACGCGTGCCATCCTTGTGGGCCATAGGGAACCAGTTTGCCATGATCTTCTCATCACCGTTGGCCGCCTCGATGCTCAGCTCGTAGAGCTGTAGGAACTCAGCGGGGTCTGCGGTGCCGTCGTAGCGTGGAGGCAGGTCATGCTTGAATTTGCTCGGACAGACGACGTTGCGGAGCTCTGCATTGAATGTGCAGCATCCTTCCGTGGCCACCGGAGGTCATCGAGGAGGTGGAATGTAGTCTTGGTGCACGCGCACCACCACCTCCTGTGGAGGCTCACGAGCCTGGTGCTGGGTCGCTGGAAGCACGCGCGCTTCTCCTTCGGGACGCTGAACCACCTGGCAGCTCACGCCGTCCCGAGCTGGCGCCTGGTGCTACGGGTCGTGCCATGGGGCCATACGCCTTGGCTCGGCGATGGCGCCCCGGGCTGGAGGCAGAGGAGGGGCCCCATGCGCGACCTCGCCCGCTGCAGGTGTTTGCTGAGGCAACGAGCGAGCCGGCCCGTCAGAGCACCCGTGCGCGACGCTGATGAGCTCGGCGATGCGCTCGAGCCACTCCTCGTAGAGGTCACCCACGGGACGGTAGCGAAGGAGCTCCCGCTCCATGAGCAGAGCAGCCCGCGGGTCCACCTGGCCGCAGCGCACATGGGATGACAAAGCTGCCGGGGTGAGCGATGGAGTAGCGGTGCGGCCATCACGGTGCACCGACTGGTGTAGCGACGAAACTTGCTGCTCTTGGCCTACAGGGCCTGTGGCGGAGTTGGCCGCCGGAGAAGGAGCGCGGTGGGCGTAGCCGTCACCTGCTGGAGCCGTCTGAGCGACACGAGCGGCGACCGCAGCCCGACGCTCGGCGCGAGCGCTGCGCGTGTCGGCCATGGAGATGTCGGAGCAGAGACGAGTCAAACAACAGAGGAGAGGATCCGACGCACCCCTACCTGGCGCGCCAAATGTCGGCTTTCGGGGTCCGGCAACCCGTGAGAGGTTCAAACACTAGGGTGCGTGCGGAGATCTCAACCTGCCCAGCCTGCCTACTCGCGATCCTCCCTAGCCTAGCGCGAAGCGCTCACCGAGACACAAAGACACAAAGATGCAAGAGGCCTAGGAACGCCCTAGTGGGTGCTGCCCTCGTCGGCCCACCTCTGGTGCCCATCTTCTAGGATATAAGTCATTTTTACCTAGAAAAAATAAGGGGAGGACATTCGGGACGAAGCGCCGCCACCTCGAGGCGAAACTTGGGCAGGAGCACTTTTACCCTCCAACGGAGCGATTCCACCAACAACTCTCCCATCTTGGGGAGGGTTATCTTCATCAACATCTTCACAGCACCAACTCCTCTCAAACCCTAGTTCATCTCTTGTGTTCAATCTTTGTATCAAAACTATAGATTGGTGCACGTGGGTGACTAGTAGTGTTGATTACATCTTGTAGTTGATTACTATATGGTTTATTTGGTGGAAGATTATATGTTTAGATCCATTATGCTATTCAATACCCCTATGATCTTGAGCATGTTTATCATTTGTGAGTAGTTACTTTCGTTCTTGAGGCCACGGGAGAAATCATGTTGCAAGTAATAATGTGAACTTGATATGTGTCCGATATTTTGATGGTATGTATGTGAATGTCGACTACATGACACTTCACCATATTTGGTCCTAAGGGAATGCATTGTGGAGTAGTGATTAGATGGTGGGTTGCGAGAGTGATAGAAGCTTAAACCCCAGTTTATGCGCTATTCCGTAAGGGACCGATTGGATCCAAAAGTTTAATGCTATGGTTAGTATTTATTCTTAATACTTTTCTTGTAGGTGCGGATGCTTGCGAGAGGGTTAATCATAAGTAGGAGGTTTGTTCAAGTAAGAACAACACCTAATCACCGGTCCACCCACATATCAAATTATCAAAGTACCGAACACAAATTAAGCCAACATGATGAAGGTGACTAGATGAAATTCCCGTGTACCCTCAAGAACACTGCTTATCATAAGAAACCGTTTTGGCATGTCCTTTGCCTCAAAAGGATTGGGTGCTGCACTTTTGCTACTACTATTGTTACTTGCTCGTTACGAATTATCTTGCTATCAAACTACCCCGCTACTTACAATTTTAGCACTTGCAGACATTACATTGCTGAAAACCACTTGTCATTTCTTTATGCTCCTCGTTGGGTTCGACACTCCTACTTATCGAAAAGGGCTACAATTGACCCCATATAATTGTTGGTCATCAAGCAGCTTCAACCAAGCCAGGTATGAAGAAGAAGGGACCAGCCAGAAGGATCCCAATGTCCAAAGCCAGAGCCTCAACACAGGAAACCATTGAGTTCACTCTTGAACCAAAGGAGGCTGGTGAGGGCAAGTAGAGGAAGGAAAGGGTCAAGAAGACCATGGCCAGAGTGATTGGCAGACCATCTATGGTCAGGGTTTCAGATGAGGAGGAGGAACAGCAAGATGCACCTCCTGCCAAGACTTAAAAGTTGATGGGGGATGCCATCAAGTCAGGGGATGCTCCATCAAAACCCAAGACTGCCCCCAAGCCTGCTGCTGCTGCTCAAGCTTCTAAGCCTGCAGCACTCAAGAGATCAACTAGGAACATACCAGCTAAAAGTTCAACTATCCCTGGGTGGTTTTGGTAATTCCTAACAACATATATCTCATTGAGCTAATGCTATTTCAAGATAAATATTTCAGTAAAGCTCAATGATTGGCATGGCATGGATGAGAAAAGTGGATCCCTCAAAATGCTAAGGACAAAAGGATTGGCTCAAGCTCAAAGCACAAGACTCTACATTTTCTATTTTAGTGATCCAAGATCACATTGAGTCTGTAGGAAAAGCTAATACTATCAAGGAGGGATGAGGTGTTGCTTAATGGCTTTTTTGCTCAAAATTCTTAGTGATATGCTCCAAAGCCCTCAACTAATTTGTCATATCCACATATGACCCAAACCAAAAGTCAAGCTCGGCCCCACCGATTCTTTCTATCCGACGCCACCGAGTTCAGATGTCATAGCCATTGCCACAAACCCTAATCAAGTCGGTCTCACCGATAGGGATCTCGGTCTCACCGAGATGGGATTGTAATCTCTCTTTTTCCCTTCGTAAAGTTTTCGTCCAACCGAGATGAGCGATCGGTCCCACCGAGATTGTAATGCAAACTCTCTGTTTCCCTTTCATAACGTTTCAGTCTAACCAAGATGAGCGAATCGGTCCCACCGAGTTTTCCTGACCAACCCTCTGTGTGTCCATTACCAAAATCGGTCTCACCGAGTTTGTGTAATCGGTCTCACCGAGCTTACGTTATGCCCTAACCCTAACTATATCGGTCCCACCGAGTTGCATGTCAGTCCCACCGAAAACCCTAATGGTCACATTATTTGCTAAATCGGTCCGACCGAGTTTGATGATTCGGTCCCACCGAGATTGGTAAGTTGTGTGTAACGGTTAGATTTTACGTGGAGGCTATAAATACCCCTCCACCCACTCTTCACTCGTGGAGAGAGCCATCAGAACATGCCTACACTTCCAACGTACATTTTCTAAGAGAGAACCACCTACACTTGTGTTGAGGTCAAGATATTCCATTCCTACCATATGAATCTTGATCTCTAGCCTTCCCCAAGTTGCTTTCCACTCAAATCTTCTTTCCACCAAACCCAAATCCTGCGAGAGAGAGTTGAGTGTTGGGGAGACTATCATTTGAAGCACAAGAGCAAGGAGTTCATCATCAACACACCATTTGTTACTTCTTTGAGAATGGTGTCTCCTAGATTGGCTAGGTGTCACTTGGGAGCCTCCGACAAGATTGTGGAGTTGAACCAATGAGTTTGTAAGGGCAAGGAGATCGCCTACTTCGTGAAGATCTACCCCTAGTGAGGCAAGTCCTTCGTGGGCGACGGCCATGGTGGGATAGACAAGGTTGCTTCTTCATGGACCCTTCATGGGCGGAGCCCTCCGTGGACTCGCGCAACCGTTACGCTTCGTGGGTTGAAGTCTCCATCAACGTGGATGTACGATAGCACCACCTATCGGAGCTACGAAAAAAACATCCGTGTCTCCAATTGCGTTTGCCTTCTCAAACTCCTCCCCTTTACCTTCATATGCAATTGTTTTTACATTCCGCTGCTATACTCTTAGAATTGCATGTGTAGGTTGATTGCTTGACTTGTGCTAAGTTGCTAAAATCTGGCAAGAACTAAAATTGGGAAAAGGCTAGATTTTTATTTGGTCAAGAAGTCTAATCACCCCCCCTCTCTAGACGTACTTTCGATCCGACAAGTGGTATCAGAGCTTTGGTCTCCATTTGCTTTGATTTCCATAGCTTTTGGTATCATAGCCTTGGTTTCACAACCTAGGAGAGTATGGCGTCTAGCGAGGGAAATTACCACTGTAGAGGTCCTTACTTTGATGGTACTAATTTTGCTAGTTGGAAGCATAAGATGAAAATGCATATTCTTGGACATAACCTCGCCTTTTGGGCTATTGTGTGTATTAGCTTGCAAGGTGAATTCTTTGATGGGAGAGAACCGAACCATGAAGCTACCTCGGCAGAGTTGAAGATGTTGTAATACAATGCTCAAGCTTGTGATATCCTCTTCAACGGATTGTGCCCCGAAGAATTCAACAAAATCAGCCGTATTGAGAATGCAAAGGAAATTAGGGATACTTTGATTGATATGCACGAAGGTACCGACTCCGTCAAGGAATCCAAGTTGGATGTGCTTCAAAGTCAGCTTGACAAGTTCAAAATGAAGTATGGTGAAGGTGTCGCTGAAATGTACCCTAGGATTGCTCTTATCACAAATGAGATTGTCGGCTTAGGAAGTGAAGAGATGACTGACAAATTCATCATCAAGAAGATCCTAAGAGCGTTGGATGGAAAATATGATACCGTGTGCACATTGATCAAAATGTTGCCAAATTACAAAGATCTCAAGCCAACGGAAGTCATTGGAAGAATTGTTGCTCATTAGATGTCACTCAAGGATAAGGAGTAGCTCCACAACAAGTCAAGTAGTGCTTACAAAGCCTCATGTGAAGCTCCCACATCATCAAGTGAGAAACAAACCATCAACGAAGAATTGAGCCTAATGGTGAAGAACTTCAACAACTTCTACAAGAGTAGAAGCAAGGAAAGAAGTTCCAAGTCAAGTTCCTACAATGACAAAAGATCTTCTAGTCGTGAGCGTAATTGCTACAATTGTGGAAGACCCGGACACTATTCCAATGAGTGTACGACACCCTACAAAAGAAGAGAAGATTATCCAAAAAGAAGAAGTACAAGAGAAGAATCACCATCAAGAGAAAGAAGGAGTAGAGATGATTGTTATGAACGAAGAACATCCGTGTTGGCGAGAAACGACACCTATGGGATCACTGGAATCCCTACTACAGTTGCGGGGTGCTGGATCGTGAGAAGAGCAGGACTAGTAGACAGCACAAAGGGGATTTACCCATGTTCGGGCCGCAAAGATGCGTAAAACCCTACGATCCTGCATTGGTGGATGTATTTAGTGTTCTTGAGCTCTTGAACTAGCTCTGGGTGCTGCTAGGTTCCAAAAAGCCGAATCCTTCTCCAGTGCGCCATGGGCCTCCTTTTATAGGTGAAAGGGGCTGCCACAGTGGCACACAGGAGGTGGAAAGTGCTACAGCGCTGTGAGCTTATTGTCGGTATTACAAGACAAAGTGCATCTAATGTGAGGCTTAGGTGTCCCTTCAATTTATCGGCGACGGGAGCAAGGTCCGTCCCGTCCGTCGCCACTCCTCCTTGCTTTGACAAGCGCCCTGGCCAGCGATGCATGCGGTGCCATGTAGGCAGGCAGGCAGCTGAGGTGGCGCGGTGGTGGAGCCTCCACGAAGGGCTGCATGTTGCCACGCAAGTGCCTGCCCAGCTGGTTGGGTCGGCAGCTGCATGCAAACGGTGGCGGAGACTTGGCTGGCATGGGCCTAGCAGTGGCCCTGCTGGCGCGCTTGGCGAGGGCCTTGCCGAGTGGCCCGAAAAGGGTCTTGCCGCGGCACGCTAGCATCCCCAACAAGGACCTTGCCGGGGGTCTCGTGGGCTTCCTCGGCAAGAACCTTGCCGAGGATTGTTGCCTTCCTACCCTCATTTGATCTTGACTGTTCTTTGTCTTCACAAAGATCTACATGCCACCACGGAGGTGCCTCCCGAGCCCTGTCCCAATGCGTTTGTCTAGCATTGGTGGGATCAAAGGTGGCTCGCCCGGTTGGTGTGGGCGAGCTGCCCTGACAAGGGTCTTGCCGGGGCCGCTGAGGCTGCCCCGGCAAGGGTCCTTGCCGGGAAAACCTGCTTCGTCCATCCGATCTTTGTGGCCTTGGTCCTTGTTGTTACTTTGTTTGTCTTGCGCCTTAGGCTTCTCTCCGGCTTCCCTTTCCTGCCCTGTTATGTGTGGCCGTGGAGGGTGGCTCTGACTGCCCATGCACAAGTAAAGGGGTCAAAAGGAGAGCCCCTACTTTTGTACACTGACAGGAGCCCCCGGGCCTCGGCCATACAGAAGCGCAACACGTTTTTGGGCCAGGCCCAGAACGGTGCGCGGGCAGTTGGTGCGGATTTTTACGACGGTAACTATTCCATCCGCTGCGCTTCCCCACGACCCGCGTTGAACGCGCGACGTGGGGGTCGTGTGCGCGTATGACGGAAGCATGCTGGCGTCATCCGTGGTGGACAGTAAAGAGGCAGCTTGCGTGTCTCTTTGAGAACGCAGGGCCGCTGCTCATTTACTGCCCTCGCTTGGGAACTATCGCTCCACACGTCCCAATGCGCCTATCCCTCGCGCCACGTTCACTGTATGCACGAGGCAGGGCAAATGACAGGCGCGCGGGATGTGGGATGTTGTGCGCGTGCTGTCACTTCAACGGGCCGTATTGGCCGAGAGGGGGTGGCCGAGCCTCGCCCCCGCCCCTTTATAATGAGGGGAGCGGGAGGAACGGTGCCTCTCAACCATTCGCCATCTGCCTCTCCCCATTCCTGCTTCCTCCTTTCTTCTATCATGGCGAGGGGGCTTGGCGATGCTTCGTCGGTGGCGGCAAGGGTCTCGGCTCGACAACGCATCGCTCCTCCCCCAGAGCTCGTGGCGGAGGAGCCGCCTGTTAGAGGGAGGGCGAGGGGGCGAGGTTGAGGCCGCTGTGGCGCTTGAGGGAGAGGAGGATGTGGCGGCAGATCGGCTTTGCCTCCGCCAAGGGAGGGCCACATCGGGGACAACCCTTGCGAGTTCTTCATCAGGCTGCACAAGCCGCCGCGCCATCGTCTTTGCCTCCCGAATCTGTTTGCGCGGGAGATGGTGCTGGATCCACCGCAGGTGTTGCGGCTGCATATGAGGGGTTGTGGGAATAGCGGCATATGGGCCGATGTCGAGTTCCCCGCCCCTCACGTCATGTACCTCTGTCGAGGGTGGAAGACCTTCGCCCGTGTCCATAGCTTGACAGAGGGGCTCACTCTCCATTTCAAATTAATGGAGGGTGGACTCCTCTCCGTCAAGATATTTGGGCAGTTTGGGACTCGCGTAAGGTGCTGCATAGAGCTCCTCCGACGATGAAGATTCCTCCTCGAGTGAGGTTGACGAGGAGGACAGCAGCAGCGACGACGAGGGTAGCGGGCGGCAGGATGACGGGTCCGACTAGGTGTCGGGCACCGCTCTGGGTAGCACCACCCCATCATCCGTGTTGCCGGCTCCTTGAACTTCTCAGGTTCGCCTCCCTGGGCGGCTGGCGTGGGGAGGCTATGGAAGAGGAAGAGGGCGGGCGGCATGGCCATCAATTTGGAGTAAGCGGGCACCGACGCCTTCGTAGCATATCGACAGTCCTGCTGCCTCGTCTTCCAGCTCTTCTACCGTCATCATCATCACCAGCCTCCCTTTGGGGTGGCCACCGGGATGTTCTCCTGGTGCCTTCTGCTGCTTGTGCTTCGCCTAGGCGCCCCTTTTGCCCTTTTGCCTTCTTGCTCCATTTCCTGAGGAGAGGGACAAGAAAGGGATTACAGGCACATTATCTCTTTTTAGTCCTGTAAGCCTTCGGGCCTTTGTTAGATTTAGAACTTGTAATCCCCCTGTTCATGTTTTTCATTTTGTATGAACTATACCTGTACGGGATGTTTTTAATGGAAAAGGGATGTTTGTCGGGCTTTTCATTCGCGGGTGAAACCCACGGCAAGGATCGAATCCTTGTTGTCATCTAGAGTAAACGTTTTTCACCCGACAACAGGCCTCACCGTTCCCCCATCTCGCTCGACCTTTCTCACGCTCTTGGCGGAGGCCAGGATGAGATGAGTTTGGGCTCCACGTTCTATCCCCTTGCTGCCGCGACTACGACCAACTTTGGACCCAGGAGATAATACTTGGGTTCGGAAAGAGGGGAGCATGGTAGCTTGGATATAAAACACGGTTCCACATACCCCGGTTCATAACGAAATGCATGATAGAGGATAAAAGACTTATCTGGCCCTGCGGCCCCCGGCAACCCTGGCTTGCCGCGGACGGATCCTTGTATTTGCAGCCCCCGGCAACCTTGGCTTGCCGGGGTCGGGGCACTGGTTCGTTCCTCTCTTCCAAACAGCTCGGCAGATATACTTATGTGTCCTGCAAAAAAAGGACAAGGAAGAAACAGAGAGATGCACACTCGACCTCTAAGCTAGGGGTTAGCCGCTGTCAAGCACTATCAACCCTAACCGAGGAGGAGAATCGACCTAGCATGCATGCTATAACTTAGGGCGCCAGCGCTTCGTTTATTAGTGCTCAGGTTCTGCGCCTAGCTTTGTACAAAGGGTTACATGCCTTGCTGTCAAGGCTTGTACAAATGGGTGGCTTGCCGGGAGGCTCGGCAGCCGTGCCATATGGGTCAAACTTGCGAAGATGCTCGATGTTCCAGGTGTTACTCACTGGAACGGCATCTTCGATCTCCAAGCGGACTGCGCCGGGCCTGGTGACTCGTGTTACCCGATAAGGGCCTTCCCACTTTGGTGTCAACTTGTTAGAATTTTTGGCCGACTGAACGTGCGGAATAACAAGGTCGCCTTCCTCAAGGCTCCGGGCATGGACCTTGCGGCTATGGTAGCGGCGCAAGGCTTGCTGGTAACATGCTGCTCTGTAACATCCCCATCATCACACTACAGAGATCCCTTATGATCAGTGCCAAGTTTCTTGATTTACAAAGCTTAATCATGTTGGGGTAATATCTCACCTCAAATCCCTTCTCTGAATTATATTCAAATTCAAAGTGAAATTTGAAGTTGCAAAAACTTGCTGGAAAAATGTTCATTATTTAGCAAATATTCCAAAACAATGATGTTAAGAAAAAGAACATCACTATGTTGCTAAAATGAGCAGTAGCAATTAATCCAGTGCAATTCTAGCATTTTAAAATGCTACTCCAATTATGAAAAATTCCAAATGGATTCAAATAAATCCCAAGCTTATGGTGGTCGTGCACCACTGCCCCTAGTATTTGTTTTCACCAGTGGCACATTTTTGCAAAAGATTATTATTGCAAAAGAAAATGCAAAAGACTACTGTTAAATGAAAACAGAAAAGTTTTAAAAGAAAACGAAAAGGGGAAAGGAAGCTCCTGCCTCCATGGGCCTTGGCCCATCCGGACCAGCCGGCCCAACCTAGACGGCCCAACTCCATGGTCGCTCTCCCCTCCCCCTATTCAACCGACCGAGGGCGCGCGCTCGCGCGTCGCCGTCGGACCACCTCGCCGTCGATGAGGAGGATAAGGCCGCCAGCGCCCCGACGCCTCGGGCATCCTCCCCTACCTACCTCCATCCACTTGCCCGATCCCTGCCTCACTCGCTCGCCTCTCCATCTCCTCGCGTCCCGATCTGGACCTCCCACGCGACGTCGTCGCTTCTGTCTACCACCACCGCGGCCACCGCCCATCCCGCGCCTCGCCAGCACGTCCACGAGACGCGCCGTCGACCTCTACCTTGACTACGCCTCGCCATCGAGCTTGGGAACGGCCGCACGGTCGGGATCGAGCTCGTCCCCATCTTCTCTGTCGCCGGTGACCGCCGTCGTCTCCAGCCACCTCTGCGCTCCTAAGCTGTCGTAGGCTATTCGTAGCCGCTCGGTGAGCTCCTCCCTCCCTCCATTCTTCTCCTTGCACCGCGTGGTTCTCCCTAGCTAGCTCGTCGCCGTTGCCGTGAGCTCGCCGCCGTAGATCACCTCATCGTCATGGCCACCATGGCCCGAGCTCGCGCCTGAGCTCGTAGCCGAGCTCCTAGGGCTCGTAGGAGCCCAACTATGCTCTTCGCATCGCTTGTCGCGCCCCACATCGCCGTAGCCACCAACGCCCGATTTCGGCGTCCGCCGCCGATGACCTAGCGCTCGACTCCATTTGTTTTAGCTCGCACTAAGGCCACATATCGACACGGGACGTTGTTCCCGTTCGAACGTGACCAACCACCGTCGATTTGGTCGCCGGACGACGAAACCCGAGCTCCTCTCGCACGCGCCGCCCGCGTTTTGGGTCGCCGGAGCTGTCTCCGGCGCCGTCTTCGACGTGGCCTGGCAGGTGGGCTATCTGTGCCACTGAGGCTGGTCCCCACGGGTCCCCGTTGACTTGTTTGACCAGTCAACATGCTGACTGGGCACTCTGACCCACTGACATGCGGGCCCCGTTAGCTTAAACGTTTTAAAAATAAATAAATCTGCTAATTAAAATCTGCGAATTAATTAGTAATTAGTTAGTCACTGACACTAGGGGCCCACCCCTCTAATGAGCTTGATTTGATTAGTTTAATCCACTGTTAAGCTTACAGTGGATGACATGTGGGCGCCACCTGTCTGGTTTGACTGGTCAGCCGACCGGTTGACCTGCGGACGTTAGCATTGTATCATGCTGACGTCATATTCCTTTTCTGTTAATATGAATAATTCTAGAATATGGTTTAATCTTTGAAAAATCATAGAATTTAAACCGTAACTCTGATGTAAATGTTTTCTATACGAAAGTTTCTTAGAAAAATCCAACGAATCTGAATACGCTCTCAGTTCATCTATCTCGCGTACCTAGCATAGCGAACCTACAACTTTCCCCCTCCAGTGCGCCTGTCCGAAAATGCCTACACCAGGAAAACATTCCCGGATGTTTCCCTCCTTCGCCGGTATCGGTAGCCCTGCGTTAGAACACCCCTAGCACCGCTTATTGTCATCTCATGCAACTGTGTGCCTTGTATTTACTATTTCTTCCCCTTCTTCTTCTCCGATAGACCTCGAGACCGACGCTGGTGCCTCTGAGTACGACTACGTCAACGACGACCCCTCCTTGCCAGAGCAACAAGGCAAGCCCCCCCCCTTTGATCATCCCGATATCTCCCATTCCATTATCTTATGCTTACATTAGATTTTGCTACTGTTATTGATTGCTCCTATTCCGATGCATAGCCTGCTTTTGTATCTGCTGTTGTACCTTACCTGCTTATCCTAATCTTTTTAGATAGGTTGGTTAGTGATCCATTAGTGACCCCCCACCTTGTCTTGGTTGCCCCTGCTTCATCATTGAAGACCCGATCAACGGGATCGAAGACCAGGCCCCGGCACCGCACACCAGTTTCCCCGTAGTTGCTCGACACTGCTGGGTTACTATCGAGTGCCAAGGGTGAGACCTCTACAGCACTTCTGATGTTAACCCTGTAGTGTAGCTATTCGGTCGTGGTCATCAAGGGTGATTCCACCTTAACCATTTCCGATATGACTCTGTCGTGCAACCCCTCAAGTGTGAACCTCGGGGTGATTCCTCTTACGTTCACCTTGATGATTACATCGAGTGGAATTCACCAGGGGTAATTCCTCGGGTTTTCTCCTTCATGTTTAGACACAAAGTTACTATGATTACTATGAATTTACAATGAACCATGTTACTAAAGACGGCTCGACCCTGAGGGGTACCCGCGCGAGCATAATTGAGAGTGATGTGGAGTCGGGTTGACCTGGAAGGTGCCCAAGAGATAATTATGAGGCGTGGTCGGGCATTCTTAGCCCTTGCCGCAAGTCCTCGAGACGGGGCAACGAGTTCACATCTTTTGTGAGTCTCTGCTTGTTACTGCGCGTTCCTAATCCACTACAATTTGGATATTTGATCCAAGAGGCCTCTGGCCTAATAGCACTAACCATCACGTGGGCATAGTATGGGCGTTCTACGTCGTATACATCAGCCGAACCTTAATGGACATCAGCGACTGAGGGGATTGGACTGGTAAGCACCTGCCTTTTTAAGGAGGTAGCTAGGTCTGCTCACCGACCGCCCATGAGACGTGCAGGAGTTCCCGGGAAGATGGCCCATGACCCCTGGGGTCATAGGTTTAGTCCGGCATGCTGACCTCTCTATTAAGCCTAGGTCGGGTTGCGGCGTATGTTTGGCCGAGGCCGGGCATGACCCAGGAAAGTGTGTCCCACCGGAGTTAATAAAGGGTGGTGGTTAAGTTGGTGCACCCCTGCAGGGAAGAAAACATCTATCGGTAGCCTGTCCTACGGTAACGGACACTTGGAGTTGTATCCCGATCGATACAACTAGAACTAGATACTTGTGATGAGAATTGGATTGTGATGAGAAATGGATAGTATGGCTCTGGGATTGCATTCTCGCAGGGAGTCGAGAAAGGATCTCTGGCCGAGGTTGATACCACATCTACTACTTTACTTTATGCTACTCTACTCCGTCCTGTTTGCTGCAAGGTGGTGGTTTCTAGAAGATGCTAGTCTTCGATAGGACTAGGCCTTCTCTCTATTTTGGCATTTCTGCAGCCCAGTCCACATATACAGCCTTCCTCTGATAATGTTGCATATATAGTGTAGATCCTTGCTTGCGAGTACTTTGGATGAGTACTCACGGTTGCTTTCCTTCCCCTTTTCCCCTTTCTCCTTCTTTCCGGTTGATGCAACCAGATGTCGAAGCCCAAGAGCCAGATGCCACCATTGACGACTGTTACTACCCCGAGGGCGCCTACTACCACGTTACGGAGACCGCTGATGACCAGGAGTAGTTAGGAGGCTCCCAGGCGGGAGGCCTTGCCTTTTCGATCGATGTTGCTTTTGTGCTAGCCTTCTTAAGGCAAACTTGTTTAACTCATGTTTGTACTCAGATATTGTTGCTTCCGCTGACTCGTTTGTATTCGAGCTGATGTATTCAAGCCCTTGAGGCCCCTGGCTTGTAATATAAAGCTTGTATTATTTTAATTTGTGTCTAGAGTTGTGTTGTGATATCTTCCCGTGAGTCCTTGATCTTGATCGTACACATTTGCGTGAATGATTAGTGTACGATTGAATCGGTGGCGTCACAAGTTGGTATCAGAGTCGACTGCCTGTAGGATCCCCCTTTCCAACTCCTTGGCCGAAGTTGAGTCTAGAAACCGAAAACTATTTTACTAACTTGGCTGTGTGGCTTACGGGACCACGTCGCCAATTGGGTGGTATTAGGGTCTTTTATTCCTCGTCTATACTCTGGGACTCTGATCTCTCTTCCATTCGGGTTAAACAATTTTGCTAACTCTAACATTAGGATCTCGTAACTACTTCCTCCCGGAGAGCCACTTATTACAAATGACCGCCTGCTGCACCAGAAGATTCTGAAGATAGTCTACGATGTTATCCCGATAACTTGTGCTCATCGCGTTTGCAATTCCCTACCACCGATAAGCCCCTATGACTAACTACATACACTTGTCATTCATACAATCATTCCTTGTTGCTCTTGTTATTTTAAGATGCCATGAAATACTCTCCGTTGCCCCATGAATCCCTTGAGCTTACTGCCTTGCAGTTCTTTACCACATGAATACCCCTACGGATAATTCCTCGCACTTATCGAGTATCCGTTCGTCCCCAGTTGTTCGTATGCTTCATAAGATTCTCTGATATACTATTCGATCTTCCGAGAATCCTCTTCAAACTATTGCTCGGCAATTACTTGTCTACTTACATTATGGATGCTTCTCATATGTCTAGCAATATTCATTAGTATCATTTGACACTGTCATTTTGTTCCTATTGATTCAACATGTGAGCAAATGCGTGCAATCATCAGTTGATCCTTTTAAATGATCTTTCTCGCTCAGATGTTACTCCGGACATGAGCTAGTGCTCGGAAAATCAAACCTTAATTGATTGTCGATCTATATCTATTCAACTTGTCTTTTGATCAAAGTGTCTGCTTCTGAACTAATTCTAATTTGGAAATCATAATTTCTTTGCATTAATCATCGAATTATTCAGATGTTTCTATAATCAGATGCCTTTGCATTCTTTCCTTCTCCTGATTGAGTACTGATACTCAAATCAGATCCATTGAGGACCATTGAATCCTTTGTTGGATTATTATCCGGCAATTTCCTTCATATTCAAAATTTTGTGCGCTCTTCCCCTGATACATATTGCCTTTGGTAAATTGTATTCTCTGCTTTGTCAACCATGCTCTGCTTCCGAACTTGAGTTAAATACCTCTCAAGTTTTTGCAAATGTTCCTCAGATGCCCCGACAGGTTGAACTAATGCTTTCCCTAATTTGTGTGAACCCGGAAATTTCTATGGGTCATACTCTACTGGTGTTACGCCGGATAAAAATTTCTACACTACAACTTTCTCAAAGCGAGAAGTAAATGAGAGGTTATGCATTGAAGAAGTGGGAGTCGACCTTGAACTTTGTGTTCATGCCCATAGACACGATGTAGATCTTATCATGGAAGCTTCTCTTATAATCAAATGTTCCCTTGGTATAAGCTCATCTTGCATCTTTAAATTGATTCTTTGCAATCGTGGTTCCAACCATATTTTTCTCCTTGATTCCATTTCCCGGACAAGTTAAAATTCTTGTCTGCTGCAGATCAATTCATCTGTCCAACCTCTATTTTTGATCTACCTTGAGTATTGCCCCCTGTTATCACGAGGATATTGTGTGATTGCACTACCTCTTGTGAATTCTCATTGGAATGATACTCCATCACACCATTTCTTTCCTGGTCAATTTATATCATTAGCGAGCTAATTTTAACTGTGCTACCCGGTCATTTTCTCGGAGCAACTTCCGACGACAAGCTAAGCTTATGTCGATCTCCTTTATCTTATCATTTCGTCTTGAACAACATGCTTGATTTCGAGTTTGTGTCGTATCCGTGGTTCCAATAAACTTTTGCTTCATCATCCCTTTGACTTGACGTCATCTCCAATCGATTACATCTTCATGAAATCTCTCGACAAATGTGTCGTGATCATCATCAACATTCTAAGCTTTTCCAGAATATCAATCAAATTCGGGATGAGAAGTACCATCCTAGACCCCTCGAGGATTTGTGTTATTATCGACAACATTCTTGCCTCCCCCCCAACACAAACTTGTTCGTATAATTTTGGAAATACTTCCTTTTTGATGTGTCGACGGATTGCTGCTGAACCCATTCTCCACATCCTCATCTTTTTCCTGGAAAAAAAATTGCATGAGGTGTTCTAGAAAATTCCCGATGGATCCTTTGTGTTCTTAAGGTCCAACCTTTGCCTAATGACCATGCCAATGCTATCTCGAAGAATGTCTATGGTACTCCGATCTTCAATAAGAACATTTGAAGCACAATGCTATTTTTTCTTTATCAATTATCCTAACACCATTGTATGGGTAATGTCATGAAATTTCTCTCCCCTTACCTACCGGGTTTTCTACATTATATCTTGTCATGGATATCATGCCCTGTTTGTCCTTGGGAAGGATATACCCTTGAAAAAGGTGTTTAAACACATTTTTCTTTCCATTGTTTTGTTTAACTTTTCTTGTAATCTGACTTAACTGAGCAGTGGTAATTCCCTGCTTAGGTAAACACCTTGTTGTACCGCTATATCAGTAAGACACTGTTACGATTGTTAATGACATTCCGGTAACCACCGATGGATGAGAACTTTGCCTATTGGTCCGCCTCGTCTTACGAGCAGGAAAATGGTTCTCTTCGTCCCACGCCCTTGGTACCAAACTTTGTTGCCAACTTAACTGACAGGCTATCCTCTGACCTGCCTTGCTGTCATGACCGTTCAAGATGTTAGCGCCTTCCTACTTTTAACCCACATGGTGGGCCCATAACCCATAGTTCCACAAGATCGAAACCTGACTCTCCTGTATACCATTGTTTCTAAGGTTATTTCTCACACTTGACTTCATATGAAAATCCCGAGCCGCCTTCCGAGAGGCGATCTATTCTGGTACCAGATGCAATACTTATTACCATTGTTGTGAACCCCTTTCACCCCCTTGTTTCAGGCAACAAACGATTGCCTACCCGGTTGAAGCTTCTTATTGCATCTCCTTACCTTGTTCTCGACGACTTTCTTGAATTTTGACTCGAGAGGTGCCTCTATGTCATGTTCACTTAGATAGCCCCTAGGTACCTATCTTGTGCTGAGCTTCGTCCTTCCCGAGTCTCCCCCCCTTACTCCACCCGTTAAATCTCGGGAAGAGATTTCTTGTAGTGGAGGAGATTTGTAACATCCCCAGCATCACACTATAGTAATCCCTTATGATCAGTGCCAAGTTTCTTGATTTAGAAAGCTTAATCATGTTGGGGTAATATCTCTCCTCAAATCCCTTCTCTGAATTCTATTCAAATTCAAAGTGAAATTTGAAGTTGCAAAAACTTGCTGGAAAAATGTTCATTATTTATCAAATATTCCAAAACAATTGATGTTAAGAAAAAGAACATCACTATGTTGCTAAAATGAGTAGTAGCAATTAATCCAGTGCAATTCTAGCATTTTAAAATGCTACTCGAATTATGAAAATTCCAAATGGATTCAAATAAATCCCAAGCTTATGGTGGCAGTGTACCACTGCCCCTAGTATTTGTTTTCAGCAGTGGCACATTTTTGCAAAAGATAATTACTGCAAAAGAAAATGCAAAAGGCTACTGTTAAATGAAAACAAAAAAGTTTTATAAGAAAACGAAAAGAGGAAAGGAAGCCCCAGCCTCCCTGGGCCTTGGCTCATCCGGACTAGCCGGCCCAACCTAGACGGCCCACCTCCCTGGTCGCTCTCCCCTCCCCCTGTTCAACCGACCGAGGGCGCGCGCCCGCGCGTCGCCGCCGGACCACCTCGCCGACGATGAGGAGGATAAGGCCGCCAGCGCCCCGATGCCTCGGGCCTCCTCCCCCACCTACATCCATCCACTTGCCTGCTCCCTGCCTCACTCGCTCGCCTCTCCCTCTCCTCTTGTCCCGATCTGGACCTCCCGCGTGCCGTCGTCGCCGCTGTCTAGCACCACAGCGGCCACCGCCCATCCCGCGCCTCGCCAGCAAGTCAACGAGATGAGCCGTCCACCTCTACCCCGACTACGCCTCCCAATCGATCTTGGGAACGACCGCATGGTCGGGATCGAGCTCGTCCCCATCTTCTCTATCGCCGATGACCACCATCGTCTCCGGCCACCTCTGCGCTCCTAAGCCGTCGCAGGCTTTTCGTAGCCGCTGGGTGAGCTCCTCCCTCCCTCCATTCTTCTCCTCGCACCGCGTGGTTCTTAGTAGCTAACGTGGCCCGAGCTCGCGTCCGAGCTCGTAGTCGAGCTCCTGCGGCTTGTAGGAGCTCAACTATGCTCTTCGCATCGCTTGTCGTGCCCCACATCACCGTAGCCACCAACGCCCGATTCCGGCGTCCGCCGCCCATGACCTAGCGCTCGACTCCATCTGTTTTAGCTCGCACTAAGGCCACATATCGACGCGGGACATTGTTCCCGTTCGAACGCGACCAACCGCCGTCAATTTGGTTGCCGAACGACGAAACTGGTGCCCCTCCCGCATGCACCGGCGCGTTTTGGTTCGCCGGAGCTGTCTCCGGCGCCGTCGCCGATGTGGCCTGGCAGGTGGGACATCTGTGCCACTGACGCTGGGCCCCATGGGTCCCGTTGATTGGTTTGACTAGTCAACATGCTGACTTGGCACTCTGACCCTTTGACATGCGGGCCCCGCTAGCTTAAACGTTTTAAAAATAAATAAATCTGCTAATTAAAATCTGTGAATTAATTAGTAATTAGTTAGTCACTGACACCAGGGGCCCACCCCTCTAATTAGCCTGATTAGATTAGTTTAATCCACTGTTAAGCTTACAGTGGATGACATGTGGGCGCCACCTGTCTGGTTTGACTGGTCAGCCGACCGGTTGACCTGCTGATGTCAGCATTGCATCATGCTGACGTCATATTCCTTTTCTGTTAATGTGAATAATTCTAGAATATGGTTTAATCTTTGAAAAATCATAGAATTTAAACCGTAACTCCGATGAAAATGTTTTCTATATGAAAGTTGCTCAGAAAAATCCAACGAATCCAAATACGCTCTCAGTTCATCTGTCACGCCTCGCTAGAATAGCGAACCTGCAACTTTCCCCTTCAGGTGCGCCTGTCCAAAAATGCCTAACACCGGGAAAACATTCCCGGATGTTTCCCTCCTTCGCCGGTATCGGTAGCCCTGCGTTAGAACACCCCTAGCACCGCTTATTGTCATGTCATGCAATTGTGTGCCTTGTATTTACTGTTTCTTCCCCCTCTTCTTCTCCGATAGACCTCGAGACCGACGCTGGTGCCTTTGAGTACGACTACGTAAACGACGACCCCTCCTTGCAAGAGCAACCAGGCAAGCCCCCCCCCTTTGATCATCCCGATATCGCCCATTCCATTCCATTATGCTTGCATTAGATTTTGCTACTGTTATTGATTGCTCCTATTCTGATGCATAGCCTGCTTTTGTATCTGCTGTTGTACCTTACCTTCTTATCCTAATCTGCTTAGTATAGGTTGGTTAGTGAACCATCAGTGACCCCCACCTTGTCTTTGTTGCCCTTGCTTCATCATTGAAGACCCAATCAACGGGATCGAAGACCAGGCCCCAGCACCGCACATCACTTTACCCTTAGTTGCTCAACACTGCTGGATTACTATCGAGTGCCGAGGGTGAGACCTCTACAACACTTCTGATATTAACCCTGTAGTGTAGCTATTCGGTCGTGGTCATCTAGGGTGATTCCGCCTTACCCACTTCCGATATGACTCTATCATGCAACCCCTCAAGTGTGAACCTCGGGGGTGATTCCTCTTACTTTCACCTTGATGATTACATCGAGTGGAATTCACCGGGGGTGATTCCTCGGGTTTCCCCTTGATGTTTAGACACACAGTTACTACGATTACTATGACTTTACAATGAACCATGTTAATAAAGACGGGTCAACCCTGAGGGGTACTCGCACGAGCATAATTGCGAGTGATGTGGAGTCGGGTTGACCTGGAAGGTGCCCGAGAGATAATTACGAGGCGTGGCAGGGCATTCTTAGCCCTTGCCACAAGTCCTCGAGACGGGGCAACGGGGTCATATCTTTCGTGAGTCTCTGCTTGTTACCGCGCGTTCCTAATCCACTACAATTTGGATATTTGATCCAAGGGGCCTCTGGCCTGATAGCAGTAACCATCACGTGGGCATAGTATGGGCGTTCTGCGTTTTATACATCAGCCGAAGCTTAATAGACGTCAGTGACTGAGCGGCGCGCTTCGGGTTGGACTGGTAAGCACCTTCCTTTTTTACGAGGTAGCTAGGTCTGCTCGCCGGCCGCCCACGCAACATGCAGGAGTTCCCGGGGAGATGGCCCATGATCCATGGGGGCATAGGTTTAGTCCGGCGTGCTGACCTCTCCATTAAGCCTAGGTCGCATTGCGGCGTATTGTTTGGCCAAGGCCGGGTGAGGGAGTCCAGGTCTAGGGGGTGTCCGGATAGCCGGACTGTCATCATCGGCCGGACTCCAAGACTATGAAGATACAAGATTGAAGACTTCGTCCCGTGTCCGGATGGGACTTTCCTTGTCGTGGAAGGCAAGCTTGGCGATACGGATATGTAGATCTCCTACCATTGTAACCGACTCATGTAACCCTAGCCCTCTCCTGTCTATATAAACCGGAGGGTTTTAGTCCCAGAGGACTAACAACCATTACAACAATCATACCATAGGCTAGCTTCTAGGTTTAGCCTCCTTGATCTCGTGGTAGATCCACTCTTGTACTACCCATATCATCAATATTAATCAAGCGGGGAGTAGGGTTTTACCTCCATCGAGTGGGCCCGAACACAGGTAAAAACATCGTGTCCCTTGTCTCCTGTTACCATCCGCCTAGACGCACAGTTCGGGACCCCTACCGAGATCCGCCGGTTTGACACCGACATTGGTGCTTTCATTGAGAGTTCCTCGTGTCGCCACCGATAGGCTTGATGGCTTCTTCAATCAAAACGACGCTTGATCGGGTGAGACTTTTCTCCCGGACAGATCTTCGTGTTCGCGGCTTTGCATCGCGGGCTAATTCGCAGCCATCCGAGCAGATCGAAGCTACGCCCCTAGCCATCAGTCAGATTTGGAAGCCTAAACTTCATGGTCGACATCCGCGGAGACTTGATCTTCGATGGATTCGAGCCACAGCCGAGCATGCCACACTGTCACGATGGGCATGATTTAGCTCTGCTGCCGGACAGTACCTTGGAGGCCGCACACGAGTCCGCTCTGACCCATAGTTCGGAGCCGACTGCGTAGATCAAGGACAGGTGGCTGGACACCGCCTCGGGGGCTGCAACTTCTATGGCGACGGAGCAGAATACTGACCTTGTCCCTTGCAAAGTTCGTGACTCCGAAGTGCCGGACTCCTTGCCAGACTCCGAACCACCGGCGCCCCTGCCAATTGAATCCAGTTGGGCGCCGATCATGGAGTTCACCGCTGCAAACATTTTTCAGCACTCACCCTTTGGCGACATCCTGAATTCGCTAAAGTATCTCTCGCTATCAGGAGAGGCCTGGCCGGACTGCGGTTAGGATTGTTGGGATGCGGACGACGAAGAAATTCAAAACCCACCCACCACCCACTATGTAGCCACTGTCGACGATCTAACCGACATGCTAGATTACGACTCCGAAGACATCGACGGTATGGACGATGACGCCGGAGATGACCAAGAACCAGCGCCTACGGGGCACTGGAAGGCCACCTCAACTCATGATGTATATATGGTGGACACTCCAAATGGGAGCGATAACGAGTAACAACGGGACACGGCAAAGGATAATTCCCCCGAAAAACAACCAAAACGGCGACGCAAGCGCCGCCCCAAGTCCCGCCTCGATAACAACAGCACCCATAATGACCCAGCCATAGAGCAGGCAAACCCAAGGCGATTTAACATGCAACCATGCAACCATCCGAGCAGGAGGAATCAGATAATCAATCCATCCCCGGCAAAAACAACAGTCCAGACGATCTCACGCCGGACACACCACCAGAGCACAAGAATCTTTGAAAAAGGCTTGTCGCCACTGCAAGAAGTTTAAAGAAGGAGAAACAAAAGCTCAAAACAGTGGAAGACATACTCAAAATGAGGTGGAGCAAAGTACTCAAGACCACGGACAAATATGGCAATAGCCACCAAACAAAGAGCTACCCGAAGCGCAAGCTGCTGCCAGAATTCGACGAGGAGGCCGTAGAGCCCCCACAATCAAAAAGCAAAGAGGCCGCCTGGCCGGTTAGGCGACCAGATGACAGGCCAAGAGCGGCAAGTGGCGCCGCACATAAGCCGACACATGACACGCATAAAGACCCTCACAAAACGGATGGCCCGGTCAGGTCCATTTATGGGCCAAAGAAGACGGCCCCAGGAAGTAACACAACACGCCGAATGTTCGAAGATAGCGGCACGCCTAAATACAGGGGCGCCGCACACCCGCTATGTTTTACCGATGAGGTGCTGGATCACGAATTCCCAGCGGGGTTCAAGCCCGTAAACATAGAGGCATACGACAGAACAACAGACCCTAGAGTCTGGATTGAGGATTACATCCTCGCACATACACATGGCTAGAGGGGACGATCTCCACGCCATAAAATATCTACCCTCAAGCTCAAAGGGCCAGCTCGGCATTGGCTCAAAAGCCTCCCGAAAATACCATTGGAAGTTGGGAAGAGCTCGAGGACATTTAGAGCAAACTTTCGGGGGACTTATGTCCGCCCTCAGGATGCGACGATTTAAGTCACATAACTCAACAGCCCGGGAGAGTCGTAGCAAGAATTTGGAATAGGTTCCTTACCAAAAAGAACCAAATAGTCGATTGTCCGGGACGAAGCCTTGGCAGCTTTTAAACATAATGTCCGAGACAGTGGCTTCATGGACACCTCGGCCAAGAGAAGCCGAGAACAATGGCCACGCTAACAAGCCTCATGACCCGCTTTTGCGCGGGGGAAGACAGCTGGCTAGCAAGATGTAGCACCAGCGACCCGAGTACATCCGAGATTAGAGATGGAAACGAAGAATGACGGTGCAAAAAGAACCAGCACTAAAATAAAGAAAAAAGCCCAAAGAACACGGCGGTCAACGCTGGATTCAAAAGCTCGCGGCGAAACAATAAAACACTTCCTCTTAAGGACAACAGTGACGAGCTATCCAACCTGAACAAAATTTTGGATCGGATATGTCAAATCCACAGTACTTCCGGGAAGCCTGCTAACCACACCCATGGGGATTGTTGGGTTTTCAAACAGTCCGGCCGACTCAACGTCGAACACAAGGGGCTCAACGCGCCAAGCGAGGATGAACCCTACCAGCAGAGCGCTGGAAAACAAAAGACTTTCCCACAAGAAGTCAAAACAGTAAATTCACTTCATGTGATAATACGGAACAACAGTGCGGCACCCGCCAAAGTAGGTGTCGCACGGGCCACCCCAGCGGAACCTCGAGATTGGATATCAAAACCAATTACTTTCGACCACCTGGACTATTCTAGAAGTATTCGAAACGCAGGATGGACTGCTCTAATATTGGATCCTATAATCGACGGGCTACAATTTACACAAGTCCTAATGGATGGCGGCAGCGATTTAAACCTGCTATATCCGGACACAACCCGCAAGTTGGGGCTAGACCGTACTAAAATTCGCCATAGCCGCACTTCCTTCAAAGGAGTGAAGCCAGGCCCTTACGCCAAGTGCACGGGCTCCTTACTATTAGAAGTTGTGTTCGGGTCAACCGACAACTTCCGACGCGAAAAGCTAATCTTTCATATCGCCCCATTCAAAAGTAGCCATCAAGCACTATTGGGACCTGAAGCTTTTGTCCGCTTTAACGCAATACCGCACTACGCGTCTCTTACACTTAAAATGCCCGTCCACACGGCATCATCTCATTAAAAGGTCGTTTCAAGACCCTGCACACGGCTAGACGAAGTCCGGCATAAAAAACTAGGGGCTTTTAGTCGCACACCCCTTCACAAGGGGCTGTGCGTATAAACAATAAAGAGCTAATAAAAGCTCAGCTTTATTCATTCATTCATATTTCGTTTTTTAATACATTTTTTGCAAAACTTCTTTTCAAAACTAAGTTCCTCTCTTTTTACAGATGAACCAGGATACGGCACAACGGAGACACATGCACAGACGTGTAGCAGGGACCTGTCGCAAGGATTCTTTTCACATTAAGACCCTGCGTAGACCTTTCTTACTGTCTCTTGTTGATTCACATCCCACGGTTTTTTACCAACGAGGAGGCTGGCGTTTTGGCATCGGCCGCGCTAGAAATTCTTGCCCGTACTTGGACACTAGGGGCTTAGGGCATTGTTCTGCCCGTTATCATAAAGACTGAATACCTTAGGGAGTGTTCGGCGTCTCGAGTTAGGCCTTATATGCATCAGCTCCGAATCATGTCTTTGGTCGATGTTGGGTTTTCCGGCCCCTGTGTTTTGCTGCCTTACGCTCAGATCATCGGCTAATGCGGCATCAGAGAACTATCTGCGATTGTGCCCGGTTCGGCCGGGCGAGCACCTCAAGAGAGAAAGCCGAAAACGATCGCTATGATACAAATGAGAGACTGGTCAACCACTCGATCGACTACCGAATGTTTAGAATTCTCCGCTTTGACGAAGACTGTTTCCCGGTCGAGGCACATACGCTACCGAATTCGGAGAGCGCGGTGCCCCAAGGGGCTATATCATAGCCCCACCCTTGAACTCCTATGGCTAAGTGAAAGTGATAAAGCATTATAGTCCGGTTGCCTCGTTTGCTACGCTACCACCTCCTTCACAGGACCGAGATGTCGGATTAAGTTTGAAAATGCGCTATTTTTGCAAACACCCCCCGCACCTTGTGCGTGGGGGCTGAAGCCGACGATTGCCATCTTTTAGGTTATACGCACGTATACATAAATGGCCGCACAGGAGATATTTCAATACTTGAACGCACAAGTACAAAAAGCGCTTTAATTATAAACATCATTTTACAAACCATAAAGTTCATTTGAACATGACATTTTTCGAGCACTGCGACTCTATTACATGAGCACCACGCAGAACTTCCCAAAATAGTGCTCGGCGGTAACCGCTCGTCCAACCTCTGGTCGCAATAATGTGGCATCCATCTCCGCTCAAGATATGTTCACATGGGCGTAGGGCCATCCATGCACCCTCTATGCAGGCCGACCACTTCATCGCCTTTGATATGCGGCACCGCCCCAAGGAATTGCTGCAATAAGCCAAAATAACTTCGCTTTAGCCTATCCGCCGAACATGAGCCACGATATCCGTTATGGCAAGTCCGGACAATCTATTCAGCTCAGCCCACTCGCCAACCGATCGGGTCAGCGAAGTGAACGCTCCGACTATGGAATTGAGAGCAAAAAGCTCTTCCGCCTTGTGATCCTTTTGACTTCGAAGTGCACAACAAGATCCGCCGACTTCGCCATTAAGTCCATATAAGGATCCTCCTGACCCCACAGCTGTGGCCAAGCTGAGCGCATTTTGATCTCAGAACCTCCGCGCAAGAAAGAAAGGGCTTGCCAGCCACAATATCTCCGCTGGCGAAGTTTCCTCCTTTATAGCCCGTGACAGTAACGGGCATCCTTGGCTTCGCGGTGGCCTTCCTCGTGTCTTCTTGCTCGCTCGGTGTTCTTTTTTCAAGAACCTCATAGCGGTCGGTAGCATCTTCAACTTCACGGCCATTTCGCCATCTCTCTCCTGCTTCGGCAGGAGCAGCCCTTCGCTTCCAGCTCTTCGCAGCCTCGAGGCAGCCGTGATCACTCCTTCGGCTCGCTCCTTGGTTCGAGAAAGTGTTCTGCCCAAGGCTCTCCACAAAGAGATGCACCATCTCGCATTAAGCACACATGTTGTAAGGAGGGCTTGCCCTTACTAGGTGACCACGGAGAAAAACCTACCGTGTGACTCGTCAAGTCGCTTATCGACCATAAGAATGTCCGTGATCCGCAACGCTGTTGTCGCCAGAGTTCAGCAACTCCATCAGTCCGGCTGGCCACCGGACTATCCGCCACCTTCATAGGAAAGGCGAAAATCAATACCTGTGATTTTGATCCTCGGCACGCTGTCGCTCTCGACAACTTACCGAGTCTCAGGGGCTACTATCTATACAGGACACATTTTATGTGCAAAACTGTCAAAAGGTATGTCATTTTTACATACCTCAAATCCCGCCAAAGAAGTTTCGACGCAAGATCATGCAATTCTTCCCCGGCCGACTAAATTCTTCCAATCACCATACTCATCAATGTACGGTGACCTTCTCGAGATAGACGCCTCTCAAGTAGATCCTTCAGCTCCCGTCCGCACACCAGCTTGTTGCCGAACTATTCGCCCCGCCGACTCGGGATACCTCCGTGATGACACCTCAGCTTGTCCGCCCCTATCCGATGGTGCGCGGATGGAGGCGCCTCGCCTCCATCATCTCCGGAAGAAGTTCCCTAAAGACGAGCTCATTTGAGAAGGACGGAGATCCAACTACAAGGTAAAAACCTCGGTTATCCTCGGAAGCAAAAATAGGGACGCCTCTTATTACAAAAATCCCTTTTTCTACTTACGGCTGCTCATTGAGGGCTGATTTTTAGGGGAGATCAGGCGGCCGGGCCTCCCGGACGCAGGACCCTCCGTGAAGATCTCTTCCCCACTTCGGGCTTTGGCCTCCGGTTTTCGAAGCGGTCTTTCTCCCTTGGAAGGAGGGATTTCGATCCTCTTTCTCAAAAGCCTCCTTGGTAGAGGCGGTAGTTCCTTTGTTCCCCTTCGCCTCTCAAGGCGCAACCTCCAACATCCCTGACCAGCACGGATCCGCTCGGTCTCCGGGAGGGGGCCGACATCAGATCAATTTTGCTTGCGCTTACCCACTCTTGCTTAGAGGACAATTGGTTGAAAGGCTAATCAGAGAAATGCAAACAAACGGTAAGTCCAGTACGTAACTACTTACTTGTGTATCCGGGCGACATGCTTAGGCCAGGCCCTCGGTCAATTCCGGACACACCTGTTAGATCCAAGAACACTTGTACATCTCCACGTGTCGCATCCATGAAGTGTTGGAGAATTCGTGGTCCCTCCGGATTAAACTCCCACAGCCGAGAGGACGGGCGCTTTGCAGGCAGTGAGACGCCTAATCAGCATGACTCGCATCACCATGACCAGATCGATCTCCTCGCTTGAGGTATCGAACCGCCCGCAATAAGGGCACGCCCTTTGACGGCCCCCGCTGAGCTCCTTGGTCGACCCATGACATCACCGCCGCCGAGGGTCCGAAAGTAAAAGATGGGCAGCGGCTTTCCGCTCGCCCCGGGAGCGTTATGTAGAACCACTCCTGCCACAAGCCGAGCTCCTCCCCGAAAGAGCCTCGGCCATGGAGCATCGCCTTCGCCATTTAATCGCCTGGCCAAGACTCGCTGACGCCGATCATCTTCGCCCACGTCAAGGTCTTAAGCCACAAGTCAAGTGAGGGGTAATGCGGAGGAAGGCTTCGCAGATGACAATGAATGAAGAGATATGGAGGATGGACTCCGGAGCCAAGTTGTGGAATTCCAACCCGTAGTAAAACATGAGCCCTCTCACAAAAGGATCCATCGGGAAGCCTAAACCACGAAGGAGGTAGGACACAAACACGACACGTGGCCGGGGTAGAATGACCTGCCCTTTGGCGGGCAACCTATGCAAAATCTCGTAAGTCAGGTACTTGGCTTCCCACAGCTTTAGCACATCCTCTTCCGTGACGGAGGTGGGCATCCACACGGCCCTCAGAGGTCGGAGCCGACATTGTCAAGGTCCGGCGCCTAACTGGGGCCCCGGGAGTTGGAACCTGGGCAGGAGTAGATTCGATTGAGGATTGAATAAAAGAAACGAGCCTTGGTCCCATTATAAAGAGGGAGAATACCAAGAGCCGCCCCTGCGGACTGCTCGGGACTCGCCCGATAGAGGGGGCGTGGCAACAGGCACGGTTGGTTTACCCACATCCGTATTGGTTAGAATCCCGAATAAGGGGAACACGACCGCTCGATAAGAAGTGCTAAGGAAACCGCCGCTAAACGCTACCGAGGTGGTATACTAAAAACGATTCAAGTAAAGGCTTGGTGGTGGTATGACGTCATGCCACAAAATAAGTCAGCAGATTGAACTTGTGTACATATTATTCTCTCTATGGTGGAATGTGGAATTTATTTTGCAGATCCGGAACTATGCTGGTGTTCACGATCTTCTATGAATTACTCGGAGGAGGAACCCGCCTTGAAATGCCGAACAATATGCGCGCCGGACTCATTGTCATTGAAGCCTGGTTCAGGGGCTACTGAGGGAGTCCTGGACTAGGGGGTGTCCGGATAGCCTGACTATCATCATCGGCCGGACACCAAGACTATGAAGATACAAGATTGAAGACTTCATTCCGTGTCCGGATGGGACTTTCCTTGGCGTGAAGGCAGGCTTTACGACACGGATATGTAGATCTCCTACCATTGTAACCGACTCGTGTAACCCTAGCCCTCTCCGTGTCTACATAAACCGAGGGTTTTAGTCCCAGGGATCTAACAACCATTACAACAATCATACCATAGGCTAGCTTCTAGGTTTAGCCTCTTGATCTTTGGTAGATCCACTCTTGTACTACCCATATCATCAATATTAATCAAGCAGAGTAGGGTTTTACCTCCATCGAGAGGACCCAACTCCGGTAAAAACATCGTGTCCCTTGTCTCCGTTAGCATCCGCCTAGACGCACGCCTGACCCCTACCCGAGATCCGCCGATTTAACACCGACACCGGCATGACCCAGAAAGTGTGTCCGCCGAGTTAATCAAGTGTGGTGCGAAGTTGGTGCACCTCAGGGAAGAAAACATCTATCGATAGCCCGCCCTAACGGTAACGGACACTTGGAGTTGTATCTCGATCGATAGAACTAAAACTCGATACTTGTGATGAGAATTGATTGTGATGAGAAATGGACAAGATGGTTTCGGGATTTCTTTTCGCACGGAGTCGAGAAAGGATCTCCCACCGAGGTTGATAACACTTCTACTAGTTTACTTTATGCTACTCTACTCCCTCCTGTTTGCTGCAAGATGGTGGTATCTAGAAGATGCTAGTCTTCGATAGGACTAGGCCTTCTCTCTATTTTGGCATTTCTGCAGCCCAGTCCACATATAAAACCTTCCTTTGATAATGTTGCATATAAAGTGTAGATCCTTGCTTGCGAGTATTTTGGATGAGTACTCACGGTTGCGTTGCTTCCCCTTTTCCCCTTTCTCCTTCTTATCGGTTGATGCAACCAAATGTCGTAGCCTAGGAGCCAGATGCCACCTTTGATGACTGCTACTACCCCGAGGACGCCTACTACCATGTGACGGAGACCATTGATGACCAGGAGTAGTTAGGAGGCTCCCAGGCAGGAGGCCTTGCCTTTTCAGTTGATTTTGCTATTGTGCTAGCCTTCTTAAGGGAAACTTGTTTAAATCATGTCTGTACTCAGATATTTTTGCTTCCGCTGACTTGTTTGTATTCGAGCTGATGTATTCGAGCCCTCGAGGCCCCCGGCTTGTAATATAAAGCTTGTATTATTTTAATTTGTGTCTAGAGTTGTGTTGTGATATCTTCCCGTGAGTCCCTGACCTTGATCGTACACATTTGGGTGAATGATTAGTGTACGATTGAATCAGGGGAATCACATGCTCTCACAGCCGCCCGGAGATGATCTTCCTCAAGGAGCGTTGCGTCATCTTGCCGCAATCGCTCTTGCTCAAGCTCATCATAAGCGAGCACTCGAGGTGATCCCTATATGAGTTTCATGGGGAGAACTTCTTCCGCCTGCACCAGTGCAAGGGTGTCCGCCGTGGCTCAATTTGGCTGCTCGATCTACCAAAGAACTGCCAAAGACTCATCAATCCAAAGCCTCCACTTTTTGCGTAGCTCGTCAAAGTTCGCTCTTAAGCCTCGCAGACTTCAAAGATTTGCTCTCTCCACTTGGCCGTTGCTCCATGGATGTGCCACGGAGGCAAAATGCACTCGCCGCCGAGATCCTCAATGTATTGCATGAAGGCGTGGTTTAGAACTTTGTGCCATTATCGGTGATGACCCTCTGGTATCCCAAAATGGCACACTAGTCCCTTGAAGAACTTGATGGCTGACTGCCACACACGCTCTCACCGCTTCCACTCGCCACCGGTGAACTTGTCGATTGCGCACGCATAAGTATTTCAAAGCCCCGACAAAGACGGGGAAAGGGCCCAATATGTCGAGCCCCCAGACCAAGAAGGGCCAGGAGATAGGGAGAGTTTGAAGGGCTTGAGCTGGTTGATGAAGTTTCTTTGAATGAAACTGGCATGCTTCACACTTGGTTACTAGTGACGTCGCATCGTGGAGGGCAGTGGGCCAGAAGAAACCTTGTTGGAAAGCCTTGCCGGCAAGGGCCCTCGACCCTATGTGGGAGCTACATATGCCTCCATGTATCTCTGCCAACAACTTTTGTCCTTCCTCCGAGGAGATGCACTTCAATTTCACCCCATTTAGTCTTTTTCTGTACAAAACATTATCAATGAATTGGTACAAGGTAGACTGGCGGGCTACTCTTTCTGCCTCTTCCTGCTCCTCAGGAAGCTCTCTTTTTTGAAGGAATCGGACGGTGTGTCATTGCGCGCTGCAGCTGCGGGCTCGGTTGACAAGGGACCAAAGGCATCTCTTCGCCACGGAGCGCCGCCCACGCCATGACCTGAGGTGTTGCCGGAGTCGGTTGTCCCGCGGCAGGATTGGCATCCACGGCAACATCTTCGCCGGTGGCTTCGGGGAGCTCAGTGGGGAAGTACTTGCCGGAGCCTAGCTTCCTTTGCTTGTTCCGCCCGGTCGACGGCTCAACGGATGGTTGAGTTAACTGAAGCACAAAAGTACCTGGTTCCACAGGTAGCTTGAGGGTGGCGCGGTTTGACAAGTAGTCGGTGATGTCGTTCTCCGTCCGAGGGACATGCTCCGCTTGTATACCGTCAAAGCGCTCCTCCAGTTTCCTCACCTTATCTACGTAAGCTTCCATCAACGGGCTTTGATAATCTTTGTTGACCTGCCCGACGACAAGTCATGAAGTCGCCTCGACGATGAGCTTTTAACTCCGAGGTCCTTCGCGATCCTCGAGACCGCAAGCAACCCTCAGATCGGCGGTTGTTGGTTGACATCTCCCCGAAAGTGCATTTGATGACGACTTGAGGTGCTCTTCGTGGTGCGACAAGAAGCACACCAGCACCGGGCGCTTTGCATCCCAAAAGGCCCCATCAAAGCACATGATCCAGCTTGCCGCTTGTTTCGCCAGGAGGGAGGGTAGTCTCGCATTTCTTCGTCAGCGCCGAGGTCCATTCTCGCAACAAACTCCGCCAAGACTCGCCTCCGGATCGCCGAGGTACTTACAAACTTTAGACAAAAACTTGACAGCTCCAAATATTCATTCCACGACATCCACCCTGCTGTATCCGGGTTATTCAAGATCTCGCTGTAATGGGAGGCGGTGACCACCGTGATCTCGTGGCGCTGAAGTAATGGCGCAGCTTCTCAAACCATAAGGAGGTCAAGAGCAGCTTTTGCACACTGAGTATTCCTCGACCTAGCTCTCTGCAAGAGGGAGCCGACAAAGTAACCGGGTGATGTACCGCTTTCTTCTTCGCACCTCTTCACCCGTCGCGTGGGTCCTCGTCACTTGTCGCCGCCTCGCCGGACTCAAGTCTTTTCCGGATCGAGCCCTACCGAGAGGGTCCGACTTGCCATCTATCGACTCGTTTGTTGTCGCTTCTTGTCGACTCTCGCGCTTACCACTAGTGCGGCGCGCTAACCATTCTGATTTGTTGCCGCTAGATAAAGCAAAGAACGGTTCTTGTGGTTTGGGAGCAACCAGCACTGGGGTAGAGGAGAGGTATTTCTTCAGATCTTGCAATGCTGCTCGCCTTCTTCGGGTCCACTCCATCGCCCCCGCTTCTTCAAGATCTTAAAAAGGAAGGGCACGCCCATGGACTTGAGATGAACTGCTCATGGCGGCAACGCAACCAAAGGAGCCGACGCACATCCTTGATCCGCTTTGGGTGCCTTAATCTGCCGATGGCCTTGATCTTATCTCTGGTTTGCTTCAATCCCGCCATTGGGACACAAAGAACACGAGAAGCTTGCCGATGTGGGACAACCAAGACACACTTCGTGGTTCAATTTGAGGTTGATCCCATGCAGGTTTGCAAATGTTTCCCTCCAGATCTTGCACAAGGGTTGCTTTTGTCCTTGGGTTTGACCACTATGTCACCATATAAGCTTCCATATTTCTATGTAGCCGGGCTCAAAACCAATTGGACTACTTCTTGCAAAGGTTGAGCCAAGACTTCTTCAACCCGAAGGCATCCGTAAAAAGCAATACGCATTCACATGGGGTGATCAATGCTGTCTTTTTCTCGCCTTCTTGTTATGAAGATTCTGGTATCTCGAGTAGGCGCCAAGGAATGATATAACAGTCACACCCAGCCGTGGAGTCAACAATCTAATTCGACATGCCGTAACAGAAGGGATCTCTTGGATAAAGTTTTATTGATGTCCTGTGGTAATCAATACACAGCCTCCACTTCCCATTTGCCTTACGCGACTACTAACGGATTGGCCAACCACGCCGATGGAGTACTCTCTCACCAAGCCCTGCCACTTAGCTTGATTGACTCGATGATGAACTCCTCGCTTTCCGTGGCTTGCTTCCACCTTCCGCTTGACGGGTCACAAGATGAGGGCGTGACATGAAGAAGGTGGTGCTCAATCACCTCCCTCGAACGCCGAGAGATGTTTGGGTTTGCCATGCAAACACATCGACATTCGCCCACAGGAAGGTGACGAGCTCGCCTTCCTATTTGCCGTCGAGGGTGGAGCTTATGATAAAATCTCCCCCGTGCTATCCTCCTTGACGGGCACCTTCTTGGTATCTGGTGGTGTGGCACTGGACTTCTTGCTCTTGTCGGCGGAGCTCTGTGGCACGTTCTCATCGGGAGCGCAACACCTCAAAGAGGTGCGCTTGCCGGAGTGGGTGCGAGGGGTCTCGCCTGTCTTCTTACCCCCGGCCCGCTGGCACAGAGCATCGCGGTTTTAGCAAAGAGCTGCTGCAGAATCGCTTCCCGTAGAGTGGGTCGGCGCAGATCGACACATCTTTCTTGTCGGAGGGGCGGTGATGATGTTCATCGCCCGCGATCTTCAAAGATGTTGTAGGCGAGGTGAAGCCGCCACTAACATGGCTAGTGTTAGGTGGCCGAGATCCCGTGTAAGGCGCAGGATCTCTGCCTACATAAAAACAATCCTTTCCGCCTCGTGGTTCAGTCATTCAATGTCACTGCAGCGCGGATCTTTCCTTTGGCTGGCTCTCTCCCGGGTTAACCCCTTGAACGCACCTGCCTCCTCGAGGTCTCCATCGTGGATCCGTGATCCTTTAACCACAACAGACGAGATCAAGTTCAGGCCGGCCCTGCCGTCAACCAACATCTTTGTCACCTTGAGGTTGTGGATTTTTGGTGAAACCAACAATGGCAAGAACCCGACCGCAGTAGTACTGTCAGGGTGGTCCTCGGTGTAGAAGATGATGGGCGTGCTGGACCATTTCAGCGGGCCGCCACAGACGAACAATGGCTCCACCTGCTCGGATCTCACGCTACTAATCGCTTGAGTTGGCGGTGGGACGAGGCAGCAAGGCGCCACCATCGACGCACATGGCCTCTGCGGGCTTTCAAACTCGCGGATTCGGCCGCACTCATCGCCCTCATCATGATCATCATCCTCGCTTTTGTCGCGTCTAGGGCGTGGCCTCTCTCTATCGATTATCCTGTTGCCGCGCGGCCTCCTTTGGCTGCCATGTTTTGTCGATCCCCAAGCACCATATGTGCCTTTCTCCTTGTCCCGCCATATTTCATCTTTCGCTTTCACGAGAAGCCCTACCTGCCGCAGATTTGGAGGTCATGGCCCTGGTGCGGTGGATCTTGCAAGATCGCTTATCGAGCCTCTGGCTTGTCAACGCCACCAAGGCCTGCAGCGACATAACGCCGCAACCCTCCTTGCCGGGTCACTCGCTTTGGTCTTCTTGGTGGCGCCGGTATCGCCGGATCCTTCAACGCAAGCACGGCTTTCTTCTTTGGCGCTCTTGTTATGGCACCGACCTTCTTTTTCGCCGGGTGGCGGTGTCGCCAAGGAGTCGGTTTTCACACCGCATCTTCGCCGGTACTTCCTTCCTCTTCACGCTGAAGGATCGATCGGGCCAGGACATAAAGCTCGCCACATCCTTGACCTTGTTCATCGCCATCTCTTCATGCATCTTGGCGGTTGCGCGACATTCTCGATGGAACGATCGATCACGGCGGCGGGATGAACATCGGGATGTTGTAATCGCGCTCAATGAACTTTTTGGATGTACTTGCACAAGTTTTCTCCTTCCATCTGGAGGATGATGTAAATCACTGCTCGCCCATGAGCTTGATGACCACCAAGAAAGGCGCCAACAAACTGGCGGCACATGATCCGCCAAGAAGAGATGGAATCCACCAAGTGCATCAACCATGACATAACATTAGGCTTGAGTGCCACCCGGAAGTAGTTGGCAAGAACCTTATCGCCGCGGGGCCCCAACAGCTTGAATCGTGATGGTGTAGATGCTAAGGAACTCGGATGGTGAGTCTTGCTGCTGTACTTCTCGCCAACGCCGGCTTGAACGCACGGTGGAGGGCCACCGAACTGCCCTTATCTACTTACATGCCTCAAGTCAAGTCTAGTACCAAGAAAAAAGAAAGATTCTTCCTCTAGTAGTAACAATAATCATGCTAAATCCAATGTTGTTGCTTCTAGTAGCTCTCTTGATTCCACTAATGATTCTTTTAGCCAAGTTACACTTGAGCAAGAAAATAGCCTTTTGAAGGGAATTATAGAGAAAGCTGTCGTGGGGAACGAGCACCTATGGGGCAGGGCCCTTTGATTCGGCCGAGGCGGAGGGCGCCTGAAGAGCAGATCGAGGTCGAGCACGCGAGATTTTACCCAACTTCGAGGCTCTCGGAGAGATAAAACTCCTACTGCTGCTTTGTGTTTGTATTTGTTCTTGCTTGAGGCGTGGGTTTGTTGTAGTCTCGAATGAGTCGAACCCCTTCTCGTGCGCATGGGCCTCCTTTTTATAGTCTAAAGGGGTCACTGACGGTGGCTAGCGTAGAAGAGGGTAAAAGGTAAAAGCGGGGTTGGTACAACCGCTATCATGATGCCCTGCCTAACTCTGGCGACGGGGACAAGGGCATTTAATGCCCGTCCGATCGCCAAACAGTGTAGGCGTCGTTAGGGCGCCACCGATCGCCATGATGGCCTCCTTTCAGCTCCGTTCGCCACCTCGCACCACTTGGCTGCCTGGCCGCCCGACACGTGTGCGAGAGCGATCTTGGGCGACACGTCGTTGGATGTCTTTGGGCGTGGATGCGATGTGGTGGCCTCGACCACGCACAGCGCCTTGCGCGGTTGTTGTCTGTCGCACCAGCGAGCATGTCGTGCGCCGGGCCTTGCCGGAAGGCAGTCGTGTCGCGGCAAGTTCTTCATGATACCTTAGTTGGCCTTCCGGCAAGCTCCTCTTGCGGGGTCTTATCCTTCCGACAAGCTCCTCTTGCCGGGCCTTGTCTTCTCGATTAACACTTTGTTCTTGAAAGGCAGTAATAGGAATGACGAAGGATCTTGGCGGACGCCCGACAAGCCTTGCCGCGTGACGCTGCGACTGCCCGTGCACAAGTTCGGGGTACTAAGGTACCCCTACTTTAGTACACCGATAGGAGCCCCCGGGCCTGGGCCATACACGGTGCCGAGCGCTGTTGGGCCAGCCCCAAAACAGGGCACGGGCACGCGCGGCCTGGTCCACACCAAATCTACTCCATATCCACCGCATCCTCCCGTAACGGCACGCGTCAATCGCGGCGTCGTGGGAGAGATCGAGGGCAATACTTAAATCAGGAAATGCGTAACGTTCGCCTCCCCTGTTTATAAGTAGAGGAAACAGGGCCGGTCCCCCACCTTCGGCACTTGCAGTTCCTTCCTCCGAAAGCTCCGCCGCTCTCCTCCGCTTCCCCAGCCGAAAGAATGCAGCGCTCCGCCGCCCGTCGCCGCCGCCGCCCTCAACACTTCCGCGCTCCCCCCGCCGCTTCCGCCATGGCTCCGAAGACCAGCAATGCCACGAAGTCGGCCGAGGCGTTGCGGCTTGAGGCGCTGCGCAAGGAGTGAGTTCTTTCCCCCCCCCCCCCCCGAGCTCACCCCGAAGGCGCTGCGGGAGGAGTTCTACCTCTTACGGTCGAGCCAGACGCAGGCGCATCCGCGCCGCGGTGCTCTCCACCGAGGCTTCCAAATCAAGCGGTGCCCAAAAGGGTACTATTTCTTTTCTGGTGTTCTTCTCGTGGGCTCTGCCCACCTTTTCTGATTTCTTTTGCGACATCATGAATACCTACGGGTTTCATCTTCTTGATTTCACCCCCAGCGCCGTTCGACAATGGCGGTTTCAGACACACTCTGCGAGAACTTCGTTGGCATCCACCCAAATGTTGCTCTTTTTCACCACTATTTCACCCCCCGAGCCGAGAAAGGAGAGACATTGGCTGGCAGAATCGCTTAGACCTCACGAATCGGCATGAAGGAGGTGTATCTGGCGGGCGAGCTCCGCAGCAAGTGGGATGAGTGGAGGCGGAGTGGTGCTGGATCGTGACGGCGTAATCGCAGCCATTCACCAATCTGCGCCGAGACCGGGTAGTCTTGTGGCGGCGGCTGGGCGCTGTCGCCAGATAGCGCCAAGCTGAAGATTGCCACCACCCGAATCCTCCGGCTCGAGCTTGAGCGGACTCACTGATAGGGGGCAGTTGGCGCAGATTTCCTTCGCTGGCCGTCGCGCCGCCCTCTGCGAAGAGAGCCCGCTTGGCTGTCTGGCGGCCGGCGGATATCATGAGGCTGCGTCCGGGCCTCGCTTCAACTTCACAGTTACGGGCTTGGCGGGATCTTTGAAGGAGCTGTTCAAGCATGGCGCCAACCATCGAGTGGTTCGGGTTGCCGCGAAGCGTCATCCCATTGTGCAACAACTCCCAGCGACCGCATCTGCGCAATGATGCCAGTGTGACTTCGCAGGATAAGCCCAACTTGGATGGAGCACTGCCGCGGCGTCGTCGCGGCAATTCTTTGATGGCAGCGGAGGTAGCAGTCAATGCCGATGAGAAGAGCTCCTCACCGCGACACCACCGGCGGCGAGATGCGCTACATTGCCACCAGGGCGAAGAAGGCAGCAGCAGCCACGCCCGGCTGGGTGAGTTTGGCTTCACGTTGGAGGAGGAAGAAGCGGCCGGCGGCAAGCCTTGCCGGCGAGAGGACCTTGCGAGGCCAGCGAGCGAGCCGCCCGGCGCGAGCGGCCAGCCAATCCTCGAGCAGCTTGCATGGCCGAGCCCCCAGCGCAGCCCCAATTCCAACCAAGAAGGCGCCTCCGTCGAGTTGGAGATCTGGCAGGGCGGGCAGGCAACAACCGTGGCGTCGTGGGGCCAGCGCCACCGCATGACAAGTACCATTGCAGCGGGAGCATCTCGAGCGCGCCGTGGCAGAGGCGAGGGTCTTCGGGCTGCCACGCATGATCCTGCCCGCGCTCGGCAAGCGCCCAAGGGCCTACTCCTCCGCCACACCGCGCGGAGAGGGTACCGGACTTCGATCTCTCCGCGTTGAGCTCCAATGATGATGAAGAGGAGGAGGAGGAGTAAGGCTTTTTTCCTTGTTGTACTTATCTTTCTTCGATCTTTGTTGTTGCTTGTCTTGCATCTGACTTGCTTCTCTCTGAATCGCTGTTCCATTTCAGGACTCTGGCCGAGAGAGCGGCGAAGAGGGCCAAGGTCCCCGTGGTTGTCATCGAGGACGATCCTGCTGTGATGGCAGAAGACACGTCAGAGACCACCTTCAACGGACCCGATTCCTTCACCTGTGGCTGCCCCGGCTGACCCAGCGTAAGTGTTTGGTTCACTTCTGTTGTGGGGCGCGCGTGCTTCTTCTTTGCTTACATCTTGATTGCTGATTAAACTGCGTAGGGAGCGAACAGGCCCATCAGAGCAGCGAAACCGCCCGGAGGTCTTTCTGCCGACTACGCTGCCAAGGCGATTCCTCGACAAGGGGCGCTCCCGGCAAGGAGAGGTCCCGGCAGGGGCCGGAACGAGTGAGCCCTTGGTGGAGGAGCCCATGGTCCGGAGCCCAGCCTGAGTAACCTTTCTTGTCGGAAATCTTCCCTTGGATTCTTCTTCTGATCTTCTTTTTGGATCATTGCTTGACGTTTCCTTCCTCTTCCTATCCTCAGATCCCCCTCTCGCAGATCCGATGGAGATTGAGGCCACCGGCGAGGAAGGCGCACGCAGCAATCTGAAATGCTTCGCCCACGAGGAAGAGGCCAGCAGCGATGAACCCGCCGGCAAGCCAGAAGCCACCAAAGCTGCTGGTGCAGAGGGAGGTGGCGAGGTCAGCGACCGTCTTGGCGACCGGAGGCGCGGGAGCACAAGCGTTGCACCGACCGTGACCCCTCGCCCGGTGGCGCAGCGCCGCTCCGAGGAGCCCCAGCCGAGCGCCACGAAGGCGGCGTATACATCAAGCTTCCACAGGCGTCGAGCTCGGGGCACCGGTCGAAGGAGAGGAGTTTGTGCGGGAAGTACTACGCCTCTTTGGGCTGGCGGTGGTTGCGCCATGGCAGCGGCAGCGGAAGTCCGAGGAGGCAGATTGCTCCAAACTGGTGTCGCTCTACGCGCCCGACAATGAGCTTGAGTCGAGAAGCGCTTGTCGGCAGCGGGGAGTTGACATAGAGAAGCATGCGGAGGAGCTCAAGAGCCCATGCAACCGGAGGCCCTCCGATCCATTGCAGAGAGAGGGCGCAACTTGAAGCGAAAGGCGTTTATCTGGAGAAGGTGAAGCCGAGAAGCGTGAGGCTCGCGGTGAGGAGATGTCAGCGAGAAGGTGAGCTGACACAGAAGAAGGTCAACCTGGACAGCCACGAGGAGGAGCTCGCCGCGTGGGAGAAATCACTTGGCGGGGCGCTCAAGGAGGCAAAGGACGCTGCCGCGGCCGCCGAGACCGCCAAGGAGTTAGAGGTGAAGGTGGCACAGCTGGAGGCGGACATGTAAAGGAAGGATGAGGAGCTTGCCGCACTCCAGTGCGAACACGAGAAGGATGCCCTTGCCCATGGCGATCTGCAAGTTCAACTTGCCGACAAGATCAAGGAACTGAACGCCGCCAAGGACTTGAGCGCTGATCTGGAGCTGAAGCTGGCCACCTTAGCCGGAGGAGGCTGGGGCGCCGCCAAGAGGCGAGAGGATGAGTGAAGAAAGAGATCAAGGGCAGCGAGAGCTCTTGGCGAGGCGCCGAGACTCGAGAACACCTTCAAGGCCACGATGGAGCTCTGGGTGAGGGCCTCATCAACATTGCTGCATCCATCGACGAGGAGGCGGCGGATTTGGACTTGGCGGGCTTGGTACTCAGCAGTGAAAACCTCAGCCCGGCGCCAAGCTTACTCTTTTCTTCAAGGGTGTGGTGACGGCTCTCCAGCAGCTCTGGGAAAGGATCCCGAAGAAGCTGGCCGACGAGTCGCGCACGATCTGCGCCAAGGTCTTGGAGAAGGTGTTGGTGAAGATACTCTTTCGCAACCCAGGCATCGACCTCACCCGCGTCCTCAAGAAGCTGCAGGCGGGTGCTGATCTTGAAGAGCTCAAAGCTATTGTCGCACCCATTGTGGACAAGGTGAATGAGGTCAGGAGGGTTGACGGCGAGCGCGTGGATTAGGCCACCCTTCTTCTCCCTTCCTTGTCGCTGCTAGATATGTCATAGGAACAACCCATTAGAGCACGGCAAGTTATTTATTGTAATATAACTTTATTCTGGGCAATGTTCGCTATGTTATATCCTTTACTTAGTTCCATCCCTTGTATGTTTTTACCATACGCTTTTAGGGGACTTGCCGGCGCAAGCAGACTTGCCGTGAGCACTGAGTGCGGAACATCAGCAGCCTGCTGGCGGTGTTGCCTCCGGCAAGAAACCTTGTCGGGGCTAGTCGCAGCACACTTTCGTTGTTGAGCGGACTCGAAACAAAGTAAAGGCGCAACTTAGCTACGAGCTAGTTCCTCCACGCACAGGTTTTCCATACAAGGCACGGTCGTTCAAGGAATATAACTTTAAAAATTTAAAACTGACTATGCTCAAACTTTGGCAACTTAGCTTTTCTGTCTTCTGCGTCCCGGCAAGGCTATACTTCTTTGAACTTTCTTTGAACGACGCCCGGTCCACACACTTATCTTCTCCTCCCCCACCCCGGCGAACTTGTGGGCGGAGGAACCTTCTTTTTGAGAAGAAAGAAGAGAAAATAATGATATGGAGCCTTAGGGCTCGTTACTGCTTACCGGGAGCAAGTGCTGCACAAAGTGTCAGACAATACATGCAAAAAAGAAAAAGGCATGGAATTTGACAATATGTGCTGAGCATACGATCTTTATTTATGCACGGGATCTGCGCACGGCTTTGTACAAAGGGTTACATGTAACAGCGGCAAGGCTTGTACAAAAGGTGGTTGCCGGGACGGCAGGTTCCGGCAACCTCGCCTTATGGGTAAAACTTGCAAAGATGCTCTATGTTCCAGGAGTTGCTCACCGGAAAGCCATCTTCGGTCTCAAGGCGGACAGCGCCAGGCCTAGTGACTCGTTTCACCCGATAAGGGCCTTCCCACTTCGGCGTCAACTTGTTGGAATTCTTGGCGGATTGAACACGCCGAAGAACAAGGTCGCCTTCCTCGAAGCTTCTGGCATTGACTTTGCGGCTATGGTAGCGGCGCAAAGCTTGCTGGTAGCGAGCAGCTCGTACCGCAGCCTGAAGACGATCTTCCTCGAGGAGCAGCGCGTCATCTTGCCGCAGCTGATCTTGCTCAAGCTCATCATAAGTGAGCACTCGAGGCGATCCGTATACGAGTTCCGTGGGGAGAACTGCCTCCGCTCCGTAGATAAGAGCAAATGGTGTCTGGCCAGTGGCTCGATTTGGCGTCGACCTGATCGACCAAAGAACCATTGGCAGCTCCTCGATCCAATTTCTTCCACACTTGTGCAGCTCGGCCGAAAGTTACGGTCTTGAGCCAGCGCGAGCACTTGAGCATTGCCCTCTCCGCTGACCGTTGCTTCTTGGGTGAGCAATAGAAGCGGCAGATCTTGGCGCGAAGATCTTGGACGTACTGCATGAAGGTGCGGCTCGTGAATTGTGTGCCATTGTTGGTGATGATCCTGTTAGGGACTCAAAGCGACAAACAATCGACTGAGGAACTTGATTCTTGTTGTCTTTGTCACCTTCCTCCTGCTTCCACTTCCGCCACGCCGTGAACTTGTCGATTGCCACGTACAAGTACTCGAAGCCCCGACAGCTCGGGAAAGGGCCGAGGATGTCGAGCCCCAGATCGAAAATGGCCAGGATAAAGGGATTGTTTGGAGAGCTTGAGCTGGTTGATGTATTTGCTTGGAGTGGAACCGCACGCGCTTCACACTTGGTTACTTGCAGATTGCATCTCGGAGGGCCGTCGGCTAGAAGAAACCTTGCCGGAAAGCCTTGCCGGCAAGTGCTCTTGCGCCAATGTGGTGACCACATATGCCTCCATGTATCTCCGCCAACAGCTCCTGTCCTTCTTCCCGGGGAATGCACTTCAATTTCACTCCGTTGAATCTTCTTCTGTACAGTATGTCATCGACAAATTGGTACATACTCGATTGCCGGGCTACTTTTTCCGCTTCTTTTTGCTCTTCGGGAAGTTCTCTTGTTTGAAGGAAATGGACGATCTGCTGTGCCCATGCCGGAGCTTGTGGCTCGACGACAAGGACTAAAGGCGCAAATGCTACTGCGGGAACATCTGCTTCCACGGCAAGAATCTGGGATCCTGCCGGAGAATGATGCTCCCCGGCAAGCGTGTCGGGACACAACTTGTCGGGAGCGTCTGCTTCAACGAAACAAACCCTAGGGCTTGTCGGAGCAGACTGCCCCTCAACACTCTTTGTGTCGATCCCGGGGACCTTCTTGGCGGCGGCTTTGGGGAGCTCTGCCGGACAGTAGTCACCAGTAACCAACTTTCTCTTCTTGCCCTGTCCAGATGATGGTGTTACAGATGGTTGAGTCAGCTTGAGCACGAAAATCCCTGGTTCCACAGGTAACTTAAGTGCGGCACATTTTGACAGGCCATCTGCAATGTCGTTCTGAGCTCTTGGAACATGTTCCATCTGCAGGTCGTCAAAATGCTCTTCCAACTTCCTCACTTTATCAATGTAGGCTTCCATCAGCGGACTCTGATAATCTTTGTTAACTTGACGGACGACAAGCTGCGAGTCACCCCTGACAATGAGCTTCTTGATCCCAAGGTCTACCGCGATCCTGAGTCCGGCAAGTAAGCCTTCATACTCTGCAGTATTGTTTGTTGCTTGCTCCTTGGGAAAGTGCATTTGAACCACGTACTTGAGGTGCTCTCCGGTGGGTGCGACAAGTAGCACACCCGCACCGGCGCCTTGCAGCGAGAATGCACCATCAAAGTACATGATCCATTCTTTGCTCGCTTCCTTGTCGGGGATGCTCTTCTCCGGCGTTTCTTCATCAGGTGTTGGCGTCCACTCTGCTATGAATTCTGCCAATGCTCGGCTCTGAATAGTTGAAGTACTTTCAAACTTGAGGCCAAAGCTTGACAATTCCAAAGGTGCCGCCGACAATCACGCCTGTTATCCGGATTCTACAATATCCTCTTCAACGGAAAGCGAGTGACGACTGTAATCTCATGTGCTTGAAAGTAATGGCACAGCTTCCTAGAGGCCATGAGAAGGCCGAAAAGCAGCTTCTGCACCCCAGAGTACCTTGACCTAGCCCCCTGCAGAAGGGAACTGACAAAGTAAACTGGGCGCTGCACCATCTTCTTCTGTTTCTCTTCCTGCGGCTGCGCAGGTTCATCCTTGTCGGGACCAGAGCTTGACGGGGAAGCCTCCTGCTTGTCGCTGGACTCACTTGCCGCAGTTGCTGGTTCGTCATCTGCCTCCCTCTCTGCTACTAACGCAGCACTAACCATTTGATTGGTTGCCGCTAGATACCGCAGCAACTTCTCTTGTGGCTTAGGTGCGACAAGTATTGGAGTGGAGGATAGGTATCTTTTCAAGTCCTGCAGCGCAGCCTCCGCTTCCGGAGTCCATTTCATTGGACCTGCCTTTTTCAAAATTTTGAAAAATGGCAGGGCGCGCTCAGCAGACTTGGAAATGAACCTACTGAGAGCAGCAACACAGCCGGCAAGCCTCCGCACATCCTTGACGCGCTTCGGGGCTTCAATCTGCTTGATGGCTTTGATCTTGTCGGGGTTGGCTTCAATCCCCCTCTGTGACACAAAGAACCCGAGAAGCTTGCCAGAAGGGACTCCAAACACACACTTCTCGGGGTTTAACTTGAGGTTGATCTTGCGCAGATTTGCAAAAGTCTCGTCCAAATCTTGGAACAAAGTTTCTCTGTCCTTGCTCTTGACCACTATATCATCCATGTAAGATTCTACATTTCTGTGCAGCTGTGGTTCAAAAGCATGACTGACTACTCTTGCAAACATTGAACCGGCATTCTTTAGTCCGAAAGGCATTCGTACAAAGCAGTACGTGCCACATGGAGTAATGAATGCGGTTTTCTCTTCATCCTCTTCTGCCATGAAGATTTGATGGTATCCTGAGTATGCATCAAGAAACGAAAGCAGATCACACCCTGCCATGGAGTCGACAATCTGGTCAATGCGCGGCAAGGGAAATGGATCTTTGGGACAAGCTTTATTAACATCCGTGAAGTCAATACAAAGCCTCCACGTCCCGTTCGCCTTGCGCACAACTACTGGATTGGCTAACCACGTTTGATGGAGTACTCCTCGGACGAGGCCTGCTGCTTCCAACTTCTTGATCTCTTCTGCAATGAACTCTTGGCGTTCCACTGCTTGTTTTCTGACTCTCTGCTTGACGGGCTGCGCATGAGGGCAAACGGCAAGGTGGTGCTCAATTACTTTCCTGGGAACACCGGGGATGTCAGATGGTTGCCATGCAAACACATCGACATTCGCCCGCAGGAAAGCAACGAGCGCGCTTTCCTATTTAGGGTCAAGCGTGGCACTGATGGTGAAGGTACCACCAGTGCCGTCCTCCTTGGCGGCCACTTTCTTGGTCTCTGGTGAAGCTGTCTTTGCCTTCTTGCACTTGCCGGTGGAGCTCGATGGTGCGTCCCCGGCGGTAGCGCAGCACTCCGAAGAGATACGCTTGCCGGAGTGGGCATCAGAGCTACTCTTGCCGGACTTGGTCTTGGTCTTCTTCTTCCCCCCGGGAGCTTCAGCGGCAAGTGGTTTGTGCTCTGCCGCGGCTGCTGCTTCCCGATAGATCTTGTCGGTACAGATAAGTGCATCTTTCTTGTCGCCATGGACAGAAATAACACTTATCGGACCAGGCATCTTGAGCACATTATAGGCGTAGTGAGAGGCTGCCATGAACTTGGCAAGCGCTGGACGGCCAAGTATCCCATTGTATGGCAACGGGAAATCAGCAACGTCAAATGTGACTCTCTCTGTCTTGAAGTTCAGCTCGCTACCAAATGTTACTGGCAGTGTGATCTTCCCCTTCGGCTTGCTCCTTCCCGGGTTGATTGTGGGGACCCCGACTCACAAGTTGTGATCACCGAATGCACGTGTACAGTGATCCCAGAGATCAATGCTCACTGAACACACAGAAGCTGAATAACAAGAGTCTTACATCCATACATACCGTCTTACACAAATTGCGACCATTATGGTCAAGTCTTACATCGATAAAGCCTTAAGGGCTGAACACCAAATAAAACATAGCAGCAGAAATCGTCGTCGATAAGTAGAACCCATGCCATCTGCCTTAACCCTACAGGCATTCTGACTGGGAAACATCCTAGTTCGCATGATCGTCTCCAAAGAACTCTTCTTCGAACTCCGGTTCTTCCATGCTGGTCAATTAAATAACCGTTGGCAAGCCAATGAGTACTTTGAATGTACTACTTAAGCAACCCATGTTTTGGTTCAAGGTACAACAATGCATGACATAGGTAAATTTTGCATAAAGCTAGTTTTGAGTGCAATGACATGTTCAACATCCTATAAGCATGCATCAAGAGAATTCAAGTAACCATGAGAACTGGTCACAGATATCAACATAAATAGAATGGGCACCAACCCATTTATCATAAACAGAGTGGCACCAACCCATCTCAATCGTGTCAAGTCCTTTGGCTTGACCCAAGTCATTTCATCATCACACACACTCGGTTGAAAACCCTGGACATAGTTTAAACAGCACCGCCCAACCGTCCTTGACCGTGGACACGGCTATTCGAATAGTTTTACATTCTGCAGAGGTTGCACACTTTACCCACTAGATCCGGGGAACTTCCGTGTCATCCACGACCCGCGGTACCTCAAGTACCCGGGCTAAGCACCCGATCACCACCTTTCCCTAGACGACACTAACATGGAGTCCACTCGATTGGTAGTAACCCCCGTGCCAAACATTTCACATCATAAAGTTGTGGAGCCTCGCTCCCATTTTCATCTCATACCACAAGCACGGGGTACCAACGGTGTGTCCGGTGCCCTGTGAAAACAGTCATGGCCGCCCTACCTGGCACGACCCCGTCCCAAGAGAGAGCACCAACTCTCCCCCGTCACTAGTAATGCGGGCTCCAAGCTAGTATTGGTTTAGGTACTCAACAATGCCCTTTCCCATATAAGGGTAGAGTGGTCGCGCATGTAAGGTTGGGACAGTCATCAAATCTTAAATCTAATCCGTTTCCGAAAACAACACACACTTGCCTCGGTACACCACTTCGTCATCAAGTGGTTACCTATCTCATCATCTCCCTCGGGCATAAGTGGCACCCGATGGGGTTTTCAAAGTCGTTTGAAAATATTTTGCCTCCATCACCATGCATATCCCCGTCCCTTTTTGCGTAGCACTACTTAGCATCCTATCTACTCCCACCGGCATAACCCTCATAAGAAGGTAGGGCCATGCACAATGCAAGTATCAATGAGGAATGTAACCGAGGCAACCAACCACGTGGTTCACCATCTCATCATGATTCTGAAGCAACAATAATAAGGAGCTATAAATGACATGCATGTAAGAGGGGTTTCATAGTCATGGTCAAAGGGCTGCTTGCCTTGGTTGGCTTGATCTTCAAAGTCTTCAGGCCGTGCTCCTCCTTCTTCCTCAGCTACCTCGTCAAATACAGGATCTAATGTCGCAAGAAAACAACGGGAAAATAAGACAATAATAAAAACAAAAAAGTCAAAGTGCTCAGAAAAATGTCAACTTATTTTTGTAAAATACTAGGAGGAAAGCAAGGAAGGGGACAACTCTTGGTTTTGGTTCTGGAGTAGCAGAATAGGAGATATGGATTTTCAAAGGCTTACTTAAATGCTAAAAATCACATTTAAATATTTACAGAGAAGAAAAGGTTGTTGGATCAGAGTGAAAGTTGCACCATTAAATAGGTTGCAATATTCTAGGAATTTAGAAATTGGTATCAATTCATTTGGATAATTATTACATCTGTGGAATTTTTGGAAATAAGACAGAAAGGAAAAAAAGAAAACGCCATTGCCCATTGGGCGGAGAGGCCACGACGAAGAGCAGGCCGTGGGGAAAACCAGCCCACGCGCCGCCACGTCAAGCGTAAAGGCTGAATCGCCTTCACCGACGGCGGACAAGAGGTCTTGTACGTTTTAAACTTGTTGGTGGATCCCACCGTTAGGGCGTGAGGCTGACGGGCCGGCCCCACGGCGGCCGTCGTGTACCTCCGGCCAGAGGCGACGGCGAGCTCGCCGGCGGCGATACAAGGCACTGGAAGGGATGCGGGGGCTACCGTTGGACTCAGGGTGGAGTCGCGGTTCTGGTGGTGGTGGAGACGGTCGCCGGAGTGGCCTGCTTCGCCGGCGACGAGGTCACGCGGCGGAGGCGCATCAGGCGTCGGTGGCTCCGGCGGAGGCTGTTTGAGTTGGCGGTGCGAGGTGTGCAGAGAGGCGCCGCCATCAACGCACAAAACCTCCGTCGCCTTCTGAAACTCTTGCTCGTCGGTCTCATCCTCATCCATCTCATCATCTTTGTCTTCATCCTCATCTTTGTCGCGGCCGCGGGGAGGCCTGTCTCCTTGCCGCTGCTTGGCCTTGCCGCGGCGCGCTCCCCGGGCGGGACGCTTCTTGCCGGATCCTCCGCCACCTTCCTGGGCCTTCTCCTTGTCGCGGCGCTCGTATTTAGCTTTCTGTAGCTCTGCCATCTGCTCAACCTTCTTGCAGGCTGGGAGGTCATGGCCCTTGGTGCGATGGATCTTGCAAGATCTTGCTTGCTGGGCAAATCAGCTTGTCGGCGGCCACCACAGCCTCGCTGGAGTCACCAGCTTTGGCCTTGTCGGCGCCGCCTCCGTTGCCGGACTGCTCGACAACTAGCACATCCTTAGCTTTCCTCTTTCTATTATTCCACCTCCGGTTCTTCTTTGCCGGAGGGGCGTCCTCACTGTCAGATCCTTCTGCTCCTGCGTTCTCTCCGGGGAGTTTCCTCCCCTCTTCAGCACGTTCACACTTGTCTGCGAGAGCATATAGCTCGCTGACATCTCTGATTTTGCACATCGCCATCTCCTCCCTCATCCTGCGGTTATGCACGTTCTGATGGAACGCGCTGATAACCGCGGCGGGGTGGACGTCTGGGATGTTGCGCTGTACCTGGCTGAATCTCTGTATGTACTTGCGCAGGGGTTTTCCTTCTTTCTGGGCGAGCAGACGAAGATCGCTCTCCTGGCCATGGGGCTTGTGGCCGCCTGTGAAGGTGCCGACAAACCGATGGCACAGGTCCGCATACGAAGAAATGGAGTTGTCCGGCAAGTGCATGAGCCAAGATCTGACGTTGGGCTTGAGCACCAGCGGGAAGTAGTTGGCGAGGATCTTCTCGTGGCGCCCCCCGGCAGCCTGCACCGCGATGGTGTAGACGCTGAGGAACTCTGACGGATGTATCCTGCCATCGTACTTCTCGGGTGTCACATCCCTAGCCTTGCTATGCACTTGGACTAGCTTGGTTGTTGCATCACGTCTAAATTTTATTTAAGATTGAAATGGGGATTGCTCAAACCCTAGCACCAGATCAAATCAACTAGGTTCAAATAAAAATATTCTCAATGAACCCAAAATGCTCTTTAGAAAAGTTCATTATTTTTGGATTGGTCTAGAACCTCTCCCAAAAATGGTGCACATTTTCCTAGGTCATTCTGGATTTTTGAATTAAATCATTACCTATTTGCATTTGGGCATTTAAATACTATAAAATATTTTCAATGCTCAAATAATCCCAAACTGAAATGTTTGCTGTAGGATATATTTCCAACAGTTGTCATGAGCAGTTGCATGCTTTTTGGGATTGATTTAGTATTTTTAATAAAGGCACAAAGCTGCAGATAAATATAGAAAAACAGAATTAAATGGAAAAGAGAGAGAGAGAAAGAAAGGCCACAGGGCACTTACCTGGCTGGGCCGGCCCATCTGGCCCGTGCCAGTCATCACCTACCTCTGCCAGTAGGCAGAGGAGGGAGACAGCGCCTGCGCCGCTGCGCGCCACGCACCTCCTGCCGCTGCGTCATTGAGGCCACCACGACGCTCGGGCCTTCTCTTGGCGCCGCCCGACCCCGGACGTTTCACTCTCCCCTCTGCCCTCTCTCTTGCCCTCTCCTCGCCATGGCGCAGAACCACCCGAGCGAGCCCGTCGCCGCCGTTCACTGCCACCGTGGCCACCGTCCACCCGTCGCCTTGCCGAAGCATCCAAACTGACCGGCGTCATCTCCTCCGTCGTCTACACCTGTCCGTTCGACCGTGGGAGCACCACAGCGATGTTTCTGCCTCGTCTTCAACCCCGGGCACCCGAGCTCGCCTCCGGTCGATTCGGCGCCTCCAGGACCTCCCCGGCTCGTGACCTCCTCTTCGCATCGCCGTGAGCCCCTTCTCCCAACCCCTCTCTCCCCTCATCGATTTCCTCCTCTAGCCCTTTGGCCACCCGACCCGGCTTCGCCGCCGTTGCGCCGTCGCCGCCGTGCTAGATCCCACCTCCGCCGCGTCTAAGAGCGCCACCGTGCTCAAGACGTTTGCGAGAACACCTAGCACCCCACCGCTCGACCTGCCGTGCACCTAACGCCGGTTCCGAAAGAATCAACTCCGGCCGCCGCCACGAGCTCGCTTCGCGAACTCCGCCACCAGCGCCCTCCGTTGTTTCCCTGGATGCGCGCGGCACGGCTACTACGCTTTCCTCGGCGCGTAGATCCGTCGCCTCTAGCACAACTCCGGCGAACCCCCACCGTCGGCTGTGGTCGTCGCCGGCTAATCTCCGGCCAGCTGACGTATCCTAACTAGTTTAGGCACTAACAACCCCACCTGTCACTGACATGCGGGCCCAGCCCGGCTAACCAAGTTAGTTAGGGTTAATTTTAATTAGGTTAGTTAGTCCGGACAACGACACACGGGACCCATGGTCGGTTTGACTGGCCAGCCTCATTGACGCCGACATCACGGTGATGTCATCTCGACGATAATTCTTCCGAATTTAAATAAATCTTAAATGGTTTATTTATTTCAGAAAATGTTATAAACTTCTAAAAATCATATGAAATCAACCGTAACTCAGAATGAAACAAGTTATATATGAAAAATGATAAGGAAAATACAATCTATCCATCTGCACTGGTTTCACGCATGTTTAAGCAACTTAACCTTGCTGTTCATATCAAAACATGATAATGCACTTTATTAAGTCATAGTTTCAATTTGAACTTGAACCTTGGGTTCAAACTAACTCAAATTCATCTGATTATAGTTGCATTAGCCCAACACACTCATTTTGCCATGTCATGATCATGCATCATATTGTGCATTGCATTGATTGTGCTCTTTTCTGTGTTGCCGGTATTTGTTCCCTCTCGATAGACGTGTTCCGACGATGAGTTCGATGACACCGATGAAGAAACTATATTATCTTCGAAGTGCCGGCAAGCAAAACCCCTTGTTCATTCGATACAATCCCACTCTCTCGCTCCTGCTCTCTTTTCTTGCATTAGGACAACAACGATACAACTGTTACTTGCTGCGGTAGTTGAACCCTTTATCCTCTGCATGACTGTCATTGCCACGATAAATAGATGAAACCCACTAGCATGAGTAGGAGTTGTTTGAGCCCCGATGTGCCTACTCATTCATGCTTGTTTTTCATGCACGCTATTGCTTAGAGTTGAGTCGGTCCGATTCATCGGGAATGAATCGGAGGTGTGTAAACATGTCCCATGTTGAGAGCTAAGTGTGTGAACATGATTTGGTAAAGGTAGCGGTGAGAGGCCATGTAGGAGTACATGGTGGGTTGTCTCATTGCAGCCGTCCTCAGGAACTGAGTTCTGTGTTTGTGATCCATGAATAGCTACTACCACTCATTGGGATCCTTAATTGACCCTCTCGGCTTCTTAAGCACCCTTGTTCTCTGTCCAGGAGTTGCAACTAGTTTCTGGTGTTTGTAGGTAGTGTTAGTAGTCTACCAAGTGGCACCCGGTACAGGTGGGCTTGGGACAGACTAGGCACCGTGGCACGGTGTACCAAGCGTACATACCCGTCGAGGTGGGCTTGGGAACCCTGCTCACATCGTTTGGGGCCGTGAGCGACACCCCGGCGGATCTCCTTGCGGATGGAACCCGAATAGGCGATAAACACGGACGAGAGACTTGAGTGTTTAGGTAGGCGTGGCCGACTCCTCGCCCGACTTCCGCTTGAAGGTTGCCGAGGTACATGACGTGTATAGGGCGATAAGTGGCGAGAGCGTGTGAAGAAGTACACCCTGCGGGGTTATCATTATCTATTGAATAGCCGGATTCCTCGGATATGGAAACTTGGACCCCTTGTATAGTTCATAGACAAGTGAAAGTGGATACTCTAAAATGCGCAAGATAAGCGTGAGTGCTATGGATGGCGTTCTCGTAGGGAGACGGGAGCGGATCCATAGTGGTGTATTGATATGGTGAATATGTGGACTCGTGTGCGCCACCTCAAAAGAGTTACTTGCAGTCGTAGTTCAGGATAGCCACCGAGTCAAAGCTGGCTTGCTACAGTTAAACCCCACCATCCCCTTTGTTGATAATGATGCATATGTAGATAGTTCTGATGTAAGTCTTGCTGGGTACATTTGTACTCACGTTTGCCTATTTTATGTTTTTGCAGAGAGACTTCCATCTTACTAGTAGTTCCGCGTGGACTTCGACGTTTAGCTTGTTACCTCAGCTACGATCTTGTGCCCTCGGCAGGATCTAGTAGATAGTCAGGCTTCTTAGCCTTTTTCATTTCTAGATGTCGTACTCGGACATGTTAAGCTTCGCATGTGCTTTGACTTGAATGTTTCGATTGTTGGGTCATGAGACCCATGTTTGTAATATCTCGCTCCTCGGGCCTAATGAATAAATACTTGAGTCGTAGAGTCATGTTGTGATGCCATGTTGTATTTGCACATATCGAGCATATTGTGTGTATGTTATTGAAATGCTTGGTATGTGTGGGATCGACTATCTAGTTGTTTATCTTTAGTAGCCTCTCTTACGGAAATGTCTCCTAGTGTTTCCACCGAGCCATGGTAGCTTGCTCTTTGCTCCGGAACACTTAGGCTGGCCCGCATGTGTCCTTCTTCATTCTCGTATACGTCCCGCCGGAAATGTCACGCGATGAATACAGAGTCTGTTAGCCGCTTCTGCCCGGTTCACCGAGTCTGCTAGCCCAGTGCTACAGCACTGGATTCACTCGTGATGACCGACACGTTCGATCTTCGGGTCATGGATGCTGTCCTCGTAAGTTTGTGCCACTTTGGGTTTACGACTAGCCATGTCAGCCGGGCTCCTTATCATATGGATGCTAGCGACACTATCATATCGTGTGCCAAAAGGCATAAGCGGTCCCGGGCAAAGGTAAGGCGACACCGTGGGGATACCGTGCGTGAGGCCGCAAAGTGATATGAGGTGTTACATGCTAGATCGATGTGGCATTGAGTCGGGTCTGACAGCTTTGGTATCGAGCTTGATTTGCTGAGGATTACTAAGCCAAACTGGTCGAAGTTGAGTCTAGAAATGCTTTAGTTATATGTAGGGGAATTGATTGTGGGATGGAACGTAAGGCTCTTTTTACTCCTTTACCTTATGCCCTTCTGATCTGAGTCAGCCTCTTCTTTCCCTACGGGGTTAAGGAACTAGGCCTTCTCTTCTTTCTATCAGGATCACGTGTTACTAATCCGTAGACTTTTAGAATTGTTGGACTTAAGCCTCGGTTCAGTTCCTACTACTTCTGTATGTTCATAACTGTTGATCTCGAAACCTTGATATTGTGCTTCGGAGTGGCTATGCCACCATTTTTGTAGCATGTCTCCAATCTTTTTGAGCAATTACAGCCGTTATGCTGTCCGAGTCATCCCAGGTTTCTAAACAATCCGATGCACTTGCAAATCCTTTCCCTCTGGTCTTGATGTTCCTTTGGGCCAGGTTAATCACACTAATTGCTGAGTTGAGGTATTCTATTGCCTCGACATATATGTTGGAATTATTATTATGACTCTAGGTGTCTTAGGGGATCACCTAGTAATCTAGCCATGTATTGTGTTCCCAGTGTGATGATTCTAGCCTTTATTCTCGAAAGCATCCCGTGATGCCACTTAGTAGTAGGTATTCTACTTCTGGGTTTTTGAACCCGAGACTCACCCTACTTACCTCATGTTGATAGTCTTTGCTCGTTCCTTTAGGATATTAGTACTTCACGATAGCCCTCGAGGTCCGTGGTATTCCCTTCTTCCAAATACCATGAACCATTTTGGCAGAAGTTCTCTTGAACCGAAAGATCACAACAAGAGTGCTCTCGATGAGTACTCCATTCTATATCGTGACTCTGCCAGTTCAACCTTTCTGCATGGGTTATTTGGAAGAAATATGTTGAACTCGTTCGACATGCTAGTCCATGCATCCACAACTCAGAAAATCATATGTTCTGTTGGGTTGTCCCTCTTTAGTTGTCTTCTGACTTCGTCTATCAATTGATAGTCAAGAGTATGCGTGCATTTGTTCATCGATGCCTATTATTCTTGTGGTCCGTCAAGCCATTCTATTCTGGAATGACTAGGAGAAACAAACTCCAGTACCCTTTTCCATCCAGGATTGGGTCAAAGAAGTTGTATTCCATAGATCAAAATGCCAATCCAGCTTCTGGTCTGTTCTACCTTGGAGTGTTACCATCTTTATGTCAAGAGTGTCATGACAATTGCACCTTCTCTTATGAATTCTTGACATAGTGATACTTCTCACTATCATTACTCATTCCTCGGTCCCGTATTGTTGCAACCGGAATGTTGACAAGTGAACTGTGTTGTGTGAAATCGATACTCCTAGCAACTCGTTGCTTGGTGTTAAATGGACGATATTCTCCTTCTTAGCGTGTTGGTTAATGAATCATCATTCTAAGATTGATTGTGCTACCTAGTCCTTATTTCTGGTGCACTCCTCGATCAATGAGTTAGGATTGTGTCAATCTCTCGCTCTTCTAATCTTATTTTCTTGCCTTGAAAAGCAAGATTGTTCTCGAGCTTAGTAACATATCGGTGGTTCGTGATTCTCCGAATGTCTTCTCGGAGGTATCACCAGGATGTCACCTGACCGCTATGTTGAGCTCGTGATCAAGTTGGTTTTCGAAACCACCCTTTCTCCAAGAATCCGTGTTGGATACCCCTGAGCTGGTTGCTTAAGCTAAACAACAACTTGGAGAGTTGGAAGATAAAAGCTTGTCTGAATCAGTTCATTCCAAAGGGTTATCCTTGTGCGTGTGTTGAAGAAAGATGATATCCTCATTGGTTGATCCTCATGGTCAATTGTTGGACCTATTGTCTTACCCAAACCTTTGATTTGAGTATGGGCTATTGTCAAATCAAATTAGTACCAACGATGTTCATAATGTTGTCTTACTCGTGGTTGATCCCTTGAGCATACACCATTACATCTTTTGGTCTGACCAATGCTATCACCGTGTTCACATGATGGAGGAAGTCCAGTGATATGGAAATTCCGATGAGTTGTTGTTGAGCCCATCAGCAGCATTTTGTCTCCCCCATGATTCATGTTGAACATCAACTTAGTGTTGAAAACTTTGTAAGCAATGCCTTCGTGTTCCATTCATGAAGCTTATGCTTGGATGGAAGAAGTGACTTCCTCGAATTCATGTGCATTTGGTGCAAGTTGCCGCCGTGAGCTCGAGAAAGATTGTTTTGTTTCCTTTGGAATCATCCCAAGTCAGTTATGCATGTGCGAATGTATTCTATGGTTTGTAGATTAATTACCTCCACTCCATATGGATTCCCTAGCACACCAAGCCACTAACTGATTTGTTCAAGGAGAAGAAGTTCCTTCATAAGAGCTAATCCGGATTTATGTAAGGACTTCGGTATCCTCGTTGATGGTTCCCAACCTGAACTCGGTAGTGTTTTATTATAAGACTACTGCGTGGTCATGCTTATCTGGGACAACGTGTTCACATGCTTTTAGCAGAACCAGCTCATGTTTTGGAGCTTACTACCGTAGTTCATTCCTCGAGAATCTCGCAACGTCATCTCATCGATTTGTGTTGCAAACTTTCAATTTTCTTTCTGGACTCGATGAGTCTGGAATGTCCTGACCCCAACCAGATCTAAATCTCAGGCAGATATGATGGTTGGGAAAATTCCCAAGAACTACTATATTGGTCTCTCTGTAACCCGGTAAAGTGGATGTCATGGCCAACACACCCAGCCGGAAGACCTATTATTGTAGTATCATGATTGAGGAAGTTGGCCACCTCCCCATAAGGATTTCCTAGGATTTACTCAAGTAGTTGTTCCTTATGGATTTTTGGTGTTCCCGAAGTCCGACCTTTTACTTGATGTTATAGATATCAAACCAGATCTATGAATGGGTTACACTAGCACATCAAGGAGAACATTAGAAGCGGAGTGCTAAATGTCTCTCGGTTGATCCTCCAGATTTTGTTTCCTTGGCGTCGTCAAGGTAAAATCTGAGAAAGTGATGTCCTCCTTTGCACCTGCATCCTCCATCACCGTTCATCATGGTAGTATGATGTGTTGCCAGGATCCTTGGCACAGATGTTGGTAAAACCTTGATGAATTTGGAAATGCTCAAGTTCTTGAAAGCATGCTCAGTTACTAGGTTAAATCCTTGGTATCAACTGGTATGTGCCTTCTGTTTGCCGAGTTGTCTTATAACTCTAGTTCCCTTTCCAAACCGAGTATGACATTCTTCGAATTCGTTCAAACGATCGTTTGTGAATTTCCTTAGGCTGGTATAGAGAGTTTCAATGATCTCTGTATCAAGAGTAATCCCTTTTGCCATTTAAGGGAATAATTCTATGAGCCATTACGGGATCATGGTAAATGTTTCGTCGCTACTTTGAAACCCTCGTCAAATTGTTTTTTTCGTCCCTCCTATGTTTTGCCTCTCAGATCAAGAGATGCCCTACGTCTCATTCCGTGAGTTGATCCTATGATCATTAAGATGATCCATCATTGTAAAGTTGTCTCTGTTCTCATGTTTGATGAAGATCTCGAAAGCAGAGTTGTCAAGACCAACATGATGCAAGGAATCAACATTCTTATGACGTGCAATCTGGATCGTGAAGATTGTGTTAGTTGCGTCCCCCTTCCATCTTACCCTATGCTTGAATCTCGGGACGAGATTCTTGTTTAGTGGGGGTGAGCTGTCACATCCCTAGCCTTGCTATGCACTTGGACTAGCTTGGTTGTTGCATCATGTCTAAATTTTATTTAAGATTGAAACGGGGATTGCTCAAACCCTAGCACCAGATCAAATCAACTAGGTTCAAATAAAAATATTCTCAATGAACCAAAAATGCTCTTTAGAAAAGTTCATTATTTTTGGATTGGTCTAGAACCTCTCCCAAAAATGGTGCACATTTTCCTAGGCCATTCTGGATTTTTGAATTAAATCATTACCTATTTGCATTTGGGCATTTAAATACTATAAAATATTTTCAATGCTCAAATAATCCCAAACTGAAATGTTTGCTGTAGGATATATTTCCAACAGTGGTCATGAGCAGTTGCATGCTTTTTGGGATTGATTTAGTATTTTTAATAAAGGCACAAAGCTGCAGATAAATATAGAAAAACAGAATTAAATGGAAAAGAGAGAGAGAGAAAGAAAGGCCACAGGCCACTTACCTGGCTGGGCCGGCCCATCTGGCCCGTGCCAGTCATCACCTACCGCCAAGATGGCGGAGGAGGGAGACACAAGACGCACGCCCGCGGCGCCACGCACCTCCCCTCTCGCCTGCGTCACTGAGGCCACCACGACGCCTCGGGCCTTCTCTTCGGCGCCGCCCCGACCCCTGGACATTTCACTCTCCCCCTCTGCCCTCTCTCTTGCCCTCTCCTCGCCATGGCCGCAACCACCCGAGCGAGCCCGTCGCCGCCGTTCACTGCCACCGTGGCCACTGTCCACCCCTCGCCTTGCCGAAGCATCCAAACTGACCGGCGTCGTCTCCTCCGTCGTCTACACCTGTCCGTTCGACCGTGGGAGCACCACAGCGACGTTTCTGCCTCGTCTTCAACCCCGGGCACCCGAGCTCGCCTCCGGTCGATTCGGCGCCTCCAGGACCTCCCCGGGCTCGCTAACCTCCTCTTCGGCATCGCCGTGAGCCCCTTCTCCCAACCCCTCTCTCCCCTCTGTCGATTTCCTCCTCTAGCCCCTTTGGCCACCCCGACCGAAGCTCGCCGCCGTTGCGCTTCGTCGCCGCCGTGGCTAGAGCCCACCTCCGCCGCGTCTAAGAGCGTCACCGTGCTCAGCACGTTTGCAGGAACACCTAGCACCCCACCGCTCGACCTGCCGTGCACCACAACGCCGTTTCAGCGCAGACGAACTCTCCGCCGCCACGAGCTCGCTTCCGGCGAACTCCGGCCACCCCGCGCCCTCCCGTTGTTTTCCCTGGATGCGCGCGGGCACGGGCTACTTTCTGCTTTCCTCGGCGCGTAGATCCGTCGCCTCTAGCACAACACCGGCGAACCCCCACCGTCGGCTGTGGTCGTCGCCGGCTAATCTCCGGCCAGCTGACGTGGCCTAATTAGTTTAGGCACTAACAACCCCACCTGTCACTGACATGCGGGCCCAGCCCGGCTAACCAAGTTAGTTAGGCTTAATTTTAATTAGGTTAGTTAGTCCAGACACTGACACACGGGACCCACTGGTCAGTTTGACCTGGCCAGCCCTGTTGACCGCTGACATCACAGTGACGTCATGCTGACGCAGTAATTCTTCTGGAATTTAAATAAATCTTAAATGGTTTATTTATTTCAGAAAATGTTATAAACTTCTAAAAATCATATAAAATCAACCGTAACTCAGAATGAAACAAGTTATATATGAAACATGATCAGAAAAATACAGTCTATCCATCTGCACTGGTTTCATGCATGTTTAAGCAACTTAACCTTGCTGTTCATATCAAAACATGATAATGCACTTTATTAAGTCATAGTTTCAATTTGAACTTGAACCTTGGGTTCAAACTAACTCAAATTCATCTGATTATAGTTGCATTAGCCCAACACACTCATTTTGCCATGTCATGATCATGCATCATATTGTGCATTGCATTGATTGTGCTCTTTTCTGTGTTGCCGGTATTTGTTCCCTCTCGATAGACGTGTTCCGACGATGAGTTCGATGACACCGATGAAGAAACTATGTTATCTTGAAGTGCGTGCAAGCAAAACCCCTTGTTCATTCGATACAATCCCACTCTCTCGCTCCTGCTCTCTTTTACTGCATTAGGACAACAATGATACAACTGTTATTTGCTGCGGTAGTTGAACCCTTTTATCCTCTGCATGACCTGTCATTGCCACAGTAAATAGATGAAACCCACTAGCATGAGTTGGAGTTGTTTGAGCCCTGATGTGCCTACTCATTCATGCTTGTTTGTCATGCCTGCTATTGCTTAGAGTTGAGTCAGTCGATTCATCGGGAATGAATCGGAGGTGTGTAAACATGTCCTACTGTTGAGAGCTAAGTGTGTGAACACGATTTGGTAAAGGTAGCGGTGAGAGGCAATGTAGGAGTACATGGTGGGTTGTCTCATTGCAGCCGTCCTCAGGAACTGAGTTCTGTGTTTGTGATCCATGAACAGCTACTACCACTCATTGGGATCCTTAATTGACCCTCTCGGCTTCTTAAGCACCCTTGTTCTCTGTCCAGGAGTTGCAACTAGTTTCTGGTGTTTGTAGGTAGTGTTAGTAGTCTACCAAGTGGCACCCGGTACAGGTGGGCTTGGGACAGACTAGGCACCATGTACGGTGTACCAGCGTACATCCACCCGTCGAGGTGGGCTTGGGAACCCTGCTCACATCGTTTGGGGCCGTGGCGACACCCGGCGGATCTCCTTGCGGATGGAACCGAATAGGCGATAAACACGGACGAGAGACTTGAGTGTTTAGGTAGGCGTGGCCGACTCCCTCGCCCGGCTTCGCTTGAAGGTTACCGAGGTACATGGCGTGTCTGAGGCGATAAGTGGCGAGCGTGTGTGAAGAAGTACACCCTGCGGGGTTATCATTATCTATTGAATAGCGGATTCCTCGGATATGGAAACTTGGACCCCTTATGCAGTTCATAGACAAGTGAAAGTGGATACTCTAAAATATGCAAGATAAGCGTGAGTGCTATGGATGGAGTTCTCGAGGAGGCGGAGGCGGATCCATAGTGGTGTATTGATATGGTGAATATGTGGACTCGTGTGCGCCACCTCAAAAGAGTTACTTGCGATCGTAGTTCGGGATAGCCACCGAGTCAAAGCTGGCTTCTGCGGTTAAACCCCACCATCCCTTTGTTGATAATGATGCATATGTAGATAGTTACGATGTAAGTCTTCTTTGGGTACATTTGTACTCACGTTTGCCTATTTTATGTTTTTGCAGAGAGACTTCCGTCTTACTAGTAGTTCCGCGTGGACTTCGACGTTTAGCTTGTTACCTCAGCTACGATCTTGTGCCCTCGGCAGGATCTAGTAGATAGTCAGGCTTCTCAGCCTTTTTCATTTCTAGATGTCTGTACTCAGACATGTTAAGCTTCCGCATGTGCTTTGACTTGAATGCTCTGATTGTTGGGTCATGAGACCCATGTTTGTAATATCTCGCTCCTCGGAGCCTAATGAATAAATACTTGAGTCGTAGAGTCATGTTGTGATGCCATGTTGTATTTGCACATATCGAGCATATTGCGTGTATGTTATTGAAATGCTTGGTATGTGTGGGATCTGACTATCTAGTTGTTTATCTTTAGTAGCCTCTCTTACCGGGAAATGTCTCCTAGTGTTTCCACTGAGCCATGGTAGCTTGCTACTGCTCCGGAACACTTAGGCTGGCCGGCATGTGTCCTTCTTCGTTCTGTATGTTCATCCCTTCGGGAAATGTCACGCGATGAATACCGAGTCTGTTAGCCGCTTCTGCCCGGTTCACGGAGTCTGCTAGCCCAGTGCTACAGCACAGATTCACTCGGCGATGACCGACACGTTCGATCTTCGGGTCATGGATGCTGTCCTCGTGAGTTTGTGCCACTTTGGGTTTACGACTAGCCATGTCAGCCGGGCTCCTTATCATATGGATGCTAGCGACACTATCATATCGTGTGCCAAAAGGCAAAGCGGTCCGGGCAAAGGTAAGGCGACACCCGTGGGGATACCGTGCGTGAGGCCGCAAAGTGATATGAGGTGTTATATGCTAGATCGATGTGGCATTGAGTCAGGGTCCTGACATCGGGTACGTCTGGCTTGAAGTCCTTGGTACTGGGCCACTGGACCTGCCGCAGCTCACGGGTAAACGCAGGGCAACCTACCGCGTACGGCAAGTCGCCTGGTTCCCCTGGCACATGCATATCGACAGTGGGTCCAGCGCGCTGGTCAGATTGACGCCGTGCTTCTCTTCGACGGTCGATGCGAGTGCGAGCATCTTCGTATCGTCGTTCTTGGAGAACTTGGCGTTGATCGCGGCGAGCTCGCGGGTCCGACGACGCGGTGGAGTCGGTGTCGAGGTTGGCCCGGCGAGTCGGCGATCTTGGCCTTCGGGGCGGGGAGTGTATGGTGGTGGCACCCCCAGCGGTCTTGTTGGCGTCGGCTTGCGCCTGGGCGTCTTGCCGGGGCTTCGATGTGCTCGGTTGCCGGGGCTTGTCGCCGTTGGCCCTCCAGTCGTCGATCTTGTCTGGCGCCGGAGGGTAATCTAGAAGCAGCTGGGCTCGGGCCAGCGCTTCCTCTGGAGTCTTGGGCGGTGGCGGCGAGCGACGCGAGGAGCGCGTTATGCTCATACTTCTAACGGTGTTAGAAGGAGCAACATCTCGTCCAGCGACCGTCTGCGCTTCGTGCGGCGTCTTGACGCGCATGTTGGCCTTGAGCGCCCCGCGATCCACCAGCAGCCTTGTTCCAACGCGATGCGGTGCTAGGAGCATCATGGCGTTGTCGATTCGCACCTCCCGAGAGGGGTGCGGTGTAAATCTTGACCTTGAAGCTTGCGGGCCTTGTCCTTGGACTGGTGACGATGTGAGTCCCCGTCGGCGCTGCTCCTCCGCGGCGTCTACCCCACCGCCCGTTTGCTCTGGCGGCGGTGGGATCGGCGTGGACGGGCGGCCACCTCGAAGGCTTCTTCTTGGTGGCATGTCGATGAAGATGTTGATGTAGCGCAGAAGACCGGATCAGGTTCGCACAACCTCGGCGCCCCTACCGGCGCACAAAGATGTCGTGGGGAGCGAGCACCTATGGGGCGGGGCCCCTTTTGGTCCCGGCGAGGCGGAGGGCGATCGAAGAGCAGATCGAGGTCGAGCACGCGAGGGATTTTACCCAGCCGGAGCTCTCGGAGATAAAACTCCTACTGCTGCTTTGTGTTGTATTTGTTCTTGCTTGAGAGCGTGGGTGTGTTGTAGTCTCGAATGAGTCGAACCTCTTCTATGTGCGCATGGGCCTCCTTTTTATAGTCTAAAGGGGTCACCGACAAGTGGCAACGCAGAGAGAGGGGTAAAAAGGTAAAAACGGGGGTTGGTACAACCGCTATCAACAGTGCCCCCTACCTAACTCTGACGGTAGGGGACAAGGGCATTTAATGCCCATCCGGTCGCCCAAACAGTGTAGGAAGCGACCGTTAGGGGCGCCACCGATCGCCACGATGGCCTCCTTGTCAGCTCCGTTCGCCACCTCGCACCGCTTGGCTGCCTGACCGCCCGACGCGCGCCAGAGCGATCTTGGGGCGACACGTCGTTGGATGCGCTGGAGCGTGGATGCAGTGTGGTGGCTTAGACCGCGGCAAGCGCCTTGGCGCGGTTGTTGTCCTGTCGCACCCGCGAGCTTGTCACTCGCCGGGCCTTGCCGGGACGCGCGGCGCGTCGCGGCAAGTTCTTCGCAGTACCTTAGTTGGCCTTCCCGGCAAGCTCCTCTTGTCGGGGTCTTGTCCTTTCCGGCAAGCTCCTCTTGCCGGGGCCTTGTCTTCTCAGTTAACACTTTGTTCTTGAATGGCAGTAATAGGAATGACGAAGGATCTTAGCGGACACCCGGCAAGCCTTGCCGCGGGACGCTGCGACTGCCCGTGCACAAGTTCGGGGTAATAAGGTACCCCTACTTTACTACACTGACAAAAGCTGTTTACAAGAGCCTTGCCGGAAGTAAGCAATTCGAGGATATTGTACGCAAGCAAGGAAGGCACCGGAAGAACCAAGGTGTAGGTTTTTGAAAGTGCTAGTATCGACTAGAGGGGGGGTGAATAGGTGATTTTTGTGAAAGACTTCTAAACATGGAAGTTTCAAAGACAAACAACAGAAATGACCTAATTGATATGCAGCGGAAAATAAACTACCCTAAGCAAGCCATAGTCAGGTATGCAATGATGTTAAAGTACAGGACTAATAGCAGCTAGGTAGTAGGATCAGGATGGAAGATAGTATGAAGTCAATCAATAGTAGTAGTCAAGCAATGAAGTCAAACAGCTACACAGATAGGCAATGACTTCACGAAGACAAACTTAAGTAAGGTTGGGAAGGGATAGAACCAGTTGCTTGTTGAAGACACAGGATTTGTTAGACCAGTTCGATTCTTTGTGACAAGCTACGTCAGTTAGGGAGGCTGAGATTTAACCCAGAAGGCCGTGTCTTCACCTTATTCCCCTTGAGCTAAGGACACCCAGTCCTCTCCCAATCACTCTGGTAAGTCTTCAAGGGAGACTTCCAAACCTTCACAGACTTCGTTCACCGGCAATCCACAATGACTCTTGGATGCTCGAACGCGATGCCTAACCGGTGGAGTATTCACATTCCTCAAGTGTAATAAGTCTTGAGTCACATAGGCAGAAAGACTTGATGATGCCTAACACTCTTTGGCTCTGGGTGTTTGGGCTTTGTCCTCGCAAGGATTTCTTTCTCTCAAATGCTTGAGGTGGGTTGCTCTCAAGCGACAAAAGCCGTGCACAAACTCGAGCAGCCACCAATTTATGGTGTAGGGGTGGGCTATTTATAGCCACTAGGCAACCCGACCTGATTTGTCCAAAATGACCACAGGTCATCGAGGAACCGACACGTGTTCCAACAATGATTTCAAACACACGCGGCAACTTTACTTGGGCTACAAGAAAAGTGACTCATCCAGCTCTGGAAAAGGTTTACTCTCATTGTCTTATTTCGAAGACATAGGATTTAGTTGAGCATCACTTGATCACTCGACTTAGTTCTGCGACCCCACTTAACAGTACGGTGGTTCCTATGACTCAACAAAGAAGAAAAGGAAACTACGAAACCACACAGTCTTCGCGCTCCATAGTCTTCACGCAATGTCTTCTCATGTCATAGTTATCAATATGAATATCTTCTCATACGACCATTGTCTTCAATGTCTTCATACATTTTTAGGGGTCATCTCCGGTAGGTAAACCGAATCGATGAGGGACACTACCTGCGTTATCCTGCAATTCTCACAGACGCATTAGTCCCTCAACCAACTTTGTTGTCAATACTCCAAAACCAACTAGGGGTGGCACTAGATGCACTTACAATCTCCCCCTTTTTGGTGATTGATGACAAACTGGTTGAAGTTTTCAACGGGGATAAATATGTGAAATTGTAAGGATAGGGAATTGTCTTCATAAGTTGCAAGGGCTCCCCCTGAAGATGTGCATATAAGTAATTTGCTTTTGGAATGCAAATGCACATGGCAGGTTGTACTTGTGGAGATCCACTTCAACTTATGAAGATAGTTCATCATGCATGAAATGATATAGCAAGTAGAATGATGTGCATAATGAAAAATGGACGTCTGCAGAATGATCAAAGTGCGGAAGTTATCATCGCACATGCGGAATTTATCATTGCATCACCGTAAAGCAAATAAGTAGCAGACGACCATCAAGTTTAGGTGTTACAACTCAGAGAACCAAGAGTTTCAAAAAGGCAAGAGTTGTAAGCACGAAGCAAAATATAATGCAACCGCCCATATAAACCCGCTTGAAGACTATCAACTCATACGCTTCTCCCCTTTTGTCGAGAAGGACCAAAAGGTTTGAAGACATAGAGCATCTACTCGTCATCATGAGTAGGTGAAGCAGCAGGGTTGTCGTCGTTGGTTGGTGGTGCAGATGAACTTGGTGCAGTGTCGATGCGCGTAGTAGCAGGAGGTGGTGAAGTAGCATCATCTTCATCATCGATCACTCTGGCATTTACCATTGTCGCGGAGGAAGAATATTCAGAGTCTTCAAGGATGGAGTGCGACGTAAGACAACAGTCCGTGGAGGAGTGGAGTCAAACTGGAATCGTTCATTGAATCCATCGTCTTGAAGATCAGCTTCAGCACTGAGCAGGGTCAAACTCTTGCATGATCGCCGGCAAGTTTCACGAAGACAAACTTAAGTAAAGTTGGGAGGGGATAGAACCAGTTGCTTGTTGAAGACACAGGATTTGTTAGACCAGTTCCAGTTGCTGTGACAACTGTACGTCTGGTTAGGGAGGCTCAGATTTAACCCAGAAGGCCGTGTCTTCACCTTATTCCCCTTGAGCTAAGGACACCCAGTCCTCGTCCAATCACTCTGGTAAGTCTTCAAGGGAGACTTCCAAACCTTCATAGACTTCGTTCACCGGCAATCCACAATGACTCTTGGATGCTCAGAACGCGACGCCTAATCGGCTGGAGGATTCACAGTCCTCAAGTGTAATAAGTCTTCAGTCACACGACATGAAAGACTTGAGTGATGCCTAACACTCTTTGGCTCTGGGTGTTTGGGCTTTGTCCTCGCAAGGATTTCCCTCTCTCAAATGCTTGAGGTGGGTTGCTCTCAAGCGACAAAAGCCGTGCACAAACTCTGAGCAGCCACCAATTTATGGTGTAGGGGTGGGCTATTTATAGCCACTAGGCAACCCGACCTGATTTGTCCAAAATGACCCTGGTCATCGAGGAACCGACACGTGTTCCAACGGTCAAATTTCAAACACACGCGGCAACTTTACTTGGGCTACAAGCAAAGCTGACTCATCCAGCTCTGGAAAAGGTTTACTCTCATTGTCTTCGCTTGAAGACATAGGATTTGAGTTGAGCATCACTTGATCCTCTAACTTAGTTCACTTGGACCCCACTTAACGATGACGGTGGTTCCTATGACTCAACAAAGAAGAAAAGGAAGCAACGAAACCACACAGTCTTCGCGCTCCATAGTCTTCACGCAATGTCTTCTCATGTCATAGTCTTCAATATGAATATCTTCTCATACCACCATAGTCTTCAATGTCTTCATACATTTTTAGGGGTCATCTCCGGTAGCTAGGTAAACCGAATTGATGAGGGACACTACCTGCGTTATCCTGCAATTCTCACAAACACATTAGTCCCTCAACCAACTTTGTCATTAATACTCCAAAACCAACTAGGGGTGGCACGAGATGCACTTACAATCTCCCCCTTTTTGGTGATTGATGACAAACTGGTTGAAGTTTTCAACGGGGATAAATATGTGAAATTGTAAGGATAGGGAATTGTCTTCATAAGTTGCAAGGGCTCCCCCTGAAGATGTGCATATAAGTAATTTGCTTTTGGAATGCAAATGCACATGGCAGGTTGTACTTGTGGAGATCCACTTCAACTTATGAAGATAGTTCATCATGCATGAAATGATATAGCAAGTAGAATGACATGCATAATGAAAAATGGATGTCTGCAGAATGATCAAAGTGCGGAAGTTATCATCGCACATGCGGAATTTATCATTGCATCACAGTAAAGCAAATAAGTAGCAGACGACCATCAAGTTTAGGTGTTACAACTCAGAGAACCAAGAGTTTTAAAAAGGCAAGAGTTGTAAGCATGAAGAAAAAAAATAATGCGACCGCCCATATGAACACGCTTGAAGACTATCAACTCATACGCTTCTCCCCCTTTTGTCAGTGTCGATGCGCGCAGTAGTAGGAGGTGGTGAAGTAGCATCTTCTTCATCATCGATCACTCTGGCATTTACCGTTGCCGCGGAGGAAGAATATTCAGAGTCTTCAAGAGATGGAGTGCGACGTAAGACAGCAGTCCGTGGAGGAGTGGAGTCAAACTGGAATCGTTCATTGAAGCCATCGTCTTGAAGATCAGCTTCAGCACTGAGCAGGGTCAAACTCTTCCATGACCGCCGGCAAGTTTCAGGAGCAACAAAGGCATTCTTGATGGCAAGCTTGCGAATGCGATTGACATCCACCAAGAGGCTTTGCATCTGTCTCTTGAGCCAGAAATGATGTTTATCCTGTTTCTGATGAAGGGCCACAAGAAGTTCTCGGTCATTGAGAACACGAGAACGCTTCCGAGGCCGTTGTGCAATGGTGCTTTAAGTGGCTTCAGTGGGTGCTCGATGAGGCAGACGAGTATTTCCAGCCAATGGATAGATTCGTGTCGCTGCTTGAACACCTTCAATAGGTTGAGCGAAGCTTTGGTGCTCAACATTCTAAAGACAAAGAGGCTGCTTGGCAGGGTCTGAGTATATAGCTTCAACTGACATATCAACCTCTGGCAGAAAAATCATATGATTGCGAGTAGAAGGCTGATAATTGACAGATGAGTGTCTCTTGATGAGGCGCATGACCCAGGGAGCATAAAGCTTCAGACCAAATAGGTCAGAGCCGGAAGCAGCAAGTTGCCTGATGAAGAATTCCTGAATGTTGAAGCTGATGCCATTGAGAATATAGAAGACCAATGTCTTCATAGCTCCTTCAAGATTGGCCGCAGATGAATGTCCTTTGACAGGCCATAGAGTTCGCCTGATGATATGATATATGGTGCGAGGCAGATACTCAAGGTCTTCAACAAAGAAATCCGTAGGATATTCTGCGTCAGATGGAAAGGGCTTCATCATGCTCAACATCTGGCTCATATTGGGTTCTGGCTTATGGAAGATACTCTCTACTGCATTGCGGTGTAGCTGACAGTCAGGTTCATATAGTTCTCCAGGAGTGGCTAGCCCTGTAAGCTCGATGATATCCATAGCTTTGGCTTCATGATGAACATTTCCAGTCATCCACTCGAGAACCCATGTCTTGATGTCTCTATTGTAGCCGCGAATGTGTAGAGTAGCATAGAACTGAAGCAATAGCTCTTCATTGCAATGTTCTTCGTCTGTCACAAAGTGGAGCAGACCAGCATCACGAAAGCAATCAAGTGCTTCTTCTAAGCACAACAGTCCAACAATGGCTTCAGTATCAAGGCGCATATGAGGGAAAATGCGCCCTTGATCATATAGAACGCAGGAGTAATAGCTTCTCTGCTGATAGCTCTAGAACCAATCTGATGATATCCTTGGCTTGGAGTAGGGGTTCTTGGCGCTGTCAAAGAAGGTATTGTGGCTTTTGAAGCCATTTGCATTGAAGGACCCTGGTGAGTTGGCAGTACCTGGAAACCTTGGCAACCTAGGCTTTGGCTTCTGGACCTGAGGCCTATGCTCAACATGATAGTCAAATTGAGGTCCTGAGGCAGTAGGCGGAGGCACCAGAATGGGCCATCGAACAGTAGTAAGTTGACCATGACTGTATGCTTGCTCAAATGTGTGAGGCCTTTGTGGCGGAACAGGAGCAGAGGCAACAGCTGAGGCGTCAGGCTGCACAACAGGTGCTTCGGGAGCGGTTGTATCATTAGCATCAGGTGCAGCAGCCTCAGTGGTTCAGGTTCAGTGGCCACATTTGCTTCGGGCATACTAGTTGGTGCAGGCTCCACATTAGCGTCAGCCATGACTACGTCATTGGCTTTATTGGCGTTGGCGGTGGCAGCCTCCACATTGTCAACCTCCTCTTGACGAACAGGAGGGTCGGCGCGAGCACGTTCACATCGAGAACCGCTTCTTCTTCAATTCTTGGTGGAGTAGGTACACGTACTTCTTCTTGATGTTCTTCGTCTGATGAAGCCGGAATGTCTTCAGCAGCATGTGCTTCAGACTCGGAGACATTCACAGTTGGATTAGGTTCAGAAAATACTTTGCGTGCAACAGGTGAACGTTGCACTTCTCCTTCTGGAACGCTCGACAGAGGGACTTGAGGCCTTTGTCCTTTGCAAGCCTGTGATATGTAGGCAACTCCTTAGGAGATGGAGTTGGCTGGGCCTCAAAGTCTTCATCCTCTTCTTGCACGGGGGGTGTAGCTTGTTGTTGTTGTTGGGGAGTACTGGGGAGTCTTGTAGTTGTGGGTGATCAGCCCACGATGCATCCTGAGCAATTGGCGTCAGAGGACGACCAATGCTGATGAGTTCGCTGTTCGTAAGAACAGGCGATGATACCACATCATGTTCGATCTGAGGAAGAACTTAATCATCAGCTACATTGTCATCATGACCAATGTCTTCAGCAGTGGTGGGTTCAACTGCTGGAATATCTTCAGCTTCATGAGCCTCTGTGGGAGCAGGCTCATGGACTATCATTCTTCGTTCTTGATGTTCTGACGCAGGGCGAACCACTGAAATGGGTTCAACAACTAAGGGCTCTGTGGAAGCAGCCCTAGTCTTCTTGGTCTTGCGCTTCTTCTTGGAGGGAGCGGCATTAGAGGCTTCAGTGTTCTTTCTCTTTCTGGCTTCAGCCTCACTGGCCCTCGTCTTCTTCTGTTCTGAAGCGGTTGTGGTGACCTTTGGCTTCAAGCCAGTCATGCTGCTTGGGAAGATAATGCGAGGGGCTTCTTGGCTTGAAGGTTCAGGCTGTTCAGCAGGAATCTTCTTCTTCTTCTTTGCAGCCATCCTGGGGTCAATGCCAGGATGGCCAAGTGACTTGCGCTTCTCAGCCTCATTGTAGGCGAGCACACACTTATCAGCCAAACTCTTCATGCGCTCTCGAGAGCCCTGAGCTTCTTCACGCTTCTTCAGAAAAGCTTCTTTAAGCTCATATAGCATGAATTTGAAATTTCTGACGTCTTGAACACTTAGCTTGGCCACATGCTTCTTGAATTGAGCCTTCTCATAATCAATCTTGTTCTTGAGCTCAACGATGCGCTGAGCAAGAGCTAGCTCAGAAGCAATGGCGCCATTGTAGGCGATACTGAGGCCAATGGGAAGCTATAAATCTTCAAAGCTGAGATTGGGGTGTCGAACCACTCATCAATGAAGTTGTGGATGATTGCCACATCAAAGAGAGGCAAGTTGTTGAAGATTTCTGCTTCTTCCTTGCTTTTTATCAGCTGCTCAAGGGCATCATCAGCAAGATCTTCATCACTTGACAGATCAATGGGTTCTTCACGCAGAATGGCGGCAGGAGTCAAGGCTCTTTGATCAGATGGTCTGACAAGTTGCTTTTTCTTCTCCGTTCTCTTGGAGACACGGGATTGATCTTCGATCGCGCACTGCGGCTTCCGGGAGGTGCGATGGCGATTCGCACGAGAAGTCTTCGGAGGTGCAGCTGATCTTGAAGCCTTTGGCTTCTTTTGCTTCTCTGGCTTTGGAGGAGGAGCAGGAGCTTCATCGGAGTCAGCATCATTTTTAGAATGATCTACTCTGGCGCCTTGGACCATGATATAGGTGATGAGGCCGTCAAGGTTGGAGAAGGGGCCGATCACATTGCGATCAGCATCACGGGAGCCGTCAGCACGGGGAGCAGAGGGACCTGGGTTGAAGTCCAAGCCTAAGGACTTCTTGTTCTTCTTGGCCGAAGCCACAACAAACTGGTAGTTGCGCTTGAAGAGAGAGTCGTCACGACACCAGAGTAGTGAGGTGGGATCGGTGTTCTCAGGCTGTGGTCCACGGACCATGCAAGGATAGAAGCCTTGAGCAATGGCTTCAGCTCTGTTCTTGGGTTGAAGGCCTCGATAGAGGATATCACCCCAAGGTCTCTTGATGGCATTCTTCTCTGCATATTCCTTCGTCACAAACTTGTACTTGAACCATTCCTCAGCCCAATAGCGTCGAATCCATTGGATTCGCGTCTTTCTCTGATGATAATTCTCCTCGGGATCTGTCTTGTAGAGTTCTGCTAAGTCATCAGGCAGATTTTTGGATGTTCCTTCTCTGCGCTGTCTGCCACCCTTCCTTTCTGATTTTTCTGCAGCCATGAACTTCAAACTGAGTGGCTTCAATACGTTCAAAGGCTTCAGAGACTTACGCTTGCTGGTCAAGCAGGAACTGGCTTCAGGAGAATTGATATGATGCTATAAGTATTCTATAAACGAATGCAAACTATGAGAACCAAGGGATTCTCCCACGGACATGTACCTGTGACAGCATTAGAGATGCGAGGGAAGGGGAAGAGGTCATATGCATTCTCAGAAGATTTTGAAGTTAAATCATTTTGAAGACATTGACCTCATGATGCGAAGACATTCACTTATATAGGTGAGTTGGTTCCAGATTTGTACCAATCCGTGAATAAGTACAAGTGAGGAATCAAACTAGACATGAAATCTAAATGAATTGACTAGGCAGTATGAGATGCATACAGAATAGATCTAACATTAAATAGGCAGAAACCACTTTTGGTAAACAGGATGAATCTTGAAGATCAAAAAGGTGGTAAAAATAGAGTTATAATTACCGCACGAAGAACTGCTAGATGGGATGAATAGGATACCGAGCAGTTCAGCCCACTGTGCCCTAACTTGGCGACGAAGGACACCTACGGCGACGGCGGAGAGGAAGATGTCCGCGGCCGGCGTGAGGACAGCGTCGGAGAAGACGCGGCAGCTAAGCGCTTCGTTGGCGGCGTCGTCGCGCGCTAGCGGTGGCGCTAGGGTTTTGACGGAGGTGGAGAGGTGGAAGAAGGATTTCTTTACCGCAGGGGACAGGTATTTATAAGTAGGTGTGAGACACAGCGCAATTCTGTTGGTGCCTGGCGGTTCACATCTCGAGGGCGCGTGGCAAGCATGCAACATACTCAGAGTTGTCCCACGTTCCCACGCCCGCCAGGCATGTCGGAGAGTTGTTCCGGCTTCTCCGGATTTCAACAATAAAGATAAGTCATTTAAAACAGATTCAATGTTTGTCTCTTTGCCTTCTGCTGACTAGGACGCAGAGAAGACATTTGACAGTTTCAATAGAATGCATATGATTTGGACAGATAGAGTTTGAGATAGGAAGCATAGAGAGGTTAGGGTCCGATCACATTCACTTAGTTCAAAAGATCCAATCTTGAAGACATAGCTATAAGTGAATGCTGTAGAGGACAGAACACTAGTATATATATAAATCAGAAAGCAATCAAATCATCATAGTGTAGAAAGTCATGAAGATAAATTGAAACTGAAGACAAATTAAATGCGAAGTCATTGCAATATAACACCATGAGTGAAACACTTCAAACAGAGAAAGTTGGTGGTGGCGTTACCCACCGTATAGGAAGTATTAGACCCAGACACGGCGCACAATTATCGTGGCGCTCCGAAGTCATATTCCATGTTAATGTATTCACACTCAGAGTGTAAATCTTCATTGATTGAAGATATACATTACTTTGTGTGTTGCACATCTAAGTCATCAACATGCATAAGTGTTAGGATGTGTGCTTGATCACAGGACATTAGAGGATTCCAAGATATTTAGCTCACACTGTAACTTGCAAAACCTTTTCTCATCCAAGGGCTTCGTGAAGATATCGCCGATTGCTCTTGGTGTTGGCGTGAATGATATCGATATCTTTCTTCATAACATGATCTCGAGAAAGTGATGGCGAATTTCAATGTGCTTTGTCTTGAGTGTTGGACTGGATTGTTGTCTATTTTGATGGCACTTTCGTTGTCGCGAAGAGAGGTACTTGTTTCAGTTGATGCCATAATCCTTGAGAGTTTGCTTCATCCATAGAAGCTGAGCACAACAGATCCAGCAGCAATGTATTCAGATTCAGCAGTTGAGAGTGACACAGTTACGCTTCTTTGAAGACCAATGACAAGTGATCGACCAAGAAAATGACATGTGCACGATGTAGACTTGCGATCCACCTTGTCACCAGCATAATCAGCATCCGAGAATCCAACCAAATCAAATTTTGAGCCCTTGGGATACCATAATCCGAGTGTTGGGGTGTAAGCCAAATATCGAAGAATTAAGCTTCACTGACTAAGTGATGCGATTCCTTTAGTGCCACTTGGAATCGAGCACACATGCAAACACTAAGCATAATATCGGCCTTGATGCACATAAATAAAGCAAAGAACCAATCATGGAGCGGTATACCTTTTGATCGAACTCTTTACCATTGTCGTCGGGACCAACATGATGTTTGACTGGCATTGGCGTCGTGTAGCCTTTGCAGTCTTCCATTCCAAACTTCTTCAAACAATCTTTGAGGTATTTTTCATGAGATATGAAGATGCCATTTCTTTGCTGACGAATTTGAAGACCAAGGAAGAACTTCAGCTCACCCATCATGGACATTTGATATTGCTCTTGCATCATGTACCCAAACTCATCACTATACTTCTGGTTGGTGCAGCCGAAGATTATGTCATCCACATATATTTGGCACACAAACAGTTCACCATCATATGTCTTCATGAAGAGTGGGATCGAGGGATCCAGGTTTGAAGCCTTTGCTCTTCAGGAAGTCTTTGATTGTATCATACCAGGCATGTGGAGCTTGTTTGAGGCCATACAGTGCTTTGTTTAGCTTGTACACCATATCAGGATGTTTTGGATCTTCAAAGCCAGGTGGTTGTGCGACATATACTTCTTCTTCAATCTTGCCATTGAGAAATGCACTCTTTACATCCATTTGATATAGCAAGATGTTGTGATGATTAGCGTAGGCTAGCAGTATGCGTATAGCTTCAAGCCTAGCAACAGGAGCAAATGTTTCATCGAAGTCAATTCCTTCAACTTGAGTATATCCTTGAGCCACAAGACGTGCTTTGTTTCTAACGACTTGACCATGCTCATCTTGCTTGTTTCGATATATCCACTTTGTTCCAATAATGTTATGCTTGCGAGGTCGTCGCTGACGAGTTCCCAAACATTATTCAGCTTGACTGTTGAAGTTCTTCTTGCATGGCTTGAATCCATTCAGGTTCCATAAAAGCTTGAGAACTTTCTTGGGTTACGATATTGACACAAATGAAAAGTGCCCTGAAGTTTGCTAGCTGTGTTGCTCTTGATCGAGTGAGCGGACCAGGTGCATTGATCTTGTCAATTATCTTCTCTATTTGAACTTCATTTGCAACACGAGGATGAACAGACGAAGATTTTGCTCTGGCTGATCATTGTCATCATTGGGAGGATTGTCTTGATCGAGCATTGTCTTGAGTTGATTTGGTGCGAAATGATAATTTCCTCTTCAGTTGTGCTTCAGAGGGCATGATTTCACCAGTTCCCATCAGCTTGATAGACTCTCTTGGAGAAGCTTCATCTAGTGTACTTGGTAGAATCTCTCTCTGTGAACCATTGGTTTCATCAAATTTCACATCCACAGTTTCAATGATTTTGTAGAGATAAAGGTTGAAGACTCTGTAGGAGTGTGAATCCTTTCCATAGCCAAGCATGAAGCCTTCGTGAGCCTTAGGTGCAAATTTTGACTTGTGATGGGGATCCTTGATCCACATCTAGCTCAAATACTCAAATGGCGGCGTGTGGCTTCTTGCGATGAAGGAGCTCACAAGATGTTTTGTTGAAGCTTATGGATGTACACACAGTTGATGATGTGACATCTTTGTATTAATAGCTTCAGCCGAACTTTCTTGGTGTCTTGTACTCATCTAGCATTGTTCGAGCCATCTCAATGAGGGTTCTGTTTTTGCGCTCAACGATGCCATTTTTTGAGGTGTGTATGGAGCAAAGAACTCATGAGTGATTCCCATTGTATCCAGATCTGATCAAGTCCGGTGTTCTTGAATTGATGCCATTGTCACTTCGATGTGCTTGATCTTCACGCCATAATTGTTCATTGCTCGATTTGTAAAGCGCTGAAGACATCTTGCACTTCAGTCTTGTAAAGAATTATATGAACCCATGTGTATCTTGAGTAGTCATCAACAATGACGAAGCCATAGAGACAGGCAGTTGTTGTGAGGGTGGAGTAGTGAGTAGGTCCAAATAAGTCCATTTGTAACAACTCGAAGGGTTGAGATGTTGTCATGATTGTCTTCGAGGGGTGTTTTGCCCTTCTCATCTTTCCAGCTTCACAGGCACCACACAGATGATCCTTTTGAACTTGACATCCTCGATGCCAATGACATGCTTTTTCTTGACGAGTGAGTGTAAGTTCCTCATGCCAGCATGTCCTAGTCTTCGATGCCAGAGCCAGCATTCTAAAGCTTTTGTGAGAAGACATACGGCAAGCTGTGGACCTTGCTTTTACCAATGTCAGCAAATGTAATGTGACTCTTGTCGGATGGACGTAAGGTTGAGTCCATGAGAAGACTTCGATCACCAATCATATGATTTGTGCATCCATTGTCTATAATCCATTCTGAAGCTTTTGGTGATGTACCCTACGGTGCAGTTAGGAGGATAGGCTTGACAAGAGTGTTGTGAAGCATAAGCATTTGACACATATAGGGACAGTCACAGCTTATATCAAAGTTAGGACATAGTATGACTGATAAGAGATTCAGATGTGAAGTATATAGAATGACATTTTATCGCGCGTCCTAAATGAATTTTAGGTCCCCAGCAATAGTATCGGATGCCATTGATTCCTGGCTGGAGACCATTTTCTGCAAAAGAGAGTTAGTTCTTCTTAGCCACCCACATCTTCAGTGGTGGCCTAGAAGCAATGAGTCTAAGTGCAGCATCTGAGAATTTTGGCTTTGAAGCCCTAGCAAATAGCCTTGTAGGAGATGAAGGATACTCATATGAATAAGCTGAAAAGTTCTTAGTCCTATGAACATAGCGGTTCAAAGATACACGCTCATATTCATAAGTTTGAGCATGATTTTCCTGCAAAACATTGACGTTAGGGTGACTCATGTGAGTCCTGCATCTGTATGAAGCCATTGGGCCACATGAAGCTATAGGTCTGGGGTTTGTCTTCTTCCTTGGTGGTGTCATGACGACATTCACAGGAAGATTCTCAATGTACTGCTTAGGTACCCAGATCTTCTTCATAGGTGGTCCATTCCTGCGATTAGTACCAATGTACAGCAAACACTTCACCATTCGATTTTTGAACAGCTTATAGTTTGCATCAAAGGATTCATCAATGATAATAGGATTAGCATAGGTAAAGCCGGATAAGGTGGATGGATCTCTGAAGGTTCCTTTGCGAAACCCATGTGGTTTTGGGGTCCGCTCGGGCTTCCAATCTGAGCCATCAACATTCATTTTCCTTTCAACCCAACACCCTCCTTCCTAGGGTTTGGTTCGAATCTCCTTTTGAGGACATCGAGAGAGTCGATGTCCCTTCAAACTTTTGTACATCCTGTTTCAAGCAATGTCTTCAACATAGCATTTTCATCGAACAACAGAAGTGGTGTCCTCCTTGAAGGGTTAGTAACCACATCGGTAGGTGAAGACAATGAAACAATAGCAGCGATGGAACATTCAAGAATGCAGATGTAGCGTTATCACGCTCAATGCATTTTAGACATGGTGGTTCAAATCCGTCCTGAGCGGAACTGATCTGTTGAGCAAGTAATGAATCTCGCTCCTTTTGAAGATCTTCATAATCCACTCGTATCTTTTCAAGGTCTAGCTTTCTTTGAAGACATTCAGAAGAGAGCTTCTCATGATCAGACAAGAGAGCATTATGTTGACCTTGAAGGGCGTCAAACTTAGCATGAAGTCTCTGAAGACTATCAGCCAAAGCTTTTGACTGATCCATTTCTTCACCCAACATATCATCGCTCTTACTAAGCATGTCTTGAACCTTTTCCAAGATTCTTTGTTGTTTAGTGGCAAGGGAAGTAAGCTTGTCATAACTGGGCCCAAATTCATCACCTGATTCATCATCGCTAGATTCAGAGAGATAGCATTCAGTTACCTTATCACCCTTTGCCATGTGGCACGATGAGGATGATGATGATTCAGGTGCAAAGGTCATCTCCTTGAGAGACTCCTTGTAATCTTCAAACCACGGATCATGACGAGTACGATGACCTTCATATACCTCACAGAGCCAGTCCCAGATTAGCTTCGTGTGATTGAGGTGCATAACATTCCTGAACTGATTTCGGGACAAATGAGAGCAGATGACATCCTTCGCTGTAAGGTTCAGTAGAGTATACTTGTGAATGTCATCAGCCTCTGCCATCTTGCATAGATCAGTGAGTCCAATCTCAGTGACGGTCCACAGTTCGCTATCCATGGACATGAGTCGCTTCTTCATCATGGCCTTCCATCGGGGATACTCATGACCGTCAAAGGTGGGACAAGATATGTTCCTCAATCCTGCAGTCGACATAGCTGAAACTCCAGGTGGTTAAACCGAATCACACAGAACAAGGGAGTACCTTGCTCTGATACCAATTGAAAGTGCTAGTATCGACTAGAGGGGGGGTGAATAGGCGATTTTTGTGGAAGACTTCTAAACTTAGAAGTTTCGAAGACAAACAACAGAAATGACCTAATTGATATGCAGCGGAAGATAAACTACCCTAAGCAAGCCATAGTCAGGTATGCAATGATGTGAAGGTACAGGACTAATAGCAGCTAGGTAGTAGGATCAGGATGGAAGATAGTATGAAGTCAATCAACAGTAGTAGTCAAGCAACGAAGTCAAACAGATACATAGATAGGCAATGACTTCATGAAGACAAACTTAGGTAAGGTTGGGAAGGGATAGAACCAGTTGTTGAAGACACAGGATTTGTTAGACCAGTTCGATTCTTTGTGACAACTATGCGTCTGGGTTAGGGAGGCTGAGATTTAACCCGAAGACCGTGTCTTCACCTTATTCCCCTTGAGCTAAGGACACCCGGTGCTCGCCCAATCACTCTGGTAAGTCTTCAAGGAGACTTCCAAACCTTCACAGACTTCGTTCTGACAATCCACAATGACTCTTGGATGCTCGAGCGCGACGCCTAACCAATTTGGAGGATTCACAGTCCTCAAGTGCAATAAGTCTTTAGGTCACTGACATGAAAGACTTGAGTGATGCCTAACACTCTTTGGCTCGGGTGTTTGGGCTTTGTCCTCGCAAGGATTTCTCTCTCTCAAATGCTTGAGGTGCGTTGCTCTCAAGCGACAAAAGCCATGCACAAACTCGAGCAGCCACCAATTTATGGTGTAGGGGTGGGCTATTTATAGCCACTAGGCAACCCGACCTGATTAGTCCAAAATGACCCTGGGTCACTGAGGAACTGACACGTGTTCCAACGGTCAGATTTCAAACACACGCAGCAACTTTACTTGGGCTACAAGAAAAGCTGACTCATCCAGCTCTGGAAAAGGTTTACTCTCATTGTTTTCGCTCGAAGACATAGGATTTGAGTTGAACATCACTTCAATCACTCTGACTTAGTTCACTTGGACCCCACTTAACAGTACGGTGGTTCCTATGACTCAACAAAGAAGAAAAGGAAACTACAAAACCACACAGTCTTCGCACTCCATAGTCTTCACGCAATGTCTTCTCATGTCATAGTCTTCAATATGAATATCTTCTCATACCACCATTGTTTTCAATGTCTTCATACATTTTTAGGGGTCATCTCTGGTAGGTAAACCGAATCGATGAGGGACACTACCTGCGTTATCCTGCAATTCTCACAGACGCATTAGTCCCTCAACCAACTTTGTCGTCAATACTCCAAAACCAACTAGGGGTGGCACTAGATGCACTTACAGTTTTGAACGAAAGTTCAATGCCAATAGAGTTGAGTGGGAAGAAGATCAATACCTCAAGACGAAGTTTGTTGCTCAACAAGAGAAGTATGATCCTACTTCTTTCAAAGGGACACAAGCTCAAGATGATCTTCCACCACAAGGTCACAAGCAAAAAGGCAAGGATAAGCTTCAGGAGGAGATTGATGCATTTGAAGAAGCTCCTAAGGCCTTGGTCAAGTGGGTTCCCAAGACAACATCAAGTTCTACTTCATAAACTTCGACTACAACTCCAAGGGTTCCCATCAAGATGATGTGGATCCCAAAGAAGAAGAACTAGAGAGTTCTTGAGGGTGACTCCGCCAACATACTTCACTCTTATCATTTATGCAAGGACAAGTGCAATCAACTTCCACATCTTCCACTAATTCAAGGAGTCACAAACCCTCTTGTTGGTAAGATAAGGGACAAGGTAACCTAATGCTTTCATGGACATCATCCTGTGTGTGCATCACTCTATGTCTATGGATATCCTTGTTTGTTCCTTGTGGGACTAACCCGTGTAGGTATTGAAAGTGCAACTCACTCCAAAGGATTGCTCCAAATGATCTACATCAACATTGAGCATCCATATCTTCAACACCTACATGAAGTCATCATCGACAAAACCCAAGGTTAGTTCATTCCTCTTAGGGGGGATCTCACATCTAGGGGGAGCTTTACTCTAAGAATTGAGCTAAAGCAACTCTAATGGTGTGAACACAACAATGCTTTATGTAAAAGTGGTAACCCCACTTGTGCTTAAATGATGAGTATGACCTATGGTCAAATGTTCTCATATGACTGCTAAGTCAATATATTCATATATAGATGACCTAGTCATCGCCGATTGCTTGATAGATGCTAGAATTGTGTGTGCATGCTTTGTCACATATTTCATTTCCCATTTTATTATGTGAGGATGTTGGTTGCATATTTTACTCATTCGAGGACATCCACTTGTAGTTTTGATTCTTTGGTTTCTCTTTCTTTTGCCAAGTGGATGGACAAGAATGCCTAAGAATCTTCTCTAGATATCTATGCTTTTCCTGTCTCAAACTCTAATCATGCTATATCACAAAGTTTGATCAAGTCAGATTCGAACCACTCTATGTGAGGAGCACTCGGAGTCCCCGATTCGTCATAGACTTAAACTTCAAAAACCTCTTTGTGCGTTCGGTCTAACTGACTCAACCTTTTCGGTCATACCGAGATCACTAAGTTAATCTAGGTTTTCAATCTCGGTGCAACCGATTTGAACTTTTCGGTCACACCGAGTTGCAGTAACTACTTGCAGTAATGCATCTCGGTGCCACCGAGTTGTTCCACTCGGTCACACCGATAGTGTCAGTCTATATATACCCCCGGGGCAAAATTTGGAAACTTTTCCGAAACCCTTCGCCCGCGCACAGCCTGCTCTGCCTCTTCGGGTCTTTGGATCGTCCTCCTCATCGCCAGCGACCTCCCACCGCTGGTCTCTGCCGCCGTCAACGGGATTCTACTCCGCTGTTGCCGCTGTAGCAAATCCATGGTCGCATTAGGTTATGGATTTGAACTTTGTGCTATTCTTAACTCTGATTCCTAGCACATTGCACTGCCATGAATCTTGCCTCGTTTGAAATCTTCCTATCCAGCGAAACTACTCCGTAGATTAGTCTTGGATTGAAAATTTAGGGTTAGGTTTCCGCCGAATTCATCTCGGACCGACCGAGTTGTAGAAATCGGTCTCACCGATTTGGCTCAGGACATTGCACATGTGATTCTCGGTCTGACCGGGAATTGCAAATCGGTGTGACCGAGATCGATTCTTCGTGAAACCCTAGCAGTCTCGGTGCCACCGAACTGTGACTCGGTCTGACCGAGTTCACTAGTTTAGGTTCCAAAAGCTGCTTCGGTATCACCGAGTTTACAAATCGGTAGCTCCAAAATGCTTTCTGTGGAAAACTAAAACTAAGTTTTTGACTCAATTTTTTGCAAAAACCTCTGTGCTTTGTGATGCTCATCTACATCTATTCACAGGGTCTGCTGTCAGAGTTTGCATTATGTCAGATCAGAGTGACAGTCAGAACAAGTCTGAGGAGCAAGTTCATATGGGTGAGGGCACTAGTCCCTCCAGCAGTTATGATGAGGGTAGCAGAAGCACACCCAACAACTTGCCAAAGGAAGCCACCAGGGCAAGAAAGAAGAAAACCTCAGATTCTGAAGATGAGGACTATGTGGCTATTGAGGAAGAGGCCACTTCCAAGAAGAAGGTGCTGAAGAAGGAATATGGCACAACAGCATCCACTAAGCCAGGAATGCAAAAGAAGGCACCTACCAGGAGAATTCCCACTTCCAAACCTAGGAAGGTTGCCACTGGTTAAACCATGAAGTTCACCATTGAGTCTGATGATGAAGCTGCTAGCCAAGATAAGAAGAAGAAGAAGAAGAGATTCAGAACTACTACTGCCAAAGTACTTGGCAAGCCCTCTATGACGAGAGACTCCGAAGAAGAATAGAAATAGGTTGCTGCACCAGCACCTAAAGCTCAAAAGATGATGGGAGATGCTATAAGATCAGGGGCTTCTCCATCTAAGCCCAAAGATGCTCCCAAGGCTGCTGCTCCTAAGCCCAAGTCTGCACCTAAGAGGAACACTAGGAGTATTCCAGCTGAAGCGAAGAACAAGGCCCAATGCCTAAAGCTGCTGAAGAAGAAGATGAAGATTCACTTGTCTTGAGAAAGTTGAAGCCCAAGATTCCTGATCACAATGATGCTCACCCAGTTGCAGAAGGTATGAAGCTCAGGAAGGATGCTGGACTGAGACAGTGGAGACAAACTAATCCCTATGCTGTCAGAAGAAGAACTGCAGTGGACTAGAGGTTCCACACTAAGGAACAACAAGATTTCTATGAGACAGTGTTGCTTGACAAGAAGCCCATAGTATGTGACATGAGATGGGTTGACTGGGATTACATCAAGAAAAATGAAGAGCACTATCCAGGAGTTTATGACAGTTTCATGTCTTGTGGAGTTGATGACTTTGTTTGCCAGAAGCTCATCAAGTGGAATGATGAGCTCATTATGCAGTTTTACTCCACAGCTCATTTATACCAAGATGGGAAGATAGTCTGGATGTCTGAGGGTACTAGGTACCAATCAATAGTTGAAGAATGGTCTGAGTTGATAAATGCTCCAAAAGAGAATAAGGATGACTTGGATGTCTATGCCAAGAAGAAGAAAGACCACAACTCTATGGCTCACATGTACAGAGAGATCCCAGATGCTGCACTAGAGACACATAGGTTTGGATCTGTACATTACCTATTGTCAGGATTGCCTACTATCAACTAGATCTTAAAGGAACACTTTGCTGCCCAAGTCAAGTGATCACAAGATGATCATAGGCCATGCAATAAACTTGCTGCATATATTTGATGTGCCTCAGAAATTCAAAGTCATGAGCCTGGTTGTGGAAACAATCAAAAGGACTGTTGCTGATCAGAGGAGATCTTGTGGGTATGCCCCACACATTCAGGAGCTCATAAACTCCAAGATGGGCACTGGCACCTATCTTTTGGACAAGGAGCACCTGCCCATCTACCCTGATTTCGAGGACAACACCATTGTGATGGATGAAAATGAACCATCATCTGTGCAAGCACAAGAGAAGAAAGAGAAGGCAAGGGCAGAGAAAGCTACAAAGATGCCAACTGCTGAAGAGGCATCTTAGATTTTCCTGAAGAGCAAGCAATATCAGCTTGGCTACTTGATTGCCTCCACCCTAACTCAAAACCAGGAGAGCTTGGAGAGAATCATAGAGCAGAAGTTTTATGCTCTTGGTGTCAAAGTTACTGAGATCCCAACTGCAGTTGAGCAACTTCACGAGGATGTGGAGGAGAAGAAGGGCAAGTCTACTACTTATGCTTTTGCTAGAGTGCCCAGAGGACAGAGATCCGCTGCAGTGCCTGTTCCAGACACCAGAGCTACATCATGTACACCAGCTATAGCTTTAGTGCCTCCAGCTCCAGCACCCACTCCACCAGCTCCAGCTACATCAACAGAAGCCTTGGTCCTTGGAGCCATCTCTACACCATCACATGAAAACCAAGCCTGAGAGTCGTTTAGCACTATGCATTTTTGTGAACTTTTTGGTAACTTGTTGCCAAAGGGGGAGAAAAATGTATAGATCATAGGCTTTGAGAGAGAGCTTTGCTTTTGATCTCTCTTGTCTTTTGGGTGGTTGAACATCATTTGCTTGTTTGCTTGATACATTATGCCTTGTGTGAGATTCTTGGATGATCATGTGTTTGATAATATACTATGCTACATTAATGCTTGTTGGATGATATTATCTCTTATATCCTCATATGATCATTCACTTTGCTTGGTCATGAGTGAATGTATTTAATTATTATCATTTTGAGCGCTCCACCAAGATGTATGTGACATGGAAGAGTGACTCGTCATCCTAACTCATTGTGCATTTGCAGTCCAAAGCAAATTTTAAATAATGCACAAATTTAGGGGGAGCTCTTACTTTTCACATACTTCTCAAAGCGACGATGTCTTTCAATCTTATTATCATTTTCGAAGTTTGATCTATATGTTGTCATCAATTACTAAAAAGGGGGAGATTGAAAGTGCAACTATCCCTGGGTGGTTTTGGTAATTCCTAACAACATATATCTCATTGAGCTAATGCTATTTCAAGATAAATATGTCAGGAAAGCTCAATGATTGGCATGGCATGGATGAGAAAAGTGGATCCCTCAAAATGCTAAGGACAAAAGGATTGGCTCAAACTCAAAGCACAAGACGCTACATTTTCTATTTTAGTGATCCAACATCACATTGAGTCTACAGGAAAAGCCAATACTATCAAGGAGGGATGAGGTGTTGCTTAATGGCTTTCTTGCTCAAAATGCTTAGTGATATGCTCCAAAGCCCTCAACTACTTTCTCATATCCACATATGACCCAAACCAAAAGTCAAACTCGGCCCCACCGATTCTCTCTATCCAGCGACACCGAGTTCAGATGTCATAGCAACTACCACAAACCCTAATCAAGTCGGTCTCACCAATAGGGATCTCGGTCTCACCGAGATGGGATTGTAATCTCTCTGTTTCCCTTCGTAACGTTTCGGTCCAACCGAGATGAGATCAGTCCCACCGAGATTGCAATGCAAACTCTCTGTTTCCCTTTCGTAATGTTTCAGTCTAACCGAGATGAGCGAATCGGTCCCACCGAGTTTGCCTGACCAACCCTCTGTGTGTCCATTACCAAAATTGGTCTCATCGAGTTTGTGTAATCGGTCTCACCGAGATTACGTTATGCCCTAACCCTAACCATATCGGTCCCACCGAGTTGCATGTCAGTCCCATTGAAAACCCTAATGGTCACAATATTTGCTAAATCTGTCCGACCGAGTTTGGTGATTTAGTCCCACCGAGATTGGTAAGTTGTGTGTAACGGTTAGATTTTGTGTGGAGGCTATAAATACCCTCCACCCACTCTTCACTTGTGGAGAGAGCCATCAGAACATGCCTATACTTCCAACCTACATTTTCTAAGAGAGAACCACCTACACTTGTGTTGAGGTCAAGATATTCCATTCCTACCATATGAATCTTGATCTCTAGCCTTCCCCAAGTTGCCTTCCACTCAAATCTTCTTTCCACCAAATCCAAATCCTGTGAGAGAGAGTTGAGTATTGGAGATACTATCATTTGAAGCACAAGAGCAAGGAGTTCATCATCAACACACCATTTGTTACTTCTTGGAGAGTGGTATCTCCTAGATTGGCTAGGTGTCACTTGGGAGCCTCCGACAAGATTGTGGAGTTGAACCAAGGAGTTTGTAAGGGCAAGGAGATCGCCTAGTTCGTGAAGATCTACCCCTAGTGGGGCAAGTCCTTCGTGAGCGACGGCCATGGTTGGATAGACAAGGTTTCTTCTTCATGGACCCTTCGTGGGTGGAGCCCTCCATGGACTTGCGCAGCCATTACCCTTTGTGGGTGAAGTCTCCATCAACGTGGATGTATGATAGCACCACCTATCGGAACCACGACAAAAAAATCTATGTCTCCAATTGCAGTTGCCATCTCAAACTCCTCCCCTTTACCTTCATATGCAATTATTTTACATTCCGCTACTATACTCTTAGTATTGCATGTGTAGGTTGATTGCTTGACTTGTGCTAAGTTACTAAAATCTGCAAAGAACTAAAATTGGGAAAAGGCTATATTTTTATTTGGTCAAGTAGTCTAATCACCCCCCTCTAGACATACTTTCGATCCTACACCAGCTGCTGAGAAGAACAAGGCCCCATTGCCTGAAGTGGAAGAAGAAGAAGAAGCCCAAGTGCTTAGAAAACTGAAGCCCAAGAACCCAGATCATAATGATACACATCCTATGGCTAAAAACATGAAGCTAAGGAACGATGCAAGTCTCAGGCTATGGAGGCAGACAGACACATATGCCATCAAGAGGAGAACTACTGTGGACTACAGGTTCCATAAAAAGGAGGGGCGGGATTTCTATGAGACTATGCTCCTGGAGAAGAAGGCCATAGTCAGTGATATGAGATGGGTTGACTAGACTTACATTGATAATAATGGAGATCACTTCCCAGGAGTTCATGACAACTTTAGACTGAGTGGAATTGACACGTTTGTTGGCTAGAAGCTCACCAAGTGGAATGACGAGATGGTGATGCAGTTCTACTCCACAACACATTTTTACCCAGATGGTAAAATTGTTTGGATGACTGAGGGCACAAGGTACCAGTCCACAGTTGCTGAGTGGGCCAAGCTTATCAATGCCCCTAAAGAGCAAGAGGATGACACAGATTTGTATGCCAAGGCAAGGAAAGAACACAACTCCATGGCACAAATGTACAAGGAGATTCCTGATGCTGCCCTGGATACTCACAAGTTTGGCTCTGTGTACTATCTGCTGTCTGGACTGCCCACAATCAACACTATCCTCAGGCACACATTGTTGCCCAAGTCTGGAGATGACTGGATGATTAGAGGGCATTCCATCAATTTGCTGCACATGTTTGACATTCTAGAGAAGTTCAAAGTGATGACATTGATTGTAGAGACAATCAAGAGGACTGCTGCTGATTAGAAGAGATCATGTGGATATGCTTCGCAACATTCAGATGCTCATCAACTCCAAGATGGGCAAAGGCACATATCTCTTGGACAAGGAGCACCTTCCCTTGTTGCCTGAATTTGAAGATAATGAGGTTGTCATGGATGCTACACATCCTACTTTAATAGAGGCTCAGGATAAGAGGGAGAAAGCTAAAGCAGAGAAGGTAGCACAAACTTCACAAACTCCAGATGCTTCAACTACTCACCTCAAGACCAAGCAGGATCTGCTTAGCTATCTACTTTACGCCACTGTCAGAATTTAGAAACGATTGACAACCCTGACTCGAAATCAAGAGTCTTGAGAGGATCATCGAGACAAAGTTTTATGATCTAGACTTGAAGGTCGTAGAGATCCAGACTGTAGTTGAGCAACTCCAGGATGAAGCTGAAGAGAGAAGAGGGAGAGCTACCACTGAAGCTTTTTAGAGAGTGCCAAGGCCACAAAGGCCTGTAGCTCTGCGAGCCAGTGACATAAGGGCCACTACATCAGCACCAGCAACTATAGCCTCTTTTGTTCCTCTAATTGCTAATCCACCAGCTCCACAAACCTCTTCGGATGCATTCATTGCAGGACTCCTCTCTATGCCACCTTTGCACTCTGGAGCTCTCGGAGATCATTCTTAGAGAGCCGCATAGCACTATGCATTTTCAAGCTTTTTGGTAACTTTTTGCCAAAGGGGGAGGAACTGTATAGATCATATGCTGAGAGAGAGAGAGAGATAAAGTTTTGCTTCTTTTGTCTCTCTTGCTGCTTTATTTGCTTCCTTGTTTGGGTGATACACTATTTATGCTTGTGTGTGACATACTCGTATGATCATGTGTTTGATCACATCATACTTTAATGTTTGTGCTTGAATGCTGATATTCTATCTCTCATGTATGATCATTCATATATTGTCTTGGTAATGAGTGCATGTTTCATATTCTATCATTTTGAGCGCTCCACCAAGATGTATGTGACATGTAAGAGTAACGCATGATCCTAATCGATTGTCCATTTGAATTCAAAAGCAAATTTTAAATAATGCACAAATTTAGGGGGAGCTCTTGCTTATCACATACCTCTCAAAGCGACGATGTACTTCATTTATATTATCATTTGTCAAAGCTTTGATCTATATGTTGTCATCAATTACCAAAAAGGGGGAGACTGAAAGTGCAACTAATCCCTGGGTGGTTTTGGTAATTGATAACAACATATAGCTCATTGAACTAATATCCATTCAAGATTAATGTTTTAGAAAGTTCAATGATTGGTATGGCATGGACTTGAGATGTGGACCCCTCAAAATGCTAAGGACACATATTGTCAAAAGGTCAAGACTCTGCATTTTCATTTTAGTGATCCAAGATCACATTGAGTCCATAGGAAAAGACAATACTATTAAAAGGGGATGAGGTATTGCTTAATGGCTTGCTTGCTCAAAATGCTTACTGATATGCTCCAAAAGCTTCAACCACATTCTCATTTCCACATATGTCCTAACTAAAGTCAAACTTGGCCCCACCGATTTGATCTATACGGCGCCACCGAGTTCACTTGACATAGCCATAGCCAGAAACCCTAATCAGTTCGTTCTCACCGATAGGGATCTCGGTCTCATCGAGATGGGATTGCAAAGTCTTTGTTTCCCTTCGTAACATTTTGGTCTAACACAGATGAGCGATCGGTCCCACCGAGTTCGTAGTGCAAACTTTTTGTTTCCTTTTCGTAACATTCCGGTCTCACCGAAATGAGCGATCGGTCCCACCGAGTTTGCCTGACTAAGTCTCTGTTTGCTTATTAATGAAATTGATCTCACCGAGTTCATGTGATCGGTCTCACCGAGATGAGGTTTTGCCCTAACCCTAGCACATCGGTCTCACCGTGTTGGTACTGTCAGTCCAACCGAAAACCTAACATTCATATTTGAACCAAGTCGGTCACACCGAGTTTCACTATTCGGTCCCATCAAGTTTGGTAAATTGTGTGTAACGGTTAGATTTTGTGTGGATGCTATATATACCCCTCCAACCCCTTATCCATTCGAGAGAGAGCCATCAGAACGTGCCTACACTTCCACTACTCATTTTCCGAGAGAGAACCACCTAATCATGTGTTGAGACCAAGAAATTCCAATCCAACCACAAGAATCTTGATCTCTAGCCTTCCCCAAGTTGCTTTCCACTTATATCATATTTCCAACGTATCTAAATCCGTGAGAGAGAGTTGAGTGTTGGGGAGACTATCATTTGAAAGACAAGAGCAAGGAGTTCATCATCAACACACCATCTATTACCTTTTGGAGATTGGTGTCTCCTAGATTGGTTAGGTGTTACTTGGGAGCCTCTGTCAAGATTGTGGAGTTTGTAAGGAGTTTGTAAGGGCAAGGACATCGCCTACTTCGTGAAGATCTACCCAAGTGAGGCAAGTCCTTCGTGGGCAATGGCCATGGTGGGATAGACAAGGTTGCTTCTTCGTGGACCCTTCAGGGTGGAGCCCTCCGTGGACTCGCGCAACTGTTACACTTCGTGGGTTAAAGTCTCCATCAACGTGGATGTATGATAGCACCACCTATCGAAACCACGCCAAAAATCTCTATGTCTACATTGCATTTGCTCCCTCGAAACTCCTCCCATTTACCTTCATATGCAATGATTTACATTCCGCTGCTATACTCTTAGAATTGCATGTGTAGGTTGATTGCTTGACTTTTGTTAAGTTGCTAAAATCTGCCAGGACTTTGAAAAGGCTAGATTTTTATTTGTTCAAGTAGTCTAATCACCACCCCTCTAGACATACTTTCGATCCTACAATTAAGCTATCGGGTTCCGGTTTGGATCCGATAACCCGTTAACAGCCCTGACAAATGGAGATTTTCCACGTGTAAAATTCTCAATGGCCAGAGGAACCACGTGTCAGCTCAGCGTTGGGAAAGATGTCATCCACTCATTGGATGGGAGGAGCCTATGATACGTCGACATGTGGCACGTCCCAACGGAGGCCCATTCAGGTGAAAAGGCCAGCCCGTTTGACTTGGCCAAAAGGTAGCGGGCCGACCCATGGAAAGCCTGTTAACGGCCTATTCACATATAGCCCATTTACAGCCTGCTAACTCATGACCCGTTATGGCCTATCTGAATTGTGTCTAGTAGCGTTATCTGGGCTGCCCAATATGATTCCAGCCCGTTGTAACTTCCAACCCATGTATGGCCCATGACGTCTGTCGTCCCATACGAGGCCCTTTGTAACTCTTGGCCCTCTAAAGGCCTGTGGTGAAACTGGCCCACAATGAATAGTGTAACGCTTTACACCCATTAACGGCCCATTATTTCGTTGGGCCATTTCCAACCTGTGTTACCTTTCGGCCTTCTAAGGGCCCATTTATTCTTGGGCTCATTTCCATCATTCAGTTACTTACGGTCCGTTACTGGCCTGTTCTGCTTGTGGGGCAAATTCAGCCCGTGGTTACAGTCAGCCCATTTGTGGCCCGTTAACTCGTTGGGCTATATTTATAGCGTCATCAAATACGACTCATTAACGATCCGTGATGACTGTGCTGCTTCTTGAGCTTGCGTTGGTTTTTCCCTTAAAGAGGAAAGGGTGATCCAGCAAAGTAGAGATAAGTATTTCCCTTAGTTTGAGAACCAAGGTATCAATCCAGTAGGAGGCAATGAAAAAATCACCAATACCTGCACAAACAATCAAACAACTTGCACCCAACGTGATAAAGGGGTTGTTAATCCCTTCACGATCACTTGCAAAAGTGAGATCTGATAGAAATAGATGAAACTAAACAAAAGATAAAGTAAATATTTTTGGGTTATTTGGTTTACAGATCGGAAAGTAAAAGATTGCAAAATGGTAGATCGGAAACTTATATGATGGAAAATAGTAGATCAGAAACTAATATGATGGAAAATAGTAGATCAGAAACTAATATGATGGAAAATAGACCCAGGGGCCATAGGTTTCACTAAAGGCTTCTCTCAAGATACCAAATAATATGATGGGTGAACATATTACTGTCGAGCAATGATGAGGACATGACTACCTTGGATATGACCAAAAATATTGCATACATGTATATTTGTGAGGTGATTTTTAATGCAATTTATGAAATAATTTATTTATGTCATCTAGGACAAAAATACTTCACAAACTTTTGTGTCATTTCTAATTGCAGGTGTATAGTACAGGTGTACAATACACATCTTTACCTACTAATAAAGCGGCTATCGCTTCTAGTCGCCTGTCTTTAAATTACCCTTCAAGTTGGTTAAAATTACCCACCAATGGCACCCGTAAGTGGAAAAACGATTCAATTTTTCGGACCAAAAATCGATGCCTCCATCGTTGTTTTATAGGGGAGCGACGAGTAGAGGCCACAGAATGACGAACAGCAGAGTGGTTGGCCGGTCACTCTTTTAGCGGCGAGACCAGGGTATCCCCAACTTCCACAATTTTTATCTTACTTTTCTCACGCACTAGCACAGTGGCCCGCCCGACGTGCGGGCTAGAATTTCATAAATTTATTTTATGAGAACACATCATTTGATTTTTCTACAGTAAATTTATAGCAAATGGGATCACATTCACAAATATTATCCTTTTGCAAACATAGTTTTTGCAATATATGTATTTGTTCTCAAAGAGTTTTATAATAAATTTGCCAATTAGGTAATGAATAAATGTTGTGTAAGCTTTTGTGATTTACATAATACATATTATGGTATGTTTTTTCTAATATTTAAAGTATACAAATTCCTTTTGTTTATTTTCCCATTTTTACAGGCAAACTAAGACATAACAAAAAATGTAGATAGAAAACATAAAGTTGGAAACACATTTATATGTAAAAAGTTTTAATGACAATTTGTATCCAAGATGTGTATTTTTATTTGCATGTGTTCAAAAATTAGACCAACATAATTTTCTAGTCTTCATCTAGTTGTTTCTTGTCACTTTATCGTGGTTCCTCTAGTGTGCACACCTCCTCTCATTTTCTCTCGGTTCTATTTCATTGTTCTACTGCCAGCCTATTTGTCCATGATTTTGTCCAGCGATACATCTATAGGTATATTTAATTTGTAAATATCACCATAAACCTCTTCCTTGGTGAGGTTTGTAACTTCACGGCTCAATAATTTTGATGTAAAAGATGACAGTATACATATTTACTGTCAATCAACTAATATAGTAGTCCATTTCCCATATCGCAATGAACGAAATATAGCTATGAAGTAATTAAGGAGGCACCGAATAACATTTAACATGTCCCTGTGTTGAGCGTTAACTCAGAATTACATGAGATGAAACCAACATAACCTTTGTTCTTTACCAAGTATGAAACCTTTGATATCCTGACATGCGCCACTTGACGGTGTGTATGATTATCTTTCAATGTGAAAGGCCTACACATTTATAGAAATCCTACAAATTCATCACACCTCGCATTTTTTATTGAAATAATTTGCATTACTTTTTATATATATAAATAGATGTTTTCAAGTGGTTTTGTTCTTCTTTCTTCAAGAAGTAGATAGAACAAATGCAACACGGTACACATGAGATTAAACATCTAAATACCTTTTCATGTTTGCCACTCACTGCGATTTTGTGTACCATATGCGTCTGTAGCGATGTTAGTTAATTTTTGTGTCGTGTTTTTACTTTCTAAACTGTATTATTCTGTATATTGGATAAACGTACGATACCTATATGCCTATGCCATGTGGTGTGTGTTTAGTTAATTAAAGTTAACATGGCCAAATTTGTGGCAGGCTAATATCTAGCTCTCTTGACTAATAATAATCTCATTTTCTCTCGCCTCTATTTCACTGTCTACTACCAGCCTATTTGTCCATGATTTTGTCCAGCGATACATCTATAGGTATATTTAATTTGTGAAATATCACCATAAACCTCTTCCTTGCTGAGGTTTGTAACTTCATGGCTCAATAATTTTGATGTAAAAGATGACAGTATACATATTTACTGTCAATCAGCTAATATATATAGTAGTCCACTTCCCATATCGCAATGAACGAAATATAGCTATGAAGTAATTAAGGAGGCACCGAATAACATTTAATATGTCCCTGTGTTGAGCGTTAACTCAGAACTACATGAGATGAAACCAACATAACCTTTGTTCTTTACCAAGTATGAAACCTTTGATATCCTGACATGCGCCACTTGACGGTGTGTGTGATTATCTTTCAATGTGAAAGGCCTACACATTTATAGAAATCCTACAAATTCATCACACCTCGTGTTTTTTATCGAAATAATTTGCATTACTTTATATATATATAAATAGATATTTTCAAGTGGTTTTGTTCTTCTTTCTTCAAGAAGTAGATAGAACAAATGCAACACGATACACATGCGATTAAACATCTAAATACCTTTTCATGTTTGCCACTCACTGCGATTTTGTGTACCATATGCGTCTGTAGCGATGTTAGTTACTTTTTGTGTCGTGTTCTTACTTTCTAAACTGTATTATTCTGTATATGGGATAAACGTACGATACCTATATGCCTATGCCATGTGGTGTGTGTTTAGTTAATTAAATATTAACATGGCCAAATTTGTGGCAGGCTAATATCTAGCTCTCTTGACTAATAATAATTTCTCTTGAATAGTTATCGAAACCACCTCCTCTTTAGCTTGATAGTAAAACTAATAATTAGCTTGAAACTTCTGTTGACATTAATAGGTTGCAGATGGGTAGTTTGAGAATGGTGATGCATACCTAAAGGATGCAGATTCTCCAAGTCCAGTAGAAGGGTTCAATAAAATAGTTGAACAAAAACCCAACATATATATAGCCTGAAAGATGAGACTCTCAAAAGAACAACGTGGTGCACAACTATTTAAGGTAAGCGCATTCTCGCATACTTACATCGTCATTTGGAAAGGAAGTCAGGGACATGAGTGTCTCATTCCATCCACACTGGAAGTCCCTCATGAATCCCAATCGACCTGCACTCACCAATTGATCCGCACATGTCCAGTCTCTCTTGCAGAACTCAACCTTCTTCTGCTGTAACATAAACATAACTATTTATTCTGGAGGTCATCATCAACTACGACCAGAAGCATGTTAGAATTAACCATGATGTAGTGGTCCGTGTCCGGATTGTACACGTTCAGTCACGTAATAGTAGTAGGATTAGAAATCCTAACCCGTGTAGGTTAGCTTGCCTTACATATTGCTAGCTATACCCCTTGTAATTTGTAACCGAGATCAACAAATCAAAGAAAAACAACAGGACCGAAACGGCCCTATTTTGCCATAAACTCGGCGTCTCATGTGTTTGCGTGTGTTTGTTCCGTCGACTTGTGGCATCGTTCAAGTTGATCGCTATCTTAGCTAAAGCTAGCTTTCTGTGCGTGCGTGATCCATCCAGCTGGGAATCGATTCAGCAGCTTGGCTAGCTGCTTCGAGTATACGTGCACCTCGCCGTGTACGTCCTGCCCGTCCCAGCGGGACAGGTCTACGTACAGCCCGCTCTGTTCGACCGGCCGGAAAGTAATTTTTTGTAGCTTGTACGTCGTCGGAAAGTACTCGACGTTCGGATCTGTGCCAACAAAGCGTTGGTGCACCAGGACTCCAGGAGCTAGGTAATGAACATGGACATGGACATAGTTGTTAGACTGTATTTACATATAGCTTTTGTATATGTCTTGTATATTGTATCGTACACCTTGGTGTACCCCTTATATATATGAGATAGCCGCACCCTTAACGGGTGTCGTGCAGTTTCCCAAACCTTGTGTTTAACATGGTATCAACCCTAACCGGTCCAATGTCTTCCGCTGCCGCCGCCGCGACCGCATCAACCGCCGCCGTCGCGCCGGCTCCTGCCACGGCGCCTGCGTCGCCGTTCCTCTCCTCGCGCCCCCTGGCCTCGGTCTACTCCGGCCAGGCCTCGATGCCGGGGCCCTCGTCCGATCTGCAGCCGCCTCCTCCTTCCCCGATCGCGCCACCGCAGGGCTGGGGCGCTGCGTACCCCGACTCGGCGGGTCCCTGGATGGGATCGGCGCCCTACGGGGCCCCTCCTCCGCCGACCGCCGGGCCATACGGGGCCCCTCCTCCGTCGACTGCAGGGCCCTATGGGGCCACTCCTGCGGCTACTGCGACCAACGCCGCCGCCCCGTACGGATCGCCGTATCCGGCTGCCGCGGCTACGGCGCCCTACGTCGCTGCGGCCCCGCAGCCCTACGGCGCCGCTAACAGCGGGTCGGCTCGGGCGCCGGCTGTGCCCTACGGTGCCCCGCCACCGCCGCTGCCCTACGGTGGATACTATCCACCTCCGATGGCCGCGTCCTACCCTGGAGCTGCTGCACCGTCCTCGACGCCGGGCCCTGGTGCATCTGCTGGCTCATCCCACATGGCCTACTACGCGTCGCCTCCCGTGGCTGATCATGCCTCGGCAGCTGCACCGTTCTACTTCGCGCATCTCATCCCGGTGAAGCTTACGACAGACAACTATCTGTCATGGCGTGCACAGGTGCTGCCGCTTCTCCGCAGTCGCTACCTGGAGGGCTATGTTGATGGTTCCCTGCCATGTCCTCCCCCGCATCATCCGGCGTATCATGCATGGGTTGCTCAGGATCAAGCCATCCTCTCCGCGATCCAGTCATCGCTCACCGAGGGAGTGTCCTCCTTGGTTCTCTTCGCCGCCACGTCTCAGGAGGCGTGGTCTGCTCTGCACACAAGCTTCGCATCTCAGCAGCATGCGCGTGCTCACGCCATTCGCACGGAGCTGGGGGAGACCAAGCTCCTTGACCTCAGTATCACAGATTATTTTGGCAAGATGACGCGTCTCGCTGATACCTTGGCCTCCATTGGCCAGCCGCTTCGCAAGGAGGACTTCACCACCTTCGTCATGAACGGGCTGGACGACGACTATGATAACCTTGCTGAGAATATCAATGGTCGTGACACTCCACTTGAACCTCGCGATCTCTATGCTCGCCTCCTCGCCACGGAACAGCGCATCAAGTCTCGCCGTTCTAACCCGAGTTTTCTTGCTGCCAACGCTGCCACGCGTGGCAAAGGGAAGCCCTTCAAGTCACCCTCCGGCGGCAAGCCAGTGCCTTCGGCTCCACAGACTCAGCGGCCGCCTGCCGCCGCTGCCGTGCCTTCGACCGGGGGTGGTCGGTGTGCCTGCTGCCCCTCATGTGGTGTTCAGCTCCCCTGTCAGCTGTGCAACATTCCAGGTCACATCGCCTCCCGGTGTCATCGCCGCTTCAAGCAGGACTTCCTCGGCATTGGCAACAATGGCAAGGGCAACGAGAAGCAGGCTGCCTTGGCCACTCATGAGCCTTCTCGTCAAGCTGGCCACACTCCATCATATCCCATCGACCCTACTTGGTACATGGACACGGGTGCTACGAATCATCTGACAGGCGAGATGGGCAAACTCTCCATGCAAGAACCGTATCGTGGACATGATCAGATTCACACCGCCAATGGAGCAGGTATGCACATATCACATGTTGGTCAGGCCTCTCTCTTAACTCACACACAAAAATCTCTTCATCTCCATAATGTTCTTCGAGTTCCTTCTGCTACTCGTAGCTTATTGTCTGTTCCTCAACTTACTCGTGATAACAATGTTTTCACTGAGTTTCATCCTTTTTATTTTTTTATCAAGGATCGGGCCACGAGGGCGTTACCTTAGAGGTCGCTGCGTGATGGACTTTATGCACTTGATCCACCATCTACTCCTCGGCGTTCAGCGGTGTCCGTGTTCGCCCACTCATTGGCATGCACGGCTTGGTCATCCTGCAACTCCCATAGTTCGTAGTATCCTACATAGTCATAATCTTCCCACTGTGTCCAATAAAGATGCTGCCACAGTCTGTGATGCCTGTCAGCAAGGCAAGAGTCATCAGCTTTCGTTTTCAGATTCGAGTCGTGTCGTTAAAACTCCACTTGAGCTTATTTTTTCTGATGTATGGGGGCATGCCCAAACTTCTGTGAGCGGTCATAATTATTATGTTAGTTTTATTGATGCTTATAGTCGGTTTACATGGCTTTTCCTTATCAAGCGTAAATCTGACGTGTTTGATGTGTTTCTCCAATTTCAAGCTCATGTTGAGCGTCTTCTCAAGCAAAAGATTATCCATGTTCAGACGGATTGGGGGGGTGAATATCACAACCTCAATTCCTTTTTTAATAAGCTTGGAATTTCGCATCGCGTGTCTTGTCCTCATACACATCAGCAGAATGGCATGGCTGAACGTAAGCATCGTCACATTGTTGAAACTGGTCTCACTTTACTTGCCCATGCGTCGGTACCTTTTAGGTTTTGGAGTGATGCGTTTTCCACTGCCTGTTTTCTTATAAACAGGCTTCCTACACGACTTCTTGGAATGAAAACACCGCTTGAACTGTTGCTTAATGAGTCTCCGGATTATACCTTTCTCAAAGTTTTTGGCTGTGCTTGCTGGCCTCATCTTCGTCCATATAATAAGCGCAAGCTTGAGTTTCGATCCAAACTTTGTGTTTTTCTTGGGTATAGCTCTCTTCATAAAGGGTACAAGTGTCTCCACATTCCGTCTAATCGTGTCTACATCTCGCGTGATGTTGTGTTTGATGAGAATGTATTCCCATTCTCGTCTTTCTCCATAACTCCTACACCCCCGGTTCCATCTTCATCTACCACTTCTCCCCTGCCTGCTCAATTTGTTGATGTTGCATACTCTCCTGCGTTGTTGCCTAATCATGCTGCAGGTACAGGTCGTGGAGCTCGTCTTGAGCTATTGGATGAACAGGAGGAGCCGTCGGGTGCACCTGGCGTGGTGCCTGGTGCCATGCATGCGCCATGCATGCTTCCCGCGCGACCGGGGTCGGCAGCCCCGGCCTCGCCCGCGCGCCCGGGGTCGGCTGCCGCGCCAACTCTCCCCAGGCTGGAATCGCCTGGGCCTCAAGGTGTCGCCCCCGACTCCCCTGGGCTGGCCTCACCTGGACAGGGCTTGGACGGCGTGGAGCAGCCGGCCTCCCATGGGCCGGAGTCGCCTGGGCTGGTCTCCTCTGGACCAGCCTCGCCTGGGACGTCGCCTGGGCCGGGATCGCCTGGGCCGGTGTCGCCCGGCTCTGTGCCGTCGTCTGGCTCTGCCTCGTCACTGCCTTCGTCGCCTGATGCCTCGCCGGTCTCTTTGGTTCCGTCACGACCGGCTGCTGCTGCTCAGAGGCCGCACACGCGCAGCAGGTCTGGCATTTTCTGTCCCAAGCAACGCAAAGATGGGACGGTGGCGTGGCTTGCAGCATGTGTTGCTCATCTAAAGGACGATCCTTCGGCTGAACCGCGTCATTTTCAGGCTGCCCTTGGGATCCCTCATTGGCGACAGGCTATGGAACAAGAGTTTCAAGCGTTATTGACGAATGGTACATGGCAACTTGTTCCTCCGGTCTCTGGTGTTAATGTCATTGACTCCAAGTGGGTCTTCAAAGTTAAAAGGCATGCTGATGGTTCTATTGAACGCTATAAGGCACGGTTAGTGGCGAAAGGGTTCAAACAACGGTATGGTCTTGACTATGAGGATACATATAGTCCGGTGATCAAACCAACAACTATCCGACTTCTGTTGTCCTTGGCTGTTACTCGAGGCTGGTTTCTTCGTCAGTTGGATGTTCAGAATGCTTTTTTACATGGAGTTCTCGATGAAGAGGTTTATATGCGTCAGCCGCCAGGATTTGTGGATTCTGCTCGCCCTCATCATCTGTGCCGCCTGGTCAAGGCGCTCTATGGGCTGAAGCAGGCTCCTCGTGCACAGCATGCCAAAGTTGGGTTACATTCTTGGTCCACAGGATTTGTTCCTTCCCTTCGCCGATACATCACTCTTCCTTCTGCATCGGCCCGAGGTGACGATGTATTTGCTGGTGTATGTTGATGATATTATTCTCATCAGCTCGTCTGATGCTGCTGCTGATCGTCTCATCTCCTCCTTGAGTGGTGATTTTGCGGTGAAGGATTTAGGCACGTTGCATTACTTCCTTGGATTGGAAGTCTCTCGTTCTCCTACTGGTTTGACACTCACTCAACATAAGTACTCCATGGATTTGCTGCGCAAGGCAGGTATGCTACAGTGTAAACATGCCATGACTCCTATGTCTGCTACTGATCGTTTGTCTGCATTTGATGGAGATCCTCTCACTTCGGATGACTCTACTGAGTATCGAAGTATTGTTGGTGGTCTGCAGTATCTGACCATCACTCGGCCTGACATCTCCTATGCAGTCAATCGTGTTTGTCAGTTTCTTCATGCTCCTCGGACTACTCACTGGTCAGCGGTGAAGCGTATTCTTCGTTATGTACGTCTCACTGCAGAATATGGTTTACTTCTTCAGCCAGCGCCGTCTTTTGCACTTTCAGCCTTTTCAGATGCAGACTGGGCTGGTAATCCGGATGACAGGCGATCCACGGGGGGACATGCTGTCTTCTTTGGTCCTAACTTGATCGCCTGGGCTGCTCGCAAACAAGCTACAGTGTCTGTGAGTAGCAAGCAGAATATAAAGCAGTTGCAAATGCTACAGCTGAGATCATATGGGTACAGTCCTTATTGAGAGAGTTGGGAGTTCCTCAAACTCAGCCGCCTGTTCTTTGGTGTGATAACATTGGAGCTACATATCTTTCATCTAATCCAAAGTGTTTCATGCTCGGACAAAGCACATAGAAGTTGACTATCATTTTGTACGGAGCGTGTTGCCTGAAGCTACTCCACATCAAGTTCATCTCCTCCAAAGATCAACTTGTCGACATCTTCACGAAGCCTCTTCCACAACCTCAGTTTGTAGGCTGCAGGCGCAATCTTAACATACTTTGTACTTCAGGGCATAGTTAAGATTGAGGGAGGGTGTTAGACTGTATTTACATATAGCTTTTGTATATGTCTTGTATATTGTATCGTACACCTTGGTGTACCCCTTATATATATGAGATAGCCGCACCCTTAACGGGTGTCGTGCAGTTTCCCAAACCTTGTGTTTAACAATAGTGCCCCATACTGCCCGCATAGTTTCCTGACAGCACACGTGTCTGCATGTAATCTAGCATGACGGTACCAAGCAATGAATTAGGGCAACCCATTGTGTCGCAAAAGGGGTAATCATAAACTCAATGTAATTGTTCATGGAAGAGCAGTAAGCATAATAGTGGTAAAAAGACGAAGCAGGAATATTCAGTATGATCTCTTATACATTTCCTGCTTCCCTAAAAGGAGTAAATGCAACATAATATAGGCTAATTATCAACATAGATTCAAGCATGCTTAAACATAATTTGAGTAGATAAACATGATGTCACATTGTATTGGAAATAGACTTAAATCAGTAGCTTGTACTATTCGTGCATCAAAACTATGGGCATGGCTCTATGAAGAATATGTTCAACAAGTTACGATTGTCTTGGTCAAAATCAACAAACTGCATAAATACCTAAAAATGATTTTTTACAATCAGTACCAGAACTAATTCAGGGCAATGTGAGAAACACAACAGTTTACTACTACATATGTAGAGAAGTGTGGAAGAAACTGAGCATGTGACTCTGAACTAAAACTTGCAACTCATGTCCGCTCCAAAAATCATCAAAAGCACGTCGGGTGAAGTACCTGGCAGCAATGCTTTGCCGATTGGACTTCACCGACTCCACGAACAACCAATTCAACTGGGAATTAAGGGGCCGCATGGAGTACCCCTGGGCGTCCTTGAAGCACATGCATCCTGATGGATAAGTTCAGATCTTCCAAGTGCTCAAGAATAAAAACCTAGAACTGTGAGAACCCCAAGAGCTGGACCATTGCAAGCGTAGATTTTAACCCAAAATTAATGTCAAAAGCACTTGGTGCTTAATTTATGTATGGATGTGTGAATTTTAAGTATGGATGTGTGTGAACGATACTGTTAAGGTTTTCAGACAATTTATCTCATGATGCTTACATTGACGGTAGAGTCGAATTAAGGCCACCAGGTGCTAATTTTGCTCACAGTATGTACCTTGAGGGTGGCGCAAAATTAAAAAAGGTCATACTCATCTTTCCGATCCTTCTCCAAATGTCTGAGAACTAAGATGAATGTGGTGCTTCAGGACTAAGTGAAACATATCACATGAAGACCTGATATCTTAATGCACAACACAAAATTTATTCAGATCTGACATTATTAGGTCGATGCCATTATCTGCAAGCACACGTGATTGCTTGATGTATTGGCCTGCTGCCTAAAAAACAAAAATCTTTTGCCTTTTTTACTTCTGCCACCGGATAGAACTGAGTCAAACTTTTTATACTAAGTATTTGTTCAAACTTATATTAACTGCTAGCTGCATGCGAGCCTGCATATATCTCCCAGCGACCACTTCATGGACTATATCATATATTCATATCTCCTTTTCAGTTTTATCTTTTGAACCCACCTGTTGCTCAAAGTAAAGCTTCTTTCACCATTGACCACTGGGAATCATTAATGTTTTACTTCCATCTGTTTCTTTCCTAGAATCAGCTTCTCGATGTGTTGCCTCAAGATGCTAATATCTGCACTTCCTTCAGAGGCATATACAAACCCAGCTCACTGATGTGCTCACCCACGATCGTAACCTCCCATGCAGGTGATGCTAGTAACAGAATTTAAAAGCGTCATGGGTGGGGAATTTTATTCCTGGAGAACACATCGAACATTAGCATCAAGCTATCAACATGTTCTGACTTCAGAGCCACCTTGTTGCCTCCCAGGCAGCCTCCTTGTTGTCGCAATCCTCTAGTCAACAACGCTAGTTCTTCTCCTGCAGGAAACCATCAGTACTCATGTGGACCTGCACCCAAAAGCTTTCTGGAAGGGACAATGATGATAAGGAGGAATCACAGCTGATGCGGATGGAAACCTTAGACCAGCGCTGCTACTCTTCATCATCGTGAAGACCAAGAATTACCACACGAATCGGGTCCTAGGGATGGCACAGTCTGATCTATGTGACTCTGGACGAAATAACATCCAAGTATAAGAAGGGATTAAGGGAAGGGAGTGAGATGCCGTTGGGGATTTAGACCTGTAACAACGCAAGGATGGGAAACCTTAGACCGACGCGGCTACTCTTCATCATCAAGAAGACCAAGAATTGCCACACGAATCGGGTCCTAGGGATGGCACAGTCTGATCTCATCCAAGTATAAGACGGGATTAAGGAAAGGGAGTGAGATGCCGTTGGGGATTTAGACCTGTAACAACGCAAGTGCTCGCTATGGAAACAGGAGGAGACGATGGCCAAGATGTGTATCACCAAAAAGAGGACCTTGGGGATTATGACTCGGATCTGCACCCAGGATTATGCGATGTTAGCATGTAAAAAAATTGATATGACATGACTCATGGTCCATTAGGACAATGCTATATATATATGTTACACATCTTTTTTGATGGAATTTGTTACGCATATCTAACGGTTAGATAATTATAATTTTAGAAGACCCACCAAATCGAGGGTCAGTATTTTCTAATTAACGTAGAATTTTCTCGACTAATTCTCTTGCTTCTAATTAACCCATCAATCACTTTTTATATATAAATAGATGTCCTACTCATGTATGCGTTAATGGGCCGGCCCATGTGCGGGGCTTCACTCCCCTGTTTTTTTATTTTACTTTTTTATCTTTTCTTTTCTCATTTTCTTTTCTTTCTTCTTTAAATTAATTGCGGATTTTAATATTCTAAAAGTTGCGAGTTTTCAAAAAGATAAGTTTGATAAAAAAATAAAATATATGTGAATTCGTCGGTGGAGCTTCAGGGGGCCCACGAGGTAGGGGGCGCGCCCAGGGGGGCGCGCCCTCCACCCTCGTGACCGCCTCTGGCACTTCTTGGAGTAGGGTCCAAGTCTCCTAGATCAAGTTCGGTTGGAAAATCATGTTCCCGAAGGTTTCATTCCGTTTGGACTCCATTTGATATTCCGTTTCTTTGAAACACTGAAATAGGCAAAAAACAGCAATTCTGGGTTGGGCCTCCGGTTAATAGGTTAGTTCCAAAAATAATATAAAAGTGGAAAATAAAGCCCAATATAGTCCAAAACAGTAGATAAAGTAGCATGGAGCAATCAAAAATTATAGATACATTGGAGACGTATCAGTGGCATCAGTGTCGGCGCCGACACCACCACCGTTGTCCTCCGTCATGACAAGAGGGTCCTGATACCCAGCTTGCTCTCTCTCCTAACCTGCCAGAAAGTTGAGGTAGGTGTGTGCTCGACCTAATTGGGACTGAGAACTTCCGGCCTCATCGGTGTCGGTCATGTTTCCTAGGGTTCAGTGTCGTAATTGTTTAATTATCGAGCTTTATATAATAAAGTGAATACTGACAAAAAAAGGTGACCTTTGTTTTGCTGGAAATGTCATTTCATTCTCATCGCGACAAATCTCGAGCACTCGATATGTCCAACTTTCTAGCACAAGTCATGCCGAAATTCACGGAAAATTTTGGCATGACCTTTGCTAGAAAGTGCACATATAGTGCGCCTGAAATTTGCCGGAATGGAAATGAATCAACATTTCCGGCAAAAAATAGGTAACTCGCAATCGGTTTCCCTGCAAATGACAATAAACACAATGTGCTGAAGTGATGTGTGTCATCACATACATGTCAAGTGATCTGTGGCAGACATATAGTGGACAAATAGTCGCAGCAAAAAATGGAGAGCACAGACATATAGTGGCAGTAACAAATGGCGAGCAATCAATCTAAACTAAACTTCCATTAAAAATCCTCATTTTCAAAATGGACAGCAACATAACCTAATTTTCATTTTCATTTAAGAATCCTCATTTTCAAACACTATAATTTTTAGTGTTTGCTTTTCTTCTTTTTTAACTTCAGTAATGTGCCACTTTTAACAAATTGTAGTATTATAAACTACAGTATGCACAAAACTATAATATTTTGCAGTATTAAAGAAAGAGGTTGGGACCTCATTTTGGCTACAGTATCCACACATCATTGACTCCAAACAGAACCCTCTCTGTTCCAAAAATTATTGTAAAAATTTCTAACATAATGCTGAAGTAGGAGAGGGGCTGTTTCTCACAGGAGGTCGAAGTGCTTAGTGAAATTTGGTTAGAGAGAAGTCGGCCGGTTCGGGGTCACCGTGGCTGAGGGGATCAGCGTCGTCAGAGTTGAGGACGTCGGCGTCCTGGTCGGGGTCACCAGGGCTGAGGGGTCGGGGTCGCTGAGCCTTGTTAATCTGCAAAGGCCAAATCTGGTCAGAGAGAGAGAGAGAGAGAGACTCAGGGCTGAGGGGCCGGAGAGGAAGGAAGACAGGTTGGGGGGCATACCGGAGCTGGAGGGGGTCGATGGCCGCCGTCAGGGTTGGTGGCGGACCTCGGGGTCACCGGGGCTGAGGGGTCGGGGTCGCTGAGCCTTGTTGATCAGCAGAGACCAAATTTGGTCAGAGAGAGAGAGAGAGAGAGAGAGAGAGCCGACGCTGAGGGGTCGAAGAGGAAGGAAGAGAGGGCGGGAGGCCATGCCGGAGCGGGAGGGGGTCGGTGGCCGGCGTCGGGGTCGGGGCTGAGGTCAAGTCCGGCATCGGCGGCGGTGTGGGCAGGGCGGCGTCGGCGGCGGCGCGGATGGTGTGGCATCGGCGGTGCGCGTCGGTGGCAGTGTGGGCGGTGCAGCGTCGGCGGTGGCATGGGTTCTCTCAGAGAAAAGGGGATCGACGAGCGGCGAGTAAGAGACAGGAAAGAGATGGGAGCTAGCGGACCGGTGCTATAGGCAACTTAGCTATAGCGCGTGTTGGCAAAACGCGCTATAGCTAAGTTAGCTATGGCGCTGCCCTAGCCAAAACGCGCTACTGCTAACCCTTTTTATTTTTTATTTTTTTTCTTTTTCTTAGCTATAGCGCTGCTCATGCCAAAACGCGCTACTACTAACTTTTTTCTTTTTTTTATTTTTATTTTTCTTAGCTGTAGCGCTGCCCAGGCCAAAACGCACTACTGCTAACTTTTTTTATTTTTTTATTTTTCTTTTCCTTTTTATTTTTCTTTCATTTCATTTTCCACAACTTATTAGTTCCTTTTGCTTTTTCTTTCATTTCATTTTGCAAAACTTCCTTTCTTTTTCTTTTTCTTTTTCTTTCATTTGCACTTTTCTTTTGGTCTGTCATTGGAGCAATACCACTGTTACCCTCTGGATAGTAATTAGTATAATATATATTACATCATTTGACCGCTAACGGCAGTATACAAAATAGACACACACAAAATTTGTGGATTAGTTTGTCAACTTGGGCGACGACGACGCTTCAGACGGATCTTCTTCCCTCTTTTGTTCGTTGTCCAATAATTGAGCCCATGGTCGTGACTTTTCCTTCTCCAGGGATTACGATCTTTCATAGGTAATGTAGTCTTCATTCTTCTTTTGACGTATGTTTCATCGTCATCAACATCATCTTCCCTCACCGGATCACCATACTGGTCGTAGTCCTCCTAGTTGGCGACTCCATCCATTCCGGCGATGCTCCTTTTGCTTATCCTCGCGGCAACACGGCCGGGATCGATCGGATCAGTTATCAAGAAACATTGTGTCACGTGTTTAGCGTGTACCCATGGCTCAATTTTGGCGATGGCGTTGACGGTACCGCTATCAGAGTCGGGTATACACATGGTAGTGAAATGTCGATTTTCTCTTTGTACATTCTTAGCCCATCTGACACGGAACATCGTCGCGCTATGCAATCCAGAGTAGTTAAGCTCCCATATCTCTTTGACCCTTCCATAATATCTTTCAATTACATTCCTGGTCATGGCTTCCATCGTCACCCCTGAGTTTTGGTCATCACTGTTTATATCTTTCTCCTCCGTGTAGAACGTGTATCCGTTGATATCGTATGCTTGATAAGTCGTGAGGTTGGTTGAGGGGCCATGTGCTAAGGCGTATATGAGTGTTCCCTTTGGACAACCCTCTTCTAGGGGATTAGCCAAAACTCGCTCTTTGAACCAATGCAAGAACGTGGAGTTGTGCTCACTAAGAACTTCAGCGTCCGTCCTGTGCACCCCACGGTCACGGTATTTCTTTGCGATGGTCTCATTGTGCAGTGTCACGAAATCTTCTAGCACATCTAGGTGTTGTAGCACTACTAAGTTTGCCCTGTCAAGGTCGTTTTGTCGGCCCGAGTGTAACACATTCACATCCCTATGACCGTTGGTGTGACCTTTGCCTTCGAGCCTTCCATAGTGCTTGTTGATGGGCAAACCAACAAAAGGGTCTCTGGTGCCTACTACATAACTCTCACAGAAAGAGATGCACTCTTTGGTCAGATATCCATGGGCTATGCTTCCATCTGGACGGGACATGTTACGAATGAATCCTTTGATGACCCCATTCATCCTCTCGAACGGCATCATGCTATGCAGGAATGTCAGCCCTAGGTCGATGATGTCATCCACAATGTGGACACATAGATGCACCATGACATCAAAGAACATGAGCGGGAAGTACATCTCTAGCTCATTCAATATGACAATGATCTCTTCCTATAGCCTACGGAGTTGCTTCACATTGATCGACTTTCGAGAGATAGCATCAAAAAAGTGGCATAGGTCAGTAAGTGTCTCATGCACATGTGTGTCCATAATCCCTCTAAGTGCAACCGGGAGTAACTGCATCACCATCACATGACAGTTTTGAGACTTCATCCCACTGAACCTTTTTTTCTTAGTGTCCAGATATCTGCTTATCTTCCCACAGTATCTGGAACAAACTTTGATTCCAGCAAGGCACTTGAACAATTGATCGACCTCCTTCGGATCTAAGGTGAAGCAAGAGGGGGGGGCAATATTGTTCTTCCTTCTTGTTTACTTTTTTGCCCCTATCTTCCGTCTCTGTCTCCGTCTCGGTCTCCTCTGACGACCTTTTACCGGGCATTTGGAGATCTTTCCTGATATTAAAAAATTCCAAGTCTTTTCTTCCCTTCGGTCCATCCATGGTCCTCTCCGGCATGTTCATCAATGTTCCAAGCAAACTCTCAAGGATATTTTTTGTGATATGCATTTGATCAAGGCTATGAGGCGTGTCGAGTATGGGCCAGTATTCCAAGTCCCAGAAAACAGATCTCGTCTTCCATACCTTCAGCAGGGGCTCCGGCACCTTTTTCTTCGTCTTTCCCGGCGAGGGCACTCTTCCCAGTTCTTCAATAACTCATATATTTCTACACCGCTACACTTACGTGGAGGACCTCGATGCTCAGGCTTTCCATTGAATAGATATACACGCTTTCTCCATGGGTCATCCTTCTCGAGCCATCTTCGATGCCCCATGTACACGATTTTCGAAGACCCGCCATCTTTCGATAGCTGCAGAGAAGTTGTATCACCCATGCACCTCGTGCATCCGCAATATCCGTGGCACACTTGGCCGGAGAGATAGCCGTAACCGAGATAGTCCTGCACCATCGTGATCAGCGTGGCTCTCATGTAGAAATACTCTCCTTTGCTTGCATCCCATGTCTTGGCCGGCGTTTTCCATAAGGTATGTAGCTCCTCTTTCAGTAACCCGAGATACAGATTTATATCATTTCCCGGTTGTCTCGGCCCTTGAATAAGCATAGCCATGTGTATGTATTTTTCCTTCATGCACAACCAGGGGGAAGGTTGTACATCCATACAAACACGGGCCATGTGCTATGATTGGTGTGCTGGTTGCCAAATGGATTCATGCCATCACTACCAGTGCCAAGCACAATGTTCCTTGGATCATTTGTGAAAAAATAAAATTCAGTATTTAATGCTCTACACTGGCTAGAATCTGCAAGGTATCTCAGCTTCGGCTCATCTCCATCATCTGGCTTCACCCTCTCCGCGTGCCTGTGCATAAGCTTTGCTTCCTTAGGATCTACGAAATACCGCTGTAGACGCGGAGTGATCGGAAAGTACCATACAACTTTCTGTGGAGCTTTATTTCTGGCCTTTTTATATTGTGAAGCATTGCACTTTGGAGAGATGGTTTTTTCCGCATGCTCGGTCCAGTATATGATGCAATCATTGATGCATGCGTGATATCTAATTTGTGGCAGATCAAGAGGGCAAACGATTTTCTTTGCCTCCTCGACACTAGTAGGACAAAGGCTTCCCGCGGGAAGAACCTTCTTTAGATACTTCAGAAGCTCATCCAGGCTTGCATCTGTCCATTTGTTTTTTGCCTTCGTCTTTAGAAGTTCTAGTGTTAAACTCAAGCGGGTCACCTCGGGATTGCAACCATCATACAAAGGAGTCATTGAGTCTACCTCCAGTTGCGCCTGTTTGGCCTCCTCTCTAGAAGCAGCTCTGTTGCTAGTCGCCTTCTTGCGAAGCAGGTCTCAAACATGCGGGTCCTGCATGGCTGAACTTAGTAGCGACGAAGATGGCGGCATGTCCGCGTCTTCTCCTCCTTGAACTGCCTCTTTGCCATCGACATTTCCGAGGTCGTCTTCCTCTTCGGGCACATAATCGGTCATCTCTTTGTCTGGTGGCCCCATGTCGTTATTTCCTGCCCTGTCGACGTCCTAATCATCATCATCATCATCATCATCACTTATCCACTGAGCATGGCCATGCAGAAAACCACGCATGAGTAGTTTGAATGTACCACCCTCAAAGGGGTCGAGCCTGACTATTCCTTTGCATTTTTGACACGGACATAAAACATCCTTCAGTATTTTTTCATACATGTCATCCATAGCGGATTGCCAATATCTTTCCACCATCCTTCCATTGACCTTCATGATCACCTGCGCACGGATCAAATAAAATAACCACGTATATATGCATGCATGGATAAAATTCATACAAAAATTCGGCATGACCTTCCCTAAACATAGGACATATTGAGTTTGCCCGAAATTCGCCGAAACGGAATTGAATCGACATTTCGGCAAAACATAGGCAACTCATGTCACCCACATCATTTCATCAAATACACAATGTAGGCAACTCAAATTATGCCACACACAATTCGGTATATTGTCATATCGCCCATAAATATATAGTTTCAGTCCTATCCACACAAACACTTTTTTTGCTCACCTATGTGTCATGAGGGATATCGAGAACTGTTGAGGATATAACTACTGAGTGTAAACCGCCCAGGGGGGCGGTTCACGCTCATCCATACTGAAGCCCTTGAAGGCAAAGAAGATGGCGCTCTACTATTAAAACTTAGAGGCCCAGAGCCCAAGGACGGATTAGGGCCCATAGTTGTAAACTGCCGTATTTGTATAACTTGTATTGTAAGTTAGGGAAAGGAAGAGACCGAGCCGGACACTTGTATGAGCCGGCCTCGGGACTCTGTAAACCGGCCGGGCGTCAACTTGTGTATATAAAGGGACGACCCGACGGCGGTTCAGGGACAAGAAACAACTGTTCGAGACTCAGGCAAAGCGTATTCGCTCCCTGGTCATCGAAACCCCAATAATCCCATCACAACTAGATGTAGGCTTTTACCTTCATCGTACGGTGCCGAACTAGTATAAAACTCTCGTGTCCCTTGTCCGGTTTAACCCCTTTCAGCTAATCTCGTTGCGATGGCTCCATGACTAAGTCCTTCGCTAGGACATCTGACGTGTTAATTCCACGACAGTTGGCGCCCACCGTGGGGCTATCGCATGATGGTTTCGAGTTCTTAAAGGGAAACTTTGAAGGACTCAAGGGGTACGCGGGTGGCCGGATGACCAAGAGTCGTCGCGGCAAGCTCTACATCGACGACGCAGGCTGGGGCCCCAAGGCCGGCTCAATCAAGTACGGGTACTGGGTCCCTTTGGCGGAATTCACATTTTCATCGGCAAGATCGGCGAACCGGGCCCTGAGCCGGACATCTCCACCGACCTCGTCGAAACGGCTCAGCATGCAAGTCCTGCCCGGGTTCAGCCTGCCATGAAGCGTGCGTTCGTGGGGTTCATCCACGGTGCGGAATCTGAACCGGTGTCTGACGGTGAGACAGCCATCTACTCAGATGGTGAATCTTCCACTGGCGAAACTGAGTCACTGTACCAGTTGCAAGATGGCCAGATTGGGGGATATTCCGATGGCGACAGTATTCTGGGCCCCTTTGACCGCAAACCGGGTTGCAATCTTCATGGCCGGTACCCAACCCACAGTGCAATCTTCATCTACAGCAGCAATGATCTCCGGATCGGCAGCCGCGGCAGGAGGAACGGCGCGCCGGCCGGTTTGTTGGATGCCTTGACGGCATTGTTGACCACAGCAGTCACCCCGGAGACCCAAGTTCGGCATAATGCGGATGTTACAAAGCTAAAGGATCAGATAACTCGGGCTAAGGCGGACTTGGTGGCTGAGGAGGCCAGGATGGCTGATGAGCGGGCCAATTTAGATGCCAATCACAACAGATCCAGGCTCAGAATTACCGGCTTATGTTGGATCAGAACGCGTCAAACGAAGTGATGAGGAGGAAGTACCAGTCTCGTCTGCCGTAGATTTATGAGGGTATGAATCTCTTTAATATGCCAGGAGCCGGGCCCAGTAATCCGGCAGCGGTAAACCGGACCGAGGCACCTGGGGCGGCGCTGGACATGCCGCGGGTGATGGACCCAACTCGACGGACAAACAACCCGCCACAATACGTCACAACATCACCAGGTCACTTCTCTAGCCCTTTGGATAACATGATCGTTGCGGCGTCGCGTTTGGCAGCTATTCCGATGGAGAGTGACTCACTAGCGGCGATTGAGACACGACAGGCCAGGGATCTTCTTCAAACCTCTGTTGTGCAGCAGCAGGCTTATTCCTAGAGCCGAGACAGAATACATTCAACCCCTCATCCGAGCAAGAGTGATAGCAGGCACATGGACGAACCGGCTATGTCAACCAGTGCGCAGCGTCGTGATGCCCCTCGAGGGCCTAATCCGGTGAACGGTGGTTTGAATGCTCAGGATGTGGTGAACAGTGGCAGAGCACGGCGTGAGGCAGAGTTAGCAGCACAGTTGGCTGCGCAATACCAGAATCAACCAGCTCCGGTTCAGCCAGCGGCATCAGTTGAACGTGGTTTGGCTTTTAGCTCTTGGGGCGTACCGTGCCTCACCATGGCTCCGCGTAATGTGCGGCTGCCCAAGGATTTCAAAGGTCTGCATAAAGTACCTAATTATATCGCTGATCGGCCCCCTGAGGCGTGGGTTGAAAGTTATGAGATGGCAATGGAGATGCTAGATGTGGATGAAGCGGCATGTGCGAAATACTTCAACATGATGTTAGAAGGAAGGGCCGTACCTGGCTGAAAAGCCTGCCTGTTAACTCGATCAGTTCATGGGATGAGTTGAAGGCCAAATTTATAGCAAACTTCAAGGATACGTGCAAGCAACACATGTCTATTGTGGATCTGGCGGCTTGTGTCCAAGGAGAGAATGAATCAACAACTCATGGGGTGCGTCGGGTTTTAGAAATTTTGCATTCGTCAGGCCGCATCAATCCAGACACGGCGATTGTGACCTTGGAAGGTAATTGCCGGGTTAAGTCACTAAAGATGAAGTTGGGACGGCTCAAGCGTCACTGCAATGATATGGGAACACTCATGGCGGCTCTGGTTAAGTATGCTTATTCTGATAATACCAAGGACCCCGATTCTGATGAAGAAAAGCAGGAGAAGGGAAAGAAGAATGCAGGTTCAAAAGGGCAGCATAACCAGGCGAGCCATGGGAACAATGGTAAGCGTAAAGTGGACAATTCAGATTTTGCAGCTAACACCAGTATGCAGGGCAATATGCAGCGCCGTAAGGGTAAACCGCCCCAGAGCAGTGGAGGCATGAATCTTGAACGCTTTTTAAACCAGCCCTGCCCAAAGCACGGGACAAAGGAGGTTCCGGCCACACAACTCTGGAAGGATTGTCACATCATGAGGGAATTCAAAAACTCTGATCTCTTCTAGTATGATCAGGGTCCACCCGGTGGTCCCGGTCCAGGATTTCACGGCCCGGGTTACGGCGGTGGCAGTTCAAACTCAGGATTTCAGAATAATCAAGGCAATCAGAACAACCAAGGTGGTCACGGTCAGCAGAATAATCAGGGGAATCAGCAGCAATCGGGTTATCAGAGCAACCCGAAACAGTTAAACGGTGGACAGTATCATGTCTTCACTACTAGTTTATGCAAGCGTGATTAGAAGCTTCATAAAAGGTGTCAGGACCCCGACTCAATGCCACATAGATCTAGCATGTAACACCTCATATCACTTTGCGGCCTCACGCACGGTATCCCCACGGGTGTCGCCTTACCTTTGCCCGGGACCGTTTGCGCCTTTTGGCACACGTATATGATAGTGTCGCTAGCATCCATATGATAAGGAGCCCGGGCTGACATGGCTAGTCGTAAACCCAAAGTGACACAAACTTACAGGACAGCATCCATGACCAAAGATCGAAGCGTGTCGGTCATCGCAAGTAAGTTCCGGCTGTAGCACTGGGCTAGCAGACTCGTAAACCGGGCTGTAGCGGGCTAACAGACTCCGGTACTAATGCGTGACATTTCCGTAGGGATGACCACAGAACGAAGAAGGACACATGCCGCCAGCCTAAGTGTTCCGGAGCAGTAGCTAGCTACCATGGCTCAGTGGAGACACTAGGAGACATTTCCCGGTAAGAAAGGCTACTAAAGATAAACAACTAGATAGTCAGATCCCACACATACCAAGCATTTCAATAACATTCACACAATATGCTCGATATGTGCAAATACAACATGGCATCACAACATGACTCTACGACTCAAGTATTTACTCAATAGGCTCCGAGGAGCGAGATATTACAAGCTGTGGGTCTCATGACCCAACATTGAGCATACAAGTCAAAACACAAGCGAAGCTATCATGTGCGAAAGTAGACATCTATAAATGAAAAATTTGGAAAGCCCGACTATCTACCAGATCTGCCAAGGGCACAAGATCGTAGCTGAGGTAACAAGCTAAACGTCAAGTCCACGTGGAACTACTAGCGAGACTGAAGTCTCTCTGCAAAAACATAAAATAGGCAAACGTGAGTACAAATGTACCCAGCAAGACTTACATCAGAACTAACTACATATGCATCATTATCAACAAGGGGATGGTGGAGTTTAACAGCAGCAGGCCAGCTTTGACTCGGTGGCTAACCTGAACTACGACTGCAAGTAACTCCTTTGAGGTGGCGCACACGAGTCCACATATTCACCATATCAATACACCACTAAGGATCCGCACCCGTCTCCATACGAGTACGCCATCCATAGCACTCACACTTATCTTGCGTATTTTAGAGTATCCACTTTCACTTGTCTATGAACTGTTATAGGCAATCCAGAAGTCCTTTACCGCGGACACGGCTATTCGAATAGATGATGTTAACCCTGCAGGGGTGTACTTCTTCACACACGCTCTCACCACTTACCGCCGTTTACACGACATGTACTCGGCAACCTTCAAGTGGAAGCCCAACGTGGGTGTCGGCCACGACCTACCTAAACACTCAAGTCCCTAGTCCAGGTTTATCGCCTATTTGGGTTCCATCTATGAGGAGTTCCGGCCAAGTTTCGCCACAGCCCCAAACGATGTGTACAGGTTCCGTGACACCAAACGGCGCCGGTTTACCCGCCACGTGCCTACCGCATCACAGCCCACCCCTACGGTCAGCCTTCAAGACGGCCTCCAACATACTACAAACACGTAAACTACTTGCAACTCCCGGACAGAGGACAAGGGTGATTAAGAAGCCGAGAGGGTCCATTGGTTTCGGGCCCAATGCGTGGTAGTAGCTGAATCATGGATCACAAACACGTAACTCAGTTCACGAGGACGGCTGCAATGAGACAACCCACCATGTACTCCTACATGGCCTCTCACCGCTACCTTTACCAAATCGTGTTCACACACTTACCTCACACACAAGAGGACATGTTCACACACCTCGATTCATTCTCGATGAATCGACCGACTCAACTCTAAGCAAGAGCAGTGCATGACAAACAAGCATGTATGAGTAGGCACAACAGGGCTCAAACAACTCCTACTCATGCTAGTGGGTTTCATCTATTTATCGTGGAATGACAGGTCATGCAAAGGATAAGGGGTTCAGCTACCGCAGCAAGTAACAGATGAATCGTTGTTGCCCTAATGCTGTAAAAGAGAGCAGGAGCGAGAGAGTGGGATTGTATCGAATGAACAAGGGGGTTTGCTTGCCTGGCACTTCTGAAGATAATATAGTTCTTCATCGGTGTCATCGAACTCGTCGTCGGAACCACGTCTATCGAGAGGGGACAACACCGGCAAACACAGAAGATACACGATCAATGCAATGCACAATATGATGCATGCTATGACATGGCAACATGCTGGTGTTTTTGAGCTAATGCAACTAGCAACAGATTAAATGAAGTTGGTTTGAATACAAGATTCAAATTCAAACTCCATATGTGATTATTCAGATGCCCTTTTATTTGTTTTGTCCAAAACAGAGGACAAACATTGTTCAACATGCATGAAAATGGTACAGATGGATTCCTTGAATTTTTCTGATAATTTTTCATATATAATTTGTTTGATTTGGAGCTACGGTTGATTTTATATGAATTTTAGAAGTTTAGGCCATTTTCTGAATATATTAAATCATTTAGGATTTATTAAAATTCCAGAAAGGAATTATTGCGTCAGCATGACCTCATAGTGACGTCATCAGGTCAACGGGCGCCAGTCCAGGTCAAACCTGACGGCTGGGGCCCACATGTCAGTGATTAGACTAACTAACCTAATTAAAATTAATCCTAACTAACTTGGTTAGTCGGCAGGGCCCGCACGTCAGTGACCCAGGGGGGTCAAACCCCTGGTCAAATAGGTCAAACCCGCCGGCGTTAAACCGCCGGCGAGGTCAGGGGCGGCCGCGGGCTTCGGAAAGGCTCCACAGAGCACGGTTGGATGCGCTGGAGGCAGCTCTAGGACGATGGCGGCGCGGCGCGTCGGATGGTGGTGGTCTCCGGGCCTAGAATGGCCTGTGGCGTCGCCGGCGACGACCACAGCGGCGGCCGAAGCTCGAGCGAGCTCGGGGTCGGGGCTACGGCGTGCAAAAGGACGAACTGAAGCTCCCGCTAGGCTCTACGTGTTGCTGCGAAGCATTTGGGCGCACTGGAGTGACCAGATGGTCGCCGGAGCTACGCCGGTGACAAGCTCGGGCGGCGGTGGTTCTCGGTCTCGATGAACGCGACGGCTAGAGGACGGGAAAGATGCGGGAAAGAGATGGGAAATGGAGCGGAGCTCACAGTGATCACGACGAGGGGCTCAGCTTGCTCGGGGACGGCCCGGAGCCGACGAATTTGACGAGGATGGCCGGCGGTCCCGAGGTTGAAGAAGGCATCGATGGCGGTGCTGCAGGGCTTCTGGCGGGACGTGGCTCGGTGAGGGGGTCGAGGGCGACGTCGCGGAGCTCGTGGGCACAACAGAGGGGCGAGGGGGTAGCGGTGGCCGTGGTGGTGCGAACGGCGCGTCCATGGAGGCTTCGGCCATGGCGGGGAAATGGGCGAGGGAGAGAGACAGAGGAGGGAGAGGGCACGGGGAGAGTGAGAGAGGGTCGAGGGGGCCGCGTGGCGTCGCGGAGGACGTCCAGGGCGACGAGGGGGCAGCAGGAGGTGGAAGCAGGGGAGGCGGCTGGCGCACCACGCCCCCGCCATCGGGCGAGGGAGGAAGACGACAGGGAAGGCTAGGTGGGCTGGGCCGCACGGTGTTGGGCCGGCTGGAGCGCCAGGTAGGTCGGCCCAGGTAACTCTCTCTCTCTGTTTACTAATTTGTTTTCTGTTTTCTAATTTTCCTGCAACTGTTGGGCTTTATTAAAAATACCAAAACGTTTTCAAAAATCCTGAAAATAATTGTGGGCTCTTTTGGGATTATTCCTAACAACCCAAAACTAGTTTCAGAATTATTAGAGCATTTAAAAATGTTTATAGGATTTAAATGCCCCAATTCAAATACAATATGAGTTAATTCAATAATCCAAATGTCATGGAAAAATGTGCAATATCTCTGGTTACTGTTTCCAGCATTTCCCAAAAATGGTGAACATTTTTGAAGGCCATTTGGATTCATTGAAAAATATTTTCTTAGTTGAACCTATTTGAATTGCTTTAGTGCTAGGGCTTGGTCATCCCCACTTCAAATTTCCTTTGAAATCAAACATGATGCATGGATGCAGATGCCACTAACTACAAACAACTCTGGGGCTGTGACAACTCACCCCCACTAAACAAAAATCTCGCCCCGAGATTCAGGTGTAGGGTAAGATGAAGGGGGAACGCAAACGAACGTAATCTTCATGATCCAGGGTGCAATTCAAATGGACGTTGATTCGATCACCATCATTGTCTTGATGTCTTGCTCTAAGAACTCCAACTAACATGACAAGGAAAGGAAAGGGAAAACTCCAGAAGGATCGATCTTATTGAAGGTCGAACAACTCACGATCAACTCACGGAGGGGGACATTGAAATATCTCTCGAGCTGAGATACAAAGCACACATCTAGAGGAATGGAGTGGAACAGATGACGAGGGTTCGCTAGGTAGACAATAATTCCACACCTAGGAGGGTGGTGATCGGTTGTCAACGTAGCGAGAGTTTGAGTTGCCATAATACCACAGCGAGATATTTTAGAGGAAGGCAATTCGTCGAGGGTTTCAATTAGCGAGGATAAACTGCCAGGATTCCATAACGGGGCACCTTGGGAGAGGAGACTCAGAGAAATATCCCTTAAGTGGCAAAAGAATTACATTTGATTCAAAGATCATTGAAACTCTTTATACCAGCCTAAGGCAATTCACAATGATCATTTGAAGGAGTCCGAAAGAATAACATTCTCGGGCCGTAATGGATGATGTGGATTACCTTGTTGAAGACAACACAAGGGATGATTTTAGTGGCGAGGAAAGTTCAACAAGAGAGCGTAATTCCGCTATTGGAGTGGTTATAGCATAACCGAGGGACCGAGAGCAAGCCCGTTAGTGCCGATGATAGCACCTAATGCTTGTGCGTGTTCTCAAGAACTTGAGCATTTCCATATTCATCAAGGTTTTACCAATATCCGTGTCGAGGATCCCGCAACACAACATACTACCATGACGAATGCCGTGGAGGATGCGATACAAAGGAAGACAACACTTTCTCGATTTCACCTTAGCGGGCCAAGGATGAAATCGGATGATCGACGAGAGACATTTAGCACTCCGCTTCTAATGTTCTCCATGATGTACCAGCGTATCCCATTCATAGATATGGTTTGATATCTGGAACATCAAGTAAAGGTCGGACTTCGGAAACACAAAAGTCCATAAGGCACACAAATAGGGAATAATTCCTACGAAGTCCTTATGGAGAGGTGGCCCACTTCTCAATCAAGATACTACAATAACAGGTCTTTCGGTTGGGTGTGTTGACCACGACATCCATTTTACCGGGTTACAGAGAGACCAATATTATAGATCTTGGGAAACGTTCCAACCATCATATCTGCCTGAGATTCAGATCTGGTTGGTGTCAGAATAATCTAGACTCATCGACTCTAGAAAGAAAAATGAAAGTTTGCAACACAAGTCGACGAGATGACGTTGCGAGATTCTCGGGAAATGAACTACGATAGCAAGCTCCAAAACATGAGCTGGTTCTGCTACAAACCTGTGAACACGCTGTCCAAGACAAGCATGACCGCATAGTAGTCTTATAATAAAACACTAGCGAGTTCAGGAGGGAAACCATCATCGAGGATATCGAAGTCCTTGCATAAGTCTTGCTCTTAAGAAGGAACTTCTTCTCCTTGAACAAATCAATCAGTGGCTTGGTGTGCTACGGAATACATATGGAGTGGAGGTAATTAATCTACCAAACCATAGTATACTTTGCACATGTGTGACTAACTTGGGATGATTCCAAGGAAGCAACATTGACTTTATCGAATTCATGGCGGCAACTTACACCAAGTACCGTGAATTAGAGGAAGTCACTTCTTTCATCCGAACATATACCTCATGAACGGAGCATGAAGGCAATGCTTACAAAGTTTCCAAACACTAGCTTAATGTTCAACAAAATCATGGAGGAGACAAGGATGTTGTCGATGGGCTCAACAACAATTCATCCTGGTTTCCATGGAGATGGAATTCCATAACTATGTGAACAAGGTGATAGTATTGGTCGGACCCAAAAGACATAATGGTGTATGCTCGAGGAAAATCCATGAGTAAGACAACATTACGAACATCGTTGGTTCTGATTTGATTTGAGAATAGCCCACACTCAAACCAAAGTTTTTTGGCAAGACAATAGCTCCAACAACTGATCACGAGGATCAGTCGATGAAGATACCATCTTTCTTCAACACGCACACAAAAACATCCCTTTGGAATGAGCTAAGTCGGACAAGCTTTTATCTCCCAACTCTCCAAGTTGTTGTTTAGCTTGACCAAACAGCTCAGGGATACGCAACACAGATTCTTGGAGAAGGGGTGGTTTATATGAAACCAACTTGACCACGAGCTCAACATAGCGGTCGGTGACAACTCGTAATACTTCCAGAAGATATTCGGAAAATCACGAACCACCGGTATGTTATTAAGCTCGAGAACAATCTTGCTTTTGAGGGCAAGATGATATGATCAAATGAGCGAGGACTTGACAAGATCCTAACTCATTAATCGAAATGTGCACCAGGAAAATGGACTAGGTAGCACGATCAATCTTAGGGTGACGATTCAATAACCAACATGCTAGGTATGAGGTTATTGTCCATTTAACTACCAAGCAACGGAGTTGCCAGCAGTATTGATTTCACACACCACGATTCACTTGTCGGCATTCCGGTTACAATAACACAGAACCGAGGAATGAACAATGATGGCAAGAAGTATTATCGCATCAGAATTCATAAGAGGTAGTGCAATTCTCATGACAATCCGGACATAAAGATGGTAACACTCCAAGGTAGAATGTAACAAAAGCTGGATTGGCATTTTGATCTGCGAAGTACAACTTCTTTGATCCAATCCTAGAAATGGATGAGATACTGGAGTTTGATTCTCCTAGTCATTCTGGAATAGAATGGCTTGTCGGACCACAAGAATAATAGGCACCGATGAACGGATGCACACATACCCTTGACTATCAATTGACAGACGAGGGTCAGAATACCACTAAAGAAGGACAACTCAAAGGAACATATAATTTTCTGAGTTGTGGATGCATAGATTAGTATGTCGAACCAAGTTCAACATATTTCTTCCAGATAACCCATGCAGAAAGGTAGAACTGGCAGAGTCACAATATAAAATGGAGGACTCATCGAGAGCACTCTTGTTGTGATCTTTTGGTTTAACAAACTTCTGCCAAAAGTGGTTCATAGTATTTGGAAGAAGGAAATACCACGGACCTCGAGGACTAATGCAAAGGTTACTAATTTCCTAAAGGAACTAGCAAACACTATCAACATGAGGTAAGTAGGGTGAGTCTTGGGTTCAAAACCCGGGAATAGAATACTCACGAACTAAATGGCATCACGGATGCTTCGAGAATGTTGGCGTAATGATCACACCGGGAACACATAACATAGCTAGATTACTAGATGATCCCCTAAGACACCTAGGGTCATAATAATAATTCCAACATATATGTCGAGGCAATAGAATACCTTAACTCAGCATTTAGTGTGAATAACCTGGCTCAAAGGAGCATCGAAACCAGAGGGAAAGGATTTGCAAGTGCATCAGACTATTTAGAAACCTGGGATGACTCGGACAGCATAACGGCTGTAAATGCTCAAAAGATTGGAGACATGTTACAAAAATGGTGGCATAGCCACTCCAAAGCACCATATCAAGGTTTCGAGATCAACAGTTATGAACACAAGGAAGTAGTAAAACTGAGCTGAGATTTGAAACTAACAATTCTATAAGTCTATGGATTAGTAACACGTCATCCTGATACATAGATGAGAAGGCCTAGTTCTTAAACCCCGTAGAAAAGAAGAGGTTGACTCAGATCAGAAGGCCATGAGGTATAAGGAGTAAAAAGATCCTTACGTTCCCATCCCACAATCAATTCCCCTACATATAACTAAAGCATTTCTAGACTCAACTTCGACTAGTTTGGCTTGATAATCCTACAGGCAGTCAAGCTCTGATACCAAAACTGTCAGGACCCCGACTCAATGCCACATAGATCTAGCATGTAACACCTCATATCACTTTGCGGCCTCACGCACGGTATCCCCACGGGTGTCGCCTTACCTTTGCCCGGGACCGCTTATGCCTTTTGGCACACGATATGATAGTGTCGCTAGCATCCATATGATAAGGAGCCCGGCTGACATGGCTAGTCGTAAACCCAAAGTGGCACAAACTTACAGGACAGCATCCATGACCCAAAGATCGAACGGTCGGTCATCGCAAGTAAGTTCCGGCTGTAGCATGGGCTAGCAGACTCGTAAACCGGGCTGTAGCGGGCTAACAGACTCGGTACTCAATGCGTGACATTTCCCAAAGAGGGATGCATACAGAACGAAGAAGGACACATGCCGCCAGCCTAAGTGTTCCGGAGCAAGAGCTAGCTACCATGGCTCGATGGAGACACTAGGAGACATTTCCCGGTAAGAAAGGCTACTAAAGATAAACAACTAGATAGTCAGATCCCACACATACCAAGCATTTCAATAACATTCACACAATATGCTCGATATGTGCAAATACAACATGGCATCACAACATGACTCTACGACTCAAGTATTTACTCAATAGGCTCCGAGGAGCGAGATATTACAAGTAGGGGTCTCATGACCCAACATTCAGAGCATACAAGTCAAAACACAAGCGGAAGCTATCATGTCTGAGTACAGACATCTATAAATGAAAAAGGCTGGAAAGCCTGACTATCTACCAGATCCTGCCAAGGGCACAAGATCGTAGCTGAGGTAACAAGCTAAACGTCGAAGTCCACGTGGAACTACTAGCGAGACTGAAGTCTCTCTGCAAAAACATAAAATAGGCAAACGTGAGTACAAATGTACCCAAAGAAGACTTACATCGTAACTAACTACATATGCATCATTATCAACAAGGATGGTGGAGTTTAACAAAGAAGCAAGCCAGCTTTGACTCGGTGGCTAACCTGAACTACGATCGCAAGTAACTCCTTTGAGGTATGCACACGAGTCCACATATTCACCATATCAATACACCACTAATGATCCGCACCCGTCTCCATACGAGTACGCCATCCATAGCACTCACACTTATCTTGCGTATTTTAGAGTATCCACTTTCACTTGTCTATGAACTGTTATAGGCAATCCAGAAGTCCTTTACCGCGGACACGGCTATTCGAATAGATGATGTTAACCCTGCAGGGGTGTACTTCTTCACACACGCTCTCACCACTTACCGCCGTTTACACGACATGTACTCGGCAACCTTCAAGCGGAAGCCCAACGTGGGTGTCGGCCACGACCTACCTAAACACTCAAGTCCCTAGTCCAGGTTTATCGCCTATTTGGGTTCCATCTATGAGGAGTTCCGGTCAAGTTTCGCCACAGCCCCAAACGATGTGTACAGGTTCCGTGACACCAAACGGCGCCGGTTGGTTTATCTGCCACGTGCCTACCGTGATCACAGCCCACCCCACGGTCAAGATCAAGACGGCCTCCAAAGATACTACAAACACCGTAAACTACTTGCAACTCCCGGACAGAGGACAAGGGTGATTAAGAAGCCGAGAGGGTCCATTGGTTTCGGGCCCAATGCGTGGTAGTAGCTGAATCATGGATCACAAACACAAAACTCAGTTCCCGAGGACGGCTGCAATGAGACAACCCACCATGTACTCCTACATGGCCTCTCACCGCTACCTTTACCAAATCGTGTTCACACACTTAGCTCACACAGTGAGGACATGTTCACACACCTCCGATTCATTCTCGATGAATCGCATCGACTCAACTCTAAGCAAGAGCAGGCATGACAAACAAGCATGTATGAGTAGGCACAACAGGCTCAAACAACTCCTACTCATGCTAGTGGGTTTCATCTATTTACCGTGGAATGACAGTCATGCAAAGGATAAGGGTTCAGCTACCGCAGCAAGTAATGATGAATCGTTGTCGCCCTAATGCTGTAAAAGAGAGCAGGAGCGAGAGAGTGGGATTGTATCGAAATGAACAAGGGGTTTGCTTGCTCGCACTTCGAAGATAATATAGTTCTTCATCGGTGTCATCGAACTCGCCGTCGGAACCACGCCTATCGAGAGGGACAACACCGCAAACACGTAAGATACACGATCAATGCAATGCACAATATGTTGCATGCTATGACATGGCAACATGCTGGTGTTTTTGAGCTAATGCAACTAGCAACAGATTAAATGAAGTTGGTTTGAATACAAGATTCAAATTCAAACTCCATATGTGATTATTCAGATGCCCTTTTATTTGTTTTGTCCAAAACAGAGGACAAACATTGTTCAACATGCATGAAAATGGTACAGATGGATTCCTTGAATTTTTCTGATAATTTTTCATATATAATTTGTTTGATTTGGAGCTACAGTTGATTTTATATGAATTTTAGAAGTTTAGGCCATTTTCTGAATATATTAAATCATTTAGGATTTATTAAAATTCCATAAAGGAATTATTGCATCAGCATGACCTCATAGTGACGTCATCAGGTCAACGGGCGCCAGTCCAGGTCAAACGTGACGGCTCGGGCCCACATGTCAGTGATTAGACTAACTAACCTAATTAAAATTAATCCTAACTAACTTGGTTAGTCGGCAGGGCCCGCACGTCAGTGACCCAGGGGGGTCAAACCCCTGGTCAAATAGGTCAAACCCGCCGGCGTTAAACCGCCGGCGAGGTCAGGGGCGGCCGCGGGCTTCGGAAAGGCTCCACAGAGCACGGTTGGATGCGCTGGAGGCAGCTCTAGGACGATGGCGGCACGGCGCGTCGGATGGTGGTGGTCTCCTGCCTAGAATGGCTGGCGGCGCGCGGCGACGACCACGGCGGCGGCCGAGCTCGAGCGAAGCTTCGGGTCGGGCTACGGCGGCAAAAGGATGAACTGAAGCTCCCGCTAGGCTCTACGTGTTGCTGCGAAGCATTTGGGCGCACTGGAGTGACCAGATGGTCGCCGGAGCTACGCCGGCGACAAGCTCGGGCGGCGGTGGTTCTCGGTCTCGATGAACGCGACGGCTAGAGGACGGGAAAGATGCGGGAAAGAGAGGGGAAATGGAGCGGAGCTCACAGTGATCACGACGAGGGGCTCAGCTTGCTCGGGGACGGCCCGGAGCCGACGAATTTGACGAGGATGGCCGGCGGTCCCGAGGTTGAAGAAGGCATCGATGGCGGTGCTGCAGGGCTTCTGGCGGGACGTGGCTCGGTGAGGGGGTCGAGGGCGACGTCGCGGAGCTCGTGGGCACAACAGAGGGGCGAGGGGGTAGCGGTGGCCGTGGTGGTGCGAACGGCGCGTCCATGGAGGCTTCGGCCATGGCGGGGAAATGGGCGAGGGAGAGAGACAGAGGAGGGAGAGGGCACGGGGAGAGTGAGAGAGGGTCGAGGGGGCCGCGTGGCGTCGCGGAGGACGTCCAGGGCGACGAGGGGGCAGCAGGAGGTGGAAGCAGGAGGAGGTGGTGGCACCACGCGCCCCGCCCTCTTGGCGAGGGAGGAAGACGACAGGGAAGGCTAGGTGGGCTGGGCCGCATGGTGTTGGGCCGGCTCGAGCGCCATGTAGGTCGGCCCATGTAACTCTCTCTCTCTGTTTACTAATTTGTTTTCTGTTTTCTAATTTTCCTGCAACTCTGGGCTTTATTAAAATACCAAAACGCTTTCAAAAATCCTGAAAATAATTGTGGGCTCTTTTGGGATTATTCCTAACAACCCAAAACTAGTTTCAGAATTATTAGAGCATTTAAAAATGTTTATAGGATTTAAATGCCCCAATTCAAATACAATATGAGTTAATTCAATAATCCAAATGTCATGGAAAATGTGCAATATCTCCGTTATCAAGTTTCAAGATTTCCCAAAATGGTGAACATTTTGAAGGCCATTTGGATTCATTGAAAAATATTTTCTTAGTTGAACCTATTTGAATTGCTTTAGTGCTAGGGCTTGGTCATCCCCACTTCAAATTTCCTTTGAAATCAAACATGATGCATGGATGCAGATGCCACTAACTACAAACAACTCTGGGGCTGTGACAAAAGGGCAGTAAACTCTGTTGAACCGGCAGTGCCCCATTATCTATGCTGGTCTGAGCAGCCTATTGTCTGGAGCCGGGAGGATCATCTGCCCCGGGTTGACAATCCGGGCCACCTAGCTTTGGTGGTTGCACCGCAGGTTGGAGGTTATAAATTCACTAAGGTACTCATGGACGGAGGGAGCAGTATCAATATCTTGTATTACGAAACCTTCCGGCGTATGGGATTGACAGATAAGAACCTTAGACCAACAAATATCGTTTTTCACGGTGTGGTGCCTGGTAAATCGGCTTACCCGGTTGGTAAGATAGCTTTGGATGTGGTTTTTCGAGATGATCATGATCCAAGATCCGAGACGGTGATCTTTGAAGTGGTCACGATCAGAAGTCCGTACCATGCCTTGTTTGGGTGGCCGGTTTATGCCAAATTCATGGCAAGGCCGTGTTATGTTTATGTGCAGCTCAAGATGCCGGGACATAAGGGGACTATCACGGTTCATGGTAGCCGTTAGATTGCGCTGGAGTGCGAGGAAGGTGATACGGCATATGCTGAATCGGTTTGTGCAACGGAGGAGTTGAAGTTTTATAAGGACAATGTTGATCCGGCAGACATGACTTCTCTAAAGAAGCCAACTACAAAGCATGATCTGGCTTTGAAGTTTAAATCGGCTGATGAGACTAAATTGGTTGATTTTGTTCCTGGCGATTCATCCAAGAAGTTCAGCATCAGTGTCAACTTGGATCCTAAATAGGAAAGCGCGCTCATCGAGTTCATCCGTGAGAACCGGGACATCTTTGCATGGAAACCTTCTGACATGCCAGGTGTACCGAGGGAACTCGCGGAGCACACTCTTAATATTGATCCAAAGTTCAAACCGGTCAAACAATTTCTTCGCCGCTTTAATGAGGAGCGGCGCAAGGCCATTGGTGAAGAGGTAGCCCGGCTATTGGCCGCAGGGTTTATCGTGGAAGTGTTTCACCCATAGTGGTTGGCTAATCCGGTGCCGGTACTTAAGAAAAACGGCACTTGGCGTATGTGTGTGGACTACATAGATTTGAACAAAGCTTGCCCAGGTGATCCCTTTGCCCTCCCTCGTATTGATCAAATCATTGATGCTACGGCGGGTTGTTAGCGTTTGAGTTTCTTGGATGCGTATTCTTGTTATCATCAGATCAAGATGGCAGTTAAGGACCAGGAGAAGACAACTTTCATCACTCCCTTTGGAGCCTTCTGTTACGTGTCTATGCCCTTTGGCCTCAAGAGTGCCCAGGCAACTTATCAGGGTTGTGTGCGGAATTGTCTTCATACTCAGATTGGGCGCAATGTTCATGCTTATGTGGATGATATTGTGGTGAAGTCCATAAAAGCAGAGACACTCATAGCTGATTTGCAAGAAACCTTTGATAACTTGAGAGTTTATAAAATGATGCTCAATCCGGCTAAGTGTGTCTTTGGTGTACCGGCTGGCAAACTCTTGGGTTTTCTGGTGTCCAATCGGGGCATTGAGGCTAATCCAGAAAAGATCAAGGCTATCACATCCCTGGCTAAACCGGTATGTATCAATGATGTTCAATGTTTGGCGGGTCGTATCGCGGCTTTGAGCCGGTTTATCAGCAGGTTTGGAGAAAAGGCGATCCCTCTGTATCAGATGTTGAAGAAGACAGACAGTTTTGTCTGGAGCAATGCTGCCGATGCAGCGTTTGAGGACTTAAAGAAGCAGTTGGCTGAACCGCCGGTTCTTGCTGCTCCAGTTGATAAGGAACCAATCTTGTTATACGTGGCTGCTAATGCCCGGGCTGTCAGTGTAGCCATTGTGGTGGAGCGCAAGGAGGCTAGGAAGGAGTACCCAGTTCAAAGGCCGGTTTATTATATCAGCGAAGTGCTCATTGAGTCAAAGCAAAGATATCCGCATTGGCAGAAGCAGGTATATGGGGGTTTTTATGGCAAGTCGGAAGCTTAAGCAGTACTTTCAAGGTCAGCCCATCGCAGTGGTCAGTTCTGCTCCTTTGGGGGATATAATCCAGAACAGGGAGGCAATTGGCCGGGTTGCTAAGCGGGCTATTGAGCTTGGACCACACGGTTTGAAGTATATGCCTCGAACGGTAGTTTGAATGCTCGGGATGTGGTGAACAGTGGCAGAGCACAGCGTGAGGCAGAGTTAGCAGCACAGTTGGCTGCACAATACCATAATCAACCCGCTCCGGTTCAGCCAGCGGCATCAGTTGAATGTGGTTTGGCTTTTAGCTCTTGGGGGGTACCATTCCTCACCCCGGCTCTGCGTAATGTGCGGCTGCCCAAGGATTTCAAAAGTCCGCGTAAAGTACCTAATTATACCGTTGATCGGCCCCCTGAGGCATGGGTTGAAAGTTACGAGATGGCAATGGAGATGCTAGATGTGGATGAAGCGGCATGTGCGAAATACTTCACCATGATGTTAGAAGGAACGGCTCGTACCTGGCTGAAAAGCCTGCCTGTTAACTCGATCAGTTCATGGGATGAGTTGAAGGCCAAATTTATAGCAAACTTCAAGGATACGTGCAAGCAACACATGTCTATTGTGGATCTGGCGGCTTGTGTCCAAGGAGAGAATGAATCAACAACTCATTGGGTGCGTCGGGTTTCAGAAATTTTGCATTCGTCAGGACGCATCAATCCAGACATGGCGATTGTGACCTTGGAAGGTAATTGCCGGTTTAAGTCACTGAAGATGAAGTTGGGACGGCTCAAGCGTCACTGCAATGATATGGGAACGCTCATGGCGGCTCTGGATAAGTATGCTGATTCTGATAATACCAAGGACCCCGATTCTGATGAAGAAAAGGAGGAGAAGGGAAAGAAGAATGCAGGTTCAAAAGGGCAGCATAACCAGGCGAGCCACGGGAACAATGGTAAGCGTAAAGCGGACAATTCAGATTATGTGGCTAACACTAGTATGCAGGGCAATATGCAGCGCCGTAAGGGTAAACCGCCCCAGCGCGGTGGAGGCATGAATCTGGAACGCTTTTTAAACCAGCCCTACCCAAAGCACATGACAAAGGAGGTTCCGGCCACACACCTCTGGAAGGATTGTCACATCATGAGGGAATTCAAAAACTCTGATCTCTTCCGGTATGATCAGGGTCCACCCGGTGGTCCCGGTCCAGGATTTCACGGGCCGGGTTACGGTGGTGGCGGTTCAAACTCAGGATTTCAGAATAATCAGGGCAATCAGAACAACCAAGGTGGTCACAGTCAGCAGAATAATCAGGGGAATCAACAGCAATCGGGTTATCAGAGCAACCCAAAACAGTTAAACGGTGGAAAGTATCATATCTTCACTACTAGTTTATGCAAGCGCGATCAGAAGCTTCATAAAAGGGCAGTAAACTCTGTTGAACTGGTAGTGCCCCATTATCTATGCTGGTCTGAGCAGCCTATTGTCTGGAGCCGGGAGGATCATCTGCCCCGGGTTGACAATCCGGGCCACCTAGCTTTGGTGGTTGCACCACAGGTTGGAGGTTATAAATTCACTAAGGTACTCATGGACGGAGGGAGCAATATCAATATCTTGTATTATGAAACCTTCCGGCGTATGGGGTTGACAGATAAGAACCTTAGACCGTCAAATACCGTTTTTCACGGTGTGGTGCCTGGTAAATCGGCTTACCCGGTTGGTAAGATAGCTCTGGATGTGGTTTTTGGATATGATCATGATTCAAGATCGGAGACGGTGACCTTTGAAGTGGTCAATATCAGAAGTCCGTACCATACCTTGTTTGGGCGGCCGGTTTATGCCAAATTCATGGCAAGGCCGTGTTATGTTTATATGCAGCTCAAGATGCCGGGTCATAAGGGGACTATCACGATTCATGGTAGCCGTAAGATTGCGCTGGGGTGCGAGGAAGGTGATGCGGCATATGCTGAATCGGTTTGTGCAACGGAGGAGTTGATGTTTTATAAGGACAATGTTGATCCGGCAGACATGACTTCTCTAAAGAAGCTAACTACAAAGCATGATCCGGCTTTGAAGTTTAAATCGGCTTATGAGACTAAATTGGTTGATTTTGTTCCTGGCGATTCATCCAAGCAGTTCAGGATCAGTGTCAACTTGGATCCGAAATAGGAAAGCGCGCTCATCGAGTTCATCCCTGAGAACGGGACATCTTTGCATGGAAACCTTCTGACATGCCAGGTGTACCGAGGGAACTCGCTGAGCACACTCTTAATATTGATCCAAAGTTCAAACTGGTCAAACAATTTCTTCGCCACTTTAATGAGGAGCGGAGCAAGGCCATTGGTGAAGAGGTAGCCCGGCTATTGGCCGCAGGGTTTATCGTGGAAGTGTTTCACCCAGAGTGGTTGGCTAATCCGGTGCCGATACTTAAGAAAAGTGACACTTTGCGTATGTGTGTGGACTACACAGATTTGAACAAAGCTTGCCCAGCTGATCCCTTTGCCCTCCCTCGTATTGATCAAATCATTGATGCTACGATGGGTTGTGAGCGTTTGAATTTCTTGGATGCGTATTCTAGTTATCATCAGATCAAGATGGCAGTTAAGGACCAGGAGAAGACAACTTTCATCACTCCATTTGGAGCCTTCTGTTATGTGTCTATGCCCTTTGGGCTCAAGAGTGCCCAGGCAACTTATCAGCGTTGTGTGCAGAATTGTCTTCATACTCAGATTGGGCGCAATGTTCATGCTTATGTGGATGATATTGTGGTGAAGTCCATGAAAGCAGAGACACTCATAGCTGATTTGCAAGAAACCTTTGATAACTTGAGAGTTTATAAAATGATGCTCAATCCGGCTAATGTGTCTTTGGTGTACCGGCTGGCAAACTCTTGGGTTTTCTGGTGTCCAATCACGGGTGGACAAAACTGATTTGAGGATAGTCTGATGACCGCAAGTTCTCAAGGAGAAGAACATTCCTTTGACCCAGGTGAGGGAGTCCTCGACTAAGTGGTCCTTGGACAGCCGGACTATATACTTTGGCCAGACTGTTGGACTATGAAGATACAAGATAGAAGACTTTGTCCTGTGTCCCGGTGGGACTCTCCTTTGCATGGAAGGCAAGCTTGGCAATTCAGATATGTGGATTCCTTTCTCTGTAACCGACTTTGAACAACCCTAGTCCACCCCAGTGTCTATATAAATCGGAGGCTTTAGACTTCTAGGATTTAGCCACAACAATCATAACCTCATAGGCTAGACTTCTAGGGTTTAGCCATTACGATCTCGTGGTAGATCAACTCTTGTAATACTCATATTCATCAAGATCAATCAAGCAAGAAGTAGGGTATTACCTCCATAGAGAGGGCCCGGACCTGGGTAAACATTGTGTCCCCCGCTGAGGAGTCCTGGATTAGGGGGTACTTGGACAGCCGGACTATGTACTCGTGCCGGACTGTTGGACTATGAAGATACAAGATTGAAGACTTCGTCCCGTGTCCGGGTGGGACTCTCCTTTGCGTGGAAGGCAAGCTCGGCAATTCGGATATGTAGATTTTCTTCTCTGTAACCGACTCTGTGTAACCCTAGCCCCCTCCGGTGTCTATATAAACCGGAGGGTTTAGTCCATAGGACCAGAACAATCATAATCATAGGCTAGCTTCTTGGGTTTAGCCTCTACGATCTCGTGGTAGATCAACTCTAGTAATACTCATATCATCAAGATCAATCAAGAAGGAAGTAGGGTATTGCCTCCATAGAGAGGGCCCGAACCTAGGTAAACTTTATGTCCCCCACTTCCTGTTACCATTAGCCTTAGATGCACAATTCGGGACCCCCTACCCGAGATCCGCCGGTTTTGACACCGACATTAGTGCTTTCATTGAGAGTTCCACTGTGTCGTCACGGTAAGGCTTGATGGCTCCTTCACTCATCTACAACGATGCGATCTAGGGTGAGGTTTTCCTCCCCGGACAGATCTTCGTATTCGGCGGCTTTGCCCTGCTGGCCAACTCGCTTGGCCGTCTGGAGCAGATCGATAGCTACGCCCCTTGCCATTAGGTCAGATTTGGGAGCCTGAACTACACTGCCGACATCCGCGGAGACTTGATCTTCGACGGATTCGAGCCCACGACAGGTGCGCCGTATAGTCGCGATGAGCATGGCTTAGACCTGCCATCGGACGGTGTTCAGGAGAATGCACCTGTAGCTACCCTGTCCTTAGATCCGGAGCAGATCATGCCATCCGAGGACGAGTGGAGAGACCCTGCCCCAAAGGTCGCACACTCATCAGTGATAGAGCCGAACACAGACTTCACCTCCAATGAAGTCTACGTCATCGGACCCTCGGACTCGTCTCCGGCCATAGGCTCCGAACCGTGTGCATCCGTGCCCATAGAATCTTATTGGGCACCGATCATGGAGTTTACCTCCGCGGATATCTTTCAGCACTCGGCCTTGGGCGACATGCTAAATTCACTAAAATCCCTCTCCCTATCAGGAGACGCTTGGCCGAACTATGTCCGGCTTGAGTGGGAAGTGGACGACGAAGAAATTCGTTCCCCACCCACCACCCACTTAATAGCCACTGTCGATGACTTAACCGACATGCTTGATTTCGACTCCGAAGACATCGACGGTATGGACGACGACGCCGGAGAAGAACATGAACCACCGCCCACAGGGCGCTGGATAGCCACCTCATCATATGATATTTATATGGTGGACACGCCCAAAGAAAGCAATGGTGACGAGGCAACGGAGGATAATCCCCTCGAGAAGCAATCTAAGTGCCGGCGGCGCCGCTCTAAGCCCCGCCATAGCAAAAATGGCGATACCGGCACAAGAGACAATAGCACTCCGGATGGTGCCGAAGACGAAAACAATCCCACCCAGCCAAGCTTCGAACAAGCCGGACGTAACGATGGGCAAGTTAGCCCTGATAAACAGGCAATGCATGGAAACTCGAAGGATGACAATTACATGCCCCTCTCCGAAGATGAGGTGATCCTTGGCGATGAAGAATTCATCGTGCCTGAGGACCCCCATCGAGCAGGAGCGCTTCAAGCGCCGGCTTATAGCCACTGCAAAAAGCCTGAAGAAAAAGTAGCAGCAACTTCAAGCTGATCAAGATCTGCTAACTGATAGATGGACCGAGGTCCTGGCAGCCGAGGAATACGGACTCGAGTGGCCAACCAAAAGTTACCCAAAACGCAGTTTGTTATCTCAATTCATGGAGGAGTTACTAGAGCATACACTACCAGCGCAGGATGCGGCTGACCGGCCACCCCATGGCTGAGACAAAGTGGTGTATCAGCTCAAACACCAGCCCACACCTCGTCACCAAAAAAACAAAAACACGAAGGCCCGGGGCTACACACATGGCCTGTGAGACGAATTGGAAAACAAAGCAGGAAAGTCAAGATCGATCTACGGATCACGGGGGCGCTCCCCAACGCGTGACGATGACCGCCACGCTGGATATACTAAAAATAAATCCTGCCGGGCCGAATATAACAGACAAGACTCGGTTGAGCTGCGTCGTGATGTAGCCCGGCGTAGAGGCGCCACACACCCCTTATGCTTCACTAACGAAGTAATGGAGCATGAATTCCCAGAAGGGTTTAAGCCCGTGAATATTGAGTCCTACGATGGGACCACAGACCCAGCGGTATGGATAGAACATTTCCTTCTCCACATTCACATGGCCCGCGGGGATGATCTACATGCCATCAAGTACCTCCCACCAAAACTCAAGGGACTGGCTCGGCATTGGCTGAATAGTTTGCCAGCAAACGCCATTGGAAGTTGGGAGAACCTGGAAGACGCATTCCTGGATAACTTCCAGGGCACTTATGTGCGACCACCGAATGCAGATGATTTAAGTCACATAAGGCAAGAGCCCGGAGAGTCGGCCTGGAAATTCTGGAATCGGTTCCTAACTAAAAAGAACAAAATTGTCGATTGTCCGGATGCCGAAGCCTTAGCGGCCTTTAAGCATAACATCCGGGAGGAGTGGCTCGCCCGACACCTCGGCCAAGAGAAGCCGAAGTCCATCGCAGCCCTCACGACACTCATGACCCGCTTTTGCGCGGGTGAGGACAGCTGGCTAGCTCATAGCAACATCACATCAAGAAACTCAGGCGATTCAGACGCCAGGGATAGCAATGGCAAGCCACGACGAAATAGACACAAGCGTCGCAACAATGGTGATAATGCTGAAGACATGGCCATCAATGCTAGATTCAGTGGCTCTAAGTCCGGTCAGCAGAAGAAGCCATTCAAAAGAAACAATCCGAGCTCGTCTAGTTTGGACCGCATACTTGATCGATCATGTCAAATTCACAGCACAACCGATAAACCAGCTAACCACACCAACAGAGAATGCTGGGTGTTCAAACAGGCCGGCAAGTTGAATGCCAAAGACAAGGAAAATGGGCCGCATAGTGATGACGATTTAGGGCCCCCCGCCCAACACGTATGACGTAAGAAATTTCTCCCTAGGTGCAAACGGTGAATATGATATACGCAACCCATATTCCCAAGCAGGAACGGAAGCGCGCACTATGGGACATTTATGCAATGGAGCCAGTCGCCCCAAAGTTCAACCCATTGTCCTCTTGTCCGATCACTTTCGATCGCAGGGACCATCCTACCAGTATCCGTCATGGTGGTTCGGCCGCATTGGTCCTTGACCCCATCATCGACGGATTCCATCTTACACGAGTCCTCATGGACGGTGGCAGCAGCCTGAACCTGCTCTATCATGATACAGTGTGCAAAATGGGCATCGACCCCTTAAGGATCAAGCCCACAAAAACCACCTTCAAGTGTGTCATGCCCGTTGTGGAGGCCTGTTACACGGGCTCAATCACACTGGAAAGTGGTGTTCGGATATCCGGATAATTTCCGAAGCGAGGAGTTAATCTTCGACATCGTCCCCTTCTGAAGTGGCTATCATGCACTGCTTGGACGAACCGCATTTGCTAGATTCAATGCGGTACCGCATTACGCATACCTCAAGCTCAAGATGCCAGGACCTTGCGGGGTTATAACAGTTAATGGAAACACATAGTGCTCGCTCCGCACGGAGGAGCACACTGCGGCCCTCGCGGCAGAAGTACAAAACAGCCTTCTTAGGCAAACAGCCAATTCGGCGATAAAGAACCCGGACACCGTCAAGCGAGTCCGGAGTACCACGCAATAGGATCATCCGGCACGTCGAGAGCTCGACTAGCAATCTAGCCTCCGTCCTAGTCCTAGACAAGCGGCGAAAATTGTGCTATGCGTACATAATTACGCACTGAAAATACCATGGGTATAGGCGGAGGCACGACTACAAAGCGGTCCACAATGTGGCTCAACCGCCCGAGGACCCGTACACCTTCACACTTATTCTTTCTTTCAGGCCCCTATTTTCTAGAGGCTCCTCCGATAGCCTGATTATCGGACCCGTCACAGGATAGAAACACCAAGGAGGCATGGAGCTTTGGCATACAAGGGAATCGCCAGGTGGTCTCTGATAACGATCGCTATACCTGTTTTACATACCCACTCACAGCTCGCTCTTGGTTAAGACATGTCAAATAGTCCTATTATGCTTATCGCACTACTTGTATACATACGCCTTGACGTATCATTCAAATAACAATGGAAAATAATGAACATCGTTAGCCTATTATTATATTTCTTTATCTTTCTCCTTGACTGTTTATTTATTACAAATTGCACCCGTACATTTTGGTACGTTCAACTCGCTAGGGGCTTCAGTGTACCCCATAACACGGCAAGAGAAGTCCGAACACTTTCTACAGTGCGGCACCCCGAACTTATAGCATTATATGCATGAGCTCCGAATCATGTCTTAGGTCAATAGTTGGGTTTGCCCGGCTCCCATGTTTTGCCGCCTTACGTTCCGCTACATCGGCTAAGGTGGCACAGGGAGAACGACTGCGATTGTGCCCCGGTTCTTCCGGACGAGCACCTCGGTAGAGAAAGCCAAAAACTGACTATCATGATGCGGCGAGAGCTGGTCGCTATTCGAGAGGTCTCAAATCCTTAAAGATTCTTTCCGCTTCGGGCGAGAAATCGGCCTTGTCCGATTTAGGCGTGTATAGCGCCCCAAGTTCGGCCTTCCGAATACCAGGGGCTACGCCAAAATTTAAAATTATAGAACTTCTATGGCTAAGTGAGAATGATAAAGCTATATAGTCCGATTGCCTTGTTCATTGCGCTAGACACCTCCTTAAAGGACCAAAAATTTGGATAAAGAGTGCTTAGATTTATCCTGAACACCCCGGTACTAGTTGAGGGAGTCCTGGATTAAGGGGTCGGACAGCCGGACTATATACATTGGCCGAACTGTTGGACTATGAAGATACAAGATTGAAGACTTCGTCACGTGTCTGGATGGGACTCTCCTTTGCATGGAAGGCAATCTTGGCAATTCGGATATGTAGATCTTCTTCTCTATAGCCGACTCTGTGTAACCCTAGCCCCCTCCGGTGTCTATATAAACCGGAGGGTTTAGTCCGTAGGACAACAACAATCATAATCATAGGCTAGCTTCTAGGGTTTAGCATCAACGATCTCGTGGTAGATCAACTCTTGTAATACTCATATCATCAAGATCAATCATGTAGGAAGTACGGTATTACCTCCATCGAGAGGGCCCGAACCTGGGTAAAACATCATGTCGCCCGCCTCCTGTTACCATTAGCCTTAGACGCACAGTTCGGGACCCCCTACCCGAGATCCGCCGGTTTTGACGCCGACATTGGTGCTTTCACTGAGAGTTCCACTATGTCGTCACGGTAAGTCTTGACGGCTCCTTCAATCATCTTCAATGACACACCGAACTCTCTTGGCCATCTGGAGCAGATCGATAGCTATGCCCCTGGCCATCAGGTCAGGTTTGGAAGCTTGAACTATACTGCTGACCTCCGCGGAGACTTGATCTTCGACGGATTCGAGCCCATGTCAGGTGCGCCGAACGGTCACGACGGGCATGACTTTGATCTGCCATCGGAAGGTGTTCGGGAGATCGCGCCTACGGCGGCGCCGGGAATCAATCAGGAGCAGATCGTGCCTTCCGAGGACGGGTGGATGGACCCCGCCATGGAGGTCGCGTACTCATCGGCGTTGGAGCCGAATACTGATCCCACCCCCTGTGAGGGTGGTGTCATCGGACCCTCGGACTCGTCTCCGGCTACAGGATCCGAACTGCGTACATCCGTGCCTATCGAATCTGATTGGGCACAGGTCATGGAGTTCACTGCCGCAGATATTTTTCAGCACTCGCCCTTGCGTGATGTGCTAAATTCATTAAGGTCTCTTTCCTTGTTGGGGATCCTTGGCCGAACTTTGTCTGGCTCGAGTGGGAAGCGGCTGACGAAGAACTTCGTTCCCCACCCACCACCCACTTATTAGCCACTGTCAATGACTTAACCGACGTGCTTGACTTCAACTCCGAAGACATCAACGGTATGGACGACAATGCAGGAGAAGAACAGGAACCACCGCCTATAGGGCGCTGGACAACCACCTCATCATATGATATATATATATGGTGGACGCCCCCAAAGAAAGCAATGGCAACGAGGCAACGGATGCTAACCCCTTGGAGAAGCAATCTAAGCACCGGCGTCATTGGCGCCGCTCCAAGCCCCGCCATAGCAAAAATATCGATACCGGCACAAGAGATAACAATCTGGATGGTGCCGAAGACGAAAACAATCCTTCCCAGCCAGGCTTCGAGCAGGCCGAGCAAGAGGATGGGCAAGCTAGCCCTAAGGAACAGGCAACAGATGGAGAATCGGAGGATGATAATTACATGCCTCTCTCCGAAGATGAAGTGAGCCTTGGCGATGAAGAATTCATCGTGCCTGAGGATCCCGTCGAGCAGGAGCGCTTCAAGCGCCGGCTTATAGCCACTACAAAAAGCCTGAGGAAAAGGCAGCAACAGCTTCAAGCTGATCAAGATCTGCTAACGGATAGATGGACCGAGGTCCTGGCTACCGAAGAATACGTACTTGAGCACCTTACCAAAAGTTACCCAAAGCGCAGGTTGCTACCTCAACTCGAGGAAGAGGCGTTAAAGCCCACACTACCAGTGCATGATGCAGCTGACCGGCCACCCAGGCGTACCAGCCCGAAGTCCAGACCGCACTCTGTTGCCAATCATACGATAATACTAAGGCCCGGGGCTACACGAAGGACCTGCGAGATGTATTGGAAAACAAAGCAGGATAGTCAAGATCGATCTTCAGATCACGAGGGCGTGCCACAACACGTGACATTGATCATCACACCGGATACAATAAACCAAAGTCCGGCCGGGCCGAATACAACAGACCAGACTCACTAGAGCTACGGTGGGACGTAGCCCGGCATAGAGGCGCCGCACACCCCCTATGCTTCACTGATGAAGTTATGGATCATGAATTCCCAGAAGGGTTTAAACCCGCGAACATTGAATCATATGATGGCACAACAGACCCCGCGGTATGGATTGAAGATTTTCTCCTCCACATTCACATGGCCCGCAGCGATGACTTACATGCCATAAAGTACCTACCACTTAAGCTCAAAGGACCAGCTCGGCATTGGCTGATTAGCCAGCCAGCAAGCTCTATTGGCAGGTGGGAAGACCTGGAAGACGCATTCCTCGACAACTTCCAGGGCACTTATGTGCGACCACCGGATGCTGATGACTTAAGTCACATAACCCCCGATAAACCAGCAAACCACACCAACAGAGAATGCTGGGTGTTCAAACAGGCCGGTAAGTTGAATGCCGAAGACAAGGAAAATGGGCCGCATAGTGATGACGACGAGGAGCCCCGGCTTCCGAACACAGGAGGACAGAAGAAATTTCCTCCCCAAGTAAAAACGGTAAATATGATATACGCAACCATATTCCCAAGAGGGAGCGGAAGCGTGCACTAAGGGACGTCTACGCGATGGAGCCAGTCACCCAAAGGTCAACCCATGGTCTTCTTGTCCGATCACCTTTGATCGCATGGACCATCTGACCAGTATCCGTCATGGCGGTTCGGCCGCGCTGGTCCTTGACCCCATCAATGACGGATTCCACCTCACACGAGTCCTTATGGACGGTGGCAGCAGCCTGAACCTGTTCTATCAGGATACAGTGCGCAAAATGGGCATTGACCCCTTAAGGATCAAGCCCACAAAAACCACCTTTCAAGGTGTCATGCCCGGTGTCGAGGCCTATTGCACGGGCTCAATCACACTGGAAGTGATCTTCGGATCTCCGGACAATTCCCGAAGCGAGGAGTTAATCTTCGATATCGTCCCCTTCCGCAGTGGCTATCACGCACTGCTCGGACGAACCGCATTTTCCAGATTCAATGCGGTACCGCATTACGCATACCTCAAGTCAAGATGCCAGGACCTCGCAGGATTATAACAGTCAATGGAAACACAGAGCGCTCCCTCCGTACGGAGGAGCACACTGCAGCCCTCGCAGCAGAAGTATAGAGCAGCCTTCTTAGGCAGACCTCCAATTCGGCAATAAAGCCCCCGGACTCCACCAAGCGAGTCCGGAGTACCCCACAACAGGATCATCCTGGACGCCGAGAGCTCGACTAGCAATCTAGCCTTCGTCCTAGTCCTAGTTAAGCGGCGAAATTTGTGTCGGGCGTTCAGAATTACGCACTTAAAATACCTTGGGCATAGGCGGAGGCACGGCCATGACATGGTCCACAATGCGGTTCGACCGCCCCGGGACCCACGCATCTTTGCACCTTTTTTTTCTTTCAGGTCCCTATCTTCAAGAGGCTCTTTCGAAAGACCGACTATCGGACATAATAGCGCGACTGACACACCAAGAAGGCAAGAAGCTTTGGCGTACAAGGGAATCCTCAGGTGGTCTCTAATAACGATCGTTATCTGAGCACAAGCTCAACGATTGAGCTTTTGTCCCTTAGTTTGCAGGCTAAGAAAATCGTCGGAGGTCTTATACCTCTTGATGTGGCCACGAGCCTGAAATCCCAATTTCAGCCCTCGAAACTTCTCATATGTTCCGCGACATTTCGAAATCGTCTTTGGTGCCTCAACTCTAAACCGTTTAACTGAACTATCACGTAGTCATCAAAACGTGTATGTCAGATGTTCGCAACATCCACAGACGACGTTCGAGGTTCAGCACACTGAGCGGTCCATTAAGGACATAAGCCTTCTAGGAAGCAACGAGGACAATCCTCAATATACGGACCTAGTCCGCATAATCGCTACTATCAACTTTCAACTAAATTTTTCTCTAGGAACATATCTAGCGGTAGAACTAAAGCGCGAGCATTATGACATAATTTGCAAAGACATTTTGACTATGTTCAGGATAATTGAGTTCATCTTATGAACTCCCACTCAGATAGACATCCCTCTAGTCATCTAAGTGATTACATGATCCGAGTCAACTAGGCCGTGTCCGATCATCACGTGAGACGGACTAGTCAACGTCGGTGAACATCTTCATGTTGATCGTATCTTCTATACGACTCATGCTCGACCTTTCGGTCTTCCGTCTTCCGAGGCCATGGTTGTACATGCTAGGCTCGTCAAGTACCCCTAAGTGTATTGCGTGTGTAAATCTGGCTTACACCCGTTGTATGTGAACGTTAGAATCTATCACACCCGATCATCACGTGGTGCTCAAAGCATTTAACTTTTGCAATGGTGCACAGTTAGGGGGAACACTTTCTTGAAATTTTAATGAGGGATCATCTTATTTACTACCGTCGTTCTAAGCAAACAAGATGCATAAACATGATAAACATCACATGCAATCAAAATGTAACATGATATGGCCAATATCATTTTGCTCCTTTTGATCTCCATCTTCGGGGCTCTGTGATCATCATCGTGTCTTCATGAAGTTGTCACGCCAACGACTACTTCTACTTCTACGGCTAACACGTTTAGCAATAAAGTAAAGTAATTTACATGGCGTTCTTCAATGACACGCAGGTCATACAAAAAATAAAGACAACTCCTATGGCTCCTACCGGTTGTCTTACTCATCGACATGCAAGTCGTGATTCCTATTACAAGAACATGATCATCTCATACATCACATATATCATTCGTCACATCCTTTGGCCATATCACATCACAAAACACTTGCTGCAAAAACAAGTTAGACGTCCTCTAATTGTTGTTGCAAGTTTTTACGTGGCTTCTATACGTGTTCTAGCAGGAACGTTTCTTACCTATGTAAGACCATAACGTGATATGCCAATTTCTATTTACCCTTCATAAGGACCCTTTTCATCGAATCCGCTCCAACTAAAGTGGGAGAGACAGACACCCGCTAGCCACCTTATGCAACTAGTGCATGTCAGTCGGTGGAAACTGTCTCACGTAAGCGTACGTGTAAGGTCGGTCCGGGTCGCTTCATCCCACGATGCCGCAGAAGCAAGACAAGACTAGTAGTGGCAAGAAAATTAACAACATCTACGCCCACAACTGCTTTGTGTACTACTCGTGCATAGTAACTACGCATAAACCTAGCTCATGATGCCACTGTTGGGGAACGTAGCAGAAATTCAAAATTTTCTACGCATCACCAAGATCAATCTGTGGAGATACTAGCAATGAGAGAGAGGGGAGTGCATCTTCATACCCTTGAAGATCGCTAAGCGGAAGCGTTAAAACAATGTGGTTGATGGAGTCATACTCGCGGCGATTCAAATCGCGGAAGATCCGATCTAGCGCCGAACGGACGGCGCCTCCGCGTTCAACAGACATACAGCCCGGGGACGTCTCCTCCTTCTTGATCCAGCAAGGGGAGAGGACAGGTTGAGGGAGAGCTCCGGCAGCACAATGTCATGGTGGTGGAGCTTGCAGTTCTCCGGCAGAGCTTCGCCAAGCACTACGGAGGAGGAGGAGGTGTTGGGGAGGGAGAGGGGTGCGCCAGGGGCAAGGGTGAAGCTCCCATGCGCCTCCCCACTATATATAGGTGTGGGGGGGCTGGTTTCTTGCCCTCCAAGTCCATTGGGGCGTTGGCAAAGGTGGGAGGAAAGAAATCCCATCATTTCCTTCCCCACCGATTGTTATCCCCCCTTTTTAGGGATCTTGATCTTATCCCTTCGGGATATGATCTTATTCCTTCTAAGAGGGGATCTTGGTGCACCTCGACCAGGGGTGTGGGGCCTTGCCCCCACAACCCACGTTCATGTGGTTCCCCCCATGTAGGTGGGCCCCACTCCGGAACCTTCTAGAACCTTCCCGGTACAATACCGAAAAATCCCGAACATTTTCCGGTGGCCAAAATAGGACTTCCCATATATAAATCTTTACCTCCGGACCATTCCGGAACTCCTCGTGACGTCCGGGATCTTATCCGGGACTGTGAACAATATTCGGTAACTACACACTAATTCCCATAACAACTCTAGCATCACCAAACCTTAAGTGTGTAGACCCTACGGGTTCGGGAATCATGCAGACATGACCGAGACAGCTCTCTGGCCAATAACCAACAGCGGGATCTGGATACCCATGTTGGCTCCCACATGTTCCACGATGATCTCATCGGATGAACTACGATGTCAAGGATTCAAACAATCCCGTATACAATTCCCTTTGTCTACCGGTATAGTACTTGCCCGAGATTCGATCGTCGGTATCCCGATACCTTGTTCAATCGCGTTACCGGCAAGTCTCTTTACTCGTTCCGTAACACATCATCCCGTGATCAACCCCTTGGTCACATTGTGCACATTATGATGATGTCCTACCGAGTGGGCCCAGAGATACCTCTCCGTCCCACGGAGTGACAAATCCCTGTCTCGATTCGTGCCAACCCAACAGACACTTTTGGAGATACCCATAGTGTACCTTTATAGCCACCCAGTTACATTGTGACGTTTGGTACACCCAAAGCATTCCTACGGTATCTGGGAGTTGCACAACCTTATGGTCTAAGGAAATGATACTTGACATTAGAAAAGCTTTAGCATACGAACTACACGATCTTTGTGCTAGGCTTAGGATTGGGTCTTGTCGATCACATCATTCTCCTAATGATATGATCCCGTCATCAACGACATCCAATGCCCATGGTCAGGAAACTGTAACCATCTATTGATCAACGAGCTAGTCTACTAGAGGCTTACTAGGGACATGGTGTTGTCTATGTATCCACACATGTATCTGAGTTTCCTATCAATAAAATTATAGCATGGATAATAAACGATTATCATGAACAAGGATATATAATAATAACCAATTTATTATTGCCTCTAGGGCATATTTCCAATAGTCTCCCACTTGCACTAGAGTCAATAATCTAGTTCACATCGCCATGTGATTAACACTCACAGGTCACATCGCCATGTGACCAACATCCAAAGAGTTTACTAGTGTCACTAAACTAGTTCACATCATCATGTGATTAAGACTCAATGAGTTCTGGGGTTTGATCATGTTTTGCTTGTGAGAGAGGTTTTAGTCAACGGGTCTGCAACATTCAGATCCGTATGTACTTTGCAAATCTCTAGGTCATATTGTAAATGTTGCTTCCACACTCCACTTGGAGCTATTCCAGATGGTTGCTCCACTATACTTATCCGGTTTGCTACTCAGAGTCGTTCAGATAGGTGTTAAAGCTTGCATCGACGTAACCCTTTACACCGAACTCTTTATCACCTCCATAATCGAGAAACATATCCTTATTCCTCTAGGATAATTTTGACCGCTATCTGTTCATGTGTGGTTATTGGTGTTGGTGTGTGGTAATTGCGTAGGCGGAGATATGTTACCCGCTCCAACACCAATAATATTATCTGAGACCACTACCCCGCCTACGCAATTACCAGCTCCTGTAGTGCCAGGTGAGAGCGGTGCACGACGTGATGAAGTGGGTGCAATAGTACTGGCTGATGTAATCGGTCTTGTAGAACAGAGAATGGATGATGAGATGGAGGTCGACCCAATGGCTTTCCTCAATACAAATGCGTATGATTGTGACATAGATATGATGATTCAACCATATGACGAATCGGGCTATCAGCATGCTAATGAGGATATGGATGATCTGCTCGGGCAGGAAGGTCGTAGCAGGGATTGCAAGAATTCTCTCATCATGAAATCCTCACAGGACACGCCTGAAGATGCCGCCTCAACACAAGCTCAACTAGCCGGGGGTCGTACAGTGCTTAGCCTGGCAACACTGGGGCAGGCATTAAGGAAGGGTCTGGAAGGTGTGCCCAAGAAAAAGGAGAGGAAGAGATCAGGGATGATAGCTGCCTCCAAACAAGCCAGAGCACATAGCAGCCAGACGATGGATTCTTGAGCGTGTACTCGTGAAAGGTGCGGCCATGTTCCATCTCACGGGCGAGCCGATGCTACTGCCGAAACCGCTGGAGGCACTATTAGGGGATCTCAGGAGACTGCATGACCATGTGTTGTCGACTGAGAAAAGCCTACTAGCCTCAAAGGATCTAGGATATCCGACATACACAGCTCGTGTGCCTGAGGGGAAGTGCTACGTCGACACACGGCCTGGGGAGGTGTTCTTCCTGTGGTTTGAACATATCTTTGAGATGTTTCTGACAAGGTGGCTCGATTTTACAATCGTCCGCCTTTTTGCGCTACATATGAGCTCTGTCATGAAGAGAGAAGAAGTCTCGCAAATCTGTGTGGCGGATCCATACTACATGCACAGGTCTTTCTTGAGTCTCGGCGACTTTGAGCGTGAAACTGCTAGGGACTACCTCCAAAACTTCATGGTATAGAATAAGGACCAGGAAATTGTCCTCCTGCCTTATCATCCAAAGTAAGTCAGTTCTGGACAACCCTTTAGTGCATTTCAATCATTCGTTCTCGCTCATATGGAGAATAATTTGAGGTATCTTTTCCCCGCAGCAACGGGCACGCCGTTCTTATCGTTCTTTACCCGCGGGACTCCCATGCTGTGTATTTCGACCTTTCCAGAGACTACGAGAAGAAGGACTACACCCACATAATGAATATTCTAGATGATGCTCTCCAAGGATTCAGCATTAGAGGTGGCCACATGCAGATCAGGAAACAAAGGAACAAGGCGATGGGTTTTGTGCATAAAACTAACTTCTGTTGCATCCATGTCCCAAAACCAAGCAAGAAAGATAGATTCTACATCCTCCATATCATGATTGAGTTTAGCACGGATCACCAAAAGCTTCGCATGACAAGGAGAAATGATGATCATATCCACAAGTGGGTAGAATCTCATGGAGAGGCGAATTATAAACTTAGAGATGACTTCTTTCGCATCCAAAGGGACATTGCGACGATCATCATGAAAGAAGTCGTCGATGAGAAGGGGATGTTCCACCACGGCCCTATATCGCGAGCTGACGTCCGAACTCGCATAGGCATGCAATGTCATGACCTCATGCCGTTCAAGAAGCTAGGGTCCATCCTCAATGATATGGAAGGATGGAACTTCTAGTGATTTACGATGCCGATGATGATGATATCTATCGGTTGAACTTGTATACTTTCTGTAGCGATGAAAAATTGTGATGTCCACGGTCCCTGCCGAACTTGCGTAACGCTACTTTGTTAGTTTGGGTACGATGACCTGCGTACCTCTAGTTAATTAGTTTGGGTACTGTATCTTGCATCTAGTTGCTAACCCTTTCTTTTTCGTGTTGCTCTAGTATATTTTGTTGCATATGATTGTACATCATCTTGATGAAGATGCATCTCTAACAGGTACCTAGCTTCTTGATGGGGAGATGGCAGTGCTATGTCGTGTACAAAGGGAAGGTTCTGGGGGTGTACAACGAGTGGCCTGAGTGTCAGGCACAAGTGAATGTGGTCTCGGGTGCCAGCCATAAAGGCGTCAAAAGTAGACAAGAAGAAGAAGCTAGTTACTTATGGCTCACGCTAGCGCGAGTGTGGACTTGTAACCGCCGCCTCATGTACTGCATAGTTCTACTCTCACTCATATTGATAGCTCTTCTCACGTATACCATTGTTTAGATGGATGACATTGTAGTTGCGAGTATTCGAGACTTGCGTGTATCGCTATTTTTGAGATGATGACGAGATACCACTTTGTGTTGGATGATGATTATGATGAGACTATTTGTATGTATATTCTATGATTACATTTGTATGTGCTAAAGATTCTTGTATAAAGCCTGTTCAAATACAAAACAAATATGCAGAGAAAAAAATAAAAAACTACTAAAATTAGCAGTAGCGAGTGGAGAAAAGTTAGCAGTAGTGTGACAGTAGCAGTAGCGCGTACATGCAAAGCGCGCTAGAGCTATTAGTAGTAGCGAGCTTCCACGCAACACGCTGCTGCTACACTTGTATAGCAGTAGCGCGGTCGTGCACGCACTGCTGCTACAGGTTAGCTGTAGCGCCTTACTAGTAGCGCCGGACCCCGCGTTACTGATATACCTAGAACCCGCGCTACTGCTAGGCTTTTCCCTAGTAGTGCTAGTTTAAACTGAGGTATTTCATTTGAAAAGAGATATTCGCACCGATATTGCTACCGTGACTAATGAACACAAAGAATTCCACAAATCTTATCTTTAATGTGTTTCCATAGGAAATGGGCTAATAAGGGAAGAAATCACGTGTGAACATGGAAAGGAATGGAAAGGAAGAAGGAATGAATCAACAGGAAGCGTGCCAGAAGAAACATCACAAATGACGGTGTGCCATACGACCACGCGCACTTGTATGAGTGATCGTATGGCATGGATTTCGAGGCAGATCGCCCACCTAAACAACTTCAATAAAAAGCGACCCTACTGAAATGTCAATAGGGGAGCATCGAACGAAGCCAGAACAGAGTCATCTTCATCTTCATCCACAAACTCTATCCGCCGCCATTTCCATCTCCATAGCCACCATCACCACCATAGTGCTTCCTCATCTAGTTCATACTTGTAATCGTGCATCACACAAGGCATCCATTGTAAGACATATTTGCAATCAATCAACCTTCAAGATGTGTTCTTCAATGTTTGTTTCTCGCGATCTGATATCCATGTGTGAGTAGTTCGGTAAAGTATGGGTTGAGGCATAGGCCTTGCAACCCTCTGTATTTGTTGTGGGGACGAATGGAAGGGCTTTGTGTTAACATCCCCTATGTGTGAAATAAAATTGTTCCGTAGATGTGTCATGTCTTGTCCATGATCTTCATCCATGCAGCTACCCAGGGTCATGGACATCGAGCCACAGTAAGCCTAGGAGGAAGGAGAATGTGAAGTGTTATACACAACATTAGTGACAGTAAGATTTAGTAGGGTAACACGGATCCTATTCTTCGGGAATCATGAGGTATAGTCATTAAACGCCCAAAGATCTTGTCGGATATTATTAAGGCAACCCCGCGTGACAGATAGGGCCTGTGGTAGGACAACTTATTCTTGATGCAGGACTCGTGCCGGTCAGGATGTTATTTGGACATATCCCCCACTTTGGTTCGTAACAAGCACATCCGATGGGTGACTTCCAACGCACAAATACAGAACATATCTGGTCCCAACACAGATGCATGGTTGTAAGCATTAAGACCTCATACTCGTACCTCTTTTTATTATTAGTGTTTGAATCACTGTCTACTTCATTGATTTGGCCAAAAGCTGGAATTGATCCTTTAACAATAACTTGCTAGAGACCATCGCTTCAAGAGAATCTTCCTCTCGTGGGTTCGATAACCCAGGGCCACCTCTTTGGAAATAGGTGCGGGATACACTTTTCTATTTCATTACAGGATCAGTAAAAGGAGGTATCAAGCCCTTTTTCGGGCGCCGTTGTTGAGGAGGAGTTTAGTACTCCTAGTCTTTGTGTTTAGAGTTTTTGTTAAAGTTAAGTTTCAGTTTTTGTTTTTACTTTTTACTTTTAGTTTAGATTTTATTTTTGTTGCAAGTCTTGTCAGTTAAAAAACCAAAAAGATTACCATGGCTCGTAACCTTGGAATTTTTGCTACTCCCAGCAAGAACTTCATACGTGAACCAATAGCACAACCTGAGGTTGCAGCCGTTGAGTACAAGATCAAACCGAACTTAGTTTCATGGCTCAATAGGACAAATTTGGGGGCTCTACTTCTGAAGATGCCGGTATGCACTTGCATAATTTTACTGAATTGTGCAACATGACACGTATTGGAGATTATGACCCTGATGCTTTAATGTTGCGTTTATTTCATCTCTCCTTGAGAGGAAAAACAAAAGAATGGCTTCTACCTCTACCTAGAGGCAGTATTACTTCTTAGGGATGATTGTTGCAGCAACTTTTTATCTAAGTTTTGTCCACCTGCAAAAATTATGCAATTACGTTCTTAGGTTACAGGTTTCAAGCAGGAAGAACGTGAGCCACTAGCGCTTGCGCGGGTTAGAATGAAAGAAGCTATGAGAAATTGCCCTAATCATGGAATGGAGGACTAGTTAACATTCACATGTTTTATAATGGTTTAAGTCACATGTGAAAAACTATGCATGCTATAGCTGCAGGAGGAACAATCATGGGAAAGCCCATAGATGATGTCAAGAAACTACTTGTTGATATGCAAGAAAACCATGCCCAATGGTATGTTGCAAGGGCCACCAACAAGAGGGTGAACACGATAGAATAAAGTAGCACAGAGTTGACAGACAAACTTGATGAACTTATCTCCGCGTTGAGAGGTAAAGAAGAGACATATTTGAATGCCATCTAATGAAGAAACTAGTGATGTGAATTTATTGCTTGTAATAGCTATAATCCCAATTGGAAAAATAATGGTTATGCTCCTAGACTCTTCTATTGTACCGACCTGACACAATATTGTCAAGTCTTTGTGCTTTCTATGACATCCCTGGATCAGTATGCTGGCGCACACAATACTTTGATGAAATACCATAACATCACATGTAAAATAAATACTGTAGATTGAGAGTATACCTTATTATCACAGCGGAAACATATCAATAGGGGTGTGGAGTCCCATCAACACCAACGTCAAGTTGAGTGTGGACCGTAACCCTATATCATAACTCTTTCTTGTCGTAGAAATATCTGCAACATGTGATGTTGTAGCCGTGTAGGTCAATACATTGAATGTACCGGCAAGATCATAGATGAAGACAGATGAAAATAACTCTATCACTATATGCAATATGGCTTGGTGGTGGCTCTAAGTTTATGATGTTTGCGTAAAGATGATTTTCCCTACAACAAAGGAATCAAACGAAATATCACTACAACAGCTTGTTATTAGTGAGATGGTTCTGCCAACCAATTATCATATCCCAAAATCTTTAATAATACCCACTCATTAATATTAATTGTGTTGAGACATGGCTAATCGATTAGTTTAACACTTTGCAGAAGTTTGTACACTTTACCTGCAAGATTTGATCCCTCCCTTTACGTCCTCGCACTCCAGATTGTTTGAGGACAGGACGATCGAAACATGATCTTCCAAAGAGTTCCTTTGACCACTGTCTGTTGCCCATGCAATCCTACTGTTCATCTACATCTGCTTAGCACGGTCCCAATCAGAGCCAAAACTAAGGTCAACCAAGCTAGATCCCATAACGGTTTGCGGTTGCCCATGTAAGCTTTCCGGCCTTGAAGTATCCATCCATCTCTTTGAGCGTGGGTGGCATTCCGTCGGGATGATCACTGGTAGACACTAGGATTCTCGGGCATAACCATGAGAAATATCAGGCTGCCAGATGCCACCATTCCACCCAAAGGTATATTGAGTCCTTGAAAGTCTTGAAGTCTTGATCATCATGCAGGTCTTGAGTTACTTAACCTCACAACACTTCTGAATCTCACAACCAACCCCTGTCTACTAGAGCATGGCAACTATGAAGTAACGTCCCTTCTCGGGTAATTGTAATAGGGGCATTGGGTTTTCTCCTACCTCATGATACTACCTCAAGGTCAAGCTCAATATCCTACGTGTTCATGGTGGAAAGAAACGAATAATGCAATAAAACATGGGTAATTGAAAACATCATCAAAGTGAACTTGCCTGGTATAGTTGACGAAGTATATAACGCTCTCAGAAAAGTTGATAGCAATATTCATCACTCCACGAAGAAATCTATCAAGTCAAACATAGCATTCGTATAAGCAATTCCTAGCAAACATTACTAGCAATCAAAAATAACAAACAACATATAAAACAACAAAGAAATCAATAATAAAGACTCTAATAAAATTGAAGGAAAACTTCAAAGAAAAACTACAAAGGAAACTACTAAAGAAACTATGAAGAAAACTAATAAATAACCAAAGTTTTGTCCTAATTAAACTTAAAAGCACATAAACTCTATGCTAAAAAAATAACAGAAAAGAAATAAAGTGTTTATTACAATTAAAGAAAGAAAATTTCCTACAAATTTCTATACAAAAAGAATCAAATTAAAATTAAAACAATAATAAAAATGCCTACTCCTGACTAACATAAACAAACTAAAACTTGTCAAAAATGACAAAATAAAATAATTTAAAATAATTAAAACTAAAGGAAACATCACTATTCCTATATACTACTAAAACAGTAATATTTTGCAATAAACCTAATTTAAAAAAGAGCTAAAAATAAATCACTAAATGCTAATGGATAGAAAAACAATAATAAACAAGAAGCAAAAAGAATTACTGAAAAATATATTTTAAAACTCAAGATATAGCCAAAATAGTGATTTGAACAAATTTCATCAAATGCAAATTTAAAAAATTTCAAATATGGTCCAACTTGGCATCTACAAAAACTTCATAAAATTCTAAACCTAATGCAAAAAGAATCAACTAAAACAATTAAAAACATAAAAGTTATTAAGAATCTAGAAACAGAAGTTAAATATGAAAACTAAAAAGAAAACAGAAAAGGAAAACACTACTGAACGGCCAGGGAGCTACATCGCTATCTGTGACTGGCTAAGGGGGGTAACTGAGCAGGCGAGTGAAATCTACAGAATAGCCATTTGTGCAAATAAAAACAAAAATAAACTGGGGCATTGGATCTCAATCGGACGGAGGGTGATCTCACCGCGGTGGCGAACGGCGGTGAGGGCATCTGTGGCGATGCGTGTGGCATCTCCGACGGTCTTGGTGTCGGAGGAGCGCACGGCGTGACATGGCATTCAACATCGAGTCCAGCGGTGGTCGGGATGGTGCCAGAGGTGGATGGATGAGGACGACAACAAGCTCGAGGCGGCGATGGCTTCAGTGGTTATCGTCGACAGCTGCACCTGTGGGTTTCGGGCTCTGGCGAGTAAGCCAGGAAATATGGACGAAGGTGGGGAGTGCAGGGTGGTCTTGGGAGGCATCAAGGGTGTCGGGAGAGGTCTCTGTTGTGGTAATGGCATGGCGGGGATCGGTGTTCTCCGGCGAGCGATTTCGGCGTCGGGAGGGGAGCTAGGAGGGGGCTTTAAGGTGGAATTAATCGAGGGGCGAGGCGTATATGTATGGAAGGTGCTTGGAGGACGGAGCGAGGGGGATTCGCGATCTCAACAAATTCGGGATTCGGCGGCGGCGGTCTCTGGCAAAGAAGGGAGAAGGGAGAAGAGAGGCAGGTGGGGATCGAGCGGTCAGCGGGTCCCACCTATCAGCGAGAGGGGAGAAAGGAAAGAGAGCGGGTGGCTGGAAAGAAATCGGTGGGGCAAGCGAGCTGGGTCGGCATCATAATTAATGTAGGTCTTAGTGGGCTTCACCCGTTTTGTTTTTAAAATAAAACACAAGAGAGAAAAAACTTACATAAAAGAAAAACAATAAAACTTTTATATGGACATATTATATATCAAAATGATTAGAGAAAGGTTTCCTGTTTTTAAAATAAAACACAAGAGAGAAAAACTTACATAAAAGAAAAACATTAAAACTTTTATATAAACATATTATATATCAAAATGATTACAAAAAGGTTTCCTAAAACATGAACTATTTTTCAGGTTCAAATAAAATCCACAAAAATTCAAATAAGGCAAACAATGCTACTATTGCATTTAAAATTCCATTAAAATTATTTTAAAATACCAAAATGATTTCAAATGTATTTTCTCCCATTTTTCCATTGAAGGGAATCATTTTACCCTGATTTCCATTTATTAAATAATTCCTAGGTGATTTTGAATTTGAAATTCAAGGCACGTTCAAATCTTTTCTGCTTTTCCTTGGCCAAATATATTTCAAATGCCTCTAAATTTTGAAGTGTCATATTACTTCTCTCATTTTAAATAACTTTTAGGGAATTTGAAATTTGGAAAACTCAAATAACTTCAAAATGGAAAGTAAGTTTCAGAAAACTTATGACTTTCACAATGTTTGTTTGAATTTCCAACTCTCTTTCTTCAAGTTTTTTGAAGCAGTCATCTTATCTTGTCTCGTGAAACTCATTGAGTTGCATAAAGTTTCTGAATTTGAAATATTCCCATATGGAATTCAAATCTTTTCAAATCCCTTTTAATTTCTTTAAATGGTGGCAGCCATATTATCTTCATTCTAGGGTTTTGTGATCAAATGAATTTGAATTCATGGAACCAAATGCAAAATAGAAAGTTTGGAAAGTCCTTTTATTCCCTCTCATTCAACTTTCAAACAGTTTCAAATTCCAGTCAATTTCACACAATCAATCACAGAACAATCAAACAAACAATCATATATATTTATTTAAGATAACATTCCAAAATTTAGAATTTTGGGATGTTACAATTATCCTGTTAAAGGGGGAGCATCAAATAATTGTAATGGAGCTAATAACAGCAACAGACGTATTCTTGAAGAAACTCTTATAAGTTTTATTGCTAGTCAAACTAAGCAGAATGAAAGCTTCAAGAATTTCTTGAAGAATCATGATAATACTTGTTCAATTGACTAGTAAGGTTGTTGGAAAAACAAATATTATGCAGATACTTGAAGGAATATCCAAGAATATGGAAGCACAAGTGGCTAAAATTGTAGAGAGCCAAACATTAATCCTAACCAAGTCTGCAAGAAACGAGAACTTAACCCAGTTGAAGATGTTAAAATGGTGAGAAGAAACAAAGAGAAGAACGAAGAGCTGGTGCCAGAATATAATTATACCGTTGCGGATTTTGTGAAGCAATAACGAAGCATATAATGTCTTTGTTGAGCAAATTGCAGCCAAGGTACATGAACTTGATGCTCAAAGGAAGAAGCTCTACAGTAAGTTACCAGTTAAGCAGGAATATGCTTTTTGCCTACTATAGAGATTGAGGGATTGAATAAATTTAGTGTTTTATGTGATATAGGGGCTAGTGTTTCCACTATCCCCAAGTCTATTTATGATAGTCTCAATCTAGATCCTTAGGCTGCTCCCAATGCATCGGTGCTTAGATGAGGTGCTAAGCACATTAAATAGCTTAGCAACCATACTCTCCAATGCATAGGTGCTTAGCTTCTTGTAGCTAAACTTCCTTCCTTTCATGATTCAGCAACTAAAGTTCTCCAGGCATTGGTAGACTTCTTCCATTTAAATGTCTTGTCTAGGTTCACGTACTTGGCATTGTTTCTTCCAGGGGTCACCACACTCATCTATATCCTCTTAATTAACTTGCCACATCAGATTTTTTTGCCTACATGTCAGGCATAGCATTTTTACAAGGTGGAGCATTGGGAGGGGACTTATGCTACTACTGAGATTATATTAAATATGACTTTACTCACGCCGTAGGCATTAACCCTGGAGTTCTAGTTCTAATTAATGATTGCCATGTCATGATTTATCTTGTGATAGTAGATATGCCGGAAGATCCTATTGCTCCTACAATCCTCGGTAGACCTTTTCTAAGGACTATCAAAGTTGTGATAAGTGTGTTTGAGGGGAATGTATGATTAGACTGGCCTGCTAAAGATCATTTGGTGAGACACTTCCCCAGGAAAAAGAAAGTGAAGAGCTATACAGGAGAAGGCATCATTGTGAATGCCATAAGCTATGGTCTAGGTGTGTTTGCACCACCTTGATCACCACTACAGTCAAGCTAACCGACCGAAAACAAGCACTTCGTGGGAGGCAACCCATGTAAATAAAGTAGACAAGTAAGTTTTTATTTTTGTTTAATAAAAGAGTTATTAAAGTTCTAGATAAACAAGTAAGTTTGGAAGAGTTGTTCTAATGAAGGCGCTGTGTGCAAATTAAATTATATGTTGTATTGAAATTGGATGTCTGGAAATATGTCTATGTATTGTGTTAGAACTAACCCCATGGGAAAACTAAGGAAAAGGAAATTTTCAAAAGAAACTGATCAGAAGACGTCCTTTATAATGACCACAACAGTCGTATGGGCGGTCACATGGATTCCTGGAGGTTCGAACGCCAAACAACTAGAGACAACAGGGTGATTGACGGCGTTCCAGACGAGCACACACGCTCGTTTGAGCGGTCGTTTGGGATCTCTGCAGAAGAAAGAGTCCAGTGCATTTGACGTCGTTCTGTACGGGAGCACCGGCCCATTCGAGCGGTCGTATGACATCCTCGACCAGAAGAAGAATAACATCAGGATGTTTTATGATGTTCCATGTGGGCCCTGTCGCTAGTTTCATGGCTCGTATGAGGTAATGAACAGACGCGGGTGAGCTTTCAGGATTATCGATGGTGTTCCATAGGAGTGCTTGCGCTCCTATGGGCAGTTGTATGGACCCCTGTTGGTGCAATGATAGGCCCCTTATGTTTTGGAGTATGTTGACATAAACAGTGTGGGACTTATGTGTTTGCTAGTGCACACAGAGTAACAGGTCCCAGAAGTATCAAGGAGTTTGACGCAAATGACGGAGATAATCTCCCTGCATGGCAGTGAAGATTACCACCGAAGATAAAGCTAACAAGAGTGACCAGTAAAAATTGCTGAAGTTCAAGCAATTGGTTCGGTGCCTGTTCGAAGCAAATGACTGCGCTCGAGGAAGAATGAATACAAGATGAAGACGTAGCATTTATTTCGTTGTTCTTCTTTCATTGAGTCGTTGGACCACCGTACTATTAAGAGGGGTGTAGCGTTCGAAGCTTTGATTCACTGATGCTAAACCCAAATCCTATGAAAGCTGTGAGAGAAATCTCTTTGTGCTCCGAGCAAGTACTTGCCATCAAGAGACTGTGATCTTCTTCGCTATGAGAGATTTGCCTCAGACCGAGGAGTTAGCATTACTTGTTCCTCAAGTAATGCTACCGTTGCTCCAAAATCCGTCCGTTGTGAACGTGTCAGTTGGCCATTGGCTGGACCTCATGTCCAAAATGGTCATTTCTCATCTGGCGAGGCTGAGGATATAAATAGCGACCCCGCATCGGCTTTGTCCGGTGGCTGCTCCGTTTGATTTTTTAGAAGATTGTTGAGCAACCCACTCTCTAAGTGATTTGAGTTTAAAATCCATTGAGAGAAAAACCCTAGAGCCGAAGAAATAGATAGTGGTGCATCACTGGAATCTAAGTTTAGTACGCTCCGCCTATTACTCTTGAGAGCCGCAAACTCTCTAGACGGTTAGGTGTCAATTTCTTTAGAGACCAAGAGTGAGTGTGGTTCGCAAAGAAGAAGTCTATAAAGGTTTGGAGATCACCTTCAAGTATCTACCATGAGTGATCGGCATCGGTTGACGAATCGATTGTCGAGGAGAATAGGGTGAAGAGAGTTTATCTTCCATATTAAGTCACAACCCCTCCAACCAGATGTAGTCCTTGTGCAGAAGGACGAACTGGTCGAACTAATCCCTTGTCGCCATCGAGCATCTTCGGTTATCTCTATCACTCATGTTTACCTTCATTGCATTTTCATTCGTGTAAATTTCTTCAATGCATGCTCTAGTTTCTCTTCAGTACTTTGTGTTAGTTCAATACAATGTTTTTTTTCATTCATTCCGCTACTGGGTTATGGGAGATTTAAGTTTTCAGAAGAAAATTTAAAATTCGCATTCACCCCCCTCTGGTAGACATACTTCGTTCCTACAATTAGTGTCAGAGGGAGGTACTCCTTGACTCTGCTCATTTTAGTCTAACGACTTTGGAGTTTAAGTATGTCTTCAGTGAACTAAAAATTGCATCTCAAGATTCCCATATTCGATGGGACAGACTATCCCTTATAGAAGGAGAAGATGAAGATCTATCTCCATGCTATAGATGATGATATGTGGAACGTGGTGCAGTTTGGGGTCACAATAGCTGTACCACAAGCCCCTTCCGACGAAGAAAAGAAGCTCATTCAGCTGGATGCTCAAGCTAAAGATGAAATTGGTGGCCATCTCTCTCGAGCACAATTTCTTCGATATCGCCAATGTGAAGCTGTGAAGGATTTGTGGGATATCCTCGAGAAGATCAATGAAGGAGTTTCAACTCAGAAAGAAGCTCGAATTGATACTCTTCAAGCGAAGTTCAATGGCTTCAAGAGCATTGGAAAAGAAAGCTGTCAACAAACCTTCAACCGCCTAAGTGACATAGCAAATGAGCTACAAGAACTCGGCGCCAAAGACATCACTGACCATGAAGTGGTGAAGAAACTGCTTTGATCACTTAACAGTTCATTTGACACGCTTGTTCTGATGAGTCGCGAGCATCCTGATTTTAAAACCCTCAACTGATGACATGGAAAGATTGAACACTCACGAGGAACAAGAAGAAGAGAAAAGAGATATGTATGGCTCCAACTCAACGCAAAATCCATTCTCTCAAGGCTGTGGCTGATTCCTCCTCAGATGGAAATGCCGAAGAAGATTCAGATGATCCAGGACGACTTAGCAAACATCTCGCACTGATCACGAAGAGATTCCAACATTTCCACAAAAAAAGTCAGTTGCAGAAAAGAAGTTCAAGCAACTCTGGGGGTTCAAAATCTTCATCAAAACCCGCCGGAGAATACACCTGTTTCAAGTGCACAAAGCCTGGACACTTCATTTTGGACTGCCCTCTCTAAGAAGCTAAAATCCGTGCTGGTGGGAGATATGATTCGGGCAACTATCGAGGCAAAAGCAAGAGAATGAAGTACAACTCCGAAGAAGAAAAGAACATGAAGAAAATGTTCAAGAAGAAGGACAACTCCACTTCAAAATCTTCGTCAACATCTTCATCATGGAACCCTTCCAAGCCTCCTCCGACCGCAAGAATACTTCTCGCAAGGCCAAGGCATACATCGGCAAGGAAATGGATTTTGAAGAAGAATCATCTACCTCCGAAGAAGAGAATGAGTCAGATGAGTATTCCGACTCAGGCATGGCTAGCATAGCATGCGCTTCCTCTCCTGCGACAAATTTCTTCGGGAACCCGTCAAGCGATGATGAAACTCCTACCTACTGCTTTATCGCCAAGGCTTCGAAAGAAAAGGTATCCTCCAAACATCAAAAGGTTCACTCCAGTGATCAATATTCTTCTGATGAGGATGACCATGCTAAGTTGATCGAAATTGCTAACATACAACAAAACTCTCTTGAGAAAATTGAGAAAACCCCCAGGAAATCTGAAGGGATGTTGGTTGAGGTGATGGAGAAAAATCATTCATTGATCGAAGAGTATTCCACTTTCAAGTAATGAATGGATGAACTCTCAACTCATCATGATTTTCTCTCAACAGACCATGAAAGATTGACCCACGATTACCTGAAAAGGAAACAAGAACTCGAGGTGCTGAAAGAGGCTCTTGAAGATTTAATGAGAGAAAATTCTCTTCTCACCCAACAACTCAAGGATAAACTTGAATTGTTAGAGCCACCATGTTTAAAATGCCCTGAAGGAACCAATGTTGAATCCGATGAGGACATCAATACCATTGTTACACCCACAGCCCCTACTGCTACATACACTGGACCAATTACTAGAGCTCGCGCATGCCAATTAAATTATCAGGTACTTTCGTTTCTTGGTAATGATTCTAATGTTCATGAGAATATGATGCTGCCTAAATTGGATACATTTGTTTTTCTTACAAATGAAGGGCCTGGCATGGATAAGAGGGATGAACGCCGGAGCAAGACGAAGCATGGAGATGATGGCATGCGCAAGGGGAACAAGAACGGAGTTACAGGTGATGATTTCAGGACTTTGAAGCCACCATAATCAGTGCATGAAGCCTTGGACGAAATATACAAGATGCCACTTCATAAATTTCATCCAGAGGCTATTCTAGGTGTTGCGTCACCTTTTTATTGGGCCAGGCCCATGTAATTTCGAAATACATAAGTATAGGCTATGTTTAGAGTATGTATGTGTGGGGAAACAAGAGATAGGGTTGGTTTCGGACCCCCTCCACCAAGGGCCACGAATTCCCCTCTCCTTCCTCCATATATGCAGCCCTTAGGGCACCGTTAAACTTTGGGTTTTCTTTAGATTAAAAGTTCTCCATAGCTTCAACTTTGCGTACTTCGTGTGTGTTCAACGACCAGACCAAGACGTCACAGAACCCCATCTTGGTCAATAAAGCTTTCATCTTATATTTGCAATATCCAGATTGCAATCTCAGTTTCTTGCTTGTTCTTCATTTGTTCGCAGGAAATAGACACTCGTGGTCAGATTGATCGTGGTCCGGCGTGGTTAATAACCTCTCAGAGTTGGTTTAGCGATTGCTAAGGTGCGACGTCCTCGCACGTACATAGTCGGATCGTCAGAGTCTACTCCTCTGAAACGATAATTACCATATCATCGAAAGACGGGACACCTTTGCCTCTATCAAGTGGTATCAGATTTCCAGGTTGCTTGGTGAGATTTTACAGTTTTTCATAGTTTAGATCGAGTCTGTTCTTCATACCTACAGTCCACGAAAAAACCAAAAAATAATAATTTAGGGTTTTCATCATATCCGAACCAATCTGAGCCTTTGCATAATCTTTTAAGTGTTTTGCATTGTTGAATTTGCGGTTGCATCGTCGTCTCTAGTTGCTGGTCTTAGTGTCTAGTCCTTTAGACTTTCGAGTTCTGTTCACAAGTTGTCACACCGTCACCGCATCACCGTCATCACCACTGCCATATACCACCATCGTCATCACCGCTGCCATATACCACCATCGTCATCACCGCTGCCATATACCACCATCGTCATCACCGCTGCCATATACCACATATTCACCGCCATCACGATAAACCCAGTCCACCTCCATCAGAGATTCGCCACCTATCTTTGTTCCACCGCCCTACATATATCCGTCACAAGTCCGAGTTTCCACCAGATTCATCTCCGCCACCAGTCCTAGTCTAAGTCCGGTATTTGTTCCTTTGTTTTTGATTTCCATATCACGCGATACTACGAGTCGTGACCAAGTCGGACTCCCCAACTTCTGTATCACCCGCAGTAGAAAAATAGCTCCAAACTAAAAAAAACTAAGTCTGGAAAATACTGGCTAGGTAGTTTTTAGACCATTTGTAGAATTTTTCGAAATTTCTTGTTGCGGAGCAAAAAAAAGAGGAAAAAAAGTGAAAAAAAGAGAAAAAAATTCAGAGTGTGCTCCTCTGTTGATTACGTGTTGTGCCATGATTTTGTTAGTGTTCTAGGCTCGCGTCTCTAGCACGGTCTAGCCTAGGACCAGCACAGTACCGTCATTGAGCGTTTATTCAACTTTGCATCTCTAAATTGATTATTGCTGACCCTTTTTGCTACCATATTATAAGCCTTCCTAGCTCCACATACATCTACGTTGTGTGTTTTTTGACTCTCCCGGGTAATCGCTCTATCCAAGCTTTGAGAGTTTTGACTAAAACGGCTGCCGATCACCACCTGCTGCTGGGTAAGAACTAGTAAGAATTTGAGATTAGCTTGAAGGATTTGTGACATACCACCACCACCATCGCTTCCTAGTAGTCTGTAGGATCATATTCTTTTGTGTTTCTATTTCTACTAATCATGGCAGGATCACAAGCCGATGAGACTGATTGGGAGAACATGACGAACAAATAGCTACATGATAAATTTCAGCAAATGATGAGTGGACAGGTGCAAGATGTGCTAAACAAATTTGAAGAGGCAATGGAGAAGATAGATGGCATTGAGAAGACATTCGAAACAAAGCTCAATAACAAGTTTAATGAATTGCTCGCGCGTCTTCCACAACCACCGCCAGCTGCACCTGTCGCACTTCTACAACATCACCACCAACATCAACTACAACATCGCCTTCCAAATCAAGTGGGTCGAGCACAACGCGTTCCCCTTGAGCTTGGTCAAAATTAGGGTGCCGCTGCACCTACTGTTGATCCTTCTGTGGCTCCTGCTTCTGCTGGTGCTGGTGCTAAGGAGGATGACGATTATGCGGGCAATTATGTGGATGAGGTTGATCAAAATCAGAACTACGTGCAACCACCAGCACCAGCACCAGGTCGTCCACATGCAAATAATCGCAATGGTAGGACTGTACCACCACCTCAGGTACGAGCTCATGACCATGTTCCTATACTGAAATTGAATATTCCACCATTTGAGGGTAGATATGTTCCGGATATATATCTTACTTGGGAGTTAGAAACTGAACAACATTTTACATGTTTACAATATCCCGAGGAGAGACGGGTTGCTACTGCTGTTTGTGCTTTCACTAGTTTTGCATCTATATGGTGGTCTGAACATTGTAGATTATATCCTATTCTAGCTACTTGGGCTTCTTTGAAAAACGCTATGCATACTCGTTGGGTTCCACCGTATTATCAATGTGAATTGCTTCAAAAATTGCAGCGTTTAAGACAAGGAAAAAATTCTGTAGAAGAATATTACTAGGAATTACAAACTGGCATGATTAGATGTGGTATTGTTGAGGAGAATGAAGCTATGCTTGCATGTTTTATGGGTGGATTAAATAGAGAGATTCAGACCATTCTAGAGTATAAGGAGTATACTAATATCACTCGTTTATTCCATCTTGCTTGTAAAGCTGAACGTGAAGTGCAGGATCGACAAGCATTGGTGCGAACTAACATTTCTGCAGGTCGACCTTCATCATGGGCACCGCGTGCATCTTCTACTTCCACTGCACCAGCACCTCCATCAGGTGCCACCTCCAGCCGTGATATAAGAAAGCAGGCACAACCACCACTATCTGCCAAGAGCGGACCTGCCGGGCCTGCACAAAGATCTTCTTCTTCCATGGCATCAACAGGGCACACAAGTGATATTATTTGTCATCGTTGTAAGGGAAGAGGTCATTATGCGAGAGAATGCAAATCTCAGCATGTGATGATTGCTACTGAGGATGGTGGGTATGAGTCTGCTAGTGACTATGATGAGAAGACTTTGGCACTTATTAAGCGTGAAGAACATGGTGAGATGATTCAGATCATGAGATGCAATACATGGCTCCTGAAGACGCTGACAGGTATCAGTGTTTAGTTGCTCAATGTGTTTTGAGTGTGCAGGTCACACAAGCTGAGCAAAATCAGAGGCATAATTTGTTCCATACAAAGGGAGTTGTGAAGGAACGTTGTATGTGTGTCATCATAGACGGAGGGAGCTGCAACAACTTGGCTAGCATGGAGATGGTGGAGAAGCTATCTCTCACCACAAGACCACATACACATCCTTACTACATCAAATGGCTCAACAACAACGGCAAGGTTAAGGTAACACGTACTATTCGTGTGCATTTTAGTATATCTACATATGCTGATTATGTTGATTGTGATGTGGTACCTGTCGGTGTCAAAACCGGTGGATCTCGGGTAGGGGGTCCCGAACTGTGCGTCTAACGCTAATGGTAACAGGAGGCAGGGGACACAATGTTTACCCAGGTTCGGGCCCTCTCTATGGAGGTAATACCCTACTTCCTGCTTGATTGATCTTGATGATATGAGTATTACAAGAGTTGATCTACCATGAGATCGTAGAGGCGAAACCCTAGAAGCTAGCCTATGAGTCTGATTGTTGTTGTCCTAAGGGCTAAACCCTCCGGTTTATATAGACACCGGAGGGGGCTAGGGTTACACAAAGTCGGTTACAGAGAAGGAAATCTACATATCTGAATTGCCAAGCTTGCCTTCCACGCAAAGGAGAATCCCACCCGGACACGGGATGAAGTCTTCAATCTTGTATCTTCAAAGTCCAACAGTCCGGCATAAGCATATAGTCCGACTGTCTGAGGACCCCCAAATCCAGGACTCCCTTAGTAGCCCCTGAACCAGGCTTCAATGACGACGAGTCCGGCGCGCAGATTGTCTTCGGCATTGCAAGGCGGGTTCCTTCTCCGAATACTCCAAAGAAGATCCTGAACACAAGAATCGTGTTCGGCTCTACAAAACAAATCCCACATACCACCGTAGAGAGCACAATATTCCACAAGTCTAATCTGCTGATAATCTTCCCATAGCATGACATCACGCTATGGCCCGGTCATTATTCGAACCATTTTCTCAACCTGCCACCACACATCTTGCGAGGCGGTTTTATTGGCACGTCTTGTTGAAGCAGAGATCATGTCCCCTTATCACGGGATTTTCATCAATACGGGTGTGGGTAACCCAACCGCGCCATTAAAACGGCGCTTGGGGAATAAGCGAGTTTCCAGGGCAAGTGGGGAGGTGCATGATCCCTTCTTCCTCTGCTCATCCATTCTCTCTCGCTCGAGCTTCAGCGCCCAAGCATTCGCCTTCTCCGCCCACAAAAGGCCCTCCGAAAATGTCCGGATCAGGAGCAGGAGGCAAGTGGATGGCCTCTACCATCCAGGAGAAGGATATCAAGAAACTTCGGGAGGCCGGGTATCTGGCCAAGAAGATCGGCCACCGCCTCCTGACAGCGGGACAGATTGTCCCTACTCCAGAACCCCACAAGAGGGTTGTATTCCTCCCTCACTTTGTCCGTGGGCTAGGGTTTCCCCTCCACCCATTTGTTCGCGGCATTATGTATTACTATGGGATCGATTTTCATGATCTATCCCCAAATTCCTTCCTCAACATCTCGACATTCATCGTCGTGTGCGAGGCTTTCTCCGCATCTCTCCACACTTCGGCTTATGGCTGAAGATTTTCAATGTAAAGCCCAAGGTGGTGAGAGGCGAGCATGCTGAGTGCGGAGGAGCCATGGTAAGCAAGATGCCCAACGTCACATGGCCATCAGGTACCTTCAATGATTCCGTCAAAGGGTGGCAACAACAGTGGTTCTATGTCACTGAGCCACGCGGCACAAAATGGGTCGCAGCTCCCAAATTCCTATCCGGAGCTCCAATGCGGCTTACGTCCTAGCCCAAGAAGGGCCTGAACTGTTCTTCGCCAGATGAGTTGTCGGTGCTCCAGGCGCGCGTCAAGGGCATGGAAGACAAGAATATCAAACTTGTCAACGTAATCCACGTGATGTTAGTTTGTCGGATTCTCCCTTGTCAACACAGGGCTTGCAATTTGTGGTAATTCGACCCGGCCAAAGCACCAGACCCTAATAGGGTTCTTCGAATCATCGCACAAAGACATCTGGAAGGTGCTCTTTAAGTCCGACAAATCATGGCCGGATTCAGCCGAGGACCGCGGGTACCAACTGTCCCGGCCCGCGAGTTCGGTAAGTCTTCGTATGTTGTCAAGTCATACGCTTTACACTACTAGGAAAAGGGCTATGAATAATATGGACATTAATGGCACACCACACATGTGGTGCGCCACTACTATATATCAGTGGCGCACCATGTGTTGGTGCGCCATTAGTGTGATGGACACTAATGGCGCACCACACCCACGGTGCGCCACTACTAAAAAACTTTTTTCTTCCAAAACTAGTAATGGCGCACCAGGGCACAGTGCGCCATTACTAGTTTTAACTAGTAATGGCGCACCACTCACCCCGTGCGCCACTACTAACAAATTTTTTTACTTTTTTTTCATAACTAGTAATGACGTACCAGTGTATAGTGCACCATTACTAGTTCAAACTAGTAATGGCGCACCACACACACGGTGCGCCACTACTAACATTTTTTTTGCAAAACTAGTAACGGCGCACCACCTAACTGGTGCGCTATTAGTAACCAGGGTTTCTAATGGCGCATTTGTAGGTGGTGCGCCATTAGTAACCTTGGACCAGCTAGATATTATGGACAGCCACCTACCACACTCACTTTCCCCACTTCATTCTCTCCACCTCCCCCTCCAAGCTTGTCTCGGCTGCCTCCTCTTCCTCACCTCATTTGCACCATAGATTCATACAAATTAAGTGGTTAAATTATCTTTTTTGATAGGTAAGTAAGGGGAAAGCTTTCTTTAGGTTGTAGATCTACTTTTTTCTCCCTCCAACAACATGCACATGCACTTTTTATGGTCTAGCTAGATCTATGTATGTTTGTGGTGTTGCATATGTTTGTGGTGTTCCATATATGTTTGTGTTTGCAGGTACCGGTATTTGAAATGCGATAGTTGCCAATATTTTGCCGGAATGTTGATTCATTTCCGTTTCGGCGAGAATTTGGCAGTATGCATTCCTTTTGGTCCTATTTTTAGGCAAAATCATGCCAAATTTTTTCTTGGTTCTAAAATATCGTTTTGATCTACCCCTCAGGCGACCATGGTCCGCACGATGACCGAAGGCATCGTGAATAGGTTTTTGAGCTCCACGAAGGCCGAGATGCTTCAAAAGAACGAGACGGAGATAAGATGTCCATGTCGAAGATGCAAGCTGAGGAGCCTTATGGACCCGGATTCCGTACAGGTGTGGGACCACCTGCTCTTGCATGGTTTCATGGATGGCTATTAGTGGCAAGGTGATGAAGATGATTATGAAGATGAGGAAGGGCAAGAAATGAGGAAGGGCAGCAAGACAACCATGGCGAGGGCGGGCGAGAAGACGAAGAATCTCCAGGACATGATCACGAAGTAGATCGATTACGATCATCATGTAGAAGATGCGGACATGATGATGAGGAAGATGTCGGAGCAGACGAAGGGCATGATCATGAAGATGAAGATGCCGGAGCAGACGACGATGGACCATCGATGGGCTAGGTGCAGTACCCTCATATTCAAGAGCTGCTTCTCAAGGAGACGGATAACGCAAGAGCTGCCACCTGAGAGAAAGCCAAGCTGGATCAACTGGAGATAGAGGCGGTTACTCCATTATATGAAGGATGCATGCCCGAGGATACCCGCCTGAAAGTAACGCTCATGGCTCTGGAGATGAAGGTAAAACACAAAATGACCAACGCATGCTTCGACGAGAACATCTCATTGTGGCACGAACGTCTTCCCAAGGGGAACAAGTGCCCGACCAGTTTCGAGGAGGCGAAGAAAATCTTGTGTCCTCTGGATTTACCGCACGTGAAATACCATGTGTGCATGAACAACTGCATCATTTATTGGGACGAGCACGCGGAGTCTACATTATGTCCGGTGTGCGGTGTCACTCGATACAAGAAGTTGAAGAAAGCTCCTCGAAAAGTAGTGTGGTACTTTTCGATCACTCCTCATCTGCAGCAGTATTTTGCGGACCCTAAGGTAGCAAAGCTCTTGCGTTGACACACGGATAGGGAGGAGAATAAGCGAGAAGATGAAATAAATGATATGGAGATAAATAAAAAAGACAAGATGCTGAGTCACCCTAAGGATGCGAGCCAGTGGCAAGCGTTGAACTTCGAACACCCAGAATTTGGGAACGATCCAAGGAACATCATGCTGGGCGTGAGCACTCATGGAGTCAATCTGTTTGGCAGCCAGAGAAGCACACATAGCACCTGGACTGTGTTTGTGTGGATGTACAACCTTCCCCCCTGGTTGTGCATGAAGAGGAAGTACATTCACATGAGTATGCTAATTGAAGGGCTGAAACAACCAGGGAACGACATCAATCTGTATCTGGCGCTGCTGAAAGAGGAGCTAGACACACTGTGGAAAATGCCAGCCAATACGTGGGACGCCGTAGAGAAAGAATATTTCCCTATGAGAGTCGCACTGCTCACGACGGTGCAGGACTATCTCGGTTATGGATATGACGCGGGGTAGGGGGTCCACGGATTTTCTGGATGCGCCAGGTGCATGGATGACACAATGTATCGCCAGCTAGATAGAGATCCCGGGTCTTCGAAAACCGTGTTCATGGGACATCAAAGGTGGCTTCGCGACGATGAATCATGGAGAAAATACAAGGATCTGATCGATAGTGAAACCGAACCCCGAAGACGCCCGCGTACGAGGAGCGGCGAGGAAATAGACGAGCTGTTGAAAAATTGGAAAGATTGCCCACTGCCGAGAAAGAAGAAAAAAGCGCCAGAGCCGGGAAAGAAGCGAAAGGCGCCAGAGCCGCTGCTGAAGGTATGGAAAACGAGGTATCTTTTCTGGGACTTGCCATACTGGAAGATCCACCGTGTGACTCACAGCCTTGATGTTATGCATATAACGAAGAACGTGTGCGAGAGTCTGCTTGGTACCCTGCTCAACATGCTAGAGAGGACGAAAGATGGGCCGAAGGCAAGGGCAGACTTGAAATCAATGGGCATCAGGGAGGAGCTTCACGCTAATGATGATGATGATGAGCTGAAGCAAGACACGGAAAGTCGTCGCAAAAGCAAAAAGGCCAAGAAGACCGAAAATGACTTCCCTGCCGCGTGCTTCACTCTAAGTCAGGAGGAGATCGAGTAGTTTTTCACCTGCCTCGTAGGAGTAAAACTTCCTTATGGTTACGTGGGGAAGATAAGCAGATAGCTTGACTCGGCGAAGCAGAAGTTCAGCGGGACGAAGTCTCCTGACTTTCATGTGCTGATGACGCAGATACTTCCAGTTGCAATCCATGGGATCATGGATGCGCACGTCTGTGAAACGCTATTTGGCCTATGCAACTTTTTCAACGTCATCTCTCGGAAGTCGGTTGGCGTGAGGCAAGTCAGAAGGCTACAGGAAGAGATCGTGGTGATACTATGCGAGCTTGAGATGTACTTCCCGCCCGCATTCTTCGATGTTATGGTGCATCTGCTGGTCCATTTCATGGAGGATATCATCCAACTCGGGCCGAAGTTCCTGCACAGCATGATGTCGTTCGAAAGGATGAATGGTGTCATCAAAGGATACGTTCGGAATATGTCATGTCCAGAGGGAAGCATAGCCAGGGGCTTTCTGACCGAAGAGTGCATCTCCTACTGCACGAATTATCTAGGCATTGAGAACCCCGTTGGTCTGCCCGTCAACAGGCACCTTGGCAGGCTCGCTGGATGGGGTCACCGTGAGGGCCGCCGGGAAATGCATGTCGACTTTGCGGGTCGACTCGCCGACTTTGACAGAGCAAACCTAGTCGCGCTACAACACATAGATGTGGTCGATCCTTGGGTGGTAGAGCACAAAACCTTTATTAAGAAGACGTACAATGACCGAGGCCAACAGAGGATGGACGGAGATATAATCAAAGAGCACAACTCATGTCTCACGCGTTGGTTCAAGCAGAAGCTTCTGTCATACCCTTTACATGAGGACTCTTCCGTGGAAGAATAACTCATATTCGCCTTGTCACAGGGCGTAGAGCACATCCTGATGACGTATGAGGCGTACGGTATCAACGGCTAAACATTCTACACCGAGTGAAAGGACATGAAGAGCGATGGTTATCAGAACTCCGGGGTAACGATAGAATCCTACACCGGTAACGACAAGGACAGATACTACGAAAGGATCGAGGAGATCTGGAAGCTGAGCTACGCTGGAGAGAATGTCCCGATGTTCCGTGTCAGATGGGCCAAGAGCGTCCTAAAAGAAGACCGGTATTTCACCACCATGGTTATACCTGAAGCCAAATCCAAGACCGCGGGCGCAAATGCCACCGCGAAAAATGAGCCATGGGTACTGGCTTCCCAAGTGGACCAATGCTTCTTTATTACCGACCCGTCAAAGCCCAGCCGTGTTGTCGTGAGGAGAGGCAAAAGGAAGATCATCGGAATGGATGGAGTCGCCAATGAGCAAGACTTCGACAAGTACGGCGACCCGAAGATGGAACATGACGACGATGATGATGTACCTGCATACACCACAAGAAGAAGCAGGACCACCCTACCTAAAGGACGTCCGTTGAGTAAGGGCAAGAAGATTGTGAACACATAGCTAGCTAAGATCGATTGTATTTAAATTGTAGCCTTCATTCCTCGATTGTATTTCGACATATTGAAATGATAGTTCTTCTGTTCTAGTGTCCTCATGAATATTTATTTATGTTTATTATGGTATTGAATTTCTAACTCACAAAAAGTAATGAATTTGTTTATATTTTTTGAACTCATGAATATTTTTAAATTTCATGGGCACTTTTTGAATTCATGAATATTTTTTCAAATTTGATGATATTTTTCATATTCATAAATGTTTTACCAATTCACAAATGAATGCAACTAAAAATCTAAAAAAATATTGATGTTATTTTTAAATAACAAATTTGATGATATTTTCAAATAACAAATTTGATGATATTTTTTTCATATTCATAAATAGTTTCAAATAACAAATTTGATCATATTTTTTCAGATTCATAAATGTTTTCAAATTTGATCGATATTTCCTAAAAAATTATTAGACGCAACTAAAAATAATAATAATAAGTTACTTATGGTGCACCCCCCGCACCAGATCTCCCTCCATCTCGATCGCTATCCCCCTCGCCAGATCCCCTACGACGACGACCCCGCATGCTCCCCGCTCCCGCCGCCCGGCGACCCCGCACCTCCCGCTCCACCGCCGCCGACCCCCGCACCCTCCCCTGTCTCCTCGCTCGGTTGCCCCGAACGGAATCGGCCGAGCGCACCACCACCCTCCCTCCCCCCGAGCGAGACCTAGAGTTCAAGCCGCCGCTGCCGGCCCTCCGCTAGGCAAAAAAAATCCTAAAAAAATTACTAATGCCGCACTGCTAGGGTGCGCCATTGCTATCCAAAAAAAGATTACTTACGGCGCACCACCAGGAGGTGCACCATTGCTATCAATTTTTTTACTAATGGCGCACCGCTAGGGGGTGCGCCATTGCTAACCCTCCCCCCACTAAAATCCCCAATCTCACATTTCTCTCTCAGCCCCCCACTGCCTCACCTCACCCGCACCGCCCCCATGCTCGCCGTCCCCGGCCATGCTCGCTGCCCCCGCCGCCGACCCCTACTGCCCCGCCGCCCCCGACCACCACCGCCCCCAATGCCCGGCGCCTCGTTGCCCGTCCCCACCGCTTGGCCTTGACCCCACCTCCCCGACCCCCACCAGACCGCCGCCGCCACCAAATCTCTCTCTCGCTCCCACTGGCGGTTGCCTCGTCGGAGCTGCCCCTCGACCCCATCGTCACCCCTCGTCGGAGCTGCCCCTCGACCCCCTCGTTGCCCCCGTCTGCCTCGTCGGTCGCCCCCTCGTCGGAGCCTCCCCGCGCGGCCTCTGGTTAGTCTCTCTCCCCCGCTCATCCCCATGCCCCATGGGGCGGTGACCTAGGGTTAGGTGTAGGAGCTCGCCGCCGCCGCCCCGTCGTGTCGCTACTGCTGCTTGTTTGATCTATGGTGACATACATATTTGTGTCTTCGGATTTTAACTTCTGTTTGTGATGGTATATCCTGTGGTTTTCTTGCGCGGGTGGTGGATCTGTGAGTGCACGACCATCCCTAGCTTGCTGGAGTCTGGATTGCGCTGGTGAGGTGAGTATATTCTTCCTCAACCGTTGATGAACTAGTAACTGAACTGTTGTTGTGGTCACTTGCAACTGAATCGGCCATGAGTTATTACTTATTACCTTCACTGCCTCCTGTGTGCTGCTCTATTTATTAACTGTTGTTATGGTAGCAACTCGATGCACTAAAGGTGCGCTGTTTGTGAAACTTGGAGACCAGTGGAAGGATTTTTTGGTAGCTAGTGTTCGTTAGCAGATATATATATATATACTACTTTTCTTTTTTGCTGAAGGTTGAACCACCTTTCCCTTGAATTGTGAAAGTGCAACTGAGGGGAGCCGCCTAGCTAGTTGTTGACATTAGTGCCTGTATGTTGTAGGTTTTTACTTGCTAGCTGTTGACTGTTATTGTACTGATATGGTTGGTACAATCTTAAGCAGGCTTATGTCCAAGAATTTAGTTTATCTTTTAGCTAAGTGATCTTTTGCCATGTCACCGGCTTTATTATTTACCAATGCGCAAAAGCTCAAAATCATAGTCGCAGAGACACCACAAGTGAACCTATTTGCTGTTGAATTGTTTGTAAGATACTAAGATGATGATGATGAAGAGCATGCATGGGAGTGTATGTTTTGTTTGTCAAGCCTGATTGCCAGGAGCCATCCTGAAAATCATAGTTAAGATGAAGAAGAACAATACTATGTGTGAAGGTCCTCTGGCCGGGTGTAGTATCTATACTAGTCAGTCCATGCAGTACAATGTTTGAGTCATGAGTTGACAGCGACCTCAAATAGTGTGGTTGGTTGGCCACTTGGCATTTGTGATGTAGATGTCACCCTCTAATCCTTAACTGCTCACTGTCACCCTCTAATCCCCATTGCCCATGTGTCAATAAGCTAAAGTTCTTGGATAAGCTTGCCACGCTACTGGCTCTATATTTCTTGGTCACAAAATGGTTGGGATGCTTAGGTATTCTTAGGCTTTATCAAACAACATGTCCTAAACAACTTTCCTGGTTTTTGCAGACTGAGAAGGCTTTCCTGAAGCAGCCTAAGGTGTTCCTCTGGTACGAGGAACTGTTGTTTTTTCATTATATAAGTAAGATGGTAAAATTTGTGTCCTGAATTGGTGATCATGACTTGATTTGCAATTATAGCTCAAAGAAGACCACAAAGGGGAATAATAAGCCTGGCAAGGAGGGCACCAGGTTCTGGAAGAGTGTTAGCCTTGGTTTTAGGCCTCCCAAGGAAGCCATTGAGGGTATGTTTTGTCACTCCTTTTCCCAATTGTAATGTGATAGCATAGATGGTGTGTTGCTTTGTCCATTTTGTAGTGTCGAATGTTATTAATTGCCTTGTACTCATGGACTTGCTGAAGCATGTGACCGCTATTCAGTATTTTCTTCTTCTTACGTTTGTATGTTGTTTAGCTAGATATACATTTTTTACTTTATCTACACCATAAAGATCAGCATAGCCTGCAACTTGGGGAAGTTTAGTGTTGTTGTTTATCTGTTATGACTTGCGATGTTGATGTGCAGTGAGCATTTATACTTGTTCTGAAATATCATCTTGATTCCGCAGTCTACTGTGCGTTTCTGTTTGGCCTCAATTTCGCCTGGCAAATGATGGTCTACTAGCTGGCAAGATGTTTTTTGAGAAACATGGTATCAGCATGTTGATAATGATTTTGGCAGCAGTGTGAGGCATCAGTGTGCGGCGCAATTCCTTCATTGGATAATGATTTTGTAGGTTCCCCGAGAGGCCCTTGAGTTTGCTGCAATGTCGATTAACTTTCGTTCCGGCAAATTCAGTACTCCATATGTCCTATTTTCAGCAAAGGTCATGCTGAAATTTTCGTGAATTTTAGCATGACTTTGCTAAAAGTAGGACATATGGGGTACTTGCGACTAATGCATGGGCCGGGGTATCTTAGTACTTAAATTAAGTAGGATCTTGTTTGTTAATTTTCCTGTGTAATCTCACGATTGGAGCTGGGGGCGGCCACGTGTGAGCCATCCACGAGCCGTTGACCTCGCTCCTGTCCCGCCTGCCCACCTCCCCTACCTGACCTTGACCGTCATTAAAGTAACCAATCATGCTCCTCATCCACTATGATCACCAAGAAACTATGAAAATGACACAACAGAAGATAATACCCCCCGATCTAGTCTAAACACACTGGCTGGTTAGTAGTTAGTGTAGGTGTATATATACACATATATACACATGAATCCACCTACAACACAAATCCATTTAATCGAGGAGGAAGGCAGCGAAGAAGAAGAGGAGGAGGAGGAGGAGGTGAGGTTGGTTAGCCAAGAGTCAAACCCTAAATGATAAAACCTTGGCTTTTAGGGTGCCTCGGTGTCGATAAAAATCTAAATGATGAAAGCTTAGCCCGTAGCTTGTTCATTATGTAGATTTCCAAAATTCAGTTTTGTACCGCACACCAAAGCCCCAAGAAAGAAAACTGCAATCTGAAACAGATGATCAATTTTTAGCCCTTGGATCAGTTTAGTATTTTTTCACACACTCAGACACCCTTGCTTGCTGTTAGTGTGAGAGAGAGATAGTGAGAGGAGACAAGAAGAAGGGGATTAGGAAGGGACTTGGACCTTAGCAACAACACACTAACAGCGAATTCCTCGAGAATTAGGTTACTTGGTCAACTTAGAGATCTTGTTCATTGATAATAACCAACTTTTTTCGCAAACTTTTTTCCTATTTAGAGCGAAACATGGCCCACAATGATGAGGCCAGTGGTTCGAGCAAGCAATTCTGAGAGCTGTCCCAGGAGATGGAGGAAGAACCTCACCGCTATGAGGACACCGTGGAAGACACCGATCCTGACTACACAACCCCTAGTGGCGTCGGGGATGACACCACTGATGGTGCCGCTGAGGATGCCACCACTGATGATGGCAGCGCACGCACAGATGGTAGCCAACCGAAGAGGCAACCGAAGGACCAGCGACCGAACGTGCTCGGCACCGTCAAGGAGGAATTTACTGAAGTGTCCTCCGAGGGCATCCAACGGCGCCCAAAGAATTAGTCAAGGGGTACGCGGTTCAGCTCGGGTGCATTCTCTGGAGCACCGTCTCGATCAACACCGAGAACCTAAGGCATCTTGACCGAGGGAATTTGCGCAACCTCCTCTTCACGAAGCTGCACGAACGATACAAGTTCCCCAGTGATGTTGCAAACACACGCCTCTCAGGGAATAAAGTGAACAGTGCCGCCCTCACGAAGATGAGCACGCCCCTGGCTACTTGGAGAGGCGCGGTAAGAGAATGATTGACAAAGGTGATAGTTATGAGAAGATCAAGGCGAAAAATCCATCGATCAGCGAAGATGACTACAAGGAGTTCAAGATCAAGTGCTAGAGCAGCGCAACCGTGGAATCAAGTCAGTGGGGGAATGATATGCGGGACTTCAACTTAGGGGTCCATCAATTCGGTCCCGGCGGTTACAGAGTGGTGGAGCCAATATGGGACAAGGAGGACGTGGAGCGTGCCGAGCAAGGCCTACCGCCCCGTTTCGAGAAATACCGTGGCAAGCAGACCAGGAACTATGTCAGGGCCTGGTACAAGGTGGACCCGGTAACAAAGGAGCTTACCACGGATGCGAAGACCAAGGCACTTGAGTGTGTTCTGGTAAGGAATACACCCCCCGCGTAATTAGCTCCATATGGTTGCATTCTAACTAATGAAGCCAAATTTCTAAATGGTTCACATTCCGTCCGCAGGACACTGAAAGCAGTAGTGCGGGTTCGTCTCAGAGCTTCACTTGGGACGACACTTTAAATAGGGTGTTGAACGTAATGAAAAACAAGGATAAGTTCAGTAAGCCGTCGTCAGCTGGTCGTGTGGCCGGCAAAGGCTTGTCCATGAAATGGTCGTCATACTATAATGCTAGTGGGCGAAAGGAGAGAAAGACCAGCTCGGAAAGCCAACCACGCAAGGTTCAAGAACTCAAGGCACAAGTGGCGTGGATTCTGGAGATGGTCCAAGAGAAAGTGCAACACCAATTGGGAACAACACTCACCGCCATTGTGCCTACCTTGATTGAGGGGCTGCAGGCGTGGATGCGGGCGGCCAACAGGGGCCACCCCCGGTTCCCAGCTTCATGGCCAGCAACTCGCACAATGCGCAGGCGGAGCCATTGGTGTCTCCGGCGGAGGCGGTATTGGTGTCTCCGGTGCCGGCGCGGGCATTGGAGATTAATGCACCCGGGTGTGCGAAGAATACGCCGGCCGGCACCTCGGCAGCAAGTGGCCCCTCCGTCACTTGCACGCCTGCCGTTGGCGGTGCCTCGACATTAGCCGACCTCGACGCCATCAAGGTAACTAAGCCTCTCGGCCGATGACTTCATCTCCTTGCCTTTGACTGGGCATCCCTGACGCCCAACATGTTCTCACAGGGCGCCGGCGCCGACGTTCCATGCACACTCCTGCACTTCATGGTCGGCGAGTTGATTGATGTCGCCAAGGGCAGAATCGTTCAACCGGGCAACCCCATGTTCCACGGTAATCCGATGCCACCCACCGTGTATAGGGTTGAACTGGTTCGGGTGTTGCCAGGCTGCGATGACTTGTTACCTCCGTTTCGACCCACTAGAGCTGAAAAAGATGATGTGATGACCCCCAGCGCCTGCGTAAGCTGGCCCCTGCTTTGGCCGAAGAGCCAGATTCGTTTGGGGGCGGGGGACACCACCCCACAGACAACACCGCCAGTCGTGCCGACGCCAAGCCATGGTAAGACCGCCGCAACGCTACCGGACATGCATATGGCACAGGATTCGGACATGCATATGGCACAAGATCCGGACGACGACGACGGCGGTACATTTACCAACGTCGATAAGTACTTTGCCGAACATGGGTAGGGTGACGAATTCTTGGGGCCTCCTTCTCCAGAACCCAACCCTGCAAAAGACGACCGCGATCTAGCTGGTACCACGGAGAAACCCAATTGCAATAGGCGTCGTCTGGCATTCAGCTCTCAGGAGACGCCTCCAGCTGCTGCCCTCACCGAGCCTCAGATAGCCGAGGTGCGAAATATTATCAGCCCCAACACACTCAAGAAGGCGGTCTCTAAGCAGAACTCGATCCCATTACAGCAGAAGAAGAAGGGACGGAAAAGAAAAAATAACAAGGGGGGTGCGAGCCAACCGGCACCGAGTATGATCCGTGCTCAGGACGGGCCACCTTCACCTAAGGATATCTCGAGGAGGGTTCATGTGGCGGGTAGGCCAATGCTACCGACTAATCTGCTCAATCTTGCAACCGGTGCTATGCGGAGTCTGCATGACAGTGTTCTTTCTTTGGAAAGCGACGTCTCTCCGAGAATGTTGTGGCATACACGGTTTTTGTGGCAAAGGTGCGAGAGGGCAAGGGCTTTGTGGATAGCGCCATCGGGGGTCCGATCGTCCTGTGGTTTGATGACATCTTCGCTATGTTTAACCTTCATCCGCTGCACTACACCTTCGTTCGGCTATTTTCGTTGACTAGGGAGATGCGGATCATTAGAGACAGGACCACGGACATCATGATAGTCGACCCCTTCTACATGCGTGCCAAGATCTTGGGCAGCGCTGGGTACCGGCAAGTCGCGAGTTCACACCTCGAAGGCGTCATTCTGGCAAACCCAGATAAGGATAACTTCCTCATGCCTTACTTTCCTGAGTAAGTCATCCCCTCGCCACCCCATAACATATGATTTCCTAGATTTAGATCGTTCTTTGTTTTTCTAGCATTCCATGTTTTGTGCAGTGACACACATTGCACACTCATCCTCTTAAGCCCGAAATATTCCATGGGCACGTATTTCGACTCGGACCGTCAGTCGAAGAAATACTAAACAAATATCAAGAAAGTTCTTGATGATGTTCTCCCCGGCTACGCCATATCTGGAGGCACCTTCAGCAGGACAATTCATAGGTACGGCAAGCACGTGTTCACACACAATACGACGTTCCCCTGAGTCAAGCAGCCGCCTGGCAGTCAGAAGGATGCTTACTATACCCTTCATCACATGCGGGCGATCGTACGGGACCATAATCACCTTCTGCTAACAAATAATATCACAGATTGGGCCACACGCTTTTTCGCAATCCAGGACGCGGACATCAGACAAGAATTCTATCACATCTAGTCGGAGTTTGCAGAAATCATCCATCAAGATGTCCTTCGTACCTCATGGCAGTTCTACCTCAGATGTCAACCGTCCAATAGTGAGATAGAAACAACGCTACAAATGCAGGCTGACAACGCCCACGATTTCATGACCATCACGAAAGATGGCGGCTTCATCCATGCTCCGGTCCCTGAGTCGAGTCGAAAGTAGTGATGCTATGTAGTTCTGAAATGTCGATTGGCTCATGTTGTAATATTAAACTTTAATGAACTTGTATGTCTCTTTGGTTTGGACAGTCGTTCAACTTATATGTAATCGATGCTATTTATTAGTAGGACAATGAATCGTTCTATTAGTGTGTTGCTTTTCTCTTCCAATCCTTTTGTTGCATACTTATATATTGCTTATGTATTGTCTATGAATTGCTACTAACGTTTGTTTGGCTAGTGCATAGAGATGTCGTCGTATGTCGTGTACAAGGGTAAGGTTCCCGGAGTCTACGACGACTGGGAGGAGTGTCGTATGTCATATGTCGTGTACACCACTAGGGCGGAGGCGGAAGTTAGATACGCGCGCTATCTAGCGGGAGAGAGGAGGGAGCGTTGGAGGAACCGGATGAAGACCAGTTTCATCGCGATGATGCTCATCGTGATGACCACAACTCTCTTCTATGTGATGGTAGTTTAGATGATCGATATGGACTTGTAATGTGAAGACAAACTCGCTACTCGCAGTCTCGAGACTTGTAATGTTCAACTTTGTTCAGTATTTTAAATTCGGAGACTAATATGATGAATTGTTTCGGAGACTAATCTTCTATTGTATTCGATAAATCTGCTGCTTATATGTTGTGCTGTCTATATTCTGTGCAGTAATATGTTTTGTAACCTATGCAAATATTAGAAAAGAAAAAAAATCCCTAATATTCATACTAGTGGAGCACCACTCTACACTTTAGTGGCGCACTAGAATAAGCACACTAGTGGCGCATCATCTACAAGTGCGCCATTAGAAGCCAAAGCACAAGGTAAATATGGCCCCCTGGGAGGCATACTAATGGCGCACCGTGTGATATACTAATGGCGCACTAGGGGTGCGCCATTAGTATTAATTACTAGTGGCGTGATGCTAGTGGCGCACCTGTAGTGCGCCATTAATGGCCAAAACAGGTGCGCCACTAGCAGGCCTTTTCCTAGTAGTGTTATTTGCATAATCCAAGGGAAATGCTTAATATGTTTTTCCACAAGTCTCACAGGGCTGGACGAAGAAGGCAGGGCGGAACTACTGCCCGACCCTGTTGCCAGAAGAACCAGCAAGCCCACTTCTGATGAAGATGCTGGTCCCGGCGCCTTACAAGGCGCCGAAGAAGAAAACCGAGAAAGAGGCCGAAGAGACCAGGGGCGGCCGTCGTCGCCAAGGAACTTCAGACACAATATCCGAAGACTCCAACGCCCGCTCTTCCTCCAAAGAGGACGAGGAAGAGGAGGAAAGCCGATCCCCCCCAGTGAGGGGAAGAAAGAAAAGGACGGCCTCCACACACTTGGAGGCTGAGTCGCCTAAGAAGGGAAAAACTCCCCTTCCGGAGGAATCCGCCACCGCCACCGACAGCAGCCCGGAATGGGACCCCAGGGTCCAGCCCCAGGTGAAATCATGAGTATATAAAACCTGGACACGTTTACGCATCCAGGGTCACTATCGTATGACGTTTAATCGCATTGAGTCACACACTTTTTTTTGCAGTCCTGCGAGGTCCCACGCCGAACAATCCTCCTTCAAGGATTCACTGGATTCGGATGCTATGGACAACGGGGCACCCCCGATGGCCCCCTCCCCAAAACACATGAGTGACACCGGAGTTTCATCCCAAAGGGACCCAGCCCGAGGAGGGGGAGAGGAGATCGTCAAGGTGGCGCCAGAGGGTCAAACATTGGCAGCCGGACACACGGGGGAAAAAGTTCCCATGGACACCGACGGCGGGGGCTATCTTGAATTCGGCCCCTGGCCGGACCCAGTTACGGAGACCTACATGGCTCCGGAATTAGGTAGGCAACCTCCCTCGATAGAAGGGGGTGCGCCTGTTCCACCGGCAACCTCTGCCCAACCAGGGGTACCGGATATCTTATCGGCAGCGCTGAAGAGTGCCTCCATCGTTGAAGAACACCGTGCCCTTATGGGCGCGGTGATTGAGAAGATTCAGTCCGCTGATAGCGGGCTGCATGAAGCCTGCATCAGCCTTATAACGGGCTTTGAGGTATGCTGTGAGGTTTCAAAGAGTTTCATAGTATATATAGTAGCCCCTGATACACTGTTCGGTGTTCGAAAGAAGGAACCGGACAGAAGACCAAATATATGTTCGTAGGGGACTTACCTTGGGGTACCTCTCCCTCTATTGCTTTTTATAAGCAGGCCTCATTAGTGACTGCCACCTCTCATACTGCGGAAGTCTCCGGACCGAAGCGGAGTCTAGAGCGGGCCGAAGAAGAACATGGCCAAGTGAAAAAGCAGTTGGAGGATAACCAAGGTATGCAAAAAACTTTGCGTTCAGCGCGAATGAATAATTGAGTATGATGAAATTTTTTCATGATGTGCTCTAGGGGCGACGGCCAAAGTCGAGGCTTTTAAGAAGGCGGTGGCCGAGGCTGAGAAGAAGGCATCCACAGAGCAGGCTCTTCGTGAAAAGCACGAGGCCAAGGTCATTGAAGTTGAGCAAGAGCTCTAAGAGGCCGTGAAGAAATGCGAGACCTTGGAGCAACGGAGAAAGAATCCGAACTCAACACGGCTCGTCAAGCCGTACACGATGCCCGGGGCAAAGCCCGAGGCGCCCTGCAGGAAATCTAGGAGGCCAAAGAGATCGTGGCGGGTGAGGCTTTTTCTATGCAAAGTGAATATTTGAGGGGAGAAAATCACGTTACTAATTTGAATTCGGATTTCACCAGGGGTGTTTGCGGAACTACCGCGCAACGTATCTAATGCCGCACAATTCTACCGAGCCGAAGAAAGGAGCACTGCAGAGATTGGTCGCAATATCTGGCGCCAGAGTATCCAGTGCCCTTTGCCGATCAACTGAAGCAGCTGATCAAACTGCATAGGGCGGCCGAACTAGCCATGAAGGACTTAATTATCTGGCTATGACCCGCCGAGGCGATTCCCAGCAGCTACATCGGGCTCGTGAAGCGGCTTGTAAGTGTCTGCCCTCGACTTGAAGTCATCAAGTGGTCGGTCTGTATGGAAGGTGCGCGAATGGCCTTCACCCGCGCAAAGGTGCACTGGGCGAAGATGGATGCTGAAAAGCTACTGACAGAAGGACTGCCTGCGGGGAAGGACCACCACAAGCCCAAGTAATATTATGATAGTGTCCTGAAAGGATCCCGCCTTGTAGCGGAGCCATGTGCCAAGGATATTATATTCCCCTGAAAATACATTCATGCTATCCCATGTGGTGTTGAAAAAGGTAATTTAAATGATATAATGCCTGTTATTTGAAAATTTTACCTCCTGTGCGGCCGTTTATATATTAATCCTGAGAGTTGGCCAGTCGTCGGCTTCTGCCCCCATGTAGAAAGTACGGGGGTGTTCGGGATAAACCTGAGCACTCTTTACCCCAGTTTTGGGTCCTTGAAGGAGGTGGTCAGCGCAACAAACCAGGCAATCAGACTATAAGGCTTTATCACCCTCACTTAGCCATAGGAGTTTGACAAAAGAAAGGTAGACGCAGCCCCTGGTGTTTGGAAGACCGCACTAGGGGCTCTATAAGCACCTGATCAGAAGAAAAAGCCGATCATCGCACGCTGCATTAGTTATCGCATAATGCGGAAGAAATCCTTAAAGATTTTGTAACCTCTCGAACAGTTGACCAGCTCTCGCCATATCATGACAGTCAGCTTTCGGCTTTCTCTACTGAGGCGCTCGTCCGGAAGAACCAGGACACAATCGCAGTAGTTCACCCTTTACTACCCTAGCCGATATAGCGGAACGTAGGGTAGGAAGCACAGGAGCCGGGAAACCCAACTATTGACCCAAGACATGATTCAGAGCCAATGCATATAATGCTATAAGTTCGGGGTGCCGAATGACCATGAAGGTATTCAGACTTTATTATCGTATTGTGGGTACAACGAGGACCCTGGTGTATTAAGGCGTATCGTAGTGTACGAATGCCATTTGACAAAGAATATCAATAAGAAAGAACAGCAAGTAAGCGTCATATAAAGCCACATGCTGTAATTGAATAATATGTTGATGCGTATGAGTGCAAGTAAAAAGAAATATGACTTCAGAACCGGCTGAGACTAGGGGAGGGAGGCTGTGTGTGGATTCGGGTAATAATCGGATGGTCATCAAGGGGAATATCTAAGGATTCCCTTACGCATTCGAGTTGTTTCCCTCGTTGGTATGTCTATCCTCTCATGTGTCTGGTCGCCAGTGATGGCCAACACAAAAGTGGACATGCAAAGAAAATGCAAAAACGTATGTGTGCCACGGAGCGGTTAAGCTGCATTGTGTGGCCTAACCAGGCTTTGCCTCCGCCTGCTGCCGGAGTGGTTAATTGGGCTCTTGACGGGCTGGGCCATCCTGCTGCGGAGTAGTTCGGACTCTTTGGATGGTGTCCGGGAACCTGGCTGTTGAATGAAGTTTCGATTGAAGAATGCCAGTCTGCACTTCTACTGTTAAGGCGGCGGTGTGCTCTTTAGTACGGAGGGGGCGTTTGGCTTTGCCAATAACTGTTATGACGCCGCGTGGACCGGACATCTTGAGCTTAAGATAAGCGTACTATGGCACCGCGTTGAATTGGGCGAACGCGGTTCGTCCGAGCAGTGCATGATAGCTGCTGCAAAAGGGGACGATATCAAGGATTAACTCTTCATTATGGTAATTATCCGGGTGTCCGAAGACAACCTCCAGAGTGACGGAGCATGTACAGCAGGCCTCCAGGCCTGGTATAACACCTTTAAAGGTGGTTTTAGTGGGTTTGATATTTGAAGGATCGATACCCATCTTGCGCACTATATCCTAATAAAGCAGATTCAGACTGCTGCCTCCATTCATAAGAACTCGTGTGAGGTGGAATCCGTCAATTATTGGGTCAAGGACTAGTGCAGACGATCCTTGCGGTCAAAGGTGATCGGTCCGGACGACCATGGGTTGAACTTTGGGGCGACTGGCTCCATCGCGTAGACGATCCTTGCGGTCAAAGGTGATCAGTCCGGATGACCATGGGTTGAACTTTGGGGCGATTGGCTCCATCGCGTAGACGTCCCTTAATGTGCGCCTCTGCTCCTGCTTGGGAGTATGGGTGGTGTTTATCATATTCACGATTTTAATTTGCCGGGGAAACTTCTTTTGCCCTCCTGTGTCCGGTGGCCGGTGTCGTGGTTCTAAGACTGACAGTAGAATGGGGGGTAGGTATGGAGAGGCAAGATCCTAGCTATGGAGTAGTTGTACAGACAAAGGATTTACGAGTTCAGGCCCTTCTCGGAGGAAGTAACAGCCCTCGTCTCGGAGCCCAGGCGGTCATTGGATTATGTGTGTATAAGTTCTGAGTGCGAACCCTTTACACTGAGGAGGGGGGTGGCTTATATAGTGTCTGCCAGACCCCTCTGGCCCTCAGTTATGCAGGGTTTAAAGTACATAAAGGATGGGCGTTACTGGTAATGTCCTACATAAAGTGTCATCATGGCCATAAAGACTACTTAATTACAGACCGTTTCGATACAGAGTGACTCTTGATCTCCTGGTGGTCGAGTGGGTCTTCATGGTCGAGTGCCTTCGAGTCTGTCGAGCGGATTCCCTCTTGGTCGACTAGAACGTAGCCTCTTTTGAAGATGACCTTGTGGATGGTACTTTGGACAGGTCCGTGACCCTACCCTGGGTACATGACTTCATCAGTAGCCCCCGAATGGATCGAGGTTTGAGTGAGGAAGGAGTTGATAATCTTTCCGACCTGTTTTTGTGTTCTGAGCATGTCTCATCTTGGATCAATGACCCTTTTTTAATGATGGCAGCAACTTTTCTTTCAGTTGCCTTGATCCATTCTTTTCTTCTGTCGAGTGAACTTTTGAACTTGGTGAACTTCCGAGCGACGGATCGCAGGAAATCTACCGTCTGACAGGTTGATCTGCTGTTAGCGGATTTTGTGGGATCCGAATTTTGCAAAGCGCGCGAAGTGGGGCGGACCGTGGTACTCGGATGGGATAAGACATAGACGCCTCAATTTCCGCGCCGCCTTTTTTGCCACGTATCACGCGTGCGCGACTGTTTCGGGATTTGACAGGACTGCCCGGGCCTACTTGTCAGCCACTCGGAAGTGTCCCTATATAAGGTGCTGTGCGAGGGTTTTTGAACAGTGCCTCTCCATTCCCCTCTCTGCCTTCTTCACCCCCGCCTGCTGCGCCTGCCTTTGCCTTCGCCCATCCACTCCTCGCGTGCTTCGCCGGCGACGATGGTGAAGGAGAAGACGGCGGCCTTGGAGCGCGCGAAGAAGGCGACGGCGACGGCAAAAGCAAAGGGAAGAGCGACCAGCCGGGGTGGATCTTCGTCGAGGTCCCGCCTGCCGCAAGGTTGGGTCCAAGGGGATTGGATCCGCTCGACCATCACCCAGGCGGATCTCAACAATCTGGCCAATGAGGGACTGATCTCTCATGGGTCAGCAAGGCTTCCGGGGACCGAGTGGCAACCGCAGCCACTGGAGGGTGAGTGCGTTCTCCTAGCTACCCATGTAGATCGAGGATTCTCCCTGCCATCGAGTCTTTTCTTCCGAGGGTTTCTGAACTTCTTTGGGGCGCAACTCCACCATTTCACCCCCAATTCCATTGCCTATCTTACTGCTTTCGTGTCCATGTGCGAAAACTTCACGGGTTGTCGGCCTTTGGGTCTCTTTAAGCACATATTCACCTGTCGCTCCCAGACGGTGAAAAAGGCGAGTCCGGATGATGAGAGGACCAAGGTTATCCAAATGTGTGGGGGTCTTGGGATCCAAATGAGGAGTAAGAGTGCTTTTCCGGCCATGACCCTTCTTGAGTCGGTTAGAGGGTGGCAGTCGACCTGGTTCTACTGCCAAGACGAGTCGACGCCGGGGCAGTCGACTGGTCTACCTCCGTTCTCCATGGACCGAGTGAACAAACCCTCTTCTCTGAAGGTGCTCCCTGAGGAGAAAGCTCAGGTAAAAATGTTGATGGAGTGCGTGGTCCAGCTTGTTCGGGACGGAGTGACGGGTATGGACCTTCTGGAGGTCTTCCTTCGACGGCGTATACAACCACTTCAATACCGAGGTCACCCGATGTGGCTGTACTGCGGCACCGAAGATACCACTCGGGTCCATCCAGTGGCGGTCAGTGACGCTACACTGGAGAGGTGGATGGCTACCATCACAGGGAATAAGGATAACCCTCGAGGGGCTAGGAGGATCCCACCACTCGACCATACTTACACACCGGACACGGTATGACCACTTATCCCCAGTTGTGATTTTGCTTCATTCATTCTGTTTCACTGGAATCGGTCGATTGACCTTCGTCTTTTTTGTTGTCTTGTCAGGCCACCACTGAGTTGTCCTCGATGCCCAATGGAGCGCAAGCGCCTACTTAAGAGGAGGAAGGAAGTGGGGGCGAAAGCCCGGAGGAGTGGGATTCGGATGCTGATGACGATGATGAGGATGATGAATCTGGCGAGGAGGAAGAAGAGGAGGAGGAGGAGGAAGTTGCACCTCCTCGCTCGGAAAGACGCTCGAAGCTTGTCCATGATCCCGCAGCCGATCGCGGTAAGGGGGTTGCACCCGCCGTGCAGTCGACCAAGCGTCCTCGGATGACTTCTTCGGTGTCGACTGAGAAAGCTCCGAAGCAATCTCGAGTGGCGCCGTCGAAGCCGGCGAAGGTCCTGCCGAAGATGAAGGTGGTGATCCCCACTATCTCAAGGTAATGGTGTAACTTGAGTTTTCCCGTTTCACATGAATTTATTCTTGGTCGACTCATGAGCTAATCGACTGACTTCTGGGACTGCAGTGCTGCTACTTCTGATACCTCGGCCAGGGCCGAAGACCACGAGATGGAAGATGCTGCCACTTCAAAACCTGGTATGACATTGGTAGTTCCGTCTTCAGTCGATTGGCTCCTTGTCTCTAATTTTGATTCTTTTCTGCAGCTCCATCTAACATCGTTATTGACCTTCCTAACGACGACGATGAGGAACCACTGAGGCAGAGGAGGAACAGGAAAGCGTCTACTGGCAAGGCCACTCAGGACGTGCCAGCACCTGAGACGTTGGTCGTCGAGGGAGACAACGTCACTCGGCCTACCGTATCCTTTGCGGTGCCGCTGACGAGTGCTCGCCCTTCGTCGTCGAGTGCTGCTCATCCTTCACTTTTCTCGACCCACCACTTCCCAGAGGACCAAGCCAGTGCTGCTAAAGAAGCAATACGCTAGGCAGGGGTCATGATGGATCAAGTGAAGGCAATCCGAGAAGCCAGCCAGGCAGCTTATGGCGCTTGATTCAGCTCTTTAGAGTAATGTTGGTCGATCGGTCCTTGCGCACGTTACATTAGGATATGATATATGAAAATCCTTCTTCCTGAAAATCGTAGTATCTGTCGTACACCTACTGGGTGCGTCGATTGAAATTCCGGATTAGTGGGGGCACGCTGAGTGCACCCACTAGGTGTAGTCCCCAAGGCTATGGTGGACTGCTGGCAGTCGACCATAGTCTTTATGTCTTAAGCTTTTTATTCACTCGATCAGGTCGAATGGATTCATAGACTGGTGGGGGCACGCTGAGTGCACCCACTGGGTGTAGTCCCCGAGACTGTGGTCGACTGCTGGAAGTCGACTACAGTCTGAAGAACACCTCCCGTTTTTTTGTTGGTCGACTGACCGACTCTAACTGATAAAACTAGTGGGGGCACGCTGAGTGCACCCACTGGGTGTTATCCCCGAGACTATGGTCGAATGTTTATATTCGGCTGTAGTCTTAGAAATGCTATGATTTTTCCTTAGTCACTCGGAGGTGAACTGTCTTTGACATCTGTCGATTGGTTCTTCGCAGAAATCTTGCGAGCTTGCGGCTCATTACACTGAGTTGGAGAACAAGCAAATCCAGCTCGAGCTTGATCTGAAACTGGTCCAGGAGAACTTCACGAAGGCGAAGGAGGAAGCAAAAGATATGTTTGGTGAGAACCTCGACTACTGCTTTTGCCTCTCGTCCATTTCAGAGTCTGATCTCACTGTGACTTTGCAGACAAACTGAGGGATGCTCTGAAGAAGAAAGACCTTGACTTGGCTGAGATGTAGAAAGCGTCTTTAGAGAAGACCAAGCTTGCAGATGAGAAGCTGGCTTCAATCACCAAGCTTGAAGAGGAAAATACCAATCTGAAAGCTGCTCTTGATGCGGCCAACAAGGAGGTCAGTCGACTGAAGAGCGACAAGATTGCCCTGAGTGACAAGGCTAGTGTGTTGGCGGGAAAGAAGAACGATCTGGAGGCTTATCTGGGAGGACTCGCCAAGAAGCTATTCCTCATGCTTGAAGGTAATATTTTGTATCAAATAGAAATTTTAACTATGATTTCTCCATCAGACTGCTGTCTTGACTCTGGGGTTGTGTTTGCAGAGTTCTGCCAGAACTTTGAAGAGGAGACTGGTCGATTGGAAATAAATCTGGATCCCATCAACTCCCCTGTGAAAGATGAAGTCGCCATGAATGTGCTCCTCTTGAATCTCGCGTTGCTGCTATTGTCGACTATCTCGCAAGGCTGAAGGTCGCAACTTCCCGCATCGACACAACACTCTGGCCAAGAGAGACGCTTTAGAATGACCTCGAGTCTCTGATGACTCGACTAAACGAGGTTCCAAGTCGAGTGCAAGAATGGAAGAAGTCTTCTGCCAGGTGCGGCGCGGATGTTGCTCTATCTCTGGACCGTTTTCACTGCAAGGAGGCGCGAGAGGACAAGCTGGCAGCCCTTAGGGTGGCTAACACCAAGAAGCATGATTTCCGATCTTTCGTGGAGACCTTCATCGCTGCTTCCACTCGGATTGCAGATGGAATCGACCTTGACGAATTTGTTGCGCCTTCCAGCCCTCCGCAGGAGGGGTAAAAAACTTCTGTTCTTGATACTTTAAATTTGCCTCGGTATGCCGAGTGATTTTTGTAACCGATAAACCTTAACGGGCTTAGCGCCCGAGCACTTTCGGTTCCGTTAGATGTTATCTGAACTTGCATTCGACGTTGAATATGTTTGCATTTGGTTTGAGGTGTCTTTTGCAGGCTAGGGCGAAGCGCTTATTGCAATCGACTTGTTCCCCAACACACTTAGGCGAGCACTGGGCTGCAGCTAAGCCTCCGAGTGGCAGGTCTGCTCCTCACTCGGGAGGATTTTCAAAAACTTAGGCGAGCACTGGGCTGCAGCTAAGCCTCCGAGTGGGAGGTCTGCTCCTCACTCGGTAGGATTTTCAAAAACTTAGGCGAGCACTAGGCTGCAGCTAAGCCCCCGAGTGGGAGGTCTGCTCTCCACTCGGTAGGATTTTCAAAAACTTAGGCGAGCACTGGGCTGCAGCTAAGCCCCCGAGTGGGAGGTCTGCTCTCCACTCGGTAGGATTTTCAAAAACTTAGGCGAGCGCTGGGCTGCAGCTAAGCCCCGAGTGGGAGGTCTGCTCTCCACTCGGTAGGATTTTTGCGGTGTGCCGCTAAAGAAGAGGGCATCAATCGATCTGTACCTCGTCTTCCTCGCGGAGCACACATTATACTTGTGGCGTAGCTTAGAAGGAGGAGTAGCAGTCGACCTGTGCCTCGTCCTCCTTGCGGAGAGCACATTGTACTTGTGGCGTAGCTTGGAAGAGGAGGGTAACAGTCGACCTGTACCTCGTCTACCTTGCAGAGCGCACGTTGTATTTGTGGCGTAGCTCGGAAGAGGAGGGTAGCAGTCGACCTGCACCTCGTCTACCTTGCAGAGCGCACGTTATACTTGTGGCGTAGCTCGGAAGAGGAGGGTAGCAGTCAACCTGCACCTCGTCTACCTTGCAGAGCGCACGTTATACTTGTACTTAGGCGAGAGCTATGTTGCAGCTAAGCCCCCGAGTGGGAGGCCGGCTCACCACTCGGTAGGATTTTATTAAACTTAGGCGAGCACTGGGCTGCAGCTAAGCCTCCGAGTGGGAGGTCTGCTCCTCACTCGGTAGGATTTTCAAAAACTTAGGCGAGTACTTGGACTGTAGCTAAGCCCCCGAGTGGGAGGCTAGCTCTCCACTCGGCAGGATTTTATTAAAACTGAGGCGAGTACTTGGACTGCAGCTAAGCCTCCGAGTGGGAGGCTGGCTCACCACTCGGCAGGATTTTATAGTACTTAGGCGAAACGGATTCGCAGCTAAGCCCCCGAGTGGGAGGCTGGCTCACCACTCGGCAAGGATTTTTTTTACAAACATAGGCGAAACGGATTCGCAGCTAAGCCACCCACTGGGGGGAAATTTTATTGAGCAAACAAAAGTGACAATAATCACTGGGAAAATTATAACACTATTGTCCTTTGAAAAACTACAGAAGTGCTTTTATTACATTTCCGAGTGGCTACTTAAGGGTAAAAGGGGCGGAGCAGCTCCGCGTTCCAAGCTCGGGGCTCGTCGATCTTGTGCTCGACGTTGTAAAGACGGTACACTCCGTTGTGGGGAACCTTGGTGACGATGAAGGGACCTTCCCAAGAAGGAGCGAGCTTGTGTGGTTTCTGCTGATCCACTCGGAGAACCAAATCTCCTTCCTGGAAGGCTCGACTCTTCACGTTTTTGGCGTGGAAGCGACTCAAGTCTTGCTGGTAAATGGTCGATCGGATCAGAGCCATCTCCCTTTGTTCCTCTAGAAGGTCGACTGCATCCTGCCGTGCTTGTTCTGCTTCAGCTTCGGTGTAGAGCTCGACTCGAGGAGCGTTGCGAAGCAGGTCACTCGGCAAGACCGCTTCAGCTCCGTAGACCAAGAAGAACTCAGTTCTCCCAGTCGACCGGTTAGGCATGGTCCTTAACCCCCAAAGCACCGAGGGAAGTTTGTCGACCCATGCTCCTGCCGCATGCTTGAGGTCACGCATCAATCGGGGTTTCAACCCTTTGAGAATCAAGCCATTGGCCCGCTCTGCTTGTCCATTCGACTGAGGATGAGCGACTGAAGCATAGTCGACTCGTGTGCCCTGAGATGTGCAGAACGCCCTGAATTCCTCCGATTCAAAGTTTGACCCGTTATCAGTGATGATGCTGTGCGGGACTCTATATCTGAATATCAACTCTCTGATAAAGCTGACAGCGGTGCCGGCATCAAGGTTCTTGATGGGTTTATCCTCAATCCACTTGGTGAACTTGTCGACTGCTACCAGCACATGTGTGAAACCGCTTCTGCCTGTTCTCAAGGGTCCAACCATATCCAACCCCCATACTGCGAAGGTCTAGACGAGTGGTATGGTCTTTAAAGCTGATGCGGGCTTGTGTGACATATTGGAGTAAAATTGACATCCCTCACACTTGTCGACTATCTCCTTTGCCATTTCATTCGCCCTCGGCCAGTAAAATCCGGCTCGGTATGCTTTGGCCACGATGGTCCAAGAAGACGCATGATGGCCACAGGTCCTCGAGTGGCTATCGTCAAGGATTATTCGACCTTCTTCTGGCGTTATGCATTTCTGACCAACTCCAGTCGCGCTTTCTCTGTACAGCTGTCCCCTTATTACGGTAAAGGCTTTAGATCGGCGGACGATCTGTCGAGCCTCTTCTTCGTCCTCCGGGAGCTCTTTCCTTAAGATATACGCGATATACGGTACTGTCCAATCGGTAGTGATCACTAAAGCTTCCATGATCAGGTCGACCAATGCTGGAACTTCAACCTCAGTCGGATCTGTGATACTCTTGGGCTGCGGAGCTTCTTCGGTAAAAGGATCTTCTTGGACTGATGGAGTATGGATATGCTCCAAGAACACATCACTGGGAATGGCTTCTCTCTTGGAACCTATCTTCGCCAAATCATCAGCCGCTTGATTCTTCAGTCGGGGTATATGGTGGAGCTCTAACCCTTCGAATTTCTTTTCAAGCTTCCTCGCTGCATTGCAGTATCCAGTCATGGCTGGGCTTCTAACGTCCCACTCCTTCATCACCTGATTGACCACCAAATCTGAGTCGCCATAAACCATAAGGCAACGGACGCCGAGTGAAATGGCCATGCACAACCCATATAAAAGTGCTTCATATTCTGCTTCAATATTGGAAGAATCAAAGTGGATCTGGAGCACATATCTGAGCCTATCTCCTCGGGGGGAAACCAAAACTACCCCAGCACCAGAACCATTTAACATCTTAGAGCCGTCAAAGAACATGGTCCAATGCTCCGAGTGAACTTGAGTTGGCTGCTGTTGTTCAATCCACTCGGCAAGGAAATCTGCTATTGCTTGGGACTTAATGGCTTTCTTTGCCTCAAACTTGATATCAAGGGAAGGGTTCAATCGCCCATTTCGCCACTCGACCGATTGCATCTCATTGTGCGAGAATCTCGGCGATGGGCGTTCTTGGCATCGTAATGGAATGATCGGAGAAATAATGAGCAACCTTCTTCGTGGTCATGTAGATCCCATACACAAGCTTCTGATAATGAGGATATCTTTGCTTCGATGGAGTCAAAACTTCAGAGAGATAATACACTGGGCGCTGGACTTTGAAGGCTTTCCCTTCTTCTTCCCGCTCGACCGTAAGCACTGTACTGACGACTTGTCCTGTGGCTGCAATGTAAAGCAACAGAGGCTCTTTGCTAATTGGAGCAGCAAGCACCGGCTGGGTGGAGAGCAAAGCTTTTAGCTCGACAAACGCTGCATCAGCTTCTGGAGTCCACTCGAACTTGTCTGCCTTCTTCACCAGTCGGTAAAGAGGCAATGCCTTTTCACCGAGGCGAGAGATGAATCGACTTAACGCGGCCAAGCATCTAGTAAGCTTCTGGACATCATGCACACGCACAGGGCGTTTCATTCGGAGTATGGTGCCAACTTTTTTTGGGTTAGCTTCGATTCCTCGTTCTGAAACGAGAAAACCGAGTAACATTCCGCCAGGAACTCCGAATGTGCACTTTGATGGATTAAGCTTGATATCATACCTCCGGAGATTGGCAAATGTTTCAGCGAGGTCAGTCAACCGGTCGGAACCCTTTCGTGACTTGACTACGATGTCATCCATGTACGCTTCCACATTCCGACTGATTTGAGTGAGTAAACACTTTTGAATCATCCTCATAAACGTGGCTCCGACATTCTTGAGACCGAATGGCATGGTGACATAGGAGAAGCACCCGAATGGAGTGATGAAAGCTGTTTTGATCTCACTGGGTCCATACAGACGGATTAGATGGTACCCGGAATAGGCATCTAAAAAAGACAATCTCTCGCATCCCACAGTCGAGTCGACAATTTGGTCAATACGAGGGAGAGGAAAATGATCTTTCGGGCAGGCCCAATTGATATGTTTGAAATCAATGCACATGCGAAGTGACTTGTCCTTCTTGGGGACCATCACGACATTGGTGAGCCACTCGGAGTGGTATATCTCTCGGATAAGCTCTGCCGCCAGGAGTCGAGCCACCTCCTCGCCAATGGCTTTTCTCTTCTAGACGGTGGACCGTCGAAGATGTTCTTTGACAGGTTTTGCTTTTGAGTCGACTCTTAGGCGATGCTCAGCCAGCCCCCTGGGAACACCCGGCATGTCAGCAGGCTTCCATGCAAAGATGTCCCAGTTCTCACGGAGGAACTGGATGAGCGCTTCTTCCTATTTAGAGTCAAGTGTTGTGGAAATATGAGTCGGAGCTGCGCTGGGGTCGGTCGGGTGAATGTGAACGGGCTTCGTCTCACCCGACGACTGAAACGCTGATTCTGTGGCAGGCTTCTTGGCCCGCAACAGATCACTCGGATCTGCATTTTTCTTGTATTCCTCTAGCTCTACCACTGTTATCTGGGAATCGGCAATCTTCGAGCCTTTCTGAAAACACTCTTCTGCCTTCTTCCGATTGCCAGTGATAGTGATCACGCCTTTGGGGCCGGGCATCTTCAATTTGAGGTACATGTAACATGGTCGAGACATGAACCGTGCATAAGCTGGTCTCCCCAAAATAGCGTGGTAAGCGCTCTGAAAATCCATGACTTCAAATGTCAGCCTCTCTTTGCGGAAATGCTTCGAGTCGCCGAACACCACGTCTAGAGCTATTTGGCCGAGTGACTCAGCCTTCTTTCCGGGTATAACTCCATGAAAACTCATGTTGCTGGCGCTGAGTCTGGACATCCGAATGCCCATTCCTTTTAGCGTCTTCGCATACAATATGTTCAGTCCACTACCACCATCCATCAGCACCTTCGTCAGTCGAGTGCCTTCGACGACCGGGTCGACCACCAAAGCTTGCCTCCCAGGGGTGGCTATATGAGTCGGATGATCGGACTGGTCGAATGTAATGGGAGTTTGAGACCATCTCAGATAGCTTGGTGTCGCCGGGGTGACCATATTTACCTCACGGTTGATAACCTTCAATCTACTTTTACTCTCCACATCAGCAAAAATCATCAGGGTGGAATTGACATGAGGATATCCTCCATCACAGTCCTCCTTGTCCTCAGCCTTGTCCAACTCCTTTTCCTTGTCCTTGGCCTGTTTTCCTTGAAACTGCTGGATTAAGAGCCGGCACTGGCGAGTGGTATGTTTCGGGTAGATGAAGTTACCCTCTTCATCTTTCTTCGTGTGGATGTGACACGGCAGATCCATCACCTCATTTCCTTCCTTATCTTTCACCTTCTTGGGGTCCCAGGATCCTCTGGTCTTCCCTTTGAATTTGCCCTGAGTCACGGCCAGAGCCTCTCCAGGAGCCGCTGGCTCAGCTTTCTGCTTCTGCTTCCGACTGGAGTTTCCTTTTTCCGACTGACTCGTCTTGTACTTGCCACTCCGGAGTCGATCCTCTTCTTCACCATTGGCGTACTTGGTGGCGATTTCCATCATTCGACTCAGGGTCATATCTCCGGTCTGACCAAACTTCAAACTTAACTCTCTGTTCTTAACGCCATCCTTGAAGGCGCAGACTGCCTGATGATCAGACACGTTCTCCACCGTATGATGCAAAGGGATCCATCTCTGTATGTAATCTCTCAGGGTTTCATTCGACTTCTGCACGCAGACTTGTAACTCTGTCAATCCAGCTGGTCGCTTGCAAGTTCCCTCAAATGTCCTGACGAACACTCGGGAAAGATCTTCCCAAGTGTAAATGCTGCTAGGAGCTAACTGATTCAACCATACGGCGAACCTTCCAACAAGAGCGGTAAGTGTTTCATGGCCACCTCATCATTACCGCCGCCAATCTGTACCGCCACTCGGTAGTCTTCAAGCCAGGTTTCAGGCTTGGACTCACCGGTGAACTTACTTACCCCAGTCGCCAACCTGAAGTTGGGGGGTATCACTGCGGCTCTGATGGCTCTGCTAAAACATTCTGGACCTGAAACATGAACTCGGCTGCTAGTGGGCGCATCTCTGTCATGGCCACCTCGATGAGCTCTGTTCCGATCGACCAAACCTTGCATGATGATGGATCTCGCGTCAAAGCCTGGTTCCCTGGGGTCGACCGGAACTCGTCGCCCGGCACTGCGCTGGTGCCTATCATCTTGCTGCCGATCAGCGTAAGACCCACCCCTTGGGGGAGGAGTGGGCACTCGACACCGATCATCACGGTCGAATCGGTCATCATATTGGTCACGTCGACCTTCACGTCCCTCACGCCGCGGAGGAGATCTTGGGCTATGAGCTGACTGAACTGTATTCGCAGCGACGGATCAACTGTGAATCCTGTTGCGTGACTGTGACATAGCTGAATTCTGATCTCCTGCTACTCGGAGCAAATCCCTGATCTGCATCAAGCCTCTGCCAGCCTCCGACTGAGAGGGCTTAATTGACTCTGCTATACGAGTTGGAGCTGCTAAATTCTGAACCGGGTTCGATATACCTGAGTTGGTTGCGGAAAGAGTTGACGTCGACTGGAGTCAGGTACTCGTTGCCGCGCACATTCGTCGAGTGCTCGCTGGAGGTTCTCCAGTCGAGTACGTTCAGCCAAGTTGGCCAAACATGCCTCCACCAAGGCGCGAGCCTCGGGAGTTTCTCCTGCAAGGGGAGTATGCAGGGCATTCATGTTCCGGCGACGAAGATCTTCCCTCTGCAGGGAAGTGAACGGCTCGGGTTGATATTCCTCGTGGGCCTGAGCGGGGTCGCCTCCGCCGTCTATCCCGTCGGCGCGAGGGAAGCCGGGAGGACTTCGAGGCCCATTGACCATCAGAACCTCCGCCGCTAGATCACTGCTGTCGCACTCGGATGCAGTCTCTACGGAGCCAGTCGACAAATAGAACAGGCCGTACAGAGATTCGTCGGGCTCGATTGCCGCGACTTGGGTGGTGGCCGATTGGCGAGCCACTGCGTGTCTCACCCACCGCTGAAGCCTCGACCGACCAGAGTGCTTGCGCTGGCGGGAGACAGGGAGGGAGGACGACACAGGAGTCGACCAATACGGAGTTGACGGTTGCCGCAGCTGGACGCCACGGACGCACGCCCGAAAATGCGTCGCACCGCGGACGGGGAGCGCGTTGATGTTGAGTGGAGCCTCCTAGAGCCAAGCGGAGTCGTCGACGATGAAAGTGAGCGCGCCGAGACGGATCTCGCGGCCCTCGACCAGAACTCTGCCAGAAACCATGATGAAGGCAATCGGAACAATTGCAACTTCTCCAAAAATTGCTAAGACACCTTCCCCACGGTGGGCGCCAACTGTCGTGGTTTTAAGACTGACAGTAGAATGGGGGTAGGTATGGAGAGGCAAGATCCTAGCTATGGAGCAGTTATGCAGACAAAGGGATTTCTGAGTTCAGGCCCTTCTCGAGGAAGTAACAGCCCCTCGTCTCGGAGCCCGGAGGCGGTCATTGGATTATGTGTGTATAAGTTCTGAGGTGCGAACCCTTTACCTTTGAGGAGGGGTGGCTTATATAGTGTCTCGCCGGACCCTCCGCCCTCGATTATGCGAGGTTTAAAGTACATAAAGGATGGGCGTTACTGGTAACGTCCTACACAAAGTGTCATCATGGCCATAAAGACTACTTAATTAAAGACCGTTTGGATACAGAGTGGCTCTTGATCTCCTGGTGGTCGAGTGGGTCTTCATGGTCGAGTGCCTTCGAGTCTGTCGAGTGGATTCCCTCTTGGTCGACTGGAAGGTAGCCTCTTCTAAAGATGTCCTTGGGGAGGGTACTTTGGACAGGTCCGTGACCCTACCCTGGGTACATGACTTCATCAGCCGAGGCTCCTCGTCATCGTCATTGCTTTGCGACCCCTTCTCCTTGTTTTCGGCACCTGGCTTGCCGGCTTGTTTGAAGACCCAGCATTCTCTGTTGGTATGATTGGCTGGTGTTCATGGGGTGCCGTGAATTTGGCATGGACGGTCGAGTATACGGTCCAAACTGGACGTGTCCGGACTGTTTCTTTTGAATTGTTTTTTCTGTTGACCGGACTTAGAGCCACTGAATCCGGCATTGACGGCCGTGTCTTCGCGTTATCGCCATTATTGCGGCGCTTGTGTCTGTTGCGCCGGGGCTTGCCGTTGCTATCTCTGGCGTCTGATGTGCCAGGATTTCTTGATGTGTTCTTGCTACGAGCCAACCAGCTATCCTCGCCCGCGCAAAAGCGGGTCATGAGTGTCGTAAGGGCTGCCATGGATTTCGGCTTCTCTTGGCCAAGGCGTCGAGCAAGGCACTCGTCGCGGATGTTATGCTTAAAGGCTGCTAGGGCTTCTGATGTGGAGCATCCCTCGACCATCACCATGGACGCCACACCACCACCACAAGGACGGAGAGGACCATGGACAAGAGCCCGCGCACGCGCCATCGAGAACGAGGTGAACTCCTTCCTCTTCAAGCTCAACTCAAATTCATTCGAGAGTCGGACTCTACCTCAAATGGGCACGCTATGCATTCGTAGGTACTTCGAAGATGATCACGAGGAAGCATGGAGGGATCACCAAGTTAATCGGAGCCCTACGGAGGAGAAGAAGGAGGAAGGAAACGAGAAGGACGCGAAGACGTGGAGGCTCGGTACATCCCGGGTGCCCAGACCCCATGCCTCCGGGTGCCCGGCCTCCGGCTCGGAGATGGCCCTGGTCACCCTGGGTGCCCGGCCAGGAGACCACTGGTGCCCGGCCTCCCAACCTAGGAGTTGCACCACCGCTCCGGGTGCCCGGGCCGCTACCCCCGGGTGCCCGGCCCTTCCCACAGGCTGGAGATGCCCCGGTGCCAGGCCGCCACTCCCGGGTGCCCGGCCAAGAGCAACTGGGCGCTGCCCTCCACCCGGGTGCTGGGCCGCCACCCCGGTGCCCGCCTTCTCCTAGCCGCTAGCCTAGCAGCACCACTGCTGCAGACCCTCGGCCCGGGTGCCCGGCCTAATAAACAACAAGGCCGAGGCCTCTCTGACCGGACCGGGTGCCCGGTCCTCTGCACGCTGGGTGCCCGGACCCCTCTGTATGCATGCATGCATTTTATGGGATTTGACCCTTGTACCCCTATCTTGCCCCCAATTCATCCTTAGACTATAAGTACCCCCCACCTAGCTCATTTGAGGGATAGCAAAGTATTTGATAGACATTTGTGAGCTTTGCTCCATGGATCCACTCCACTAGGAGATCAAGACCTCCTCTTGGAGTGACCAAACATCAAGACCTCCTCCTTGGGGAAGGATCCCCATCATAGGATCATCAAGCCCTCATCTCCTTCATAGGATTTGTGATGAACTCTACCATATATCTTATTTCCCTTTGATTGTTCATGTAACTTGTGGATCTTGTGTGTTTGTTGGTCTAGTGGATGTGTGATTTGGATTTGTTCTTGAGTGTTCCTCTTGTTTTCCCTCTTGTGTTCATCTTGTTCTTGGGGATTCCCCCTCTAATTCGTGAAAGAACTTCACTTAGGGTTCCACCCTACAACATCTTGGTATCATGAGCCAGGGTTTCTCACGAAATTGGATCCCCACATCTTGTTCTCTAGCCTAATTTTGTGTGTTCTTCCCCAATTTCGAAAATTCCCCACCAAAAATAGCCCCCAATTTTTTTTGTGATTTGTTGATTTGATGAGATTTTGTTGGATTTGATCCGTGGATTTGCTTGGTTTTAAGTGGATCTAGCCTTCCCCCCATCCATCTCCACCTTTCCCTCCACGAAATCCACCACTTTTTTGCACTTTCTCACGAATTTCCGCTCAAATCCGTCAACCCCGGGCACCCGGAGCCCCCCGTGCAACCTCGCTGACCCCCCCCCCCCCGGGTGCCCGCACCCTTAGCCCCGGGCACCCGCACCCCCGGGCTGTTTGCCCCTGCCCACCCCGGGCACCCGCACCACCAAACCCCGGGTGCCCGCACCCCCCCGAATCAGCCCAACTCCATCACCGTTTCGGCCATAACTTTCATCTCCGAAGTCCGATTTTGACGTTCTTTAGCTCGTTGAGTATCTATTGACATCCCCCATCCATCTAGATAGGTTCCAACATCATTTGACTCCATAAAAATTTTGGCATTTTGGCATCTTTGCATAGCCCATCCACCATATCATTCGCAAAACCACCATCGCTTTCCGCCACAGAACCCATTTTTTTATCCATATCGCATTTGTGGTTGCTTGAGTGGTGACTTGAGTCTCCTAAGGTGTTTCGGCTACTTAGGGACGGTTGCTTCATCATCAACCACCACCACCACTTCCGCATTGCTAACTCCGGAACCACCAACGCATTCCGCTACCACCATTTGACATTTTCCTTGATATTTTGAGTTCGCGGTTTTTTTTATCGTTTCCTAAGGTGTTTCGGCTACTTAGGGATGGGTCTACATCATCTTGGTATCTACATCAAGAACACCGCCACTCATCATAGCCACGAGGTCGTCATCGACATCGACCACTTCACCATTTTGACAACCTAACCGTAAGCAAGAACGGTAACCTCCGTATCACCTTGGTATCGTGGTATCCCTTCATTGTACATTCTTGCCATTACATTGTTAACCCTTTAGCCCAGTTCGCGTCACTTGCCTATCGACACTAGCCATTTGAGTATTGTCGGCAACGTTACTTGTGCACATTAGCGATCTGTACCTTCCATTGCATACATACCATATCATATTGGTATCATCTTGGTATCATCATATCATCCCTTGTGTCACAAGATTGTTCCCGCATATACACGATTGCTATCTTGGTTTGTGCATTTTGCATAAGTGGTCATATCAAAAAAAAGAATAAGCTTTTAAGCAAAAAGAAAAGAGAGCAAAGAGCTTGTGAGCAAGAGCCATATCATCATACCACATTGCACATAAGATTGTCATATCCGATCATCTTGGATCATCTTGAGAGGAACATCGGGAACGTCATACACATAGCATACTTGGGATCGAAAGCTCATACATCTTGCATCTTATAGGTTGTGCACAAGTGCCATATCCGCCTATTGAGCAATCGTGCTAGCGTCTCTCTTGAGTTGTGCAACACAAGCATTTTCCGTGGATTCCACATTTTGTGCTCATTCCTTGGTTGCATGACCCCATTTATCTATCCGTGTGTGTGTTTCTGTGTGCCACATATTGCTATTGGTCTACTTGTTTCACTTGCGAATTTGTGAATCTTTTCCAACATTATTGACTCTTGCTAACATTTTGCATCAATTTTTTGTGCAACTATCCTCACCGAGCTCCACCATAAGCTTTACTTGATAGGTGTGAGTGAACAAGTCCGGTACCAATTCCACTATTCTTTGATCTCACATTGAGTGAAACGGGATACATCCTCAACTTTGGGAAAAGGTAACTTTGTATTGTTTACCTCATTTCCTACTTACCTCTACTCAAGTCTTGTGATGGATAGGCAAGGCATTTCATCTCTGGTCTTCCACGACAACGACAACGCGAACAAATACATCTCCAAAATGTCCATCTTCAAACTACAATGAGCAATGCAAGACATTGAGTGACTCACCATCGACATTCGCCACAACAATGCAAGGATAAGGTACTACCTCGACACCAAGTTGGCTGAACAAAGGGATCAAGTACGAGACATGGTGGCTAACTACAAGTCTTCTTCCCCTTCGTCATCTTCAAGGCGGCGATGCTCAAGTGGCCAATCTTCGGAACGTCATCGAGCTCAAGCACTACAACACCATCAAGATGAAGATGCTCGCTATGCGTACACCTACAAGTCCCAAAAAGCTCTACATCAAGCTACGTCCAAACTTCATGAGCACAAGAGAAGACCGCGAGACGAGCACCAACAAGACGGAGCTATGACTACTACCACCACTTCGGCATCTTCGCCAAGTGTTCTCAAGGCATCTTCGCCTTTCGATGTTGTGCCATTTTCGGCCTTCATCAACGACGAGAGCGATGATGTGCGATCTTTGGCCTTCATCCATGGCGACGACTATGAGATGGTTGAGCATGGGATTTTCCCTTCGACCACGGCGACGTATGATGACCTGAGTGACTTTTGCCACCATATTGAGAGTGAGAGTGACTTCACCACTAGCCCCATATATGATGAGTTGCCCCAATTCCCATGTGAGGAGAGCCACCACCACCTCCACTTGAGTGATTTGAGTGACTCCAGCATGTGTGACATTGAGTGCACCTACCTTGAGGGAGTGAGTGAGCCACCACCACATAGAGAGAGTGAGGTAGTTGATAGGGCATGCGAGGCCATTTCGATTTCAAACAACTTAACCTCTACCTCTATTGTGTCTTCTCATTTGGTGCTAGGTCCCATATATGATGATGCGCCGATCCGCGAGACTTCGTCCTTCCTATGGACAAGACAATGGCCATGGTGAACTATGATGCACCTCCCACATGGTTCCATCACGATGATGACGTTGACCACGCTTTGGTCTTTCCCACCTCACTACACCACTTGAGTGGAATGAGAAAGGTAACATAGGTGAAGGTGATCCTCTTGTCCCACTAGTGGACATCCTTGGTATTGATTGCTTGTATGATGTTGACCCACCTATTGGCATGCTTCATTCTAGTTCGACTTCCCCATGCGATGATTTATCCATTTATGATGAGTTTGATGATTGCCACGTGGAGTCTCGTAGTTGTGATGCCATGTTACATAGGATTTCTTGTGATAATTCTCTTGGTCACATCATGTTTGATAATCCGCTTGACTTGTCATATACTATGCATGAGATCAACAATATGTCATATTTGCAATCTCTTCATAGTGACTATGCATACGCCATCAACATAAACCCAATTTGCACATATGGCATAGATGAAAAGCCCATGGTTATTGGCATTTGTTTTTCTTATGATGATATTGATATGCTCCATTTGCATCATTTATCTACTATGCCATGCCATGATCACATTGTTCCAACTATGCATTGTTTCGGATGTTATCCATTTTCTCCATATGATGTTTCTGCTATTGCTCATGAGGAGACCCCAATAGTTTCCTCATACATTTTAGGAGATTTCGATCGATCCTATCATTTGCATGATCCCAATACTTGTGTGCACAATATGCTTCCCATGAATAAACATGCTATTGATGTGCCATATACTTCTATGCTAAATTTGCATCCCCATCGTGTCATACACAATAACTATTCTTTCATGATGGATGACATGTTCGTATACCATGCATCAAATTTCTTTGAGCTATGCTTATCTTGTGCTAACTCACATGTGCACATACACATCATGATGGATGATGTGTACATTTACCACGTGCACAATTTCTCTGGTTTGTGTTTCTTTTGTGTAGGTACCCATGAATACTTGTCAACCTCGCAATCCCATGAGTTGACAAAACGAGCTCTCGAGAGCAATGATGGCTTGGGATCCCTTGTAGTGTCTTTCCACCGCTCTCTTCGCGCAAAGACTTTGCGCATTTCTTCTACATGTCTCTCACTTGGTTATGGGTTATTTACCACTTCTCACTTTATGCCCATATTGCCATGTTCACATTGCATGATATGCTCATTCCTATGCCTTTGCCATGCATTTGTGACCCATGCTTTGCATTACACATGATGGTTGATTCTACTACTTGTATGTGTTATTGCACGCTTGGTGGAGATATTGCTTGTTATTGCCATGTTTGCTATGTGCCCCATGCCTACAATGATACTATGATCTTGCTTTGTGTTCGTGCTTGCGATATGTCATGTGCATTGCCTATGCCTACTACTTGCACACATGACATGATTGCCATGATTTACTCTAGTGTGTTGCATCTTCGCTCCACTAGTTTGCACGACTTGATTTCTATGCTTTCTCATGTTGCATCCACTTCTTGGATTACTTGCTCCTATAACATGTTTGGTTGCAACAATGTCATTCCTTCACATATGCCATGTCCCATTGATTGCTACATGCTTGCCTTGATTGCCTCACACATGATGAACAATTGCTCTTTCTATTGTGTTGAGTGCCACATGTTTTTCACTACACCCTATGCACATTATGCATGGATTGTCTTGCACTTGCATGTGTTTAGTCATATCATCTTCTTGGGTGTTGTGAATGACTCTTATGCCTACCGTAGACCGTTCATTGAGAGTCTTATTCATGCTTGCTATGATCTTGAGGTTGATGCTTGTTCTCTTGTCAACCGTTTTAGCATCTTTACCTCACACTTACATACTTGTTTCCATGATGTCCTTGATTATGCTAAATTTATGTGCTTACATGCTATGCTACACTCCCTTGTCAAACCATATGCTATGCTTGATGACGACACTTGTTTGGTGAATCACCTCTTGAATGCTTGGTTTTGCTTTAATGCCAACCACATTTGTTTTTCCAAGTGCTTGTTATCTTTGCTCCTTTTGAAGGAATTACAAGATGGTGCGACATTGGAGAGTGACCATTTCGAGCTTCAACATGATACGTGCTTGGTGGTTGTCCACTTCTACACGGCGACGCCATCTCCTTCCCATGGTGATGAACATCACGATCCGTGGACGGATCTCTCCCAAGGGAGGGGAGATGATGCGGAGCATCCTGGGAGATGATGCGGACTCTACCTCAAATGGGCACGCTATGCATTCATAGGTACTTCGAAGATGATCGCGAGGAAGCATGGAGGGATCACCAAGTTCATCGGAGCCCTACGGAGGAGAAGAAGGAGGAAGGAAACGAGAAGGACGCGAAGACGTGGAGGCTCAGGACACCCCGGGTGCCTGGACCCCATGCCTCCGGGTGCCCGGCCTCCGGCTGGGAGATGGCCTTGGTCACCCCGGGTGCCCAGCGAGGAGACCCCGGGCGCCCGGCCTCCCAACCTGGCAGTTGCACCGCCGCTCCGGGTGCCCGGCCCTTCCCCACCTGGCGCTGGAGATGCCCCTCGGGTGCCCGGGCCGCCACTCCCCGGGTGCCCAGCCCAGCAGCCTGGGCGCTACTCCTCCACCCCGGGTGCCCGGGCCGCCACCCCCCGGGTGCCCGGCCTTCTCTTGGCCACTGGCCCAGCCAGCATCGGGTGCCCGGGCCCTCAGCCCCCGGGTGCCCGGCCCCAACAGCAACAAGTCCGAGGCCTCTCTGACCGGACCGGGTGCCCGGTCCTCCGCACCCCGGGTGCCCGGACCCCTCTGTATGCATGCGTGCATTTTATGGGTTTTGACCCTTGTACCCCTCTCTTGCCCCCAATTCGTCCTTAGACTATAAGTACCCCCCACCTAGCTCATTTGAGGGACAGCAAAGTATTTGATAGACATTTGTGAGCTTTGCTCCATGGATCCACTCCACTAGGAGATCAAGACCTCCTCTTGGAGTGACCAAACATCAAGACCTCCTCCTTGGGGAAGGATCCCCATCATAGGATCATCAAGCCCGCATCTCCTTCATAGGATTTGGGATGAACTCTACGATGTATCTTATATCCCTTTGATTGTTCATGTACCTTGTGGATCTTGTGTGTTTGTTTGTCTAGTGGATGTGTGATTTGGACTTCTTCTTGAGTGTTCCTCTTGTTTTCCCTCTTGTGTTCATCTTGTTCTTAGGGATTGCCCCTCCAATTCATGAAAGATCTTCACTTAGGGTTCCACCCTACAACGGCTTCGGCATCCGGACAGTCGACAATTTGGTTCTTTTTAGTTATGAACTGAGTCCAGAATTTCCTGGCTGACTCTCCGGGCTATTGGGTTATGTGACTTAAATAATCAGCGTCCGGTGGTCGCACTTAAGTGCCCGGGAAGTTGTTGAGGAATGCATCTTCCAGGTTCTCCCAACTGCCAAAGGAGTTTGCTGGCAGACTATTCAGCCAATGCCGAGCTGGTCCCTTGAGCTTTAGTGGGAGGTACTTGATGGCATGTAGATCATCGCCGCGGGCCATGTGAATGTGGGGAACGAAATCTTCAATCCATACTGCGGGGTTTGTTGTCCCATCATATGGTTCGATGTTCATGGGTTTAAACCCTTCTGGGAATTCATGCTCCATTACTTCGTCAGTGAAGCATAGGGGGTGTGCGGCACCTCTGTGCCGGGCTACGTCACGGTGCAGTTCAGATGAGTCTTGTCTGCTGTATTCAGCCCGGACGGATTTTTATTTAGTATATCCGGCATGGCGGTCATCGTCACGCGTTGGGGCGCACCCCCATGATGCGTAGATCGATCTTGACTGTCCTGCTTTATTTTCCAGTTCGTCTTGCGGGTCATGCGTGTAGCCCCGGGCCTTCATGTTTTTATTTGTTCGGCGATGGGGTGCGGCTGGTGTTCGGGCTGATATGTCACTTTGTCTCGACCACGAGGTGGTTGGTCAGCCGCATCATGCGCCGGTAGTATAGGCTCTAGTGCCTCGTCCTCGAATTGAGGTAACAACCTCTGCCTCGGGTAACTTTTGGTTGGGCGCTCGAGTTCGTATTCCTCGGTCGCCAGGACTTCATTCCATCTTTCAGTGAGCAGATCTTGATCAGCTTGAAGCTGCTGCTATTTTTTCTTCAGGCTCTTTGCAGTGGCTATAAGCTGGCGCTTGAAGCGCTCCTGCTCGACGGGATCCTCAGGCACGATAAATTCTTCATCGCCGAGGCTCACCTCATCTTCGGAGAGGGGCATGTAATTGTCATCCTCCGAGTCTTCATCCATTGCCTGTTCACCAGGGCTAGCTTGCCCGTCCTCCCATCCAGCTTGCTCGAGGCTTGGCTGGGCGGGATTGTTTTCGTCTTCGGCATCATCTAGAGTGCTATTTTCTCTTGTGCTGGTATCGTTGTTTTTGCTAGGCGGGATTTAGAGCGGCGCCACTGACGTTGGCGCTTGGGTTGCTTCTCAAGAGGATCATCCTCTGCTGCATCCTTTTGATCCTCGACATTATTTCCTTTAGGTGTGTCCACCATATATATATATATATCATATGATGAGGTGGTTGTCTAGCGCCCTGTGGGCGGTGGTTCCTGTTCTTCTCCGGCATCGTTGTCCATACTATCGATGTCTTCGGAGTCGAAATCAAGCATGTCGGTTAAGTCGTCGACAGTGGCTATTAAGTGGGTGGTGGGTGGGTAACTAATTCCTTCGTCGTCCACTTCCCACTCAAGCCGGACATAGTTCGGCCAAGAGTCTCCTGACAGGGAGAGGGATTTCAATGAGTTTAGCACGTCACCCAAGGGCGAGTGCTGAAAGATATCCGCGGAGCTAAACTCCATGACCGGCACCCAGTCAGATCCGATGGGCGCGGATGTACGCGGTATGGATCATATGGCCGACGACGAGTCCAAGGGTCCGATGACACAGACCACTTTAGAAGTGTAATCTGTGTTCGTCTCTATCACTGCTGAGTGTTCGGCCTCCGTGGCAGGGTCTATTATCCCGTCCTCGGATGGCACGATCTGCACTAGATTTAAAGCCAGGGCAGCTACATGTGTGATCTCCTGAACATCGTCCGATGGCAGATCTAAGTCATGCTCGTCGCGATTATAGGGTGCACCTGTCATGGGCTCGAATCCGTCGAAGATCAAGTCTCCGCGGATGTCGGCAGTGTAATTCAGGCTTCCAAACCTGACCTAATGGCCTGGGCATAGCTATCGATCTGCTCCAGATGGCCAAGCGAGTTGGCCCGCAGTGCGAAGCCGCCGAATACGAAGATCTATCCGGGGAGAAAACCCTCACCCTGGACCGCATTATTGTAGATGATCGAGGGGGCATCAAACCTTATGGTGACGACACAGTGGAACTCTCAATGAAAGCACCAATGTCAGTGTGAAAACCGTTGGATCTCGGGTAGGGGGTCCCGAACTGTGCGTCTAAGGCTAATGGTAACAGGAGGCGGGGGACACAATGTTTACCCATGTTCGGGCCCTCTCCATGGAGGTAATACCCTACTTCCTGCTTGATTGATCTTGATGATATGAGTATTACAAGAGTTGATCTACCACGAGATCGTATAGGCTAAACCCTAGAAGCTAGCCTATGATTCTGATTGTTGTTGTCCTACGGACTAAACCCTCCAGTTTATATAGACACCGGAGGGGGCTAGGGTTACACAGAGTCGGTTACAGAGGAGGAAATCTACATATCCGAATTGCCAAGCTTGCCTTCCACGCAAAGGAGAATCCCAGCCGGACAAGGGACGAAGTCTTCAATCTTGTATCTTCAAAGCCCAATAGTCCGGCATAAGCATATAGTCCGGCTGTCCGAGGACCCCCAAATCCAGGACTCCCTCAGTACCTATGCAAGCATGTTCCTTATTACTTGGTCGACCATGGCAATTTGATAAAAAAATCTGTACACCTTGGTAGAAACAATCGGTATACTCTTGTTCATAAGGATAAAAATATTACTTTGCTTCCTATGACTCCTGATTCCATTTTGAAAGATGATATTAATAGATCTAATAAAGCAAAACAGGAGAAGAAAAAGAGTGAAAAACAGATTGTGGCAAAAGAATTTGTGCAACAAATGAAGCCTAATAATAAACCATCTAGTGTTGCTTCTGAAATTAAATTGAAAAGTGCATGTTTATTTGCCACCAAATCTGATATTGATGAGCTAAATTTCAGCAAATCTGTTTGCTATGCTTTTGTGTGCAAAGAGGAATTATTTTCATTCGAGGACGTGCCTTCCTCTTTGCCTCCTGCTGTCACTAACATTTTGTAGGAGTTTGTTGACGTCTTTCAACAAGACGTGCCACCGGGATTATCACCTATTCAAGGGATTGAGCATCAGATTAACTTAATTCCCGGTGCTTCACTGCCAAACCGTGTGTCATACAGTACCAATCGAGAGGAGACGAAGGAGATTATGCGTCAAGTACAGGAGCTTCTCGACAAAGGTTATATACGCGAATCCCTTAGTCCTTGTGCTATTCCTATTATTCTAGTGCCGAAAAAGGATTGTGCATCGCATATGTGTGCTGATTGTAGAGGCATTAATAATATTACTATTTGTTATCGTCATCCTATTCCTAGGCTAGATGATATGCTTGATGAATTGAGTGGCTCTACAATATTCTCCAAAGTTGATTTGCGTTCTGGATACCATCAAATTCGTATGAAATTCGGGGATGAATGGAAAACAGCATTTAAAACTAAGTTTGGATTATATGAGTGGTTAGTCATGCCTTTTGGCTTAACTAATTCACCTAGTACTTTCTTGAGATTAATGAATGAAGTTTTACGTGCTTTCATTGGACGATTTGTTAGTCTATTTTGATGATATACTGATTTATAGAAGATCTTTGGGGGAACATTTGGAACATTTACGTGTTGTTTTTATTGCTCTACGTGATGCACGTTTGTTTGGTAACCTTGGGAAGTGCACATTTTGCACCGACCGAGTATCTTTTCTTGGCTATGTTGTTACTCCACAGGGAATTGAAGTTGATAAAGACAAGATTGAAGCTATTGAGAGTTAGCCGCAGCCCAAAACGGTCACACAAGTGAGGAGTTTTCTTGGCCTCACTGGATACTATAGGCGTTTTTTGAGAGATTTCAGCACCATTGCTGCACCTGTCAATGAGCTTGCAAAGAAAGATGTGCCTTTTGTTTGGGGTACCGCACAGGAAGAAGCCTTCACGGTATTGAAAGAAAAGTTGACACATGCTCCTTTACTCCAACTTCCTGATTTTAATAAGACTTTTGAGCTTGAAGGTGATGCTAGTGGAATTGGATTAGGAGGCGTGTTATTACAAGATGGCAAACCTGTTGCATACTTTTCTGAAAAAGAGAGTGGGCCTAGTCTGAATTATTCTACTTATGATAAAGAATTATATGCTCTTGTTCGGACTTTAGAAACATGGAACATTATTTATGGCCCAAAGAATTTAATATACATTTTGATCATGAATCTTTGAAACATATTAAAAGTCAAGCCAAATTGAATCGTAGACATGCTAAATGGGTTGAATTCATTGAGACTTTCCCTTATGTCATTAAACACAAGAAGGGTAAAGAAAATGTTCTTGCTGATGCTTTGTCTCGTCGCTATACTATGCTTTCACAACTTGACTTCAAGATATTTGCTTTGGAGACCATCAAAGATCAATATGTGCATGATGCTAATTTTAAAGATGCATTGCAGAATTGTAAAGAAGAGAGAACATGGAACAAGTTCATCATTAATTTTGTGTTTCGTGCTAACAAGCTATGTATTCTAGCTAGCTTTGTCCGTCTTTTGTTGTTGCAGGAGGCGCATGGAGGAGGATTAATGGGATAGTTTGGCGTGAAGCAGATGGAGGATATACTTGCTACACATTTCTTCTGGCCAAAGATGAGACGGGATGTTGAGCGTTTTGTTGCTCGCTGCACTACATGTCAAAAAGCTAAGTCACGACTCAGTCCTCATGGTTTATATATGCCTTTGCATGTACCTAATGTTCCTTCGGAGGATATATCTATGGAATTTGTTTTAGGTTTACCTCGAACAAAGAAGGGGAGAGATAACATATTTGTTGTCGTGGATAGATTCTCGAAAATGGCACACTTTATACCATGTCATAAAAGCGATGATGTTGTTAATGTTGCTGATTTGTTCTTTCGTGAAATTATTCGCTTGCCTGGTGTGCCAAATACTATTGTTTCAGATCGTGATACTAATTTTCTTAGCCACTTTTGGAGATGTTTACGGACTAAGTTGGGGACTAAACTGCTTTTTAGTACTACTTGTGACCCCCAAACTGATGGACAAACTGAAGTAGTCAATAGAACATTGTCTACTATGCTTAGGGCTGTTTTGAAGAATAATAAGAAAATGTGGGAAGAATGCTTTCCTCATATTGAATTTGCTTATAATCGTTCGTTGCATTCTACTACTAAGATGTGCTCTTTTGAAATTGTGTATGGTTTTCTACCGCGTGAACCTATTGATTTTTGCCTCTTCCATCTTCGGAGAAGGTTAATTTTGATGCTAAACAACGTGCTGAATTGATCTTAAAAATGCATGAGTTAACTAAGGAAAACATAGAGCGTACGAATGTGAAATATAAACTTGTCGGAGATAAGGGCAGAAAACATGTTGTCTTTGCACCTGGAGATCTTATTTGGTTACTTTGCGTAAGGATAGGTTTCCTAATTTGCGCAAATCAAAGCTAATGCCACATGTTGATGGTCCTTTTAAGGTGATAGAGAAAATAAATGATAATGCATATAAACTTGAGCTGCCTGCAGATTTTGGGGTTAGTCCAGCTTTTAACATTGCATATTTGAAGCCTTATTTGGGTGAGGAAGATGAGCTTCTGTCGAGGACGACTTCATTTCAAGAAGGGGAGGATGATGAGGACATCAATACCATTGTTACACCCACAGCCCCTACTACTACATATACTGGACCAATTACTAGAGCTCGCGCACGCCAATTAAATTATCAGGTACTTTCGTTTCTTGGTAATGATTCTAATGTTCATGAGAATATGATGCTGCCTAAATTGGGTACATTTATTTTGCTTACAAATGAAGGGCCTGGCATGGATAAGAGGGATGAAAGCTGGAGCAAGACCAAGCATGGAGATGATGGCATGCGCAAAGGGAACAAGAACGGAGTTACAAGTGATGATTTCAGGATTTTGAAGCCACCATAATGAGTGCATGAAGCGTTGGACGAAATATACAAGATGCCACTTCATAAATTTCGTCCAGAGGCTATTCTAGGTGTTGTGTCACCTTTTTATTGGGCTAGGCCCATGTAATTTCGAAATACATAAGTATAGGCTATTTTTAGAGTTTGTATGTGTGGGGAAACAAGAGATAGGGTTGGTTTCATACCCCTCCACCAAGGGCCACGAAATTCCCCCCTCTTCCTCCATATATACAGCCCTTAGGGCACCGTTTAGACTTTGGGTTTTGTTTAGATTAAGAGTTCAACGACCATACCAAGACGTCATAGAACCCCATCTTGATCAACAAAGCTTTCATCTTATATTCGCAATATCCAGATTGCAATCTCAGTTTCTTGCTTGTTCTTTGTTTGCTCGCAGGAAATAGATGCTTCTGGTCTGGTTGACCGTGCTCCGGCGTGGTCAATAACCTCTCGGAGTTGGTTTAGCGATTGCTAAGGCACGACGTCCTCACACGTACGTAGTCTGATCATCAATGTATACTCCTCTGAAACGATAATCACCATCTCATCAAAGACGGGACACCTTTGCCTCTATCAGAATCAAATCCTGAATCATATGTGAGTGCTAACCACTCGGTCGAGCAAAATGGTTATGTTTATGATGAGAATGCTAGGTTGAAGGATCTTCTTCAGACAGGAATGTTCAAATCTCTCAAAGGACACCAAACCCTTTGCGATGTTCTGAAGAAATCCTTTCTTCACAAAAATCCCAGGAAGGAAGGTATCGATTTGGAAAGGAAACTGGATGGAAATTGCACTTACTGGGAACCACATCAATATCCTCAAACTGTGTGAGTTCTTGCAAAGAGCAAAACGCTCGATCCAGCATTACTTTCGCGATATAACTCTCCTATTCCTGAATATCCTGATAATGATTCCCTGGACAACTATAAGTTGTTCAAGAATCAACATGGTGAGTCATTAGCTCGCTATGTTCGACCTAATAGCTGAAATGCCCCCCCCCCAAAGAGAGCTATCTGTGTGCCAAAGAAAACTGTTGATGCCTTGCCTATTTCTGCTCGACTAACCACGCGGGCACAAAGAATTCGACAGAATGAGTAAATGCATACCGGATACAATCACTATACTCATGTGTCTGGAAAGAATTTCAATGCCTATTCTTTCAATTATGCTCACACATCGTCAAGCAACAACTATGCTTATCAAAATAAATCATATTCTGCTCGTTCATTTGTTTTGGAGCCACCTGCAAAAATGTGGGTGGTTAAGAAAGCCTAATTCTTCTGCAGGACTATGTCTGCGGGTGCACTGAATGGATAATGGATAGTCGATGCACTAGTCACATGATCGGAGACAAGTCCTTGTTTGTCGACCCAAACCTAAATACTTCTCCTTTGGAGTATATCATTTTTGGCGACAACAACAAAGGAAAGGTAATTGGGCTACGTAAAACTGCTATTTCCAAGGACAAATCTATTGATGATGTGTTACTTGTTCAATCCATTGGATTCAATCATATGTCAGTTGGCAAGCTATGTGTTTTAGGCATGCTAGTTTTATTCTCGAGCTCCAAATGCATTGTCTTCATGGCCTTTGACCATTCCTTCGTCTTTGAGGGAATTAGGAAGGGTGATCTTTACATTGTGGATTTCTCTAAGGGTCCCTCAGTACAAACTTGTTTTCTTGCAAAAGTAACCCATGGATGGTTGTGGCACCGTAGACTTGGTCATGCAGGTATGAGAAATTTGTAGACCCTGGTGAAGAAAAATCATATCCGTAGCATTCCTGATGTAAATTCAAGAACAATCATCTCTGTGCTGCTTGCGAGGCTGGTAAATTGGCTAGGAAGCTTCATTCATCCAAAACAGTCTTGACTACAACAAGGCCACTGGAAATTCTTCATATGGACTTATTCGGTCCTCAAAATTATGCAAGTTTCGATGGCAGTCATTATGATCTTGTTATTGTTAATGATTTCTCTCGAGACATGCTACTTCTTGAGCTTCCATTGGTTTTTCCCTTGAAGAGGAAAGGGTGATGCAGCACAGTAGAGATAAGTATTTCCCTCACTTAAGAACCAAGGTATCAATCCAGTAGGAGAAACACGCAAGTCCCCAATAGATGTACCTACACAAACAATCAAACACTTGCACCCAGCGCGATAAAGGGGTTGTCAATCCCTTCATGGTCACTTGCAAAGGTGATATCTGACAGAGATAGATAAAACTAAACAAAAGATAAAATATGTTTGGGTTTTTTGTTTATAGATCTGAAAATAAAAGATTGCAAAATAGTAGATCAGAAACTAATATGATGGAAAAATAGACCCGGGGGCCATAGGTTTCACTAGAGGCTTCTCTCATGAAGGCAAATATATGGTGGGTGAACAAATTACTGTCGTGCAACTGATTGAAAAGCGCAAAGTTATGGCGATATCAAAGGCAATTATTATGCAATATAGGCATCACGTCTGTGTCAAGTAGACCGACTCCTGCCTGCATCTACTACTATTACTCCACACATCTACCGCTATCCAGCATGCATCTAGAGTATTAAGTTCATAAAGAACGGAGTAATGCCTTAAGTAAGATGACATGATGTAGAAGAATTAACTCAAGCAATATGATGAAAACCCCATCTTTTTATCCTTGATGGCAATAGTTCAATATGTCTCTTGCTACCCCTACTTTGTCACTGGGTGAAATCACGCAAGACTGAGCCCAAAGCTAAGCACCTCTCCCATTGCTAGAAAAACCAATATAGTTTGCCAAACCAGACCGATTATTCGAAGAGAAACACAAAGATACCAAATCATGCATATAAGAATTCAGAGAAGATTCAAATAATTTTCAAAGATAAGTTGATCTAAATCCACAGTTCATCGGATCTCGACAAACACACCGCAAAAGAAGATTACATCGGATAGATCTCCTAGATCATCAAGGAGAACATGGTATTGAGAATCAAAGAGAGAGAAGAAGCCATCTAGCTACTAGCTATGGACCCGTACGTCTAAGGTAAACTACTCACGATTCATCAGAAGGGCAATAGAGTTGATGTAGATGCCCTCCATGATCGAATCCCCCTCCGCAGGATGCCGGAAAAGGCCCCAAAATGGGATCTCACGGGAACAGAAGGTTGCGGTGGTGAAAAAGTGTTTTCGTGGATGCTTCTGGTGGTTTGGGAATATATGTGAATATATAGGTCAGGAGATAACCGAGGGGCCAACAAGGTAGCCCCCCAAGGGCGCGCCCTTGATCCTTGTCATCATGTCGTGGCTCTTCTAACTTGCACTCCAAGTCTCCTGGGTGTCTTCTGGTCCAAGAAAAATCATCGTGAAGTTTTATTCTGTTTGGACCCCGTTTAGTATTCCTTTCCACGAAGCTCAAAAACAAGGAAAAACAGAAACTGGCACTTGGCACTAGGTTAATAGGCTAGTCCCAAAACTAATATAAAATAGCATATTAATGCATATAAAACATCCAAAACACATAATATAATAGCATGGAATAATAAAAAATTATACATACATTAGAGACGTATCAATATACTTGGGTATTCTTTCTCGAAGACAAGACCTGTACTCAAGATATCTTCAAAAGCTTCGCTAAGGAGGCCCAGAATGAATATGTTGTGCGAATTAAGCATGTTAGAAGTGACAATCTAACTAAGTTCAAAAATACTCATATTGCCGAATTTCTCGATGATCAAGGTATTACTCATGAGTTCTCTGCTGCATACACTCCCCAACAAAATGGAGTTGTTGAACGTAAGAATAGAAATCTCATTGAAATGGCGAGATCAATGCTCAGTGAGTACAAGACCCCCATTCGCTTCTGGGATAATGTTATTAACACTGCTTGTCATGTTATCAATCGTGTTTATCTTCACAAGTTCCCTAAGAAAACTTCATATGAGCTTATAACTGGAAAGAAACCGAATGTTGCTTATCTAGGTGTTTTTGGTGCAACTTGTTACATTCTTGATATGAATAATTCTTCCAAGTTTGCACCTAAGGCACATGAATGTTTTCTTCTCGGTTATGGCTCAAAGTCGCATACGTATTGTGTCTATAACTCTGACCACATGAAAGTTATGGAAACGGTAAATGTGCGGTTTGATGAATCTAACGGCTCTCAAGAGGAGCACCTGCCAAATGTGATTGATGAACCACTGATATCGGATGCTATTCGGCAAATGACCATTGGGAGCGTCAAGCCTGTTGAAGGAAATGTACCCGAGTCCTCTAATGATGATGCTCCTATGACTCGAAGCAGAACTCGTCAAGCCACTGCTGAAGCAAATGCTCCTCTGAATGGAAATGGCACTCAAAATCAAAATGCCGATCAAAATGGCAATTCTGAAGGGAATAATGACACAAATGCTGACGTTGATGATAATGATCATCACGAAGAAAATGCTCATCCTCGTGTGGCAAATCGGGTTGATCCTTCACTAATTCTACATGAAATTGAGAATCCAGATTATCAACCCACAACTCGCTCATGCACTCATTTGGCTAACTACTGTGGCAGCTTCTCCTTTTTTTCATTGGCAGAACCTACCAAGTATGAAGAAGCCTCGAATGATCCGGATTGCATGAATGCCATGCAAGAGGAGTTGGTGCAATTCGAATTGAGTGATGTGTGGGACCTGGTGGACAAACTGAATCCCAAGAAGCACAATATCATTGGCACAAAATGGATTTTCTGCAATAAGCAAGATGAAAATGGCATTGTTGGGAGAAACAAAGCATACTTGTTGCTCAAGGGTACACTCCGTAGAAGGTATTGATTTTGGTGAAACATATGCTCCGGTTGCACGCCTTGAGGCAATTCGTATTCTTCTTGCTTATGCAAATTACAATGATATCTTGCTTTATCAAATGGATGTGAATAGTGATTTCTTCAATGGTGAGATTGATGAGAAAGTTTATGTTAGACAGCTAGCTGGCTTTGAACACGCTGAGTTTCCTAAAAGTTTTCAGGTTGAAGAAAGCTTTATAAGGGCTAAAGCAAGCCCCTCGAGCATGGTATGGCACCTTGAAGAAGTTTTGCTCGACAAAGGGTTCAAGCCACGATCCACAGATCCCACACTTTTCACTCGTGTTGTTGACAATGATTTACTTGTTTGTCAAATCTATGTGGATGATATTATCTTCGGTTATACTAACAATGCCTGCAGCTTCAAATTCGGGAAAATGGTGTCCGATAAATATCAAAGTCCATGATGGGTGAACTCAAATTCATTCTCGGACTACAAATTCGTCAACAAGCAAATTGTATTTTCATTTCTCAGGAGAAATATCTGAAAGAGTGCCTGAAGAAATTCAAATGAAAGATTCCAAAATGAAGGACTATAAAACTCCAATGCCCACGAACGGTAAGCTGGATGCCGATGTGTATGGTAAGGATTATGATCAGAAAGCTTATCGTTTGATGATTGGATCTCTTCTTTATCTATGTGCATCCAGACCTGACATTATGTTAAGTGTTTGCATGTGTGCCCGCTATCAGGCTGTACCAAAAGAATCGCATCACCAAGCGGTCAAACGCATTCTGAGAAATTTGGCTCACACCACCACCTTAGGTTTATGGTATCCTAAGGGACCACAGCTTGATCTTGTTGGTTATTCAGACTCAGATTGTGCTGGTGACTTGGTTCATAGAAATCTACTTCAGGGACATGTCATTTCCTTGGTAGATCTTTGGTCTGTTGGTCATCCAGGAAGCAGAATTGTGTATCTATGTCTACGACTGAGGCCAAATATATTTTTGTTGGAGCGTGTTGCACTCAGTTATTGTGGATGAAGCAAACACTGAAGGATTATGGCATGATATTGAGAGTTCCATCAAAATTGCACACAATCATGTGTAGCATTCTTCGACGAAGCATATTGCCATCAGACATCATTTCATTCATGATCATGTGGCTAGAAAGGATATTATTATCAATCATGTCAAGACCAAAGACAATCTCGCTAATATATTCATCAAGTCTCTCGACGAGAAAATATTATGTGTGTTACGGTGTGAGCTAAATATCCTAGACTTCACAAGTGCAATAAGCTAGACTCGACACACGTGCTAACACTTCCACATCTTTGAAGGAATGGGTGCACAACACTCGAAAAGTTGAAAATTCTGACAAAGTGAAATTTTCTTTCTGAGAGGGAATACATTAATGAAGAAGTAGATTAACTGGGTGCCATAATAATTGTGTGACGCTCGGGGTCGTACAGTTCTTATACGGTGGGTTACGCCACCACAATTTTCTTTCGTTGGATTTCTCTTCGTTTGATAGATTTTGTTTCTGTCCGAATGCATTTTTCTCATAGCTATTTGCTCGTGTGCTTGTGTTTCCTTCTGAGTGAAATGCATAGGACCATGTTCTCCCTCCGATCTATCTCTTCCAGTCTATCTTATTCCATTGCAAATGCTCAAATTTTGTCTGGAACGAAACCTTATCTGGTGTCCTTGACCACGATTAAGATTCAGTCCGAACATTAATCTGTTTTAGTGAAAGCAATCCAAAATTTGGGGTTTCCTTCCCAAGTTAGGACCATGACCTTTATGACGGTTGCCACGTGCAATACATCAACTGTCAGTCCATCCTATCCATTGAATTGCAATCGCCCTCCCTTAAGAGCCGTCAGATGAAATCCTCTGCTTGTGGTTATTTCCATTCTCCTATATAAACCGCATCGCTCCTTGCTTCCACCATACTCTCTTTCTCATCGCCTCCTCTCTGCCGAAACCCTCACCGCAACGCTCCTCCTTGAGCTCGACGTCGACGACCCATTCACCACTTAACTGCCGGAAAGAGGTCACCAGAGTCGTTCAATGTCGTCGCGGGACATCTTCTTCCCTGCGCCGCCGTAGCTACTGCACGTCACCGAGCTAGGGTACGTGTAGCTCGAACTCGGTCCTCCATCCCTCATGATTTGAGTTCATCCGTGATATTTATCTCTCATTTTACCGCACAACTTAGATCTAGGTTTTAACCCGACTAGTGCGTATGTGGTTTGTAGTTGTTCCTCGCATATGAATGGTTCAAATCTAGGGTTTGGATTATGCTTCACTCGAATGATATTCCTATCATGTTTTCTAGTATTTTCTTCGGACCTACTAGCTCGATCTATTTGTTTCATTCAATTGAACCATTTCACAAAGTCTGCATCTGATTCTTCCACAAAATGCTATTTGTTCGGAAAGCCATTCACTAAGAGCGGTGTGACCCTGTCCCCATTTCCCTCGTACCAACTCTCATTCACAGTTGCATGCATTCTATTGAAGATTCCGCCAGACTGCCTAGTATGGCTGACGAGGAAGAAGTACTCATGGGCAAAGCAGATGAATCCAAGGCACCAAATGCAAAGGGCCCAAGGGTAGGCCCATCCACCAGCAAGAGGAAGCCATCCGAACCAAATGCAAATGAGCCAGAAGTAGATGCTCCAAAGAAAAGGAAAGGTTGTAGGCAACCTCTCGCAAATTCATCACAATATATCTATCATGATGATTACAACACAATACCTGGAGAAGATTCAACTTAGAGAAAAAGGTGTGTGCAAAAGATTCAGCGCCACTGGGTACAAAAGTGGTTCAACTATAAAATGGTTCATCCTCGGTATGCCAAGAACTTTGCTTTCCATCCCCCATGGGGTGATTGTCATGAAATTGGACTCATTAGGGCAGGTGAGCCCAAGGAAAGGCCTCAACCACCTCCAGAAGCTCATGAGTCATCTCTCAAGACACCTGGCTCCTATCCCCGAAGAAAAGGCCAAGCACCTCAAGCATGCTGACAAGAGAGCCAAGAAGGCTGAAAAGAAGCAGGCAAGAGAAGAAGCAAATTATATTTTTATCAACTCAGATGTCGAAAAGAAGAAAGCTGAAGGAAAATCTGAATGCTGTACAAAGAACAAACATGATCCAAGATCTGCTGCTCTTAAGAAAAAGAGCGCACCGAGGAAAAGGCGTGCTAAGGCAGTTGAACCTGAAAGTGATTCTTCTAATCAAGATGACCCTCTGCTGACGAGAGAAGAAATTGAAGCAACTCCCTCCAAACAAGTGAATGTTACTACATCCACTGTACTGCCTGATCTTCGAGCAAGTGTTCTCCCAACTGTACTTATAACCCACAAGTATAGGGGATCGCAACAGTTTTCGAGGGTAGAGTATTCAACCCAAATTTATAGATTCGACACAAGGGGAGCCAAAGAATATTAGAAGGTATTAGAGTTGTCAATTCAACCACACCTGGAGATTATTTATCTGCAGCAAAGTGATGAGTAGCACAGTAATATGATAGTTTTGATGATAGCAATAGTAGCAACAGTAACGATAATAGCAATAGCAGTAATATTGTAGTAGTAACGAGAGAAGTAGCAACAGTAGTAACTTAGCAAGAACAATATAAGATAAATTCGTAAGCATTGGTCGGTGCTTGTTGGATGATATTCATCATGAGACAGTTATAACCTAGGGCGATACGGCACTAGCTCCAATTCATAAATATAAAGTTGGCATGTATTCCGTAAATAGTCATACGTGCTTATGGAAACAACTTGCATGACATATTTTGTCCTACCTTCCCATGGCGGCGGGGTCCTATTGGAAACTAAGGGATATTAAGGCCTCCTTTTAATACGGAACCGGAACAAAGCATTAACACACGATGAATACATGAACACCTGAAACTACGGTCATCACCGGGAGTGTTCCCGACAATTGTCACTCCAGGGTTGCCGGATCATAACACATAGTAGGTGACTATAACTTGCAAGAATAGATCTAGAACATGGATAGAAAGGTGATAACATAAACGGTTCAGATCTAAAATTATGGCACCCAGGCCCAAAGTGACAAGCACCATGCATGGCAAAGTCATAGCAACATCAATCTCAGAACATAGTGGATACTAGAGATTAGGCCCTAACAAAACTAACTGGGTTACATGATGAACCTCATCCAAGTCCTCACCGACCAGCGATCCTATGAAGGAATTACTCACTCCCGGCGGGGAGCATCATGGAATTGGCGATGTTGATGTGTTGGTCATGACGAAGATCGAAAATCCCCCTCTCCGGATCCCCAAATGGACTCAGATCTGGCCTCCCAATGAAGAACAGGAGACGGCGGCGGCTCTGTCTCGTGAAACATGATAATTCTCTCTCCCTGATTTTTTCTGGAATAATGTTATCTTATAGCGTAGGTTTCAGGGTCAGCGGGGCCACCAGGTGGGCATCACCCACCTGGGCGCGCCTGGGGGGGCAAACATGCCCTGGTGGTTTGTGCCCACCCAGGTGCGCCCCTCAGGTACCTCTTGGCTCCAGAAATTCTCTTATTTGATATAAAAAAGTCCTCTCAAAATCTCGTTCCATTCTGAGAACTTTTATTCTTCTGCTGAAAACAACGTCAGTCCTAGGTTAGTTTCATTCAAATCATGCAAAATAGAGTCCAAAACAAGAGGAAAAGCGTTAGGAAAAGTAGATACACTGGAGACGTATCAACTCCCACAAGCTTAAACCTTTGCCTGTCCTCAAGCAATTAAGTTGATAAACTGAAAGTGAAAAAGAAAAACTTTTATGAACTCTTTTGCTCTTTTTTCATAAATAAGCTTAAACAGCACCCAGGGTTTCAGCAAGGATTATAACTAACCATGTCGACAGTAACTCTTAAAAATTATATTAAATCATATCATGACATAAAAGAACTAGAGAGCAATAATAAGATATCTCAAATAGCAACATGTTGTCAAAACAACCATGATATAACATGACAATATTGGTATCTCACTAGCCCTTTCTAAGACAGCAAAACATAAATGCAGAGCACCCCCAAAGTTCAAGCAGCGACTAAACATTGTAATTCATGGTAGAAAAGATCTAGTCATGATGCACCCAACATTAGCTACACACAATGCGTCACCATGACAGTAGTGCTCTCAGGTTCTGGCGCATATTTGAGAAGGTGATGACACAACATAAAAGTAAATAGATAGTCCCTTCACAGAGGGAAGCAGTGATTTGCAGAGGTGCTAGAGCTCAAGTTTTAAAATAGAGGTAAATGATATTTTGAGACATGCACCCTTCTCATTTACTTCACGACTGTCAGTTATCAATACCTTCCATGCTAAACATGCTAGTGGTGGTTCCCAAGCGGGAATGTAAAGGTTATGACTCCATTGGGAGTTTTTGTTTGATTATTTGTAAGCTCTCTCCTTTTTGCAGTTTGGGACTGGGCATCCCTATTACCGCCCTTTCTCGCGCGTTGGCGAGTGAATAAACACTCGACCTGAGAATAACCAGCTTAGCATGGAAGCTACCGACTACCTCCTTTCGTTCCATGAACAATCTAGGCACACAAAAAGTATATTTATTTGAAGTTTTTAAAGATGGCACATGCAAATTTACTTAGGACGGCAGGGTAATACCACATATATGTAGGTATGGTGTACTCATTTGGAGTAACTTGGGTTTCAGGTTTTTGATGTACAAGCAGAGTTCCCACTTAGTATAGCAAAGGCTAGCAAATAGGTTGAGAAGCAGCCAGCTAGAGAGCAGCAACGGTCACGAACATGCATTATGCATAAGTAACATTGGATACTAGCATTAGTAGGATATGAACACCATGAACATAAGTATCATAGAGGCCATGTTGGTTTTGATTCAACTACATGCATGAACATGTGGCAAGTCAAGCCACTCGAACATTCAAAGAAGGATACCATATGATCATACTACATCACAATCATTTTAACGCAATGTTGATATCCAAGATAAGTCATTATTCACTCATAGCTACTTATGCATGGCATGAGAAACTATAATCTCTAATTGTCATTGCAAACATGTTTGATCATAATAGACTGAATCATGGATACTAGGTTAAACATATTTACAAAAACAGAACAAGTCGAGTTCATACCCGTTTCTCTTTGCCATGGCCAGTTGATCTAATATCGTCATTATTGCCTTTCACTTGCACGGCCGAACGATTTGAAGATAATAATAGTACAAGAGTGCCATGGACTAAGCTGGAATCTGCAATTATTTTATTCAAGAGGAGAAGACAAGGTAATATGGGCTCTTTGTTAGATCAACAATAATGCAAATGAGAGCCACTGAACATTTTCATCATGGTCTTCTCCTCGGTATGACTCGATAATTAAAAAGAAATTAAGAGAAAACACACTAAAATATTTTTCGAGTTTTGGAATTTTCGAAAGCAAGCAAATGAAAAAGGGAAAAGCAAAAACGATAAAAACTATTTACACGGGAAAGCTCCCAACAAGTAAAATAAGGACAAGGAAATCTTTTTGGGTTTTCTTTTTAGTGCTACAACATTTAAACTAGGAAGAAAAATCAAAAAGAAGCAAGAAACATATTTTTGGATTTTCTCAAAGTTTTTCAAATACACAAGAAGAAAGCAAGAAAAAATAATTTAAGCTTGGATGATACAATGAAAAAGTGTGGACACCGACAACTGGAATAAAATTAGTGAACATGAATGTAATGTCGGTGGGAATACTTACTCCCCCAAGCTTAGGCTTTTGGCCTAACTCGGTAACCACCAGTCGTAGAAGCCATGAGGTCCAATGTTGAAGTGCTCGGGAGCAGGCACCATAGGGTCCCACTGCTGAGGCTCCGCCTGTGCCGCCGCCAGGTTGTTCCGGTAAGCGACAATGTCCTCATGCAAAATCTTGTATCCGTTCCTGGCAACATGATCAAACAAAGCAGGTGCAGTGATGCAGAGCATCCCACCTTCATCCCCATGTACACTCCGACTACTCTCCAAGCCCCAAGAGGACATATGAAGCGACCTCGAAGATACGCCATTGGACACAAGGTGAATTCACTCCTCTTCGAACCGTCACTTTCCGCACGTGAGACATGGCTACTACCTTATGCATGGACCTTGCATATACTCAGGTACAACCAAGATGACCATGGAGAATCCAAGGACCAAGGCCAAGCATGGAAGAGGAGAAGGAAGAAGAATGGACAAAACAAGACTTGCCCGAATCATCCAGTCCTTTAGCCGGACGATCCGGACCAAGCCCGGATGATCCGGACCCTCACCCGGATGATCCGGGTAATGTGCCCGAAGGCACTCGAAGCCTGCTCGACGAAGCCGGATCATCCGGACGGATGCCCGGATCATCCGGACCCCAGACACCCAGATCATCCGGGCCACCATCCGGATCATCCGGACCCCGCCTGCATGCATGACTTAGGCTGAGGCCCGTGTACCCCTTCGCCCCTCACTTACCCCTTCGTGGCTTAGACTATATATAGACCCCCCCTCCTCCTCCTAGTTAGAGTTAGCATTGGTTTAGCTCATTTGAGATAGAGCTTTGCTCATCCATACTGATCTCCTCCTTGTGAGAGACCGCGGCCTCTTCGGAGAAGATCCACCATGGATTCGAGACCCCTTTACTGGAAGATCCCTCGTGGATTCAAGACCTCCTCTCAAAGATGAGCTACCGCCACTTGTACGTCCTTTGTTGGATTTGGACCGTGTATCTCTATGTGTTTCTTGGATCTAGCACATGTGTGATCATATTTGTGTTGGTTGAGTGTTTTCTCTTGTGCTCCCCCGTGATTTCCCTCTTTTCCTTCTGCAAGTTCTTCGTGTTACTCGTAGGGATCCTCTCCAAACGTGAAAGATCATCGCCTAGGGTTCCGCCCTACAGCATCTTGGTATCAGGAGCCACGTTGATCACGTTTTTGGAGCCCCTACCGTTTGTTTTCTAGCTTGATTTTGTTGATTTCGTCCTAAATCCGAAAATCCCCACAAAAAATAGCCACCAATTTTTTTTTGTGATTTGTTGGTTTTGATGATATTTTGTTGATTTCGATCCATGGATTCGCTGTGTTATGAGTGGATCTAGCATTCCCCTTCTTTTCCCCCATTTCCATCCACGAAATCGTCTCAATTTTGCCCCAGGAGATCGTGTTTTTCCGCCCCCGTTCTCAGATCTGGAATTTAGGGTTCGTCCCGGATGAAATTCCATGACACCCGGAACTTCTGGACACCCGCGGAATTTCCGTCTCTTGGAACTTCCGTCCTTGCCCGGAACTTCCGGGCTAAACAAAGAGTTTACCAAAATACCCCGGCTCACCCGAGACATTTTCCGCGACCCCCGGAACTTCTGTCCACCCCCGGAACTTCTGGAGCCCGGAACTTCCGGCCCTAGGCCTGAAAGTTCCGGCCTAACCAGAGACATTTCCCAGAATTTCAGCATCCGCCTCTTTCACCTTTTTCATCATAACTTTTCGCTCCAAACTCCGATTTGAGTGTTCTTTGGTTCGTTTTGAAGCTATCAATGTGCCCGAGGTCCTCATGTTGGTTTTACCACCTTTTGACTCCATAATTTTTTTGGAACTTTGGCATCTTTGCCTAGGCCTTCCACCATAACATCCGCATTGCCACCACCGACTTCCGCAACCTAACCCATTTTGTTCCCCATAGCATTTGAGGTTGTTTGAGTAGTAACTTGAGTCTCCTAAGGTGTTTAGGCTACTTAGGGACAGTTGCTTGTTCATCAACCACCACCATAACTTACGCATAAGCTTGCCCACCATACACTTCCGCCAACCCAACTTAACCCAATTTTGTTGTGTTGAGAGTTGTGTCTCCTAAGGTGTTTCCGCTACTTAGGACGTGCTTTCAACTTTGACTCCGTGTATAGCCCATCATACGCTTCCACCACCATAACCAGGTCAACTTCGGCTACTTGGGTTTCCACCAATACTTCCGCTTTGCCAAGTGCAAACCACCACCGCATTCCCGCTACCACCATTTTGACATTTGACGTTTGAGATTTTGAGTTCGCTGTTTTTCCGTTTCCTAAGGTGTTTTGGCTACTTAGGGACGAGTCTCCATCATCTTGGTTTCTACATCAAGAACACCGCCACTCATCATCGCCATGGACGGTAACCTCCATATCATCTTGGTATCATGGTATCCCTCCTTTGTATATCCCCCTTGCCATTGCATTATTAACCCCTAGCCCATTTTGCGTTACTTGCCTATTGAGACTAGCCTTTTGAGTATTGCCGGCAACGTTACTTGTGCACATTAGTGATCATACTTCCCATAGCATACATACCATATCATCGTGGTGCATATCTTGGTATCATATCGTGTGTCACAAGTTTGTTCCCGCATATACACAATTGCTATCTTCGTTTGTGCATTGTGCAAGAGTGGCCACACAAAAAAAGAAATAAAGCTTTTAAGGAAAAGAGAAAGAGCAAAAAAGCTTGTAATCAAGTGCCATAGCAGTATACCACATTGCATATAAGATTGTCATATCCGATCATCTTGGATCATCTTGAGAGAAACACCGGGAACCACACATACATAGCATACTTGGGATAGAAAGTTGCTACATTTTGCATATCATAGGTTGTGCACAAGTGTCGTATCCGCCTATAGAGCAATCGTGCTAGCGTCTCTCTTGAGTTATGCAACACGAGCGTTTTCCGTGGATTCCACATTTTGTGCTCATTCCTTGGTTGCACGACCCCATTTATCTATCCGTGTGTGTGTTTCCATGTGCCTCATTGCTATTGATCTACTTGTTTCACTTGCGAATTTGTGAATCTCTTTCAACATTATTGACTCTTGCTAACATTTTGTATTAAATTTTTGTGCCACTATCCTCACTGAGCTCCATGATAAGCTTTACTTGTGTAGGTGTAGGAACCGACAAGAATTGGTACCAATTGTGCTATTTCCTTGTTACACATTTGAATGATCATTGATCCATCTTCAACATTGGTCAAGGTACATTTGGTATAGTTCTTCTCTTTCTCCCACTCATATTTGCTCGAGTCTTGTGATGGATAGGCAAGGCATTTCCTCTCCGGTCTATGACAACAACGACGGCGTGAACAACTACATCTCCAAAGCGTCCATTTTCGATCTACAACGACAAATGCAAGGTGCACAACAAGATTGTGAGAGCGCATCGAGAACATCTCCATCGACATTTTTCACTCTGAAGCAAGGAAAAGGGACTACAGCGACAAGAAGCTTTCCGCACATAAAGAGGAGAAAGATGCAAGGATGGAGGAGATTAGAGCCTTGATCAAGTCTTCTTCCCCTTCGTTATCTTCAAGGTGGCGACATTCAAGCCACAAGTCTTCGGAGCACGGAAACGATGCAAGTGCAATTCGTCCTCGTCCACATCTATATGGCGACCACCATCACGTTCGTGATCCACATCGTCATGAAGGGCAAGTCACCTCCAAGCATCATGTGCATGACGACGACGAACGCCATCGAGCTCAAGCACGACAACGACATCATCATCATGAAGATGCTCCACAAGCGCAAATGCAAAAGTCCCAACAAGCCCTACTTCATGCCAAGTCCAAGCTTCATGAGCAAAAGAGAAGACCGCGGACGACCACCACCAAGACGGCGCTATGGCTACCACCACCACCTCGGCATCTTCGCCAAGTGCTATCAAGGCATCTTCGCCTTTGGACGTACGGCATCTTCGCCTACTTCCCACGTGTATGCCTACATCGACTTCATCAAGTCCAAGGCCGTTACCTACGAGCGAGGGTGACACTTCCATCTTCGGAAGCCCCCCAAGGAAGATGGCCGAGCATGGGAAACTCCCTTCGGTCATGGAGACGAGCTACGAGGTGCCACATCATATGGGCCTCCCACACCAAGACGGTGACAAGAAGGTCGAGCAAGGGCCATCCCCTTTGACCAAGGCGATAGGAGTTGAGCATGTAGACATTTGCACCAACATCTCTCCAACACCCACATATGTCGAGATGCCCCATTTGTCACGAGAGGAGAGCCACCATCCCATGATAGAGGCAAAGGTGTCCCGTCTTTCGATGAGATGGTGGCTATCGTTTTGGAGAAAGTCGACTTTGATGATCCGACTACGAACGTGCGAGGACGTCGCGCCTTAGCAATCGCTAAACCAACTCCGAGAGGTTATTGACCACGCCGGAGCACGATCAACCTGACCACGAAGGTATGTTTCCTGCAGGCAAACAAAGAACAAGCAAGAAACTAAGATTGCAATCTAGATATTGCGAATATAAGAGGAAATCTTTATTGATCAAGGTGGGGTTCAGTGACCCCTTTGTCTGGTCATTGAACACAAACGAAGTACGCGAAGTTGCAGCTATGGCGAACTTTAATCTAAACAAAACCCATAGTCTAAATGGTGCCCTAAGGGCTGTATATATGGAGGAAGAGGGGGGAATTTCGTGGCCCTTGGTGGAGGGGTCCGAAATCAACCCTATCTCTTGTTTCCCCATACATACGGACTCTAAAAATAACCTATACTTATGTATTTTGGAATTACATGGGCCTGGCCCAATAATAAGGTGACACAGCACCTAGAATAGCCTCGGGACGAAATTTATGAAGTGGCATCTTGTACATTTTGTCCAAGGCTTCATGCACCCATTATGTTGGCTTCAAAGTCCTGAAATCATCACTTGTAACTCCGTTCTTGTTCCCCTTGTGCATGGCATCATCTCCATGCTTGTTCTTGGTCCAATGTTCATCCTCCTCCAAGCTAGGCTGATGTAGGGCGGAACTCTAGGGATCGATCTTTCACGTTTGGAGTGGATCCTATGGGGAAACACAAAAAACACGCGGAAAAACACAAGGGGAATCACGGGGAGAAACGAGAGAAACACTCAACCGACAAGGAATTGATCACACAAGGGCTAGGTCACGGAAAGCATAAAGTATCACAAGATCCAAAATCACTAAAAGGAAAATACAAGAGTAACCGTTCTTCTCCATGAGGAGGTCTTGATTGTCTTCTACGGATGGAGGCCTTGAATCCGAATGGATCTTCTCCGAAGAGGCACGGTCCCTCAGATGGAGTAGATCTGGTACGGATGAGCAGAGCTCTATCTCTAAATGAGCTATCACAATGCTGACCCTAAAACGTAGGTGGGGATGGAGCATATATAGTCTAGGGGTGAAGAGGGATACATGGGCCTCGGCCCTTACACTATTCACAGACAGGGAGGGCCGGATGCCGGGGCATCGGGCTGGATGTTCGGTGGCTCGCTAGGGGCCGGATGTTCGGGCTGGTGCAGCTGGTTGTTCTGTTCTATGGATGGGCGACGCCGGATGTCTGCTTGGAGGGGTCGGACGTCCGCAGCTTCGGGAGGCGCCGGATGTCCGAGGTGCTGACCGGATGTCTGGGCTGACGGGGCGACCTTCTATGCTCTCTGGACGCTGGTACCAGATGTCCGGGACTTTGGCCGGATTTCCGGCGAGGGGGCTGGATGTCCGGGCTGGACGCCGGATGTCTGGTCCATGTAGCTTCTTCTGCAGAGGCCTGGCCGTGTAGATCTCCAGGGGCCGGATGTCCGGGGTCCTGGCCGGATGTCCAGTGCCTGGAGGCTGTTCTTGCCTTCTTCCATTGGTTCTCTTCTTCCGTGGACTCGGGGTCTTGACCATCTTCATGTACATCCTCGGGAGGGTCCTCTTGGTACCTAATCATGCACAACATTCCGGATTGAGGTAGTAGCCATGTCTCGAGAGGATCATGTGATATATCACTAAGGAGAAAAGTCACCTCGGTCTCGAGAGCTCTAGCTCGTGCTCTAGTCATGGGTCCTCTTGGTGCTTGGTGAGACGATGGAAGGTCCATGGGGATGACCGAAGGATGCTCCACATCATCTCTCCCCCCCTTGGGAAAGATCCGACCATGGATCGAAATCCTCATCACCATGGTATGGGGAGAGATCGGAGACGTTGAAGATGTCGCTCATGTTGTACTTGCCGTGTGGGAGATCGAGCTTGTAAGCGTTGTTGTTGTAGCGTGCTAGCACCTTGAAGGGTCCATCGGCTCGAGGGAGAATCTTGGACTTGCGTTCGTTGGGGAAGCGGTCCTTGCGAAGGTGTAGCCACACGAGGTCTCCAATGTTGAATATCATGGGATGCTTGTTGACGTTGAGCTTGGTCGCGAGTCGTTGTACTTGGCGCTCGTTGGTGTGCCTTGTATCTTCATGCATCTTCTTGATGTAGCTTGCACGGGCACTTGCGTCGAGGTGGTGTGCTCTTGTAGAGGAAGAGGTAGAATGTCCAATGGGGACAACGGGTTGAAGCCGTAGACGACCTCGAAGGGGGACTTGCTAGTCGTCGAATGTCTTGCACGGTTGTAGGCATACTCGGCGATGGGTAGACACTCCTCCCACTCCTTGATGTTCTTCTTGATCAACATGTGAAGTAGAGTGGACAGTGTATGGTTCGTCACCTCCGTTTGGCCGTCGGTTTGAGGGTGATATGCGGATGAGAACAAGAGCTTGATTCCGAGCTTGGCGCAACTCAAGAACTTGACGTCGCGGTCGGAGTCGATTGTCTTTGATACTCCATGGAGGCGCAAGATTTCCCTATAAAAGAGATTTGCAATGTGTGAAGCATCATCTATCTTGTCGCAAGGAATGAAATGTGCCATCTTAGAAAATCGGTCCACAACAACAAACATGGAATCCTTGCCATTTTGAGTTCTAGGCAAACCAAGTACAAAATCCATGCTAATGTCTTCCCAAGGTTGATAAGGAATCGGAAGAGGCATGTAAAGACCGTGGGATTGAGATTTAGACTTAGCTTTGCGACATGTAGAGCATCGGGTGGTGAAGCGTGAGACGTCGCGGAATATCTTTGGCCAAAAGTAGTTCTTGGAGAGCATGGTGAATGTCTTGTCGCATCCAAAATGTCCCATGAGTCCGCCTCCATGAGCCTCTTGCAAAAGGAGCAAACGAAGAGAAGACGCGGGAATGCACAGTTTGTTAGCTCTCATAAGATAACCATCCTTGATGTAATATTGTTCCCAAGATGTATGCATCAAACATTTAGCATATGGAGTCGCAAAAGATGGATCATTAGCATACAAGTCTTTTATGTCCTCAAAGCCAAAAACACACAACTCAAGTTTAGTGACAAGCGTGCATATGTGTGAAAGTGCATCCGCAACTACATTTTCCTTACCCTTAATGTACTTGATCACATAGGGGAAATATTCAATAAATTCACTCCATTTGGCATGACGCTTGTTTAACTTAGTTTGGCCTTTTAAGTACTTTAATGTTTCATGATCGGTATGGATGACAAACTCATGAGGTCTAAGATAATGTTCCCAAACATGTAGCACACGCACTAAAGCATACAATTCTTTGTCATAGATGGGATAGTTAAGTTGAGCAGTGGAGAGTTTTTCACTAAAATATGCAATGGCTCGTTTTTCTTGCATCAAAACTCTGCCAATTCCGGTACCACTTGCATCACAATGAACCTCAAAAGTTTTGTCAAAATTGGGCAAAGCAAGAATCGGAGCATGAGTAAGCAAAGACTTGAGCTCATCAAAAGCGGTGGATTGCAAAGAGCCCCAAACAAAAGGAGCATTCTTCTTACTCAAGGCATGCAAAGGAGCGGCAATAGTGCTAAAGTCTTTCACAAAGTGATGGTAAAAACCTGCGAGACCAAGAAAGCTACGCACTTGTTGCAAATTGATGGGTTGGGGCCAAGTTTTAATTGCTTCAATTTTAGATTCATCAACATGGACACCCTTGGAAGAAACGACAAAACCCAAGAAAACAATTTTGTCAACACCAAACATGCACTTTTTCATGTTGGCATAAAGACGTTCCTTGCGAAGCGTTTGCAAAACAGCCCTAACATGATTAAGATGTTCTTTCATGGATTTTCTAAAAACAAGAATGTCATCAAAGTAAACCACAACAAAGACTCCAATATAAGGTCGAAGCACAAAATGCATAAGAGGCATGAAAGTACCAGGAGCTTATAAACCCATAGGCATAACTAACCACTCATATAAGCCAAATTTGGTTTTGAAAGCAGTTTTCCATTCATCACACTCTTGTATGCGGATTTGATAATAGCCACTCTTAAGGTCAATTTTTGAGAAAAAGGCGGCACCGCTAAGTTCATCAAGCATATCATCTAAGCGAGGAATGGGATGCCTATAACGAACGGTAATAGCATTTATAGGTCTACAATCGGAACACATGCGGAAACTTCCATCTTGCTTAGGCACAAGTATAACGGGAACGGCACAAGGGCTTAGGCTTTCACGTACATGACCGTTGTCGATTAGTTGTTGTACTTGCCGTTGGATCTCCTTAGTTTCTTCTGGGTTCACGCGGTATGGAGCTTTGTTTAGGGGCGCTTCAGGGATGAGGTCGATTCGATGCTCAATGCCTCGTAGAGGAGGTAGACACGGAGGTAGCTCATCGGGGAAAACATCTTGGAATTCCTGCAAAAGAGATTGAAACACTAAAGGTAGCTCATGAGAGGTGTTAGCTTTTGGTTCCCCATCCTTGCACACAAGGACAAAGTGCATCACACTCGATGGGTTCTCACACACTTCTCTCATCTCACTTTTTGTGGCAAATAGTATGAGGTTTTTCTCTCTAGGCGAAGAGGCGCTCAAGTTTGGCTTGTGGCTCTCACTCACTTTTTGGTGGATCACTTTCTCACTCTTCTCTCCACGATGGGTGGCTTGCTTGTTGGCTATCACTTGACTACGAGACATAGGTCATAGCACATAATCTTTTCCTTTCATCTTGAAGCTATAGTGATTGGTACGCTCGTTGTGGATGACACCACGGTCGAATTGCCATGGTTGACTAAGAAGGAGGTGGCAAACGGTCATTGGGACCACATCACACTCCAAGGTGTCCTCATATGCACCAATTTTGAAGGAGACTTGGACCGTATGCTCAACTCGTATAGTGCCGGAGTCACTTAGCCATTGGACCTTGTAGGGGTGTGGATGCTTCATCTTGACCAATCGACTCTTGGATCATAGTTCTTCACTTGGCAAGTTGTGACAACTACCTCCATCGATGATGACCTTGACGGACCTTCCATTGATGCCGGCCTTTATGTGGAAGATGTGGCATCGTTGGTCTTCTTCTTGTTGATGTTGAAGAGTCAAGACCTTGGAGACAACGAGAGCGGGGTTCGAATCCTCAACACAAAAGACTTGATCATCTTCATCCTTGTTCACGCGCCGGTGCATGGCCACTTGATCAAGGGCTTCCATCTCCTCATCACTCATGTTGTCGTAGGTGCCATCGTCGTTGAGGATCATGGTGCGCTTGTTTGTGCATTCATATGACTTGTGGCCTCGGCCGCCGCAAGTGAAACACTTGAAGGAGATTGTCTTGACGGTCTCATTGGTCGGATTAGATGATGACGCACGCGTCTTGAAGTTTCTTGTAGTAGGAGGAAGATGACTTCAACTTGCCAAAGCTTTCTTGTAACTTGACTTGTCGTCATTGCTTGGAGAAGGCTTGGTTGATGTAGATGTTGGAGGAGTTGTTGAAGCTTGGTTGTTGGAGAAGCCGTAGGTCTTGGACGAGTACTTGGCGTACTTGAAGTCATCTTGCACTTGACGTTCCGCCTTTGTAGCTTGATGCACGAGCTCAATGAGGTTGGAGTAGGGTTGGAAGTCGGCGATCTTCTTGATGGGATGATTGAGTCCATTCAAGAATCGTGCCATTGTTTGCTCATCATCATCCATGACATTGGCTCGAATCATGGCTATCTCCATCTCCTTGTAGTATTCTTCAACACTCTTTGTTCCTTGCTTGAGGAGTTGGAGTTTCTTGAAGAGATCGCGGTTGTAGTAGGTTGGCACAAAACATGCTCGTATGACATCCTTCATTTGAACCCAAGTGGTGATTGGAGGTTCATCTCTTGCTTGTCGCTGCTCAAGGACTTGTTCCCACCATATGAGCACATAGTCTTGGAACTCAAGTGATGCCATAGTTGTGCTAACGAAAGATTTTGTCGACCTTCAATGCCCATGAGAGGTACTCTTCTGGATCATTGCTTCCATTGAACTTGGGCATTGTGAATTTGAGCTTGCCATAGCATTGCTCTTCATTGTGTTGTTGGTGATGGTGATGATGACACCCTTGACGGTGAGGGTAATCATCCTCATGTTGCTCTTGGCGTGGAGGAAGTCCATGATCAACTTTCTCTTGTTAAACTTGAGGTTGAGGTGGAGCTTGACGAGCTTGTGGATGAGCTTGAGGAACTTGACATTGCACACGCGGTTGGTAGTTCCTCTCATGGATTTCTTCTCGAAGGGCTTCCTCTTGATTGCGCCGTTTGTGATTGCGGTTTGCGATGGCTCGACTTGATTCTTGAAGGGCACGTTGCGCCTCAAGAGCTTGCGCTTCACGTAGTTGTTGTTGAAGACATTGAGCCTCGGCGTCTTGTTGTTCTTGGTGTAGACGCGCGCGTTCTTCTTCTTGGTTGTGACGCCCCCGATTCAATCGTACACTAATCATGCACGCAAACGTGTACGATCAAGATCAGGGACTCACGGGAAGATATCACAACACAACTCTAAAAGTAAAATAAGTCATACAAGCATCATAATACAAGCCAGGGGCCTCGAGGGCTCGAATACAAGTGCTCGATTAGAGACGAGTCAGCGGAAGCAACAATATCTGAGTACAGACATAAGTTAAACAAGTTTGCCTTAAGAAGGCTAGCACAAACTGGGATACAGATCGAAAGAGGCGCAGGCCTCCTGCCTCGATCCTCCTAAACTACTCCAGTGGTCGTCGCCAAGAGCTCGCACGTAGTAGTAGGCACCTCCAAAGGTAATAGTCGCGCCGACGGTGGCGTCGCTCTGAGCTCCAAAGATCTGGTTGCGACAACCGTAAAGAAAGAAAAGGGGAAAAGGGGAAGAAAGCAACCGTGAGTACTCATCCAAAGTACTCGCAAGCAAGGAACTACACTACATATGCATGGGTATATGTGTAAGGAGGCCATATGGGTGGACCGACTGCAGAATGCCGTAATAAGAGGGGATAGCTAATCCTATCGAAGACTACGCTCGCAGCCTCCGCCTTGCAGCAGTAGAAGAGAGTAGATCAAGTCCTTCAAGTAGCATCGCCAAGTAGCATCTCCAAGTAGCATCGCCAAGTAGCATCTCCAAGAGCCTCGCATAGCATAATCCTACCGGCGATCCTCTCCTCGTTGCCTGTTAGAGAGCGATCACCGGGTTGTATCCGCACTTGGAAGGGTGTGTTTTATTAAGTATCCAGTTCTAGTTGTCATAAGGTCAAGGTACAACTCCGGTCGTCCTTTTACCGAGGGACACGGCTATTCAATAGATTAAACTTCCCGCAGGGTGCACCACATAACCCAACACGCTTGATCCCATTTGGCGGACACACTTTCTGGGTCATGCCCGCCTCGGAAGATCAACACGCCGCAGCCCCACCTAGGCACAACAGAGGTCAAGACGCCGGTCTAAACCTAAGCGCGCAGGGCAGGCCCATCGCCTCGAAAGCACACGCACGCTATGCGACGTGCCGGTGAGCAGACCTAGCAACCTCCATTACAAAGGAAGTTGCGTTAACGCAGTCCAACCGGCAGCGCCGCTTCGATTCTTGACGTCAAGAAGGCTTCGGCTGATACCACGACGTCGGGATACCCATAACTACTCCCACGTAGATGGTTAGTGCGTATAGACCAAATGGCCAGACTCAGATCAAATACCAAGATCTCGTTAAGCGTGTTAAGTATCCGCGAACGCCGAACAGGGCCAGGCCCACCTGTCTCCTAGGTAGTCTCAACCTGCCCTGTCGCTCCGCCACAAAGTAATAGTCGGGGGCCGTCGGGAACCCAGGCCCACCTCTACCGGGATGGAGCCACCTGTCCTTTCGGCCCCTCATCGTAATCACTTGCGGGTACTCCTCGGTGACCCGACTTTAGTCACCATCTGTATAGTATGTATGTATGTATAGTATATACCCGTGATCACCTCCCAAGTGATCACGGCCCGATAGTATAGCAAGGCAGACTGACAAGAGTGTAGGGCCAATGATGATAAACTAGCATCCTATACTAAGCATTTTAGGACTGCGGGTAAGGTATCAATGATTGTAGCAACAATGACAGGCTATGCAACAGAATAGGAGTAATCAAACAGTAACATGCTACACTACTCTAATGCAAGCAGTATAGAGAAGAATAGGCGATATCTGGTGATCAAGGGGGCTTGCCTGGTTGCTCAGACAAGAAGGAGGGTTCGTCAACACCGTAGTCGAACTGGGCAGCAGCAGCGTCGGTCTCGTAGTCTACCAGAGAGAAGAGGGGGAAGAAACAATGAATACAATGCAAACAGATGCATATCGATGCATGACAAGACAAGTAACGATGCTAGGTGTGCCCAATCGCGGTAGTAGGTGATACCGACGAAGGGGGAAACATCCGGGAAAGTATTCCCGGTGTTCCGCGTTTTCGGACTGGTGAACCGGAGGGGGAAAGTTGCGTGTTCGATATGTTAGGGGTGTGTGGTGGATGAACGGGCTGCGTATCCGGGTTCGTCTCGTCGTTCTGAGCAACTTTCATGTAGAAAGTATTTTCATCCGAGTTACGGATTAAAAGATATGATTTTCTAAAGATTTAATTCATTTTCTGATTTATTTTAAAAGCAGAAAAGGTTTATTGCGTCAGCAGTGACGTCAGCACTGCGTCAGCTCTGCTGACTAGTCAAACCGACAGGTGGGACCCACCTGTCAGCCTCTCTGTTTAACAGAGGCTTAACTAAACTGACAGGGTTAGTTAGGGCGCGTGGGCCCCAGCAGTCAGTGACTAATTAGTGACTAAAACTATTTAACAAATTAATTAACAATTTATTTATTTATAAAACCTGTTATTTAGCGCGGGACCCACATGTCAGTGGCACTGGGCTGCCCAGTCAGCACATTGACTTGGTCAACCCATTCAAAGGGCCCTGCGGGGACCGCTGGCAGTGACCCAGGGGTGGCCCCAGGTGTGCCACGTCGGTGGTGGCCGGCGGCTGAACGCCGGCGACCGAAAATACGGCGAAGGCGCTCGGGACCTCGCCGGAATCCTCGTACAGGGGGCCATTTGGCCCGTGCGTTGGCGCGTTCGAACGAGTGAGCCACGCCGCATCCAACGCGGGTGGCCGCGCGAGCTGCGATGGCGGAGCGCCGCGGCGCATGTGGACGGCGGAAACCCGAAGCACGACAAACTCGCGCGTGATGGAACGGAGGCCAAAACGGGCGGCGCGCTACTCCTACGGCGTCTTCTCGAGGTCGTAAGCGCGGAAAAGGACTCGGCGGCCATGTCAGGGGCTCACGTAAGGGCGACGAGCACACCGGCGGAGCTGGGCTCGGCAATGGTGGAACCAGCCGCCCCGAGCTCGTAGAGGAGCAGAAAGGAGGGGAGGAGAGACGGAGCTCACCGCAGCGGCTCAAGGAGGCCCGTGGAAGGATTAGTAGCAGCAGAGGGCGGCGCCGGAGAGGAGGAAGATCGCCGGCGACCGAGGTGGAAGGGGGCGGCTCGATCCGTGGCCTGCGGTGCTCCTCGAGCTCGATGGAGAGGCGTAGGCGAGGTAGAGGTCGCCGGCGCGTCTCGTGGGCGTCTTTGGCGAGGCGCTGGGTGGCGGTGGCAGCGGCTATGGTGCAGCCATGGCGGCGGCCTTCGGTCTTGGGCGCGCCGAGGTGGATCTGGAGAAAGGGGCGAGGCGAGGGAGAGAGAGAGGGGCGTCAGGGGAGTGAGTGGGCGCGGGGAGCCCAAGGGGTCGAGGGGACGTCGCCCTTATCCCCTCCCCGACGGGGACGGCGACAGGGTTCGGTGGCGACCGGCGAGCGCGGTCGCTGGGTCGGGTGAACAGAGAGGAGGAGGCGACCGAGGAGGTGGGCTCTTTGGGTTGGGCCGCCCAGATGACTAAGGCCCAGGGGGTCAGGGGGGTTTTTCCTTTTCTTTTGTATTTTCTTTCTTTTATTTATTTTCTCTTCTGTTTTAGTTCAATTTAAAATATTTATGCATTTTATAAAACTGTGTCTTCTACACCATAATTATCTATGTAATATTTAGTACAAACCAAACATTTTTAATTTAATGTTTGAAAACTTTTATTGTTTTCTTGTAATTAAATTTTGAATTTGTTTCGATTTTGAATTATCTAGAGTTTATCAACAGTAACCGAGGTGACGTGGCATCATTAGCGGGGGATCACTGTAGCTTAATTATCCGGGCGTCACAATTCTCCTCCACTACAAGAAATCTCGTCCCGAGATTTAAGAGGGGGACTAAGGGGAAATTTCTGGTTACGAAATTCTAATGGTTCTTCTCTGTCTTGGTTGCTCTTCCTGAAGTAGTTGATCCTCCTCGTTGATGTCTTTATTTCTCTGCTTCAGGTCATCATGGTGAAGTCGGCATCCTTTCTTCAGAAACTCCATCGTCCTACGAACGCGACCAAGGGGAAAAAGTCCGGAAGAACGCATATCCACAAAGCTGGGCATCTGACGGTGAACTCAATGGGAAATACACAAGGTACCCTACGAGTTGTATTTCAGTGAATTCGTTGAGTGCAATATACGATGGTACCAAAGTTTCAAACGGGTAGGCAATCATTTGATGACTAGACAGAAGCTGGAATAGGGGTTTGAACAACGAGAATAACATGGTGTTTGATTACAGACTGATTAATGGTATAGAATTTAGCTCGTGAATCACACACGAAGCTAGGCGCAAAGGATACATTAAATTCCAAGTTGTAAAGAAGAGTCAGGTTTCGATCCAGTGGACCTGTGGGTTATGGGCCCACCATGCGGGTTGAAAGTAGGAAGGGTGGTGACATCTTGCACAGCCTCGACAGGGAGGCATGTCAGTGAATAGCTTGTCAGCTATGTCGGCAACAATGTCGGTACCAAGGACGGGGAACGAAGAGAGCAATTTTCCTGCTTGCTGAACGAGGCGAACCAATTGGCAAAGTTATCACCCATCGGTGGTTACCGGAATGTCATCAACAATAGTAACAAGATCTTACAGACAGAGTGGTACAGCAAGGTGACTACCTAAACAGGGAATTATCTCTGCTTAGTTAAGCCAGACTCAGGAAAGGTTAAACAAAAGAATGGAAAGGAAAACGCGATTATCAGATTAAGCAGAACAATGGAAAGTAAAATTGTGATTACACACAAATTTCAAGGGTATATCCTTCCCAAAGACAAGCAGAGCATGATATCCATGACAGGATATAATGTAGAAAACTCTTTAGGTAAGGTGAGAGAAATTTCATGACATTACCCATACAATGGTGTTTGGATAATTGAGCAAGAAACAATTAGCATTGGGATAAGTGTTCTTGTTGAAAGTCGGAGTACCATAGACATGCTTCGAGATAGCATTGACATGGTCATCAGGTGAAGATCAGACTTTGGAAACAGGAAGGATCCATCAGGAAAACTTGTAGAGTAAGTCTTACAATTTCCTCATGGAAGAATGGATAACCTTGCTAATAAGGAAACTATAACAAGAAGTCATCCGCCAGTGTCTTTGGACATGCCATCACCTTACGGGTCATAAAAACCGGTGTTATAACTCTTGGAAAAATGTTCCAACCATCATATCTGACCAAGATTCAGATCTGATTGGTGTTAGGATACCTCGGACTCAGGATGCCTGAGAAGGAAAGGTGCAAAACAATTGACGGGATGACACTGTAAGATTTTCGGGAAATGAACTATGAAGTGATTTCCGTTAACAAGAGTTCATCATTAACCCTAGGAGAGGACAAGGATGTGGCTGATGAACTCAACGACAATTCATCGAGATTTCCAAAAGATGGATTTCCACAACTAAGTGAACAAGGAGATAACATTTGTCAGATCAAATGATATAAGGAAGTATGCTCGAGGAAAACATACACAATTAAACATTGTTTGAAAGGTGCACCCAAATATGGGCTGGATGGCACGACCAATGTCGGAATGGTGATTCAATAATCAATAGGCTAAGGATGAACGGTCAACCCTTAACTTCAAAGCAAGAGGGTTGCTAGAAGGGCAGAATCCAAAGAACACCGTTCACTTGTGGGTACCCCGGTTGGAATCAACACGAGGACTAAGAAAGAATGGTGAGGATGTGAAGTTATCACAATACCAAGAACTCTCAAGACGTGGTGAAATTCTCATGACGTTCTTGACATAAAAGATGTTAATGTTCCAAGGTAAGGGAGAACAATTGCTAGATAGCAAGGAACTCAAGGTATAACATCAAACACGAATAAGCTTGTGTTGGTGGGAAAGCAATAAAGTGGTCGATGATAACGCAGATCATCGAGGGCAAGGATAGTATTTCTCATCATGAACTCAATTGATATCCTGGAAGAGCTCATAAGGTTGATGATGATCACGACACACTTTGTCGAGGGATTTCAAGATGTAATCGATCGGCGATGACATCAAGTCAAATGAATGGTGAAGCGAAAGGTTATTGGAACCAAAGTGCGACACAAACTTGGAATCAAGCTTGCTGTTCAAGGCAAAATGATATGACGAGGAAAATCGACATAAGCTTAGCTCATCGTCGACAATTTGTGCTTCAGGAAGAAGGACCAGGTAGCACAGTTAAATTTAGCACGATAATGATATAACCGATCAGGCTTGGGATGAAGTGATCGGGTAAAAACTTGTAAGCAAGGAAGATTGCTAAGAATGGTTGAATCGTAGAAAGGATATGATTCAGTTATCGATGTATTTGAGTGACTAACCACTCAGAACCTAGGAAACATTGGAATCGGTGAGAATGTAGTACTTGATGAAGAACTCATAAGAAGTTATGGTGTTCCGTGATAACCTCGAGATACCAGGGGGTAATACTCGACGACGGATCAAAGTAGAGGTTGGACTGGGGGATTGCTCTGTAGAAGACAAGTGCTTAAACTTGCACAGGAAATGGCATTTAAAGAAGAACATGGTCGGAACCATGATTGAAAAAGGCCAGATCCCAGATATAAGGTGAACTTATACCAAGGGAATAATTAATTTTAAAAGAAGCTTCGATGAGAAGATCTACATCGTGTCCATGGGTATGAACACAAAGTTCAAGGTCGACTCCCACTTCTTCAATGTATAACCTTCCATTCACCTCTCACTTTCGAAGAAGTTGTAGTGTTGAAATTTTATCTAGCAAAATACGAGAAGAGTATGACTCGTGAAAACTTTCGAGTTCACACATATTAAGGAATGCATAGGTTCAACCCGTTAGGGTATCGTGGAAACTATACCACAAGCTTCAATAGTAAATACCACCAGCTCGAGAACAGAGCATGGTTGAGAAAAACAGAGGATACAAATTACCAAGGGTTATATATATCCGTGGAAAGGCTCACAAGGTTATTTGAATGTGAAGGACACTGTCGGATAATAATCCAACAAAGGACTTGACGGACCACAAAGGATCTGATGTGAGTATCGCTACTCAACCAGAAAAGGAAAGAATGCAAATGCATCAGGTTATAGAATCATCTGACTAATTCGAAGCATAAATGCAAAGGAATTATGAATCCAAATCGAAGGATCAGAAGTAATGCTCTGATTAGGGATGGATAAGTTGAATAGCCTTAGGGTACAATCAACGGCAATTGGATTGGTCGAGAACCAATTCCAGTTAAAAGAATGGCAGCTCAGTCGGAAAGGTAATTTATAAGGATTAATGATGATTGCGTGTATTCGCAAACATATTGAGTCAACAGACTCAAAATGATAATGACAAGGGATGCCATTAAGATTACGAGACTTATGGGATCAACCATAATGCAAGTAAGCAAGAATTTCAAGAGCAATAGGCTGCTCAGGATTTTCGGAAGATCGGGTAGTATTTGAATGTATTTTTGTGAAACACATGAACAACTTTGGACAAACGGATACTCGGCAAGCGCGAGTAATTATCCATAGGGGTATTCACGCAGCAAGGAACTGCAGGGCAGTAAGCATAAAGAATTCTCGGAATATCGAAGAGTATTTCAGGACATCTTGTAATAACAAGAGCAACTGGGGATGACAATATGAACGATAGGTTTAAGTAGTTATCCAGAGGGATTTATCGATGGAAGTGAATTGCAAAAGCGATGACACATAGTCTCGAGAGCACATCGTAGAGTATCTTCGAAATCTTCTGGTGCAGCAGGCGGTCATCGGTAACAAGGGGCTCTCCGGGAGAAAGTACTTGCGAGAACCTAAAGTTAGTTTTGTTTTTAGCAAAATCATTTAACCCGAATAGAAGAGAGCTCAGAGTCCCAGAGTAAAGATCGAGGAGTAAAAGATCCTAATACCACCCAATGGCGACATGGGCCCATAGGCCACACAGCCATGTTAGTAAAGGTTTTGCAATCACTAGACTCAACTTCGGCCAAGGAGTTGGAAAGGGGATTCCTACAGGCAGTCGGCTCTGATACCAACTTGTGACGCCCCCGATTCAATCGTACACTAATCATGCACGCAAACGTGTACGATCAAGATCAGGGACTCACGGGAAGATATCACAACACAACTCTAAAAGTAAAATAAGTCATACAAGCATCATAATACAAGCCAGGGCCTCGAGGGCTCGAATACAAGTGCTCGATTAGAGGCGAAGTGGAAGCAACAATATCTGAGTACGGACATAAGTTAAACAAGTTTGCCTTAAGAAGGCTAGCACAAACTGGGATACAGATCGAAGAGGCGCAGCCTCCTGCTCGGGATCCTCCTAAACTACTCACGGTCGTAAATCGCAGAGCCGCACGTAGTAGTAGGCACCTCCGGTGTAATAGTCGCCGCCGACGGTGGCGTCGCTCTGAGCTCAAAGCATCTGGTTGCGACAACCGAAAAAGAAGGAAAGGGGAAAAGGGGAAGAAAGCAACCGTGAGTACTCATCCAAAGTACTCGCAAGCAAGGAACTACACTACATATGCATGGGTATATGTGTAAGGAGGCCATATGGGTGGACTGAACTGCAGAATGCCAGAATAAGAGGGGGATAGCTAATCCTATCGAAGACTACGCTTCTGGCAGCCTCCGTCTTGCAGCAGGTAGAAGAGAGTAGACTGAAGTCCTTCAAGTAGCATCGCCAAGTAGCATCTCCAAGTAGCATCGCCAAGTAGCATCTCCAGTAGCCTCGCATAGCATAATCCTACCCGGCGATCCTCTCCTCGTTGCCCTGTTAGAGAGCGATCACCGGGTTGTATCTGGCACTTGGAAGGGTGTGTTTTATTAAGTATCCAGTTCTAGTTGTCATAAGGTCAAGGTACAACTCCGGGTCGTCCTTTTACCGAGGGACACGGCTATTCGAATAGATTAAACTTCCCTGCAGGGGTGCACCACATAACCCAACACGCTTGATCCCATTTGGCCGGACACACTTTCTGGGTCATGCCCGCCTCGGAAGATCAACACGTCGCAGCCCCACCTAGGCACAACAGAGAGGTCAGACGCGCGGTCTAAACCTAAGCGCAGGGTGCAGGCCCATCGCCTCGAAAGCACACGCACGTTGCGTCTGTGACGGTGAGCGACCTAGCAACCTCCATTACAAAGGAAGTTGCGTTAACGCAGTCCAACCGTAGCGCGCCGCTCGATTCTTGGCGTCAAGAAGGCTTCGGTGATACCACGGCGTCGGGATACCCATAACTACTCCCACGTAGATGGTTAGTGCGTATAGACCAAATGGCGGACTCAGATCAAATACCAAGATCTCGTTAAGCGTGTTAAGTATCCGCGAGCGCGCCGAACAGGCCAGCCCACCTGTCTCCTAGGTAGTCTCAACCTGCCTGTCGCTCCGCCACAAAGTAACGATCGGGGCCGTCGGGAACCAGGCCCACCTCTACCGGGATGGAGCCACTGTCCTTTCGGCCCCCTCATCGAGAATCACTTGCGGGTACTCCTCGAGTGACCCGACTTTAGTCACCATCTGTATAGTATGTATGTATGTATAGTATATACCGTGATCACCTCCCAAGTGATCACGGCCCGATAGTATAGCAAGGCGATCGACAAGAGTGTAGGGCCAATGATGATAAACTAGCATCCTATACTAAGCATTTTAGGACTGCGGGTAAGGTATCAATGATTGTAGCAACAATGACAAAGCTATGCAAAAGAATAGGAGTAATCAAACAGTAACATGCTACACTACTCTAATGCAAGCAGTATAGAGAGGAATAGGCGATATCTGGTGATCAAGGGGGGGGCTTGCCTGGTTGCTCAGACAAGAAGGAGGGTTCGTCAACACCGTAGTCGAACTGGGCAGCAGCAGCGTCGGTCTCGTAGTCTACCAGAGAGAAGAGGGGGAAGAAACAATGAATACAATGCAAACAGATGCATATCGATGCATGACAAGACAAGTAACGATGCTAGGTGTGCCCAATCGCGGTAGTAGGTGATACCGACGAAGGGGAAACATCCGGAAAGTATTCGGTGTTCGCGTTCGGATTTAGTGAACGGAGGGGAAAGTTGCGTGTTCGATATGTTAGGGGTGTGTGGTGGATGAGCGGGCTGCGATCCGGGTTCGTCTCGTCGTTACGAGCAACTTTCATGTAGAAAGTATTTTCATCCGAAGTTACGGATTAAAAGATATGATTTTCTAAAGATTTAATTCATTTTTCGATTTATTTTAAAAGCGAAAAGGTTTATTCGTCGGCGATGGCGTCGAGATCTGCGTCAGCTCTGTGACTAGTCAAACCGACAGTGGGACCCACTGTCGGCCTCTGCTTAACAGAGGCTTAACTAAACCGACGGGGTTAGTTAGGGCGCGTGGGCCCCAAAGATCGATGACTAATTAGTGACTAAAACTATTTAACAAATTAATTAACAATTTATTTATTTATAAAACCTGTTATTTAGCGCGGGACCCACATGTCAGTGGCACTGGGCTGCCCAGTCAGCACATTGACTTGGTCAACCCATTCAAAGGGGCCTGCGGGGACCGCTGGCAGTGACCCAGGGGTGGCCCCAGGTGTGCCACGTCGGTGGTGGCCGGCGGCTGAACGCCGGCGACCGAAAATACGGCGAAGGCGCTCGGGACCTCGCCGGAATCCTCGTACAGGGGGCCATTTGGCCCGTGCGTTGTTGCGTTCGAACGAGTGAGCCACGCCGCATCCAACGCGGGTGGCCGCGCGAGCTGCGATGGCCGGAGCCGCCGCCGGCGACAGGGACGGCGGAAACCCGAAGCACGACAAACTCGCGCGTGATGGAACGGAGGCCAAAACGGGCGGCGCGCTACTCCTACGGCGTCTTCTCGAGGTCGTAAGCGCGGAAAAGGACTCGGCGGCCATGTCAGGGGCTCACGTAAGGGCGACGAGCACACCGGCGGAGCTGGGCTCGGCAATGGTGGAACCAGCCGCCCCGAGCTCGTAGAGGAGCAGAAAGGAGGGGAGGAGAGACGGAGCTCACCGCAGCGGCTCAAGGAGGCCCGTGGAAGGATTAGTAGCAGCAGAGGGCGGCGCCGGAGAGGAGGAAGATCGCCGGCGACCGAGGTGGAAGGGGGCGGCTCGATCCGTGGCCTGCGGTGCTCCTCGAGCTCGATGGAGAGGCGTAGGCGAGGTAGAGGTCGCCGGCGCGTCTCGTGGACGTGCTGGCGAGGCGCGGGGTGGCCGGTGGCCGCGGCTATGGTGCAGCCATGGCGACGGCGGCGCTCGGTGCGGCGCGGCCGAGGTGGATCTGGAGAAAGGGGGCGAGGCCAGAGGGAGAGAGGGAGAGGGGGCGTCCAGGGGGAGTGAGTGGGCGCGGGGAGCCCAAGGGGTCGAGGGGACGTCGCCCTTATCCCCTCCCCGACGGGGACGGCGACAGGGTTCGGTGGCGACCGGCGAGCGCGGTCGCTGGGTCGGGTGAACAGAGAGGAGGGAGGCGACCGAGGGAGGTGGGCTGCTGGGTTGGGCCGCCCAGATGACTAAGGCCCAGGGGGGTCAGGGGGGTTTTTCCTTTTCTTTTGTATTTTCTTTCTTTTATTTATTTTCTCTTCTGTTTTAGTTCAATTTAAAATATTTATGCATTTTATAAAACTGTGTCTTCTACACCATAATTATCTATGTAATATTTAGTACAAACCAAACATTTTTAATTTAATGTTTGAAAACTTTTATTGTTTTCTTGTAATTAAATTTTGAATTTGTTTCGATTTTGAATTATCTAGAGTTTATCAACAGTAACCGAGGTGACGTGGCATCATTAGCGGGGGATCACTGTAGCTTAATTATCCGGGCGTCACATTGGTGCTGTAGTCATTGTTGTTCTTGAGCTTGAGCAAAAGCGTCTTGGTTTGAGTGAGGAAGAGGGACTTGCTCATCGACTTGCTCTTGTGAATGCTTGTCGTGTAGAGGGTTGCGAGATGCATGACGGTCTTGACGCGCGGCTCGACGAAGAGTGTTCAATCACGGTGTACTTGAGCTGGAGAAGGAGTCGTCAGAGTGTCGACTTGAGTGGCTCCGTCTTGAGTATGAAGAAGTTGAAGGAGGTCGGTTCACCAAAAAGGCGCGGATCTCGTCCATCCTTGCATCGTTCTCTTGCTTGTGCACGTGGATCTTGTTGTCTAAGTAGTCCTTGGTACGTTGCTCGGAGAGTCGCAAGTTGGTGGCAAGGTTGTCGATGCGTTCGTTCATAGCTTGTTACTCTTGATGTAACACTCATTGTGCATCAAAGAGGTGGCTCTTTGTGATGTATGATGACATGTCATCGTCTTGCTCGATGAACAGTGGGTTGGTAGAAGAACATGGCCTATCCATCATTCCAAGAAAAATGTGAGTGGTAGACGGAGAAGAACTTATACCAATGTACCTTGACCGATGTTGATGAGGAATCAAGTTCACTCAAATGCGGACAATGAAATAGCACTATTGGTACCAATTCTTGTCGTTTCTCACACCTACACAAGTAAAAGCTTATGGTGGAGCTTGGTTAGGATGGTGGCACAAAATTTGATGCAATTGAAAGTCAGCTTCAATAATGTTGGAAAAGATTCACAAATTTGCAAATGCAACAAGAAGACCAAGCAAGTGGGGGTACACGGAAACACACACGCAAATAGATAAATGGGATTGTGCAAACCAAAAGTGAGCCAAAATGTGGAATCCACGAAAATGCTCGTGTTGCACAATACTAGAGAGACACTAGCACGATTGCACAATAGGCGGATACGGAACTTGTGCACAACCTACTCGGCAAAAATGCAACGACCTCTATCCCAAATATGCTATATGTATGGTATTTCAGTGCTATGATCCAAGACGATCCAATATGAGAATCTTAATGTAGTATGATGCTATGGTTCTTGCTCATAAGCTCTTTGCTTATCTTTCCTCTTTGCTTAAAAGCTCGGGTGGCTCTTTCACTTTTGAGCTCTTTTCTCATGCAAAACTTCACGAACCAAGATAGCAATTGTATATGCTATGACAACTTTGTGACACAAAAGTTGATGCGAAGATATGCACCACTATGGTATGGTATGTATGTGATGGAGTATGATCACTAATGTGCACAAGTCATGTTGCCGGCAATACTCAATGGCTAGTCTCGATGGGTAAGCTACACAAAAGTAAGGCCATGTGGGTATCAATGCAATTGCAAGGTATGACAAAGATGTCGTCGAAGTTACCGTCCATGGCGATGATCACTAGTCGATGGAGATGAGCGGTGGTGATGTTGACGTTGAACCGTACCTATATAGCCGAAACACAATAGGACACGGGAACCACAACCCAAAATCTCAAGACCAAAACGTGTCAAAATCGACATAGGAGGTAGCGGTGATCGGTGGTGGTGCTTATGGAAAGCGGTGGTGGTATGCGGAAGTAAGCGTGAGCATCGAGGCAAAATTGGGCGAAAGTATGCGTAAATGGGTGCGGGGGATGGAGTTGCTGCTGCCAGGGGCCGGATGTCCAGGCTCCTCGATCGGGGACGAACACGATGAACTCCACGGGAAAAATTGCCACTCCGGGGCAAAATTCGGACGAATTGGAGGATGGAAATCGCGGGAGAGATGGGAAAAAGCTAGATCAACTTGATGCAAAGCAGATCCATGGATCAAATCAAACAAAACTTCATCACACCAACAAATCACAAAAAAAATTGGGGCTATTTTTGGTGGGGATTTTCGGATTTAGGACGAAAACAATAAAATCAAGCTAGAAAACACGGGGTAGGGGCTCCAAAAACGTGATCAACGTGGCTCATGATACCAAGATGATGTAGGGCAGAACCCTAGGGGTCGATCTTTCACGTTTGGAGTGGATCCTATGGGGAAACACGAAGAACGCGCGGAAGAACACAAGGGGAATCATGGGGAGAAACAAGAGAAACACTCAAGCGACAAGGAATCAATCACATAAGGGCTAGATCACCGAAAGCATAAAGTATCACAACATCCAAAATCAACAAAGGGAAGATACAAGAGTAATTGTTCTTCTCCGTGAGGAGGTCTTCATTGTCTTCTCCGGATGGAGGCCTTGAATCCGAATGGATCTTCTCTGAAGAGGCACGGTCCCTCACGTGGAGTACATCCGGTACAGATGAGAAGAGCTCTATCTGTAATTGAGCTATCAGAATGCTGACCCTGAAACGTAGGTGGGGATGGAGTATATATAGTCTAGGGGTGAAGAGGGATACATGGGCCTCGGCCCTTACACTCTTCGCAGACAGGGAGGGCCGGATGTCCGGGCGTCGGGCCGGATGTCCGGTGGCTCGCGAGGGGCCGAATGTCCCGGCTGAGGGGCCGGATGTCTCGGCTGGTGCAGCTGGCCGTTCTGTTCTCTAGATGGGCGACGCCAAATGTCCACTCGGAGGGTCCGGATGTCCGCTGCTTCCGAAGGCGCCGGATGTCCGGGGAGCTGGCCGGATGTCCGGACTAATGGGGTGACCTTCTGTGCTCTCTGGACGCTGGTACTAGATGTCCGGGACTTTGGCCGGATTTCCGGTGACGGGGGCCGGATGTCCGAGCTGGACGCCGGATGTCCAGTCCCTGTAGCTTCTTCTGGAGAGGCCTGGCTGTGTATATCTCCAGGGGCCGGATGTCCGGGGTCCTGGCCGGATGTCCGGTGCCTGGAGGCTGTTCTTGCCTTCTTCCATTGGTTCTCTTCTTCCGTGGACTCGGGGTCTTGACCATCTTCATGTGCATCCTCGGGAGGGTCCTCTTGGTACCTAATCATGCACAACATTCCGGATTGAGGTAGTAGCCATGTCTCGAGAGGATCATGTAATATATCACTAAGGAGATAAGTCACCTCGGTCTTGAGAGCTCTAGCTCGTGCTCTAGTCATGGGTCCTCTTGGTGCTTGGTGAGATGATGGAAGGTCCATGGGGATGACCGAAGGATGCTCCGCATCATAGGCCCTTCATTTGTAAGCAAAACAAATATATCCAATTTGGGCAGCATCATATTCACATGAACATTAAAATCATTACCAAGAAACAAGATAATTTAATTGCCGTGCGCGAGCTCTAGTAATTGATCCAGTATATGTAATAGTAGGGGCTGTGGGTGTAACAATGGTATTGATGTCCTCATCATCCTCCCCTTCTTAAAATGAAGTCGTCCTCGACGAAAGCTCATCTTCCTCACCCCAAAATCTGCAATGTTAAAAGTGGGACTAACCCCAAAATCTGCAGGCAGCTCAAGTTTATATGCATTATCATTTATTTTCTCCAACACCTTAATAGGACCATCAGCACGAGGTATTAGCTTTGATTTGCGCAAATCAGGAAATCTATCCTTATGCAAATGTAACCAAACAAGATCTCCAGGTGCAAACACAACATGTTTTCTACCCTTATCTCCAGCAAGTTTATATTTAGCATTCATACGCTCAATGTTTTCCTTAGTTAGCTCATGCATTTTTAGAGTCAATTCAACACGTTGTTTAGCATCAAAATTAACCTTCTCCGAAGATGGAAGAGGCAACAAATCAATAGGTGCACGAGGTAGGAAACCATACACAATTTCAAAAGGGCACATCTTAGTAGTAGAATGCAATGAACGATCATAAGCAAATTCAATATGAGGCAAGCATTGTTCCCACATTTTCTTATTATTCTTCAAAACAGCCCTAAGCATAGTAGACAATGTTCTATTGACTACTTCAGTTTGTCCATCAGTTTGGGGGTGACAAGTAGTACTAAAAAGCAGTTTAGTCCCCAACTTAGCCCATAAACATCTCCAAAAGTGGCTAAGAAAATTAGTATCACGATCTGAAACAATAGTATTTGGCACACCATGCAAGCGAATAATTTCACGAAAGAACAAATCAGCAACATTAACAGCATCATCGCTTTTATGACATGGTATAAAGTGTGCCATTTTCGAGAATCTATCCACGACAACAAATATGCTATCTCTCCACTTCTTTGTTCGAGGTAAACCTAAAACAAAGTCCATAGATATATCCTCCCAAGGAACACTAGATACAGGCAAAGGCATATATAAACCATGAGGATTGAGTCGTGACTTAGCTTTTTGACATGTAGTGCAGCGAGCAACAAAGTGCTCAACATCCCGTCTCATCTTTGGCCAAAGGAAATGTGTAGCAAGTACGTCCTCTGTCTTCTTCACGCCAAAGTGTCCCATTAATCCTCCTCCATGCGCCTCCTGCAACAACAAAAGACGAATGGAGCTAGCTGGAATGCATAGCTTGTTAGCATGGAACACAAAGCCATCATTAACGATGAACTTGTTCCATGTTCTACCTTCGTTGCAATTCTGCAATACATCTTTAAAATCATCATCATGCACATATTGATCTTTGATGGTCTCCAAACCAAATATGTTGAAGTCAAGTTGTGAAAGCATAGTATAACGACGAGACAATGCATCAGCAATAACATTCTCTTTACCCTTCTTGTGTTTAATGACATAAGGGAAAGTCTCAATGAATTTAACCCATTTAGCATGTCTACGATTTAGTTTAGCTTGACTATAAATATGTTTCAAAGATTCATGATCAGAGTGTATAACAAATTCTTTGGGCCATAAATAATGTTGCCATGTTTCTAAAGTCCGGACAAGAGCATATAATTCTTTATCATAAGTAGAATAATTCAGACTAGGCCCACTCAATTTTTCAGAAAAGTATGCAACAGGTTTGCCATCTTGTAATAACACACCTCCTAATCCAATTCCACTAGCATCACATTCAAGCTCAAAAGTCTTATTAAAATCAGGAAGTTGGAGTAAAGGAGCATGTGTCAACTTATCTTTCAATACCGTGAAGGCTTCTTCCTGTGCGGTGCCCCAAAGAAAAGGCACATCTTTCTTTGTAAGCTCATTGAGAGGTGCAGCGATGGTGCTGAAATCTCTCACAAAACGCCTATAGAATCCAGCGAGGTCAAGAAAACTCCTCACTTGTGTGACAGTTTTGGGCTGCGGCCAACTCTCAACAGCTTCAATCTTGGCTTTATCAACTTCAATTCCCTGTGGAGTAACAACATAGCCAAGAAAATATACTCGGTCAGTGCAAAAGGTGCACTTCCAAAGGTTACCAAACAAACGTGCATCACGTAAAGCAATAAAAACAGCACGTAAATATTCCAAATGTTCCTCCAAAGATCTGCAATAAATCAGTATATCTTCAAAATAAAAACGCGTAAAACTTCGTTCATTAATCTCATGAAAGTACTAGGTGCATTACTTAACCCAAAAGGCATGACTAACCACTCATATAATCCAAACTTAGTTTTAAATGTCGTTTTCCATTCATCTCCCAATTTCATACGAATTTGATGGTATCCACTACGAAAATCAACTTTGGAGAATATTGTAGAGCCACTCAATTCATCAAGCATATCATCTAGAGCCTAGGAATAGGATGACGATAACAAATAGTAATATTATTAATGCCTCTACAATCAACACACATACGTGATGTACCATCCTTTTTGGCACTAGAATAATAGGAACAGCACAAGGACTAAGGGATTCGCGTATATAACCTTTGTCGAGCAGCTCCTGTACTTGACGCATAATCTCCTTTGTCTCCTCTGGATTGGTGCGGTATGGTGCGGTTGGGTAATGATGCCTTTGGGAATTAAGTCAATCGATGCTCAATCCCTCGAATGGGGGTAATCCCGTTGGCACGTCTTGTGGAAAGACGTCAGCGAACTCCTACAAAATTTTAGTGACAGCAGGAGGCAAAGAGGAAGGCACGTCCTCAAATGAAAATAATGCCTCTTTGCACACAAAAGCATAGCAAACAGATTTGCTGAAATCTAGCTCATCAATATCAGATTTGGTGGCAAGTAAACATGCACTTTTCAATTTAATTTCAGAAGCAAGACTAGATGGTTTACTATTAGGCTTCATTTGTTGCTCAAATTCTTTTGCCACAATTTGATTTTCACTCTTATTTTTCTCCTGTTTTGCTTTATTAGCTCTATTAATATCATCTTTCAAAATGGAATTAGGAGTCATAGGAAGCAAAGTAATACTTTTATCCTTATGAACAAGAGTATAATGATTGTTTTTACCATGGTGTATAGAATTTTTATCAAATTGTCATGGTCGACCAAGTAATAAGGAACATGCTTGCATAGGTACCACATCAACAATCAACATAATCAGCATATGTAGAGATACTAAAATGCACATGAACAATATGTGTTACCTTAACATTGCTGCTGTTGTTGAACCATTGGATGTAGTAAGGATGTGGATGTGGATGTGGTCTTGTGGTGAGAGATAGCTTCTCCACCATCTCCATGCTAGCCAAGTTGTTGCAGCTCCCTCCGTCTATGCTGACGCGCACAGAACGTTCCTTCACAACTCCCTTTGTATGGAACAAATTGTGCCTCTGATTTTGCTCAGCTTGTGTGACCTGCACACTCAAAACACGTTGAGCAACTAAATATTCATACCTTTCAGCATCTTCAAGAGCCATGTATTTCGTCTCATGATTAGAATCAGCTCCACCGTGTTCTTCACTTGTAATAAGCGCCAAAGTCTCCTGATGCGGAGCATCCCACGTTCATCCCCATGTACACTCCGACTACTCTCCATACCCCAAGAGGACATATGACGAGACCTCGAACATACGCCGTTGGAATTAAGGTGAACCCGCTCCTCTTCGAGAACATCATGTATATCCATTGGACTTGATTGCTACCTCACCAAAGTGCTCTATGTGCCCTTAGGAATGAAGACCGACGACCACAAGCTGGTGAGGAACACCCCAAAGGAGTTGGAGAAGGACCACAAGGCCACAAGGAGGAAGAAGTAGTGCAACAAGATCAATTGAGCACCTCCCAGGCGACCCCATGCCCACGGGCCTTGAAGACCCCGTGCGCACGGACTACTCAGGAAGTTGGTGCTGGAGCACCCCGTGCACACGGGCCTGTACCGTGCCCACGGGGCCCCCGTGCGCACGGGCCCAACTTACCCCGTGCGCACGGGCCCTACAGGATGGACGGCTATGATTGCTGTTCGGGCCTCCTCTTCATCCACTTTGTCCCCATGCCTATATATTCCGTACCTAGACCATATGTTAGGGGAAGGAAAGTAGTTGATAGACATTTGTGAGCTTTGCTCCATGGATCCACTCCACTAGGAGATCAAGACCTCCTCTTGGAGTGACCAAACATCAAGACCTCCTCCTTGGGGAAGGATCCCAATCATAGGATCATCAAGCCCTCATCTCCTTCATAGGATTTGGGATGAACTCTACCATGTATCTTATTTCCCTTTGATTGTTCAAGTACCTTGTGGATCTTATGTGTTTGATTGTCTAGTGGATGTGTGATTTGACTTGTTCTTGAGTGTTCCTCTTGCTTTCCCTCTTTTGTTCATCTTGTCCTTAGGGATTCCCCCTCCAATTCGTGAAAGATCTCCCCATAGGGTTCCACCCTACAACATCTTGGTATCATGAGCCATGGTTTCTCACGAAATTGGAGCCCCCTCTTTGTTTTCTAGCCTTGTTTGGTGTGATTTCGTCCTAAATTCAAAAATTCGCCACCAAAAATAGCCCCAATTTTTTTTGTGATTTGTTGGTTTGATGAGGTTTTGTTGGATTTGATCCATGGATTTGCTTGATTTCAAGTGGATCTAGCTTTCCCCCATCTTTTCCCCACCATTCATCCCCAAAATCTCTCCAATTTTGCCCAAGAAATCTCCAATTTCCGCCACGAAATCGCGAATTTTCCGCCCACCTCGTGCCCACGGGCCCCAGACCCCGTGCGCACGGGCCCCCGAAAAGTCTCTGGACACCTTGTGCCCTCGGACATGTACCGTGCGCACGGGACCCCGTGCCCACGGGCTCTTACCCCGTCGCTTGACCCCCGCCCGGTCGATCGCGAGCACTTCACCGTTTTGCCCATAACTTCCACATCCGGAATCCGATTTTCGCGTTCTTTAGCTCGTTGAGTAGCAATTGACATCCCCCATCCACCTACATAGGTTCCAACACCATTTGACTCCACCAAAATTTCGTCGTTTTGGCAAGATTTCCTAGGCCCTCGACCATATCATCCGCTACACCACCTCCGACTTCCGCAACCTATCCCATTTTGTTCACCATACAATTACTGGTTGCTTGAGTAGTGACGTGAGTCTCCTAACGTGTTTCGGCTACTTAGGGACGATTGCTTCTTCACAAACCACCACCACCACTTCCACATTGCCATTTCCACTACCACCATTTGACATTTGTCATTTGAGATTTTGAGTTTGCGGTTTTTACCGTTTCCTAAGGTGTTTCGGCTACTTAGGGACAGGTCTACATCATCTTGGTATCTACATCAATAACACCGCCACTCATCATTGCAAAGGACGGTAACCTCGATGACACCATTGTATATTCCCCTTGCAAATTGCATTGTTAACCCCTAGCCCATTTTGCGTTACTTGCCTATCGAGACTAGCCATTTGAGTATTGCCGGCAACGTTACTTGTGCATATTAGTGATCATATTTCCCATAGCATACATACGATATCATCGTGGTGCATATATTGGTATCATATCTCGTGTCACAAGTTTGTTCCCGCATATACTCAATTGTTATCTTGGTTTGTGCAATGTGCAAAGTGGCCAAAAAAAGCTTTTAAGAAAAAGAAAGAGAGCAAAGAAGCTTGTAAGCAGGTGCCATAGCATCATACCCCATTGCACATAAGATTGCCATATCCGATCATCTTGGATCATCTTGAGAGAATCACCGGGAACCATACATACATAGCATACTTGGGATAGAAAGTTTATCCATTTTGCATCTTATAGGTTGTGCACAAGTGTCGTATCCGTCGATTGAGCAATCGTGCTGGCGTCTCTCTTGTTTTGTGCAACACGAGCGTTTTCCGTGGACTCCACATTTTGTGCTCCTTCCTTGGTTGCACGAACCCATTTATCTATCCGTGTGTGTGTTTCCGTGTACCACATTTGCGATTGATCTACTTGTTTCACTTGCGAATTTGTGAATCTTTTCCAACAATATTGACTCTTGCTAACATTTGCATCAAAATTTTGTGCCACTATCCTCACCGAGCTCTACCATAAGCTTTTACTTGTAGGTGTGAGTGAACAAGTCCGGTACCAATTCCACTATTCTTTCATTTCACATTGAGTGATACAAGATACATCCTCAACTTTGGGAAAAGGTAGCTTGGTATTGTTTATCTCATTTCCTACTCACCTCTGCTCGAGTCTTGTGATGGATAGGCAAGGCATTTCCTCTCTGGACTACGACAACAACGACGGCATGAACAACTACATCACCACAGCGTCAATCTTTGATCTACAATGACAAATGCAAGGCGCACAATCAAGATTGCGAGAGCGCATTTAGAACATCTCCATCGACATTCGTCACTCCGAAGCAAGGAAAAGGGACTACATCGACACGAAGCTTTCCGCACATAAAGAGGAGCAAGATGCAACGATGGAGAAGATTAGAACCTTGATCAAGTCTTCTTCCCCTTCGTCATCTTCAAGGCGATGACATTCAAGCCACAAGTCTTCGGAGCGCGGCCACGATGCAAGTGCAAATCGTCCTCGTCCACATATACATGGCGACCACCATCACGTTCGTGATCAACATCGTCATGAAGGGAAAGTCACCTCCAAGCAACATGTGCACAACGACGACGAACGACATCTACTTCGAGCTCAAGCACGACAACAACATCATCATCATGAAGATGCTCCACAAGCGCAAATGCACAAGTCCCAACAAGCCCTACTTCACGCCAAGTCCACACATCAAGAGCACAAAAGAAGACCGCGAGACGACCACCACCAAGACGGCGCTACGGCTACACCAACCACTTTGGCATCTTCGCCATGTGCTATCAAGGCATCTTCTCCTTTGGACGTACGGCATCTTCGCCTACTTCCCACGAGTACGCCTACAATGACTTCATCAAGTCCAAGGCGACGACCTACGAGCGAGGGCGACTCTTCCATCTTTGAAAGCCCCTCAAGGACGATGGCCGAGCATGGGAAACTCCCTTCGATCATGGAGACGAGCTATGAGGTGCCACATCATATGGGCCTCCAACACCAAGACGGCGACAAGAAGGTCGAGCAAGGGTCATCCCCTTCGACCACGGCGATAGGAGTTGAGCATGGAGACAGTTGCACCTACATCTCTCCGACACCCACATATGTCGAGATGCCCCATTTGTCATGTGAGGAGAGCCACCACCACATGAGTGACATGAGTGACTCCACCATACATGACATTGAGAGCATTTCCTATGAGAGGATGAGTGTGACCACCACTAGCCCCACACATGAGAGCATGCCACACATCCTATGTGAGGTTGAGCGTCATTTGAGTGACTCCACCAACCATCTGAGTGAGAGCATCCTTGAGGGAGTGAGTGAGCCACAACACTTAGTGAGTGAGGTAGTTGACACGACACGTGAGGCCACCATGATTTCTAACGACTTAACCTCTACTCCTAGTGTGTTTTCTTCTTTGGTGCTAGGTCTCCTACATGACGACATGCCTATCCTAGATGAGTCCATCCCTCCAATGGACAATATGATTGCCATGGTGGATGATGATGCACCCCCACATGGTTCCATCAAGATGAAGATGACAACGAGACGATCTTCAACACCTCACCTACAACACATGAGCGACGCTCCAAAGGTAACATAGGTGATGGTGCTTCTCTTGTCCCACTAGTGGACGCTCTTGACAATGATTGCTCCCATGATGTTGAACCACCTATTACCATGCTTCATGCTAGTGAAACTTCTTCATGCCTTGACTTACCTATTTATGATGAATATGATGATGAGCATGTTGAGTTTCCTAGTTGTGATGCTATGCTCCATAGGGTATCATGTGAAAAGTCTATTGGTCACATCATGTTTGACAATCCATTGAACTTGTCATATGCTATGAGTGAGATCAACCATATTGCATCATTTCAATTTAAACATAGTAACTATGCATGCCCCATTAAAATAAATCCCTTTTGCACTTATGGCATAGATGACGAGATGATGGTCATTGGCTTTTGCTTCTCTTGTGATGATATTGCCATGCTTCCTTTACATGATTTTCGCAATTCATCTACTATGCCATGCCATGATCACATTGAACCAAATATGCTTTGTTTTGGATGTTGTCAATATTCTCCATGTAATGTTGCTACTCATGCTCATGAGGAGACCCCCATAGTTTCCTCATACATATTAGGAGATCTTGATACATTTCATACTTTGCATGATTCCCATGATAGTGTACACCATATGCATTCCATGAATAACAATGCTCTAGATATTTCCCATGATGCATTACACAATTTGAGTCTCCATTATGCTATACATAATAACAAACCTCTCATGATCAATGACATGTTTCTATATCACGCATCTCATTTATTTGAGCATTGGCTATTTTGTGCTCACCGACACATACACATGCGCATCATGATGGATGATGTGTACATCTACCATGCACACACAATTTTTCCTTTGTCTTTGTTTTGTGTAGGTATTCATGTATACTCATCAACCTCTCAATCCCAAGAGTTGACGAAACGAGCTCTTGAGAGCAACGATGCTTTGGGATCCCGTGGACTATCCTTACCACCGTTCCATTCGCGCAAGGACTACGCGCATCTCTTCTACTTGGATCTCACACGGCTATGGGCCAATTACCACTTGTCACCTTATGCTCATTTTACCGTGTTCACTTTGCATGTTATGCATGCTTCTATGCCTTTGCCATGCAATTGTGACCCTTGTTTGCATCTACCCATGATTCACCATTATGATATCCCTATGTGTATTTGCATGCTTGGTGGAGATGCTTGTTGCTTTTGCCATGTTTATCATGTGCCTCATGCTATTGTTGATTCTTGTGTTGGGAGAGTCATGATGACCCATTGCTATTTACATATGGCTTCTCACCAATACATTCATCCTACTTTCCTCATATATTGCTTTCATGCTTGTGCTATGACATGTGAATTATTCATGCCCACTATTTGCATCAATGACATGTTTGCCTTGATTCCTTCTAGTATGTTGCATCTTCGCACTACTAGCATGCTTGAATTGATCGCTATGATTGCTCGCTATGTTGCATCACCCATGTTCCACTATTACTTGCTTTCTTGGGTTGATGACATATATGCTCATGCCTCTCTCATGATATATCTTGATCATTGTCTCTTGTCTCCACTAGTTGCATCTCTCATATCACCTTGTATTGATTGCCAACTTGCTATGCTTATTGATCATGGAGGCTTTGACACCTTACTTGTGATGCATGCTTCTTTACTTGAGCCTCTTGTATTTGGTTGTTCTTGCATCATATGCCTCCATACTATGAAAGGCTCCCTTGTACCTTCTTATGATGGGCTTGATGCATACACTTGTTGGGTATCTTACCACTTGAATGATAGGTTTTGCATTTCCGCTAACCTCATTTGTTTTTCCAAGTGTTTGTCATGTTCTTTCATTTTGAAGGATTCACAAGGCGGTGCCGTTAGGCGACATATTGGTTATGTGAAGCCATACATGATGTACGACTCCAACATCTTTGGGAACTCTCTTGAGGTGAACTCCTTCTCTTTGAGCCATCCTCAAATACGCATATTAGATGGGTCACTCTTTCATTGTTGTTTCCTTCTTGTTGTCTACATGATACATCTCGTGAACGGATGAGCGACATTGGAGATTGGCTACATGGACCTTCACATTGAGGAGCGCTCACACTTATTGGATGCACCTTCGGAACTCAACTCATGCCTTGACATCGAGCTTTGGTACACCAACTCCTCCATATTTGTTGATTGTGACCATACATGTCATGCTCGATGGACATATCATACTCACCACAAGTTTTCACCCCATGCATGGATTGACTCACATTATGCTTGTCTTGTTGCATCTATTTCCATGTCATCTATGATATATGAGATTGTGCATTTCCTTAGCAAATTTGTTGTGATCTAACTTGATGGCATATTCATACATCATGATCATATTGTCCACCATCAATTGCATAATAACATACACATGTTGAGCCTCCATTCCCATATTCATGCTATTGATAAACGGTCTCACTATGACATCATTTTGCACCGTGGTTGCATTGATCATATTCACAACACATTTGTGTGCACCATGATTGCATTTCCTCCCATGAATGCTTTGCATCTCATTCTAGATCATCTTGATAAGCTTCATGCGCTTTGTCATGACCAATCTGGCCGCACGGACTCATTCTTACATGATGGACACTTTGTGTGCGCTAACCATTGTATTTCTGAGTGTTACTTGTGTTTCCTCTTTTTGCATGTCTATCACTCCGGTGACACCTTGGAATACTTGGATTGCGCCATGTCTTCCACTTCGTCCGACTACAAGTACATCTGTCGGTGTACTAAAGTAGGGGGGCACCTTAGTACCCCGAACTTGTGCACGGGCAGTCGTAGCACCCCGCGGCAAGGATCGCCTGACGCCCGGCAAGGCTCCCCACCACTCCTTATCACTACCATTCAAGAACAAAGTACCAGCCCAGAAAACGAAGGCCCCGGCAAGAAGAGCTTGCCGGGAGGGCTAACTATGGCATCACCAGAAAGCTTGCCATGGCGCCCGCGCCCGACAAGTCCGGTGTCCGCAAGCTTGCCGGCACGACAAAAGGACATGACAAGGCGCTTGCAGCGCAAGGCTGCCACCCAACTCCAGCGCCCCCTGTGACGCGTCATCACCAGGCCGCCCCGAGAGCACGTGGCGGGATACTACGCAACCATGCAGAGCGAGGTGGCAAACGGAGCTGACAGAGGCGCCGTCGTGGCACCCGGAGGCTCACCTAACGGTCACTCCACTTGCACTGTTGGGCGACCGGACGGGCATTTAATGCCCTTGTCCCCTGCCGTCAGAGTTAGGTAGGGGCACTATTGTACACTGTTGTACCAACCTGCGCTTTTACGTTTCTACCCCCTCTTCCTACGCTGCCACCTGTGGGTACCCCCTTCGGACTATAAAAGGGAGGCCCGTGCGCACGTAGAAGGGGTTCGGATCCATTCGACACCCACATCACCACCGTATGCTCGCACGTTCGAGCTAGATCAAATAACAACACAGAGCAGCAGTAGGGGTGTTATCTCTCCGGAGAGCCCCGAAGCTGGGTAAAGATCGCCCGTCTCCCCGCGCGTGCTCGACCTCGATCTGCTCTGCGCGCGGCCCTCGCTCCCCTGCCGAACCAGAAGGGGCCCCCGAGTGCCCCATAGGTGCTCGAGGCCACGGATACGCGTCCGGACCCCGACATCTTTGGCGCGCCAGGTAGGGGGCGTCAAGGTCGTGAACATCTGATCCGGTCTCCGCGCACACCACATCAGCGTCATCGTCAACATGCCACCGAAGAAGAAGCCTTCGGAGGTGGCCGCTCCGTCTACATCAACTCTACCGCCACCGCCGGAGCAAACAGGCGGTGAGGTGGGTGCCGACGGGGCGGCCGGTACCGCCGGTGGGTCTCGTGTCGTCACCAGATCCAAGAACAAGGCCCCGCAAGCGTCGGCGACGGTGCATACGCCACGTCCGTCCCAAGAAGTTCAAGGCCAACAGCGCCCCGGTGCTCCAAGCACCGTGCTCGCGTTGGAGCAAGGCCAAGCTGGTGGGTCGCAGGGCGCTCGCGGGCAGCATGCACGAACGCATGCTGGTGCGAGTGAAGTACGGTCGCCTGGACGAGGTGTTGCTCCTCCCAACCCGATTGGGAGTCCGAGCACGTCTCGCTCCTCGCGCCGCCCATCACCACCGCTGCCCAAGACTGCAGAAGAAGCGCTGGCCCGAGCCCAGCTACTCCTAGACTTCCCTCCAGCGCCGCACAAGATCGACGACTGGAGGATGGCCATACACAGCCTAGTCAGCTTCGCCAATGGTGACAAACCCCGGCGACCGAACGCGTCAAGGGCCCGACAAGACGCCCCGGCGCAGGACGGCGCCGACGGGACCGCTGGGGGTACCGCTTCTGTGCGCTCCCAGCCCCACAGGCCAAGATCGCCGGCTCGCCGGACCAACCTTGACGCCGACTCTACCGCGTCATCGGACCCGCGAACTCGCCGGGAACAGCGCCACGTTCTCCAAGAACGGCAACGCGAAGACGCTCGCACTCGCATCGAGCGCCGGAGAGAAGTGCGACGTCAATCTGACCAGCGCGCCGGGCCCACTGTCGACGCGCACGCACCCGGAGAACCAGGCGACTTGCCATACGCGGCTGGTTGCCCTGCGTTCACCCGCGAGTTGCGGCAAGTCGAGGGCCCAAAACTAAAACTTCAAGCCAGATGTGCGAGAAGTATGGCGGCAGGATACACCGTCGGAGTTTCTCAAGCATCTACACCATCGCGGTGCAGCTGCGGAGGACGCGACGAGAAGATCTCGCCAACTACTTCCCGCTGGTACTCAAGCCTAACGTCAGATCTTGGCTCATGCACTTGCCGGACGGCTCCATCTCTTCATGGGCGGACTTGTGCCATCAGTTTGTCGGCGCCTTCACGGGTGGCCACAAGCCTCATGGCCAGGAGAGTGACCTCCACTTGTTCGCCCGTAGAAGGAGGAGAGCCCTGCGCGAAGTATATACAAAGATTCAGCCAGTGCAGCGCAACATCCGGACGTCCACCGCGCGCGGTTATCGGCGCGTTTCATCGAACGCGCGTAACGCAGGATGAGGGAGGAGATGGCGATGATAAAGATCGAGATGTCGGCGAGCTCACGCTCTCGCCGACAAGTGTGCACGGGCTGAAGAGGGAGGAAAATCCCGGAGAGGTTGCCGGAGCGAAGGATCGACAGCGAGGGCGCCGCCCGGCAAGGAGGAACCGAGGCGGAACAATAGGAAGAGGAAAGCTAAGGATGTGCTAGCTGTTGAGCATTCCGCAACGGAGGCGGCTCCGACAAGGCCAAGACCGGCGACTCGGCGAGGCAGAGCGACGCCGACAAGCGGGACGGCTCCAGCAAGCGTTATTGCAAGATCCACCGCACCAAAGGCCATGACCTCCAAACCTGCAAAAAAGTAGAGCAGATGGCGGAGGTGCAGAAAGCTGAATACGAGCGCCGCGATAAGGAGAGAGCCCAAGGAGGTGGCGGAGGATCCGGCAAGAAACTTCCCGCCCGGGGAGGGAACCGCGGCAAGGCCAAGACGCGGCAAGGAGACAGGCCTCCCCGTGGCCGCGACAAGGATGAGGAGGAAGATGTAGATGATGAGATGGAGGAAGATGAGACTGAGGATCAAGAGTTTCAGAAGGCGACAGAGGTATTGTGCGTAGACGGCGGCGCCTCCCTGCACACCTCGCACCGCCAACTCAAACAGTGGGTGCGGGAGGTGAATGCAGCAGAGCCGTCCGTCGAGGCGCGCAGGCCTCTGAAGTGGTCCAGCACGCCCCTCGTCTTCGACGTTGAGGACCACCCTGATCGCATCACTGCGGTCGGGTGTTTGCCGCTGTTGGTCTCACCAACGATCCGCAACCTCAAGGTCACGAAGATGTTGGTCGACGGCGGGGCCGGCCTGAACTTGATTTCCTCCGCGATACTCGTGAAGCTCCGGATCCCGACAATGAGCTTGAAGAGACCGCACCTTCAAGGAATAAACCCGGAAGGAGCCAGCCTAAGGGAAGATCACATTGCGGTGACGTTCGGCAGCGAGTTGAACTTCGGATCGAGAGGGTCACATTCGGCGTGGCTGATATCCCTTTACCCTACAGCGGGATACTCGGCCGACCGCTTTTCGCCAAGTTCATGGCGGCCTCTCACCACGCATACAATGTGCTCAAGATGCCTGGCCCGATGAGTGTCATTTCTATCCAAGGCGACAAGAAGGATGCACTTATCTGCGCCGACAAGATATACCGGGAAGCAGCTGCTGCGGCAGAGCGCGAGCCACTTGCCGCTGAAGCTCCCCGGGGGAACAAGAAAACCAAGTCCGGCAAGAACAGCTCGGGCGCTCCCTCCGGCAAGCGCATCTCCCCGGAGCGCTGCGCTGCCGTCGAGGACGCGCCATCGAGCTCCACCGGCAAGTGCGAAGAAAGCAAAGATAGACCTACCAAGGACTAAGCCCGGCAAGGATGGTCTGGCTCTGGTGCACTCTCCGACAGGCGTAGCTCCCCGGAGCGCCGTGCTGTCGTCGAGGACGCGCCAACGAGCTCCGCCAACCAGTCCACCGGCCAGTAGGGCAGAGAAAGATGCCAAGCTTCGGACTTTTGGGTCGCATCCCCGAAAATCCATACCTTGTATGCGAGAACCGAGCACGGGAGAGCGAATCGTGGTTGAGTTGCACCGTCCATTAAATCTTGAGTCCGCTTCGATGATAAAAGCGCCGCAACCAGCCCGACGAAGTTCTCTCCGGAGGCAACACGCTCGGCAAGCATGTGTGCGCCGGTGATTCCACTGGCAGCATAGGGACAAGAGCATACAAGGGAAAGGATCGGGGAAGAAGTGCGACCTCAGCAGGACGTTTAAAAAAAAAGCTAAGTCATCCGAGTTCTTGTACATGTCACCCGTTAGTTCCATGTTCCTTTTATGTTATGCCCCTTTGCATGTTCGTCCTTTGTATACGATGCTGCGCGCGCGAAGGGCCAACTTCGTGGTTAAGTTGCGTCCTTGCTTTGTTTCCGAGCCCGCTCAACAACGCAAGTGCACTGCAACTGGCCCGAGAAGGTTTCTTGCCGGAAACAACACCGCCAGCAGGCTACTGATGTCCCGTACTCAGTAAATGTGTTAGCGCCGGCAAGTTCCCTAGAAGCGTAGGGTGAAAACGCACAAAGGATATAACAGGCAGAGGGCGTGACGTAGCAAGCCTTGCCGTAAGGCGCCCTTCGTATGAGAAACTTGTGCGCAGAGGAGCCAACTCACGGCAGAGTTGCGTCCTCGATTTGTTTCCGAGTCCGCTCAACAAATCGAGTGCACTGCAGCTGGCCCGAGGAGGTTTCTTGCCGGAGAAAACACCGCCAGCAGGCTGCTGACGTTCCGTACTCAGCAAGTGTGTTGGCACCGGCAAGTTCCCTAGCAGCGTAGAGTATAAACATACGAAGGGCAAGACACGGCATCGTTTCGCGAAATCACGTGCATGTATATATAGATAATGAAATCGACGCAGTACCACCTCAGCTGTTTTCATGGCTGTAATTACAGCAGCAAGGAGGAACCAGAAGAACACACCAACACCTGGATTTTGGCGGAGCCAGAGTCGCCGGGGGCTGCGAGTGGGGGCTGCGAGTGCCAAGATTCCTTCCCGGCCGGGATAATAACGCCGAAAAGCCGCGGAATCAGATAAGTTTTTCATCCCTCATCATGTGTCCTCTCATGGACTGGGGAAGGCGGGGCTGCGTCCTTGAGCGAGCGTGTCTTGTAAAACCCATGCGCGGAGGAGCCATGCCGTGGCCCAGTTGCGCCCTTGGTTTGTTTTCGAGTCCGCTCAACAAACACAAGTCTTGCTGCAATCGCGGCCGCAAGGTTGCTTGCCGGACGCAACACCGCCAGCGGGCTGCTGATGTCCCGCACTCGGCAAGCGTGTTCGCGCCGGTGAGTTCCCCGAAAGCGTAGGATAGGAGCATACAAGGCACGAAGTCAAGTAAAGGACTTTGTCCGACAAGCGTTCCCCTCTTTTCATTAAAAACATCCCAGTTTAATACAAGTCCATAGAGGATGAAAAACATGATAGAGAGGATTACATATTCTAAATACAACTAAGGCCCAAGGGCTTACAGAATGAAAGATAAGATGCCCGTAATCCCTCTCCTGTTTCTCTGTTCAGGAGTTCAGGAGGTAGGTCAAGGAGGCCCCGGCAAGAGAAGCTTGCCGGGAAGGGCAAAAGGGGCGCCTAGGAGAGCTACGGGCGCCAGAAGACACCAAGAGAACTTCCCGGGGGCCGGCCAGGGGCTTGGCGGAGACGGAGGCGCCGGAGGCAGAGCTTGAAGACGGGGTGGTGGGACGTCAGCACGCTGACGAGGGCTCCTCGCCCTCGTACTCCGATTTGACGGCCTCGCCGCCACCCCTCTTCCTCTTCCGCAGCCTCCCTACGCCAGCCGCCCAAGGAGACGGCCCCGGGGAGTTCACAAGGCCGGCGACCCGGATGATGGGGTCGCCGGTGGCGCGTGAGGCAGCGTCCGACGCCTAGTCGGTCCCGCCATCCTCGTCGTCGTCGCTGTCGCTCCCCTCCTCGTCACTCTCGCTCGAGGAGGGACCTTCGCTATCGGAGGAGCTGTCCACACAGCATCTCGCCCGGGTCCCGGAGTCCCCGAAGACCTTGACGGTGAGAAGGTCGCCCTCCATTAATTTGAAATGGAGGGTAAACCCCACCGTCAAGCTATGGATGCGGGCGAACGTCTTCCACCCTCGGTCGAAGTACATCACGCCGGGGGCTGGGGACACGACACTCACCCGAGTGCCGCTGATTCCGCAGCCCCTCATACGCAACTCCATCACCTCGGGCGGATCCGGTTCCATCGCGCCATGACGGGCCGGCAGCCGGAGGCGGCGACAGGCGCTCGGCGCAGCTTGATGAAGAACTCCCAGGATCGTCTCAGTATGGACCGCCTCGAGGAAGGAGCCCGGAGGAGACAGGGAGGCGATCGCCCGACCACCTCTCCGCGACCGCCTCGGCCGCGCCCTCGGCCCGTCCGCGGCCTCGCCCCTCCCTCTCCCCTCGTGGCCGGCTCCGCCGCCGCAGGTGCGGGATAGGGAGAAGTACGCTGCCTAGAGGCGACCCTCGCTGCCACCGTTGAAGAACCAGGATTTCCTCCTTCTATGGCGTAAAGAAGAACGGAAGTCAAGACGAGGGAGAGAGAAAGTGTGAGATCATTGTGCTCCCCTTCCGCTCCTTTTAAAGGGGCGAGGTGGGGGCTCAACCGCCCCGCCCGGCCAATCGAGAAGCGAGGGGGGCAGAGGGGCGGGGCCGACTCACCATCTCCACCCGTGACGGCTCGGTCTCCCACCTTCGCCGCCCACGACCCCCATGCATGAGGGCCGCGTGGCAAGAAAGCGGGGCCGGAGCGATGGGTGAAATGACCTCGCCCTGCACCACGATCACGGGGGTGGATGCCCTAAAGACCGCACGCGCCGCCCACGTCTCCCACGACGCCGTAGTCGACGCGTGCCGTTGCGGGAGAACGCGGTGGGTACGGAGCCCGTTGCTGTGTGGACCAAGGCCACATGTGCCCGTGCACTGACTTGGGCCTGGCCCAACAACGCTCGGCATCGTGTATGGCCCAGGCCCGGGGGCTCCTGTCGGTGTACTAAAGTAGGGGGGCACCTTAGTACCCCGAACTTGTGCACGGGCAGTCGTAGCACCCCGCGGCAAGGATCGCCTGACGCCCGGCAAGGCTCCCCACCACTCCTTATCACTACCATTCAAGAACAAAGTACCAGCCCAGAAAATGAAGGCCCCGGCAAGAAGAGCTTGCCGGGAGGGCTAACTATGGCATCACCAGAAAGCTTGCCGCGGCGCCCCGCGCGCCCCGACAAGTCCCAGTGTCCGGCAAGCTTGCCGGCACGACAAAAGGACCGCGGCAAGACGCTTGCCGCGACAAGGCTGCCACCCAACTCCAGCGCCCCCTGTGACACGTCATCACCAGGCCGCCCCGAGAGCACGTGGCGGGATACTACGCAACCATGCAGAGCGAGGTGGCAAACGGAGCTGACAGAGGCGCCGTCGTGGCACCCGGAGGCTCACCTAACGGTCACTCCACTTGCCTTTGTTAGGCACCGGACGGGCATTTAATGCCCTTGTCCCTGCCGTCGAGTTAGGTAGGGAACCTTTGTTGTACACTGTTGTACCAACCTGCGCTTTACGTTTCTACCCCTCTTCCTACGCTGCCACCTGTGGGTACCCCCTTCGGACTATAAAAGGGAGGCCCATGCGCACGTAGAAGGGGTTCGGATCCATTCGACACCCACAGCACCACCGTATGCTCGCACGTTCGAGCTAGATCAAATAACAACATAGAGCAGCAGTAGGGGTGTTATCTCTCCGGAGAGCCCCGAAGCTGGGTAAAAGATCGCCCGTCTCCTCTTTTTTTTGCGCTCCCCTTTTTTTGCGAAAAATCACTATAATGGCGAGTGTCTCAAAACTCTTCCCAGGTCAAACTGACAGGATAGGCATGAAACTTTTTTTTAACTTCTTTTCGGAAATCAGGGCAGCAACGACGAAAATGCAACAAAAAATCACTATGATGGCACGTGGCTCAAAAGACTCAGAAAAGCCTAAAAATAGGATAGGGAAAAAATATTTTTGCCTGCGAAGTTTTGGCCTAAAAAAATGCCCGGGGGTCTCCAGACTTTTTTTTTCCGAAACCTACTCAGGCAAGGAAACACGAATCGGAAAATAGACGGATCTCAAAAACAAACCGAATATGAAAGTAACTCGGATTGGTGGTTGATATATGGTGGTAGGATATGGCAGCGGTGGTGGTATATGGTAGCGGTGGTGGTATATTGATACGGATCGGTGGTGGTTTATGGATACGGATTGGTGGTGGTATATGGATATGGATTCAGAGCAGTGGCGGATCAGCGGTGGTGGTAGATGGCGGGAGCGATGACGATGGTGCGGCGGCGGCATGACAACTTGTGAACAGAACTCGAAACTCTAAGAAAAACTAGACGCTAAGACCAGCAACTTGACACGACGATGCAACCACAAATTCAAAAAAGCAAATACAGAAGAGATTATGCAAAGGCTCAGATTGGTTCGGATAGAATGAACTAACCCTTTTTTTTGGCTTTTTCGTGGACTATTGGTATGAAGAAAAGACTTGATCTAAACTACGAAAAACTGTAAAATCTCACCGAGCAACCTGAAAATCTAATACCACTTAATACAGGCAAAGGTGTCCCATCTTTCGATGAGATGGTGGCTATCGTTTTGGAGGAAGTCGACTTTGACGATCCGACTACGAACGTACGAGGACGTCGCGCCTTAGCAATTGCTAAACCAACTCCAAGAGGTTATTGACCACGCCAGAGCACGATCAACCTGACCACGAAGGTCTGTTTCCTGCAGGCAAACGAAGAACAAGCAAGAAACTAAGATTGCAATCTGGAAAATGCGAATATAAGAGGAAAGCTTTATTGATCAAGGTGGGGTTCAGTGATGCCTTTGTCTGGTCGGTGAACACAAACGAAGTACGCGAAGTTGCAGCAATGGCGAACTTTAATGTAAACAAAACCCAAAGTCTAAACGGTGCCCTAAGGGCTATATATATGGAGGAAGAGGGGGGGGGGAATTTCGTGGCCCTTGGTGGAGGGGTCCGAAATCAACCCTATCTCTTGTTTCCCCATACATACGGACTCTAAAAATAACCTATACTTATGTTTTCGAAATTATATGGGCCTGGCCCAATAATAAGGTGAGAGGACACCTGGAATAGCCTCACGACGAAATTTATGAAGTGGCATCTTGTATATTTCGTCCAAGGCTTCATGCACCCATTATGGTGGCTTCAAAGTCCTGAAATCATCACTTGTACCTCCGTTCTTATTCCCCTTGCGCATGCCATCATCTCCATGCTTGTTCTTGCTCCAATGTTCATCCTTCTCCAAGCTAGTCCCTTCATTTGTAAGCAAAACAAATGTATCCAATTTTGGCAGCATCATGTTCTCATGAACATTAAAATCATTACCAAGAAATGAAAGTACCTGATAATTTAATTGGTGTGCGCGAGCTCTAGTAATTGGTCTAGTATATGTAGCAGTAGGGGCTGTGGGTGTAACAATGGTATTGATGTCCTCATCACCACCATATGTGACATTGAGAGCATTTCCTTTGAGAGGATGAGTGTGACCACCACTAGCCCCACACACCAGAGCATGCCACACATCCTATGTGAGGTTGAGCGCCATTTGAGTGACTCCACCAACCATATGAGTGAGAGAATCCTTGAGGGAGTGAGTGAGGCACAACACTTAGCGAGTGAGGTAGTTGACACGACATGTGAGGCCAATATGATTTCTAACGACTTAACCTCTACTCCTAGTGTGTTTTCTTCTTTTGTGTTAGGTCTCGTACATGACGACATGCCTACCCTCGACGAGTCCAACCCTCCAATGGGAAAATCGATGGCCATTGTGGATGATGATGCACCCCCCACATGGTTCCATCAAGATGAAGATGACAACGAGTGGATCTTCGACACCTCACCTACAACACATGAGCGATGCTCCAAAGGTAACATAGGTGATGTTGCTTCTCTTGTCCCACTAGCGGACTATCTTACCGATGATTGCTTCCATGATCTTGACCCACCTATTCCCATGATTCATGCTATTGCGACTTCCTCATGTCATGACTTACCCATTTATGATGAATATGATGATGAGCATGTTGAGTTGCCTAGTTGTGATGCTATGCTTCATAGGATATCATGTGAAAATTCTTCTGGTCACTTCATGTTTGACAATCCATTGAATTTGTCATATGCTATGAGTGAGATCTCCCATATTGCATCATTACAATCTCAACATAGTAACTATGCATGCCCCATTAAAATCAATCCCATTTGCACTTATGGCATAGATGACGAGATGATGGTCATTGGCTTTTGTTTTTCATGTGATGATATTGACATGCTTCCTTTACATGATTTGCGCAATTCATCTACTATGTCATGCCATGATCACACTATTCCAAATATGCTTTGTTTTGGATGTTTTCAATATTCTCCATGTGATGTTTCCATAAATGCTCATGAGGAGACCCCCATAGTTTCCTCATACATATTAGGAGATCTTGATGCATTTCATACCTTGCATGATACCCATAATTGCGTGCACCATATGCATTCCATGAATAAGAATGCTCTACATAATTGCGTGCACCATATGCATTCCATGAATAACAATGCATTTCATACCTTGCATGATACCCATAATTACACAATTTGAGTCTCCATTATGACATGCATAACAACAAACCTCTCATGATGGATGACATGTTTCTATATCGCGCATCTCATTTATTTGAGCATTGGATATTTTGTGCTAACCAACACATGCACGTGCGCATCAAGATGGATGATGTGTACATATACCACGCACACACAATTTTTCCTTTGCCTTTGTTTTGTGTAGGTACCACATATACTCGTCAACCTCTCAATCCAAAGAGTTGACGAAACGAGCTCTTGAGAGCAACGACGCTTTGGAATCCCGTGGACTATCCTTACCACCGTTCCCTTCGCGCAAGGACTACGCGCATCTCTTCTACTTGGCTCTCACACGGCTATGGGCCATTTGCCACTTGTCACCTTATGCCCATACTATCGTGTTCACTTTGCATGTTATCCTTGCTTCTATGCCTTTGCCATGCAATTGTGACCCTTGCCTGCATCTACCCATGATTCACCATTATGCTACTTCTATGTGTATTTGCATGCTTGGTGGATATACTTGTAGCTATTACCATGATTTATTTGTGCCCCATGCTATTGATGCTTGCTGCGTTGGGAGAGTCATGATGTGCCTTTGCTATTTACATATGGTCTCTCGCCAATACATTGATGTTATTTTGCTCATATCTTGCTTTCATGTTTGTGCTATGTCATGTGAATTATTCATGCCCACTATTTGCACACATGACATGCTTGCCATCATTCCTTCTAGTAAGTTGCATCTTCGCACTACTAGCTTGCTTAACTTGATCAATATGATTGTTTGCTTGGTTGCATCACCCATGTTCCACTATTACTCGCTTTCTTGGGTTGATGACATATTTGTTCATGCATCTCACATGATACATCTTGTTCATTGTCGCTTGCCTCCAATTGTTGCATGTATGCTTAGTGCTCTTGGAGACTTGGACACTTTACTTGTGATGCATGCTTGTTTACTTGAGCCTATTGTATTTGGTTGTTCTCGCATCATATGCCTCCATACTAGGCAATAATCCCTTTTCCTTTCTTATGATGAGCATGATGCGTACACTTGTTGGGTATCTTACCACACGAATGATAGGTTTTGCACTTCTGCTAACCTCATTTGTTTTGCCGAGTGTTTGTCATGTTCTTTCGTTTTGAAGGACTCACAAGGCGGTACCATCATAAGACAACTTGGTCATATGAAGGCGTACACGATGTGCGACACCAACATTTTCTAAATTCTCATAAAGGTGAACTGCTTCTCTTTGAGCCATCCTCAAATACGCATATTGGATGGGTCATTCTTTCATTGTTGTTTCCTTCTTGTTGTCTACATGATACATCTCGCCAACGGAGGAACGACATTGGAGATTGGCTCTATGGACCTTCACATTGAGGAGCACTCGCACTTATTGGATGTACCTTCGGAATTCTACTCATGCCACGGCATCGAGCATTGGTATACCACCACCTCCATATTTTTTGTTTGTGCTCATACATGTCATGCTCGATGGACATAACATACTCACCACAAGTTTGCACCCTATGCATGGATTGACTCACATTATGATTGCCTTGTTGCATCTTGTATTCCCATGTCATCCATGATATATGAGGTTGTGCATTTCCTTAGCAAATTTGTTGTGATCTACCTTGATGGCATATTCATACATCATGATAATATTACCCACCATCAATTGCATGATACCATACACATATTGAGCATCCATTGCCATATTCATGCTATTGATGAACCGTCTCTCTATGACATCATTTTGCACAATGGTAGAATTTGTCGCTTTGTGCACCATGCTAATTACCCCATGAATGCTTTGCATACCAATCTATATCATCTTGATAAGCTTCATGCTCTTTGTCACGAACCATCTTGCCGCATGGACTCATATTTACTTCATGGACACTTTTTGTGCGCTAACCATTGTATTTTCAAGTGTACTTTGTGTTTGGTCATTTTGCATGTACCACATACCAGAGGCACCTCGAAGTACTTGGATTGCGCAATGCCTTCATCTACGTCCAACTACAAGTCCGTCCACGACAACCGTTTCCATGGTGCTGAGGATCACGATCCGAGGTCGGATCTTTCCCAAGGGGGGGGGACATGATGCGGAGCATCCCATGTTCATCCCCATGTACACTTCAACTACTCTCCAAGCCCCAAGAGGACATATGAAGAGACCTTGAACATATGCCATTGGACACAAGGTGAATTCACTCCTCTTTGAACTGTCACTTTCCGCATGTGAGACATGGCTACTACCTCATGCATGGACCTTGCATATACTTAGGCACAACCAAGATGACCATGGAGAATCCAAGGACCAAGGCCAAGCATGGAAGAGGAGAAGGAAGAAGAACGGACAAGACAAGACTTGCCCGGATCATCCGGACCCTCAGCCAGACGATCCGGACCAAGCCTAGATGATCCGGACCCCCACCCGAACGATCCGGGTAATGTGCCCGAAGGCACCCGAAGCCTGCTCGACGAAGCCGGATCACCGGACGGTCGCCCGTATCATCCGGACCCCCGACACCCGGATCATCCGGGCTACCATCCAGATCATCCGGACCCCGCCTGCATGCATGACTTGGGCCGAGGCCTATGTACCCCTTCGCCCCTCACTTACCCCTTCGTGGCTTAGACTATATATAGACCCCTCCTCCTCCTCCTAGTTAGAGTTAGCATTGGTTTAGCTCATTTGAGATAGAGCTTTGCTCATCCATATGGATCTCCTCCTCGTGAGCGACCGCGGCCTCTTCGGAGAAGATCCACCATGGATTCAAGACCCCTTTACAGGAAGATCCCTCGTGGATTCAAGACCTCCTCTCGGAGATGAGCTACTACCACTTGTATCGTCCTTTGTTGGATCTGGACCGTGTATCTCTATGTGTTTCTTGGATCTAGCACATGTGTGATCATATTCGTGTTGGTTGAGTGTCTTCTCTTGTGTTCGCCCGTGATTTCCCCCGTTTCCTTCCACGCGTTCTTCATGTTCCTCATAGGGATCCTCTCCAAACGTGAAAGATCGGCACATAGGGTTCCGCCCTACATCATGTAGGCAAGAGGATAATATAACAAGTAGTCTCACTAAAAACTAAATTATAAGGCAAGTCATTATCAGGGTACTCAGAGCAAGGAACTGATGGTCCTTCATAGCTGCTATATCTAGGTAAACCTTGGTCAAGGGGTGATCATGCTGGCGTATCTGCACATTGAAGTGAGTCGCCAAGCGATTAGCGTAAATGCCCCCATGTATTTTACGCTTGAATCTATTAAGGTGAAGGCGACGTGCCATAGTAGCTCCCAAGCTATAAGTGTTATCGCCATAAAGTGCGTAACGCAAGACGGCAAAGTCTGGGGCGCTAAGTGAACCCACCTTCTCTCTCGCTACTAAGCACTTTGCAATAAATAAGGAAAAATAATGCATGGCAGGAAACTGTAAGCTAACGGCAGTGGTGCCCGATACTCTCTCTCATCCCCTACTGTCAGAGTACAGTAAAAACCGTCAAACTCTGAGGGCGTAGGCTCTACCAATCCACCATCAGAAGAAAACATGCATATGTCACAAAATTTAGTAAGTGGGATCTGGCGGTGTTCAACATATAAGTTAAATGAGACCTCAGGGGGATTATTCCTAGGATGAAAATGAAAGTTTTGCACAAAGGAGTTTGTGAGGAGATGATACTATTCGCATTCAGCTGGGATGAAGCTGGTGAGGCCGGCATTAGCAACATATTGGTTTAACTCTTGGAGGATTCCGGCCTCTTCCATGAACGCATTATGAGGCCACTCGCATGGTCGTAGCTCCGCCAACCTCGGGGTATGGAGATCATTGTCAGATGACTGCCCAATAACCCCCTTGGAGTTCTTGGAAGCAAACTTCCTAAAGAAACTTGTCTTTCTCCTATGAACAAAATTGTGAAATTTTTAGTCCACAAATTTTTTCTCAACAAAACTTCACAAAATAGATAGCAACTACTCATAGAGATGTATAGAGGCCATAGCAAGCATTCAAACTACTTAGAACTCTAAGAATTCAACATGCAAGCTCATCTATAGTAGTACCAAGAGTAGCTAATTATTCTAAAGATAAACCGCTAAAACAAAAACTAATTGGACACATGGAGGAGTCACATACCAAGCAACAAAACCACGAAATAGTTTCGGAAATGGAGCTTCAAGCAAAGAGATCGAAATCCGCGGTTCCGGGAGCAAGAACATGAGAGAGTGTGTGGTAGTGATTTTTTTTGGGTGAATGGAGTGATGTGGGCAGAAGAAGTAAGTTAGGGGGGCCACGTGGGGACCACAACCCACCAGGGCGCGCCTGGGGGTCCTGGCATGCCCAGGTAGGTTTTGCCCACATGGTGCACCTCCCACTAATATTATTTGTACCAGAAATTCAGAAATATTCATAAAAAATCATGTAAAATTTTCAGGGCATCCTTAGAACTTTTATTTTTGGGTCATTTTTTATTGCACGGAAAAAGTAGAAAACAGACAAAGCATGGCATTTTAGTTTATTTAACTAAGAAAAACAGAAAACAAAAGGTAGGGGCAAAAGGTAGTGCTCACTAAATTCATCAACTTCATTCCTCTCAAAATGATCCATTAATAAGGTCGATCAAGTCTTATTAACAACCACTTTCAATTAGCATGAAACAGAAGAACTTTCGTAAATCACTAGGTTACCTCAATGGGGATATGATTGTCCCCTACAATAATCATTTCATATTTCTTTTTAACAGTAGGTAGAGGTAGTTGAAAACTTCCAATAGTGATTGTCGGAGATTTTTCAATAACATTAATACCATTCACTTGGAATTGTTTCTTCAGAAAATGCACCATATGTCATTACCATTGATATGAAAAGTGACCTTGCTTTTATTACAATCAATACTAGCCCCTGCAGTATTCAAGAAGAGTCTACCAAGGATAATTGACATGTTGTCATCCTCGGGCATCTCAAGTATAACAAAGTCAGTCAAAATAGTAACATTAGCAACAACAACGGGCACATCTTCACAAATACCGATAGGTATGGCAGTTGATTTGTTAGCCATTTGCAAAGATATTTCAGTAGGTTTGAGTTTATTCAAATCATGTCTTTTATATAAAGAGAAAGGCATAACACTAACACCAGCTCCCAAATCACATAAAGCAGTTTTCACATAATTCCTTTTGATGGAGCAAGGTATAGTTGGTATTCTCAGATCTCCAAGTTTTTAGGTACTCCATCTTTAAAAGTGTAATTAGCAAGCATAGCGGAGATTTCAGCTTCAGGTATTTTTCTCTTATTGGTGATGATGTCTTTCATATACTTTCCATATCGATGCACTTTTAAGATATCAGTTAGGCGAGTTCGCAGAAAAAACTGGCCTCAGCATTTCAGCAAAGCGTTCAAATTCTTCATCATGTTTCTTTTTAGTTGACTTAGGTGGAAAGGTCATAGGCTTTTGAACCCATGGTTCTCTTTTCTTTCCATGTTTTCTAGCAACAAAGTCTCTTTTATCATATCTTTTATTCTTAGGTTTTGGGTTATCAAGATCAACAACTGGTTCTATCTCAACATCATTATCTGGTTCTTTATCATTTGGTTAAGTGTCTTCATGAACCTCATCATTATCTTTTTCATTATCAGAAGGTGAGTGTTCATAACCAGAATGAGTTTCAGCATCAGACATAGAAACTTCTTTATCATTATCAGGAGGTTTTTCTATTTCAAGTTCACTAGAGGCAGGCAAAGTCTTATCATTTTTCTTCTTCTTTTTCTTTTTAGAAGGACTAGGTGCATCCGTGTTAATTATTTGAGAGTATTATTCAACTCTCTTAGGGTGTCCCTCTGGATAAAGTGGTTCCTAAGTCATTTTACCTCCTCTAGTTGCTACACTAACAAAAAAGTCACTTATATTATTATTCATTTCATCAAGTAACTCTCTTTGAGATTTAGCAACTTGTTCTAACTGAGTTTGAACCACAGAGGCATGCTTTCCCACACCTCTAACATCATTTGAGATTCTAAATAACAAGTCACTTAAGCGAACAATCATATCAGAGTTGTATTTCAATTGTTTCACAACATTTTCATTGAAGTGATCTTGCTTTCTAATGTAATTGTCAAACTCATAAAGGCATTGACTAGGATGTTTATTACGAGGATCATCACTATCATTGAATTTCAATAAAGATTTTACCTCTACCACCTTAGGTGGTGGTGGTGCGTCAAGCCCATATATTTCTTCGATATGTGGTAAATTTTTAACATCCTCGGCCTTAATACCTTTTTCCTTCATAGATTTCTTTGCCTCTTGCATATCTTCAGGACTGAGATATAAGATACCCCTCTTCTTTGGAGTGGGCTTAATAGGTGTTTCGAGAGGAGTCCAATCATCATAATTTTTCAATATGTTATTCAATAATTCTTCAACTTCCCCAATAGTTGGTTCCCTGAAAACACAACTAACACAACTATAAAGGAAGTCACTAGAAGCATCGGCTAGTCCGTTATAGAAGATATCAAGTATTTCATTTTTCTTAAGAGGATGATCAGGCAAAGCATTAAGAAACTGGGGAAGGCTCCCCCAAGCTTGTGGGAGACTCTCTTCTTCAATTTTCACAAAGTTAAATATTTCCTGCAAGGCAGCTTGTTTCAAGCAGGGAAGTATTTTTCAGAGAAGTAATAGATCATATCCTGGGGACTACGCACACAACCAGGAGCAAGAGTATTGTACCAAGCTTTAGCATCACCCTTTAATGAGAACGGAAATAACTTGAGAATATAGTAATAGCGAATCTTCTCATCATGAGCAAAAAGGGTGACTATGTCATTGAACTTACTAAGATGTGCCACAACAGTTTCAGTTTCATAACCATGGAAAGGATCAGATTCAACCAAAGTGATTAACTCTGGATTGACAGAGAATTCATAACCCTTATCATCAATTACAATAGGTGAAGTAGGAAACTCAGGATCACATTTCATTTTAGCATTCAGAGATCTTTCTTTATACTTGCATAATAATTTCTCTAGATCATCTCTATCCTTACAAGCAAGAATATCTCTACTTGCCTCCTCACTCACAGTATAACCTTCCGGTACCTTTGGCAATTCATATCTAGGAGGACTTGTTCTAGTAGGTGTTTCAAGATTTTCAGTTTCAAGTTCATCATCAGATTCAACAATATCATGTTGTCTTACCCTAGCAATTTGTTCATCAAGAAATTCACTTAGTGGCACATCATCATCAATCAAGGTACTAGCATCATCATGAGTAGCATTCATAGCATAAGTAGCATCAACAATAACTTGCGACATATCAAAATTAATAGCATGTTGCGGTGTTGCAAGTTTACTTATAATAGAAGGTGAATCTAAAGTAGAACTGGATGGCAGTTCCTTACCTCCCCTCGTCTTTAAGGGAAAAATCTTAGTCTTAGCATCCTTCAGATTCTTCATAGTGATAATATGATAATAATCCCAAGTGAATCAACAAATATTGCTATGCTCCCCGGCAATGGCGCCAAAAAAAAGTCTTGATAACCCACAAGTATAGGGGATCGCAATAGTTTTCGAGGGTTGAGTATTCAACCCAAATTTATAGATTCGACATAAGGGGAGCCAAAGAATATTTGAAGGTATTAGGAGTTGAGTTGTCAATTCAACCACCTGGAGATTAATTATCTGCAGCAAAGTGATTAGTAGCATAGTAATATGATAGTTTTGATGATAGCAGTAGTAGCAATAGTAACGGTAACAGTGATAGCAGTAATATTGTAGCAGTAACGATAACAGTAGCAACAATAGTAACTTAGCAAGAACAATATAAAATAAATTTGTAGGCATTAGATCGGTGACTCGTTGGATGATATTCATCATGAGACAGTTATAACCTAGGGCGATACGGCACTAGCTCCAGTTCATAAATATAATGTAGGCATGTATTCCGTAAATAGTCATATGTGCTTATGGAAAGAACTTGCATGACATCTTTTGTCCTACCCTCCCGTGGCAACGGGGTCCTATTGGAAACTAAGGGATATTAAGGCCTCCTTTTACTAGAGAATCGGAACAAAGCATTAATATACGGTGAATACATGAACTCCTCAAACTACGATCATCATCAGGAGTGGTCCCGACTATTGTCACTCAGGGGTTGCCGGATCATAGCACTTAGTAGGTGACTATAACTTGCAAGATCAAATCTAGAACATGGATATAAAGGTGATAACATAAATGGTTTAGATTTGAAATCATGGCACCCAGGCCCAAAGTGACAAGCATTAGGCATGGCAAAGGCATAGCAACATCAATCTGAGAACATAGTGGATACTATGGATCATGTCCTGACAAAACTAACTCGATTACATGATGAATCTCATCCAACTCCTCACCGACCAGTGAGCCTACGAAGGAATTACTCACTCCCGGTGGGGAGCATCATGGAATTGGTGATGGAGATGTGTTGGTGATGATGAAGATCAAAGGCCCCCCTCTCCGAAGCCCCAAACGGACTCCAGATTTCGCCTCTCGATGAAGAACAGGTGACGGCGGCTCCATCTCGTGAAACGCGATAATTCTTTCTCCCTGGTTTTTTCTTGAATAATGTGATTTTATAGTGTAGGTTCCAGGGTCAGCGGGGCCACCAGGTGGACAGCACCCACCTGGGCGCGCCTGGGGGGCAGGCACGCCCTGGTGGGTTGTGCCCACCTAGGTGCCCCCCTCAGGTACCTCTTGGCTACATAAATTTTCTTATTTGATATAAAAATCATCGCAAAGTTTCGTTCAATTCCGAGAACTTTTATTTCTTCACAAAAAACAACACCATGGTAGTTCTCCTGAAGACAGCGTCAGTCCTGAAACAAATTAGAGTCCAAAACAAGAGGAAAAGCGTTAGGAAAAGTAGATACGTTGGAGACGTCAAGCACCTCCGAAGAAGAATCTGTTGAAGAGAAAGACCCTTACAACCACTGTTACTATGGTTGATAAAGTGAACACCACTCCTCATCCGGATGCAATTGATCTACAGGATTTGGTAGTTGATGACCCCGTCTGTACTGCCAAGCAGGAGAAAAGCTATTGAAGCAAAAGGCGAAGCAAATCAAAGCTCCTTCTGCCGAGCAAAATGCCCTAAGAGCTAAGATTTTGAAATAAAAAGGCTGCAAAATTTGCTCCCAAGTTGACTCAACCTTTGGCTTCCATGCCTCCGACCGAGCAAAATGTGGCGCAAACTGCTCCCTCTACACAGGTTGTTGCACAGACTCAAGATGATTCTGATGCAGCGAATTATTTCAATCATATGTTTATCATGGAGCAGCTTGACAGATTTGTGGAGAACCTGTTTGATGGAGAAGTGGCATCTTTGCCCATTTTCTCTGAAGTAATAACTCAAGCACCTGATCTGGTCCAGGACATAAGAAATGATTCGGTTGAGACAAATGACCTCACCGCACAACTCAAAGAGCTTGACAACCGCATGAAAGATACAAAATCTAAGTTTGTCATCAAGTAACTTGAAGAATCCTATGAGGATGTCAATAAGGCTTTGACTATCCTTCAACATCGAAGATTGGGATTTCATTCGGATCTCGATCAAATTGTTCGTAGGGTCTGCATTAATCATCAAGCCAAAGTCATTGGCTATAATGATCTTGTCAAAGGACACATTGATCTGTTGAAGCAAAAGAAGAAAAAGAAGATAGCGAAGAAGAATGCTCCTCCTCCTCCAGATGCTGATACATAGAGAGATAATTCTCCTAAACGAGCAATTCCTTTGCCAACTCTTGAGCCAGTCGCAAATGCATCTATCTCGCTAAGGCCAACTGGAACAGTGCATGTGGCTCCCAACAAAAGAAGGAAATCCTTCTCAGCACCAAGTGTCAGAAAAAGGTGAAATTCCTCAGTTTGAACAACAATATTCTCCTACCCACGTTGAACCAAATGATTCATTTCCTCCTTCTACTCCTCAACGACTTCTGAAGCAAATCCGCAACAGCCCCTAGTGGCTAACAAAGCTACGGTCCCTGACTCAGCACCCGAACAAGTGTCTAAACCTTCCCCTCTGCGAATATCACTCAATGTTGCACAAAGAACTTCAGATGTTGATCCTTCTGCAGTAAAATTAGCTTCGGCTCATCACTCAGACTCGGTTACTTATGGCGATGAAGTGATATCAGTTGAAGATAAGCTTTCATACCCTTATCCTCGTGAGCGACTGCGATTGTTTTCAATCGGTGTTGGCGTCAAAAGGCCACTCTTCAATCGAAACACTCATCCTGTTTTCTTTCAAGAGAGTCCATACAGCAAGCCCTGCACTTCTGAGTCTCCTCGGTTCTAGACTCAGTAACGTGCAGTATACTATTTGCGAATTCTTTATGAGAGCCTCAAGATTTTCCCTCATGAGTTCCCAGATATTTCTGCGATGAAGAGCATCGGCTGCTTCAACCAAATACTACAAGACATCGAAGACTTTGGTCTCACGCATGTCTTTGCCTATCAGTGATACATCTCCGATGTATCTATAACTTATGAAGTATTCATGCCATGTTTACAACAATTTTCATGATTTTGGTATGATTTGATTAACAAACCCAAACTAGCGCTATTTTCAGCAGAACTGCCATGGCGTCATTTTTTGTGCGGAAATAAAAGTTATCAGAATGGGCTGAAAATTTACGGTGATTTTGTATGGACCAAAAGAGATCCCTGAAGCACAAGAGTTGGGCCAGAAGATTCCCGAGGCAACCACAAGGGTGGAGGGCCCCCCTAAGGCGCGCCCCCCCGGCTTATCGCTGCCTCGTGGACCCCCTTGACGTGAGACCAACGCCAAAAATTCCTATAAATCCCCAAACCTCCGAAAAGTAACCTAGATCAAAAATTCCGCCACCGCAAGCCTCTATAGCCATGAAAAATCAATCTAGGCCCTCTCTAGCACCCTTTCATAGGGGGCAATCATCATCGGAGGCCATGAAGGAGGAAGCCGGAGGCGGTCATCATCACCATGGAGGACAATGACCAGAGGGAGAACCTCTTCCCATTTAGTGGGGGCATGGAGGAGGAAGCACAAGGCGGAAACTCTCTCCCCCTCTCTCTCGATGCCGTCGTAGTGCCACCGGGGGAACCATCGCCACGATGATCTTCTTCATCAACATCACCATCTTCATCACCTTCCTCATCTCTTTTAAGCGGTCAACTCTCCCGCACCCTGCTGTAATCCCCTACTTGAACATGGTGCTTCATGCCACATATTATGATCCAATGATGTGTTGTCATCCTATGATATTTTTAGTAGATTTCTTTTGTGTTTTTGGATTGAATGATGATCTAGATTGGTTTGAATTGTATGTTTTATTTTGGTGCTTTCCTATGGTGCCTTCCGTGCTGCGCACACATGAAGGATTCCCGATGTAGGGTGTTGCAATACGTTCATGATTCGCTTATAGTAGCTTGCTAGAGTGACAAAAGCTTAAACCCGAGTGAGGGGGTTGTTGCGTATGTGATAAAGGGGACTTGATACTTTAATGCTATGGTTTGGTTTTACCTTAATGATCTTTAGTAGTTGCGGATGCTTGCTAGAGCTCCAACCATAATTGTATATGATACAAGTAGAGAAAGAATGTTATCTTATGCCTCTCCCTCATATGAAATTGCAATAATGATTACCGATCTTATTAGCAATGTCCTAGGACAATTCCGCACACCGACCCATCATTATTCGACACTCGCTATTTATAATATATATAGTAATATATTCTAACTTTATGTTAACAACACATATTTTTATATTTTAGTTCTCGGTTATCATATAAAGCTACCCTCTTCATACCCACAACATAGTTTTATTTCTCGTTTCTAGGTGGAAGCAAACGCTCGGTGTACATAGAGTCGTTTCAGTGGCAGGAAGGACTTGAGAGAATATTGATCTTACCTTTAGCTCCTTGTGTATTCGACACTCCATACTTATCACTTCCACCTTTGGAAATTTCTACAATGATTCCTTGCACTTGGGGATTATCAAGCTATTTTCTGGCGCCGTTGCCGGGGAGCAATAGCGTGGGGTTGTATTCTCATGTGTGCTTGTTTGATTTCTTCACTAAGTATATTTGGTTTCCCATTTTGTTTTTGTTTTCTTTATTTGTGGGTGAAACAAACAAAAAAATTAGAAGAATGAAAATACAAAAAAAATTATTTGCCTCATATGCCTAAAAACTTTTTCAAAAAGAGAAGTGATTGGAAGGTTATGCATTGGAGAAGTGAGGGTTGACTTCAACACTTGTGCTCATGCTCATGGAAACAATGTAGAAATGTTCATGGGAGTTTCTCAAAAATAATTATCCCCTTGTATATATCCTTGTTTTATAAAAAAAAAATTCCAAGTTTTGGTTTTAAGATGATTAGATTGCTTGTTTGCTATGTGCAATGCAAAAACAGAAACTTTGGCTGTAGTGCTGGAATTTACATTTTTTTATTGGAACGTCAAAAGTTTCTAAAAAAAATTACATAATACTACAATATAAATTGTTTAGGTTTTCCTAATTTTTAGAATTTTTTGGAGTTACAGAAGTATACCAAGTTTCCGGATTACTATAGACTGTCCTGTTTTTGACAGATTTTGTTTTCTATGTGTTGTTCACTTATTTTGATGAATCTATGGCTAGTATCGGGGGTATCAACCATGGTGAAGTTTTAATACCGTAGATATAAAACTATTCAAATGAGTTTACAACAATACCTAAAGGTAGTGATTTGCTTTATTATACTAACAGATTTCATGAGGGTTTTGTTAAGTTTTGTGTGGATGAAGTCTTCGAAGATCGAGGTGTTATCAATATGAGAAGAATAAGGAGAGGCAAGAGTTAAGGCTTGGGGATGCCCAAGGCAGCCCAAGTAAATATCTCAAGGATACTCAAGCATCTAAGCTTCGGGATGCCCCGGTTGGCATCCCATCTTTATTCTTCAACAATTATCGGTATATCTCGGTTTTTTGTTTTGTTCACATGATATGTGTCCTTTGTGTTTTTTCCTTTATGTACCATGCTAGTATGAGATAGTCCTTCATTGATTTATAGAATGCTCCATATGCTTCACCTAACTATTTTGAGTATGGCTTTATAAAATGATCTTTGTGCTTCACTTAAATCTTTTGAGTATGGCTTTATAGAATGCTCTTTGTGATTCACTTAAATTTTTTGAGTATGGCTTTATAAAATGCTCTTTGTGCTTCAGTTAAATATTTTGGGTATGGCTTTATAGAATGCTTCATGTGCTTCACTTATATATTTTGAGGTTGGATATTGTTCAATCTATATTGATGATAGAATGCTCTATGAACTTCACTTATATCATGCCTAGCTAAAAAGGCATTAAAGAAAAGTGCTTGTTGGGAGACAACCCAATATTTACCTCTACTATTTTTGTGTGTTATCATGATTATGCTACCATAGTAATCATGTTTTATAGCTTTTGTTTCAATAAAGTGACAAGTAAGACCTTTGGGATGATCTATGGTGGTAGTTGATTTGAGCTTGCTGAAAAACATAAAATTTTGTGCTCATTGCTAGAATTTAAAAAATACCAGAAGCATGCTTTTGATCAGAAGATGAAGTACTTTCAAGGACTGCAATAGAATGGACAGATGTTCACTAAAACGGTCATAACTTTGTCATTCGGAGTCCGTGTCCGACCCGCAAGTACTCAAACTGCTCGCGGCGAGCGTCCGAATACAGAAAATACTCCCCGCTTGCGCTAGGAGGCACGGAATACCCTCAAATTCGGCCTTAAGAAAGACTTTTTGGACCTGAAAGTCAAAGAACATCATTCACTGATGTTTTTTGCACAAGTTTCTGAACCCATTGGCACTTCCTTCTGAAAGAAATTCAAGAGATTATGTTGCTTATAGACATCGGCCCCCCTGCTAGGGACAAACGTACCTTTCTATAGATGCTCTATGATCCGGGCAATCTCATTCGGTCGTAAATTGAAGAAAATCCAGCGGCTATATGCCTTATTCTCCTTGTTTTCGTCGGATGGTACGTTGTAACTCATGTGCGTGAAAACCCAGAACAAAAGGGCATTCGTGGCATCGGTCAACATATATGTGGAAACAATATCTCCACTATAGAGGACAAGAAATTTAATATATATGTGGAAACAATATCTCCACTATAGAGAACAAGAAATTTAAGGGCGGTCAGGCAAAAAGATTCACGAGAAAATGAAGTACTTTTAGGGACTGTCATAGAATGGACCGATGTTCACTAAAACGGTCATAACTTTGTCATTCGGAGTCTGTGTTGGATCCACAAGTACTCAAACTGCTCGCTGCGAGCATGCGAATCCAGGAAATACTCCCTGCTTGCGACAGGAGGCCCGGAATACCCTCAAATTCGGCCTTAAGCGGGACATTTTGGCCCTGAAAGTCAAAGAACATCATTCATCGTTGTTTTTCGAACAATTTTCTAAACCCATTACCACTTACTTTTGAAGGAAATTTGAGAGATTATGTTGCTTATAGACATTAGCCCCCCTAGAAGGTACAAACGTACCTTTCTGCAGATGCTCTATGATCCAAGCAATCTCATTTGGCCCTAAATTGAAGAAAATCCAACGTCTATATGCCTTATTCTCTTTGTTTTTGCCGGATGGCATGCTGTAACTCATGCGCATGAAAGCCAAGAACAAAAGGGCATTCCTGGCATCGGTCAATATATATGTGGAAACAATATCTCCACTATAGAGGACAAGAAATTTCGGGGCGGTCAGGAAAAAAGCACGGGGAAATGAAGTACTTTCAAGGACTGCCACAGAATGGACCGATGTTCACTAAAACGGTCATAACGTTGTCATTCGGAGTCCGTGTCGGACCCACGAGTACTCAAGCTGCTCGCGGCGAGCATGCGAATCCAGAAAATTCTCCCCGCTTGCGCCAGGAGGCCTGGAGTACCCTCAAATTTGGCCTTAAGCACGACTTTTTGCCCTGTATGTCGAAGAACATCATTCGCCGCTGTCTTTCGGACAAGTTTCTAAACCCATTGCCACTTCTTTTTGAAGGAAATTCAAGAGATTATGTTCCTTATAGACATTAGCCCCCCTGGTAGGGACAAACATACCTTTCTGCAGACACTCTATGGTCCGGACAATCTCATTTGGTCGTAAATTGGAAAATCTAGCGGCTATATGCCTTATTCTCCTTGTTTTCGCCGTCTGGCATGCTGTAACTCATGCGCGTGAAAGCCATGAAGAAAAGGGCGTTCCTGGCATCGGTCAATATATATGTGGAAATGATATATCCACTATATAGGACAAGAATATTCAGGGCGGTCAGGCAAAAAGCGCATGGGAAAATGAAGTACTTTCAAGGACTGCCATAGAATGGACAGATGTTCATTAAAACGGTCATAACTTTGTCATTCGGAGTCTTTGTCCGACCCACAAGTACTCAAACTGCTCGTGGGGAGCGTGCGAAACCAGAAAATACTCCTCGCCTGTGCTAGGAGGCATGAAATACCCTCAAATTCGGCCTTAAGAAAGACTTTTTGGCCCTGAAAGTCAAAGAACGTCATTCACTGATGTTTTTTGGACAAGTTTCTGAACCCATTGGCACTTCCTTTTGAAGGAAATTCAAGAGATTATGTTGCTTATAGACATCAGCCCCCCTTCTAGGGACCTTTCTATAGATGCTCTATGATCCGGGCAATCTCATTTAGCCGTAAATTGAAGAAAATCCAGTGGCTATATTACTTATTCTCCTTGTTTTCGTCGGATGGTACGCTGTAACTCATGTGCGTGAAAGCCAAGAACAAAAGGGCATTCGTGGCATTGGTCAATATAAATGTGGAAACAATATCTCCACTATAGAGGACAAGAAATTTAAGGGCGGTCGGGCAAAAAGGGTCACGCGAAAATGAAGTACTTTCAGGGACTGTCATAGAATGGACCGATGTTCACTAAAACGGTCATAACTTTGTCATTCGGAGTCCGTGTCGGATCCACAAGTACTCAAACTGCTCGCTGCAAGCATGCGATTCCCGGAAATACTCTCTACTTGAGCCAGGACGCCCGGAATACCCTCAAATTCGGCCTTAAGTAGGACATTTCAGCCCTGAAAGTCAAAGAACATCATTCGTCACTATTTTTCGGACAATTTTCTGAACCCATTGCCACTTCCTTTTTAAGGAAATTTGAGAGATTATGTTGCTTATAGACATTAGCCCCCCTGGTAGGGCTAAATGTACCTTTCTGCAGATCCTCTATGATCCAGGCAATCTCGCTGGCCGTAAATTCAAGAAAATCCAACGTCTATATGCCTTATTCTCTTTGTTTTTGCCGGATGGCATGCGCTAACTCATGCGCGTGAAAGCCAAGAACAAAAGAGCATTCCTGGCATCGGCCAATATATATGTGGAAACAATATCTCCACTATAGAGGACAAGAAATTTCGGGAAGGTCAGGAAAAAAGCACAGGGGAAAATGAAGTACTTTCAAGGACTGCCACAGAATGGACCGATGTTCACTAAAACGGTCATAACGTTGTCCTTCGGAGTCCGTGTCGGACCCACAACTACTCAAACTGCTCGCGGCGAGCATGCGAATCCAGAAAATTCTCCCTGCTTGCGCCAGCAGGCCTGGAGTACCCTCAAATTCGGCCTTAAGCACGACTTTTTGCCCTGAATGTCAACGAACATGATTCGCCGCTGTCTTTCGGACAAGTTTCTAAACCCATTGCCACTTCCTTTTGAAGGAAATTCGAGAGATTATGTTGCTTATATACATTAGCCCCCCTGGTAGGGACAAACATACCTTTCTGCAGATGCTCTATGATCCGGGCAATCTCATTTGGTCGTAAATTGGAAAAATCCAGCGGCTATATTCCTTATTCTCCTTGTTTTCGCCGTATGGCATGTTGTAACTCATGCGCGTGAAAGCCAAGAACAAAAGGGCATTCCTGGCATCGATCAATATATATGTGGAAATGATATCTCCACTATATAGGACAAGAAATTTTGGGGCGGTCAGGCAAAAACCGCATGTGAAAATGAAGTACTCTCAAGGACTGCCATAGAATGGACAGATGTTCACTAAAACGGTCATAACATTGTCATTCGGAGTCCGTCTCCGACCCACAAGTACTCAAACTACTCGCGGCGAGCATGCGAATCCAGAAAATACTCCCTGCCTGTGCTAGGAGGCATGGAATACCCTCAAATTCGGATTTAAGAAAGACTTTTTGGCCCTGAAAGTTAAAGAACATCATTCGCTGATGTTTTTCGGACAAGTTTCTAAACCCATTGGCCCTTCCTTTTGAAGGAAATTCAAGAGATTATGTTGCTTATAGACATCATCCCCCCTTCTACGGACAAACGTACCTTTCTATAGATGCTCTATGATCCGGGCAATCTCATTTAGCCGTAAATTGAAGAAAATCCAGCGGCTATATTACTTATTCTCCTTGTTTTCGTCGGATGGTACGCTGTAACTCATGTGCGTGAAAGCCAAGAACAAAAGGGCATTCGTGGCATTGGTCAATATAGATGTGGAAACAATATCTCCACTATAGAGGACAAGAAATTTAAGGGCGGTGGGGCAAAAAGGGTCATGCGAAAATGAAGTACTTTCAGGGAATGTCATAGAATGGACCGATGTTCACTAAAACGGTCATAACTTTGTCATTCGGAGTCCGTGTCGGATCCACAAGTACTCAAACTGCTCGCTGCAAGCATGCGAATCCCGGAAATACTCTCTGCTTGAGCCAGGAGGCCCGGAATACCCTCAAATTCGGCGTTAAGCAGGACATTTCAGCCCTGAAAGTCAAAGAACATCATTAGTCGCTATTTTTCGGACAATTTTCTGAACCCATTGCCACTTCCTTTTTAAGGAAATTTGAGAGATTATGTTGCTTATAGACATTAGCCCCCCTGGTAGGGACAAACGTACCTTTCTGCAGATGCTCTATGATCCAGGCAATCTCGTTGGCCGTAAATTCAAGAAAATCCAACGTCTATATGCCTTATTATCTTTGTTTTTGCCGGATGGCATACTGTAACTCATGCGCGTGAAAGCCAAGAACAAAAGGGCATTCCTGGCATCGGCCAATATATATATGTGGAAACAATATCTCCACTATAGAGGACAAGAAATTTCGGGAAGGTCAGGAAAAAAGCACAGGGGAAAATGAAGTACTTTCAAGGACTGCCACAAAATGGACCGATGTTCACTAAAACGGTCATAACGTTGTCCTTCGGAGTCCGTGTCGGACCCACAACTACTCAAACTGCTCGCGGCAAGCATGCGAATCCAGAAAATTCTCCCCGCTTGCTCTAGGAGGCCTGGAGTACCCTCAAATTCGGCCATAAGCAGGACTTTTTTGCCCTGAAAGTCAAAGAACATCATTCGCCGCTGTCTTTCGGACAAGTTTCTAAACCCATTGTCACTTCCTTTTGAAGGAAATTCGAGAAATTATGTTTCTTATAGACATTAGCCCCCCTGGTGGGGACAAAAGTACCTTTCTGCAGATGCTCTATGATCCGGGCAATCTCATTTGGTCGTAAATTGGAAAAATCCAGCGGCTATATGCCTTATTCTCCTTGTTTTCGCCGGATTGCATGTTGTAACTCATGGCATCGGTCAATATATATGTGGAAACGATATCTCCGTTATATAGGACAATAAATTTCGGGGCGGTCAGGCAAAAAGTGCATGAGAAAATGAAGTACTTTCAAGGACTGCCATAGAATGGACAGATGTTCACTAAACGGTCATAACTTTGTCATTCGGAGTCCATGTCTGACCCACAAGTACTGAAACTGCTCGTGGCGAGCGTGTGAATCCAGAAAATACTCTCTGCTAGCACCAGGAGGCCCAGAGTACCCTCAAATTCGGCCTTAAGAAGGAAATTTTGGCCCTGAAAGTCAAAGAACAACACTCGTCGCTGTTTTTCGGACAATTTTCTGAACCCATTGCCACTTTCTTTTGAAGGAAATTTGAGAGATTATGTTGCTTATAGACATTAGCCCCCCTGGTGGGGACAAACGTACCTATCTGCAGATGCTCTATGATCCGGGCAATCTCATTTGGCCGTAAATTGATGAAAATCCAACGGCTATATGCCTTATTCTCCATGTTTTCGCCGGATGGCATGTTGTAACTCATGCGCGTGAAATCCAAGAAGAAAAGGACATTCCTGGCATCGGTCAATATATATCTGCAAACAATATCTCCACTATAGAGGAAAAGAAATTTCGGGGTGGTCAGGCAAAAAGCACACGGGAAAATGAACTACTTTCAAGGACTGCCATAGAATGGACCGATGTTCACTAAAACGGTCATAACGTTGTCATTCGGTGATACAGGCAAAGGTGCCTCATCTTTCAATGAGATGGTGGCTATCGTTTTCTGTGGGAGTCGACCTTGACGATCCGACTACGAATGTGTGAGACGTCGCGCCTTAGCAATCGCTAAACCAACTTCTGAGGGGTTATTGACCACGCCGAAGCACGATCAACCTGACCACGAGGGTCTGTTTTCCTCCAAGAAAACGAAGAACAAGCAAGAAACTGAGATTGCAATCTGGATAATGCGAATATAAGAGGAAAGCTTTATTAATGAATGTGGGGTTCTGTAACACCTTTGTCTGGTCGTTGAACACGAACGAAGTACGCAAAGTTGCAGCTATGGCGAACTTTAATCTAAACAAAACCCAATGTCTAAATGACGCCCTAAGGGCTGTATATATGGAGGAAGAGGGTAGGGAATTTCGTGGCCCATGGGGAAGGGGTCCGAAACCAACCCTATCCCTTGTTTCCCCACACACACGTACTCTAAAAACAGCCTATACTCAAGTATTTCGAAAATACAAGGGCCTGGCCCAATAATAAGGTGCCGCAGCACCTAGAATAGCCTCTGGATGAAAGTTATGAAGTAGTATCTTGTATATTTTCTCCAGGGCTTCATGCACTCATTATGGTGGCTTCAACATCCTGAAAGCATCACTTGTAACTCTGTTTTTGTTCCCCTTGCGCATGCCATCATCTCCATGCTTGTTCTTGCTCCAATGTTGATCCTTCTCAAGCAAGGCCCTTCATTTGTAAGCAAAACAAATGTATCCAATTTAGGCAGCATCATATTCACATGAACATTAGAATCATTACGAAAAAGTACCTGGTTATTTAACTGGCGTGCGCGAGCTCTAGTAATTGGTCCAGTATGTATAGTAGCGGGGGCTGTGGGTGTAACAATGGTATTGATGTCCTCAGCATCCTCCCCTTCTTGAAATGAAGTCGTCCTCGACGGAAGCTCATCTTCCTCACCCAAATAAGCTTCAAATCTGCTATGTTAAAAGTGGGACTAACCCCAAAATCTGCAGGCAGCTCAAGTTCATATGCATTATCATTTATTTTCTCTAACACCTTAAAAGGACCGTCAGCACGTGGCATTAGCTTTGATTTGCGCAAATCAGGAAGTCTATCCATACGCAAATGTAACCAAACAAGATCTCCAGGTGCAAACACAACATGTTTTCTACCCTTATCTCCAGCAAGTTTATATTTAGCATTCATACGCTCAATGTTTTCCTTAGTTAACTCATGCATTTTTAAAATCAATTCAGCATGTTGTTTAGCATCTAAATTAACCTTCTCCAAAGATGGAAGAGGCAAAAAATCAATAGGTGCACGTGGTAGGAAACCATACACAATTTCAATAGGGCACATCTTAGTAGTAGAATGCAATGAACGACTAGAAGCAAATTCAATATGAGGCAAGCATTCTTCCCACATTTTCTTATTATTCTTCAAAACATCCCTAAGCATAATAGACAAAGTTCTATTGACTACTTCAGTTTGTCCATCAGTTTGGGGGTGACAAGTAGTACTAAAAAGCAGTTTAGTCCCCAACTTAGCCCATAAACATCTCCAAAAGTGGTAAGAAATTTAGTATCATGATGTGAAACAATAGTATTTGGCACACCATGCAAGCGAATAATTTCACGAAAGAACAAATCAGCAATATTAACAGCATCATCACTTTTATGACATGGTATAAAGTGTGCCATTTTCGAGAATCTATCCACGACAACAAATATGCTATCCCTCCCCTTCTTTTTTCGAGGTAAACCTAAAACAAAGTCCATAGATATATGCTCCCAAGGAACACTAGGTACAGGCAAAGGCATATATAAAACATGAGGATTGAGTCGTGACTTAGCTTTTTGACATGTAGTGCAGCGAGGAACGAAGCTCTCAACATCGCGTCTCATCTTTGGCCAAAAGAAATGTGTAGCAAGTACGTCCTCCGTCTTCTTCACGCCAAAATGTCCCATTAGTCCTCGTCCATGCCCCTTCTGCAACAACAAAAGACGAACGGAGCTAGCTGGAATGCATAGCTTGTTAGCACGGAACACAAATCCATCATTAACGACGAACTTGTTCCATGATCTTCCTTCTTTACAATTTTGTAATACATATTTAAAATCAGCATCATGCACATATTGATCTTTGATGGTCTCCAAACCAATTATTTTGAAGTCACGTTGTGAAAGCATAGTATAGCGATGAGACAATGCATTAGCAATAACATTGTCTTTACCCTTCTTGTGTTTATTGACATAAGGGAAAGATTCAATGAATTCAACCCATTTAACATGTCTACGATTCAGTTTAGCTTGACTTTTAATATGTTTCAAAGATTCATGATCAGAATGTATAACAAATTCTTTGGGCCATAAATAATGTTGCCATGTTTCTGAAGTCTGAACAAGAGCATATAATTCTTTATCATAAGTAGAATAATTCAGACTAGGCCCACTCAATTTTTCAGAAAAGTGTGCAACAGGTTTGCCATCTTGTAATAACACACCCCCTAATCCAATTCCACTAGCATCACATTCAAGCTCAAATGCCTAATTAAAATCAGGAAGTTGGAGTAAAGGAGCATGTGTCAACTTATCTTTCAACACCGTGAAGGCTTCTTCTTGTGCGGTTCCCCAAACAAAAGGCACATCCTTCTTTGTAAGCTCATCGAGAGGTGCAGCAACGGTGCTAAAATCTCTCACAAAATGCCTATAGAATCCAGCGAGGACAAGAAAATTCCTCACTTGTGTGACCGTTTTGGGCTGCGGCCAACTCTCAATAGCTTCAATCTTGGCTTTATCTACTTCAACTCCCTGTGGAGTAACAACATGGCCAAGAAAAGATGCTCGGTCGGTGCAAAAGGTGCACTTCCCAAGGTTACCAAACAAACGTGCATCACGTAGAGCTATAAAAACAGCACGTAAATGTTCCAAATGTTCCTCCAAAGATCTGCTATAAATCAATATGTCATCAAAGTAAACTACCACAAATCGTCCAATGAAAGCACGTAAAACTTCGTTCATTAATCTCATGAAAGTACTAGGTGCATTAGTTAACACAAAAGGCATGACTAACCACTCATATAATCCAAAGTTAGTTTTAAATGATGTTTTCCATTCATCCCCCAATTTCATACGAATTTGACGGTATCCACTATGCAAATCAACTTTGGAGAATATTGTAGAGCCACTCAATTCATCAAGCACTACTGGAATCAGCTACTTTGCCATCTACCAGATATTTGCCGTCCGCTAGCGGACGGCAAAGAAGCTCTTTGCCATCAGCTACCGAAAAGCAGACGACAAAGAAACGGCCGATGGCAAAGAAGGTCTTTGCCATCCGCCATTTCTTTGCCGTCCGCTGGCTGACGGCAAAGAATCTTTGCCGTCCGCTGGCTGACGGTAAAGAGGGAGGTGGCACCCGCTAACAGAAAAACTTAACGACCCCCTCTTTGCCGTCCGCAGCACACGGCAAAGATAAACCAAAAGCGGACGGCAAAGGCGCGGCGGATGGCAAAGGCTAACCTAACTAACGGCCGAGCCACCCCCCCCCCCCGCCTGTTACTCTCTCTGTTTCTCCTCTCTCCTCCCGACGCCCCATCGATCCACCCACGCCGGACCGCCGCCGCGCCGCCCCGCCACCCCGCCCCGCCGCCTGCGTCGGCCCGCCCCACCCGCCCTCGCCGCCCGCCGCCCCATCCCCCCCCCCCCGCCCGACGCCGTACCATCCCGCCGCCCGGTGCCGCCCGCCATCGCCCGCCGCCGCCGCCACACCCGCCCCGCCCCCGCCACCGTCCTCTCCCCTCCACGCCGACGCCCACCATCCTTGCCCGGTGCCCGCCTGGCGCGCCTCGCCACCGCCTCGCTCTCCCCCCGCCCGACCGTCCCCCGCCCGAGCCCCGCCCGCCCCACCCGCCCACCACCCGGCACCAGTGTCGCCCGGCTCGGTGAGTATTCCTTTTTCTGTTTTTTCTTTTTTTTTTGCTGTTTAATTGTTAGTGTTAGATTTAGTGCTACATATGTGTTAGTGTTAGATTTAGTGCATGGGTTTTAGATGAAAAAAGATGAAAAAAGAAGAAGAAGAAAATAAGAAAAGAAGTAGAAGAAAAAAGAATATGTAGAAGAAAAGAAGAAGAGGAAGAAAAGAAGTAGAAGAAGAAGAAAAGAAGAAAAGAAAAGAAGTATAAGAAGTAGAAAAAAGATGAAAAAAGAAGAAGAAGAAAAGAAGAAGAAGTAGTAGAAGAAGAAGAAAAGAAGAAAATAAAATAAGTAAAAGAAGTAGAAAAAAGATGAAAAAAGATGAAGAAGAAAAGAAGTAGAAGAAGAAGAAAAGAAATAGAAGAAGTAGTAGAAGAAGAAGAAAAGAAGAAAAGAAAAGAAGGAAAAGAAGTAGAAAAAAGATGAAAAAAGAAGAAGAAGAAAAGAAGTAGAACAAGTAGAAGAAGAAGAAAAGAAGAAAAGAAAAGAAGTAGAAAAAAGATGAAAAAAGAAGAAGAAGAAAAGAAGTAGAAGAAAAGAAGTAGAAGAAGTAGAAGAAGAAGAAAAGAAGAAAAGAAAAGAAGTAAAAGAAGTAGAAAAAAGATGAAAAAAGAAGAAGAAGAAGTAGAAGAAGAAGAAAAGAAGAAAAGAAAAGAAGTAAAAGAAGTAGAAAAAGAAGAAAAAAGAAGAAGAAGAAAAGATGTAGAAGAAGAAGAAAAGAAGAAAAGAAAAGAAGTAAAAGAAGTAGAAAAAAGATTAAAAAAGAAGAAGAAGAAAAGAAGTAGAAGAAGTAGAAGAAGAAGAAAAGAAAAGAAGTAAAAGAAGTAGAAAAGAGATGAAAAAAGAAGAAGAAGAAGAAAGAAGTAGAAGAAGAAAAGAAGAAAAGAAAAGAAGTAAAAGAAGTAGAAAAAAAAACACCCCGACACCCTGACCCCCTGACCCAGACACCCCGACCCCGACACCACACCCCGACCACGACACGACACCCCGACCCCCTGACCCTGACACCCCGACCCCGACACCACACCCCGACACCACACCCCAACACCCCGACCCCGACACCACACCCTGACCCCCTGACCCCGTGAGCCCGTCATTGATTATAGTGATGATGATGATTATGCATTTATTGATGATACTGATCGAGATTATTATTGTACTTGATGATGATGATTATACATTTTTACGTAGTGTCAGGTATTCAATTTTTTTATGTTGTACTTGATGATGATACACTTAAGTGATATACATATTATTATTCATGTCGGTATTTTTTTGACGTTGTACTAATTTCGTTTACTCTTTGTCATGGCAGGTGTTGAAAGATGGTGGGCGCTGGTCGAGAGCGCTCCGAGGACCATTCTTCGTCGGCACGTGCGACGAGGTCTTCCATTCCACACGCACCTCTCCGACGAGCGTTGGTGGACAGTATGGCGACACCGCCGGGCCCTTCTTCGTCGACCGCGGTGCCGAGCAGGGGACGAGGTAAGAAGAAGAGAGGAGCTGGAGCATGTGGTCGCGGGAGAGGAGGTAGGGTGACTACGAGGGCGCCTTCCATGCCGCCACCCCCAGCTGTTTGACCCGAGCACGTGACTGCTAGGGTGGACTCGTCCGAGGAGGAGGCTACACGGACTCCGATCCACGAGCCTCCGGTCCACGGGCCTTCGGGCCACGAGAGTTCGGCCCACAAGACCCCGGAGGAACACCCGTCTGGATGGGGTACCTGGCCGGATCAGTGTGAGGGGCCGAGTGGCCATGCTGATGATGGCGGGGAGCCGACTGATATTGACGAGGAGGGGGGGCACCGTCTACCAGCGCGGTGCTACACGGCTCCCGGACGTGCCGGCGACCCGCGAGCAGAGGTGGTTGATTTTCCCTAATGGGGAGAGGTAAGTGCATTTAATCTTTTTGTACCCTTCTGCATTCACATTTCTTCAAATATATAATGCATTGGCCTTGTCATGTTGCAGGGGTTGGGACAACCATCATAGTGTCCGCCAGCCCAACTCCGTCCTTGGAGTTCTTTGTCGGCAAAACTTCCCGGGGTTTGTTACGTTGCCTGGTGAGGGTCGGCTTCCAGAGCTTGGATTGAGTTGGGAGCACTACTTGGCTGCCTCGGCCCTGCCGGGTGAGATTATCGATGGTGTCTTATGCAAGACGAGGGCAGACGTGGTGATTAGAAAGTTCTGGGTAATTTCTCCTTTACACAATTAAAAATCTTCAACTAGCTAGTTATTAATTGTACTAATCAATATTGTCTCATTTGATTGCAGACATTCTAGAGGTGTGAGGAGAGATACGAGGAGGAGGCGGCAAATGTTATCGTTAACGTCTGCAAGTGCCTACTACAGAACTTACGGCACGAGGCTCGGGTGCAGGCCGTTCGAGACTACTACACCGCGCATGGTATCAAGAAGACCAAGCCGGCGTGCCGCGAGAAGTTCTTGAGTAAGGATGAGTACATGAAGGTAATTCTTAAGGCCTTGTACTTTACTTCCTTCATTTAGTAATTCATAGCCGTAGCGCTCAAGTTTCTATTTCCTAACTTAGGCCCCTCCGAGATGGTGTGTGGATCGGATGGATTGTTGGGAGGTGTTGGTCAATGAGTGGTGCTCAAAAGAATGGCGAGCCCTCCACAAAGAGGCCAAGGAAAAACGTGCCCAAATGGAAGGTGTGCCACACCATCAAGGCAGCTCCAACTTATATCAGTACGGGTGGAACTGGGTATGTGGTTTGCTTCATGATTCATGCAATTCGTTCGTCATGCTAGCTTTTAGCCCTTTAATTACTAATTCAATTTGTTTCTCTCTTTCAGGCACGCTACAATAAGGCGGATAAGGTGCCAGAGGTGTACGACCTATATGCCATGGCCCACACTGGCTCTTACAAGAAAGTCAAGGCATTCTCTGCGTCTGACCTCGATGATCCAAAAAACTTCACCAACATCACCACCCACGACAAGCTCATGAAATATAGAGATGAGGGGAAGGCGAGGAAAGGGGAGGACTTTAACCCGAGCCAGGGTCCCATTGATACCGAGCTGCTGATGATATCTGGTGGCGGGAGGTCCCATGGCTCCATAGCCATGGGAGATGGACTTATCCGTTGTCCTAGCACTCTCCCGGAGATCAAGGCGTGCCAGTCGAGCTCCGCTCCTGAGATAAGGCCTCGTGAATGGCCAGTCCAACTCGCCTTCAAGGTTAGTTATACGTACTCAGCTATCTTTCTCCAATACATTGTGTGTGCTTCCATCAATGATTACAAATGGTAACGAGGAGTGGTGTTGCATGCTGCTATACAAAGTGAGAGAGATAGAACGGAGAAACTTCTGGCGGAGGCGGCGGAGAGGCAGCAGGAGTTGGAGGAGAGGACGACAAAGATGTTGGAGGAGGAGAGGGCACGGAATGACATGCAGGCAAGGGCCATGTACGAGCTCCTTGTGGTAAGTTTTTTCTACACATTAGCCAAAACATTCATGTAGTGTTTGTCTCATTAGTAACTAGTATGATTGAGTCGTCAAAACCAAATGTGCAGTCTGTGTGCGAGAAGTCCGGTCAGACCGCTTCTCCGATGCCAGTGATTGCTCCTGGGACCACGGTGAGTTGAATTTGAACGTACATTACTTTCTAGTCTTAACATTTGAGTGTCATCATGCTAACGAGACATTGGAAATGATCTTTGGTGCAGCGTAACTCCAGACAAGCATCGCACGATCCTTCTCCAGCTACCGGCACGAGCCACCCCGCTACAACACCTCCATGATCACGGTAAGTGTCTCTAGTGTTTTGCTTAACAAATGCATAAAGACCTAGACTTAGCTTTATTTCCTCCAATATGCTTACCATAATGACTTAGAGTTAGCTTATTTTCCTCCAAAATGACTTAATAAGCTTACTAACCTCCAAAACCATCTGTCGGTGTCAAAACCGGCGGATCTCGGGTAGGGGGTCCCGAACTGTGCGTCTAGGCGGATGGTAACAGGAGACAAGGGACACGGTGTTTCACCCAGGTTCGGGCCCTCTTGATGGAGGTAAAACCCTACGTCCTGCTTGATTAATATTGATGATGTGTATTACAAGAGTGGATCTACCACGAGATCAAGGAGGCGAAACCCTAGAAGCTATCCTACGGTATGATTGTTGTAATGGAGGTTATGTCCTACGGACTAAAGCCCTCCGGTTTATATAGACATCGGAGAGGGCTAGGGTTACATAGAGTCGGTTACAATGGTAGGAGATCTACATATCCGTATTGCCAAGCTTGCCTTCCACGCCAAGGAAAGTCCCATCCGGACACAGGACGGAGTCTTCAATCTTGTATCTTCGTAGTCTTGGAGTCCGGCGGACGATGATAGTCCGGCTGTCCGGACACCCCTAGTCCAGACTCCTCGGTAGCCCCGAACTGGCTTCAATGACGATGAGTCCGGCGCGCATAATGTTCGGCATTGCAAGGCCGGTTCCTCCTTTGAATAATCCAGAGAAGATTGTGAACACCCAGATAGTGTCCAGCTCTGCAAAATAAATTCCACATTCCACCGTAGAGAGAGTAAAATGCACACAAGATCAATCTGCTAACGTATTTTGCGGCGTGACGTCACACCACTACCAAGCCTTTACTTGAATCGTTTTTTATTATACCACCTCAGCGCGTTTAGCGAAGCGGTTTCCTTGGCACGTCTTGTCGAAGCAGAGATCGTGTTCCCCTTATTCCGGGATTTTCATCAATGCGGGCGTGGGTAACCCAACCGCGCCATTGATGGTGGTGCTTGGGAGATAAGCGAGTTTTACCAGGCTAGGGGGGGACGCATAGTCTTCGTCCGCCTATATATAAGGGATAAGGATTCACCTTCTCACCTATGCCTTCTTCCTCCTTTGCTTATCCATCTCCGCGCACTCGAGCTCCAGCGCCCAAGTTCGCACATCTCGCCTCGACCTTCTCCGACCATGTCCGGAGCGGGAGGTAAATGGCTGGCCTCCACCGTTAAGGAGGAGCACATCACAAAGCTGCGCAGCGCTGGATACCTTTCCGGCGACGTTGTGCACCGGCTGCCCGACGAGGGGCAGCTCATCCCCACCCCCGGGCCCCATGAGAGGGTCGTTTTCCTCCCCCACTTCCTCCGTGGACTGGGCCTTCCACTTCACCCCTTTGTCCGGGGGCTCATTTTCTACTACGGCATGGATTTCCATGATCTGGCGCCGAACTTCATCCTCAACATCTCGGCGTTTATCGTCGTGTGCGAGGCTTTCCTCTGCATCCAGCCCCACTTCAGCTTGTGGCTCAAGACCTTCAATGTCAAGCCGAAGGTAGTGAAGGGCACGCAAGCGGAGTGCGGAGGCGCCATGTTGGGCAAGATGCCCAACGTTCTTTGGTTCGAAGGGGCCTTCATGGAATTCGTCAAGGGGTGGCAATCGGGGTGGTTCTACATCACCGAGCCGCGCGACCCTACGTTGGCGGCGGCCCCCCAGTTCAGATCTGGTATCCCCACGCAGCTCACCTCCGGAAAGAGAAGGGCTTGCTGTGGGGCAATTCAAGGAGCCGCGGGACTCCAAGCTTTGTATCCGAAGTGGTGAACAAGAAGCTCAAAGCTAGTTAACGTGGTCCAAGTCATGCTCGTCGCGGATTCTCCCATGCCAAGAACGGGCATTCAATCTGTGGGAGTTCGATCCGGAACAGCACCAGCGCTGGCGGGCTCTTGATGCAACGTCTGGCGCTGGAGGTTGCTGTTTAAGGGCGCGAAGCCCCACCGCCCATGTAAGATCGCGGATTCCACTCGCAGCGCCCAGCTGACGAGGTAAGTGATTCTACCCCTTTACGGGACACTTGTTGTTAATAATTTGACCCTAAGCGGGTTTTTTAATCTCCCTTCTCCTTTGACAGGAATGGATGAAGAAGGTCGTGCAGCTTGCCTGCCCGGCTCCCATGCCAGAAGACCCAGTGGACGCCCGTCTAGCGGGGCTGTTGGTTCCGGCACCGCACGTGGTGCCGGAGAAGAAGGCCAAGAAGGTGGCCACGGGCACTCGAAAGAGTTCCCGTTTTCAGGTGTCCGACGACTCCGAGGTGGATTCCTCACCCGAAGACGAGGAGGAAGAAGACTCTCTCCCAGAGGGGGGAGAGAGAAAGAGGAAGGCCTCCCCAACAGGGGAGGCCGAACGGTCCAAGAGGGGAAGAATTATTCCCCCGGACAGCTCCGCCAACACCAACGTTGGCGAAGAAGAGTGGCCCTCGAGGGCTAGGCCTCAGGCGAGATCGTAAGTATCCGGATCCCTGAATCTGCAATTTCTTTCGTGTCACATAGTGTCTTTCTAATGCCGCATACTACCCGCAGTCCGGCCGATGATGATCTCCCCGCTTCATCGAGCGGGTCGCTGGCTACGTCGGATGTGGAATCCATCCCGACTGCCTCCACCCCTCGCGCCGACAAGGACGCCGAGGTGGGATCCCGGAATGGGACCCATCAGGAGGAGGTTCCGGAGGTGCCGCAAGGCAGCCCCCCAGACTTTGCGCCGGACTCCATACCGGAACCCGGAGTGGTTCCAGAGTCCGGCAGGCGGCCCCTTCGCAAGAAGGGCAAGACCGTGACACCGGCGGCCCCCGTCCATCCGGAGGCGCTGGACAACTTGCTGGAGGCGCTCAAAGGCGCTTCCATCGAGGAATAACACCACACTATCATGAGTGCGGTGATTCAGAAGGTTCAGCTCCCCAAGAGCGGGTTGACCGAAGCCTGCAGCAGCCTTCTAACAGGCTTTGAGGTAAGAAGTTAAATTTATGTAATGTAATACCGCATAGACAGTAGCCCCTGATGCTCAGTTCGGCATTCAAAAAGAAAAGCCGGACTGAGGATCTAAAAAGATATACGTAGGGTTGCTTAAAATATGTCAATATGGGTTTGCAGGCTACGCTGCTGACCTCTGCCGCACTGACTGCGGAGGTCGGTGCATTGAAGCAGGATCTCGAGCTATCCGAGCAAGAGCTCGGCCATGCCAAGAAGCAGATCGAGGACAAAGAAGGTGAGTAACACCACTTTAAAGATTTACCTTACAGAAAAGGATTTAGGTTGCAATAAAAATGACAAGGATAACGTCGTGCTGCAGGGCCACTAACAAGGTGGCAACCACGAAGGAGGCTGTGTCTGTGACGAGCATAATGCGGCTGCATGAGCAGGCCAGCGAGAGAAGCAGGAGGCGCGGGTGGCGGAAGTACGGCAAGAGCTCCAGGCTCTCATGGAGAAGCATGAGAGTTTGGAGCATGACTCAAAGACTCGAGAGTCCGAGCTCGCCTCGGCTCTCGAAAGTGCCATGTCCGCCAAGGCCGAGGCCCATAAGGCCCTTCAGGAGGTTGAAGATGTGAACAAGATAACGGAGGGTAAGGCATTTTTCATGCAAAGCAAGCATGTTAATGTAAACTACCTGACACTTACCCGAATTCGGAGCTCTCCAGGGGCGTTTGCAGATCTGTCGTGCAGTGTATCCGATGCCACCGCATTTTACCGTGGCCAGGAGGGGAGCTCAATGGAGAAGGTCTTCTCGTCTCAGTACGCTGAGGCCGGCCATCCAGTGCCCCCTAGCGACCAGCTGAAGTAGCTGGTCGAGCTCCACAAGGCGGCTGAGGAGACCATGAAGGGCCTTATAGTCCGGCTGTGGCCTGGACAGGCCATGCCTAGGAGCTACTTCGGCCTTGTGCGGCGGCTGGTGGATGCATGCCCCTGGGTGGAGGTCATCAAGCACTCCGCCTGTATTGAAGGTGCTCGTCGGGCCCTTGCCCGCACAAAGGTGCACTGGGGCAGGCTGGATGCGGAGAAGCTTCTTACTGACCCGCCGCCAGCGGGCAAGGAGTATCGTACGCCCGAAATGTACTATATGACTGTCCTGAAGGGAGCCCGCGATATTGCGGATGAGTGCCCCCGAGATGTAATTTTTGAGTAAACTCGCTATGTATTATCCCGTGCGCTAAAAACTTTGTTCATATGCGCTAAGCAACACTTGTTTAATTTAAAATATTACCTTCTGTGCGGCCGCTTATAAGATCTGAGAGATGGCAAGTCGTTGGCTTCAGCCCCCAAGCCATGAAAGTCTTTGGGGTGTTCGGATAAACTTGAGCACTCTTGTTCCCATTTTTGGGTCCATCGAGGGAGGCACTCAACACAACGAACAAGGCAACCGGACTTATAATGCTTGAACACTCTCACTTAGCCATAGAGTTCTATAATTTTAAATTTCAGCGAAGCCCCAAGTATTCCGAAGACCAAATTCGGGGCGCTATCCACGCCTTCGTCGGACATTATCCGGTACTTCGCTCGAAGCGGCATAAGTCTTTAAGGACCCGAAAAGACCTCTCGAACAGCGACCGGTCTCTTGCCTTATCATGCCAGTCAGTTTTAGCTTTCTCCACTGAGGCGCTCGCCCGGCTCAACTAGGGCGCAATCGCAGTGGTTCTCCCAGTGCCACCTTAGCAGGCAGAACGGAACGTAAGGCACCAAAACGTGGGAGCCGGGCAAACCCAACTATTTACCCAAGACATGATTCGGAGCCGATTCATATAATGCTATAAGTTCGGGGTGCCGCACTTGTGAAAGTGTTCGGACTTATCACACCATAATGCGGGGAACGCAAGCCCCTGGTGTATTTGGCCGTACCAAAATATACGGGTGCAAGATGTCATTAATGAACATATGTGTAAAGTAATGCAATAACAGGCAAAAAATGTTGTATTATTTATTCAAGGAATTCTGCTATGAGTGCGGAAGGATACAAATAGTGCGGTAAGCAAGGGTTTGGACTAATTAAACATGTCCCCCTCCAGGGGTGGGCTGCGGACTTGGTGTATATAATCAAATTTAATGCTCGTAATGGAGACCACCTGAATGTTCGTCGCAGCCTGGTTGTTGCATCGTGAGTTCGGCAGGTTCACCCCGGACAGGGCCTCTGGTTAACGGAGTCCTGTGTGTAAAAAGAAGGAAAATAATAAAAAAAAGGTGACACACTTGCGAGCCCCTGGTGTGGTCGAGCCGCACTCTGGGTCTATTGTGGTCGTGCCCCTTCCCCTACGCCCATGGTATCTCCAAAGCGTAATGATGTACGCGGAGGGTTGTTCTTGCGATCATGCGGGGGCTGGGGTCGGGGCCGCGTTGCTACACGTGCTCTGATCGTGCCAGGTGATCTTGGTTGATGTTGCTCCGGGCGTGTTTGGCCGTATCCGGCCGTTTAACGGCCGGACTCGAAAATTGCCTTAAAAGGCTGCTCAGATTTCCGCGAGAGCCATTGTATGTTCCTTCGTTCGGAGGGCGCCCGTATTTCCGTTGACCGTGATGACTCCACGAGGGCTGGCATCTTGAGCTTGAGGTATGCATAATGCGGCACCGTGTTGAACTTTGCAAACGCGGTTCGTCCGAAAGCAGAGCGTGATAGCCATCATGAACGGGACTATGTCAAGATTAACTCCTTGCTCCGGAAATTGTCCGGGATCCAAGACCACTTCGGTGTGATCGAGCCTGTATAATTGGCTTCAACACGGTATGACGCCTTTAAAGGTCGTCTTTGTAGGTTTAATCCTTGAAGGGTCTATGCCCATCTTGCGCACTGTATCCTGATAAAGCAGGTTCAGGCTACTGCCGCCGTCCATCAGGACTCTCATGAGGTGAAATCCATCAACGATTGGGTCTAAAACCAATGCGGCGAATCCGCCATGGCGGATACTGGTCGGATGGTCTCTTTGATCGAAAGTGATCGGGCAAGAGGACCATGGATTGAACTTAGGGGCGAGTGGCTCCGTCGCATATATGTCCCTTAGTGCACGCTTCCGCTCCCTCTTGGGTATATGGGTTGCGTATATCATGTTCACCGTCCGCACTTGTGGGGGGAAACCCTTCATCCTCTCTTGCTCAGCGGCGGGTTTCTTCCTCGTCATCGCTATGCAGCCCCTTGTCATTGTTTTCGGCAATTAACTTGTCTGCCTGCTTGAATACCCAACAGTCACTATTGGTGTGGTTAGCTGGCTTTTCGGGGGTGCCATGTATCTGGCATAAGCGGTCGAGGATTCGGTCCAAATTGGACGGACCGGGAGTAGTTCTTTTGAATGGCTTCTTCCGCTGACCGGGTTTGGAGCCACGGAATCTGGCGTTGACCGCCGTATCCTCCTTGTCGTCGCCGTTAATACGACGTTTATTTTTGCTTCGACGCGACCTGCCATTGTGGTCCTTAGTATCCGGACTGCCAGAATTTTTACTGAGGTTGTTGCTGCGAGCTAGCCAGCTATCCTCTCCCGCACAAAAGCGGGTCATTAATGATGTGAGGGCTGCCCTGGATTTCGGCTTTTCCTGTCCTAGGTGCCGGGCTAGCCACTCGTCGCGGATGTTATGTTTGATGGCTGCGAGGGCCTCTGCATCCGGACAGTCGATGTTTTGGTTTTTCTTTGTCAAGAACCGTGTCCAGAACTGTCTGGCCGATTTGTCTGGATGCTGAATTATGTGGCTTAGGTCATCGGCATCTGGTGGTCGCACATATGTGCCCTGGAAGTTGTCGAGGAATGCGGCTTCCAGGGCTTCCCAACACCCAATTGACTCTGCGGGCAAGCTGTTAAGCCAATGCCGAGCTTGTCCTTTAAGCTTGAGTGGGAGGTATTTGATGGCGTGGAGATCGTCGCCGCGGGCCATATGGATGTGAAGGAGATAATCTTCAATCCAAACCGCGGGGTCTGTTGTGCCATCGTAGGATTCAATGTTTACGGGTTTAAACCCTTCAGGGATTTGATGATCCATTACTTCATTAGTGAAGCATAGCGGGTGTGCGGCGCCTCTGTATTGAGCAATATCACGACGTAGCTCGAGTGAGCGTTGTCTGCTGTGTTCGGCCCAGCCGGAGTTGTTGTGTCCGGCGCGACGGTATTAAATGGCGTGGGTCGTGGGCGCCACGTGATCCGTAGATGGATCTGGATTGCCTTGCTTTGTCCTCCAATATATCTCGCAAGTCCGTAGCGTTCCCTCTTGGCCGTACTCTTGGAGCGATGCCGGGTACGGTCTTCTTTGGAGGGCTGGATGCTCTCTGTTGCGACCGGGGGTGGTCGGTCGGCCGACAGTAATCGGGTGATGAAGGTATGTATGCTTCCTCCTCTAATCGGGGGAGCAACTTGCGTTTTGGGTAGCTCTTGGAGGGACATTCGAGTTCGTACTCTTCGGCCGTGAGGACCTCGGTCCATTGATCGGCCAGCAGGTCTTGATCAGCTTGAAGCTGTTGCTGCTTTTTCTTTGGGCTATTTGTCGTGGCCATTAGCCTGCGTTTGAAATGCTCTTGTTCGGCGGGATCCTCGGGCACGACGAATTCGTCGTCGCCGAGGCTTGCTTCGTCTCCGGAGGGAGGCATGTAATTATCATCCTCGACCTCTTCGTCTACCACTCCCTCGCGAGGGCTTGCTTCTGCATCCTCCTGTGCTGAATCTTGCTGGAGGGGATTGTCTTCGGCACTGTCTAGAGTGTTATTATCTCTGTGCGGAATCTCCATTCTTCTGTGGCGGGATTTAGAGCGGCGCCCGACGCCGGCGCTTGGGCTGTTTCTTTAAGGAATCTGCCTCCGCGCTTCTTCGCCGTCCCCATCTTTTGGGGTGTCCACCATGTATATGTCATATGACGAGGTGGTCTTCGAGTGCCTCAGAGGCGCTGGTTCCTCTTCGTCTCCGCATCGTCGTCCATACCGTCGATGTCTTGAGTCGTAGTCTAGCATGTCGGTTAGATAAATCGGCAGTGGCTACAAAGTGGGTGGTGGGTGGGCTCTGAATTTCTTCGTCGTCTCAGATCCCAACCATCCTGGCCATAGTCCGGCCAGGTCTCTCTGGATAGCGAGAGATGCTTTAGCGAATTTAAGATGTCGCCAAAAGGCGAGTGCTGAAAGATGTCCGCCGCGGTAAACTCCATGATCGGCGCCCAATCGGATTCGATCGGCAGGGGCGCAGGAGGTTCGGAGTCCGGCAGGGAGTCCGGCACCTCGGAGTCACTAGCTTTACAAGGGACAAGGCTAGTGTTCGGCTCCATCGCCGTGGAAGGTGCAGCCCCCAAAGCGGTGTCCAGCCACCGGTCCCCGATCTGGGCGATCGGCTCCGGACTAAGGGCCGGAGCGGATTCGTGTGCGGCCACCAAGGCACTGTCTGGCGGCAGAGCTAAATCATGCCCATCGTGATAGCACGGCACGCTCGGCTGAGGCTCGAGTCCGTCGAAGATCAAGTCCCCGCGGATGTCGGCCGTGAAGTTGAGGCTTCGAACGACTGATGGCTGGGGCGTGGCTTTCGATCTGCTCCAGATGGCCAAGTGAGTTGGCCCGCAGTGCGAAGCCGTCGAATACGAAGATCTGTCCGGGGAGCAAAGTCTCGCCCTGAACGGCGTTGTTGGTTGAAGAAGCCATCGAGCCTATCGGTGACGACACAGAGGAACTCTCAATGAAAGCACCAATGTCGGTGTCAAAACCGGCGGATCTCGGGTAGGGGGTCCCGAACTGTGCGTCTAGGCGGATGGTAACAGGAGACAAGGGACACGATGTTTTACCCAGGTTCGGGCCCTCTTGATGGAGGTAAAACCCGACGTCCTGCTTGATTAATATTGACGATGTGTATTACAAGAGTGGATCTACCACGAGATCAAGGAGGCTAAACCCTAGAAGCTAGCCTACGGTATGATTGTTGGAATGGAGGTTATGTCCTACGGACTAAAGCCCTCCGGTTCATATAGACACCGGAGAGGGCTAGGGTTACACAGAGTCGGTTACAATGGTAGGAGATCTACATATCCATATTGCCAAGCTTGCCTTCCACGCCAAGGAAAGTCCCATCCGGACACGAGACGGAGTCTTCAATCTTGTAACTTCGTAGTCTTGGATTCCGGCGGATGATGATAGTCCGGCTGTCCGCACACCCCCTAGTCCAGGACTCCCTCACCATCCATCTTACCTAGGTTAGCTCTAAAATGATGCATTTTACCCAAGTTGGCTCTAAAATGACCCATTTTACCTAGATTAGCTCATAAACGATCCATTTCACCTAGGTTAGCTCCAAAATGAGCCATCTTACCTAGGTTAGCTCCAAAATGACACATTTTACCTAGATTAGCTCATAAATGATCCATTTCACCTAAATTAGCTCTTAAATGATCCGTTTCACCTTAGTTAGCTCAAAAACAATCCATTTCACCTTAGTTAGCTAAAAAACGATCCATTTCACCTTACTTAGCTCATAAACGACCCATTTCAACTAAGTTAGCTCATAAATGATCCATTTCACCCAAGTTAGCTAAAAACGATCCAATTCAACTTAGTTAGCTCAAAAACGATCCATTTCAACTTAGTTAGCTCATAAACGACCCATTTGAACTAAGTTAGCTCATAGATGATCCATTTCACCTTAGTTAGCTCATAAACGACCCATTTCAACTTAGTTAGCTCATATATGATCCATTTCACCTAAGTTAGCTCATAAATGACATATACTTCTTTATCTAGTCTTCTTCTTCTAGTCACCTATTTCTAACTTTCTTATTTGCCATTTTGCAGATTCCATTCACTTCATGAAAGCTAGCTTGCTATGATGGAGTGCTTGTTTTTTCTTTGATGAAACTTTGCACTGTATCTAGCTTGCTATGATGGAACTTGCTATCTTGATCAAACTTTGCATTGTAATATGTATATGGATGGAACAATGTGTATGGATGGAACTTGCTTATGTATGAATGGATGAAACTTAATTATGTGCTGGATATATATGTGATATGTTTGCTGTTAAATAGCCCTGTGAAATATATTTATATATGTCATATATATTTGCTATGAAAATTGTTGGATTCAAAAAAAAAACAAAAAAAAAGAACCAATATACAGGCTCTTTGCCGTCTGCCACCGACGGCAACGGCCTCTTTGTCGTCTGCCGCGGACGGCAAACAGGACACGTGGCAGCCAACTGTGCTTCCTGGGAGCTGACCCATTTGGCTAGTTTGCCTACAGTGGCAGACGGCAAAGAGTCGTGACGTCTAGCTGACATCATACAACGGACGGCAAAGGGCTGCCGTTATCCACCTAACGGACTAACAGAGAAATTTTTGTCGCATGCTTTCTTTGCCGTCTGCTGCTGATGGCAAAGGACCCTTTGCCGTCAGCCGCTTAAAGCAGACGGCAAAGTAGCTGTTTGCCGGATCTTACTTTGTCGTCCACGTTTGCCATCCGCGGCGGACGGCAAAGACCTTTGCCGTCCACCGTGCATGCCTTTGCCGTCTGCCGTGGCAGACGGTAATGTAGCTGATTCCTGTAGTGAAGCATATCATCTAGCCTAGGAATAGGATGACGATAACGAATAGTAATATTATTAATGTCTCTACAATCAACATACATAGGCGATGTACCATCCTTTTTGGCACTAGAATAATCGGAACGACACAAGGACTAAGGGATTCATGTATATAACCTTTGTCGAGGAGCTCCTGTACTTGATGCATAATCTCCTTTGTCTCCTCTGGATTGGTACGGTATGGCACACGGTTTGGTAGTGAAGCACCGGGAATTATGTTAATCTGATGCTCAATCCCTCGAATAGGCGGTAATCCCGTTGGCACGTCTTGGGGAAAGACGTCAGCGAACTCCTGCAAAATGTTAGTGATAGCAGGAGGCAAAGAGGAAGGCACGTCCTCGAATGAAAATAATGCCTCTTTGCACACAAAAGCATAGCAAACAAATTTGCTGAAATCTAGCTCATCAATATCAGATTTGGTGGCAAATAAACATGCACTTTTCAATTTAATTTCAGAAGCAACACTAGATGGTTTATTGTTAGGCTTCATTTGTTACTCAAATTCTTTTGCCACAATCTAATTTTCACTCTTATTCTTCTCCTGTTTTGCTTTATTAGCTCTATTAATATCAACTTTCAAAATGGAATTAGGAGTCATACGAAGCAAAGTAATATTTTTATCCTTATGAACAAGAGTATACTGATTTTTTCTACCATGGTGTACATAATTTTTATCAAATTACCATGGTCGACCAAGTAATAAGGAACATGCTTGCATAGGTACCACATCACAATCAACATAATCAGCATATGTAGAGATACTAAAATGCACACGAGCGAGACGTGTTACCTTAACCTTGCGCTGTTGTTGAACCATTGGATGTAGTAAGGATGTGGATGTGGTCTTGTGTTGAGAGATAGCTTCTCCACCATCTCCATGCTATCCAAGTTGTTGCAGCTCCCTCCATCTATGATGACGTGCACAGAATGTTCCTTCACAACTCCCTTTGTATGAAACAAATTATGCCTCTGATTTTGCTCAGCTTGTGTGACCTGCGCACTCAAAACACGTTGAGCAACTAAACATTCATACATGTCAGAACCTTCAGGAGCCATGTATTGCGTCTCATGATCAGAATCATCTCCACCGTGTTCTTCACGTGTAATAAGAGCCAAAGTCTCCTCATCATAGTCACTAGCGGACTCATACCCACCATCCTCAGTAGCAATCATCACACGCTGAGATTTGCATTCCCTCGCATAATGACCTCTTCCCTTACAACGACGACAAATAATATCACTTGTGTGCCTGGTTGATGCCATGGAAGAAGAAGAGCTCTGTGCAGGCCCGGCAGGTGCGCTCTTGGCAGATAGCGGTGGTTGTGCCTGCTTTCTTGTATCACGGCTGGAGGTGGCACCTGATGTAGGTGTCGGTGCAGTGGAAGTAGAAGATGCACGCGATGTCCATGATGAAGGTCGACCTGCAGGAAAGTTAGTTCGCGCCAATGCTTGTCGATCCTGCACTTCATGTTCAACTTTACAAGCAAGATGGAATAAGCGAGTGATATTAGTATACTCCTTATACTCTAGAATGGTCTGAATCTCCCTATTTAATCCACCCATGAAAAGTGCAAGCATTGCTTCATTCTCCTCAACAATACCACATCTAATCATGCCTGTTTTGTAATTCCTGATAATATTCTTCTATAGAATTTTTTCCTTGTCTTAAACGCTACAAGTTTTGAAGCAATTCTCATTGATAATATGATGGAACCCAACGAGTATGCATAGCAGTTTTCAAAGCAGCCCAAGTAGCTGGAATAGGATACAATCTACAATGTTCAGACCACCATACACATGCAAAACTAGTGAAAGCAAAAACAGCAGCAGCAACCCGGCTCTCCTCAGGATATTGTAAACATGTAAAACGTTGTTCAGTTTCTAAATCCAAAGTAAGATATATATCAGGAACATATCTACCCTCAAACGATGGAATATTCAATTTCAGTTTAGGAATATGGTCATTATCTCGTACCTGAGGTGGTGGTGCAGGCCTACCATTGCGTATATATACCTGAGGTCGACCTGCTGGTGGTGGTGCTGGTGGCTGCACGTAGTTCTGATTTTGATCAACCTCATCCTCGTAATAGTCCTCCACCTCTGCAGTAGGAGCAGGGGCTACAGAGCACCACCAGCAGTAACAGCGGTACCAGAATTTTGTCTTGGCTCAATAGGAATACGCTGTGCTCGCCCTACTGTATTGCGGCGTGAAACTGGTGGTGGGAGACGTTTGAGTAATTCATCGAACTTGGCATCCAACTTGGTGTCAATTGTCTTCTCAATGTCATCCATCTTCTCCATTGCCTTTCCAAAGTTGGCCATCACGTCTTCCACCTGTTGACCCAACATTTGATGAAACTTATCATGAAGCTCCTTGTTCGTCATGTTCTCCCAGTCAATCTCGTGGGCGTGTAGTCCTATCATAGTTAGCAGCAATAGAAATAGACAAGAATATGACCCTACAGACTACTGGAAATGGTGGTGGTGGGGTGTCACAAATCCGTCAAGCGAATCTCAAATTCTTACCAGTTCTTACCCAGCAGCAGGTGGTGATCGGCAACCGTTGTAGTCAAAACTCTCAAAGCATGGATAGAGCAATTACCAGGGAGAGTCAAACGCATGACGTAGATATATTTGGAGCTGGGAAGGCTTATAATATGGTAGCAAAAAGGTCAGCAATAATCAATTCAGAGATGCAAAGTTGAATAAACGCTCAATGACGGTACTGTGCTGGTCCTAGGCTAGACCGTGCTAGAGACGCGAGCCTAGAACACTAACAAAATCACGGCACTGCACGTAAACAAGGAAGGAGCACACTCTGAATTTTTTTCTCTCTCTTTTTTCACTTTTGTTTGAACTCTTTTTCTCTTTTTTTTTCCACAACAATTTTTTTCGAAAAAAGTCTACAAATGGTCTAGAAACTGCCTAGCCAGAATTTTCCAGACTTAGTTTTTTTTTAAACTGGAACTATTTTTCTACTGCGGGTAACACGGAAGTTCGGGAGTCCTTCTCTGTCATGACTCGGAGTATGGCGTGATCTCGAAATCCAAAACAGAGTGACAAAATACTAGACTCGGACTAGGACTGGTGGCGGAGATGAATCTGGTGGAACTCGCACTGGTGGCGGAGATGAATCTTGTGGAAGTCGGACTGGTGGCGGATATATGTTGCAGGTGGACTTGGATTATCGTGATGGCAGTGGATAAGTGGTATATGGCTGCGGTGATGACGATGGCGGTAGATGGCAGCGGTGATGACGATGGTGGTATATGGCAGCAGTGATGACGATGGTGGTATATGGCAGCGGTGATGATGATGGCGGGTATATGGTAGCGGTGACGATGATGATGCGGCGGCAGTGTGACAAGTAGTGAACAGAACTCGAAACTCTAAAGGACTAGACACTAATGACCAGCAACTAGACACGGCGATGCAACCGCAAATTCAACAATGCAAAACCCTAAAAAGATTATGCAAAGGCTCAGATTGGTTTGGATATGAGGAACTACCTTATTTTCATGGACTGTAGGTATGAAGATCAAACTCGATCTAAACTACGAAAAACTGTAAAATCTCACCGAGCAACCTGGCTCTGATACCACTTGATAGAGGCAAATGTGTCCCGTCTTTCGATAAGATGGTGGCTATCGTTTTCTGTGGGAGTCGACCTTGACGATCTGACTACGAATGTGCGAGACGTCGCGCCTTAGCAATTGCTAAACCAACTTTCGAGGGGTTATTGACCACGCAGGAGCACGATCAACCTGACCACGAGGGTCTATTTTCCTGCGAGCAAACGAAGAACAAGCAAGAAACTAAGATTGCAATCTGCATATTGCGAATATAAGAGGAAAGCTTTATTAATGAACGTGGGGTTCTGTGACACCTTTGTTTGGTGTTTGAACACAAACGAAGTACGCGAAGCTGCATCTATGGCGAACTTTAATCTAAACAAAACCCAAAGTCTAAACGACGCCCTAAGGGTTGTATATATGGAGGAAGAGGGGGAATTTCGTGGCCCTTGGCGAAGGGGTCCGAAACCAACCCTATCTCTTGTTTCCCCACACATATGGACTCTAAAAACAGCCTGTACTCAAGTATTTCGAAAATACATGGGCCTGGCCCAATAGTAAGGTGACGCAGCACCTAGAATAGCCTCTGGATGAAAGATATGAAGTAGCATCTTGTATATTTCATCCAGGGCTTCATGCACTCCTTATGGTGGCTTTAACGTCTTGAAATCATCACTTGTAACTCCGTTTTTGTTCCCCTTGTGCATGCCATCATCTCCATGCTTGTTCTTGCTCCAATATTCATCCTTCTCGAAGCTGGGCCCTTCATTTGTAAGCAAAATAAATGTATCCAATTTAGGAAGCATCATATTCTCATGAACATTAGAATCATTTCCAAGAAATGAAAGTACCTTGTAATTTAATTGGCGTGCGCTGAGCTCTAGTAATTGGTCCAGTACGTACAGCAGCAGGGCCTGTGGGTGTAACAATGGTATTGATGTCCTCATCATTCGGAGTCCGTGTCGGACCCACAAGTACTCAAATTGCTCGCGGTGAGCATGCGAATCCAGGCAATTCTCCCTGGTTGCGCCAGGAGGCTTGGAGTACCCTCAAATTCGGCCTTAAGCAGGACTTTTTTGCCCTGAAAGTCAAAGAACATCATTCGTCGCTGTCTTTCGGACAAGTTTCTAAACCCATTTCCATTTCCTTTTGATGGAATTCGACAGATTATGTTGCTTATAGACATTATCCCCCCTGGTAGGGACAAATGAACCTTTCTGCAGATGCTCTATGATCCGGACAATCTCATTTGGTCGTAAATTGGAAAAATCCAGCGGCTATATGCCTTATTCTCCTTGATTTCGCCGGATGGCATGCTGTAACTCATGCGCGTGAAAGCCAAGAACAAAAGTGCATTCCTGGCATCTGTCAATATATATGTGGAAATGATATCTCCACTCTATAGGACAAGAAATTTCGGGGCGGTCAGGCAAAAAGCGCATGGGAAAATGAAGTACTTTCAAGGACTGCCATAGAATGGACAGATGTTCAATAAAACAGTCATAACTTTGTCATTCAGAGTCTGTGTCCGACCCACAAGTACTCAAACTGCTCGCGACGAGCGTGCGAATTCAGAAAATACGCCCCCCTTGTGCTAGGAGGCCCGGAATACCCTCAAATTCGGCCTTAAGCAAGGCTTTTTGGCCCTGAAAGTCAAAGAACATCATTCACCGATGTTTTTCGGACTAGTTTCAGAACCCATTGGCACTTTCTTTTGAAGGAAATTTAAGAGGTTATGTTTCTTATATACATGAACCCCCTGGTAGGGACAAGCGTACCTTTCTGCAGATGCTCTATGATCTGGGCAATCTCATTTGGCTGTAAATTGAAGGAAATCCAACGGCTATATGCCTTATTCTCCTTGTTTTCGCCGGATGGCATGCTGTAACTCATGCGCATGAAAGCCAAGAACAAAAGGGCATTTCTAGCATTGGTCAATATATATTTGGAAACAATATCTCCACTAGAGAGGACAAGAAATTTCTGGGCGGTCAGGCAAAAAGCACACGGGAAAATGAAGTACTTTCAAGGACTGCCATAGAATGGACTGATGTTCACTAAAACGGTCATAACTTTGTCATTCGGAGTCCGTGTCGGACCCACAAGTACTCAAAATGCTCGCAGCGAGCATGTGAATCCAGAAAATACTCCCCGCTTGCACCAGGAGGCCAGGAGTACCCTCGAATTCGGCCTTAAGCAGGACTTTTTTGCCCTGAAAGTCAAAGAACATCATTCGCGGCTGTGTTTCAGACAAGTTTCTAGACCCATTGCCAGTTCCTTTTGAAGGAAATTCAAGAGATTATGTTGCTGATAGACATTAGGCTCCCTGGTAGGGACAAACGTACATTTGTGTAGATGCTATATGATCCGGGCAATCTCATTTGGTCGTAAATTGGAAAAATCCAGCGGCTATGTGCCTTATTCTCCTTGTTTTCGCCGCATAGCATGATGTAACTCATGCGCGTGAAAGCCAAGAACAAAAAGGCATTCCTGGCATCGGTCAATATATATGTGGAAATGATATCTCCACTATATACGACAAGAAATTTCGGGGCGGCTAGGCAAAAAGCGCGCGGGAAAATGAAGTACTTTCAAGGACTGCCATAGAATGGACAGATGTTCACTAAAACGGTCATAACTTTGTCATTCGGAGTCAGTGTCCGGCCGACAAGTACTCAAACTGCTCGTGACGAGCGTGCGAATCCATAAAATACTCCCTGCTTGTGCTAGGAGGACCAGAATACCCTCAAATTCGGCCTTAAGCAAGACTTTTTGGCCCTGAAAGTCAAAGAACATCATTCGTCGATGTTTTTTGGACAAGTTTCTAAACCCATTGGCACTTCCTTTTGAAGGAAATTCAAGAGGTTATGTTGCTTATAGACATTAGCCCCCCTGGTAGGGACAAACGTACCTTTCTGCAGATGCTCTATGATCCGGGTAATCTCATTTGGTCGTAAATTGAAGAAAATCCAGCGGCGATATGCCTTATTCTCCTTGTTTTCGTTGGATGGTACGCTGTAACTGATGCGCGTGAACACCAACAACAAAAGGGCATTAGTGGCATCGGTCAATATATATGTGGAAACAATATCTCCACTTTAGAGGACATGAAATTTCAGGGCGGTCAGGCAAAAAGGGTCAGGGGAAAATGAAGTACTTTCAGGGACTGGCGTAGAATGGACCGATGTTCACTAAAACGGTCATAACTTTGTCATTCCGAGTCCGTGTCAGATCCACAAGTACTCAAACTGCTCATGGTGAGCGTGCGAATCCAGAAATTACTCCCTGCTTGCGCCAGGAGGCCTGGAGAACCCTCAGATTGGGCCTTAAGCAGGACTTTTTGTCCCTGAAAGTCAAATAACATCATTCGCCAATGTTTTTCGGACAAGTTTCTGAACCCATTGGCACTTCCTTTTGAAGGAAATTTGAGAGATTATGTTGCTTATATACATTAGCCCCCCTGGTAGGGACAAATGTACCTTTCTGCAGATGCTCTATGATCCGGGCATTCTCATTTGGTCTTAAATTGAAAAAATCCAGCGGCAATATGCCTTATTCTCCTTGTTTTCGCCGGATGGCATGCTGTAACTCATGCGCGTGAATGCCAAGAACAAAAGGGCATTCCTGGCATCGGTCAATATATATGTGGAACAATATCTCCACTATAGAGGACAAGAATTTCAGGGCGGTCAGGCAAAAAGCGCACGGGAAAATGAAGTACTTTCAAGGACTGCCATAGAGTGAACCGATGTTCACTAAAACGGTCATAACTTTGTCATTCAGATTCTGTGTCGAACCCACAAGTACTCAAATTGCTTGCGGCGAGCATGCGAATTCATAAAATACTCCCCGCTTGGCCAGGAGGCCTGGAGTACTGATGCAGAGCATCCTACAGTCATAACCATGTCAAGAGTCCGTTTGGCAAGTGACACGTGCTACCTCTACTTCGCATACATGAAGGTGAATCTTCTCCTTTACACGTGTTCACTTGACCCCTTCGAGGATGGTATACTACTTGAAACTCCACTCATGTGCATGCATAGGTATTGTCGGAACGCTATAGATAACGAGGAGAAGTGCAATTGCCAAGGAACAACTACACCATCCATGAGGGAAGCATGGAAGAGAAGACGGAAGAAGATGGAGTTGCGGAGTCTACAGCGGCCGGACGTGCGACGTGCCATCGGACGTCCGACACTCTACAGTGCCCGGACGACTAGCGTCCACCGGACGTCCGACACGACCATGCCAGGACCAGCCAGGAGATCTATAACGGCCGGACGATCGACATCCTCCGGACGACTGACAAGTCCCAGCGCATGGACAACCGACGCTGACCGGACGACCGGCGCCACCTGTCCAGAGCCGAAAGTCGGAAGTCCGATGCCTCTCGACGACCGGACCTCATGAAGCGATCGGACGTCCGACCCGACCGACATCCGACACCGCTCAGGCGCAGCTGTGCCTTTGGCCTTGTATCCCTCCCCCACTTACCCCTTCGTGGCTTAGACTATAAATAGACCTCCCCCTCATCTTTTCTAGGGTTAGCAAAGTGAAAACTCATTTGTATATCAGCTTTGCTCCTACCTTCCTCTACTCTTGAGAGAGAGAGAGACGACCACTCCCATGGAGTTCAGGACCTCCATGTGAGAAGATCTGATGAGGACACCAATACCATTGTTACACCCACAGCCCCTACTGCAATACATACTGGACCTATTACTAGAGCTCGCGCACGCCAACTAAATTACCAGGTACTTTCATTTCTTGGTAATGATTGTAATGTTCATGAGAATATGATGCTGCCTAAATTGGATACATTTGTTTTGCTTACAAATGAAGGGCCTAGCTTGGAGAAGGATGAACATTGGAGCAAGAACAAGCATGGAGATGATGGCATGCCCAAGGGGAACAAGAATGGAGTTACAAGTGATGATTTCAGGGCTTTGAAGCTACCATAACGAGTGCATGAAGCCTTGGACAAAATATACAAGATGCCACTTCATAAATTTCGTCCAGAGGATATTATAGGTGTTGCGTCACCTTTTTATTGGGCCAGGCCCATGTAATTTGGAAATACATAAGTATAGGCTATTTTTGGAGTCCATATGTGTGGGGAAACAAGAGATATGGTTGTTTTCGAACCCCTCCACCAAGGGCCACGAAATTCCCCCCTCTTCCTTCATATATACAGCCCTTAGGGCTCCGTTTAGACTTTGGGTTTTGTTTAGATAAAAAGTTCGCCATAGCTGCAACTTCGCAGATTTCGCTTGTGTTCAACGACTGCATAAAGGCGTCATAGATCCCCACCTTCATTAATAAAGCTTTCCTCTGTTATTCGCAATATCCAGATTGCAATCTTAGTTTCTTGCTTGTTCTTCGTTTGCTTGCAGGAAATAGACCTTCATGGTCAGGTTGATCGTGCTCCAGCATAGTCAATAACCTCTCGGAGTTGGTTTAGCGATTACTAAGGCGCGTCGTCCTCGCATGTTCGTAGTCGGATCATCAAAGTCGACTTCCACCAAAACGATAGCCACCATCTCATCGAAAGACGGGACACCTTTGCCTCTATCAAGTGGTATCAGATATTTAGGTTGCTCAGTGAGATTTTACAGTTTTTCATAGTTTAGGTCGAGTCTTTTCTTCATGCCTATAGTCCACGAAAAAGCCAAAAAAAATTTAGGGTTAGTTCATCCTATCCGAATCAATCTGAGCCTTTGCATATCTCTTATGTATTTGCTTTGTTGAATTTGCGGTTGCATCATCGTGTCAAGTTGCTAGTCTTAGCATCTAGTCCTTTAGAGTTTCAAGTTCTATTCACAGGTTGTCACGTCGCCGCTGCCATATATCATCCCCGCATCATCATCATTGCTGCTGCCATATACCACCACCGCACCAACTTCATCGCTGCTGCTATATACCACCACCACATATTCACCGCATTCCCGAGTCCATATACGCCACCACATATCTGCCGCCATCACGCCAATCCGAGTCCACCTGCAACATATATCCGCCACCAGTCTGAGTTCCATCAGATTCATCTCCGCCACCAGTCTGAGTTCCACCAGATTCATCTCCGCCACCAGTCCTAGTTCGAGTCCAGTATTTTGTTACTCTGTTTTGGATTTCGAGATCACGCCATACTCCGAGTCGTGACAGAGTAGGACTCCCGAACTGTCGTGCACCCCGCAATAGAAAAATAGTTCCAGTTTAAAAAAAGAAACTAAGTCTGGAAAATTCTGGCTAGGCAGTTTTTAGGCCATTTGTAGACTTTTTCGAAAAAAATTGTTGCGGAGCAAAAAAAATGTGCAAAAAAAGTGAAAAAAAGGAAAAACAATTCAGAGTGTGCTCCTCCCTTGATTACGTGTCGCGTCGTGATTTTGTTAGTGTTCTAGGATCGCGTCTCTAGCACATTCTAGCCTAGGACCAGCACAGTACCGTCGTTGAGCGTTTACTCAACTTTGCATCTCTGAATTGATTATTGCTGACCTTTTTTGCTACCATATTATAAGCCTTCCCAGCTCCACATACATCTACGTGTGCATTTGACTCTCCTTAGTAATCGCTCTATCCAAGCTTTGAGAGTTTTGACTACAACGGTTGTCGATCACCACCTGCTGCTGGGTAAGAACTGGTAAGAATTTGAGATTCGCTTGAAGGATTTGTGACACCCCACCACCACCATATTCCAGTAGTCTGTATGATCATATTCTTGTTTGTTTCTATTGCTGCTAACTATGGCCAGAACACCAGCAGACGAGATTGACTGGGAGAACATGACGAACAAGGAGCTTCATGATAAGTTTCATCAAATGTTGGGTCAACATGTGGAAGACGTGATGGTCAGCTTTGGAAAGGCAATGGAGAAGATGGATCACATCGAGAAGTCAATTGACACCAAGTTGGACGCCAAGTTTGATGAATTACTCAAACGTCTCCCACAACCAGCTCTACGCCGCAATACAGTAGGGCGAGCGTGTTCCTATTGGGCCAGGACAAAATTCTGGTGCCGCTGCTACTGTTGTTGGTGCTTCTGTAGCTCCTGATGCTACTGCAGAGGTGGAGGACTATTACGAGGATGAGGTTGATCAAAATCAGAACTACGTGCAGCCACCAGCACCACCACCACCAGGTTGACCTCAGGTATATATTCGCTACGGTAGGCCTGCACCACCACCTTAGGTACGAGATAATGACCACATTACTAAACTGAAATTGAATATTCCACTATTTGAGGGTAGATATGTTCCTGATATATATCTTACTTGGGATTTAGAAATTGAACAACGTTTTACATGTTTACAATATCCTGAGGAGAGACGGGTTGTTGCTGTTGTTTGTGCTTTCACTAGTTTTGCATGTGTATGGTGGTCTGAACATTGTAGATTATATCCTATTCCAACTACAAGGGCTGCTTTGAAAACTGCTATGCATACTCGTTGGGTTCCACCATATTATCAACGTGAATTGCTTCAAAAATTGCAGCGTTTAAGACAAGGGAAAAATTCTATAGAAGAATATTATCAGGAATTACAAACTGGCATGATTAGATGTGGGATTGTTGAGGAGAATGAAGCTATGCTTGCAAGTTTTATGGGTCGATTAAATAGCGAGATTCAGACCATTCTAGAGTATAAGGAGTATACTAATATCACTCGTTTATTCCACCTTGCTTGTAAAGCTGAACATGAAGTGCAGGATCGACAAGCATTGGCGTGAGCTAACTTTTCTGCAGGCCGACCTTCATCCTGGACACCGCGTGCATCTTCTACTTCAACTGCAGCAGCACCTCCATCAGGTGCCACCTCTAGTCGTGATACAAGAAAGCAGGCACAACCACCATTATCTACCAAGAGCGCACTTGCCGGGCCTGCACAGAGTTCTTCTTCTTCCATGGCATCAACATGGCACACAAGTGATATTATTTGTCCTTGTTGTAAGGGAAGAGGTCATTATGCGAGAGAATGCAAATCTCAGCGTGTGATGATTGCTACTGTGGATGGTGGTTATGAGTCCACTAATGACTATGATGAGGATACTTTGGTTCTTATTACACGTGAAGAGCATGGTGGAGATGATTCTGATCATGAGACGCAATACATGGCTCCTGAAGACACTCACAGGTATGAATGTTTAGTTGCTCAACGTGTTTTGAGTGTGCAGGTCACACAAGCTGAGCAAAATCAGAGTTACAATTTGTTCCATACAAAGGGCATTGTGATGGAACGTTTTGTGCGCGTCATCATAGACGGAGGGAGCTGCAACAACTTGGCTAGCATGGAGATGGTGGAGAAGCTATCTCTCACCACAAGACCACATCCACATCCTTACTACATCCAATGATTCAACAACAGCGGCAAGGTTAAGGTAACACGTACTGTTCGTGTGCATTTTAGTATCTCTACATATGCTCATTATGTTAATTGTGATGTGGTACCTATGGAAGCATGTTCCTTATTACTTGGTCGACCATGGCAATTTGATAAAAATTCTATACACCATGGTAGAAACAATCAGTATACTCTTGTTCATCAGGATAAAATTATTACTTTGCTTCCTATGACTCCTGATTCCATTTTGAAAGATGTTATTAATAGAGTTAATAAAGCAAAACAGGAGAAAAATAAGAGTGAAAATCAGATTGTGGCAAAAGAATTTGAGCAACAAATGAAGCCTAATAGTAAACCATCTAGCGTTGCTTCTGAAATTAAAGTTGAAAAGTGCATGTTTACTTGCCACTAAATCTAATATTGATGAGCTGGATTTCAGCAAATCTATTTGCTATGCTTTTGTGTGCAAAGAGGCGTTATTTTCATTCGAGAACGTGCCTTCCTCTTAGCCTCCTGTTGTCACTAACATTTTGCAGGAGTTCGTTGACGTCTTTCCACAAGACGTAACATCGGGATTACCTCCCATTCGAGGGATTGAGCATCAGATTGACTTAATTCCCGGTGCATCATTACCCAACCGTGCACCATACCGTACCAATCCAGAGGAGACAAAGGAGATTATGCGTCAAGTACAGGAGCTGCTCGACAAAGGTTATATATGTGAATCCCTTAGTCCTTGTGTTGTTCCTATTATTCTAGTGCCGAAAAAGGATGGTACATCACGTATGTCTGTTGATTGTAGAGGCATTAATAATATTACTATTCGTTATCGTCATCCTATTCCTAGGCTAGATGATATGCTTGATGAATTGAGTGACTCTACAATATTCTCCAAAGTTGATTTGCATAGTGGATACCATCAAATTCGTATGAAATTGGGAGATGAATGGAAAACAGCATTTAAAACGAAGTTTGGATTATATGAGTGGTTAGTCATGCCTTTTGGGGTTAACTAATGCACCTAGTACTTTCATGAGATTAATGAATGAAGTTTTACGTGCTTTCATTGGACGATTTGTGGTAGTTTACTTTGATGACATATTAATTTATAGCAGATCTTTGGAAGAACATTTAGAACATTTACGTGATGTTTTTATTGCTCTACGTGATGCACGTTTGTTTGGTAACCTTGGTAAGTGCACCTTTTACACCGATCGAGTATCTTTTCTTGGCTATGTTGTTACTCCACAGGGAATTGAAGTTAAAAAAGCCAAGATTGAAGCTATTGAGAGTTGGTCGCAGCCCAAAACGGTCACACAAGTGAGGAGTTTTGATGCGGAGCATCCCGCGTGTACCCGCACCGATAGTCCATCACCACCGCAAGCACCGAGTGGGCCGTTGCAAGAGCATGTGCACGCGCCATCGAGAACGAGGTTGACTCTCTCCTCTTTGAGTTTCATTCGGATTCGCATGAGAATTGGGATCTACCTCATAAAGACATGTTATGCATTCTAGGGTACCAAGAAGATGATCGTGGGAAGGAGAAGGTGAAGCTGCGAACAACCACGGAGCAAGAGAAGGATGGAGAGATCAAGAAGAGTGAAGAAGGAGCAGGAGGGGAAAAAACCCTGGACACCCCTGGTGCTCGGCACCTGCAGCCCCCGGGTGCCCGGGCTCCTGCCCACCTCCAGCCGCGCCCCCGGGTGCCTGGACCATGGCTGGACAGGTGCCCGGCCCCAGCACCTGCAGCCTCTGGGCGCTGCCTCGGGTGCCCGGGCTTGAGGCCCCGGGTGCCCGGCCACCCCACCTGGCGACCTCCAGGGCTCCCCCGGGTGCCCGGGTCTTGGGCCCCCGGGTGCTCGGCCACCCAACAGCCGCTCCCTGAGCAGGCCGGGTGCCCGACTCAAGTTGCTCGGGTGCCCGGACCCCTTCGGTCCAGCCGCACGTTTTCGGCCTTTTGGCCTTCGTATCCCCCTCTCTTAACTTATTTCGTCCCTAGACTATATAAGGGCACCTCCTAGGTCATTTGTGAGGTTAGCAAAGTATTTGGAACACAAAGGAGGGCTTTGCTCATCTTCCTCCTTTAGGAGATCTAGACCTCCACTTGGAGAAGCTCCTCTTGGAGATCAAGCCCTACTCTTGGAGAAGATCTTCTTTGGATGCAAGACCTCACCTAGTGAGAAGAACCTTACCCTAGTGCTATTATCCTTTGATTGATCTTGTAATCTTGTGGATCTCATGTATGCTACTCTACTGGATGTGATATTTGGGTTTGTTTGAGAGTTTTTGTTCCTTGTGTTCTTGAGTGTTTTCCTTCTGTTCCTCCTCCAAGTGTGAAAATATCCCTTCTAGGGTTTGACCCTACAACATCTTGGTATCATGAGCAAGGTTTATTCACATCTTGGAATCCCATCCCCCCATTTGCTAGCTTGATTTTGTTGTTTTTCATCCAAATTCGAAAATCCCCACAAAAATAGCCCCAAAAAAATTCTTGCAATTTGTTGGATCTTGTGAGATTTGGTTGTTTTTAGTCCATGGATTTGATGTTTGGCAAGTGGATCTAGACCCTCCCCAACAATCCCCACCCTTCCCACCGCGAAATCCACGGAATTTTACTTTTCCCCAAAATTTCAGCCCAAACCAAAGACCCCCGGGTGCCCGCACCTCGAACCACTGGGCACCCGCACCCTCGGGCCATTTCGCCCAGCCGACCGCGGGCACCCACACCCCACACCCCCGGGTGCCTGCACCCCCCCCCCGAATCATCCCAACACCTCCACCAATTTGGCCATAACTTCCACCTCCCAAGTCCATTTTTCATGCTCTTTAGCTCATTTGGAAGCTCTTGACATCCCCCATCCGCTCATCCCACTACCACCACCATTAGCCCCCATCCAAAAATTCATCACATAAATACCCACCTTCCGCATTTGACCAATTTTGCGTTGCCATTTTCGTTTCCTAAGGTGTTTCGGCTACTTAGGAGCGTGTAACATCGTCATCACCATCATCGACTCGGAGTCATCTTCACCGCTAACCGTAAGAAAGGACGGTAACCCCGACGACACTTACTCCTTACCTTGCTTTTGCATTGATAGCTCGAGCCAATTTGCGTCGCTTATCCATCGAGACTAGCAAGTTGAGAATTGCGGGGCCACGCTATTGTGCACCGTAGTGATCGTGTTATCATTCCTGTGCCATAAGTCTCTCCCGTGCATATAATATATAGTTGTCTCATATCATACTAGGCTCGAGCATCAAGAATAGAGAGAAAAAAGAAGAAAAGCTTTTAAGCAAAACAGGGGCAACAAAGAGCTTGTAAGCAATAGAGTTGAGCCATTTGCATAGTTATATCATCTTGGTCATCGCATATATACCATAGTTGGGATTGAAGACGGCACGGTTCTCTCATAGGTAGGTGCACAAGCGTATCTTGCCCATTTGAGGAATCGAGCTAGTGTGTCTCGAGCATTCGCACAACAAGAGCATTTTCCGTGGTTGCACATTTTGAGCTCACTCCTTGGTTGTGCGGATCCCATCTATCTTCCGTGCGTGTGTACCTAGTGATACCTTTGGGTTTGATCTATTTGCTTTACTTGCATTTTTGTGAACCTTCTCTACCTTATCAATATCTTGACTAACATTTGCTTGAAATTTTTGCCACCATCCTGACCGAGCTACTCCATAAGCCTCTTATTTGTAGGTGTGAGAAACAAACCCGGTTCCAATTCTCCTATTGTGGCATTACATTGAGTGACACTTGTTACATCCTCAATCTTCGGAGAAGGTAACTTTGTTATTGTTCTCTCATTTTTCCTACTCACCCCACTTGGTTATGATGGATAGGCCAAACTCTTCGTCGAACCAAGTTTTCGAGGAGCAAGGTGATGATTCCAGCTTCATCTCCAAGAACCACTTCTTCATCGTGCAACGAGCGCTTCATCAAGAAAACGTCGCATGGGGTGAACGCTTGGAGCAACTCACCTCCGACCTTCGTCAAAACATCGACGACAAGTTAAACACACAAATGGAGGAGCTATGCAACATGATCGTGCGACACCCGTCTTCCTCATCCGCTTCTTCAAGACGGCGCCACTGAAGTCACCATACAATTCGGCAATCTTCCGACTACTCCTCTTATGATGCAAGTCCGCCATGAGCTCGCCTTCCTCGACGTGATCATCCTCAAGATCACCAAGCTCAAGAAAATCCATTCCATGGCAATGGCTTACTAGACCGAGTTCGAGCACGTGAACGGATGCGACACCAAGTCCCTCAAGGAGCAATGGAGCAAGAGCAAATACCTCCACAAGTACCACGTCAAGTCCCTCAAGACGGTAAAGCACTTCGACAAGTACAAGAGCAACGTGAAGCACAAGCCCTCGAACGTGAAGCTCAAGCACTCGAAGCACAACGCACACTCGACGAGGCCACTAGAGCCGTCGAAGACCGCAACCGCCAGGTGCTAGAACAAGAGGAAGCTCTTCGTCGCGAGATACAAGAAGAAGCAGCCCGACGCGAAGAGCAACAAGAAAGGTGCAACCAAGCGCACATTCCTCGCCCTCCTCCAAGACAAGAGAGACACCAAGTGGAACAAGTGATTCAAGACCCTACTCCACGCCAAGAGCGACATCACGAGGAACGAGCATTTGAGGACTTTCCAAGGCAAGAGCAATATCACAACCGCTATCAAGATGAAGAACTACGCTACGGCAAGATCAAGTTCACCATGCCAAAGTTCTCCGGAAGCAATGATCCCAAAGAATATCTCTCTTGGGCATTGAAGGTGGACAAGATTTTTTGCCTCCTCAACTACGATGAAGAAAAAAAGATCGCCATGGCCTCCCTCAAGTTCCAAGACTACGTCCTCATTTGGTGGGAACAAGTGATCGAGCGACGACATACAAGAGGCGAACCACCAATCACAACTTGGGAAGCAATGAAGGAAGTCATGAGAGCCCGCTTTGTGCCTACTCACTACACTCGAGATCTTTTCAAGAAGTTGCAACTCCTCAAGCAAGGCATAAAGACGGTGGAAGAATACTACCAAGAAATCGAGATTGCCATGATACAAGCCAATGTCAAGGAAGATGACGAGCAAACAATGGCACGCTTCTTGAATGGCCGCAACCACCCAATCAAGCGGATCACCGACTTCCAACCATACTCCAACCTTCTTGAGCTAGTTCATCAAGCGACCAAGGCCGAGCGACAAGTGCAAGATGACTTCAAATATGCCAAGTACTCTTCCAAGACCTACGACTCCTACTCTCAAGCTCCCGCGACTTCGGCACCTCCTACATCAACTCGAGCATCACCAAGTACCGGCGACAAGTCAAGTTCCAAGCAAGTGGCACCTTCCTCAACTCGTCCTCCGGCAAGCACCTACAAATCCAAGACTCCTTCATCTTCGGTGCCTCCCGATGATCCCGTCAAGACAAGTTCATTCAAGTGCTTCACATGTGGCAGCCGAGGACACAAGTCCTTCCAATGCACCAACAAGCGAACAATGATCTTCAATGATGACGGCACATATGACTCAATGAGTGATGAAGAAATGGAAGCCATTGAGCACGTGGCCATGCACCGGCATGTGAACGAAGATGAAGATGATCAAGTCTTTTGTGACAACGATTCAAGTCCCTCTCTCGTGGTCTCCAAGGTCTTTGCGCTCCAACACCACCAAGACGAAGACCAATGGTGCCACATCTTCCACACCAAGGCCGGCATCAATGGGCACTCCGTCAAGGTCATCATCGACGGAGGTATTTTTCACAACTTGGCAAGTGAAGAGCTATGTTCCAAGCTGCAATTGGTCAAGAAGAAGCACCCTTGTCCCTACAAGGTGAAATGGCTAAGCGACTCCGACACTATTCAAGTGGAGCACATGGTGCAAGTGTCTTTGAAGATCGGCACATACGAGGACACCCTAGACTGTGATGTGGTTCCTATGTACGTGTGCCACCTTCTTTTGGGAAGACCTTGGCAATTCGACCGCGGTGTCATCCACAACGGACGAACCAACCACTATAGCTTCAAGATGAAAGGCAAGGAGTATGTGCTTCGACCAATGTCACCAAGCCAAGTGATCACCGACAAGCAAGCTTCCACCCATCATGGAGAAACTAGTAAGAGAGTGCACCACCAAAAAGAAAGTGAGAGCCACAAGCAAAAATTGAGCGCCTCTTCGCCAAGAGAGAAAAACTTAGTCCTCCTAGCCACAAAAAGAGAGATGAGAGAAGTGTGTGAGAACCCATCGAGTGTTGTCCACTTTGTCCTCCTATGCAAAGATGAGGTTACCAAAACCAACAATCCTAATCCTCTTCCACTAGTGTTTTCCCACTTGTTGCAGGAATTCGAGGATGTGTTTCCCGATGAGCTACCTCCCGGTCTCCCTCCTCTATGTGCCATTGAACATTGGATTGACCTCATCCCCGGTGCACCTCTTCGAAACAAGGCTCCCTACCACGTCAACCCCGAAGAAACAAAGGAGATCCAACGGCAAGTACAACAACTAATCGACAACGGTCATGTACGTGAAAGCTTAAACCCTTGTGCCGTCCCCCTTATACTTGTGCCCAAGAAAGACGGTAGTTTTCGCATGTGCTCGGATTGTAGACCAATCAATGCTATTACCGTTTGTTATAGGCATCCCATTCCTCGCTTAGATGATATGCCTGATGAACTTAGCGGTGCCACCATTTTCTCAAAAATTGATCTTAAAAGTGGTTATTATCAAATCCGCATACAAGAAGGTGATGAATGGAAAACCGCTTTCAAAACTAAATTTGGCTTGTACGAGTGGTTGCTTATGCCTATGGGTTTATCGGAAGCTCCCGGTACTTTCATGCGTCTTATGCATTTTGTGCTTCGACCTTATATTGGAGTTTTCGTTGTGGTTTACTCTGATGATATTCTTGTGTTTAGCAAATCCATGAAAGAGCATCTAAGTCATGTTAGGGCTGTTTTACAAACTCTTCGCAAGGAACGTCTTTATGCCAACATGAAAAAGTGCACGTTTGGTGTTAACAAGCTTGTTTTCTTGGGATCCGTTGTTTCTTCCAAGGGTGTCCATGTTGATGAATCTAAAATTGAAGCAATTAAAGCTTGGCCCCAACCCACCAATTTGCAACAAGTGCGTAGTTTTCTTGGCCTTGCAGGTTTTTATCGTTGCTTTGTGAAAGATTTTAGCACTATTGCCGCTCCTTTGCATGCTTTGAGTAAGAAAAATGCTCCTTTTGTTTGGGGACCTTTGCAATCAACCGCTTTTGATGAGCTCAAATCTTTGCTTACCCATGCTCCGATTCTTGCTTTTCCCAACTTTGACAAAACTTTTGAGGTTCATTGCGATGCAAGTGGTACCGGAATTGGTGGAGTTTTGATGCAAGAAAAACGAGTTATTTCATATTTTAGTGAAAAACTTTCCGGTGCTCAACTTAACTATTCTATTTATGACAAAGAATTGTATGCCTTAGTGCGTGTGTTACATGTGTGGGAGCATTACCTTAGACCGCATGAGTTTGTCATACATACCGACCATGAAACACTTAAATACCTTAAAGGTCAAACCAAGTTGAATAAACGGCATGCTAAATGGAGTGAATTCATTGGATCTTTTCCCTATGTGATTAAGTATATTAAGGGAAAAGAAAACGTGGTGGCGGATGCCCTTTCCCGCAAATGCATGTTACTTACTCAACTTGAATTAAATGTAGTTGGATTTGATCATATCAAAGATTTGTATGAGGGTAATATGACTTTTGCTACTCCTTATGCTAAGTGTGTGACGCATACTTCTTGGGAAAGATATTATATCAAAGATGGTTATCTTATGAGAGCTAACAAACTCTGCATTTCCGAGTCTTCTCTTCGTTTGCTCCTTTTGCAAGAGGCTCATGGAGGCGGACTCATGGGACACTTTGGACGCGAAAGACTTTCGCCACGCTCTCCAAGAACTATTATTGGCCCAAGATGTTTTGCGATGTTGCTCGCTTCACCAACCGGGGCTCTACATGTTGCAAAGCTAAGTCACACTCTCAATCCCATGGTTTACATATGCCTTTACCTATTCCATATCAACGTTGGGAAGACATTAGCATGGATTTTGTGCTTGGATTACCTATGATTCAAAATGGAAAGGACTCCATTTTTGTTGTCGTGGACTGATTCTCTAAAATGGCTCATTTTATCCCATGCAATAAGATAGACGATGCTTCACATGTTGCCAATCCCTTTTGTAGGAAAATCTTGAGGTTGCACGGCGTGCCAAAGACAATTGTGTTGGATCGAGACGTCAAGTTCTTAAGCTACTTTTGAAAGACGCTATGCGCCAAGCTCGGGATCAAGCTACTATTCTCCATGGCGTATCATCGTCAAACCGATGGGCAAACGGAAGTCACCAACCGAACGCTTGCAACTCTCCTACGCATGTTGATCAAGAAGAACATTAAGGAGTTGGAGGAGTCCCTACCCATCGCCGAGTACGCCTACAACCGCGCAAGACACTCTACCACCGGCAAGTCCCCCTTCGAGGTCGTCTACGGTTTCAGCCCTTTGTCGCCATTGGACATCCTTCCTCTACCGCTTCAAGAACGAGCAAACATGGACGCAAGTGCAAGAGCCACCTACCTCAAGAAGATGCATGAAGAAACACGTTCCACGATCGAGCGCCAAGTACAACGTCTCACCGCCAAGCTCAACATCAACAGGTCTCCGATGGTGTTCCAACCGGGTGATCAAGTATGGATACATCTCCGCAAAGACCGCTTCCCCAAGGAACACAAGTCCAAGCTACTCCCGAGAACTGACGGACCATTCAAGGTGCCTGCACGCTACAACGACAACGCCTACAGGGTCGACATCCCATGCGACAAGTACAACGTTAGCAACATCTTCAACGCCAAAGACTTAGCCGAGTACCATGGTGATGAAGAGCACGATCCGTGGACGGATCTCTCCCAATGGGGGGGAGATGATGCGGAGCATCCTGCGTCTACCCGCACCGACACTCCATCACCACCGCAAGCACCGAGTGGACCGTTGACAAGAGCACGTGCACGCGCCATCGAGAACGAGGTTGACTCTCTCCTCTTCGAGTTTTGTTCGCATTCGCGTGAGAATTGGGTTCTACCTCATAAAGACATGTTATGCATTCTAGGGTACCAAGAAGATGATCATGGGAAGGAGAAGGTGAAGCTGCGAGCAACCATGGAGCAAGAGAAGGAAGGAGAGATCGAGAAGAGTGAAGAAGGAGGAGGAGGGGCAAAACCCCCTGGACACCCCGGGTGCCCGGCACTGCAGCCCCGGGTGCCTGGCCTTGGCTGGCCGGGTGCCCGCCCCAGACTGCAGAGCCTGGCACCGCCTGGTGCCCGACCACCCCACCTGGCGACCTCCAGCGCTCCACCGGGTGCCCGACCACCCACCAGCCGCCCCGTGAGCAGGCCGGGTGCCCGGGTCTTGGGCCCCCGGGTGCCCGGCCACCCACCAGCCGCCCCGTGAGCAGGCCGGGTGCCCGGGCCAAGTTTCCCGGGTGGCCAGACCCCTTCGGTCCAGCCGCACATTTTCGGCCTTCCTTTGTATCCCCCTCTCTTAACTTGTTTCGTCCCTAGACTATATAAGGGCACCTCCTAGGTCATTTGTGAGGTTAGCAAAGTATTTAGAACACAAAAGAGTTCTTTGCTCATCTTCCTCCTTTAGGAGATCTAGACCTCCAATTGGAGAAGCTCCTCTTGGAGATCAAGCCCTCCTCTTATAGAAGATCCTCTTTGGATGCAAGACCTCACCTAGTGAGAAGAACCTTACCCTAGTGCTATTATCCTTGGATTGATCTTGTAATCTTGTGGATCTCATGTATGCTACTCTAGTGGATGTGATATTTGGGTTTGTCTGAGAGTTTGTGTTCCTTGTGTTCTTGAGTGTTTTCCTTCTTTTCCTCCTCCAAGTGTGAAAAGATCCCCTCTAGGGTTTGACCCTACAACAAGTTTTCTTAGCCTGGCTGGATTCTATAGGCGTTTTGTGAGAGATTTCGACACCATTGCTGCACCTCTCAATGAGCTTAAAAAGAAAGATGTGCCTTTTGTTTGGGGTACCGCACAGGAAGAAGCCTTCACGGTATTGAAAGATAAGTTGACACCTGCTCCTTTAATCCAACTTCCTGATTTTAATAAGACTTTTGAGCTTGAATGTGATGCTAGTGGAATTGGATTAGGAGGTGTGTTATTACAAGATGGCAAACCTGTTCCATACTTTTCTAAAAAATTGAGTGGAGCTAGTCTGAATTGTTCTACTTATGATAAAGAATTGTAGTTCTTGTTCGGACTTTAGAAACATGACAACATTATTTATGGCCCAAAGAATTTGTTATACACTCTGATCATGAATCTTTGAAACATACTAGAAGTCAAGCTAAACTAAATCGTAGACAGGCTAAATGGGTTGAATTCATTAAGACTTTCCCTTATGTCATTAAACACAAGAAGGGAAAAGAAAATGTTATTGTTGATGCGTTGTCTCGTCGCTATACTATGCTTTTACAACTTGACTTCAAAATATTTGGTTCAGAGACCATCAAAGATCAATATGTGCATGATGCTGATTTTAAAGATGTAATGCAAAATTGTAAAGAAGGAAGAATGTGGAACAAGTTCGTTGTTAATGATGGATTTGTGTTCCGTGCTAACAAGCTATGCATTCCAGCTAGCTCCGTTCGTCTTTTGTTGTTGCGGGAGGCGCATGGAGGAGGATTAATGGGACACTTTGGCGTGAAGAAGACGGAGGACGTACTTGCTACACATTTTTTTTGGCCAAAGATGAGAAGGGATGTTGAGCGTTTTATTGCTCGCTGCACTACATGTCAAAAAGCTAAGTCACGACTCAATCCTCATGGTTTATATATGCCTTTGCCTGTACCTAGTGTTCCTTGGGAGGATATATCTATGGAATTTGTTTTAGGTTTACCTCGAACAAAGAAGGGGAGGGATAGCATATTTGTTGTCGTGGATAGATTCTCGAAAATGGCACACTTTATACCATGTCATAAAAGCGATGATGCTGTTAATGTTGCTGATTTGTTCTTTCATGAAATTATTCGCTTGCATGGTGTGCCAAATACTATTATTTCAGATCGTGATACTAAATTTCTTAGCCACTTTTGGAGATGTTTATGGGCTAAGTTGGGGACTAAACTGCTTTTTAGTACTACTTGTCACCCCCAAACTGATGCACAAACTTAAGTAGTCAATAGAACATTGTCTACTATGCTTAGGGCTGGTTTGAAGAATAATAAGAAAATGTGGGAGGAATGCTTACCTCATATTGAATTTGCTTATAATCGTTCATTGCATTCTACTACTAAGATGTGCCCTTTTGAAGTTGTGTATGGTTTCCTACCTTGTGCACCTATTGATTTGTTGCCTCTTCCATCTTTGGAGAAGGTTAATTTTGATGCTAAACAATGTGTTGATTTGATTATAAAAATTCATGAGTTAACTAAGGAAAACATTGAGTGTATGAATGCCAAATATAAACTTGCTGGAGATAAGGGTAGAAAACATGTTGTGTTTGCACCCGGAGATCTTGTTTGGTTGCATTTGCGTAAGGATAGATTTCCTGATTTGTGCAAATCAAAGCTAATGCCACGTGCTGATGGTCCCTTTAAGGTGTTAGAGAAAATAAATGATAATGCATATAAACTTGAGCTGCCTGCAGTTTTTGGGGTTAGTCCCGCTTTTAACATTGCAGATTTGAAGCCTTATTTGGGTGAGGAAGATGAGCTTCTGTCGAGGACGACTTCATTTCAAGAAGGGGAGGATGATGAGGACATCAATACCATTGTTACACCCACAGCCCTACTGCAATACATACTAAACCAATTACTAGAGCTCGCGCACGCCAACTAAATTACCAGGTACTTTCGTTTCTTGGTAATGATTGTAATGTTCATGAGAATATGATGCTGCCTAAATTGGATACATTTGTTTTGCTTACAAATGAAGGGCCTAGCTTGGAGAAGGATGAACATTGGAGCAAGAACAAGCATGGAGATGATGGCATGCACAAGGGGAACAAGAACGGAGTTACAAGTGATGATTTCAGGGCTTTTAAGCTACCACAACGAGTGCATGTAGCCTTGGACGAAATATACAAGATGACACTTCATAAATTTCATCCAGAGGCTATTCTAGGTGCTGCGTCACCTTTTTATTGGGCCAGGCCCATGTATAGGCTATTTTTAGAGTCCGTATGTGTGGGGAAACAAGAGATAGGGTTGTTTTTGGACCCCTCCACCAAGGGCCATGAAATACCCCCTTCTTCCTCCATATATACAGCACTTAAGGCACCGTTTCGACTTTGGGTTTTGTTTAGATTAAAAGTTCACCACAGCTGCAACTTTGCGTACTTCGTTTGTGTTCAACGACCAGACAAAGGCGTCAAAGAACCCCGCCTTCATTAATAAACCTTTCCTCTGTTATTCGCAATATCCAGATTGCAATCTTACTTTCTTGCTTGTTCTTCATTTGCTTGCAGGAATGAGACCTCCGTGGTCAGGTTGATCATGCACCGGCGTGGTCAATAACCTCTCGGAGTTGGTTTAGCGATTGCTAAGGCGCGATGTCCTCGCACGTTCGTAGTCGGATCGTTAAAGTCGACTTCCACCAAAACGATAGCCACCATCTCATCGAAAGACGGGACACCTTTGCCTCTATCAAGATCCTGCGGGATATACCATCAAGACCTCCTCTTGGAGATGAACCTTACCTTGTATATTTCCCTTTGTTGTTCATGTACCTTGTGTTTCTTGTGTTTGATTGTCTAGTGGATGCGTGATTGGACTTGTTCTTGAGTGTTTTCCCTTGTGATTTCTCTCCGTTCTTCCCCGTGTTCTTCGTGTTCTTGGTAGGATTCTCTCCAAACGTAAATGATCGGGCGTCTAGGGTTCTACCCTACATCATCTTGGTATCATGAGCTACATTGATCACGTTTTTGGAGCCCTACCCTTTGTTTTCTAGCTTGATTTTTTTGATTTCGTCCTAAATCCGAAAATCCCCACCAAAAATAGCCCTCATTTTTTTGTGATTTGTTGGTGTGATGAAGTTTTGTTGATTTTGATCCGTGGATTTGCTTGGTTTCAAGTGGATCTACCGTCTCCCCAAGTTTCCCCATATTTCATCCACGAAATGTCATCAATTTTGACCCCAAAATCCCCCAAATTCCGCCTAAAATCGCGTCCAGAAATTCGCATCTCGTGTTGACCCCGACCCACCGGACGACTGACGTTTTTTCGGACGTCCGGACCCCCAAGGACCATCAGACGACCGACCATCATCGGACGTCCGACACCCCCGATCAATGTACCAAAACATCGGATTTCCGGCCATTTCCGGACGTCCGTCCTGCGCTCCAGCCACCGGTCGTCCGACCCCTGTGAAAACTAACTTCAGCTGATTTTTGCTTCGGCCATAACTAATTCATCCGAACTCCGATTTTGACGTTCTTTAGCTCGTTTTGAAGCTATTGACATCCCCATACCACAAAAATACCACCATCATCATTTGATTCCATCAAATTTTTGGAATTTTGGCATCTTGCCTAAGGCTTCCACCACATCATCCGCTACACCACCACCGACTTCCGCAACCTAACCCAATTTGTTCACCATAGCATTAGTGGTTGCTTGAGTAGTGATTCGAGTTCCTAAGGTGTTTCGGCTACTTAGGGATGGTTGCTTCTTCATCAACCACAACCACCATTTCCGCATAACCTTGCCCACCATACACTTCCGACACCCCAACTTAACCCAATTGTTGTTTGAGCTTATTTGAGTTGTGCCTTGTGTCTCCTAAGGTGTTTCTGCTACTTAGGGACGGCAACTTCAACTCTGACACGTGTATAGCCCATCTTTCCACTTCCGCTTTGCCAAGGCAAACCACCACCGCTTTTCCGCTACCACCATTTGACATTTGCCTTTGAGATTTTGAGTTGTGGTTTTTCCATTTCCTAGGGTGTGTTGGCTAACTAGGAACGGGTCAACATCGGCAACACTGCCTCTCATCATAGTCAAGGATGGTAACCTCGACGACACAATCGTATTTTCCCCCTTGCCATTGCATTGATAACCCCTAGGCCATTTTGAGTTACCTGCCTATTGAGTCTACACCTTCCATTGCATACATACCATATCATATTGGTATCATCATATCATCCCCTTGTGTCACAAGATTGTTCCCGCATATACACAATTGCTATATTGGTTTGTGCATAGTGGCCATACAAGAAAAAAAAAAGCTTTTAAGCAAAAAGAGTGAATGATGAGGACATGAATACGATTGTTACACCCACAACCCCTGCTACTATACATACTAGACCAATTACTAGAGCTCGTGCACGCCAAATAAATTACCAGGTACTTTTGTTTCTTGGTAATTATTATAATGTTCATGAGAATATGATGCTGCCTAAATTGGATACATTTGTTTTGCTTACAAATGAAGGGCCTAGCTTTAGAAGGATGAACATTGGAGCAAGAACAAGCATGGAGAGGATGGCATGTGCAAGGGGAACAAGAACGGAGTTACAAGTGATGATTTCAGGACGTGGAAGCCACCATAATGAGTGCATGAAGCCTTGGACGAAATATACAAGATGCTACTTCATATTTTTCGTTCATAGGCTATTGTAGGTGCTGTGTCACCTTATTGTTGGGCCAGGCCCATGTAATTTTGAAATACTTGATTATAGGCTATTTTAAGAGTCCATATGTGTGGGGAAACAAGAGTTAGGGTTGGTTTCGGACCCCTCCCTCAAGGGACACAAAATTCCCCCCTCTTCCTCCATACATACAGCCCTTAGGGCGTCATTTAGACTTTGGGTTTTGTTTAGATTAAATTTCGCCATAGCTGCAACTTCGAGTACTTCGTTTGTGTTCAACGACCAGACAAAGACGTCACAGAACCCCACCTTGATCAATAAAGCTTTCATCTTATATTCGCAATATCCAGATTGCAATCTCAGTTTCTTGCTTGTTCTTCGTTTGCTCGCAGGAAATGCCCTCGTGGTCAGGTTGATCGTGCTACGGCGTGGTCAATAACCTCTCGGAGTTGGTTTAGCGATTGCTAAGGCACGATGTCCTCGCACGTTCGTAGTCGGATCGTCAAAGTCGACTTCCACCTAAGCGATATTGCTGTAGGGCAGAACCCTAGGGGCTGATCTTTCACGTTTAGAGTGGATCCTACGGGGAAACACGAAGAACGTGCGGAAGATCACGTGGGAAAACACAGGGGAAATGAGAGAAACACTCAACCAACAAGATATCGATATCACAAGGTCCAGATCATCGAGGCATGAAGTAACACGAGATCCAAAGTCAACAAAGGACGATACACGAGTAACCGTTCTTCTACGTGAGGAGGTCTTTATTGTCTTCTCCGGATGGAGGCCTTGAATCCGAATGGATCTTCTCCGAAGAGGCGCGGTCCCTCACGTGGAGTAGATCCGGTACGGATGAGCAATGCTCTATCTCAAAAAGAGCTATGACAATGCTAAGTCTCGAAGTGAGGAGGAGGAGTCCTATATATAGGCTAGGGGGGCGAAGGGGTACATGGGCTCAGCGCAAGACGCTCGCGCAGGTGCTGGCCGAATGATCCGGGCTTGTCCGGATGATCCGAGTGGAGGCCTGGATGAGCTGGAGGCGCGGCTAGTGGCAGTGCAGGTCCAAATGTCCGGCTGGGGGTCCGGATGATCCGGGACGTCGTTCGGATGATCCGGCTTCAGGTAAAAGCTTCGGGTGTCTTCGGTGCGCATTAGCCGGATCGTCCGGACCGGGGTCCGGATCGTCTGGCTCTGTCCGGATCGTCTGAGCCGTCGTCCGGATCGTCGGGCCAGTTTGGGACTTGGCGCTTTTCCTCTCCGTCTTCACGCATGTCTTCCGCTTTCGGTTCTCCTTGCTTCCTAGATTCTCCATGGTTAACTCCTTGGTACCTGAGTATGCAAAGCGTCTCCGTTTGAGGTAGTAACCATGTCTCATGTGAACCAAAAGGGAGTTGTGAGAGGAGTGATGTCACCTCGGTTTCGAGAGCTCTTGCACGTGCTTGAGTCATTGGTCCAAGTGGTGTTGTAGGGGATGTAGATGCATCCATGGGGATGATCGTGGGATGCTCCGCATCATCTCCCCCCCCCTTGGGAAAGATCCGACCTCGGATCGAAATCTTCATCACCATGGTAAGGCGAGAGGTCTTTGACGTTGAAGATGTCGCTCACGTTGTACTTGTCGCTTGGTAGGTCGATCTTGTAAGCGTTGTTGTTGTAGCGTGCTAGCACCTTGAAGGGTCCATCGGCTCGAGGGAGAAGTTTGGACTTGCGTTCGTTCGGGAAGCGGTCCTTGCGAAGGTGTAGCTACACGAGATCTCCTATGTTGAAGATCGTGGGTTGCTTGTTAACGTTGAGCTTGGTCGCTAGTCGTTGTACTTGGCGCTCAATGGTGTTCCTTATATCCTCATGCATCTTCTTGATGTAGCTTTCCCGTGCACTCGCATCCATGTTGGTGCGCTCTTGTATAGGAAGAGGTAGAATGTCCAATGGGGACAACGGGTTGAAGCCATAGACGACCTCAAATGGGGATTTGCCAGTAGTCGAATGTCTTGCACGGTTGTAGGCGTACTCGGCGATGGGTAGACACGCCTCCCACTCCTTCATGTTCTTCTTGATCAACACGCGAAGTAGAGTGGAGAGCGTCCGGTTCGTCACCTCCGTTTGGCCGTCGGTTTGAGGATGGTATGCAGATGAGAACAAGAACTTGATTCCGAGCTTGGCGCATAGCATCTTCCAAAAGTAACTCAAGAACTTGACGTCCCGGTCGGAGACGATTGTCTTTGGTACTCCATGGAGGCGCAATATTTCCCTACCAAAGAGATTTGCAACGTGTGAAGCATCGTCTATCTTGTTGCAAGGAATGAAATGTGCCATCTTAGAAAATCGGTCCACAACAACAAACACGAAATCCTTTCCATTTTGTGTTCTAGGCAAACCAAGTACAAAATCCATTCTAATGTCTACCCAAGGTTGATAAGGAATAGGAAGAGGCATGTAAATACCATGGGATTGAGCTTTAGACTTAGCTTTGCGACATGTAGAGCATCGGTTGGTGAAGCGTGAAACGTCACGGAACATCTTGGGCCAAAAGTAGTTCTTGGAGAGCGCAGCAAATGTCTTGTCACGTCCAAAATGTCCTATGAGGCCGCCTCCATGAGCCTCTTTCAAAAGGAGCAAACGAAGAGAAGACTCGGGAATGCATAGTTTGTTAGCTCTCATAAGATAACCATCCGTGATGTAATATTGTTCCCAAGATGTTGTTGGGGAACGTAGTAATTTCAAAAAAATTCCTACGCACACGCAAGATCATGGTGATGACATAGCAACGAGAGGGGAGAGTGTATGTCCACGTACCCTCGCAGACCGTAAGCGGAAGCGTTAGCACAACGCGGTTGATGTAGTCATACGTCTTCACGATCCGACCGATCCAAGCACCGAACGTACGGAGCCTCCGAGTTCAGCACACGCTCAGCTCGATGACGATCTCCGCCTCCGATCCAGCAAAGGCTCGGAGATGAGTTCCACAAGATGACGGCGTGCAGGACGATGATGATGTTCTATCGGCGCAGGCTTCGCCTAAGCTCCGCGACGATATGATCGAGGTGGAATATGGTGGAAGGGGCACCACACACGGCTAAGGAACGATCCGTAGATCAACTTGTGTGTCTATGGGTGCCCCTCCCCGTGATATAAAGGAGGGAGGGGAGGCCGGCCGCCCTTTGGGCACGCCAAGGAGGAGGAATCCTCCTCCTAGTAGGAGTAGGATTCCTCCTTTCCTACTCCTACTAGGAGGGGGAAGGAAGGGGAGAGGGGGAAGGAAAGGGGCGCCCCCTCCTAGTCCACTCGGACCAGAGGAGGAGAGAGGCGCGCCCACCCTGGCCGCCTCTCCTTCCCACCTAGGCCCATGTGGCCCATTAATCCTCCCGGGGTTCCGTAACCCCAAGACTCCGGTTTTCTCCAAAACTCCCGAACCTTTTCGTGTCCGAATATAGTCGTCCAATATATCAATCTTTATGTCTCGACCATTCCGAGACTCTCGTCATGTCCGTGATCACATCCGGACTCCAAACAAACTTCGTACATCAAAACTTATAAACTCATAATAAAACTATCATCGAAATGTTAGCGTGCGGATTCTACGGGTTCGAGAACTATGTAGACATGACCTAAAACCATTCTCGGTCAATAACCAATAGCGGACCTGGATGCCCATATTGGTTCCTACATATTCTACGAAGATCTTTATCGGTCAAACCGCATAACAACATACTTTGTTCCCTTTGTCATCGTTATGTTACTTGCCCGACATTTGATCGTTGGTATCCAATACCTAGTACAATCTCGTTACCGGCAAGTCTCTTTACTCGTTCCGTAATATGTCATCTCAAAACTAACTCATTAGTTACATGCTTGCAAGGCTTAGGTGATGAGTATTACCGAGAGGGCCCAGAGATACCTCTCCGACAATCGGAGTGACAAATCCTAATCTCGGATTATGCCAACCCAACATGTACCTTCGGAAACACCTGTAGAGCACCTTTATAATGACCCAGTTATGTTGTGACGTTTGGTAGCACACAAAGTGTTCTTCCGGTAAATGGGAGTTGCACAATCTCATAGTTGTTGGAACTTTGTATAAGTCATGAAGAAAGCAATAGCAGTATACTAAACGATCAAGTGCTAGGCTAACGGAATGGGTCATGTCAATCACATCATTCTCCTAATGATGTGATCCCATTAATCAAATGACAACACATGTCTATGGTCAGGAAACGTAACCATCTTTGATTAATGAGCTAGTCAAGTAGATGCATACTAGTGACTATGTGTTTGTCTATGTATTCACACATGTATCATGTTTCCGGTTAATACAATTCTAGCATGAATAACAAACATTTATCATCATATGAGGAAATAAATAATAACTTTATTATTGCCTCTAGGGCATATTTCCTTCAGTCTCCCACTTGCACTAGAGTAAATAATCTAGATTACATAGTAATGATTCTAACACCCATGGAGTCTTGGTGCTGATCATGTTTTGCTCGTGAGAGAGGCTTAGTCAACGGGTCGCAACATTCAGATCCGTATGTATCTTGCAAATCTCTATGTCTCCCACTTGGACTTGGTCCCGAATGGAATTGAAGCGCCTCTTGATGTGCTTGGTCCTCTTGTGAAATCTGGATTCCTTTGCCGTGGCAATTGCACCAAGATTGTCACGAAGATCTTCATTGGTCCCGATGCACTAGGTATGACACCTAGATCGAAATGAACTCCTTCATCCGCACTCCTTCATTCGCTGCTTCGTAGCAGCTATGTACTCGCTTCACATGTAGATCCCGCCACGACGCTTTGTTTAGAATCGCACCAACTTACAGCTCCACCGCTTAATATAAACATGTATCCGGTTTGCGATTTAGAATCGTCCGATCAATGTCAAAGCTTGCATCGACGTAACCATTTACGACTAGCTCTTTGTCACCTCCATATACGAGAAACATATCCTTAGTCCTTTTCGTATTTCAGATGTTCTTGACCATTGTCCAAAGGATCCACTCTCGATTACTTTGGTACCTTTCCGCCAAACTTATTGCTAAGCATACGCCAGTCCGGTACACAAGATTGCATACATGATAGAGCCTATGGCTGAAGCATAGGAACATTTTTCATTTTCTCTATCTTCTGCTGTGGTCGGGCATTGGTTTGACTCAACTTCACACCTTGTAGCACGTGCAAGAATCCTTTCTTTGCTCGATCCATTTTGAACTTTTTCAAAATTTTGTCAAGGTATGTGCTTTGTGAAAGTCCTATTAAGCGTCTTGATCTATCTTTATAGATCTTGATGCCCAATATGTAAGCAGCTTCACCGAGGTCTTTCATTGAAAAACTTTTATTCAAGTATCCCTTTATGATATCCAGAAATTATATATCATTTCCAATTAATAATATGTCATCAACATATAAAACTAGAAATGCTACAGAGCTCCCACTCACTTTCTTGTAAATACAAAGCTTCTCCAAAAGTCTCAGATAAAACCATATGCTTTGATTACACTATCAAAGCGCTTATTCCAACTCCGAGATGCTTGCACCAGTCCATAAATGGAACGCTGGAGCTTGCACACTTTGTCAAGACCTTTTGGATCAACAAAACCTTCCGCTGCATCATATACAACTCTTCTTCTAGAAATCCATTCAAGAATGCAGTCTTGACATCCATTTGCCAAATTTCATAATCATGAAATGCAGCAATAGCCAACATGATTCGGACAGACTTAAGCATCGCCACGGTGAGAATGTCTCATCGTAGTCAACCCCTTGAACTTGTCGAAAACCTTTTGCAACAAGTCGAGCTTTATAGACGAGAACATTACCATCAACGCGGTCTTCTTCTTAAAGATGCATTTATTCTCAATGGCTTACCGATCATCGGCAAGTCAACCAAAGTCCATACTTTGTTTTCATACATGGATCCCATCTCGATTTCATGGCCTCTAGCCATTTTATGAATCTGGGCTCATCATCGCTTCCTCATAGTTCATAGGTTCATCATGGTCAAGTAACATGACTTCCGTAATAGGATTACCGCACCACTCTAGTGCGGATCTTACTCGTAGACCCACGAGGTTCAGCAGAAACTTGATCTCAAGTTTCATGATCAATATCATTAGCTTCCTCACTAATTGGTGTAGTCGTCACAGGAACCGGTTCTCGTGATGAACTACCTTCCAATAAGGGAGTAGATACAGTTATCTCATCAAGTTCTACTTTCCGCCCACTCACTTCTTTCGAGAGAAACTCCTTATCTAGAAAGGATCCATTCTTAGCAACGAATGTCTTGCCTTCAGATCTGTGATAGAAGGTGTACCCAACAGTCTCTTTTGGGTATCCTATGAAGACACATTGGGTATCCTATGAAGACACATTTCTCCGATTTGGGTTCGAGCTTATCTGGTTGAAGTTTCTTCACATAAGCATCGCAGCCCCAAACTTTAAGAAACGACAACTTTGGTTTCTTGCCAAACCACAGCTCATAAGGCGCCGCCTCAACGGATTTAGATGGTGCCCTATTTAACATGAATGCGCCGCCTCTCTAAAGCATAACCCCAAAACGATAGCGTAAATCGGTAAGAGACATCATAGATCGCACCATATCAAGTAAAGTACGACATTTACATTCGGACACACCATTTCGCTGTGGTGTTCCGGTGGTGTGAGTTGCGAAACTATTCCGCATTGTTTCAAATGTAAACCAAACTCGTAATTCAAATATTCTCCTCCACGATCAGATCGTAGAAATTTTATTTTCTTGTTACGATGATTTTCCACTTCACTCTGAAATTCTTTGAACTTTTCAAATGTTTCAGACTTGTGCTTCATCAAGTAGATATACCCATATCTGCTCAAATCATCTGTGAAGGTGAGAAAATAACGATATCCGCCACGAGCCTCAACATTCATCGGACAACATACATCTGTATGTATGATTTCCAACAAATTTGTTGCTCTCTCCATAGTTCCGGAGAACGGTGTTTTAGTCATCTTGCCCATGAGGCACGGTTCGCAAGTACCAAGTGATTCATAATCAAGTGATTCCGTAAGTCCATCAAGATGGAGTTTCTTCATGCTTTTACAATCGATATGACCTAAACGGCGTGCCACAAATAAGTTGCACTATCATTATCAACTCTGAATCTTTTGGCTTCAACATTATGAATATGTGTATCACTACTATCGAGATTCAATAAAAATAGACCACTCTTCAAGGGTGCATGAACATAAAAGATATTACTCATATAAATAGAACAACCATTATTCTCTGATTTAAATGAATAACCGTCTCGCATCAAACAAGATCCAGATATAATGTTCATGCTCAACGCTGGCACCAAATAACAATTATTCAGGTCTAAAACTAATCCCGAAGGTAGATGTAGAGGTAGCGTGCCGACCGCGATCACATCGACTTTGGAACCGCTTCCCACGCCAGATCGTCACCTCGCCCTTGGCGCTGCTCGCTATTCCGTAGTCCTCTTTCGAGTTGCAAATATTTGCAACAGAACCAGTATCAAATACCCAGGTGCTACTACGAGCTCTAGTTAGGTACACATCAATAACATGTATATCACATATACCTTTGCTCACTTTGCCATCCTTCTTATCCGCCAAATACTTGGGGCAGTTCCGCTTCCAGTGTCCAGTCTGCTTGTAGTAGAAGCACTCAATTTCAGGCTTAGGTCCAGACTTGGGTTTTTTCTCTTGAGCAGCAACTTGCTTGCCGTTCTTCTTGAAGTTCCCCTTCTTTTTCCCTTTGCCCTTCTTCTTGAAACTAGTGGTCTTGTTGACCATCAACACTTGATGCTCCTTCTTGATTTCTACCTCTGCGGCTTTCAGCATCGTGAAGAGCTCGGGAATAGTCTTGTTCATCCCTTGCATATTATAGTTCATCACGAAGCTCTTGTAGCTTGGTGGAAGTGATTGGAGAATTCTGTCAATGACACTATCATCCGGAAGATTAACTCCCAGTTGAATCAAGTGATTATTATACCCAGACATTCTGAGTATGTGTTCACTGACAGAACTATTCTCCTCCATCTTGCAGCTATATAACTTATTGGAGACTTCATATCTCTCAATCCGGGCATTTGCTTGAAATATTAACTTCAACTCCTCGAACATCTCATATGCTCCATGACGCTCAAAACGTCGTTGAAGACCCGGTTCCAAGCCGTAAAGCATGGCACATCGAACTATAGAGTAGTCATCGCTTTGCTCGCAGACGTTCTTAACGCCGCCGGCCAGCATCAGCAGCAGTTCGGCACCCAGCGGCGCTTCCAGACGTAACTCTTATGTGCAGCAATGAGGATAATCCTCAAGTTATGGACCCATCCGTGTAATTGCTACCATCATCTTTCAACTTTGCTTTCTCAAGGAACGATTAAAATTCAACGGAACAACAAAGACGAGCCATCTATCTACAAACAAACATAGACAAGCAAGATACTATCAGTACTAAGTTCATGATAAATTTAAGTTCAATTAATCATATTACTTTAAGAACTGCCGCTAGATGACATCTCTATTCATCTAAGTGATTACGTGATCCATATCAACTAAACCATAACCGATCATCACGTGAGATGGAGTAGTTTTCAATGGTGAACATCACTATGTTGATCATATCTACTATATGATTCACGCCGACCTTTCGGTCCTCGTGTTCCGAGGCCATATCTACATATGCTAGGCTCGTCAAGTTTAACTCGAGTATTCTGCAGGTGCAAAACTGGCTTGCACCGCTTGTAGATGGACGAGAGCTTATCACACCCGATCATCACGTGGTGTCTCAAGCACGATTTAACTTTGGCAACGGTGCATACTCCAGGAGTGTTCTTGAAAATTTTAGTGAGAGATCATCTTAAAATGCTACCGTCAATCAAAGCAAGATAAGATGCATAAAGGATAAACATCACATGCAATCAATATAAGTGATATGATATGGCCATCATCATCCTGTGCTTGTGATTCCATCTTCAAGCACCGCCATGATCACCATCGCCACCGACGCGACACCTTGATCTCCATCGTAGCATCGTTGTCGTTACGCCATCTATTGCTTCTACGACTATCGCTACCGCTTAGTGATAAAGTAAAGCAATTACAGTATGCTTGCATTTCATACAATAAAGCGACAACCATATGGCTCCTCGCCATTGTCGATAACTTCGTTACAAAACATGATCATCTCATACAATAAAATATAGCATCACGTCTTGACCATATCACATCACAACATGCCCAGCAAAAACAAGTTAGACGTCCTCCACTTTGTTGTTGCAAATTTTACGTGGCTGCTACAGGCTTAGCAAGAACCGTTCTCACCTACGCATCAAAACCACAACGATAGTTTGTCAAATAGACTCCGTTTTAACCTTCGCAAGGACCGGGCGTAGCCACACTCGGTTCAACTAAAGTGAGAGAGACAGACACCCGCCAGCCACCTTTAAGCACGAGTGCTCGTAACGGTGAAACCAGTCTCGCGTAAGCGTATGCGTAATGTCGGTCCGGGCCGCTTCATCTCACAATACCGCTGAACCAAAGTATGACATGCTGGTAGGCAAGATGACTTATATCGCCCACAACTCACTTGTGTTCTACTCGTGCATATAACATCAACGATAAAACCTAGGCTCGGATGCCATCATGGGGAACGAGTAATTTCAAAAAATTCCTACGCACACGCAAGATCATGGTGATGACATAGCAACGAGAGGGGAGAGTGTATGTCCACGCACTCGTGAGACCGTAAGCGGAAGCGTTAGCACAACGCGTTGATGTAGTCGACGCCTTCACGATCCGACCGATCCAAGCACCGAACGCACGGAGCCTCCGAGTTCAGCACACGCTCAGCTCGATGACGATCTCGCCCTCCGATCCAGCAAAGGCCCGGAGATGAGTTCCACAAGACGACGACGGCGTGGTGATGATGATGATGTTCTATCGGCGAGGGCTTCGCCTAAGCTCCACGACGATATGATCGAGGCCTAATATGGTGGAAGGGGCACCGCACACGGCTAAGGAACGATCCGTAGATCAACTTGTGTGTCATGGGGTGCCCCCCGCCTCGTGATATAAAGGAGGGAGGGGAGGCCGGCCGCCCCTTTGGGTGCACCAAGGAGGAGGAATCCTCCTCCTAGTAGGAGTAGGATTCCTCCTTTGCTACTCCTACTTGGAGGGGGAAGGAAGGGGGAGAGGGGGGGAGGAAAGGGGGGCGCCGCCCCCCTCCTAGTCCAATTCGGACCAGAGGGAGAGTGGGCGCGCGGCCCACCCTCGCCGCCCCTCTCTCTTCCCACCTAGGCCCATGTGGCCCATTAACTCTCCCGGGGGGTTCCGGTAACCCCCCGGCACTCCGGTTTTCTTCGAAAACTCCCGGAACCTTTCCGGTGTCCGAATTGTTGGGGAACGTAGTAATTTCAAAAAAATTCCTACGCACACGCAAGATCATGGTGATGCATAGCAACGAGAGGGGAGAGTGTTGTTCACGCACCCTCGTGAGACCAAGCGGAAGCGATCACAACGTAGAGGAAGTAGTCGACGCTCTCCTCGCGATCCAACCGATCCCAGCGCCAAGCATTCGCGCCCCGAGTTCTTGACACACGACAGCTTGGTGACGCTCCTCGGGCTCCGATCCAGCAAAGCTCCGGGAGAGAGTTCCACAAGACGACGGCGTGGGACGATCTTGATGTTCTATCGACGCAGGCTTCGCCTAAGCACCGCCACGATATGACCGAGGTGGAATATGGTGGAGGGGGCACCCAGACACTGCTAAGGAACGATCTCAAGGATCAACTTGTGTGTCTATGGGGTGCCCCTACCCCAGATATAAAGGAGAGGAGGAGGAGGGCCGCCCTCTACTATGGCGCATACTCGGGAGTCCTACTCTCACCGGGAGTAGGATTCCCCCTTTCCTAGTCCAACTAGGAGTCCTTCCATGTATTAGGAGTAGGAGACTAGGAAGGGGAAGAGAAGGGAAGGAAGGAGGGGGTGCAGCCCCTTCCCCTAGTCCAATTCGGACTAGGCCATGCGGGGGCGCGGCCTGCCCTAGGCAGCCCCTCTCTCTTTCCGCAGGGCCCAATAAGGCCCAATACTTCTCCCCGGCGAATTTCCGTAACTCTCCCACTCAAAAATACCAATCACTCGAACCTTTCCGAACTCGAATATAGTCGTCCAATATATCGATCTTTACGCCTCGACCATTTCGAGACTCCTCGTCATGTCCCCGATCTCATCCGGGACTCCGAACTCCTTCGATACATCAAAACTCATAAACTCATAATATAACTGTCATCGAAACTTTAAGCGTGCGGACCCTACAGTTCGAGAACAATGTAGACATGACCGAGACACGTCTCCGGTCAATAACCAATAGCTGGACCTGGATGCCCATATTGGTTCCTACATATTCTACGAAGATCTTTATCGGTCAGACTGCATAACAATATACGTTGTTCCCTTTGTCATCGGTATGTTACTTGCCCGAGATTCGATCATCGGTATTCAATACCTAGTTCAATCTCGTTACCGGCAAGTCTCTTTACTCGTTCCGTAATACATCATCTCGCAACTAACTCATTAGTTGAAATGCTTGCAAGGCTTAAGTGATGTGTATTACCGAGAGGGCCCAGAGATACCTCTCCGACAATCGGAGTGACAAATCCTAATCTTGAAATACGCCAACCCAACATCTGCCTTTGGAGACACCTGTAGTACTCCTTTATAATCACCCGATTCGTTGCCAGACGCTTGGTAGTACCCAAAGTGTTCCTCCGCAAACGGAGTTGCATAATCTCATAGTTATAGGAACATGTATAAGTCATGAAGAAAGCAATAGCAACATACTAAACGATCGGGTGCTAAGCTAACGGAATGGGTCATGTCAATCGATCATTCAACTAATGATGTGATCCCGTTAATCAAATAACAACTCTTTGTCCATGGTTAGGAAACATAACCATCTTTGATTAACAAGCTAGTCAAGTAGAGGCATACTAGTGACACTGCTTGTCTATATATTCACTCATGTATTATGTTTCCGTTAATACAATTATAGCATGAATAATAAACATTTATCATGATATAAGGAAATAAATAATAACTTTATTATTGCCTCTAGGGCATATTTCCTTCAGTCTCCCACTTGCACTAGAGTCAATAATCTAGATCACATCATAATGTGATTAACATCGATACTTCACATCATCATGTGATTAACACCCAAAGGGTTTACTAGATTCAGTAATCTAGTTCACATCACTATGTGATTAACACCCAAAGAGTACTAAGGTGTGATCATGTTTTGCTTGTGAGAGAAGTTTAGTCAACGGGTCTGTCACATTCAGTTCCGTTATGTATTTTGCAATTTTCTATGTCTACAATGCTCTGCACGGAGCTACTCTAGCTAATTGCTCCCACTTTCAATATGTATCCAGATTGAGACTTAGAGTCATCTGGATCGGTGTGAAAACTTGCACCGAGGTAACTTTTACGACGGGCTCTTTTATCACCTCCATAATCGAGAAATATTTCCTTAGTCCTCACTAAGGATATTCTTGACCAATGTACAGTGATCTACTCCTAGATCACTATTGTACCCCTTGTCAAATCTGAGCAAGGTATACAATAGGTCCGGTACATAGCATAGCATACTTTATAGAACCTATGACCGAGGCATAGGGAATGACTTTTCATTCTCTTTCTATTTTCTGTTGTGGTCGGGATTTGAGTCTTACTCAATTTCATACCTTTGCAACACAGGCAAGAACTCTTTCTTTGACTGTTCCATTTTGAACTACTTCAAAATATTGTCAAGGTATGTTCTCATTGAAAAAACTTATCAAGCATCTTGATCTATGTCTATAGATATTGATGCTCAATATGTAAGCAGCTTCACCGAGGTCTTCCTTTGAAAAACTCCTTTCAAACACTCCTTTTGTGCTTTACAGAATAATTCTACATTATTTCTGATCCACAATATGTCATACATATACTTATCGGAAATGCTGTAGTGCTCCCACTCACTTTCTTGTAAATACAGGCTTCACCGCAAGTCTGTATAAAACTATATGCTTTGATCAACTTATCAAAGCGTGTATTCCAACTCCAAGATGCTTGCACCAGTCCATAGATGGATCGCTGGAGTCTGCATATTTTGTTAGCACCTTTAGGATTGACAAAACCTTTTGGTTGCATCACATACAACTTTTCTTTAATAACTCCATTAAGGAATGCAGTTTTGTTTATCCATTTGCCAGATTTCATAAAATGCGGCAATTGCTAACATGATTCGGACAGACTTAAGCATAGATACGAGTGAGAAACTCTCATCGTAGTCAACACTTTGAACTTGTCGAAAACCTTTTGCATAATTCTAGCTTTGTAGATAGTAACAATACTATCGTCGTCCGCCTTCCTCTTAAAAATCCATTTAATTAACATTGCTTGTCGATCATCGAGCAAGTCACCAAAGTCCATACTTTGTTCTCATACATGGATCATATCTCGATTTCATGGCCTCAAACCATTTTATGGAATCTGGCTCATCATCGCTTCCTCATAGTTCGTAGGTTCGTCATGGTCAAGTAACATGACCTCCGAATGGGATTACCGCATCACTCGTGCGGATCTCACTGGTCGACCCACGAGGTTCGGTAGTAACTTGATCTGAAGTTACATGATCATCATCATTAGCTTCCTCACTAATTGGTGCGAGAGTCACAGAACAGATTTCGTGATGAACTACTTTCCAATAAGAGAGAAGGTACAATTACCTTATCAAGTTCTACTTTCCTCCCACTCACTTCTTTCGAGAGAAACTCCTTCTCTAGAAAGGATCCGTTTTTAGCAACGAATATCTTGCCTTCGGATCTGTGATGAAGGTGTACCCAACAGTTTCCTTTGGGTATTCTATGAAGACGCACTTCTCGATTTGGGTTTGAGCTTATCAGATGAAACTTTTTCACATAAGCATCACAGCCCCAAACTTTAAGAAACGACAACTTTGGTTTCTTGCTAAACCACAGCTCATATAGTGTCATCTCAACGGATTTAGATGGTGCCCTATTTAACGTGAATGCAGCTGTCTCTAATGCATGATCCCAAAACGATATTGGTAAATCGGTAAGAAACATCATAGATTGTACTACATCCAATAAAGTACAGTTATGACGTTCGGACACACCATTATGATGTGGTGTTCTGTGGCATGAATTTATGAAACTATTCCACATTGTTTTAATTGAAGACCAAACTCAGAACTCAAATATTTGTCTCCGCGATCGATCGTAGAAACCTTATTTTCTTGTCACGATGATTTTTCCACTTCACTCTGAAATTCTTTGAACCTTTCAACTATTTCAGACTTATGTTTCATCAAGTAGATATACCCATATCTGCTCAAATCATCCGTGAAGGTCGAAAATAACGATACCCGCCATGAGCCTTAACACTCATTGATCACATACATCAAGATGTATTATTTCCAATAAGTCGCTTGCTCGCCCATTGCTCCGAGAATGGAGTCTTACTCATCTTGCCCATGAGGCATGGTTCGCAAGCATCAAGTGATTCATAATCAAGTGATTCCAAAATCCCATCAAGATGGAGTTTCTTTATGCGCTTTACACCATTATGACCTAAACGGCAATGCCACAAATAAGTTGCACTATCATTATTAACTTTGCATCTTTTGGTTTCAATATTATGAATATGTGTATCACTACGATCGAGATCCAATGAACCATTTTCATTGGATGTGTAACCATATAAGGTTTTATTCATGTAAATGTAACAACAGTTTATTCTCTTACTTAAATGAATAACCAGATTGCACTAAATACGATCAAATCATATTCATGCTCAACGCAAACACCAAATAACATTTATTTAGGTTCAACACTAATCCTCGAAAGTATAGGAGTGTGCGATGATGATCATATCAATCTTGAAACTACTTTCAACACACATCGTCACTTCACCCTTAACTAGTTTCGCTTATTCGCAACTCCGCTTGAAGTTACTACTCTTAGCAACCGAACCAGTACCAAATACCGAGGGGTTGCTATAAACACTAGTAAAGTACACATTAATAACATGTATATCAAATATACCTTTGTTTACTTTGCCATCCTTCTTATCCGCCAAATACTTGGGGTAGTTCGCTCAAAGAACTATTCCTTTGCAAGAGAAGCACTTAGTCTCGTGCTTAGGTCCAGACTTGGGCTTCTTCACTTGAGCAACAACTTGCTTGTCGCTCTTCTTGAAGTTCCCTTCTATCCCTTTGCCCTTTTCTTGAAACTAGTGGTCTTGTTAACCATCAACACTTGATGTTCTTTCTTGATTTCTACCTTCATCGATTTCATCATCATGAAAAACTCGGGAATCATTTTCATCATCCCTTGCATACTATAGTTCATCACGAAGTTCTACTAACTTGGTGATGGTGACTAGAGAATTCTGTCAATCACTATCTTATCCGAAGATTAACTCCCACTTGATTCAAGCGATTGTAGTACCTGCATAATCTGAGCACATGCTCACCAGTTGAGCGATTCTCCTCCATCTTTTAGCTATAGAACTTGTTGGAGACTTCATATCTCTCAACTCGGGTATTTGCTTGAAATATTAACTTCAATTCCTGGAACATCTCATATGGTCCATGATGTTCAAAACATCTTTGAAGTCCCGATTCTAAGCCATAAAGCATGGTGCACAAAACTATCAAGTAGTCATCATATTGAGCTAGCCAAATGTTCATAACGTCCAGATCCGCTCCTGCAATAGGTCATCACCTAGCGTGCATTAAGGACATAATTCTTTCAGGCAGCAATGAGGATAAACCTCGATCACGGATCCAATCCGCACCATTGCTACTAAAAATTTTCAATACAATTTTCTAGGAACATATCAAAATAAACATATGAAAGCAACAACGCAAGCTATTGATCTTACAACATAATTTGCAAAATACTACCAGGACTAAGTTCATGATAAATTTAAGTTCAATTAATCATATTACTTAAGAACTCCCACTTAGACAGACACATCTCTAGTCATCTAAGTGATCACGTGATCCAAATCAACTAAACCATAACCGATCATCACGTGAGATGGAGTAGTTTTCAATGGTGAACATCTCATGTTGATCATATCTACTATATGATTCACGCCGACCTTTCGGTCTCCGTGTTCGAGGCCATATCTCGCATATGCTAGGCTCGTCAAGTATAACTCGAGTATTCTCAGGTGCAAAACTGGCTTGCACCCGTTGTAGATGGACGTAGAGCTTATCACACCCGATCATCACGTGGTGTCTGGGCACGACAAACTTTGGCAATGGTGCATACTCAGGGAGAACACTACTTGATAATTTTAGTGAGAGATCATCTTAAAATGCTACCGTCAGTCAAAGCAAGATATGATGCATAAAGGATAAACATCACATGCAATCATTATAAGTGATATGATATGGCCATCATCTCCTTGTGCTTGTGATCTCCATCTCCGAAGCACCATCATGATCACCATCGTCACCGGCACGACACCTTGATCTCCATCGTAGCATCGTTGTCGTTAACGCCATCTATTGCTTCTACGACTATCGCTACCGCTTAGTGATAAAGTAAAGCAATTATGTATGCTTGCATTTCATACAATAAAGCGACAACCATATGGCTCCTGCCATTGCCGATAACTTCGTTACAAAACATGATCATCTCATACAATAAAATATAGCATCATGTCTTGGCCATATCACATCACAACATGCCCTGCAAAACAAGTTAGACGCCCTCTACTTTGTTGTTGCAAGTTTTACGTGGCTGCTACGGGCTTATGCAAGAACCAATCTCACCTACGCATGAAAACCACAACGATAGTTTGTCAAGTTGATGCTGGTTTAACCTTCGCAAGGACCGGGCGTAGCCACACTTGGTTCAACTAAAGTTGGAGAAACCGACACCGCTAGTCACCGTGTGCAAAGCACGGCGGTAAAACCAGTCTCGCGTAAGCGACGCGTAATGTCGGTCCGGCCGCTTCATCCAACAATACCGCCAACCAAAGTATGACATGCTGGTAAGCAGATGACTTATATCGCCCACAACTCACTTGTATTCTACTCGTGCATATAACATCAAACCATAAAACCTAGGCTCGATACCACTGTTGGGGAACGAGTAATTTCAAAAATTTCCCACGCACACGCAAGATCATGGTGATGCATAGCAACGAGAGGGGAGAGTGCTGTCTACGCACCCTCGAGACCAAGCGAAGCGATCACAACATAGAGGAAGTAGTCGACGCTCTCCTCGCGATCCAACCGATCCCAGCGCCAAGCATTCGGCGCCCGAGTTCTTGACACACGACAGCTTGGTGACGCCTCGGCCCGATCCAGCAAAGCTCCGGGAGAGAGTTCCACAAGACGACGGCGTGGTAACGATCTTGATGTTCTACCGACGCAGGGCTTTGCCTAAGCACCGCTACGATATGACCGAGGTGGAATATGATGGAGGGGGGCACCGCACATGGCTAAGGAACGATCTCAAGGATCTACTTGTGTGTCTATGGGGTGCCCGTATATAAAGGAGAGGAGGAGGGGAGGGCCGGCCCTCTACTATGGCGCGCCCTGGGGAGTCCTACTCTCACCGGAGTAGGATTCCCCTTCCTAGTCCAACTAGGAGTCCTTCCATGTATTAGGAGTAGGAGACTAGGAAGGGAAGAGAGAAGGAAGGAAGGAGGGGTGCGGCCCTCCCTAGTCCACCCGGACTAGGCCATGGGGCGCGTGGCCTGCCCTAGGCAGCCCTCTCTCTCCCTGCAGGCCCAATAAGGCCCAATACTTCTCCCGGCGAATTCCGTAACTCTCCCAGATTCAAAAATACCCAATCACTCGAACCTTCCGAACTCCGAATATAGTCGCCCAATATATCGATCTTTACGCCTCGACCATTTCGAGACTCCTCGTCATGTCCCCGATCTCATCCGGACTAACTCCTTCGTACATCAAAACTCATAAACTCATAATATAACACATCGAAACCTTAAGCGCATGCGGACCCTACGGTTCGAGAACAATGTAGACATGACCGAGACATCGTCTCGTCAATAACCAATAGCGGGACCTGGATGCCCATATTGGTTCCTACATATTCTACGAAGATCTTTATCGGTCAGACCGCATAACAATATACATTGTTCCCTTTGTCATCGGTATGTTACTTGACCGAGATTCGATCGTCGGTATCCAATACCTAGTTCAATCTCGTTACCGGCAAGTCTCTTTACTCGTTCCGTAATACATCATCTCGCAATAACTCATTAGTTGAAATGCTTGCAAGGCTTAAGTGATGTGTATTACCGAGAGGGCCCAGAGATACCTCTCCGACAATCGGAGTGACAAATCCTAATCTCGAAATACGCCAACCCAACATCTGCCTTTGGAGACACCTGTAGTACTCCTTTATAATCACCCATTACGCTAGACGCTTGGTAGTACCCAAAGTGTTCCTCCGGCAAACGGGAGTTGCATAATATCATAGTTATAGGAACATGTATAAGTCATGAAGAAAGCAATAGCAACATACTAAACGATCGGGTGCTAAGCTAACGGAATGGGTCATGTTAATCAGATCATTCAACTAATGATGTGATCCCGTTAATCAAATAACAACTCTTTGTCCATGGTTAGGAAACATAACCATCTTTGATTAACAAGCTAGTCAAGTAGAGGCATACTAGTGACACTCTGTTTGTCTATATATTCACACATGTATTATGTTTCCGGTTAATACAATTCTAGCATGAATAATAAACATTTATCATGATATAAGGAAATAAATAATAACTTTATTATTGCCTCTAGGGCATATTTCCTTCACGAATATAGTCGTCCAATATATCAATCTTTATGTCTCGATCATTCCGAGACTCCTCGTCATGTCCGTGATCACATCCGGGACTCCGAACAAACTTCGGTACATCAAAACTTATAAACTCATAATAAAACTATCATCGAAACGTTAAGCCTGCGGACCCTACGGGTTCGAGAAATATGTAGACATGACCTAAAACCATTCTCGGTCAATAACCAATAGCGGGACCTGGATGCCCATATTGGTTCCTACATATTCTACGAAGATCTTTATCGGTCAAACCGCATAACAACATACTTTGTTCCCTTTGTCATCGGTATGTTACTTGCCCAAGATTTGATCGTTGGTATCCAATACCTAGTTCAATCTCGTTACTGGCAAGTCTCTTTACTCATTCCGTAATACTTCATCTCATAACTAACTCATTAGTTACATGCTTGCAAGGCTTAGGTGATGAGTATTACCGAGAGGGCCCAGAGATACCTCTCCGACAATCGGAGTGACAAATCCTAATCTCGAATTATGCCAACCCAACATGTACCTTCGAAACACCAGAGAGCACCTTTATAATTACCCAGTTATGTTGTGACGTTTGGTAGCACACAAAGTGTTCTTCCGTAAACGGAGTTGCACAATCTCATAGTTGTAGGAACTTTGTATAAGTCAAGAAGAAAGCAATAGCAGTATACTAAACGATCAAGTGCTAGGCTAACGGAATGGGTCATGTCAATCACATCATTCTCCTAATGATGTGATCCCATTAATCAAATGACAACACATGTCTATGGTCAGGAAACATAACCATCTTTGATTAATGAGCTAGTCAAGTAGATGCATACTAGTGACTATGTGTTTGTCTATGTATTCACACATGTATCATGTTTCCGGTTAATACAATTCTAGCATGAATAATAAACATTTATCATGATATGAGGAAATAAATAATAACTTTATTATTGCCTCTAGGGCATATTTCCTTCAGATGTATGTGTCAAACATTTAGCATAAGGACTAGCAAAAGATGGATCATTAGCATACAAGTCTTTTATGTGCTCGAAGCCAATAACATTCAACTCAAGCTTAGTGACAAGCGTGCATATGCATGAAAGTGCATCCGCAACTACATTTTCCTTACCCTTAATGTACTTGATCACGTAGGGGAAAGATTCAATAAATTCACTCCATTTGGCATGAGGCTTGTTCAACTTAGTTTGACCTTTTAAGTACTTAACCGTTTCATGATCGGTATGTATGACAAACTCATGAGGTCTAAGATAATGTTCCCAAACATGTAGCACACACACTAAAGCATACAATTCTTTGTCATATATGGGATAGTTAAGTTGAGAACCGGAGAGTTTTTCACTAAAATATGCAATGGCTCGTTTTTCTTGCATCAAAACTCTGCCAATTCCGGTACCACTTGCATCACAATGAACCTCAAAAGTTTTCTCAAATTTGGGCAAAGCAAGAATCGGTGCATGAGTAAGCAATGACTTGAGCTCATCAAACGTGGTAGATTTCAAAGATCCCCAAAAAAGGAGCATTCTTCTTACTCAAAGCATGTAAAGGAGCGGCAATAGTGTTGAAGTCTTTCACAAAGCAACGATAAAAACCCGCAAGGCCAAGAAAACTACGCACTTGTTGCAAATTGGTGGGTTGGAGCCAAGTTTTAATTGCTTCAATTTTAGATTCATCAACATGGACACCCTTGGAAGAGACAACAAAACCCAAGAAAACAAGTTTGTCAACACCAAACGTGCATTTTTTCAAGTTGGCATAAAGACGTTCCTTGCGAAGGGTTTGCAAAACAGCCCTAACATGATTAAGATGATCTTTCATGGATTTGCTAAAAACAAGAATGTCATCAAAGTAAACCACAACAAAGACTCGAATATAAGGGCGAAGCACAAAATGCATAGGACGCATGAAAGTACCAGGAACCCATTCGCATAACTAACCACTCATATAAGCCAAATTTGGTTTTGAAAGCAGTTTTCCATTCATCACCCTCTTGTATGCGGATTTGATAATAGCCACTTTTAAGATCAATTTTTGAGAAAAAGGCGGCTCCGCTAAGTTCATCAAGCATATCATCTAGGCGAGGAATGGGATGCCTATAGCGAACGGTAATAGCATTTATAGGTCTACAATCGGAACACATGCGAAAACTTCCATCTTGCTTAGGCACAAGTATAACGGGAATGGCACAAGGACTTAAGCTTTCACGTACATGACCGTTATCGATTAGTTGTTGAAATTTTTGTTGGATCTCCTTAGTTTCTTCAGGGTTAACATGGTATGGAGCTTTGTTTGGAAGTGGCGCTCCGGGGATGAGGTCGATTCGATGCTCAATGCCTCGTAGAGGAGGTAGACCCGCAGGTAGCTCATCGGGGAAAACATCTTGGAATTCCTGCAAAAGAGATTGAAACACTAAAGGTAGCTCATGAGAGGTGTTAGCTTTTGGTTCCCCATCCTTGCACACAAGGACAAAGAGCATCACACTCGATGGGTCCTCACACACTTCTCTCATCTCACTTTTTGTGGCAAATAGTACTAGGTTTTTCTCTCTAGGCGAAGAGGTGCTCAAGTTTGGCTTGTGGCTCTCACTCTCTTTTTGGTGGATCACTTTCTCACTCTTCTCTCTATGATGGGTGGCTTGCTTGTCGGCTATCACTTGACTAGGAGACATAGGTCGTAGCACATACTCCTTCCCTTTCATCTTGAAGCTATAGTGATTGGTATGCCCATTGTGGATGGCACCACGGTCGAATTGCATTGGTTGACCAAGAAGGAGGTGGCAAACAGACATTGGGACGACTTCACACTCCAAAGTGTCCTCATACGCACCAATTTTGAAGGAGACTTGGACCATATGCTCAACTCGGATAGTGCCGGAGTCACTTAGCCGTTGGACTTTGTATGGGTGCGGGTGCTTCATCTTGACCAATTGAAGCTTGGAGCATAGTTCTTCACTTGCCAAGTTGTGGCAACTACCTCCATCGATGATGACCTTGACGGACCTTCCATTGATGCCGGCCTTAGTGTGGAAGATGTGGCATCTTTGGTCTTCTTCTTGTTGATGTTGAAGAGTCAAGACCTTGGAGACAACGAGAGCGGGGCTCGAATCCTCATCACAAAAGACTTGATCATCTTCATCCTCGTTCACGTGCCGGTGCATGGCCACTTGCTCAAGGGCTTCCATTTCCTCATCACTCATGGAGTCATAGGTGCCATCGTCGTTGAGGATCATGGTGTGCTTGTTTGTGCATTCATTGGACTTGTGGCCTCGGCCGCCGCAAGTGAAACACTTGAAGGAGCTTGTCTTGATGGTCTCATCGGTCGGAGTAGATGATGAAGCATGCGGTTTGAAGTTGCTTGTAGTAGGAGGAGGACGACTTGAACTTGTCAAAGTTTTCTTGTAACTTGACTTGTCATCGATGCTTGGAGAAGGCTTGGTTGATGTAGAGGTTGGAGGAGATGTTGAAGCTTGGTTCTTGGAGAAGCCGTAGGTCTTGGATGAGTACTTGGCATACTTTAAGTCATCTTATACTTGATGCTCCGCCTTGGTCGCTTGATGCACGAGCTCAATGAGGTTGGAGTAGGGTTGGAAGTCGGCGATCTTATTGATGGGATGATTGAGTCCATTCAAGAAACATGCCATTGTTTGCTCATCATCTTCCTTGACATTGGCGCGAATCATGGCTATCTCCATTTCCTTGTAGTATTCTTCAACACTCTTTGTTCCTTGCTTGAGGAGTTGGAGCTTCTTGAAGAGGTCGCAGTTATAGTAGGTGGGCACAAAACGTGCTCGCATGACATCCTTCATTTGAGCCCAAGTGGTGATTGTAGGTTCGCCTCTTACTTGTCGGCGCTCAAGGATTTGTTCCCACCATATGAGCACATAGTCTTGGAACTCAAGTGATGCCATAGCGATCTTCTTCTCCTCCTCATAGTTGTGCAAACAAAAGATTTTGTCGACCTTCAATGCCCATGAAAGGTACTCTTCGGGGTCATTGCTTCCATTGAACTTGGGCATGGTGAATTTTAGCTTTCCATAGTGTTGCTCTTCATTGTGTTGTTGGCGATGGTAATGATGACACCCTTGACGTGGAGGGTAATCATCCTCATGTTGCTCTTGGTGTGGAGGAAGTCCGAGATCAACTTGCTCTTGTTGAACTTGAGGTTGAGGTGGAGCTTGACGAGCTTGTGGAGGAGCTTGAGGAACTTGACATTGCACACGTGGTTTGATGAGGACATCAATACCATTGTTACACCCACAGCCCCTGTTACTATACATACTGGACCAATTACTAGAGCTCACACACACCAATTAAATTACCAGGTACTTTCGTTTCTTGGTAATGATTCTAATGTTCATGAGAAGATGATGCTGCCTAAATTGGACACATTTGTTTTGCTTACAAATGAAGGGCCTAGCTTGGAGAAGGATGAACATTGGAGCAATAACAAGCATGGAGATGATGGCATGCGCAAGGGGAACAAGAACAGAGTTACAAGTGATGATTTCAGGACGTTGAAGCCACCATAATGAGTGCACGAAGCCTTGGACAAAATATACAAGATGCTACTTCATAACTTTTGTCCAGAGGCTATTCTAGGTGTCACACACCTTATTATTGGGCCAGCCCATGTATTTTCGAAATACTTGAGTATAGGTTGTTTTAGAGTCCGTATGTGTGGGGAAACAAGAGATAGGGTTGGTTTCGACCCCTTCCCAAGGGCCATGAAATCCCCCTCTTCCTCCATATATACAGCCCTTAGGGCGTCGCTTAGACTTTGGGTTTTGTTTAGATTAAAGTTCGCCATAGCTGCAACTTCGCGTGCATTTCGCTTGTGTTCAACGACTGCATAAAGACGCCACGTAACCCCACCTTGATAAATAAAGCTTTCATCTTATATTCGCAATATCCAAATTGCAATCTCAGTTTCTCGCTTGTTCTTCGTTTGCTCGCAGGAAACAGACCCTCGTGGTCAGGTTGATCGTGCTCCGGTGTGGTCAATAACCTCTCAGAGTTGGTTTAGCGATTGCTAAGGCGCGACGTCCACGCACGTCTAGTCGGATCGTCAAAGTCAACTTCCACCGAAGCGATATACATCATCTCATCGAAAGACGGGACACCTTTGCCTCTATCATTGTTGGTAGTTCCTCTCTTGGATTTCTTCTCGAAGGGCTTCCTCTTGATTGCGCTGTTCGCGATTGCGGTTGGCGATGGCTCGACTTGATTCTTGAAGGGCACATTGCGCCTCAAGAGCTTGCGCTTCACGTTGTTGTTGTTGAAGACGTTGAACCTTGGCGTATTGTTCCTCTTGATGGAGACGCGCTCGTTCTTCCTCTTGGTGACGTAGACGTTGTCGTTCTTGAGCTTGAGCAAACACAACTTGATGTGGTGGAGGACAAAGTTCTTGCTCATCGACTTGCTCTTATGAATGCTTGTCATGTAGCGGATTGCGGGATGCACGATGGTCTTGACGCGCGGCTCGTTGAAGAGTGTTCGATGACGGTGTACTTGAGCCGGAGAAGGAGTCGTCGGAGTGTCGGCTTGAATGGCTTCGTCTTGAGTATGAATAAGTTGAAGGAGGATGGTTCACCAACAAGGCACGGATCTCGTCCATTCTTGCATCATTCTCTTGCTCATGCGCGTCGAACTTGTTGTCGAAGTAGTCCTTAGTACGTTGCTCGGAGAGTCGCAAGTCAGTGGTGAGGTTGTCGATGCGTTCGTTCACAGCTTGTTGCTCTTGATGCAACGATCGTTGTGCACCAAAGAGGTGGCTCTTGGTGACGTATGATGACATGTTGTCGTCTTGCTCGATGAAGAGTGGGTTCGTAGAAGTACTCGGCCTATCCATCATTCCAAGCAAAATGTGAGTGGTAGAAAGAGAAGAACTTATACCAATATACCTTGACCGATGTTGACGATGAATCAAGTTCACTCAAATGCGGACAATGAAATAGCACTATTGGTACCAATCCTTGTCGGTTCTCACACATACACAAGTAAAAGCTTATGGTGGAGCTTGGTTAGGATGGTGGCACAAAATTGATTGCAATTGTTAGTTTGACTCCAAGATGTTGAAAAAGATTCGCAAATTCGCAAATGCAACAAGTAGACCAAGCAAGTAGTGGAACACGGAAACACACACGCAAATAGAATAATGGGATTGTACAAACCAAAAGTGAGCCAAAATGTGGAATCCACGAAAATGCTCTGGTTGCACAATACTCGAGAGACGCTAGCACGATTGCACAATAGGCGGATACGTAGCTTGTGCACAACCTACTAGGCAAAAATGCAGCGATCTCTATCCCAAGTATGCTATATGTATGGTATTTTGGTGCTATGATCCAAGATGATCGATAATGAGGACATCAATACCATTGTTACACCCACAGCCCCTGCTGCAATACATACTAGACCAATTACTAGAGCTCGCGCACGCCAGTTAAATTACCAGGTACTTTTGTTTCTTGGTAATGATTCTAATATTCATGAGAATATGATGCTGCCTAAATTGGATACATTTGTTTTGCTTACAAATGAAGGGCCTAGCTTGGAGAAGGATGAACATTGGAGCAAGAACAAGCATGGGGATGATGGCATGCGCAAGGGGAACAAGAACGGAGTTACCAGTGATGATTTCAGGACGTTGAACCCACCATAATGAGTGCATGAAGCCTTGGACAAAATATACCAGATGCTACTTCATAACTTTCATCCAAAGGCTATTCTAGGTGCTGTGTCACCTAATTATTGGGCCAGGCCCATGTATTTTCGAAATACTTGAGTATAGGCTGGTTTTAGAGTTCGTATGTGTGGGGAAACAAGAGATAGGGTTGGTTTCGGACCCATTCCCCAAGGGCTACGAAATTCCCCTTCTTCCTCCATATATACAGCCCTTAGGGCACCATTTAAACTTTGGGTTTTGTTTTGATTAAAGTTCGCCATAGCTGCAACTTCGCGTACTTCGTTTGTGTTCAACGACCAGACCAAGACGTCACGGAACCCCATCTTGATCAATAAAGCTTTCATCTTATATTCGCAATATCCAGATTGCAATCTCAGTTTCTTGCTTGTTCTTCGTTTGCTCGCAGGAAATAGACCCTCGTGGTCAGGTTGATCATGCTCCGGCGTGGTAAATGACCTCTCGGAGTTGGTTTAGCGATTGCTAAGGCGCGGCGTCCTTGCACGTAGGTAGTCGGATCGTCAAAGTCTACTCCTCCAAAACGACAATCACCATCTCATCGAAAGACGGGACACCTTTGCCTCTATCAAGTGGTATCAGATTTCCAGGTTGCCCGGTGAGATTTTACTATTTTTTTTAGTTTAGATCGAGTTTGTTCTTCATACCTACAGTCCACGGAAAAGCCACAAAAAAATTAGGGCTAGTTCATCTTATCCGAACCAATCTGAGCCTTTGCATAATCTTTTTAGGGTTTTGCTTTGTTGAATTTGCGGTTGCATCGTCGTGTCTAGTTGCTGGTCTTAGTGTCTAGTCCTTTAGAGTTTCGAGTTCTATCACAATTTGTCACGCCGCCGCCGCACCATCTTCATCGCTGTTCCCATATACCACCACCGCTGCCATATCCCACCAACGCTGCCATATACCACCACCGCTGCCATATACCACCACCGCTGCCATATCCCACCAATACTGCCATATACCACCACCACTGCCATATCCCACCAACGCTGCCATATACCACCGATCCATATCCATATACCACCATCGCTACCATATACCACCATCGCTGCCATATGCGACCACCATATATTCACCACCAATCCGAGTTCCTTTCATATTAGGTTTGTTTTTGAGAGCCATCTAATTTCCGATTCGTGTTTCCTTGCCTGAGTAGGTTTCGGACAAAAAAGAGTCTAGAGACCCTCGGGCAGTTTTTCAGCCAAAATTTCGGCGACCGAATTTTTTTTTTCCCTATCCTATTTTTAGGTCCCAGGGAGTGTTTTGAGACATTCGCCATCATAGTGATTTTTTGTCGCACTTTTTCGTCATCGCTGCCCTGATTTCCAAAAAAAAATAGTCAAAAAAATTTCGTGCCCTTCCTGTCAGTTTGACCAGGGAAGAGTTTTGAGACACTCGACATTATAGTGATTTTTCGCAAAAAAAAAAGAGGAGCGCAAAAAAAAACAGAGCGAAAAAAAAAATCGAGTGTGGTTTTCCCTTGTTTCCGTGCAGCGTCGTGATTTTGTTAGTGTTCTAGGCTTGCGTCTCTAGCACGGTCGTGCCTAGGACCAGCACAGTACCGTTGTTGAGCGTTTATTCAACTTTGCATCTCTGAATTGATTATTGCTGACCCCTTTTTGCTACCATATTATAAGCCATCCCAGCTACACATACACTTACGTTATGCGTTTGACTCTCCCTGGTAATCGCTCTACCCAGGCTTTGAGAGTTTTGACTACAACGGTTGTCGATCACCACCTACTGGTGAGTAAGAACTGGTAAGAATTTGAGATTCGCTTGACGGATTTGTGACACCCCACCACGACCATTTTCCAGTAGTCTGTAGGATCATATTCTTGTCTGTTTCTATTACTCCTAACTATGGCAGGAACACAAGCCGACGAGATTGACTGGGTGAACATGATGAACAAGGAGCTTCATGATAAGTTTCATCAAATGTTGGGTCAACAAGTGGAAGACGTGATGGTCAGCTTTGGAAAGGCATTGGAGAGGATGGATGACATTCAGAAGACAATTGACACCAAGTTGGACGCCAAGTTCGATGAATTACTCAAACGTCTCCCACAACCAGTTCTACATTGCGATACAGTAGGGCGAGCACAGCGTGTTCCTATTGGGCCAAGACAAAATTCTGGTGCCACTGCTACTGCTATTGGTGCTTCTGTAGCTCCTCCTGCTACTGCAGAGGTGGAGGACTATTACGAGGATGAGGTTGATCAAAATCAGAACTACGTGCAGCTACCAGCACCACCACCAGCAGGTCGACCTCAGCTATATATTCGCAATGGTAGGCCTGCACCACCACCTCAGGTATGAGATAATGACCATATTCCTAAATTGAAATTGAATATTCCACCATTTGAGGGTAGATATGTTCCTGATATATATCTTACTTGGGAGTTAGAAACTAAACAATGTTTTACATGTTTACAATATCCCGAGAAGAGACGGGTTGCTGCTGCTGTTTGTGCTTTCACTAGTTTTGCATGTGTATGGTGGTCTGAACATTCTAGATTATATCCTATTCCAACTACTTGGGCTACTTTGAAAACTTCTATGCGTACTCGTTGGGTTCCACCATATTATCAACGTGAATTGCTTCAAAAATTACAGCGTTTAAGACAAGGGAAAAGATCTGTAGAAAAATATTATCAGGAATTACAAACTGGCATGATTAGATGTGGTATTGTTGAGGAGAATGAAGCTATGCTTGCACGTTTTATGGGTGGATTAAATATAGAGATTCATACCATTCTAGAGTATAAGGAGTATACTAATATCACTCTTTTATTCCGTCTTGCTTGTAAAGCTGAACGTGAAGTGCAGGATCGACAAGCATTGGCGCGAACTAACTTTTCTGCAGGTCGACCTTCATCATGGACACCGCGTGCATCTTCTACTTCAACTGCACCAGCACCTCCATCAGGTGCCACCTCCAGCCGTGATTCAAGAAAGCAGGCACAACCACCATTATGCGCCAAAGCGCACCTGCCAGGCCTGCACAGAGTTCTTCTTCTTACATGGCACCAACTGGGCACACAAGTGATATTATTTGTCGTCGTTGTAAGGGAAGAGGTCATTATGCGAGAGAATGCAAATCTCAGTGTGTGATGATTGCTACTGAGGATGGTGGGTATGAGTCCACTACTGACTATGATGAGGAGACTTTGGCTCTTATTACACGTGTAGAACACGGTGGAGATGATTCTGATCATGAGACGCAATACATGGCTCCTGAAGACGCTGACAGGTATGAATGTTTAGTTGCTCAACGTGTTTTGAGTGTGCAGGTCACACAAGCTGAGAAAATCAGAGGCATAATTTGTTCCATACAAAGGGAGTTGTGTAGGAACGTTCTATGCACGTCATCATAGACGGAGGGAGCTGCAACAACTTGGCTATCATGGAGATGGTGGAGAAGCTCTCTCTCACCACAAGACCACATCCACATCCTTACTACATCCAATTGTTCAACAACAGCGGCAAGGTTAAGGTAACACGTACTGTTCGTGTGCATTTTAGTATCTCTACATATGCTGATTATGTTGATTGTGATGTGGTACCTATGCAAGCATGTTCCTTATTACTTGGTCAACCATGGCAATTTGATAAAAATTTTGTATGCCATGGTAGAAACAATCAGTATACTCTTGTTCATAAGGATAAAAATATTACTTTGCTTCCTATGACTCTTGAGTCCATTCTGAAAGATGATATTAATAGAGCTAATAAAGCAAAACAGGAGAAGAATAAGATTGAAAATGAGATTATGGCAAAAGAATTTGAGCAACAAATGAAGCCTAATAAAAAACCATCTAGTGTTGCTTCTGAAATTAAATTGAAAAGTGCATGTTTACTTGCCACTAAATCTGATATTGATGAGCTAGATTTTAGCATATCTGTTTGCTATGCTTTTGTGTGCAAATCGGCATTATTTTCATTCGAGGACGTGCCTTCCTCTTTGCCCCCTGTTGTCACTAACATTTTGCAGGAGTTCACTGACGTCTTCCCAAAAGACGTGCCACCGGGATTACCACCTATTCGAGGGATTGAGCATAAAATTTACTTAACTCACGGTGCATTGCTACCCAACCGTGCACCATACTGTACCAATCCAGAGGAGACGAAGGAGATGATGCGTTAAGTACAAGAGCTTCTTGACAAAGGTTATATACGTGAATCCCTTAGTTCTTGTGTTGCTCCTATTATTCTAGTGCCGAAAGTTGATTGTAGAGGCATTAATAATATTACTATTCGTTATCGTCATCCTATTCCTAGGCTAGATGATATGCTTGATGAATTGAGTGGCTCTACAATATTCTCCAAAGTTGATTTATGAGTGGATACCATCAAATTCGTATGAAATTGGGGGACTAATGGAAAACAGCATTTAAAACTAAGTTTGGATTATATGAGTGGTTAGTCATGCCTTTTGGGTTAACTAATGCACCTAGTACTTTCATGAGATTAATGAACGAAGTTTTACGTGCTTTCATTGGACGATTTGTGGTAGTTTACTTTGATGACATATTGATTTGTAGCAGATCTTTCGAGGAACATTTGGAACATTTACGTGTTGTTTTATTGCTCTCACGTGATGCACGCTTGTTCGGTAACCTTGGGAAGTGCACCTTTTGCACCGACCGAGTGTCTTTTCTTGGCTATGTTGTTAGTCCACAGGGAATTGAAGTTGATAAAGCCAAGATTGAAGCTATTGAGAGTTGGCCGCAGCCCAAAACGGTCACACAAGTGAGGAGTTTTCTTGGCCTTGCTGGATTCTATATGCGTTTTGTGAGAGATTTCAGCACCATTGCTGCACCTCTCAATGAGCTTACAAAGGAAGATGTGCCTTTTGTTTGGGGAACCGCACGGGAAGAAGCGTTCACGGTATTGAAAGATATGACACATGCTCCGTTACTCCAACTTCCTTATTTTAATTAGACTTTTGAGCTTGAATGTGATGCTGGTGGAATTGGATTAGGAGGTGTGTTATTACAAGATGGCAAACCTGTTGCATATTTTTCTGAAAAATTGAGTGGGCCTAGTCTGAATTATACTACTTATGATAAGTAATTATATGCTCTTGTTTAGACTTTAGAGACATGGCAACATTATTTATGGCCCAAAGAATTTGTTATACATTCTGATCATGAATCTTTGAATAATATTAAAATTCAAGCTAAACTGAATCGTAGACATGCTAAATGGGTTGAATTCATTGAGACTTTCCCTTATGTTATTAAACACAAGAAGGGTAAAGAAAATGTTATTGCTGATGCATTGTCTCGTCGCTATACTATGCTTTCACAACTTGACTTCAAAATATTTGGTTTGCAGACCATCAAAGATCAATATGTGCATGATGTTGATTTTAAAGATGTAATGCAGAATTATAAAGAAGGAAGAACATGGAACAAGTTCGTTATTAATGATGGATTTGTGTTCCGTGCTAACAAGCTATGCATTCCAGCTAGCTCTGTTCGTCTTTTGTTGTTGCAGGAAGTGCATGGAGGAGGATTAATGGGACACTTTAGAGTGAAGAAGACGGAGGACGTACTTGCTACACATTTGTTGGGCCAAAGATGAGATGGGATGTTGAGCGTTTTGTTGCTCGCTGCACTACATGTCAAAAAGCTAAGTCACGACTCAATCCTCATGGTTTATATATGCCTTTGCCTGTACCTAGTGTTACTTGGGAGGATATATCGATGGACTTTGTTTTAGGTTTACCTCGAACAAAGAAGGGGAGGGATAGTATATTTGTTGTCGTCGATAGATTTTCGAAAATGGCACATTTTATACCATGTCATAAAAGCGATGATGCTACCAATGTTGCTGATTTGTTCTTTCGTGAAATTATTCGCTTGCATGGTGTGCCAAATACAATTTTTTTAGATCGTGATACTAAATTTCTTAGCTACTTTTGGAGATGTTTATGGGCTAAGTTGGGGACTAAACTGCTTTTTAGTACTACATGTCATCCTCAAACTGATGGACAAACTAAAGTAGTCAATAGAACTTTGTCTACTATGCTTAGGGCTGTTTTGAAGAATAACAAGAAAATGTGGGAAGAATGCTTGCCTCACATTGAATTTGCTTATAATCGTTCATTGCATTCTACTACTAAGATGTGCCCTTTTGAAATTGTGTATGGTTTTCCTACCTCGTGCACCTATTGATTTGTTGCCTCTTCCATCTTCGGAGAAGGTTAATTTTGATGCCAAACAACATGCTGAATTGATCTTAAAAATGCATGAGGTAACTAAGGAAAACATTGAGCGTATGAATGCTAAATATAAACTTGCTGGAGAGAAGGGTAGAAAACATGTTGTGTTTGCACCTGGAGATCTTGTCTGGTTACATTTGCGTAAGGATAGATTTCCTGATTTGCGCAAATCAAAGCTAATGCCACGTGCTGATGGTCCTTTTAAGGTGTTAGAGAAAATAAATGATAATGCATATAAACTTGAGCTACCTGCAGATTTTGGGGTTAGTCCCACTTTTAGCATTGCAGATTTGAAGCCTTATTTTGGTGAGGAAGATGAGCTTCCATCGAGGATGACTTCATTTCAAGAAGGGGAGCATGATGAGGACATCAATACCATTGTTACACCCACAGCCCCTGCTGCTATACATACTGTACCAATTACTTGAGCTTGCGCACGCCAATTAAATTACCTGGTACTTTCATTTCTTGGTAATGATTCTAATGTTCATGAGAATATGATGCTGCCTAAATTGGATACATTTGTTTTGCTTACAAATGAAGGGCCTAGCTTTGAGAAGGACGAACATTGGAGCAAGAACAAGCATGGAGAGAATGGCATGCGCAAGGGGAACAAGAACGGAGTTACAAGTGATGATTTCAGGACGTGGAAGCCACCATAATAAGTGCATGAAGCCTTGGACGAAATATACAAGATGCTACTTCATAATTTTTGTCAAGAGGCTATTGTAGGTGTCGCGTCACCTTATTATTAGGCCAGGCCCATGTAATTTCGAAATACTTGATTATAGGCTATTTTTAGAGTCTGTATGTGTGGGGAAACAAGAGTTAGGGTTGGTTTCAGACCCCTCCCTCAACGGCCACGAAATTCTCCCCCTCTTCCTCCATATATACAGCCCTTAGGGCGTCGTTTAGACTTTGGGTTTTGTTTAGATTAAAGTTCGCCATAGCTGCAACTTCGCGTACTTCGTTTGTGTTCAACGACCAGACAAAGGTGTCACAGAACCCCACCTTGATCAATAAATCTTTCATCTTATATTTACAATAACCAGATTGCAATCTCAGTTTCTTGCTTATTCTTCATTTGCTCGCAGGAAACAGACCCTCGTGGTCAGGTTGATCGTGCTCCGGCGTGGTCAATAACCTCTCGGAGTTGGTTTAGCGATTGCTAAGGCGCGACGCCCTCAAGACGTCAGAGTCGGATCGTCAAAGTCGACTTCCACCAAAGCGATATCCATCATCTCATCAAAAGATGGGACACCTTTGCCACTATCAGTGAACAAAGAGCTTGTAAGCAAGAGCCATAGCATCATAGCACATTGCATAAGATTGTCATATCCGATCATCTTGGATCATCTTGAGAGAAACACCGGGAACACCATGCATACATAGCATACTTGGGATAGACAGTTTATCCATTTGATTCTTATAGGTTTGCACAAGTATCCGCCTATTGAGCAATCATGTATTGAATAATTTCACGAAAGAACAAATCAGCAACGTTGGTAGCATCATCGCTTTTATGACATGTTATAAAATGTGCCATTTTCGAAAATCTATCGACGACAACAAATATGCTATCCCGCCCCTTCTTTGTTTGAGGTAAACCTAAAACAAAGTCCATAGATATATCCTCCCAAGGAACACTAGGTACAGGCAAAGGCATATATAAACCATGAGGATTGAGTCGTCACTTAGCTTTTTGACATGTAGTGCAGCGAGCAACAAAGCGCTCAACATCCCGTCTCATCTTTGGCCAAAATAAATGTGTAGCAAGTACGTCCTCCGTCTTCTTCACGCCAAAGTGTCCCATTAATCCTCCTCCATGCGCCTCCTGCAACAACAAAAGACGAACGGAGCTAGCTGGAATGCATAGCTTGTTAGCACGAACACAAATCCATCATTAACGCATTTAACTTGTTCCATGTTCTTCCTTCTTTAGAATTCTGCAATACATCTTTAAAATCAGCATCATGCACATATTGATCTTTGATGGTCTCCAAACCAAATATTTTGAAGTCAAGTTGTGAAAGCATAGTATAGCGACGAGACAATGCATCAGCAATAACATTTTCTTTACCCTTCTTGTATTTAATGACATAAGGGAAAGTCTCAATGAATTCAACCCATTTAGCATGTCTATGATTCAGTTTAACTTGACTTCTAAAATGTTTCAAAGATTCATGATCTGAATGTATAACAAATTTTTTGGGCCATAAATAATGTTGCCATGTTTTTCTAAAGTCCGTACAAGAGCATATAATTCTTTATCATAAGTAGAATAATTCAGACTAGGCCCACTCAATTTTTCAAAAAAGTATGCAATAGGTTTGCCATCTTGTAATAACACACCTCCTAATCCAATTCCACTAGCATCACATTCAAGCTCAAAAGTCTTATTAAAATCAGGAAGTTGGAGTAAAGGAGCATGTGTCAACTTATCTTTCAATACCGTGAAGGCTTCTTCCTATGCGGTACCCCAAACAAAATGCACATCTTTCTTTGTAAGCTCATTGAGAGGTGCAGCAATGGTGCTGAAATCTCTCACAAAATGCCTATAGAATCCAGCGAGGCCAAGAAAACTCCTCACTTGTGTTACCGTTTTGGGCTGCGGCCAACTCTCAATAGCGTCAATCTTGGCTTTATCAACTTCAATTCCCTGTGGAGTAACAACATAGCCAAGAAAAGATACTCTGTCCATACAAAAGGTGCACTTCCCAAGGTTACCAAACAAACGTGCATCACGTAGAGCAATAAAAACAGCACGTAAATGTTCCAAATGTTCCTCCAAAGATCTGCTATAAATCAGTATATCATCAAAATAAACTACCACAAATCGTCCAACGAAAGCACGTAAAACTTCGTTCATTAATCTCATGAAAGTACTAGGTGCATTAGTTAACCCAAAAGGCATGACTAACCACTCATATAATCCAAACTTAGTTTTGAATGTTGTTTTTCATTCATCCCCCAATTTCATACGAATTTGATGGTATCCACTATGCAAATCAACTTTGGAGAATATTGTAGAGCCACTCAATTCATCAAGCATATCATCTAGCCTAGGAATAGGATGACGATAACGAATAGTAATATTATTAATGCCTCTACAATCAACACACATACGTGATGTACCATCCTTTTTGGCACTAGAATAATAGGAACAACACAAGGAATAAGGGATTCGCAGATATAACCTTTTTTCAAGAAGCTCTCTGACTTGACGATAATCTCCTTCGTCTCCTCCGGATTGGTACGGTATGGCGACGGTTTGGCAAAGGAAGCACTGGGAATTAAATCAATCTGATGCTCAATCCCTCGAATAGGCGGTAATCCCGGTGGCACGTCTTGTGGAAAGACGTCAGCGAACTCCTGCAAAATCTTAGTGACAGCAGGAGGCAAACAGGAAGGCACGTCCTCGAATGAAAATAATGCCTCTTTGCACACAAAAACATAGCAAACAGGTTTGTTGTAATCTAGCTCATCAATATCAGATTTGGTGGCAAATAAACATGCACTTTTTAATTTAATCGCAGAAGCAACACTAGATGGTTTATTATTAGGCTTTGCTCAAATTCTTTTGCCACAATCTGATTCTCACTCTTATTCTTGTCCTGCTTTGCTTTATTAGCCCTATTAATATCATCTTTCAAAATGGAATCAGGAGTCATAGGAAGCAAAGTAATATTTTTATCCTTATGAACAAGAGTATGCTGATTGTTTCTAGCCTGGTGTACAGAAATTTTTATCAAATTGCCATGGTCGACCAAGTAATAAGGAACATGCTTGCATAGGTACCACATCACAATCAACATAATCAGCAGATGTGGAGATAATAAAATACACGCGAATTGTACGTGTTACCTTAACCTTGCCGCTGTTGTTGAACCATTGGATGTAGTAAGGATGTGGATGTGGTCTTGTGGTGAGAGATAGCTTCTCCACCATCTCCATGCTAGCCAAGTTGTTGCAGCTCCCTCAATCTATGATGACGCGCACAGAACGTTCCTTCACAACTCCCTTTGTATGGAACAAATTATGCCTCTGATTTTGCTCAGCTTGTGTAACCTACACACTCAAAACACGTTGAGCAACTAAACATTCATACCTGTCAGCATCTTCAGGAGCCATGTACGACCAAGTAATAAGGAACATGCTTGCATAGGTACCACATCACAATCAACATAATCAGCAGATGTAGAGATACTAAAATGCACACGAAAAGTACGTGTTACCTTAACCTTGCCGCTGTTGTTGAACCATTGGATGTAGTAAGGATGTTGATGTGGTCTTGTGTTGAGAGATAGCTTCTCCACCATCTCCATGCTAGCCAAGTTGTTGCAGCTCCCTCCATCTATGATGACGCGCACAGAACGTTCCTTCACAACTCCCTTTGAATGGAACAAATTATGCCTCTGATTTTGCTCAGCTTGTGTAACCTGCACACTCAAAACACGTTGAGCAACTAAACATTCATACCTGTCAGCATCTTCAGGAGCCATGTATTGCGTCTCATGATCAGAATCATCTCCCACTGTTTTCTTCACTTGTAATAAGAGCCAAAGTCTCCTCATCATAGTCACTAGCAGACTCGTACCCACCATCCTCAGTAGCAATCATCACACGCTGAGATTTGCATTCTTGCGCATAATGTCCTCTTCCCTTACAACAACGACAAATAATATCACTTGTGTGCCCTGTTGATGTCATGGAAGAAGAAGAGCTCTATGCAGTCCCGGCAGGTGCGTTCTTGGCGGATAGTGGTGGTTGTGCCTTCTTTCTTGTATCACGGCTGGAGGTGGCACCTGATGGAGGTGCTGGTGCAGTGGAAGTAGAAGATGCACGCGGTGTCCATGATGAAGGTCGACCTGGAGAAAAGTTAGTCGCGTCATTGCTTGTCGATCCTGCACTTCACGTTCAGCTTTACACGCAAGATGGAATAAACGAGTGATATTAGTATACTCCTTATACTCTAGAATGGTCTGAATCTCTCTATTTAATCCACCCATAAAATGTGCAAGCATAGCTTCATTCTCCTCAACAATACCACATATAATCATGCCAGTTTGTAATTCCTGATAATATTCTTCTATAGAATTTTTTCCTTGTCTTAAACGCTGCAATTTTTGAAGCAATTCACGTTGATAATATGGTGGAACCCAACGAGTACGCATAGCAGTTTTCAAAGCAGCCCAAGTAGCTGGAATAGGATATAATCTACAATGTTCGCACCACCATACACATGCAAAACTAGTGAAAGCACAAACAAGAAGAAGAACCGTCTCTCCTCGGGATATTGCAAACATGTAAAACGTTGTTCAATTTCTAACTCCCAAGTAAGATATCTATCAGGAACATACCTACCCTCAAATGGTGGAATATTCAATTTCAGCTTAGGAAGATGGTCATTATCTCGTACCTGAGGTGGTGGTGCAGGCCTACCATTGCGAATATATACCTGAGGTCGACCTGCTGGTGGTGGTGCTGGTGGCGGCACATAGTTCTGAATTTGATCAACCTCGTCCTCGTAATAGTCCTCCACCTCTGCAGTAGCAGGAGGAGCTACAGAAGCACCAACAGCAGTAGCAGCGGCACCAGAATTTTGTCCTGGCTCAATAGGAACATGCTGTTCTCGCCCTACTGTATCGCGGTGTGGAACTGGTTGTGGGAGACGTTTGAGTAATTCATCAAACTTGGTGTCCAACTTGGTGTCAATTGTCTTCTGAATGTCATCCATCCTCTCCAATGCCTTTCCAAAGCTGGCCATCACGTCTTCCACCTGTTGACCCAACATTTGATGAAACTTATCATGAAGCTCCTTGTTCGTCATGTTCTCCCAGTCAATCTCATCGGCTTGTGTTCCTACCATAGTTAGCAGCAATAGAAACAGACAAGAATATGATCCTACAGACTCTTTCGAATATGGTGGTGGTGGGCGCCACAAACCGTCTGCTTAATCTCAAATTCTTACCAGTTCTTACCCAGCAGCAGGTGGTGATTGGCAACCGTTGTAATCAAAACTCTCAAAGCTTGGACAGAGCGATTACCAGGGACAGTCAAACGCAGGACGTAGATGTATGTGGAGCTGGGAAGGCTTATAATATGGTAGCAAAAAGGGTCAGCAATAATCAATTCAAAGATGCAAAGTTGAATAAACGCTCAACGATTGTACTGTGCTGGTCCTAGGCTAGACCGTGCTAGAGACGCGAGCCTAGAACACTAACAAAATCACGGCGCGACACGTAATCAAGGGAGGAGCACACTCTGAATTTTTTTCTCTTTTTTCACCTTTTTTTTCCTTTTTTTGTTCCGCAACAATTTTTTTGAAAAAGTCTACAAATGGCCTAAAAACTGCCTAGCCAGAATTTTCCAGACTTAGTTTTTTTTTTAAACTGGAACTATTTTTCTACTGCGGGTAGCACGACAGTTCGAGAGTCCTACTCTGTCACGACTCGGAGTATAGCGTGATCTCGAAATCCAAAACTGAGTAACAAAATACTGGAATCGGACTAGGACTGGTGGCGGAGATGAATCTGGTGGAACTCGGACTGGTGGCGGAGACGAATTTGGTGGAACTCGGACTGGTGGCGGATATATGTTGCAGGTGGACTCGGATTGGCGTGATGGCGGCGGATATGTGGTGGCGTATATGGACTCGGATTGGCGGTGAATATGTGGTGGTGGTATATGGCAGCGGTGATGAAGTTGGTGCAGTGGTGGTATATGGCGGCAGCAATGATGATCATGTGGTGGTGATATATGGCAGCGGCGACGTGACAACCTGTGAACAGAACTCGAAACTCTGAAGGACTAGACGCTAAGACCAACAACTTGACACGATGATGCAACCGCAAATTCAACAAAGCAAATACAGAAGAGACTATGCAAAGGCTCAGATTGGATCGGATAGGATGAACTAACCCTAATTTTTTTTTGGCTTTTTCGTGGACTATAGGTATGAAGAAAAAACTCGATCCAAACTACGAAAAACTGTAAAATCTCACCGAGCAACCTGAAAATCTGATACCACTTGATAGAGGCGGAGGTGTTTCGATGTTTCGATGAGATGGTGGCTATCGTTTTGGTGGAAGTCGACTTTGACGATCCGACTAAGAACGTGCGAGGACGTAGCGCCTTAGCAATCGCTAAACCAACTCCAAGAGGTTATTGACCATGTCGGAGCACGATCAACCTGACCACGAAGGTCTATTTCCTGCAAGCAAACGAAGAACATGCAAAAACTAAGATTGTAATCTGGATATTGCGAATAACAGAGGAAAGCTTTATTAATGAAGGTGGGGTTCTGTGACGCCTTTGTCTGGTCGTTGAACACAAACGAAGTACGCGAAGTTGCAGCTATGGCGAACTTTTAATCTAAACATAACACAAAGTCTAAACAGTGCCCTAAGGGCTGTATATACGGAGGAAGAGGGGGGAATTTCGTGGACCTTGGACGAGGGGTCCGAAACCAACCCTATCTCTTGTTTCCCCACACATACGGACTCTAAAAATAGCCTATACTTAGGTATTTCTAAATTACATGGGCCTGGCCCCATAATAGGGTGACGCAACACCTATAATAGCCTCTGGATGAAATTTATGAAGTGGCATCTTGTATATTTCGTCCAAGGCTTCATGCACTCGTTATGGTGGCTTCAAAGTCTTGAAATCATCACTTGTAACTCTGTTCTTGTTCCCCTTGCGCATGCCATCATCTCCATGCTTGTTCTTGCTCCAGTGTTCATCCTTCTCCAAGCTAGGCCCTTTATTTGTAAGCAAAACAAATGTATCCAATTTAGGCAGCATCATATTCTCATGAACATTAGAATCATTACCAAGAAACGAAAGTACCTGGTAATTTAATTGGCGTGCGCGAGCTCTAGTAATTGGTCCAGCATGTATAGCAGTAGGGGTTGTGGGTGTAACAATGGTATTGACGTCCTCATCAGATCACTCCTGTCACAACTCCCTTTCGATTCACACGAGACATGGCTACTACCTCAAATGGAGACGCTTTGCATACTCAGGTACCAAGAAGTTAGCCATGGAGAAGCTAGGAAGCAAGGAGAACCAGAAGCGGAAGACATGCATGAAGACGGAGAGGAAAAGCACCAAGGCCCAGGCTGGCCAGATGATCCGGACAAGGGCCCGGACGATCCGATAGAGCCTGGACGATCCGGACCCCAGTCCGGGCGATCCAGCTAATTCGCACCGAAGACACCCGAAGCTCTGACCTGAAGCCGGATCATCCGGACACCGTCCCGGATCATCCGGACCCCGCCCGGACATCCAGACCCCCAGCCAGACATCCAGACCTGCACCGGCACCGCCCGCACTACCAGCTCATCCGGGCCTCCACCCAGATCATCCGGCCGAGCCCGGATCATTCGGCTCCCCACCCGGATCATCCGGCCAGTGCCTGCACGCGCGTGTTGGGCTGAGCCCATGTACCCCTTCGCCCCCTAGCCTATATATAGGACTCCTCCTCCTCACTTCGAGACTTAGCATTGGTTTAGCTCATTTGAGATAGAGCATTGCTCATCCGCACGGATCAACTCCTCATGAGGGACCACACCTCTTCGGAGAAGATCCATCCGGATTCAAGGCCTCCATCCGGAGAAGACAATCAAGTCCTCCTCACGGAGAAGAACGGCTACCTTTGTATCGTCCTTTGTTAACTTTGGATCTCGTGTTACTTTGTGCCTCGATGATCTAGCACTTACGTGATCAATTTCGTGTCGGTTGAGTGTTTCTCTCGTTTTCCCCTCGTGATTTCCCTCATGTTCTTCCACGCATTCTTTGTGTTCCCCCATAGGATCCACTCCAAACGTGAAAGACCGGCCCTAGGGTTCCGCCCTACATCATCTTGGTATCATGAGCCACGTTGATCACGTTTTTTGAGCCCCTACCCCATGTTTTCTAATTTGATTTTGTTGTTTTCGTCCTAAATCCGAAAATCCCCACCAAAAATAGCCCCCAAATTTTTGGGATTTGTTGGTTTTGATGATGTTTTGTTGATTTTGATCCATGGATTCGTTGTGTAACTCGTGGATCTTGCCTTTCCCCATCATCTCACCCTCGAAATCCATCCAAAATCCGTGAAATCCTCGAATTTCTGCCTGTTTTCGAGTTCATCCCGAGCAGTTCCTGAGCGAAGTTGACCTGCCCGGATCATCCGGACCCTGACCCGGATCATCCGGCCACGCCCGGATCATCCGGCTTCCTCTGCCAAAACTGCATTTTCTGAAGTTTTTCTCCGCCACCTCCTTATCCCACTAACCCCACGACATACCCCTCCGTACCACCATTTGACTTTGGGTTCGAGAATTTGAGTTGTGGTTTCCCGTGTCGTATTGTGTTTCGGCTATTTAGGTACGGCACAACATCAACATCACCACCGCTCATCTTCGTCGACTACTCATGAACGCTATGGACGGTGTCGGAGTAATGGGCCACGGGTAGGCCGACCCGGGTCCCAAGGTCTTTCAAGACATCGGGGCAGGCCGTGCCCCTCAGCCGAGTCCCGGCTGGCGACCTTCGAGGAAGGCCGAGTCCCGGCTGGCGACCTTCGAAGAAGGCCGAGCCCCAGCCGGCGACTCTGAAGCAAGCCGACTCCGGGCTTGCGACCTTTCAGGGGGCCGACTATGAGAGTCGGCCCGCGACCTTTTCACGAAGACTGACGCAAGGTACGGTCCCGACATGGCCGTCCCCTCAAACCCACGGGAGGTAGGCATGGCTACAGTGAGCCGTACCACCAGGAGATCTCCGGTAAGGCGCGGCACTGTTGCCATGCCTCCCCTGACTTCAGCCACTGTGCGCAAGGCACTGTGCCCACGACGGCGGCCTGTACGGCCCGAAGACCGCCGGGCCCCCTGTCAGTGAGGGAGAAGAAGATGGCCGGAGAGTCCGAAGACGGCCGCGGGAGTCGGCCTTCCCAGAGTCGGCCGCCTCTCAGTCGGGGCCCCACAAACCATAAACCAGATTGGAAGGGGAGTGGCGACAGTGATCGCCCGATAGACGGCGGCACTGTTCCCACGACCCCATGACCGAGCCTACGTCATCAAGAGTGTTGCACAGTGCCCGGCCTGTCCGCGGGGCCCGCCAGTCGGCGGGCCCCAGCAGCCGGCAGGAAGGGCAGCGGCATGAGAGACAGACAGCTGGGGGCCGCACCCAGTCAGTTTACTATTGTACCCTCGGGGGGTAGGCCTATATAAACCCCCCGGGGCACCCATGCAAAGGGTTCGGCCTTGGATAGGTTTTAGACACATAGCAAGCAGGGGAAGGAGCCAGCCTTGCTCCCTCCTGCCACCCGAAACAGCTCAAGGAGCACCTTTGTATTATCATCCCATAGTGATCATGCGGAGACCCCGCAGAGCAGCAGTAGGGGTGTTATCTCCCCGAGAGCCCAAGCCGGGTAAGATTCGCCGGCATGCATGTCTGCGCCTCATCCTGCTTTCTGTGCACCGCGACGTTCTACTCGCCCCACCATGATAAGCCACCCGCTGGCATATGTCGATCCAACCCCGACATTTGGCGCCCACCGTGGGCGAGGTGCACCGCCGTCCGGAGATCTGTTTCGACGGGAACCTCTTCCTCCCCGGTGAGCGCAGCCAGCCCGGCTCGCCAGATGGAGTCTCAGACGACACGCTGCATGGCGCTGAAGCCGCTGAAAGCGGCCTCGCCAACTCATTGGCGAGGTCGCGCTTCGACGAGCCCGCACCGAAAAGGGGGCGGTGGCCCCGAGCCTCCTCGCGGGCCTCCTCGACCAACCCCACGCCGCCGGGCGAGCCCGCCAGATTTGAGTCCGTAGGCTCCTCCGACCCGATGCTGGTCGACTCGACGCCAGACGCTCGATATCTTCCCCACCAACGTGGTGGTCACGACGAGCCGCTCAGACGAGGAGAGTGGCGAGCGCCGCCATGGAGGTGCTCGTCATCGCCACGGTGAGCACTCCGCGAAAACGCCAGACCCGCTGCGGCTGCCTGCAAGACCGGCGCGCCTATCCTGCAGGACGCGAACGCGGAGATGCTGGAAGAACGCCAACTTCAGATCATTGAAGGCGCCAAGAAGTTGGCAAGCATGAGACGCTTGTCAGAAGCATACCAGCGCAAGATGGATCGTGCTCTAGGCGGCTCGCCGGCTCCGACTGGGCCGAGCCGTCTAGGTGCGGTCCGAGAGCGCGGCGCGGCCATCGCCGACTTTCTCGGCGCGAAACGCCCCGTGTACGCCACCCCTGCGGAGAACATCCGCGCCGCCCAAGCGGCGACCGAAGAACTGAAGAACCTCGAAGGCGAAGAGCGCCGTGTAATAACGGAGCGAGTCCAGCAGCTCCTCGATGCGGTTGCAGCACAAAATGTGGCAGGCGGTCGCGCAGACACGCTGCAGCAGCCGAACGACGACTTACCCCCTCGCCGAGATCAAGGTGCGACCTCCCGGACACCGACTGGTGGAGTTCGCGAAAGGAAAGAGAAGGAGCCGGCTGCCAGTCACAGCCGGACTCGCATCACCATCGAGCGCGACCAAGACGGCCGCCCCACAGCAGTGGAACGGCGAGATGATTATCTGCCTCCCCCACCCCGAAGAGAGCGGCGAGTTTCTCCACCGCCTGTTGAGCATCCGACTCTCGGAGGTCGCCTCAGCCGCCGAGAGGGAGTCGGAGAGATTGACGCCCGCCACCGGATCGACCGACTCCACAGATCCCTGGCATTAGAAGAAGAAGATGAGTTGGGTCCGCCTTGCTTCGGGCCCCGCATCAGAGATGAGCCCTTCCCAAAAGGGTTCACGCTCCCCCGAGACACGCCCAAGTACACCGGCTCCGTGAAGCCGGAAGACTGGCTGATAGACTACTCCACCGCCGTCAACATAGCGAACGGCAACAAGCGAGACGCCGTGAAGTATGTTCCTCTCATGCTCCAGGGCACGGCCCGGACATGGCTGAACAGCTTGAAGCCCCGCAGCATCAATAGTTGGGTTGACTTCACCGAAGCCTTCATTCGTAACTTCACCAGCACGTACAAGCGACCTCCCAAGCCGCGCCAGCTTTCCTTGTGCGTGCAAGGCCCTGAAGAATGAACTCGCGACTACCTCACGCGCTGGGGCGAACTTCGAAACTCCTGCGAGGGCGTGCACGAGGTGCAGGCCATCGAGTACTTCACGGCCGGGTGCCGAGAGGGCACTCTCCTCAAGCACAAGCTCCTCTGCGACGAGCCCGAAACCCTCGATGAACTGCTGGTCATAGCAGACAAGTACGCCACGGCCGACTCCTCTATGAAGACGGAGATCCAAGTCAACGCGGCTGGCAAGGTGATTCCCCAGGCCCCCAGAACCCCGGCTGGAGACGCCAGCCGGCGACAGCAGCAGAACGACAACAAGCGCAAGGCCCCTCAGCTGACTTCCAATAGTCGGCACGTCGCAGCAGTAGAAGATCAGCAGCCAGAGGGGCAGCCTCCGGCCAAGCGGCAGAAAGGCGGCAAGTCCAATTGGTTGCCGGCTTTCTCCTATGAGCAGACTTTGGATGGACCTTGCAAATTCCACAGCGGCGCGAAGCCGTCGAACCACACCACCAGGAAGTGCCAGCTCGCTCGCCAGATCGCTAAGGAGACGGCCTTGCCCTCTGCGCCGCTTGAGCCGCCGCCTCCGCCGCCACCCTCAGCAGCCGGGCTCGGCGATCGGCGCGGTCCAAGACGAAGTTCCCTAAGAACATGGAGCCTATGTAGTGTTCACCAAAGATGGCAGATGACCGCGCAGCAGCGCCAACAACAAGAAGAAGTCAACGCAGAGCAACCGACGCCCAGAGTTCATGCATCGTCCGAGAAGCCTATCACCGAGTCGGGCGGATCATCCGAAGTGATGCCGAGTCGGGCTCCTACGCTCTGGTCCTAGGCGCGACCTTGGCCACTGATAGGCGGGCCGCCCGTTTCTCACGGGTCCTGATTGATGGAGGCAACAGCATAGACATCCTGCATAAGGACACAATGGAGAAGCTTGAATCAGCGGCAGCTGCAGAGCAGCCGCACCGTATTCCATGGAATTATACCCGGCCTCTCCTGCTCACCGATCGGCAAGATTCTGATAGACGTCCTCTTCGGAGACAAAGATCACTTCCGCCGAGAGCCTGTCTGGTTCGAGGTGGTAGACTTGGAGAGCCCGTACCACGCCCTGCTTGGCCGGCCTACCTTGGCCAAATTCATGGCGGTTCCCCATTACGCCTGCCTCAAGATGAAGATGCCGAGTTCCAAGGGGATCCTGACTGTTGCTGGCGATTACAAGGAGTCGTCTGCTTGTGCGGCCGAGAGCAGTCGGCTGGCCGAGTCTCTGGTGATCGCAGCCGAGAAGCGGCTCCTTGACCGCGTCGTGGCGATGGCTGGGAAGCAGCCAGAGATGTCACCTGACCCCAAGGAGTCGGAAGCAGAAGGATCATTCAAGCCAGCTAAAGAAACCAAGAAGATACCATTGGACCCGGAGCACCCAGAGAAGTACGCTGTCATAGGCACAGGCCTCGACAGCAAATAGGAAGGCGAGCTCGTCGATTTCCTCCGTGAGAATTGGGACATCTTCGCGTGGTCCCCCAAGGACATGCCGGGTGTACCGACGGAATTCGCCGAGCACAAGCTACACGTCAGGCCAGAAGTGAAGCCCGTCAGGCAGCCCTTGCCCCGCCTGTCAGAAGAAAAGAGAAGAGTTGTGGGAGAAGAGATAGCCCGGCTCCTGGCAGCCGGATTCATCATGGAAATGTTCTTTCCGGAGTGGTTGGCCAACCCAGTGCTGGTATTGAAGAAGAATAAGCAGTGGCGGATGTGCATAGACTACACCAGCCTCAATAAAGCCTGCCCGAAGGATCCATTTGCTCTGCCAAGGATCGATCAGGTGATAGACTCCACAGCCGGATGCGAGCTATTGAGTTTCCTAGATGCATACTCAGGATATCACCAGATCAAGTTGAATCCAGCAGACAGACTAAAGACCGCATTCATCACGCCATTTGGAGCCTTCGCACCGACAATGACGCTCGCTTGAGGAATGCCGGCGCCACCTTTCAGCGTTGCAGATGCGAAGTGCATCCTCAAGCAACTCGCGTAAACGCCCACGCTACATGGATGATGTGGTGGTGAAAACGAAAAGCGTGGGACGCCATCGAAGACCTCAAAGAGACCTTTGAAAATCTGCGCCGATTCCGCATCAAGCTCAACCTCGAGAAGTGCGTGTTCGAGTCCCGCCGCCAACTCCTCGCTTTTGGTCTCCGAACGCGCATAGAGTGCAACCCGTGAAGATCAAGGCCATTGAGAGAATGGAGGTACCCAGCCGATCGTTGATGTGCAGAGTTCACCGCCGCTTGGCATCAATCACCGATTCATCACCTACCGGGCAGAAAGCTCGCCTTTGTATCAAGCGATGAAGAAGACCACCTTTTCGAGTGGAACCACAAGGCGACGAGGCATTTCTCCAAGCGAAGAAGATGTTGGCGACTCTTCCTGTCTTTGGCGGCTCGACTCCCAAAGAGCCCATGTTTGTACATCGCTGCCACCAGCCGGGTAGTCAGCACGGTTATTGTAGTCGAACGCAAGGAGGAAGGCAAGGCGCTTCCGGTCCAGAGACCGGTGTATTACCTGAGCGAGGTACTGTCGACCTCCAAGCAGAACTACCCTCACTATTAGAAGATGTGCTACGGCGTGCATTTTGCCGCCAAGAAGCTGAAGCCCTACTTTCAAGAGCATCCAATCACGGTGGTTTGCACCGCTCCACTCGCCGAGATCATTGGAAGCTGAGAGGCCTCCGGCCGGGTGGCCAAGTGGGCTATCGATCTAGCTCCTTACACCATCTACTATGAACCTCGCACCGCCATCAAGTCGCAGGCGCTGGCCGACTTCCTTGTCGACTGGGCCGAGACTCAAGATCGCCACCAATACCGACTCTACTCATTGGCGGCTGCACTTCGACGGCTCCAAGATGCGCGACCGCCTTGGAGCCGGCGTCGTCCTCACCTCCCCAAGGGCGACAAACTCAAATACGCATCAGCAAATCCACTTTGCCGCCTCCAACAACGCCGCCAATATGAAGCGCCATCCACGGACTCGGCTTGCCAAAGAACTCGGATTCACGGATCCCGTGCTACGGCGACTTCGACTTGGTGGTTCAGCAATCATCCGCGATCGACGCCAAAGACGCAAACATGGCAAGCTACCGCTTCCTGGTGCAGCAACTCAGCGGATACTTCGAGGGGTGCAAATTCCTTCACGTGCCGAGAAATGACAACGATCAAGCAGACGCCTTGGCACGAGTCGGCTCTACTCGCCAAGCGATACCTTCCGGCGTCGCCCTCCAGCGCCTCCTCAAGCCTTCACCAGAATCCGACTCCATCTTCGCGCCGGCTCCGCCAGAGATAGTTGGATCCCACTCCAAGGCCCCGGCAAGCGACCTCAAGAAAGCCTGATCGGCCTGGGACTGCCGATCGGCCGGGGACTTCAGAGCTCAGCAGGGGATCTGCGCCGATCGGCTCGGGACTTCAAGCCCAGCCGGGATCTGCGCCGGTCGGCCTTGAAGCTGCGCCGATGCCGGAGATTCCTCATCCCAGCAAGCGGCGGCAGACTCCAACCCGCCGCCTCCCAGCCCAGCCACCCTTCTCCAAGTCGTTGTGGTAGCAGTTGAAGAGATAGCAGCACCTTCATGGGCGCAGCCCATCCTCAAGTTCCTAGTAAACAAGGAGTTACCAGCAGACGAGACCCTGGCTCGGCAAGTACAACGCCGAGCAGCAGCCTACACCATAGTCAACAGAGAGCTAGTCAGCGAAGGTCACGGTGTCCACCAACTGCGTGAGAGTCGAGCAAGGCCAAGCGATCCTCGAGACATCCATCGTATGAAAACGGCCACCATGCGGCTTCAAGGGCGCCAGGGCTAAAGCCTTTCGCACGGTTTCTTTTGGCCGACCGCCGGAAGAAGCTAAAGAACTAGTCAAGAAATGCAAGGTGCGGTGTTCCACCAAGCCCTTCACCGGCTTCGCCGAGGACAATCCCCATTGCTCGCCCTTCGCAGTTTGGGGCTTGGACATGGTGGGACTATTCAAGACGGCCCGAGGCGGCCTAACTCATTTGCTTGTCGCATGGACAAGTTCACCAAGTGGGTGGAAGCAAAGCCCATCAAGAAATTAAACGGGCCCACACCTGTGACCTTCATTGCCGACATCACAAGGCGGATACGCATACCGCACAGCATTATCACGCATAACGGCACCAACTTCGCCAAGGGCGCTTCGCACGCTTTCGCGCGACGCAGGCATCCGACTGGACTTGGCGTCCGTTGCCCATCCACAGTCAAATGGCCAGGTAGAACGAACCAACGGCCTCATTTTGTCCGGCATCAAGCCTCGATTGGTCGAACCACTCGAGCGCCGGCCGTTGTTGGGTCAAGAGCTGCTCGCCGCCCCTCCGAGCTGCGCGACAACCCCAAACAAGTCAACCGGCTTCACGCCGTTCTTCCTCGTCTACGGTGCCGAAGCCGTCATCCCGACGGACATACAATTCGACTCTCCGCGAGTCTCTATGTACACCGAAGAGGAGGCTGAGGAAGCACGCCAAGACGGCGTCAATCTGCTGGAAGAGGGCCGACTGTTGGCACTCAGTCGGTCCGGCATCTACCAGCAGAGTCTGCGCCGATACTACAACCGCAAGGTCAAGCCAAGATCATTCCAAGAGGGCGATTTGTGCTCCGCTGATTCAGAGAACAGCCGCCCAGACAAGTTGTCGGCGCCTTGGGAAGGTCCCTTCATCATCAGCAAGGTGCTAGGGAACGACGCCTACTATCTAATCGACGCTCAGAAGCCTCGAGCGCGCAAGAGGGATGACTCCGGCAAAGAAACAGAGCGCCCGTGGAACGCGAATCTTCTGCGAAGATTTTCTTCGTTGATGCAATATGTATCACGCTACCCTCTTTTGTATTAAAGTACTAAGACCTTAGGCCCCGGACGATCTCGGGGACTGCCTTTTGATTATCTCAGATGATATGGATTACGCCCGAGTATGCTTTCCCCTTTTATCATACTATCTGGCACCGGGTCCGACTAGTCGGCCCGGGGACTCGCCGCCTTGCGCTATGAAATGCTCCCTGAAGTCAGACAAGTAATGTGCCGCGCTCAAAGCCGTCTCCTGCCGAAAGCCGCAGCTCACAGAGCGACTGTCGGTAAGCAGGGGATGGGAAAGAACGAGTGCATACATGAAAAACGGCTAAGGACTTAAGAGCTACGCATAGCCCAAGCCGGATGCCAGCCTCCTCATCGAAGCCGACTCATGAGCAAATCGGCTCAGCCTCAATTTTCATCAAGAATAGCCGACTCGAAGGTCGGCTGTCGATTCAGCCAACTTGCTAAGATATTCTAAACGATTATACTTGCCTCCCTAAAAGTAGCTGAGACTTGACCCGGCGGCAGTCCGCAGAGCGGCTGCCCAGTCGGCAAGGCGGCAACTGAAGGAAGGCGGCAGAGGAAAAAGTCTAAAGAACCAAAGCAAGGAAAGGCGGAAATTCGATAAATATTTACATAAGGCCCTTGGCCGAATTCACCCCGCGGGTGGAATTGTTCGAAACTGACAAGTTTTTTAAAGAACAAAAGAGACAGGTAAAACTGAAGCACTCTAGGGGGCTGCCTCCGGAGCCGGAGGGTCGGAGGTGACGGCGGTGTCAGATGTCGGGGCAGTCGGCTGGGCAGTCTCGGCTTGGCTGCCTCCAGCGACGGTCGCCTTGTCCTTCTGAGGCTCGTTGCTGGAGGCGCGATCAGGCTGAGGCTGGCCGCCTGCTTCGTCCTCTGGCGCCTCCTCCTCGCTTCCGTCCTCCGACTCGTCCTCCTCCTCGGCGCTGGAGCCGATCACCTCCGCCGAGTCCTCCTCGTACTCCGGGTGCATCCCGAACCACTCCGGCGGCACCTCCTCGCCGCCGTCGGTCCGCTCGGGCACAAAGACACTGGTGTCCGTGTACTCGGCGATCGCCGCCGCGCGCTCGACAAGGGCGCCTTCTACGGCCTCCAGCTCGGCCTGGGCCTCTGACCGAACGCTGCCGACGGTCCGAGTCCAGCCGGATACCACCTTTGATTTAACTCCAAGGCCCAGCGTGCTCCAGCACGGGCCGAGGAGCCCCTCCAAGCCTCGAAGCGACCGGCGGCGACCTCCAACCAGTCGGCCGTCCGGCTGGCGATGCGAAGAGCTGGCACCTTCGGCCATAGAGCGGCAACGACTTGAGCGCCAGCGCGTTGAAGACGGCGCAGCAGACGATGAGCAGGACGAAGGCGAACCCCGACGCTCAGGAGCTGCTCGTCGATGGTTCGGGGGGCGTTGGTGGCAATCACTTCGCCCTTCGCCCTTCGATCCTCCCGAGCCGCCTCGATGGCCAGAAGAACGGCCTGCGTGTGGCCGGGAAAGAAGTCTACCAAGACAGAAGGAAAGACAGTCAGAAAAAACCCAAAATCAGCCCGACACAGAGTCGGAAGACCAAAGAAGAGAAAAAAGAATTACCGTCGACGATGTCCTCAAGCTCGTGGTAGACGTAGGTCAGCATCGCCTCCCGGTCGGTCCAGGCAGAGCGCTCGACCTCGAACTCGGCTATGAGGGCATCCTCCCGCGACTTGGCGTCTTCCTGCGCCTTCCGAAGCAGCTCTTTCTGCTCGGCCAGCTGCGTCACCAGAAGGTCGCGCTCTTGGACGAGCTTGTCGCACTCCTCCTCCTTGGCACGACGGGCGGTGTTGGCCTCGCCCAGCTGCTCCTGGAGGGCGGCATTGGCGTCTGAAGATCGAGAGACAAGAACCTTATCAGTAAGAAAGGTCGCCGGGGAGATCCGCCCGATCTCGTGATCGGCCCGAATCTCGGGACTACAGCCATGGTAGCCAATTGCGCCCTGGAGAAGAAGGAAGATAGATCGCGGGGAGATCCGCCCGACCGCTCCAGATCGGCCCGAATCTCGGGACTACAGCCCGTGGTGCGCCAGTAGCGCCCCCGCAAAGAAGAAACAATTAGCTCACCTCGGCTTTCCATCAGATCGGCGGTCCGCTTCCTCAGCTCTTCAACATTGCGGTTGAAGGCGGCACGGAGATTGTGGTATTCCTGCAAAGCCGCAAAGCAAAGTTAGCCGGAGCTCACGGAAGGAGTTCCGAGTCGCCGCTTCAGCAGACCGACCCGAACTCGGGATTACACCCGATGGAGTGCGCTTAGCGCGCCTCACGGAATAAGACGTAAATCGGAAAAGGAAAAACGAAATATACCCGGATGGAGGTCCGCAGGGCTAGATGCGCTTTTGTGTAGAGTTGGAGGGCGTCGCCCTCTTTGCGCAGCTTCGATTGGACGTCCAGAAGGGCCTGGTTCAGCGGGCTGGTGCCGCCTTCACGCAGCCAGCCGGTGGGCGCGGCACTCGAGGCCTCGACGTCCAAGTTCGCCGGGCTTGCAGCGCCGGTTTCCCGAGCTCGCGGCGCTGAGTTCGTCCTCTCAATCCGGCGGCGCGCTGGCACAGCGACCTGAAGAAGCAGCTGCGCGTCAACGTCGTCTGCAGTCGGAGGATCCTGCGGGTCCACCGGCTGCTTGCCATGCGGCCTCGAAGACGGAGGTGGCGGAGGCGGCGGAGGCGGCGCGTGAGTATCCGAGCCTAAGACGTCGCCGCCCTCCTCCGCGAGAGGGTTTGCGGTGCCGACCTCCCCGGTCTGCCCCGTGAACTCAGTGGCCGGCGGCGCCGACGACAGTGGGGGGACGAGCATCGCCGATCGACGACGCGCGACCTCCTCGGCATGCCGCTTCGCCGCGGCCGCAGCCACGGCCTCCTCTAGGTGCCGCTGGGCGTTGGCGGCCGCCTTCTCGGCCTCCGCCTTCTCTAGGCGGTCGGACTCCTCCTCCTCGCGCTTCTCTCGCGCGTTCCGTGCTGTCGCCTCCCGAAGGTCGGCGGCAGGATCAATCCGCCGTGTGTTGGCAGACGTCTCCACCGACCCCATGACGGAGGGGACGGCGGCTCTCTCAAGGGAGAGGGGAGCCCTGGAGAAGATTGGAGGGAAAATCAGAAAAGACTCAAGCGAGATCCAGAAAAGAGACGACAGAGTAAGAAGACTCACGAGGAAACTAGCGGCGGCCTTCTCACTTCCTTCCGGAAGCGGTTGGCCTTCGCGGCCGCCTCCTCCCGCTTGGTCGCGGCGGCGGCTCCCTTGAACTTCTTTGACTTACCGCCGGGCACGCTCGGCCCGGCGTGACGCCTCTTCGCGCCGGCTTGGCTGGAGGAGCCGGCTTTCGGCTGGCGGTGCGGGACGACTTCCGTGTCGACGTCGTCCTCGGGCCAGTCGGCGAAGGTCGTCGACGGCTTAAGGCCGCTGTCTGCCCCCTCTCCGCCGCCTTCGGCGTCGCCTTCCAGCGCCGCGGCCCCCAACTCAGGGTCGTCGACGTCGCTGGCCTCGCGGTCGGGGACGTAGTCGCGCGGCTCTCTTGTGGCGCCGGCTGCGGGCGCCGTGAGAGGGTTCTGCTCAGAAGACGCCAACAAAGATCAGAGCTCGAAGTCGGACGCAAATAAGATTGAGCTGCAGATAGATGCGACTTACCATTGGAGGGGGGTTGTCGCGCGAGTACGGCTCCTTGCCGAACTGCCACTCCTCCGTGAACCCGCAGTGGGCGATGTGGTTCACCAAGTTCGCCACCTCCCACGCGGCATGTCCATGGTGCACAGCCGGCTTGGATCGTGGCGGCCACTCATCTGGCAGATGAGGTGAGGCCGGCCTTGGAGCGGAAGAACCCGGCGCGCCACGAAGGCGGCCAGAAGATCGGAGGCGACGAGCCCCTCCGACTGCAGCATGACTCGGAGCTGCGCCACGGCGCCGTTTCCGGAGGTCGAAAGAGACTTGGATCGATGGGACCAACTGGCCAGCCGGCCAGTCAGCGGCTCGGTGTCGAAAGGCGGCAGGTTGACCCAGTCGCCGTCGGTGGAGATGTTCTTCATGTAGAAGTAGGACTTCGCCACATCTTCACCGACTTCACCGGCGGATGGGCGGAAAAAGGATTGTCGGCCGTCGAGCGCCGACCGCGATGTAGGTGCCGTGAGCGAGCGGCGTGCGGCTTTGAAAGTGCCGAAGTTTTGCAGAGAAGAACTCCCCCACAGCTCGAGGGTGGGGAGAACACGATGTAGCCTTCGACAGGTGGCGGCGGCGGCACCACCCGCGTTGGGGTGAGGTGCAGCGGCTGCAGCCAGAAACTTCGAGAAACGAGCGGAAGAATCCGCTTCGCCGGAAGCCCTAGCCCGCGCATAAGATGCAGCGGAAGATAACCCTTCGCCTTCGCGGCGCGGGCAGATCTCTCGCCGGCGCCGGACGGGCTTGCACCAGGTCTGCGCTGGGGAGGCGGCGAGTCCGGCGAAGGAACTCGATGTCCTCCGCCTCCACGTCCGAGCCATCCCACTCGCGGGAGCGCGAGGCGGGGGGCGCGGCGGAAGAAGAGCTCATCGCCGGCGAGGAAGAGCGCCTTGGCTCGCGGCGGAGAAGAATGCGGTGGTTCGCGCGGCGAAGGAGAAAGGCGGAGAGCGGGGAGAGAGTGCGCAGCGATGCCGTCGCTCCCCGCTTACTTATAGCCCTACGGCTGAGAAGCCGAGGCGGCAGGGGATTAATCGCGCGCGCGCCCCACGCCGCCGACGATTAACTCCCCACGGTTATTGTCGCGATAACGGCGTGGGGATATAACCGCCCTCGGCCACAGCGGATCCGCTCGGGAGCCGAGGAGCGGTAATGGCGGGCCCCACCTGACGGCCCGTCCCGTCACGCGCGTGGGTAGGCAGACTATCGCCTCCACGTGGCGTCGTGCGATATGACCGTCTCGACAATGGCAGGGAAGCGTGACCGATACGCCTCCCATTTCCCGCCACGACTTGCGGACAGTGGCCCTTCGCTGAGCGAATCCGACTTCGGCAAGGCGGCCCAAAGCAACAAGCGGCCGGGTCTTAGAGTCGGCACCAGGAAGGTTGAAACTGTTGAAGCCCTTCGAGGCGGCGCCCGCCGGGCTTCACCAGCTTCGGGGACTACTGTCGGAGTAATGGGCCACGGGTAGGCCGACCTGGGTCCCAAGGTCTTTCAAGACATCGGGGCAGGCCGTGCCCCTCAGCCGAGTCCCGGCTGGCGACCTTCGAGGAAGGCCGAGTCCCGGCTGGCGACCTTCGAAGAAGGCCGAGCCCCAGCCGGCGACTCTGAAGCAAGCCGACTCCGGGCTTGCGAACTTTCAGGGGGCCGACTATGAGAGTCGGCCCGCGACCTTTTCACGAAGACTGACGCAGGGTACGGTCCCGACGTGGCCGTCCCCTCAAACCCACGGGAGGTAGGCATGGCTACAGTGAGCCGTACCACCAGGAGATCTCTAGTAAGGCGCGGCACTGTTGCCATGCCTCCCCTGACTTCAGCCACTGTGCGCAAGGCACTATGCCCATGACGGCGGCCTGTACGGCCCGAAGACCGCCGGGCCCCCTGTCAGTGAGGGAGAAGAAGATGGCCGGAGAGTCCGAAGACGGCCCCGCGGGAGTCGGCCTTCCCAGAGTCGGTCGCCTCTCAGTCGGGGCCCCACAAACCATAAACCAGATTGGACGGGGAGTGGCGACAGTGATCGCCCGACAGACGGGCGGCCTTGTTCCCGACCCCATGACCGAGCTGCGTCTATCAAGAGTGTTGCCTGAGTGCGGCCTGTCATGAGGCCCGCCAGTCGGCGGGCCCCAGCAGCCGGCAGGAAGGGCGGCGGCATGAGAGACAGACAGCTGGGGGCCGCACCCAGTCAGTTTACTATTGTACCCTCGGGGGGTAGGCCTATATAAACCCCCCGGGGCACCCATGCAAAGGGTTCGGCCTTGGATAGGTTTTAGACACATAGCAAGCAGGGGAAGGAGCCAGCCTTGCTCCCTCCTGCCACCCGAAACAGCTCAAGTAGCACCTTTGTATTATCATCCCATAGTGATCATGCGGAGACCCCGCAGAGCAGCAGTAGGGGTGTTATCTCCCCGGAGAGCCCCGAAGCTGGGTAAGATTCGCCGGCGTGCATGTCTGCGCCTCATCCCGTTTCCAGGCACCGGCGACGTTCTACTCGCCCCCACCATGATAAGCCACCCGTTGGCATATGTCGCATCCAACCCCCGACAGACGGTAACTTGGACGACATCTTTGTCTACGCCTTGCCATTGCATTGATAACCACCTTAGCCTTACTTTCGCGTTGCTTACCCATTGAGACTAGCCATCGAGTATTGCCGGCAACGTGACTTGTGCACATTAGTGATCATACTCCATAGCATACATACCACATCATCTCTTGTGTCACAAAGTTGTCATCACATATACAATTGCTGTCTTGGTTCGTGAAGTATTGCATGAGAAAAGAGCTCAAAAGTGAAGAGCCAACCATGCTTTTAAGCAAAAAGAGAAAGATAAGCAAAGAGCTTATAAGAAAGAACCATAGCATCATACTACATTAAGATTGTCATATCCGATCATCTTGGATCATATCACCGAAATACCATACATATAGCATACTTGGGATAGATATCGTTGCATTGTTGCCTAGTAGGTTGTGCACAAGCTCTGTATCCGCCTATTGTGCAATCGTGCTAGCGTCTCCCGAGTATTGTGCAACAAGAGCATTTTGGTGGTCTCCACATTTTGGCTCATTTTTGGTTTGCACAATCCCATTATTCTATTTGTGTGTGTGTTTTCGTGTTCCACTACTTGCTTGGCCTACTTGTTGCATTTTTGAATTTGCGAATCTTTTTCAACATCTTTGAGTCAAACTAAGAATTGCATCAAATTTTGTGCCCCCATCCTAACCAAGCTTGATGCGGAGCATCCCACGTTCATCCCCATGTACACTCCGACTACTCCCCAAGCCCCAAGGATACATAAGATGAGACCTCGACTATGCGCCATTGGACACAAGGTGAACCTGTTTCTAAATGCTTCCCCTTTCCATTCACGTGAGACATGGTTGCTACTTCAAGCGCGGACCTTGTGCTACTCAGGTACACCCGAGGAGACCTTGGAGAACCCAAGGACCAAGGCCAAGCATGCGTGGAAGCAAAGGAAGGAGAAGGAAGAAGACCAGAGAGAGACAGAAGCCAGGTGACTCTACAGCGGCCGGACATCCGGTCGACCCCCGAACATCCGGCGCCCCGCGATGGGCGGGACATCCGGCGCCTGCCCGGAAATCCGGTGCACGCCATCCAGAGGCAGAGGAATCGGCCATTCCATCCCGGACATCCGGCCGAGGCCCGGACATCCGGCTCTTCGTGAGCTGCCGGACATCCGGCCTCCAGCCCGGACATCCGGCACCTGCCTCTGCGCAGAGAATGGGCCAAGGGCCCATGTATCCCCTTCTCACTTACCCCTTTGTGGGCTAGTACTATATATACTCCCCCACCTCCTCCTAGCTAGAGTAAGCAAAGGATTAGCTCATTTGAGATAGAGCTTTGCTCATCCATATGGATCTCCTCCGCGTGAGTGATGAGGACATGGCTACGACAGTTACACCCATATCTCCTGTTGTTTTACCTCTTGGAACAGTTGCTAGAGCTCAGATACGCCAATTAGATTATCAGGTACTTCCGTTTCTTGGTAATGTTTCTAGTGTTCATGAGAATATGATGCTGCCTAACTTAGATACATTTGCTTGCAATTGAAAGGCCTAGCATGGATAAGAAGGTTGAGCATTGGAGCATGGTCAAGCACAGAGATGAAGGTGCGTGGAAGAGAACAAGAATGGAGGTTCAAGTGGAGATTTCCGGACTTTGAAGCCACCATGATGACATACAAGAAGATGGACGAAATATACAAGATGGCCTTTCATAAATTTCGTCCATAGCTTATTATTGCTGTTGCGCCACCTTATTTTGGGCTAGGCCCACGTAATCTATTTTTAGAGTCCATATTGTAGGGGAAACGACTTAGGAGGTGTTTTAGTCCCACCTTGCCAAGGGTGGACAAAGTCCCCTCTCTTTCCCCTATAAATATAGCCCTTAAGGCATCATTTAGACTTGGGTTTTATTTAGTTAAAAGTTGGCCATCGCTGCAATTTCGTGTACTTCATTTGTGTCCAACGACCAGACCAAGACCGCTTATGAAACCCCACTTTTATCAATACTTCATACATACTCGTAATATTTAGATTGCTTAATCATATTCTTGCTTCTTCTTCGGTTGCTTGCAGGAATAGACCTTCGTGGTCAGGTTGATCATGCTCTGGCGTGGTCAATAACCTCTCGGAGTTGGTTTAGCGATTGCTAAGGCGCAACGTCGTGCACGTTTGTAGTCGGATCGTCAAAGTCGTCTCCACCAAATCGATAGTTATCATCTCATCGAAAGATCGGGACCCTCGCCTCTATCAAGTGGTATCAGTTTTCAGGTTGCTCGGTGAGATTTTTTCGGTTTTTCATAGTCTAGATCGCATTTGTTCTTCATACCTAGATTCCAAGAAAAAGCCACAAAAATGTTAGATTAGTTCATCATATCCCAAACAGCCTGAGCCTTTTTGCCATTGCCACTTAGTTTTTACATTGTTGAATTTTTGGTTGCATCGTGTGTCAGAGTTGCTGCTTTTGGTGTTAGACTTTTAGAGTTTCGAGTTCTAGTCATGTTTTGTTCACGCCGCATGCACATACACCATCATTCATCTCATTCTCATTTTCCGCTACCACTGTCGCCACCACCACCATCCATCCATTGTTGTTGTTCGTCGCCGTCTTGAAGCATCATTAGTCTCGTGGAGAGAAAAATTTGAGGAAAGATCCAACAAGAAGAGAGATCAGATTCATTTTGCTAGTAGAGACCAAAGCATAAAAAAAAGGTTAGGTGCACACATCCATCTTGCAGTCTCTCACGTTTCCTTTAAAAAAATTGGAAGAAGAGGGAGCAAGGTCGGATCGGTATAAAAGGAAAGAAACCGAATCAGCTAAGAAAAAAAGGAGTAGATCGGTTGGGATTGGGACGTGATTCCCTCCCACGTTGGTTGGTTTATTTGGAAAGTACTAGGCAGCCACATTGGTTTTTGGAAAAAAAAAAGTGTATCGGCCAGATTGAAAAGAAAGGAGGAAAAAAACTGCAGTTTGGTCTCTCCATGCAAAGAGAGAAGGAAAGTGTGGATTGGTTTGTTTGTTTGGCAAGATTACGTTTGGAAAGAGAGAAAAAAGGTGGTTCTGTATGGGTACCAAATGACTAATTGATTCCTGCCTTTTGGAAGATTTTTTGTGTGTACCAGTTTTCCATATAAAGCCATCAATTAATTTCGTGATATTGTGGTTATTGGAAAGTGTTGACCACGAAATAACATGGTGCATATTTAGGGGCCTGATCCCTGACGTGGTTCTTTCCTTTTGCAAGTCAATCAGGTCACGTGGTTGTTGAAAAAAATATCAAAAGTAAAAGGAAAGAAATATTGGCCGGGTCCCCAAAATAAGAAGTTCATTTTTTTGGCTGGGGAGATTTCGTTGGCAAAAGAAACAAGTTATTGAAAGCTGGTCGGTTGAGTTGGTTTGGAAAGATTAGATTTGTGGTCTTGAGAATCAGATCCGTGAAGATTTACTAAAAAATATTAAGAGAGATATTTAGGGAACGAAAGATACGTATTTTGGAGGAACACATCAGTTTTGTTGGCAAGTTTGGGTTTCCCAACAAAATTAAAAGAAAAGGAAAGTGTTGGTTGTGTTTTTTTTTTTGTTGGGAATCCTACTGGTTTAAGTTTCCAATTTTGGTGCTGTTTTCAAACCAGAATATCTTGGTTGGCACGCAGAGTCAAACCTGGAGATAAGAGAGAGGGACTATAGTAAAAAAACGGTTTGGTGGTTGACAAATTCTACGTGTGAAGGTAGGGTCGGCCAAAAAAAAAGGTTGCGCGTTTGGAAAGAAAAAAAAACTTGCTGCAGATCTGTTTTTGGTGTGCACGTGGATAGTTTCAAAGAAAAGGAAAAAAACACTGTTCAGACTTCATTGACGTGTTGAAGTTGTGTCCTGGTTTGGCACGATTGTTGTTGCAAAGAAAAAAGAAGTGGCCACATCAATTCTTTAGGTGAGAGCATCTGGGAATCTGTTTCCTTGGACTATACATTGCAGTTTGGTGACTTGCAATTTCCGAGACATATATATTTTTGTCGGAGCCCTTCATCTATTATTTGCATGTAGAAGTGTGCTCTCCACAGAGATCAGACGGTTGTCCATCTTCACACCACCATTCCGTCGCTCATTACAGTTGTTTTTCGTGAACTTGTTTGTGTCTTAGGCTCGCGTCTTTAGCATAGTCTAGCCTAGAATCAACACTCGATCACTTTGAACGAATTTTCAGCTTGCATTAATTAACGTGGTTGTAGCATTTTTCCCACATATATAAAACCAACCCAGCTCCACATATTTCTACATTGTGCATACATACGTTCACCTGGCAATCGCTTTACCCATTCTAGAAGTTATTTGACACCGCTGGTTGCCGGTCACCACCTGCTGCATGGTAAGAACTTGTAAGACTTTGATTTGCTATATTGTGAGCCTTTTACCATCATTTCCCAGTAGTTCATAGGAACGTTATTTTTGGATTTTGTTTCTTGTTTCTACTAATCATGACATGATCTAGAGTCAATTCATGGGGTTTGTCGATCGTGGGAGACGTGCCATCACCTATGCAAATACCACAACCGTCACAAGAGGTGCACAAACATCCAAATGCACATGATCAGGTTAATGTTTCTATACCACCATTTAATGGCCGTTTTAGACCTGCTTTATATATTGAATGGGAGTTTGACATAAATAATATATTGGCTTCCAATAATTTTGATGAACATAAAAAAGTTAAGGTTGCGGTTGGTTCTTTCACTGGTTATGCTATAGTTTGGTGGAGTGAATATTGTCGGTTACGCCCTAATGATATACCTACTACTTGGGATGATTTGAAACTTGCCATGCGACATACATTCCTTCCCGCTTATTATACTCGTGACATGATTAAAAAGTTGCAACATTTAAAACAAGGTAGTGACAGCGTAAAGACATATTATGATACTTTACAAACTACCTTGCTGCATTCCTCTTTAGTAGAAAGTGAAGAAGATTTTATGGATAGATTTTAGGGAGGATTAAATCGTGACATTCAGGAGATACTAATTCATGAAGAGTGTTATCCTATGGACCATTTGTTTAATATTGCTTGCAAAGCTTAACAGGAAATAAAACGACGTGCTGCCCACAAGGAGAACAAGTGCGAGATGCACATTCCAAGAGTTGATACGGTTGTCCCATCAACTACTAGGCATACTATAACAACCACATCCGTTGTTGTGAGGACTACATCACCTCCACCATGTGGCACATCATCACCGAGAGTGCCTACATCATCTGAGTTCATCATAAGAGGTAATGACAAAGGTACTAATCTTCCACCTCCACATGAGTATGATGAATGTCTTGTCAATTTAAATGCACCATGCGGTGAGCTACCCACTACTTTGATTGCACTAGCTATTTTAGAGGACTATGTTGATGATTTGACTTTGCCATGTGATCAAACAATTTTGAGTGAACCCATCGTATTAATTATCGATGCAAAAGAATCAAGTGAATTAGGTAATAAATCAGATTTGGATCAAATACGTTTGAAAATAATTGTGCCAATGTTTAATCATTTTGATATGACCTCTAATCTTGGTGATGGTTCATCAATGTTAGGATGGTTTAATGATAAGCATTGTCAATCTTTTGATATGAATAAGAGCTTAACTTATATGTGCAAACTGAGTTGCAATATTTTCATGCCTTTGACTTCTTGTGATAATATATTGGATTTATATTTCATGACTTTTGAAGGGTGCTCTTGTATAACTATGTCACATGTGCCCCAACTGAGATCAGTAAAAATGGATGACATATACATAGACAATGTGTACACCTTGTCTCTTTTGTTAGTCAGATTTCATATTAAGCAAAGTCGAGGACGACTTTATTTTCAAGAAGGGGAGCATGATGAGGACATGGCTACCACAGTTACACCCATATCTCCTGCTATTTTACCTCTTGGAACAGTTGCTAGAGCTCAGATATGCCAATTAGATTATCAGGTACTTCCGTTTCTTGGTAATGTTTCTAGTGTTCATGAGAATATGATGCTGCGTAACTTAGATACATTTGTGTTGCTTGCAATTGAAAGGCCTAGCATGGATAAGAAGGTTGAGCATTGGAGCATGGTCAAGCACGGAGATGAAGGTGCGTGGAAAGAGAACAAGAATGGAGGTTCAAGTGGAGATTTCCAGACTTTGAAGCCACCATGATGACATACAAGAAGATGGACGAAATATATAAGATGGCCTTTCATAAATTTCGTCCATAGGTTATTATTGGTGTTGCGCAACCTTATTTTGGGCCAGGCCCATGTAATCTATTTTTAGAGTCCATATTGTAGGGCAAACGACTTAGGAGGTGTTTTAGTCCCACCTTGCCAAGGGTGGATAAAGTCCCCTCTCTTTTCCCTATAAATATAGCCCTTAAGGCATCATTTAGACTTGGGTTTTATTTAGTTAAAAGTTGGCCATCGCTGTAACTTCGTGTACTTCGTTTGTGTCCAACGACCAGACCAAGACCGCTTATGAAACCCCACTTTTTTCAATACTTCATCCATACTCGCAATATTCAGATTGCTTAATCATATTCTTGCTTCTTCTTCGATTGCTTGCAGGAATAGACCTTCGTGGTCAGGTTGATCATGCTCTAGCGTGGTCAATAACCTCTTGGAGTTGGTTTAGCGATTGCTAAGGCGCAACATCGTGCATGTTTGTAGTCGGATCGTCAAAGTCGTCTCCACCAAATCGATAGTTATCATCTCATCGAAAGATCGGGACCCTCGCCTTTATCAGTGAGAGACCGCGGCCTCTTCGGAGAAGATCCACCAAGGATTCAAGACCCCTTTACGGGAAGATCCCTCGTGGATTCAAGACCTCCTCTCGGAGATGAGCTACCGCCAATTGTATCGTCCTTTGTTCGATTTGGACCGTGAATCTCTATGTGTTTCTTGGATCTAGCACATGTGTGATCATATTCGTGTTGGTTGAGTGTCTCCCATGATTTCCCTCGTGTTCTTCCGCGCGTTCTTCGTGTTCCTCGAAGGGATCCTCTCCAAACGTGAAAGATCGGCCCCTAGGGTTCCGCCCTACATCATCTTGGTATCAGAGCCAGGTTTCTCAACATCATCTTGGTATCATGAGCCACGTTGATCACGTTTTTGGAGCCCCCACCCTTTGTTTTCTAGCTTGATTTTGTTGATTTCGTCCTAAATCCAAAAATGGCCACCAAAAATAGCCCCCAATTTTTTTTGTGATCCGTTGGTTTGATGATGTTTTGTTGATTTTGATCCATGGATTTGCTTGGTTTCAAGTGGATCTAGCATCTCCCCAAGTTTCCCCACCTTCCATCCACGAAATCCATGAAATTTTGCCCCAAAATCGAGTTCCTCGAGTTCATCCTCAGATTTGGAGCCCGGACATCCGAGCCGACCCCTGGACATCCGGCCATCCCGGAAATCCGGCCATTAGCCCGGACATCCGGCTCCTGGAGCGCAATTTCGCGTGCGGTCTGGACATCAGGTCCCAGACATCCGGCCAAACCCCCGGATGTCCGCCCGCTGTCATTTCAGCTTTTCCCGTTTCACCGTTTTAACCATAACTAATTCATCCGGAGTCCGATTTTGACGTTCTTTAGCTCGTTTTGAAGCTATTGACATCCCCCATCCCACAAAAATACCACCATCACCATTTGACTCCATCAAAGTTTTGGAAATTTGGCAAGTTTGCCTAGGCCCTCCACCATATCATCCGCATTACCACCATCGACTTCCGCAACCTAACCCATTTTGCATGCCATAGCATTAGTGGTTGCTTGAGTAGTGATTTGTGTCTCCTAAGGTGTTTCGGCTACTTAGGGACGGTTGCTTCTTCATCAACCACCACCACCACTTCCACATAACCTTGCCCACCATATATTTCCGACAACCCAACTTAACCCAATTGTTGTTTGCGCTTGTTTGAGTTGTGTCTTGTGTCTCCTAAGGTGTTTCGGCTAATTAGGGACGACAACTTCAACTCCGACACGTGTATAGCCATCACTCCACTTCCACATTGCCAAGTGAAAACCACCACCGCTTTTTTGCTACCACCATTTCGACATTTGACGTTTGAGATTTTGAGTTCGTGGTTTTTCCGTTTCCTATGGTGTTTCGGCTACTTAGGGACGAGTCTCCATCATCTCTGTTTCTACATCAAGAACACCGCTTCTCGTCATCGCCTCGAGGTTGTCATCGACTTTGACCACTTCACCATCATCTGTCCATGGCGTACAAACGAGAAACCCTTGACGGTAACCTCCATATCATCTTGGTATCGTGGTACCCCTCCATTGTATATTCCCCTTACCATTGCATTGATAACCTCTAGCCCATTTTGTGTCACTTGCCTATCGAGACTAGCCATTTGAGTATTGCCGGCAATGTTACTTGTGCACATTAGTGATCATACTTCCATAGCATACATACCATATCATCGTGGTGCATATATTAGTATCATATCTTGTGTCACAAGTTTGTTCCCGCATATGTACAATTGCTATTTTGGTTTGTGCATTGTCCAAAAGTGGCCATAAAAAAAGAGAAAATAAAGCTTTTAAGCAAAAAAAGAGAGAGCAAAGAAGCTTGAAAGCAAGTGCCATAGCATCATACCACACTGCATATAAGATTGTCATATCCGATCATCTTGGATCATCTTGAGATAAACACCGGGAACCATACATACATAGCATACTTGGGATAGAAATTTATCCATTTTGCATCGTATAGGTTGTGCACAAGTGTCGCATCCGCCTATACAACAATCGTGCTAGCATCTCTCTTGAGTTGTGCAACACGAGCGTTTTCCGTGGATTCCACATTTTGTGCTCATTCCTTGGTTGCATGACCCCATTTATCTATCCGTGTGTGTGTTTCCGTGTACCTTTCATTGCTATTGGTCCACTTGTTTCGCTTGCAAATTTGTGAATCTCTTTCAACATTATTGACTCTTGCGAACATTTTGCATCAAATTTTTTGTGCCACTATCCTCACCGAGCTCCACCATAAGCCTTACTTGTGTAGGTGTGAGAACCGACAAGAATTGGTACCAATTGTGCTATTTCCTTGTTACACATTTGAGTGATCATTGATCCATCTTCAACATCAGTCAAGGTACATTTGGTCTAGTTCTTCTCTTTCTCCCACTCATATTTGCTCGAGTCTTGTGATGGATAGGCAAGGTATTTCCTCTCCGGTATACGATAACAACGACGGGGTGAACAACTACATCTCCAAAACGTCCATCTTCGATCTACAACAACAAATGCAAGGCGCACAATCAAGATTGCGAGAGCGCATCGAGAACATATCCATCGACATCGTCACTCCGAAGCAAGGAAAAGGGACTACATCGACAAGAAGCTTTCCGCACATAAAGAGTAGCAAGATGCAAGGATGGAGGAGATTAGAGCCTTGATCAATTCTTCTTCCCCTTCTTCATCTTCAAGGCGGCGACGTTCAAGCCACAAGTCTTCCGAGCGCGAAAATGATGCAAGCGCAATTCATCCACGTCCACATCTTCGTGATGACCACCGTCACAATCGTGATCAACATCATCATAAGGGCAAGTCACCTCCAAGCATCATGTGCACGACGATGACGAACGCCTACGAGCTCAAGCATGACAACAACATCATCATCATGAAGATGCTCCACAAGAGCAAATGCACAAGTCCCAACAAGCCCTACTTCACGCCAAGTCCAAGTTTCATGAGCACAAAAGAAGACCGCGAGACGAGCACCACCAAGACGGAGCTACGGCTACCGTCACCACTTCGACATCTTCGCCAAGTGCTATCAAGGCATCTTCGCCTTTTGGATGTACGACATCTTTGCCTACTTCCCACGTGTACGCCTACATCGACTTCATCAAGTCCAAGGCGACTACCTACGAGCGAGGGCGACACTTCCATCTTCGGAAGCCCCTCAAGGAAGATGGCCGAGCATGGGAAACTCCCTTCGGTCATGGAGACGAGCTACGAGGTGCCACATCATATGGGCCTCCAACACCAAGACAGGGACAAGACGGTCGAGCAAGGGCCATCCCCTTCAACCATGGCGACGAGCGCGAACCTCTTCTACAACATGAAGACGGCGCACATATTGGACTCATACTCCGAGTCAAGCTACGCGACCGCGCATGGAGACATTTGCACCTACATCTCTCCGACACCCACATATGTCGAGATGCCCCATTTGTCATGTGAGGAGAGCCACCACCCCATGAGTGAGATGAGTGACTCCACCATATGTGACATTGAGAGCATTTCCTATGAGAGGATGAGTGTGAGCACCACTAGCCCCACACATGAGAGCATGCCACACATCCTACATGAGGTTGAGCGCCATTTGAGTGACTCGACCAACCATATGAGTGAGTGCATCCTTGAGGGAGTGAGTGAGCCACAACACTTAGAGAGTGAGGTAGTTGAGACAGCATGTGAGGCCACTATGATTTCTAACGACTTAACCTCTACTCCTAGTGTGTTTTCTTCTTTGGTGCTAGGTCTCCTACATGACGACATGCCTACCCTCGACGAGTCCATCCCTCCAATGGGAAAACCGATGGCCATGGTGGACGATGATGCACCCCCCACATGGTTCCATCAAGATGACGATGACCATGACGTGGTCTTCAACACCTCACCTACAACACATTAGCGACGCTCCAAAGGTAACATAGGTGATGGTGCTTCTCTTGTCCCACTAGTGGACTCTCTTGACAATGATTTCTCCCATGATGTTGACCCACCTATTCCCATGCTTCATGCTAGTGAGACTTCTTCATGCCTTGACTTACCTATTTATGATGAATATGATGATGAGCATGTTGATTTGCCTAGTTGTGAAGCTATGCTCCATAGGATATCATGTGAAAATTCTTTTGGTCACATCATGTTTGACAATCCATTGAACTTGTCATATGATATGAGTGAGATCTCCCATATTGCATCATTACAATCTCAACATAGTAAGTATGCATGCCCCATTAAAATCAATCCCATTTGCACTTATGGCATAGATGACGAGATGATGGTCATTGGCTTTTGCTTTTCATGTGATGATATTGCCATGCTTCCTTTACATGATTTGTGCAATTCATCTACTATGCCATGCCATGATCACATTGTTCCAAATATGCATTGTTTTGGATGTTGTCAATGTTCTCCATGTGATGTTGCTACTCATGCTCATGAGGAGACCCCCATAGTTTCCTCATACATATTAGGAGATCTTGATGCATTTCATACTTTGCATGATTCCCATAATTGCGTGCACCATATGCATTCCATGAATAACAATGCTCTAGATATTTCTCATGATGCATTACATCCTTTGAGTCTCCATTATGAAATACATAATAACAAACCTCTCACGATGGATGACATGTTTCTATATCATGCATCTCATTTATTTGAGCATTGGCTATTTTGTGCTAACCGACACATGCATGTGCGCATCATGATGGATGATGTGTACATATACCATGCACACACAATTTTCCCTTTGTCTTTATTTTGTGTAGGTACTCACATATACTCGTCAACCTCTCAATCCCAAGAGTTGACGAAACAAGCTCTCGAGAGCAATGACGACTTGGGATCCCGTGGACTATCCTTACCACCGTTCCCTTCGCGCAAGGACTACGCGCATCTCTTTTTTACTTGGCTCTCACACGGCTATGGGCTATTCACCACTTGTCGTCTTATGCTCATTTTCTCTTGTTCACTTTGCATGTTATCCTTGCTTCTATGCCTTTGCCATGCAATTGTGACCCTTGCTTGCATCAACCCATGATTCACCATTATGCTACTCCTATGTGTATTTGCATGCTTGGTGGAGATCCTTGTTGCTTTTGCCATGTTTATCATGTGCCCCATGCTATTGATGCTTGTTGTGTTGGGAGAGTCATGATGTCCCATAGATATTTACATATGGCCTCTCGCCAATACATTGATGATATTTGTCTCATATCTTGCTTTCATGCTTGTGATATGTCATGTCCATTATTCATGCACACTATTTGCACACATGACATGCTTGCCATGACTCCTTCTAGTATGTTGCATCTTTGCACTACTAGCATGCTTGACTTGCTCACTATGATTGTTTGCTTGGTTGCATCACCCATGTTCCACTATTACTTGATTTCTTGGGTTGATGACGTATATGCTCATGACTCTCACATGATATATCTTGATCATTGTCTCTTGTGTCCATTAGTTGCATCTCTCATATCCACTTATATTGAGTGCAACCATACTATTCTTATTGATCTTGGAGACTTTGACACTTTACTTGTGATGCATGCTTGTTAGATTGAGCCTCTTGTATTTGGTTGTTCTTACATCATATGCTTACATACCATGCCAAATTCCCTTGTCCTTTCTTATGATGAGCATAACGCATACACTTGTTGGGTATCTTACCACACGAATGATAGGTTTTGCATTTCCGCTAACCTAATTTGTTTTTCTGAGTGTTTTTCATGTCCTTTCATTTTGAAGGATTCACAAGGCATTACCATCATGAGACATATTGGCTATGTGAATGCATACATGATGTGCAACACCTACATTTTCGACATCCTCATAAAGGTGAACTCCTTCCCTTTGAGCCATCCTCACGTACACATATTGGATGGGTCACTCTTTCATTGTTGTTTCCTTCTTGTTGTCTACATGATACATCTCGTGAACGGAGGAGCGACATTGAAGATTGGCTCCATGGACCTTCACATTGAGGAGCGCTCACACTTATTGGATGCATCTTTGGAATTCCACTCATGCCACTACATCGAGCATTGGTACACCAACACCTCCATATTTGTTGATTGTGCTCATACATGTCATGCTCGATGGACATTTCATACACACCACAAGTTTTCACTGTATGCATGGATTGACTCACATTATGCTTGTCTTGTTGCATCTATTTCCATGTCATCCATGATATATGAGCTTGTGCATTTCCTTAGCAAATTTGTTGTGATCTTCATTGATGGCATGTTCATACATCATGATCATATTGTCCACCATCAATTGCATGATGGCTTACACATATTGAGCATTCATTGCCATATTCATGCTATTGATGAACCATCCCTCTATGACATCATTTTGCACAATGGTAGAATTTGTCGCTTTGTGCACCATGCTAATTATCCCATGAATGCTTGGAATATCATTCTATATCATCTTGATACGCTTCATGCGCTTTGTCACGCACTATCTTGCCGCACGGACTCATTCTTACATGATGGACATTTTGTGTGCGCTAACCATTGTATTTCTGAGTGTCGCTTGTGTTTGCTCATTTTGCATGTACCACATACCGGAGACACCTTGGAGTACTTGGATTGCGTCATGCCTTCAACTCCGTCCAACTACAAGTTCGTCCATGACAACCGTTTCCATGGTGATGAGGATCACGATCCAAGGTCGGATCTTTCCCAAGGGGGGGAGATGATGCGCAGCATCCTACGTTCATCCCCATGTACACTCCGACTACTCCCCAAGCCCCAAGGATACATAAGATGAGACCTCAACTATGCACCATTGAACACAAGGTGAACCCGTTTCTAAATGCTTCCCCATTCCATTCGCACGAGACATGGTTGCTACTTCAAGCGCGGACCTTGTGCATACTCAGGTACACCCGAGGAGACCTTGAAGAACCCAAGGACCAAGGCCAAGCATGCACGGAAACAAAGGAAGGAGAAGGAAGAAGACCAGAGAGAGAGCGAGGCAGGCGACTCTCTGGCGGACATCCGCCGACCTCGACATCTGGCGCCCATGACGGGCCGGACATCCGGCGCCCACCCGGAAATCCGACGCACGCCATCCAGAGAGCATAAGAATCGTCCACTCCATCCCGGACATCCGGCCGAGGCCCGGTCATCCGGCTCTTCGTGAACCGCCGAACATCCGGTCCCCAGCCCGGACATCCGGCACCAACCTGTGCGCAGAGAATGGGCCAAGGGCCCATGTATCCCCCTCTCACTTACCCCTTTGTGGGCTAGTACTATATATACTCCCCCACCTCCACCTAGCTTGGGTCAGCAAAGGATTAGCTCATTTGAGATAGAGCTTTGCTCATCCATACGGATCTCCTCCTCGTGAGAGACTGCGGCCTCTTCAGAAAAGATCCACCATGGATTCAAGACCCCTTTACAGGAAGATCCCTCATGGATTCAAGACCTCTCGGAGATGAGCTACCGCCACTTGTATCGTCCTTTGTTGGATTTGGACCGTGAATCTCTATGTGTTTCTTGGATCTAGCACATGTGTGATCATATCCGTGTTGGTTGAGTGCCTCTCTCGTTTTCCCCGTGATTTCCCTCGTGTTCTTCCGCGCATTCTTCGTGTTCCTCATAGGGATCCTCTCCAAACGTGAAAGATCGGCCCCTAGGGTTCCGCCCTACATCAAAGCTCCACCATAAGCTTTTACTTGTGTAGGTGTGAGAACCGACAAGAATTGGTACCAAGAGTGCTATTTCATTGTCCGCATTTGAGTGAACTTGATTCATCGTCAACATCGGTCAAGGTACATTTGGTATAAGTTCTTCTCCCTCTCACACACACATTTTTGCTTGAATGATGGATAGGCCAAGTACCTCTACCAACCCACTCTTCATCGAGCAAGACAACGACATGTCATCATTCGTCACCAAGAGCCACCTCTTTGGTGCACAACGAGCGTTGCATCAAGAGAAACTAGCTTTGACTGACCGCATCGACAACCTCGCCACTGACTTGCGACTCTCCGAGCAACGTACCAAGGACTACTTCGACAACAAGCTCGACACGCTCAAGCAAGAGAACGATGCAAGGATGGACAAGATCCGCGCCTTGTTGGTGAACCGTCCTCCTTCAACTTCTTCATACTCAAGACAGAGCCGCTCAAGTCGACACTCCAACGACTCCTTCTCTGTCTCAAGTACACCGTCATCGAACACTCTTTGACGAGCCGCGCGTCAAGACCGTCATGCATCTCGCAATCCGCTACATGACAAGCATTCACAAGAGCAAGTCGACGAGGGAGAACTTCGTCCTCCACCACATCAAGTTGCGTTTGCTCAAGCTCAAGAACGACAATGACAACGGCGCCAAGAAGAAGAACGAGCGCGTCTACACCAAGAGGAACAAGACACCAAGGCTCAACGTCTTCAACAACAACAACGTGAAGCGCAAGCTCTTGAGGCACAACGTGCCCTTCAAGAATCAAGTCAAGCCATCACCAACCGCAATCGTGAACGGCGCAATCAAGAGGAAGCACTTTGAGAAGAAATCCAAGAGAGGAACTACCAACCGCAAGTGCAACGTCAAGTTCCTCAAGCTCCTCCACAAGCTCGTCAAGCTCCACCTCAAGTTCAACAAGAGCAAGTTGATCATGGACTTCCTCCATGCCAAGAGCAACATGAGGATGATTACCATCACCGTCAAGGGTATCACCATCACCATCGCCAACAACACAATGAAGAGCAATAATACGGCAAGCTAAAATTCACCATGCCCAAGTTCAATGGAAGCAATGACCCCGAAGAATACCTTTCATGGGCATTGATGGTCGACAAAATCTTTCGTTTGCACAACTATGAGGAAGAGAAGAAGATCGCTAAGGCATCACTTGAGTTCCAAGACTATGTGCTCATATAGTGGGAACAAATCGTTGAGCGCCGACAAGAGCAAGAGGTGAACCTCCAATCACCACTTGGGCTCAAATGAAGGAAGTCATGCGAGCACGTTTTGTGCCCACCTACTACAACCGCGACCTCTTCAAGAAACTCCAACTCCTCAAGCAAGGAACAAAGAGTGTTGAAGAATACTACAAGGAAATGGAGATAGCCATGATTCGAGCCAATGTCAAGGAAGATGATGAGCAAACAATGGCACGCTTCTTGAATGGCCTCAATCATCCCATCAAGAAGATCGCCGACTTCCAACCCTACTCCAACCTCATCGAGCTCGTGCATCAAGTGACCAAGGCGCAATGTCAAGTGCAAGATGACTTCAATTACACCAAATACTCATCCAAGACCTACGGCTTCTCCAACAACCAAGCTTCAACAACTCTTCCAACCTCTACATCAAACAAGCCTTCTGCAAGCAACGACGACAAGTCAAGTTACAAGAAAACTTCGACAAGTTCAAGTCGTCCTCCTCCTACTACAAGCAACTTCAAACCGCATGCTTCATCATCTACTCCGACCGATGAGACCGTCAAGACAAGCTCTTTCAAGTGTTTCACTTGCGGCAGCCGAGGCCACAAGTCCAATGAATGCACAAACAAGCACACCATGATCCTCAACGACGATGGCACCTATGACTCCATGAGTGATAAGGAAATGGAAGCCCTTGAGCAAGTGGCCATGCACCGGCTCGTGAACGAGGATGAAGATGATCAAGTCTTTTTTGATGAGGATTCGAGCCCCACTCTCGTTGTCTCCAAGGTCTTGACTCTTCAACATCAACAAGAAGAAGACCAAAGATGCCACATCTTCCACACTAAGGCCGGCATCAATGGAAGGTCCGTCAAGGTCATCATCGATGGAGGTAGTTGCCACAACTTGGCAAGTGAAGAACATGCTCCAAGCTTCAATTGGTCAAGATGAGGCACCCACACCCATACAAAGTCCAATGGCTAAGTGACTCCGGCACTATCCGAGTTGAGCATACGGTCCAAGTCCCATTCAAAATTGGTGCATATGAAGACACTTTGGAGTGTGATGTCGTCCCAATGTCCATTTGCCACCTCCTTCTTAGTCGACCATGGCAATTCGACAGTGGTGTCATCCACAACCGGCGTACCAATCACTATAGTTTCAAGATGAAAGGGAAGGAGTATGTGCTATGACCTATGTATCCTAGTCAAGTGATATCCGACAAGCAAGCCACCCATCGTGGAGAGAAGAGTGAGAAAGTGATCCACCAAAAAGTGAGTGAGAGACACAAGCCAAACTTGAGCGCCTCTTCGCCTAGAGAGAAAAACCTAGTACAATTTCCCACAAAAAGTGAGATGAGAGAAGTGTGTGAGAACCCATCGAGTGTTATGCACTTTGTCCTTCTGTGCAAGGATGGGGAACCAAAAACTAACACCTCTCACATGCTTCCTTTAGTGTTTCAATCTCTTTTGCAGGAATTCCAAGATGTTTTCCCCGATGAGCTACCTCCGGGTCTACCTCCTCTATGAGGCATTGAGCATCGAATCGACCTCATCCCCAGAGCGCCACTTTCAAACAAAGCTCCATACCGCGTCAACCCCGAAGAAACTAAGGAGATCGAACGGCAAGTGCAACAACTAATCGACAACGGTCATGTACGTGAAAGCTTAAGTCCTTGTGCCGTTCCCGTAATACTTGGGCCTAAGCAAGATGGAAGTTTCCGCATGTGTTCCGATTGTAGACCTATAAATGCTATTACCGTTCGCTATAGGCATCCCATTCCTCTCCTAGATGATATGCTTAATGAACTTAGCAGTGCCGCCTTTTTCTCAAAACTTGATCTTAAAAGTGGCTATTATCAAATCCGCATACAAGAAGGTGATGAGTGGAAAATCACTTTCAAAACCAAATTTGGCTTGTACGAGTGGTTGGTCATGCCTATGGGTTTGTCGGAAGCTCCCAGTACTTTCATGCGTCTTACGCATTTTGTGCTTCGACCTTATATTGGAGTCTTTGTTGTGGTTTACTTTGATGACATTCTTGTTTTTAGCAAATCCATGAAAGAGCATCTTAATCATGTTAGGGCTGTTTTACAAACCCTTTGCAAGGTACGTCTTTATGCCAACATGAAAAAGTGCACGTTTGGTGTTGGCAAACTTGTTTTCTTGGGTTTTATTGTCTCTTCCAAGGGTGTCCATGTTGATGAATCCAAAACTGAAGCAATTAAAACTTGGCCCCAACCCACCAATTTGCAACAAGTGCGTAGCTTTATTGGCCTTGCGGGTTTTTATCGTCGCTTCATGAAAGACTATAGCACTATTGCCGCTCCTTTGCATGCCTTGAGTAAGAAGAATGCTCCTTTTGTTTGGGGAGCTTTGCAATCCACCGATTTTGATGATCTCAAGTCTTTGCTTACTCATGCTCTGATTCTTGCTTTGCCCAACTTTGACAAAACTTTTGAGGTTCATTGTGATGCCAGTGGTACCGGAATTAGCGGAGTTTTGATGCAAGAAAAAACGAGCCATTACATATTTTAGTGAAAAACTCTCCGGTGCTCAACTTAACTATCCCATCTATGACAAAGAATTGTATGCTTTAGTGCGTGTGCTACATGTTTGGGAACATTATATTAGGCCTCATGAGTTTGTCATGCATACCGATCATGAAACGCTTAAGTACTTAAAAGGTCAAACTAAGTTGAACAAGCGTCATGCAAAAATGGAGTGAATTTATTGAATCTTTCCCCTATGTGATCAAGTACATTAAAGTTAAGGAAAATGTAGCTGCGGATGCACTTTCATGCATATGCACGCTTGTCACTAAACTTGAGTTGAATGTTTTTGGCTTTGAGCACATAAAAGATTTGTATGCTAATGATCCATCTTTTGCTACTCCTTATGCTAAATCTTTGACGCATACATCTTGGGAACGATATTTCATCAAGGATGGTTATCTTATGATAGCTAATAAACTATGCATTCCCGAGTCTTCTCTTCGTTTGCTCCTTTTGCAAGAGGCTCATGAAGGCGGACTCATGGGACATTTTGGACGTGACAAGACATTCGCCATGCTCTCCAAGAACTACTTTTGGCCCAAGATGTTTCGTGACGTCTCACGCTTCACCAACCGATTCTCTACATGTCGCAAAGCTAAGTCTAAAGCTCAATCCCATGGTCTTTACATGCCTCTTCCTATTCCTTATCAACCTTGGGAAGACATTAGCATGGATTTTGTACTTGGTTTGCCTAGAACTCAAAATGGAAAGGATTCTGTGTTTGTTGTTGTGGACCGATTTTCTAAGATGGCACATTTCATTCCTTGCAACAAGATAGACGATGCTTCACACTTTGCAAATCTCTTTTGTAGGGAAATCTTGCACCTCCATGGAGTACCAAAGACAATCGTCTCCGACCGTGACATCAAGTTCTTGAGTTACTTTTGGAAGACACTATGCGACAAGCTCAGAATCAAGCTCTTGTTCTCATCCGCATACCATCCTCAAACCGACGGCCAAACGGAGGTGACGAACCGTACGCTCTCCACTCTACTTCGCGTGTTGATCAAGAAGAACATCAAGGAGTGGGAGGCATGTCTACCCATCGCCAAGTACGCCTACAACCGTGCAAGACATTCGACTACCGGCAAGTCCCCCTTTGAGGTCGTCTACGGCTTCAACCTGTTGTCCCCATTGGACATTCTACCTCTTCCTCTAGAAGAGCGCACCAACATGGATACGAGTGCACGGGCAAGCTACATCAAGAAGATGCATGAGGATACAAGAAACACCATCGAGCGCCAAGTACAACGACTAGCGACCAAGCTCAACGTCAACAAGCAACCCATGATCTTCAACATAAGCGATCTCGTGTGGCTACACCTTCGCAAGGACTGCTTCCCCAACGAACGCAAGTCCAAACTTCTGCCTCGAGTTGATGGACCCTTCAAGGTGCTAGCATGCTACAACAACAACGCTTACAAGATCGACCTAGCAAGAGACAAGTACAACGTGAGCGACATCTTCAATGTCAAAGACCTCTCGCCTTACCATGGTGATGAAGATTTCGATCCGAGGTCGGATCTTTCCCAAGGGGGGGGAGTTGATGCGGAGCATCCCCACGATCATCCCCGTGGACGCATCTACATCTCCTACAACACCACTTGGACCTATGACTCGAGCACGTGCAAGAGCTCTCAAAACCGAGGTGACATCACTCCTCTCACAACTCCCTTTCGATTCACACGAGACATGGCTACTACCTCAAACGGAGACACTTTGCATACTCAAGTACCAAGGAGTTAGCCATGGAGAAGCTAGGAAGCAAGGAGAACCAGAAGCCGAAGATATGCGTGGAGACGGAGAGGAAAAGCACCAAGGCCCAGGCTGGCCGGACGATCCGGACAGGGCCCGGACGATCCGAACCCCGGTCTGGATGATCCGGCTAATTTGACATGAAGACACCTGAAGCCGGATCATCCAGACGCCGTCCCGGATCATCCGGACCCCGCCCAGACATCCGGACCTGCACCGCCACCGCCCGCGCCACTAGCTCATCCGGCTCCTCACCCGGATCATCCGGCCAACGCCTGCGCGCGCGTGTTGGGTTGAGCCCATGTACCCCTTCGCCCCCCTAGCCTATATATAGGACTCCTCCTCCTCACTTCAAGACTTAGCATTGGTTTAGCTCATCTGAGATAGAGCATTGCTCATCCGCACGGATCTACTCCTCGTGAGGGACCGCACCTCTTCGGAGAAGATCTATCCGGATTCAAGGCCTCCATCCGGAGAAGACAATCAAGACCTCCTCACGGAGAAGAATGGCTACCTATGTATCGTCCTTTGTTGACTTTGGATCTCATGTTACTTTGTGCCTCGACGATCTAGCACTTGTGTGATCAATTTTGTGTCAGTTGAGTGTTTCTCTTGTTTTCCCCTCGTGATTTCCCTCATGTTCTTCCGCGCGTTCTTCATGTTCCCCCGTAGGATCCACCCCAAATGTGAAAGATCGGCCCCTAGGGTTCCGCCCTACATCATGAGGAGTACCTCGAGTGGGAGCGCTTGATGGACGACTACCTCAAGCTACATCAAGTCCCTGTCAAAGATCAAGTGAAGTGCGCCACAAGAAACTTCCACGACTATGCCTCGACATGGTGGCTTCACACACCTTCGGAGAGCTACGACATGAGTTGGACCAAGACGAAGAGAGCTTTGCAGCGAGAGTTCGTGCATCCAACCTACACGGAACAACTTCTACGCTAATTGGAGAACACCATCCAAGGATCCAAGTCCATTGACATGTATTTCAAGGAGATGAAGATTGCTTTGCGATGAGCCGGCGTGGACGACCCCATTTTGATGAAGTTCCACTTCATGATGGGATTGAACAATGACATCTCCAAGACTATATTCCTCGAGAACTACAAGTCCATCGATGACTACTACATTGGTGCTCTCCAGACAGAACAAGAACTCATGAAGGCCAAGGCTTCTCCACCCCAAGCACACTTCGCGGCGACCAAGCTCTATGACTACGAGCATGAGGATAGTACCACCAACATGTCCAAGTCCGACGAGCTCCAAGATGATGCTCCCAAGTTCGACTTCACCGCCATCCCTCTTTGTGGCATTGATGATGCCGAGTCTACCTCGACTCTTTCTCAAGATGGTGCGGCGACGAGTACGACTATGGTGACCTCCAAGGACCAAGCTTTGGAGGCGAGCTACAAGGTGGCGAGCAAGGATGATGCTGCCATCTTAGGAGGCGAGAGTGATGAAGTGCCATCTTCGACCTTCATCCACGACGACGGTGACGAGATGATCGAGCATGGGATTTCCCCTTCAGTCATGGAGGAGAGTGATGATGTGACATCTTCGGCCTTCATCCACGGTGACGACAACGAGATGGTTAAGCATGGGATTTTCCCTTCGACCACGGTGACATATGATGACTTGAGTGACTTTTGCCACCATATTGAGAGTCAGAGTGACTTCACCACTAGCCCCATATATGACTAGTTGCCCCAATTCCCATGTGAGGAGAGCCACAACCCCCACCACTTGAGTGAGATGACTGACTCCACCATATGTGACTTTGAGTGCACCTATTTTGAGGGAGTGAGTGAACCACCACATATAGAGAGTGAGATAGATGATAGCTCTCATGAGGCCATTTGCATTTCTAACAACTTGACCTCTACCTCTATTGTGTCTTCTCATTTGGTGCTAGGTCCAATATATGATGATGCGCCGATCCTCGATGACTTCGTACTCCTTTTGGACAAGACGATTGCCATGGTGGAATATGATAAACCCCCCACATGGTTCCATCAAGATGAAGATGACCACAATTTGGTCTTTCCCACCTCACCTACAGCACATGAGTGTAATGACAAAGGTAACATAGGCAACGGTGATGCTCTAGTCCCACTAGTGGACATTCTTAACATTGATTGCTTGCATTATGTTGATCCACCTAGTACCATGCTTCATTCTAATATGGTTTCCCCATGTGATGATTTGCCCATTTATGATGAGTACGATAATTCTCATGTGGAGTCTATTAGTTGTGATGCCATGTTACATAGGATTTCTTGTGACAATTCCCTTGGTCACATTAACAATCCGCTTGACTTATCATATGCTATGCATGAGATCAACCATATGTCTTATTTGCAATCTCATCATAGTGACTATGCATATGCCATTAAAATAAACCCAATTTGCACATGTGGCATAGATGACAAGCTCATGGTTATTGGCATTTGTTTTTCTTGTGATGATATTGATATGCTCCCTTTGCATCATTTATCTCATATGCCATGCAATGATGACCTAGTTTCGGATATGCATTGTTTTGGATATTGTCCATTTTCTCCATATGATGTTTCCGATATTGCTCATGAGGAGACCCCCATAGTTTCCTCATACATTTTAGGAGATTTTGATCCATCCCATTCATTGCATGATCCCAATAATTATGTGCACATTATGCTCCCCACGAATAAACATGCTATTGATGTGCCATATACTTGCATTCTCAATTTGTGTCCCCATCATGTCATACACAATAACTATTCTTTCATGATGGATGACATGTTCATATACCATGCACCAAATTACTTTGAGCTATGCTTATCTTGTGCTAACTCTAAAGTGCACATACACATCATGATGGATGATGTGTACATTTACCACGCGCACAATTTCTTTGGTTTGTGTCTCTTTTGTGTAGGTACCCATGAATACTTGTCCACCTCGCAATCCCACGAGTTGACAAAACGAGCTCTAGAGGGCAATGAGGACTTGGGATCCCGTGGATTGTTCCCGCCGCTCTCTTCGTGCAACGACTTTGCGCATTCATTCTACATGGACCTCACTTGGCTATGGGTTGTTGTCCATTACATATTATATGCCCATCTTGCCATGTTCACTTTGCATGATATGCTCATTACTATGCCTTTACCATGCATTTGTGACCCATGCTTTGCATTACACATGTTGATTGACTCTAGTACTTGTATGTGTATTTGCAAGCTTGGTGGAGATATTGCTTGTTATTGCCATGTTTGCTTTGTGCACTGCTCCTATGATGATACTTTCATCTTGCTTTGTGTTCGTGCTTGCGATATGTCATGTGCATTGTTTATGCCTAGTATTTGCTAACATGACATGATTGCCATGATTTACTCTAGTGTGTTGCATCTTCGCTCCACTAGTTTGCACGACTTGATTACTATGCTTGCTCATGTTGAATCACCCATGATTCATACTTTCTCATTTCACGCAGTTGATGTACCATGCTTTGCACATGATTGTTATTGCTTCTTGTCATATATCTCCATATGTTGCTTCTCTCATGCTAGATGATTTAACATGTATTGAGTGCAACAATGCTTTTAGTCTTCCTAATGAGACTGGCCCCATAGCATTCTTGCGTATAATTGGAGATTTTGACATAGTTCTTGTGAAGCATGCTAGTCTTACCTCTTTGCACCATATAACTAGTGCTATGAATCTCCACATTGTTGCATCATATTATTCATGCACTTGTGCTTCTGATGGTTATGTGCAAAAGATGAGAACCATCATGATAGATGATGTGTTTATCTACCATGTGCATACGTTCTTCATTTTGTTGTGTGCATGTGTAGGATACTTGGACTTCGTGTCGACTTCCACTTCACGTGAGTTGACCATTAGAGCTCTTGAGAGCGAGCCTCTTACATTCTACCATGACTCACTTCTACACCATATTCCCTACCAATTCGGCATTGTGAAGAATGCACAAGGACACGCCTTCAAGGTGACATCCTTCTTGAGCATGGATATTGAGGATCATACTACTTGTGTTGCTTGCACCATGAAGCTTATTGGTCATCTTGGACCACTTGATTGCGCACATGTTAGTGATCTTGCCTCAACTTGCCATTTTTGCATTTCCATGCTTCATGACATATATACATTGTTTGTTGCATCCAATTCTCGGACTACTTGCTATTATCATATTGTTGGTTGCACCAATATCACTTCACATATGCCATGTCCCATTGCTTGTCACATGCTTGACTTGATTGCCTCACACATGATGAACAATTGCTCTTTCTATTGTGTTGAGTGCCACACTATATTCACTACACCCTATGCACATTATGCTTGGATTGTCTTGCACTTGACCCATGTGTTTAGACACTTCATTTTATTCGGTGTTGTGAATGATTCTTATGCCTACCATAGACCATTCATTGAGCAATTTGTGAATACTTTCTATGAGCTTGAGGTAGATGCTTTTTCTCTTGTCACACATATTTGCATCACTACCTCACATTTACATGCTTGTCCCCATGATATCTTTGATTTTGCTCAATTTAGGTGCTTATATGCCATGTCACAATCCTTTGTCAAACCATATGCTTTGCATGATGACAACACTTGCTTGGTGAATCACCTCTTGAATGCTTGGTTTTGCACTAACCACATTTGTTTTTCCAAGTGTTTGTTCTATTTGCTCCTTTTGAAGGAATCACAAGACGGTGAGACATAGGGGAGTGCCCATTTCGAGCTACTAGATGATGAGTGCTTGGTGACCGACCACTTTGACACGTTACCGCCATCTCTTTCCCATGATGATTTGGTTTTCGATCCGAGGTCGGATCTTTTACAAGGCGGATGGGATGATGCAGAGCATCCTACAGTCATCACCATGTTAAGAGTCCGTTTGGCAAGTGACACATGCGACCTCTACTTCTCATACATAAAGGTGAATCTTCTCCTTTACACGTGTTCACTTGACCCCTTCGAGGATGGTATACTACTTGACACTCCACTCGTGTGCATGCATAGGCATTGTCGGAACGCTACGGACAACGAGGAGGAGTGCAAGCGCCAAGGAACAACTACACCATCCATGAGGGAAGCATTGAAGAGAAGAAGGAAGAAGACAGAGTTGCAGAGTCTACAGCGGCCAGACGTCCGACGTGCCACCGGACGTCCGACACGACCACGCCAGGACCAACCAGGAGATCTACAGCGGCCGGATCACCGACATCCTCCGAACGACCGACAAGTCCCAGCGCATGGACGACCGACGCTGACCGGATGACCGGCGCCACCTGTCCAGAGCCAAAACGTCGGAAGTCTGACACCCTCCGGTCGTCCGGACCCCCGCGTGCGACCGGACGTCCGATCCCGACCGGACGTCCGACACTGCCTGTGCGCAACCGGGCCTTTGGCCTTGAATCCCTCTCCCACTTCCCCCTTCGTGGCTTAGACTATAAATAGACCTCCCCCTCATCCTTTCTAGGGTTAGCAAAGTGATAGCTCATTTGTATATGAGCTTTCCTCCTACCTTCCTCTACTCTTGAGAGAGAGAGAAACCACCACTCCCATGGAGTTCAAGACCCCCATGTGAGAAGATCCTGCAGGATATACCATCAAGACCTCCTCTTGGAGATGAACCTTACCTTGTATCTTTCCCACTGTTGTTCATGTACCTTGTGGATCTTGTGTTTGATTGTCTAGTGGATGTGTGATTGGACTTGTTCTTGAGTGTTTTGCCTCGTGATTTCTCTCCATTCTTCCCCGTGTTCTTTGTGTTCTTGGTAGGATTCCCTCCAAACGTGAAATATCGGGCGTCTAGGGTTCTATCCTACATCAAGTACTGTAACGCCCTCGATGCGGCTATATATCCCATGTGTCGAAGCACGACTTAGAGGCATAACCGCATTGAAAGCAATGTCGCAAGTGAGGTAATCTTCACACAACCCATGTAATACATAAGGGAAAGAGAAACATAGTTGGCTTACAATCGCCACTTCACACAATACATGAGTAAAGCATTACATCATATAGATACAAACAAGGTCCGACTACGGAACCAAAATAAAAGAAGAACCCCAAATGCAACAAAGGTCCCCGATCGACCCCAACTGGGCTCCACTACAGATCAACTAGAACGGAACAACACAAAGGGGCAAGATCTTCATCGAGCTCCTCCTTGAGCTTGGTTGCGCCACCGCTTTCGATAACATAGGCACCGCAAACTGGTTTTGAAGTATCTGTGAGCCACGAGGACTCAAAGAATCCCATTACCATGGGTATCAAGACTAGCAAAGCTTAATGGGAAAGGAATGGGTAAAGTGGTGAGGTTGCAGCAGCGGCTAAGCATGATATGGTGGCTAACATACGCAAATGAGAGCGAGAAGAGAAACAAAGGAATGGTCGTGAAGCTAGCAATGATCAAGAGGTGATCTCGAACACCTACTTACGCCAAACATAACCCGAAACCGTGTTCACTTCCCGGACTCACGAGAAGAGACCATCACGGCTACACACGCCGTTGATGCATTTTAATTCGGATCTGGTGTCAAGTTATCTACAACCGGACATTAACCAATTCCCATCTGCCACATAACCGCAGCACGGCTCTCGAAAGTTTATACCTGCAGGGTGTCCCAACTTAGCCCATGACAAGCTCTCGCGATCAACGAAGGAATAGACCTTCTCCCAAGAAGACCCGATCAGTCTCGGAATCCCGGTTTACAAGACATTTCGACAATGGTAAAACAAGACCAGCAAAGCCGCCCGATGCGCCGACAATCCCGATAGGAGCTGCACATATCTCGTTCTCAGGGCAACACCGGATGAGACTAGCTACGAGTAAAACCAGACTTCGAGTTTCCCCGAGGTGGCCCATGAGTAGCTCGATTCGGACCAACACTTAGACAAGCAACGCCCGGGGCTAAAATAAAGATGACCCTTGGGTTGGCCGACCCAAGGGAAGGGTATAGGTGGTGGTGAGGCAAATGGTAAAACCAAGGTTGGGCCTTGCTGGACAAGTTTTATTCAAAGCGAACTGTCAGGGGGGTCCCATAAATCACCCGACCACGTTAGGAACGCAAAATCCGGGAACATAACACCGGTATGACGGAAACTAGGGCGGCAAGAGTGGAACAAAACACCAGGCATAAGGCCGAGCCTTCCACCCTTTACCAAATATATAGATGCATTAATAATATAAGAGGTATTGTGATATCCCAACATAACCCTGTCCATCATGGAGCAATCTTCAACTTCACCTGCAACTAGCAACGCTAAAAGAGGGGCTGAGCAAAGCGGGAACATAGCCAAACAACGGTTTGCAAGGAATGGTGTCAAAGGTTAGAGGTTCATGGCAATTTGGGATGGCTTGATAAACAGGCAATAGGTAGCACAGCATAGCGATAGAACGAAGCAACTAGCATAGCAATGATAGTAGTGAGATCCAGGGTAGCGGTCATCTTGCCTGAAATCCCGCTAGGAAGAAGAACGAGTCCATGAAGAAGACAAACAGACGTAGTCGAACGAATCCTCACAATCGCAACATTACCGGGACTAAGAAGCAACACCAGAAAGAAACAAACAACATGGTAAACACACAAGCATAAATATGGCATGATGCACAATCAAGTATGATGCATGTCCGGTTTAATGAGGCATGGCATGGCAAAGTGCAACACACAATACTGCAAGTTAAGTGGAGCTCAATATGCAATGAGTTGCATATTGACGAAACACCACATCCGAGTTATTTAGTTCGCTCTCGTTTAGGTACACAACAATGTTAAATGTTGTTAAACATGGCAAGGGGTGAAGCATAATTAAGCTACCTATCTAGGCAAGTTTAAATGAGGCCGGAACAACAAACAACATTTCCGGAAAAACCTCATATGCAATTTATGAATTTGCTACTGTTCTTCCCTAAAACATATTTAAAAGTTGTTAAACAGGAAAATAAAGTGGACCATGTTAATCTAGGCATTTTTCCACCCCATTTACATATAAAGAACATTTAAAACCGAGCTACGGTTATTTAGTTATGAATTAAATCATTTTAGCATGACATGTGAGCAAATTTAAACAAACATCATTTTAAACAGTTTAAACATGGATGAAAGTGGCATATTATTAAACTATACAAAATTCTAAGCATTTTACATGTTTAAATCATTTTAATCCGATGCACCATTTGTGAGTTATTAAATGCATGAAGTGCAAGGGGTTTTCTGTAAACTGACAGTCTCTGGATAAGTGGCAAAATTCGCAGGATCAGGAAAAAACATATGGGGCAGAATCTGCTAGCCCAGCAGTGCACCGGAGAGGGATCTGGAGGGGGCTGCTCACCCTGGGCCTTGGGCCGGTTCGGAGGGGAGGCTGCAGGAGGGCGCGCTGGGCCTGGAGGGAGTTAGGCCGCGCGATGAGGAATGAGGCGAGGCCGGATCTGGCTTGGGCCGGCTTCGGCAGGCTGGATCGACCGAGGGAGGGGAAGCGGTCAATGCGCTCGGGGCGCTGACCCCATCAATGCAGGCGCGCGGCTGGAGAGGCGCAGGGGCTTGGGGCTCCGGCAGCTTGGCGCGGGGCTGGAGCGGCATGAGGACGACCCCGACGAGCTCCACGGCCACGGCGGACGGCGGAACTGGACGGACTCGAGAACAGGGAGGCGGCTTGGCGACGCGGGACTTGGGGGCACCGGCGGCGGCAGGTCTTGGCGAGGGCAGGGCGTCGCGAAGCGACGTCGCGAGCGGAACCGGGCAGAGGCGACGTGCTCGTCCAAGGTTCGACAGAAGCAGAGCTCGGCAGCAGCAGAACTTGGCGAAGGACGGCGGCTTCGGGCGGGGGTGCGGCGGAGCTCGGGCCCTGGGATGCTGGCGAGGTGGCCGTCTGGGCGAGAAGACGAGCGCGGGGCTGAGCGAGGCATTGAGCGTGGCGGTTGCCTCGATCCAGATCGGATCGGCCAAGGGAGGTGGAGGCGTCTTGGGCTGGGGTTGACTTCGAGATTGGTCGATGGGATGGATGGATTGGATCTGGGTGTGGCTGATGGTTGGTGCAGGGGGAATGAGAGGATCCCGAGGTGGGAAATGGTTGCGGCGGCGGCGGCTGGGAGGATGGGACAGGATCCCTAGGTTCTAGGGTTTGCAAAATAGACTAGGGTGGACTATATATATGGAAAGGAGGAGAGTTTGGATCATCCGATAAAAATCGGACGGTCGAGAAAAATAGGCTAGGGAGTCCAAATAAGAAAACGGGGATGTTTTATAGACGTTAGGGGATGATCTGGATCCAACAGTAACGACAGACCGGTTTGGGTTCGGGCAAGTTTCGGACACGGATGAGGGGTCGATGCAAGGTGCCAAGAGGTTCAAATGGCCGGACAACAAAAGAATGGTTGGTCTCGAAAGGGATAAAAAAGGCAAGGGGGGACGCGGCAACTACGAGCCGTTGCAAGTTTTATGAAAAACGATGCCGATGCAATGCGAATGATGCGATGATGAAATGCATGACATGAACAAAATGCAAAACGAAAGACAAAAACCCAACCACGGAGAAAATAATATATCGCATCTCCGGAAAAGGCAGGAGTTGGAGTTACGAATATGGAAAGCTACATCCGGGGCGTTACAACACTCCACCACTACGAGAGGATCTCGTCCCGAGATCTAGGATGGCACCGGAGGAAAAAGGAAGAGAAGAGGTAAAACAAAGTTGCTTCTTTGACGAACGAGTGAAACCATGAACCATGAGAGGTTGAGCAATTTAAAAGAAAGATTACAACAGAGATGAACGAGATTGCAGACAATCCATTAGAATAGAGGAACAAGGAGTATTACGAGAATTTGAAGGTTGAAAGACATGGAAATAAGAGCTTCACGAACAAAAGAATATCACCACCTCGGTATAATGAGATAGCCAAGGAACAAGAATGACAGAATTTGGACAGCACTCCGGTAGAAAATAGAGAAAACTTGATGAGATGAAAAGATATTGAAGAGGTGAAACAACACTCCGGTTAAATGGATAAGCAAGAAAAGAACACGATCCTCACAAAACAAGGTGATGGGTGAAGAGCACAACATCACAATGCCTCCGTAACGAAAGAATAGAAGTTAGATCATTGGAATAAAAGAATGGAGAAGAAAATGCCAACTTCTGCCACAAATGAGCTTGGAAAGCACCCTTCCAAGAAGGTCATAATGGAGTTGTTGGAAAACCAACAACGAAAAGAATAAGCTTGTAGTGGGCTTATGGAAAACATCTCAAGACTATGAGGTGAAATTCTGCCACTAACTGAAACAATAGATTGGACTGAGGTCAACAAAGAGACAAGAGACTTATTTCACCGGGAGGATAAATGAAGAACTTGGGGTCAATTATAAGCACCACAATTAGCAACATTCCTTAGGGAAGGCTTTAGGTGAAATCTATACGAAGATAACTCCAATGAAGAGATTGATGGATTTAAAATACCTCATTCTTGCCAACATGTGAATCGCAAAACCTGAATGGAAATTGCCAAGAATGATATAACACCACCTCAAAATCTAAGGTAGAACGAATTGCACTTTGAAATGCAAGAAGAAGAATATTTGAACGCCTCAAAACAAAACATGTGTTGAGCACCATGTTTATTTTAGAGTATAGCTTGGCTGATCATAACTTCAAGAGAAATCTTGAAGAACAATTGAAGAATGAAAAGAATCCTTGAGGAACCACCATGTAGAGCCTCCATGAAGAACTCTGGTAATAAAAGGATGATAAAAAGAAAGAGAAGTTGAAAACACAAGGTGAAGCCTTGCGATGATTTAAATGGAGCTTCGCGATGAGATAATTGAGAGAGCTTGGAACTCCGAAAAGAAAGATGAAGCCTCTCGAACCAAGAATGTGATATGATGACCAACTCCGGAAAGAAAGATGAATCACTTGTAACCAAGAATTTATTCATCATGAATAATCTCCGGAAGAAAAGAATTCAATCACCTCAAGGAAATAAGAATAAGATTTATTGTATGCTTATCCTTCATCAAATTAAATTGATGCCAAGCAATGGATTTGGCATACTACTTATTCCCGTAGAAAGGATTAAGAGAGATATAGTGCAAACTTGAGAAGATATTGATGGAACCACCGGTGGGATTTGGAAACAACGAATGAAATGATACAGTAGCAAAGGAAGAGGAATCTCGAACGAACCACCGTAAGAATTGAAAATGAAAGTAGCAAAGGCACAATTCACCGGAAAGAATTTGAAAACGAATGAAGATACTTGAAGGGACTTACATACATGAGAACAAAGAGAACATGAACTGATTAGAGAGTATTTGAATGATGCATCGATAAGATTAGGAGAACGATAGCTACACGCTGAGAATGAGTAATATTCAGAAATGATGGCCTTCGGAGGAAATAAAGGGAAACAACTCATGAAATGCTCCGGATGGTAAGAAAAGAGTTGTCACAATCGAAAGCAATTATGAGAGGATGGCATCAATCTAGAACCATGATTCTTGAAGAGAATGGAGCAAGATTTAAGAGAAATCCTTCTTCGGTCTTCAAATGTTGAGAATGATGATGAGAACCACCACCATGAATTGTTGAGATACTCTGGGAGAACAAAAAAAGCGAAGAGGTTGAGGCAATAATGAAAATGATTTGAAATTGATCTTGGAAAAGATCTGACTAATGAGATCCATACTTACATCAAACTTCGAAAAAGGATTTTGAGAATAGCTCCGGGAAAATTAGAAGAGTCACGTAAGATCCTGGAAAAAGACCTGTGGGTTAGGACCCACTCAAAAGAAAACCGTTGAAAAGATTTAAAAGAGATGTTGCACCGGTTGAATTAAATGACTTGAATGAGATACCAATCTCAAAAGAGCTTGAACGAAAGCAGAGTGGAAACATGAATCTTTGAGATATCTTGAGCACTCCGGAATAACAAATAGCAAGAAGTAGAATGATAATGAGGTGCACCGGTATGAGAAGACATTGAAATGAGGAAAAAGGTATGATCAACAAAATTTGACTTGAATCCACCGGAGAAGAGAAAGGAATGAGGAATGACGAACTAGTAGAACATCTTCTTGAGAACCACCGGGTAAGAACATTGACGGAAAAGAATGGAGAAACTTCACAAAAATAAAAGGATACTTGGTAAAGAAATCTTAGTCCTTGAGGAAAAAGGGTGGTTGGGCGGAAAAAAAACAAAGGCAACTTGGAGACGCATGAAACAAACACCGTTGAGAAGAAATGATAATTGGTCTTGCTGATGTTGAAGTGATCGGATCCACTTGAAGAGAAACACGTCGGTTGAAAAGGATAGACATGACAATCTCGATTGTCGAGAAAGATTGGTATTCACATCGTAGTATGAGAACACCATTTCGGAAAGGTATGGAATCAACACTTGACATTGAAGCAACTCGAATACCACAAATCAAAACAAAAACAAAGGACTGGCTTGCAGAATAAGCCGGAACAAACATATGATAGATATTTCGTCCGAAGTTTTCGTGGTGGGGCCTACACGGGCTCGATCAGACAAGCACCATCATGTACAAGGCAGTGCACATGACATACGAAGCGTCCCCGAGTCGGCATAGCCAAGGACTCTTTAAGACACAACGAGACCACTGTAAAACCAACTATGAATAGGCAGACCACTAGACGTCGAACCCCAATCTCATATCATGCATCTATCGAAAAGATATTTTAGGAGCTACTTGAATTCCCACCTATAAAACTCCCGAACTTTCCGGTTATGCAATCAGGTGTTGGGGATACAGGGGAAGCATAATATCTCACCCAAAACTAGCAAATCCTACATCCAGCTGTATCCATCCTTCAACACATAACCAAGAAACCTTCGGAAATCGTCTACCTCGACCTTCGAAAAGCATCCGTTATACAAGTTATGGCGATACTCCCGTACTCACCTCAAGATCGGGTTATCGGGTTATCTCACCAACAAGCGCATAAAAGAGATTTTCGATGTCGGTGTACTAAACTCAGGTATTCCAGAACTGCAATGATAAAATTATGACGACAACACCTCAGAGCTCAACTCCCCGGGACACTTCCACTAAACCCCTGACAGGAGGCACCAAGACAATGTTCTCATCATAAAATCATCGGAACGATTCCAAAATACCCGCGTGATCCTAAAAAAAATTTAGTGAAATTTGAGAAGAGAAGAGTCAAAACTCTACGTCAGGAGACCTCACCAGAGCGACGAAGGGACTGAGGAGTAAAAAGAATTCCAAACTCTCCGATATATATAATCCTAAATGACTCAAAACATTTTTCTAGACACAACTCGGCCGCTAAAAACGATCAAGCAGTGGGGCTCTTAAGGTCGGGGAAGGCTCTGATACCAACTTGTAACGCCCTCGATGCGGCTATATCTCCCACGTGTCGAAGCACGACTTAGAGGCATAACCGCATTGAAAGCAATGTCGCAAGTGAGGTAATCTTCACACAACCCATGTAATACATAAGGGAAAGAGAAACATAATTGGCTTACAATCGCCACTTCACACAATACATGAGTAAAGCATTACATCATACAGATACAAACAAGGTCCGACTATGGAACCAAAATAAAAGAAGAACCACAAATGCGACAAAGGTCCCCGATCGACCCTAACTGGGCTCCACTACAGATCAACTAGAACGAAACAACACAAAGGGGCAAGATCTTCATCGAGCTCCTCCTTGAGCTTGGTTGCGTCACCTGCTCGGTAACATAGGCACCTGCAAACTGGTTTTGGAAGTATCTGTGAGCCACGAGGACTCAGCAATCCCATTACCATGGGTATCAAGACTAGCAAAGCTTAATGGGAAAGGAATGGGTAAAGTGGTGAGGTTGCAGCAGCGGCTAAGCATGATATGGTGGCTAACATACGTAAATGAGAGCGAGAATAGAAACAAAGGAATGGTCGTGAAGCTAGCAATGATCAAGAGGTGATCCTGAACACCTACTTACGCCAACCATAACCCGTAAACCGTGTTCACTTCCGGACTCCGAGAAGAGACCATCACGGCTACACACACGGTTGATGCATTTTAATTTGGATCTGGTGTCAAGTTATCTACAATCGGACATTTACAAATTCCCATCGCCACATAACCGCGGCACGGCTCTCGAAAGTTTATACCTGCAGGGTGTCCCAACTTAGCCCATGACAAGCTCTCGCGATCAACGAAGGAATATACCTTCTCCTAGGAAGACCCGATCAGTCTCGGAATCCCGGTTTACAAGACATTTCGACAATGGTAAAACAAGACCAGCAAAGCCGCCCGATGCGCCGACAATCCCGATAGGAGCTGCACATATCTCGTTCTCAGGGCAACACCGGATGAGAATAGCTACGAGTAAAACCAGACTTCGAGTTTCCCTGAGGTGGCCCCGCAGGCAGCTCAGTTCGGACCAACACTTAGACAAGCACTGGCCCGGGGGGGCTAAAATAAAGATGACCCTTGGGTTGGCCGACCCAAGGGAAGGGTATAGGTGGTGGTGAGGCAAATGGTAAAACCAAGGTTGGGCCTTGCTGGACAAGTTTTATTCAAAGCGAACTGTCAGGGGGGTCCCATAAATCACCCGACCGCGTTAGGAACGCAAAATCCGGGAACATAACACCGGTATGACGGAAACTAGGCGGCAAGAGTGGAACAAAACACTGCATAAGGCCGAGCCTTCCACCCTTTACCAAATATATATATGCATTAATAATATAAGAGATATTGTGATATCCCAACATAACCCTGTCCATCATGGAGCAATCTTCAACTTCACCTGCAACTAGCAACTCTAAAAGAGGGGCTGAGCAAAGCGGGAACATAGCCAAACAACAGTTTGCAAGGAATGGTGTCAAAGGTTAGAGGTTCATGGCAATTTGGGATGGCTTGATAAACAGGCAATAGGTAGCGCAGCATAGCGATAGAACGAAGCAACTAGCATAGCAATGATAGTAGTGAGATCCAGGGTAGCGGTCATCTTGCCTGAAATCCCGCTAGGAAGAAGAACGAGTCCATGAAGAAGACAAACGGACGTAGTCGAACGAATCCTCACAATCGCAACATTACCGGGGCTAAGATGCAACACCGGAAAGAAACAAACAACATGGTAAACACACAAGCATAAATATGGCATGATGCACAATCAAGTATGATGCATGTCCGGTTTAATGAGGCATGGCATGGCAAAGTGCAACACACAATACTACAAGTTAAGTGGAGATCAATATGCAACGAGTTGCATATTGACGAAACACCACATCCGAGTTATTTAGTTCGCTCTCGTTTAGGTACACAACAATGTTAAATGTTGTTAAACATGGCAAGGGGTGAAGCATAATTAAGCTACCTATCTAGGCAAGTTTAAATGAGGCCGGAACAACAAACAACATTTCCGGAAAAACCTCATATGCAATTTATGAATTTGCTACTGTTCTGCCCTAAAACATGTTTAAAAGTTGTTAAACAGGAAAATAAAGTGGACCATGTTAATCTAGGCATTTTTCCACCCCATTTACATATAAAGAACATTTAAAACCGAGCTACGGTTATTTAGTTATGAATTAAATCATTTTAGCATGACATGTGAGCAAATTTAAACAAACATCATTTTAAACAGTTTAAACATGGATGAAAGTGGCATATTATTAAACTACACAAAATTCTAAGCACTTTACATGTTTAAATCATTTTAATCCGATGCACCATTTGTGAGTTATTAAATGCATGAAGTGCAAGGGGTTTTCTGTAAACTGACAGTCTCTGGATAAGTGGCAAAATTCGCAGGATCAGGAAAAAACATATGGGGCCGAATCTGCTAGCCCAGCAGTGCACAGGAGAGGGATCTGGAGGGGGCTGCTCACCCTGGGCCTTGGGCCGGTTCAGAGGGGAGGCTGCAGGAGGGCGCGCTGGGCCTGGAGGGAGTTGGGCAGCGCGATGAGGAACGAGGCGAGGCCGGTTCTGGCTTGGGCCGGCTTCGGCAGGCTGGATCGACAGAGGGAGGGGACGCGTCAACGCGCCGGGCGCCGACCCCATCGATGGCCTTGCTGGGAGAGGCTTGAGGGCTTGGGGCTCCGGCAGCTTGGCGCGGGCCGAGCGGAGATGAGGACGACACCGACGAGCTCCACGGCCACGGCGGACGGAGGAACTGGACGGGCTCAAGGACAGGGAGGCGGCTTGGCGACGCGGGACTTGGAGGCGCCGGCGGCGGCAGGTCTTGGCGAGGCGGGCGTCGCGGTTTATCGCCGCGAAAGCGAACCGGGCGGAGGCGACGTGCTCGTCCAAGGTTCGACAGAAGCAGAGCTCGGCAGCAGCAGAACTTGGCGAAGGACGGCGGCTTCGGGCGGGGGCGCGGCGGAGCTCGGGCCCTGGGATGCTGGTGAGGTGGCCGTCTGGACGAGAAGACAAGCGCGGGGCTGAGCGAGGCATTCGGGTGGAGGCGGTTGCCTCGATCCAGATCGGATCGAGCGCTGCGGGAGGTGGAGGCGTGCGGGCCTGGGGTTGACTCGAGATGGGTCGATGGGATGGATGGATTGGATCTGGGTGTGGCTGATGGTTGGTGCAGGGGGAATGAGAGGATCCCGAGGTGGGAAATGGTTGCGGCGGCGGCGGCTGGGAGGATGGGACAGGATCCCTAGGTTCTAGGGTTTGCAGAATAGACTAGGGTGGACTATATATATGGAAAGGAGGAGAGTTTGGATCATCCGATAAAAATCGGACGGTCGAGAAAAATAGGCTAGGGAGTCCAAATAAGAAAACGGGGATGTTTTATAGACATTAGGGGAAGCAGGATATTTTGGCCGTGAAAGTCAAAGAACATCATTCGCCGCTATTTTCCGGACAAGTTTCTGAACCCATTGGCACTTCCTTTCGAAGGAAATTTGAGAGATTATGTTACTTAGAGACATTAGCCCCCATGGTAGGGACAAATGTACCTTTCTGCAGATGCACTATGATCCGGGCAATCTCATTTGGCCGTTGAAGAAAATCCAGCGGCTATATGCCTTATTCTCCTTGTTTTCGCCGGATGGCATGCAGTAACTCATGCGCGTGAAAGCCAAGAACGAAAGGGCATTCCTGGCATCGGTCAAATAGATATGTGGAAACAATATCTCCACTATAGAGGACACTAAATATCGGGGCAGTCAGGCAAAAAGGGTCACGGGAAAATGAAGTACTTTCAGGGACTAACCATAGAATGGACTGATGTTCACTAAAACGGTCATAACTTTGTCATTCGGAGTCCGTGTCGGATCCACAAGTACTCAAACTACTCGTGGCGAGCGTGTGAATCCAGTAAATACTCCCTGCTTGTGCTAGGATGCCTGGGGTACCCTCAAATTTGGTTTAAGCAGGACTTTTTGGCCCTGAAAGTCAAAGAACATCATTCGCCGCTGTTTTTCGGACAAGTTTCTGAATCCATTGGCACTTCCTTTTGAAGGAAATTCGAGAGATTATGTTGCTTATAGACATAGCCCCCCTGGTAGGGACAAAAGTACCTTTCTATAGATGCTCTATGATCCGGGAATCTCATTTGGTCATAAATTGAAAAAATCCAACGGCTATGTGCCTTATTCACCTTGTTTTCACCGGTTGGCATGTTGTAACTCATGCGCGTAAAGCCAAGAACAAAAGGGCATTCCTGGCATCGGTCAATATATATGTGGAAACAGTATCTCCACTATAGAGGACAAGAAATTTTGGGGCGGTCAGGCCAAAAGCGCACGGGAAAATGAAGTACTTTCAAGCACAACCATATAAATGATCGATGTTCACTAAAACGTTCATAACTTTGTCATTCGGAGTCCATGTTGGACCCACAAGTACTCAAACTACTCGCTGCGAGCGTGCGAATCTAGAAAATACTCCCTGGATGCGCCAGGAGGCCCGGAGTGCACTCAAATTCGGCCTTAAGCAGGATATTTTGGCCCTGAAAGTCAAAGAACATCATTTGCCGCTGTTTTTCGGACAAGTTTCTGAACCCATTATCACTTCCTTTTGAAGGAAATTTGAGAGATTATGTTGCTTAGAGACATTAGCCTCCCTGGTAGGGACAAATGTACCTTTCTGCAGATGCACTAAGATCTAGGCAATCTCATTTGGCCGTAAATGTACCTTTCTGCATATGCCTTATTCTCCTTGTTTTCGCCGGATGGCATGCTGTAACTCATGCGTGTGAAAGCCAAGAACAAAAAGGCATTCCTGGCATCAGTCAATATATGTGGAAACAATATCCCCACTATAAAGGACAAGAAATTTTGGGGCGGTCAGGCAAAAAGCGCAGGGGAAAATGAAGTACTTTCAAGAACTACCATAGAATGGACCGATGTTCACTAAAACGGTAATAACTTTATCATTCGGAGCCCGTGTTGGACCCACAAGTACTCAATCTACTCGTGGTGATAATGTGAATCTAGAAAGTACTCCCCGCTTGCGCTAGGAGGCCAGGACTACCCTCAAAACCTATTGACACTTCCTTTTGAAGGAAATTCGAGAGATTATGTTGCTTATAGACATTAGCCCACCTGGTAGGGACAAACGTACCTTTCTGCAGATGCTCTACGATCTGGGCAATCTCATTTGGTCGTAAATTGAAAAAATCCATCGGCTATTGGCCTTATTCTCCTTGTTTTCGCCGAATGGCATGCTGTAACTCATGCGCGTCAAAACTAAGAAGAAAAGGGCATTCCGGGCATCGGTTAATATATGTGTGGAAACGATATCTCCACTATAGAGGACAAGAAATTTTGGGGCGGTCAGGCAAAAAGGGTCACGGGAAAATGAAGTACTTTCAGGGACTGCCATAGAATGGACCGATGTTCACTAAAACGGTCATAACTTTGTCATTCGGAGTCCGTGTCTGACCCAGAAGTACTCAAACTGCTCGCGGCGAGCGTGCGAATCCAGAAAATACTCCCGGCTTGCGCCAGGAGGCCGGGAGTACCCACACGGCCCTAAGCAGGAATTTTTGGCCCTGCAAGTCAAAGAACATAATTCGCTGCTGTTTTTCGGACATGTTTCTGAACCCATTGGCAATTCCTTTTGAAGGAAATTTGAGAGATTAAGTTCCTTATATACATTATCCCCCCTGGTAGGGACAAACGTACCTTTCTACAGATGCTCTATGATCCGGGCAATCTCATTTGTTCGTAAATTGAAGAAAATCCAGCGGCTATATGCCTTGTTTTCGTCGGATGGCATGCTGTAACTCATGCGCGTGAAAGCCAAGAACAAAAGGGCATTCGTGGAATCGGTCAGAATAAATGTGGAAACAATATCTCCACTATAGAGGACAAGAATTTTCAGGGCGGTCAGGCAAAAAGGGTCACTGGAAAATGAAGTACTTTCAGGGACTGCCATAGAATGGACCGATCTTCACAAAAACGGTCATAACATTGTCATTCGGAGTCCGTGTCGGATCCACAAGTACTCAAACTACTCGCAGCGAGCTAGCGAATCCAGAAAATACTCCCTAATTGGGCCAGGAGGCCTGGAGTACCCTCAAATTCGGCCATAAGCATGACTTTTTGGCCGTGAAAGTCAAAGAACATCATTCGTCGCTGTTTTTCAGACAAATTTCTGAACCCATTGGCACTTCCTTTTGAAGGAAATTCAAGAGATTATGTTGCTTATATACATTCACCCCCCTGGTAGGGACAAACATACCTTTCTGCAGATGCTCTATGATCCGGGCAATCTCATTTGGTCGTAAATTGAAGAAAATCCAGCGGCCATTTGCCTTATTCTCCTTGTTTTCGCCGGATGGCATGATGTAACTCATGCGTGTGAAAGCCAAGAACAAAATGGAATTCGTGGAATCGGTCAATATATATGTGGAAACAATACTCCAGTATAGAGGACAAGAAATTTCAGGGCGGTCAGGCAAAAAGGGTCACGGGAAAATGGAGTACTTTCACGGAGTGCCATAAAATGGAACGATCTTAGCTAAAACGGTCATAACTTTGTCATTCGGAGTCCGTGTCGGATCCACAAGTACTCAAACTGCTCCCAGCTAGCATGCGAATCTAGAAAATACTCCCTACTCGCACCAGGAGGCCTGGAGTACCTTCAGATTCGGCCTCAAGCATGAATTTTTGGCCGTGAAAGTCAAAGAACATCATTCGTCGCTGTTTTTCGGACAAGTTTCTGAACCCATTGGCACTTCCTTTTGAAGGAAATTTGAGAGATTATGTTGCTTATAGACATTAGCCCCCTGGTAGGGACAAACGTACCTTCCTGCAGATGCTCTATGATCCGGGAAACCTCATTTGGTCGTAAATTGAAAAAATCTAGCGGCTATATGCCTTATTCTGTTTTCGCCGGATGGCATGTTGTAACTCATGCGCGTGAAATCCAAGAACAAAGGGGCATTCCTGGCATCGGTCAATATATATGTGGAAACAATATCTCCACTATAGAGGACAAGACATTTCAGGGCGGTCAGGCAAAAAGGGTCACGGGAAAATGAAGTACTTTCAGGGCCCCCATCCGAGCCTCCAGCTCATCCGGGCCCCCACCCGGATCATCCGGACCAGCCCGGATCATCCGGACCCTCGTCCGGGTCATCCGGCCAGCGCCTGCGTGCGCGTGTTGGGCTGAGCCCATGTACCCCTTCGCTCCCAACTCTATATATAGGACCCCATCTCCTCACTTTGAGACTTAGCATTGGATTAGCTCATATTTGTTTGAGAGCCTTTGCTCATCCACTCGGTTACTTCTCCTCGGAGATCAGGACCTCCTCGGAGAAGATCCCTCAGCGGATTCAAGACCCCTATCTAGGGAAGAACATCAAGGCCTCCTCTTGGAGGTGAACGGTTCCTTTGTATCCTTACCCTAGTTGACTATGTATCTTGTGGATCTCATGTGTGTATGTTGATCTAGCACTTGTGTGATCGATTCCTTGTTGGTTGAGTGATTCTCTCTCGTTTTCCCCGTGTTTCCCCTCGTGCTTCCGCGTGTTCTTCGTGTTTCCACCGTAGGATCCCCTCCAAACGTGAAAGATCGACGAATTAGGGTTCCACCCTACATCATATGGTATCATGAGCCACGTTGATCACGTTTTTGGAACCCCTACCCCGTGTTTTCTAACTTGATTTTGTTGTTTTCGTCCTAAAATCCGAAAATCCTCACAAAAATACCACCCAATTTTTTTTGTGATTTGTTGGTTTTGATGATGTTTTGTTGTTTTTGATCCGTGGATTCGGTGTGTAACTCGTGGATCTTGCTTTTCCCCACCTTCTCCCCCTCGAAATCCATCCAAAATCCCCGAAATCGTCAAATTTCTCCCCGTTTTCGTGTTCTTCCCGAGCAGTTCCCGTGCGTGGTTGACCTGCCCGGATCATCCGGACTCCGACCCGGATCATCCGGCTCCTGGCCCGGATCATCCGGCTTCCTCTGCCGAAACAGCACTTGTGCAGCCCCCACTCCACCACCACCACCATCTACACCTACATAACTCCTCCCCACCCCATCCACCACCATTCCACTTGCCAAACCCCAAGACACAACCTCCGTACTACCATTCGAATTTGAGTTCGAGAATTTGAGTTGAGATTTCCTTGTCCTATTGTGTTTCGGCTATTTAGGTGCGGTGAGACTTCGACAACAAACGCTCATCTTCGTCGACTACTCATATTCGCTACGGACGGTAACCTCGACGACATCTTTGTCATACCTTGCAATTGCATTGATAACCATCATAGACCATCTTTTGCGTTGCTTACCCATCGAGACTAGCCATTGAGTATTGCCGGCAACGTGACTTGTGCACATTAGTTGCATACACCATATCATACATACCATCGTGGTGCATATCTCGGAATCAACTTGTGTGTCACAAAGTTGTCATCGCATACACAATTGCTATCTTGGTTCGCGAAGTTTGCATAAGAAAAGAGCTCACAAGAGAAAGAGCCACTCAAGCTTTTAAGCAAAGAGGAAAGATAAGCAAAGAGCTTATAAGCAACAAGCATAGCATCCTACAACATTAAGATTGTCATATAAGATCATCTTGGATCATTGCACCGAAATACCATACATATAGCATACTTTGGATAGAGATCGTTGCATCTTTGCCTAGTAGGTTGTGCACAAGCTCCGTATCCGCCTATTGTGCAATTGTGCTAGCGTCTCTCTAGTATTGTGCAACAAGAGCATTTTCGTGGATTCCACATTTTGGCTCACTTTTGGTTTGCACAATCCCATTTATCTATTTGCGTGTGTGTTTCCGTGTACCACTACTTGCTTGGTCTACTTGTTGCATATGCGAATTTGCGAATCTTCTTCAACATTTTTGAGTCAAGCTAACGATTGCAATCAATTTGGTGCCACCATCCTAACCAAGCTCCACCAAAAGCTTTTACTTGTGTAGGTGTGAGAATCGACAAGGATCGGTACCAATAGTGCTATTTCATTGTCCGCATTTGAGTGAACTTGATTCATCTTCAACTTCGGTCAAAGGTACATTGGTATTCGTTCTTCTCCTTCTACCACTCACAATTTGCTTGAAATGATGGATAGGCCAAGTTCTTCTACAAATCCACTCTTCATTGAGCAAGACGACGACATGTCATCATACGTCACCAAGAGCCACCTATTTGCCGCACAACGAGCTCTCCATCAAGAACAACAAGCAATGAGCGAACGCATCGACAACAAGCTCGACGCGCACAAGAAAGAGAACGATGCAAGAATGGATGAGCTCCGTGCCTTGTTGGTGAACCGTCGTCATTCTACTTCCTCACACTCAAGACGGAGCAACTCAAGTCGACACTCCGACGACTCCTTCTCCGACTCAAGTACACCGTCATCGAACACTCTTCAACGAGCCGCGCGTCAAGACCGTCATGCATCTCGCAACCCGCTACACGACAAGAATCTCCAAGAGCAAGTTGATGAAGAAGCTCCTCGTCCTCAATCGAACCAAGTGGCGTTTGCTCAAGCTCAAGAACGACAACGTCTTCGTCGCCAACAAGAACAAGAACGAGCGCGCCTACATCAAGAGCAAGAAGACGCCGAGGCTCAACGTCTTCAACAACAACAACGAGAAGAACAAGCTCTTGAGGCGGAACATGCCCTTCAAGCATCAAGCCGAGCTATCGCCAACCGCAATCGCGAAAGGCGCAATCAAGAGGAAGCCCTTCGAGAAGAAATACAAGAGAGGAACTACCATCCGCGGGCGCAACGTCAAGCTCCACAAGCTCCTCCACAAGCTCCTCAAGCTCAACCTCAACCTCAAGGTCAACAAGAGCAAGTTGATCATGGACTTCCTCCTCGCCAAGAGCAACATGAGGATGATTACCCTCCACGACAAGAACATCATCATCAACATCGACCTCAACACAATGAAGAGCAACGCTATGGCAAGCTCAAGTTCACAATGCCCAAGTTCAATGGAACCAATGATCCCGAAGAGTACCTCTCATGGGCATTGAAGGTCGACAAAATCTTCCGTTTGCATAACTATGAGGAAGAGAAGAAGATCGCTATGGCATCACTTGAGTTCCAAGACTATGTGCTCATATGGTGGGAACAAGTCCTTGAGCGCCGACAAGAAAGAGGTGAACCTCCAATCACCACTTGGACTCAAATGAAGGATGTCATGAGAGCACGCTTTGTGCCCACCTACTACAACCGTGATCTCTTCAAGACGCTACAACTCCTCAAGCAAGGAACAAAGAGTGTTGGAGAATACTACAAGGAAATGGAGATTGCATGATTCGAGCCAATGTCATGAAGGATGATGAGCAAACGATGGCACGATTCTTGAATGGACTCAACCATCCCATCAAGAAAATCGCCGACTTCCAACCCTACTCCAACCTCATTGAGCTCGTGCATCAAGCTACAAAGGCGGAACGTCAAGTGCAAGATGACTTCAAGTACGCCAAGTACTCCTCCAAGACATACGGCTTCTCCAACAACCAAGCTTCAACAACTACTCCAACTTCGACGTCAACCAAGCCTTCTCCAAGCAACGACGACAAGTCAAGTTACAAGAAAACTTCTACAAGTTCAAGTCGTCCTCCTCCTACTACAAGCAACTACAAGCCGCGTGCTTCATCATCTACTCCAACCGATGAGACCGTCAAGACAAGCTCCTTCAAATGTTTTACTTGCGGCGGCCGAGGCCACAAGTCATATGAATGCACCAACAAGCGCACCATGATACTCAACGACGATAGCACCTACGACTCTATTAGTGAAGATGAAATGGACGCTATTGAGCAAGTGGCCATGCACTGGCGCATCAACGAGGATGAAGATGATCAAGTCTTTTGTGATGAAGATACAAGTCCCGCTCTTGTGGTCTCCAAAGTCTTGACACTTCAACATCAACAAGAAGAAGACCAACGATGGCACATCTTCCACATAAAGGCCGGCACCAATGGACGATCCGTCAAGGTCATCATTGATGGAGGTAGTTGTCACAAATTGGCAAGCGAAGAACTATGCTCCAAGCTCCAATTGGTCAAGAAGAAGCATCCGCAACCCTACAAGGTTCAATGGCTAAGTGACTCCGGCACTATACGAGTTGAGCATACGGTCCAAGTATCCTTCAAAATCGGTGCATATGAGGACACTTTGGAGTGTGATGTGGTCCCAATGACCGTTTGCCACCTCCTCCTTGGTCGGCCATGGCAATTCGATCGTGGTGTCTACCACAATGGGCGTACAAACCACTATAGCTTCAAGATGAAAGGCAAAGAATATGTCCTACGACCCATGTCTCCTAGTGAAGTGATAGCCGACAAACAAGCCACCAACCAAAGAGAGAAGAGTGAGAAAGTGAGCCACCAAAAAGTGAGTGAGAGCCACAAGCCAAATTTGAGCGCCTCTTCGCCTAGAGAGAAAAACCTCATACTATTCGCCACCAAACATGAGATGAGAGAAGTGTGTGAGAACCAATCGGGTGTGATGCACTTTGTCCTTGTGTGCAAGGATGGAGAACCAAAAACTAACACCACTCATGAGCTACCTTTGGTGTTTCAATCTCTTTTATAGGAATTTCAAGATGTTTTCCCCGATGAGCTACCTCTAGGTCTACCTCCTCTTCGAGGCATTGAGCATCGAATCGACCTCATCCCCAGAGCGCCACTCCCAAACAAAGCTCCCTACCGCGTCAATCCCGAAGAAACCAAAGAGATTCAACGGCAAGTACAACAACTAATCGACAACGGTCATGTACGTGAAAGCTTAAGCCCTTGTGCCGTTCCCGTTATACTTGTGCCTAAGCCCGATGGAACTTTCCGCTTGTGTTCCGATTGTAGACCCATAAATGCCATCACCGTGCGCTATAGACATCCCATTCCTCGCTTAGATGATATGCTTGATGAACTTAGTGGAGCCAACTTTTTCTCAAAAATTGATCTTAAAAGTGGCTATTATCAAATCCGCATTCATGAGGGTGATGAATGGAAAACTGCTTTCAAAACCAAATTTGGCCTATATGAGTGGTTGGTTATGCCTATGGGTTTGTCGGAAGCTCCCGGAACTTTTGTGCGTCTCATGCATCATGTACTTTGTCCATACATTGGAATCTTTGTTGTGGTTTACTTCGATGATATTCTTGTGTTTAGCAAAACCATGAAAGAGCATCTTGATAATGTTAAGCTTGTTTTGCAAACACTTCGAAAGGAAAGTCTTTATGCCAACTTGAAAAAATGCACTTTTAGCGCTGACAAAGTGGTTTTCTTGGATTTCTTTGTCTCTTCCAAGGGTGTCCATGTTGATGAAACTAAGATCAAAGCAATTAAAACTTGGCCCCAACCCACCAATTTGCAACAAGTGCGAAGTTTCCTTGGTCTTGCAGGTTTTTATCGTCGCTTCGTGAAAAACTTTAGCACTATTGCAGCTCCTTTGCATGCTTTGAGTAGGAAGAATACTCCTTTTGTTTGGGGATCTTTGCAATCCAACGATTTTGATGAGCTCAAGTCTTTGCTTACTCATGCTCTGATTCTCGCTTTGCCCAATTTTGACAAAACTTTTGAGGTTCATTGTGATGCAAGTGGTACCGGAATTGGCGGAGTTTTAATGCAAGAAAAACGAGTCATTGCTTATTTTAGTGAAAAACTCTCCGGTGCTCAACTTAACTATCCCGTGCATGACAAGGAATTGTATGCTTTAGTGCGTGTGCTACATGTTTGGGAACATTATCTTAGACCTCATGAGTTTGTCATCCATACCGATCATGAAACGCTTAAGTACTTGAAAGGTCAAACTAAATTGAACAAGCGCCATGCCAAATGGAGTGAATTTATTGAATCTTTCCCATATGTGATCAAGTACATTAAGGGCAAGGAAAATGTAGTTGCCGATGCACTTTCACGCATATGCACGCTTGTCACCCAACTTGAGTTGAATGTTATTGGTTTTGAGCACATCAAAGATTTGTATGCTAGTGATCCATCTTTTGCACCTCATTATGCTAAATGTTTGACACATACATCTTGGGAACAATATTACCTCAAGGATGGTTATCTTATGAGAGCTAACAAACTATGCATACCCGAGTCTTCTCTTCGTTTGCTCCTTTTGCAAGAGGCTCATGGCGGTGGACTCATGGGACACTTTGGACGCAACAAGACCTTCGCCACGCTCTCCAATAACTACTTTTGGCCAAAGATGTTTCGATACGTCTCACGCTTCACCACCCGATGCTCAACATGCCGCAAAGCTAAGTCAAAAGCTCAATCTCATGGTCTTTACATGCCTCTTCCTATTCCTTATCAACCTTGGGAAGACATTAGCATGGACTTTGTACTTGGTTTGCGTAGAACTCAAAATGGAAAGGATTCCGTGTTTGTTGTTGTGGATAGATTTTCTAAAATGGCACATTTCATTCCTTGCAACAAAGTAGACGATGCTTCACATATTGCAAATCTCTTTTGTAGGGAAATCTTGCGCCTTCATGGAGTACCAAAGTCAATCGTCTCCGACCGCGATGTCAAGTTCTTGAGTTACTTTTGGAAGACTCTTTGCGCCAAGCTCGGAATCAAGCTCTTGTTCTCATCCGCATACCATCCTCAAACCGACGGCCAAACGGAAGTGACGAACTGGACGCTATCCACTCTACTTCGCGTGTTGATCAAGAAGAACATCAAGGAGTGGGAGGCGTGTCTACCCATCACCGAGTACGCCTACAACGCGCAAGACATTCGACGACCGCAAGTCCCCTTCGAGGTCGTCTACGGCTTCAACCCATTGTCCCCATTGGACATTCTACCTCTACCTCCACAAGAGCGCGCCAACCTCGACGCAAGTGCCCGTGCAAGCTACATCAAGAAGATGCATGAAGATACAAGAAACACCATCGAGCGCCAAGTACAACGACTAGCAACCAAGCTCAACATCAACAAGCAACCCATGATCTTCAACATAGGCGATCTCGTGTGGCTACACCTTCGCAAGGAACGCTTCCCCAACGAGCGCAAGTCCAAACTTCTACCTCGAGCCGATGGACCCTTCAAGGTGTTACCACGCTACAACAACAACGCCTACAAGCTCGACCTACCAAGCGACAAGTACAACATGAGCGACACCTTCAACGTTAAAGACCTCTCGCCTTTCCATGGTGATGAAGATCTAGATCCGAGGTCGGATCCTTTCGAAGGGAGGGGATATGATGCGGAGCATCCTTCCATCATCCCCATGGACTCTACATCAACACCTACAACACCACAAGGACCGATGACTCGAGCACGTGCAAGAGCTCTTGAAACCGAGGTGACATCACTCCTCTCACAATTCCCTTTCGATTCACATGAGACATGGTTACTACCTCAAACGAAAATGCTATGCATACTCAGGTACCAAGGAGTCAACCATGAAGAAGCAAGGAGGCAAGGAGAACCGGAGGCGGAAGACATACGAGAAGACAGAGAGGAAAAACCACCAAGGATCAGGATGCCCGGACGATTCGGACCCCCGCCCGGACGATCCGGACAGAGCCCGGACGATCCGGCTAAATCGCCCAAGGACTCCGGAAGCTCAAACCCGAAGCCGGATCATCCGGACCCAGGCCCGGATCATCCGGACACCGCCCTGACGTCCGGACCGCCAGCCGGACATCCGGCCCGTCGCCGCCTCCATCCGAGCCTCCAGCTCATCCGGGCCCCCACCCGGATCATCCGGACCAGCCCGGATCATCCGGACCCTCGTCCGGATCATCCGGCCAGCGCCTGCGCGCGCGTGTTGGGCTGAGCCCATGTACCCCTTCGCCCCAACTCTATATATAGGACCCCATCTCCTCACTTTGAGACTTAGCATTGGATTAGCTCATATTTGTGTGAGAGCCTTTGCTCATCCACTCGGTTACTTCTCCTCGGAGATCAGGACCTCCTCGGAGAAGATCCCTCAGTGGATTCAAGACCCCTATCTAGGGAAGAACATCAAGGCCTCCTCTTGGAGATGAACGGTTCCTTTGTATCCTTACCCTAGTTGACTATGTATCTTGTGGATCTCATGTGTGTATGTTCATCTAGCACTTGTGTGATCGATTCCTTGTTGGTTGAGTGATTCTCTCTCGTTTTCCCCGTGTTTCCCCTCGTGCTTCCGTGTGTTCTTCGTGTTTCCTCCGTAGGATCCCCTCCAAACGTGAAAGATCGTAGAATTAGGGTTCCACCCTACATCAAGTACCCTCAAATTCGGCCTTAAGCATGACTTTTTAGCCATGAAAGTCAGAGAACATCATTCTCCGCTATTTCTCGGACAAGTTTCTGAACCCATTGGCACTTCCTTTTGAAGGAAATTTGAGAGATTATGTTGCTTATAGACATTAGCCCCCCTGGTAGGGACAAACGTACCTTTCTGCAGATGCTCTATGACCCGGGCAACCTCATTTGGTCCTAACGGGCCATAAAATTCTCCCCGCTTGCACCAGGAGGCCCGGAGTACCCTCAAAATTCGGCTTTAAGAAGGACTTTTTGGCCGTGAAAGTCAAAGAGCATCATTCGCCGTTGTTTTTCAGACAAGTTTCTGAACCCATTGGCCCTTCCTTTTGAAGGAATTTGAGAGATTATGTTGCTTATAGATATAAGCCTCCCTGGTAGGGACAAATGTACCTTTCTGCAGACGCTCTATGATCCGGGCAACCTAATTTGGTCGTAAATTGGAAAAACCCAGTGGCTATATGCCCTATTCTCCACGTTTTCGCCGGATGGCATGCTGTAACTCATGCGCGTGAAAGCCAAGAACAAAAGGGCATCCCTGGCATCGGTCAATATATATGTGGAAACAATATCTCCACTATAGAGGACAAGAAATTTCAGTGCGGTCAGGCAAAAACGGTCACAGGAAATTGAAGTTCTTTCAGGGACTGCCATAAAATGGACCGAAGTTAGCTAAAACGGTCATAACTTTGTCATTCAGAGTTCGTGTCAGATCCACAAGTACTCAAACTGCTCGCGGCGAGCATGAAAATCCAGAAAATACTCCCTGCTTGCACCAAGAAGCATGGAGTACCCACAAATTCGGCCTTAAGCAGGACTTTTTGGCCGTGAAAGTCAAAGAAAATCATTCGCCGCTGTTTTTCAGACGAGTTTCTGAACCTATTGGCACTTTTTTTGAAGGAAATTCGAGAGATTGTGTTGCTTATAGACATTAGCCTACCTGGTAGGGACAAATGTACCTTTCTGCAGATGCTCTATGATCCGGGCAATCTCATTTGGTCGTAAATTGAAAAAAATCCAGCGGGTATATGCCTTATTCTCCTTGTTTTAGCCGGATGGCATGCTGTAACTCATGCGCGCGAAATCCAAGAATAAAAGGGCATTCCTGGCATCGGTCAATATATATGTGGAAATGATATCTCCACTATAGAGGACAAGAAATTTTGGGGCGGTCAGGCAAAAAGCGTCACGGCAAAATGAAGTACTTTCAGGGACTGCCATAGAATGGACACATGTTCACTAAAACGGTCATAACTTTGTCATTCGAAGTCCGTGTCAGATCCACAAGTACTCAAACTGATCTCAGCGAGCGTGCGAATCCATAAAATACTCCTGGCTTGCGCAAGGAGGCTGGGAGTACCCTCAAGTTCGGACCTAAGCAACACTTTTTGGCCCTGAAAGTCAAAGAACATCATTCACTGTTGTTTTTCGAACAAATTTTAGAACCCATTGGCACTTCCTTTTGAAGGAATATCAAGAGATTATGTTGCTTATAGGCATTAGCCCCCCTGGTAGGGACAAATGTACCTTTCTATAGATGCCCTATGATCCGAGCAATCTCATTTGGCCGTAAATTGAAAAAAATTGAGCGGCTATCTGCCTTATTCTCCTTGGTTTCACCGGATGGCATGCTGCAACTCATGCATGTGTAAGCCAAGAACTAAAGGGCATTCCTAGCATCAGTCAATATATATGTGGAAATAATATATCCACTATAGAGGACAAGAAATTTCAGGGTGGTCAGGCAAAAAGGGTCACGGGAAAATGAAGTACTTTAAGGGACTGCCGTAGAATGGACCGATGTTCACTAAAACTCAAACTGCTTGTGGCGAGCATGCGAATCCAGAAAATACTCACTGCTTGCGACAAGAGGCCTGGAGTACCCTCAAATTCGGCCTTAAGCCGGACTTTCTGGCCCTGAAAGTCAAAGAACATCATTCCCCGCTATTTTCGAACAAATTTCTGAACCCATGGGCACTTTCTTTTGAAGGAAATTCGAGAGATCGTGTTCCTTATAGACATTAGCCCCCATGGTAGGGACAAACTACCTTTCTGCAGATGCTCTATGATCCGGGCAATCTCATTTGGTCGTAAATTTAAAAAATCCAGCGGCTATATGCCTTATTCTCCTTGTTTTCGCCGGATGGCATGCTATAACTCATGCACGTGAAAGCCAAGAACAAAAGGGCATTCGTGGCATCGGTCAATATATATGTGGAAACAATATCTCCACTATAGGGGACAAGAAATTTCAGGGCAGTCAGGCAAAAAGGGTCACGGGAAAATGAAGTACTTTCAGGGACTGCCATAGAATGGACTGATGTTCACTAAAACGGTCATAACTTTGTCACTCGGAGTCCGTGTCGGATCCACAAGTACTCAAACTGATCATGGCGAGCGTGCGAATCCAGAAAATACTCCCCGCTTGCACGGGAAGGCCCGGAGTACCCTCAAATTCGGCCTTAAGAAGGACTTTTTGGCCCTGAAGGTCAAAGAATCATCATTCGCCACTGTTTTCGGACAAGTTTCTGAACCCATTGGCACTTCCCTTTGAAGGAAATTCGAGAGATTGTGTTGCCTATAGACATTAGCCACCCTGGTAGGGACAAACGTAACTTTCTGCAAATGCTCTATGATCCGGGAAACCTCATTTGGTTGTAAATTGAAAAAATCCAGAGGGAATATGCCTTATTCTCCTTGTTTTCGCCGGATGGCATGTTGTTACTCATGCACGTGAAAGCAAAGAACAGAAGGACATACCTGGCATCGGCCAATATTTATGTGGAAATGATATCTCCACTATAGAGGACAAGAAATTTCGGGGCGGTCAGGCAAAAAGCACACGGGAAAATGAAGTACTTTCAAGGACTGCCATAGAAAGGACAGATGTTCACTAAAATGGTCATAACTTTGTCATTCGGAGTCCGTGTCCGACCCACAAGTACTCAAACTGCTCGAGGCGCGCGTGCAAATACAGAAAATACTCCCTCTTGCGCCAGGATGCCCGGAATTCCCTCAATTCGGCATTAAGCAAGATTTTTTGGCCCTAAAAATCAAAGAACATCATTCGCCGCTGTTTTTCGGACAAGTTTCTGAACCCATTGGCACTTCCATTTGAAGGAAATTTGAGAGATTATGTTGCGTATAGACATTAGCCCCCTGGTAGGGACAAACGTACCTTTCTGAAGATGATCTATGATCCGGGCAATCTCATTTGGCCGTAAATTGAAGAAAATCCAGCGGCTACATGCCTTATTCTCCTTGTTTTCGCCGGATGGCATGTTGTAACTCATGTGCGTGAAAGCAAAGAACAAAAGGGCATTCGTAGCATCGGTTAATGTATATGTGGAAACAATATCTCCAATATAGAGGACAAGAAATTTTAGGGCGGTCAGGCAAAAACGGTCATGGGAAAATGAAGTACTTTCAGGGACTGCCATAGAATGGACCGATGTTCACTAAAACGTTCATAACTTTGTCATTCGGAGTCCATGTCGGATCCACAAGTACTCAAACTACTCGTGGTGAGCTTGCGAATCCAGAAAATACACTCTGCTTTCGCCAGGAGGCTTGCAGTACCCTCGAATTCGGCCTTAAGCAGGACTTTTTGGCCCTGATAGTCAAAGAACATCATTCGCTGCTATTTTTCGGCGAAGTTTCTGTACCCATTGGCACTTCATTTTGAAGGAAATTCGAGAGATTATGTTGCTTATCAACATTATCCCCGCTGGAAGGGACAAGCGTACCTTTCTGCAGATGCACTATGATCCGGGCAATCTAATTTCATCGTCAATTGATGAAAATCCAGCGGCTATATGCCTTATTCTCCTTGTTTTCGCTGGATGGCATGCTGTAACTCATGCGCGTGAAATCCAAAAACAAAAGGCCTTTCGTGGCATCGGTCAATATATATGTGGAAACGATATCTCCACTATAGAGGACAAGAAATTTCAGGGCAGTTAGGCAAAAAGCGTCACGAGAAAATGAAGTACTTTCAGGGACTGCCATAGAATGGACGGATGTTCACTAAAACGGTCATAACTTTGTCATTCGGAGTCCGTGTCGGATCCACAAGTACTCAAACTGCTCGCGGCTAGCGTGCAAATCCAGAAAATACTCCCTACTTGCACCAGGAAGCCTGGAGTACCCTCAAATTCGGCCTTAAGCATGACTTTTTGGCCGTGAAAGTCAAAGAACATTATTCGCCGCTGTTTTTCGGACAAGTTTCTGAACCCACTGGCCCTTCCTTTGGAAGGAATTTGAGAGATTATGTTGCTTATAGACATTATCCCCCCTGGAAGGGACAAACGTATCTTTCTGCAGATGCTCTATGATCCGGGCAATCTAATTTCGTCATCAATTGAAGAAAATCTAGCGGCTATATGCCTTATTCTCCTTGTTTTCGCTGGATGGCATGCTGTAACTCATGCGCGTGAAAGCCAAGAACAAAAGGCCATTCGTGGCATCGGTCAATATATATGTGGAAACGATATCTCCACTATAGAGGACAAGAAATTTCAGGGCGGTCAGGCAAAAAGTGTCACGGGAAAATGAAGTACTTTCAGGGACTGCCATAGAATGTACCGATGTTCACTAAAACATTCATAACTTTGTCATTCGGAGTCCGTGTAGGATCCACAAGTACTCAAACTACTCACGGCGAGCGCACAAATCCAGAAAATACTCCCTACTTGCGCCAGGAGGCCTGGAGTACTGATGCAGAGCATCCCTCGCTCATCCCCATTGACGTACCTACATCTCCCTTAACACCACATGGACCCATGACAAGAGCTAGAGCAAAGGCTATCGAAGATAAGGTGAACTCGCTCCTCTCCAAACTTCCTCTCTCTACTCACGAGACTTGGCTACTACCTCATAGGGACACTCTGTGTGTGATCAGGTACTTGGAGGAGAGCCACGGGACAGCTACACCCAATGGCCAAGGTGGCAAGGATACCAAGCATGGACATCAAGAAGAAGAGCCATTTGGGAAGCTACAGACATCGGACGACTGGCCGGTCCCGGACGTCCAAGCCCTGGGAGATGCAACAACGAGGGAAGGAAGGCAGGACAGAGCTACAGGCCACGGACGACCGGCCCGGCCTGGAGTCTGACGACTCCCAGGGCCACGGACGACCGACGCCCTCCGGACGTCCGGCAGCTGGGCACCCGAGAGGAAATTAACGGAAGACCGATGCCACCGGACGACCGGACGACCAGCACCCGAGCTAAAACTACGGAAGTTCGACATCTACGGACATCCGAACCGTCTTGAAGCCCCGGACGACCGACGTCTTCCGGACGTCCGACACCTGAGTGACCGCAGCCACGGGCTGAAGCCCTTGTACCCCATCACTTTGACCCCCATTTGCACTACGACTATAAACAGGTCTCGCCCACCTCCTAGCTAGGGTTAGCGTTGTGATAGCTCATTTCAAGATAGAGCATAGCTCATTCGTACCGGATCTACTCCACGTGAGGGACCGTGCCTCTTCAGAGAAGATCCATTCGGATTCAAGGCCTCCATCCGTAGAAGACAATCAAGACCTCCTCACGGAGAAGAACGGTTACTCTTGTATCTTCCCTTTGTTGATTTTGGATCATGTGTTACCTTGTGCTTTCGGTGATCTAGCCCTTGTGTGATCAATCACTTGTTAGTTGAGTGATTCTCTTGTTTCTCCCCGTGTTTTCCCTTGTGTTCTTCCGCGCGTTCCTCGTGTTTCCCCGTAGGATCCACTCCAAATGTGAAAGATCGGCCGCTTAGGGATCCGCCCTACATCATCTTGGTATCATGAGCCACGTTGATCACGTTTTTGGAGCCCCTACCCTATGTTTTCTAGCTTGATTTTGTTGATTTTGTCCTAAATCCGAAAATTCCCCACCAAAAATAGCCCCAATTTTTTTTGTGATTTGTTGGTGAGTTGAAATTTTGTTGGATTTGGTCCATGGATTTGAGTTGCTACGTGTTGATCTAGCTTTCCCCACCCTCCCCACCCTTTTCCATCCACAAATCCACTCGATTTCGACCTCACCATCTTCTTCCTCCCCGAAATCGCGCAGTTCATCCCGTGCCCGAATTTTGCCCAGGCACCGGAAGACCGGACCCTGCCGGACATCCGACGACCGGACGACCATGACCTCCCGGACGTCCGTGAAACTCTACCGAAACTGAATTTTTTCAGTTCGGCCACCACCACAACCCCACTTTCCACCACATCTTCCAAACCAACATACACCACCATCCTACCCAATATCTCTTATGACGATCATGACACGTTTTGGTCTTTGAGATTTTGAGTGTGGCTCCCGTGTCCTATTCTGTTTCGGCTATATAGGTACGGTTCGACATCATCATCACCGCGCTCATCTTCGCAAGGGTCTCATCATCACCAAGGACGGTAACTTGGACGACATCTTTGTCATACCTTGCAATTGCATTGATAACCATCATATCCCATCTTTTGAGTAGCTTACCCATCGAGACTAGCCATTGAGTATTGCCGGCAACGTGACTTGTGCACATTAGTGATCATACACCATAGCATACATACCATACCATAGTGGTGCATATCTTGGCATCAACTTGTGTGTCACAAAGTTGTCATCGCATACACAATTGCTATCTTGGTTCGTGAAATTTTGCATAAGAAAAGAGCTCAAAAGTGAAAGAGCCACCCAAGCTTTTAAGAAAAGAGGAAAGATAAGCAAAAAGCTTATGAGCAAGAACCATAGCATCATACAACATTAAGATTGTCATATCGGATCATCTTGGATCATAGCACCGAAATACCATACATATAGCATACTTGGGATCGAGATCGTTGCAATTTTGCCTAGTAGGTTGTGCACAAGTTCTGTATCCGCCTATTGTGCAATTGTGCTAGCGTCTCTCGTGTATTGTGCAAAAAGAGCATTTTCGTGGATTCCACATTTTGGCTCAATTTTGGTTTGCACGATCCCACTTATCTATTTGCGTGTGTGTTTCCGTGTACCATTATTTGCTTGGTCTACTTGTTGCATTTGCAAACTTGTGAATCATTTCCAACATTATTGAATCTCACTTACTATTGCATCAAAATTTGTGACACCATCCTAACCAAGCTCCACCATAAGCTTTTACTTGTGTAGGTGTGAGAACCGACAAGGATTGGTACCAATAGTGCTATTTCATTGTCCACATTTGAGTGAACTTGATTCATTGTCAACATCGGTCAAGGTACATTGGTATAAGTTCTTCTCTTTCAACCACTCACATTTTGCTTGGAATGATGGATAGGCCGAGTACTTCTACCAACCCACTCTTCATCGAGCAAGACGATGACATGTTATCATACATCACCAAGAGCCACCTCTTTGGTGCACAACGAGCATTGCATCAAGAGCAACAAGCAATGAATGACCGCATCGACAACCTCGCCACCGACTTGCGACTCTCCGAGCAACGTACACGAGACTATTTCGACAACAAGATCGACGCGCACAAGCAAGAGAATGATGCAAGGATGGACGAGATCCGAGCTTTGTTGGTGAACCGGCCTCCTTCTACATCATCATACTCAAGATAGAGCCACTCAAGTCAACACTCCGATGCCTCCTTCTCCGGCTCAAGTACACCATCATCGAACACCCTTCGACGAGCCGCGCGTCAAGACTGTCATGCATCTCGCAACCCGCTACACGACAAGCATTCACAAGAGCAAGTCGATGAGCAAGTCCCTCGTCCTCAATCAAACCAAGTCGCTTTTGCTCAAGCTCAAGAATGACAACGACTACGGCGCCAAGAAGAAGAACGAGCGCGTCTACACCAAGAGGAACAAGATGCCAAGGCTCAACGTCTTCAACAACAACAATGAGAAGCGCAAGCTCTTGAGGCGCAATGTGCCCTTCAATAATCAAGTCGAGCCATTGCCAACCGCAATCGCGAATGGCACAATCAAGAGGAAGCCCTTCGAGAAGAAATCCCAAGAGAGGAACTACCAACCGTGAGTGCAATGTCAAGTTCCTCAAGCTCCTTCACAAGCTCGTCAAGCTCCACCTCAACCTCAAGTTCAACAAGAGCAAGTTGATCATGGACTTCCTCCACGCCAAGAGCAACATGAGGATGATTACCCTCCAGGTCAAGGGTGTCATCATCACCATCGCCAACAACACAATGAAGAGCAACGCTATGGGAAGCTCAAATTCACAATGCCCAAGTTCAATGGAAGCAATGATCCCGAAGAGTACCTTTCATGGGCATTGAAGTTCGACAAAATCTTTCGTTTGCACGACTATGAGGAAGAGAAGAAGATCGCTATGGCCTCACTTGAGTTCCAAAACTATGTGCTCATATGGTGGGAACAAGTCTTGAGCGCCGACAAGCGAGAGGTGAACCTCCAATCACCACTTGGGCTCAAATGAAGGAAGTCATGCGAGCATGTTTTGTGCGAACCTACTACAACCGCGATCTCTTCAAGAAGCTACAACTCCTCAAGCAAGGAACAAAGATTGTTGAAGAATACTACAAGGAAATGGAGATAGCCATGATTCGAGCCAATGTCACGGAAGATGATGAGCAAACAATGGCACGTTTCTTGAATGGACTCAATCATCCCATCAAGAAGATCGCCGACTTCCAACCCTACTCCAACCTCATTGAGCTCGTCCATCAAGCTACAAAGGCGGAACGTCAAGTGCAAGATGACTTCAAGTACGCCAAGTACTCATCCAAGACCTACGGCTTCTCCAACAACCAAGCTTCAACATCTACATCAAACAAACCTTCTCGAAGCAACGACATCAAGTCAAGTTACAAGAAAAATTAGGCAAGTTCAAGTCGTCTTCCTCCTACTACAAGCAACTTCAAGCCGCGTGCTTCATCATCTACTCCGACCGATGAGACCATCAAGACAAGCTCCTTCAAGAGTTTCACTTGCGGTGGCCGAGGCCACAAGTCCTATGAATGCACAAACAAGCGCACCATGATCCTCAACGACGATGGAACCTACGACTCCATGAGTGATGAGGAGATGGAAGCTCTTGAGCAAGTGGCCATGCACCGGCGCGTGAATGAGGATGAAGATGAACAAGTCTTTTGTGATGAAGTTATGAGCCCCGCTCTTATTGTCTCCAAGGTTTTGACTCTTCAACATCAACAAGAAGAAGACCAAAGATGCCACATCTTCCACACAAAGGCCGGCATCCATGGAAGGTCCGTCAAGGTCATCATCGATGGAGGTAGTTTTCACAACTTGGCAAGTGAAGAGCTATGCTCCAAGCTTCAATTGGTCAAGAGGAAGCACCCGCACCCCTACAAGGTTCAATGGCTAAGTGACTCCGGCACTATACGAGTTAAGCATACGGTCCAAGTCTCCTTCAAAATTGGTGCATATGAGGACACTTTGGAGTCTGATGTGGTCCCAATGACCATTTGCCACCTCCTTCTTGGTCGACCATGGCAATTGGACCGTGGTGTCATCCACAATGGATGCACCAATCACTATAGCTTCAAGATGAAAGGGAAGGAATATGTGCTACGACCTATGTCTCCTAGTCAAGTGATAGCCGACAAGCAAGCCACCCATCATGGAGAGAAGAGTGAGAAAATGATCCACCAAAAAGTGAGTGAGAGCCATAAAAACTGGAGAGAAGTGTGTGAGAACCCAACAAGTGCCATGCACTTTGTCCTTGTGTGCAAGTACGGAGAACCAAAAACTAACACCTCTCACGAGCTACCTTTAGTGTTTCAATCTCTTTTGCAGGAATTCCAAGATGTTTTACCAGATGAGCTACCTCCGGGCCAACCTCCTCTACGAGCCATTGAGCATCGAATCGACCTCATCCCCGGAGCGCCTCTCCCAAACAAAGCTCCATACCGCGTCAACCCCGAAGAAACAAAGGAGATCCAACGGCAAGTACAACAACTAATCGACAATGGTCATGTACGTGAAAGCTTAAGCCCTTGTGCCGTTCCCGTTATACTTGTGCCTAAGCCAGATGGAAGTTTCCTCTTGTGTTCCGATTGTAGACCTATAAATGCTATTACCGTTCGCTATAGGCATCGCATTCCTTGCTTAGATGATATGCTTAATGAACTTAGCGGAGCCAAATTTTTCTCAAAAATTGATCTTAAAAGTGGCTATTATCAATTCCGCATTCAAGAGGGTGATGAATGGAAAACTGCTTTCAAAACCAAATTTGGCTTATTTGAGTGGTTAGTTATGCCTATGGGTTTATCGGAGGCTCCCGCTATCGTGCGTCTTATGCATTATGTGCTTCGCCCTTATATTGGAGTCTGTTGTGGTTTACTTCGATGATATTCTTGTGTTTAGCAAAACCATGAAAGAGCATCTTAATCATGTTAGGGCTGTTTTGCAAACCCTTCGCAAGGAACGTCTTTATGCCAACATGAAAAAGTGCACATTTGGTGTTGACAAAGTGGTTTTCTTGGGTTTTGTTGTATCTTCCAAGGGTGTCCATGTTGATGAATCTAAAATTGAAGCAATTAAAACTTGGCCCCGACCCACCAATTTGCAACAAGTGCGTAGTTTTGTTAGTCTTGCGGGTTTTTACCGTCGCTTTGTGAAAGATTTTAGCACTATTGCCGCTCCTTTGCATGCCTTGAGTAAGAAGAATGCTCCTTTTGTTTGGGGATCTTTGCAATCCACCACTTTTGATGAGATCAAGTCTTTGCTTACTCATGCTCCGATTCTTGCTTTTGCCCAATTTTGACAAAACTTTTCAGGTTCATTGTGATGCAAGTGGTACCGGAATTGGCGGAGTTTTGATGCAAGAAAAACGAGCCATTGCATATTTTAGTGAAAAACTCTCGGTGCTCAACTTAACTATCCCATATATGAGAAAGAATTGTATGCTTTAGTGCATATGCTACATGTTTGGGAACATTATCTTAGACCTCATGAGTTTGTCATACATACCGATCATGAAACGCTTAAATAGTTAAAAGGTTAAACTATGTTAAACAAGCGTCATGCCAAATGGAGTGAATTTATTGAATCTTTCCCCTATGTGATCAAGTACATTAAGGGTATGGAAAATGTAGTTGCGGATTCACTTTCACGCATATGCGCGCTTGTCACTACACTTGAGTTGAATGTTATTGGTTTTGAGCACATCAAAGACGCATACTTCTTGGGAACAATATTATATCAAGGATGCTTATCTTATGAAAGCTAACAAACTATGCATTGCCGAGTCTTCTCTTCGTTTGCTACTTTTGCAAGAGGCTCATGGAGGCAGACTCATGGGACATTTTGGTCGAGATAAGACATTCACCACGCTCTCCAAGAACTACTTTTGGCCCAAGATGTTTCGAGACGTCTCACGCTTCACCACCCAATGCTCTACATGTCTCAAAGCTAAGTCTAAAGCTCAATCTCATGGTCTTTACATGCCTCTTCCTATTCCTTATCAACCTTGGGAAGACATTAGCATGGATTTTGTACTTGGTTTGCCTAGAACTCAAAATGGAAAGGATTCTGTGTTTGTTGTTGTGGACCGATTTTCTAAGATGGCACATTTCATTCCTTGCAACAAGATAGACGATGCTTCACACATTGCAAATCTCTTTTGTAGGGAAATCTTGCGACTCCATGGAGTACCAAAGACATTCGTCTCCGATCGTGACGTCAAGTTCTTGAGTTACTTTTGGAAGACCCTATGCGCCAAGCTTGAAATCAAGCTCTTGTTCTCATCCGCATACCATCCTCAAACCAATGGCCAAATGGAGGTGATGAACCGGACTCTCTCCACTCTACTTCGCGTGTTGATCAAGAAGAACATCAAGGAGTGGGAAGCATGTCTACCCATCGCCGAGTACGCCTACAACCATGCAAGACATTCGACTACCGGCAAGTCCCCCTTTGAGGTCGTCTATGGTTTCAACCCATTGTCACCATTGGACATTCTGCCTCTTGCTCTACAAGAGCGCACCAACATGGATGCGAGTGCACGATCAAGCTACATCAAGAAGATGCATGAGGATAGAAGGCACACCATCGAGTGCCAAGTACAACGACTAGCGACCAAGGTCAACGTCAACAAGCAACCCATGATCTTCAACATTGGCGATCTCATGTGGCTACACCTTCGCAAGGACCGCTTCCCCAACGAACGTAAGTCCAAACTTCTCCCTCGAGCCGATGGACCCTTCAAGGTGCTAGCATTCTACAACGACAACGCCTAGAAGATAGACCTACCACGAGGCAAGTACAATGTGAGTGACATCTTCAACGTCAAGGACCTCGCGCCATACCATGGAGATGAAGCTTTTGATCCGAGGTCGCATCTTTCCCAAGGGGGGAGATGATGCGGAGCATCCCTCGCTTATCCCCATGGACGTACCTACATCTCCCTCAACACCCCTTGGACCCATGACAAGATCTAGAGCAAAGGCTATCGAAGATAACGTGAACTCGCTCCTCTCCGAACTTCCTCTCTCTACTCACGAGACTTGGCTACTACCTCATAGGGACACTCTGTGTGTCATCAGGTACTTGGAGGAGAGCCACGGGACAGCTACACACAATGGCCAAGGTGGCAAGGACACCAAGCATGGACATCAAGAAGAAGAGCCATTTGGGAAGCTACAGGCACCAGACGACCGGCCGGTCCCGGACGTCCGAGCCCTGGGAGATGCAACAGTGAGGGAAGGAAGGCAGGACAGAGCTACATGCCACGAATGACCGGCCCGGCCCGGACGACTGACGACTCCCAGAGCCACGGACGACCGACGCCCTCCGGACGTCCGACAGCTGGGCACGCGAGAGGAAATTAACGGAAGACCGACGCCACCGGACAACCGGACGACCAGCACCTGAGCCGAAACTATGGAAGTCCGACATCTATTAACGTCCGAACCGTCCTAAAGCCCCGGACGACCAACGTCTTCCGAATGTCCGACACCTGAATGACCGCAGCCACGGGCTGAAGCACTTGTACCCCATCACTTTGATCCCCATTTGCACTATGACTATAAATAGGTCTCGCCCACCTCCTAGATAGGGTTAGCATTATGATAGCTCATGTGAGATAGAGCATTGCTCATCCGTACCAGATCTACTCCACGTGAGGGACCGTGCCTCTTCGGAGAAGATCCATTCGGATTCAAGGCCTCCATCCGGAGAAAACAATTAGACCTCCTCACAGAGAATAACGGTTACTCTTGTATCTTCCCTTTGTTGATTTTGGATCATGTGTTACCTTGTGCTTACGGTGATCTAGCCCTTGTGTGATCAATCACTTGTCGGTTGAGCGATTCTCTCGTTTCTCCCTATGTTTTCCCTTGTGTTCTTCCGTGTGTTCCGTGTTTCCCTGTAGGATCCACTCCAAATGTGAAAGATCGGTCCCTTAGGGATCCGCCCTACATCAAGTACCCTGAAATTCGGTCTTAAGCAGGACTTTTTTCCCCTGAAAGTCAAAGAACATCATTCGCCGTTGTTTTTCGGTCAAGTTTCTGAAACCATGGCCACTTCCTTTTGAAGGAAATTTGAGAGATTATGTTGCTTATAGACATTAGCCCCCTAGTAGGGAAAAACGTACCTTTCTGCAGATACTATATGATCCAGGCAATCTCATTTGGTCATAAATTGAAAAAAATCCAGCGGCTATATGCCTTATTCTCCTTGTTTTCGCCGGATGGCATGTTGTAACTCATACGCGTCAAAGCTAAGAAAAAAAGGGAATTCCTGGCATCGGTCAATATATATGTTGAAATGATATCTCCACTATCGAGGACAAGAAATTTCGGGGCGGTCAGGCAAAAAGCGCCCGGGAAAATGAAGTACTTTCAAGGACTGCCATAGAATGGACAGATGTTCACTAAAACGGTCATAACTTTGTCATTCGTAGTCCGTGTCCGACCCACAAGTACTCAAACTACTCGTGGCGAGCGTGCGAATCCAGAAAATACTCCCCGCTTGTGCTCGTGACCTAAGCTAGACTTTTTGGCCCTGAAAGTCAAAGAACATCATTCGCCACTGTTTTTCGAACAAGTTTCTGAACCCATTGGCACTTCCTTTTGAAGGAAATTTGAGAGATTATGTTGCTTATATACATTATCCCCCCTGGTAGGGACAAACGTACCTTTCTGCAGATGCTCTATGATCCGAGCAATCTCATTTTGGTCATAAATTGAAGAAAATCCAGTGGCTATTTGCCTTATTCTCCTTGTTTTCTCCGGATGGCATGTTGTAACTCATGCGCGTGAAAGCCAAGAACAAAATGGCATTCGTGGAATCGGTCAATATACATGTGGAAACAATATCTCCACTATAGAGGACAAGAAACTTCAGGGCGGTCAGGCAAAAAGGGTCACGGGAAAATGAAGTACATTCATGGACTGCCATAGAATGGAGCGATGTTCACTAAAACGGCCATAACTTTGTCATTCGGAGTTCGTGTCAGATCCACAAGTACTCAAACTGCTCCCGGCTAGCGTACGACTCTAGAAAATACTCCCTACATGCACCAGGAGGCCTGGATTACCCTCAAATTCGGCCTTTAGCATGACTTTTTGGTCGTGAAATTCAAAGAACATCATTCGTCGCTGTTTTTCGGACAAGTTTCTGAACCCATTGGCAATTCCTTTTAAGGAAATTTGAGAGATTATGTTGCTTATAGACATTAGCCCCCCTGGTAGGGACAAACATACCTTTCTGCAGATGCTCTATGATCCGGGCAACCTCATTTGGTCATAAATTGAAAAAATCCAGCGGCTACATGCCTTATTCTCCTTGTTTTCGCCGGATGGCATGTTGTAACTCATATGCGTGAAAGCCAAGAACAAAAGGGCATTCCTTGCATCGGTCAATAAATTTGTGGAAACAATATCTCCACTATAGAGGACAAGAAATCTCAGGGCGGACTAGCAAAAAGGGTCACGAGAAAATGAAGTACTTTCTGGGACTGCAATAGAATGGACCGATGTTCACTAAAACGGTCATAACTTTGTCATTCGGAGTCCGTGACGGATCCACAAGTACTCAAATTGCTCGCGGCTAGCGTGCGAATCCAGAAAATACTCCCTGCTTGCGCCAGGAGGCCCAGAGTACCCTCCATATTCGGCCTTAAGCAGGGCTTTTTGGCCGTTAAAGTCAAAGAACATCATTCGCCGCTGTATTTCGGACAAGTTTCTGAACCAATTGGCCCTTCATTTTGAAGGAATTTGAGAGATTATGTTGCTTATAGACATTAGCCCACCTGGTAGGGACAAACGTACCTTTTTTGCAGATGCTCTATGATCCGAGCAACCTCATTTGGTCATAAATTGAAAAACTCCGGCGGCTATATGCCTTATTCTCCTTGTTTTTGCTGAATGGCATGCTGTAACTCATGCGTGTGAAAGCCAAGAACAAAAGGGCATTCCTGCCATCGGTCAATATATATGTGGAAACAATATCTCCACTATAGAGGACAAGAAATTTTTCGGCGGTCAGGCAGAAACGGTCACGGGAAATTGAAGTACTTTCAGGGACTGCCATAAAATGGACCCATGTTCACTAAAACGGTCATAACTTTGTACTCAAACTGCTCGCGGCGAGCGTGCAAATCCAAAAAATACTCCCTGCTTTCACCAGGAGGCATGGAGTACCCTCAAATTCGGCCTTTAGCAGGACTTTTTGGCCCTGAAAGTCAAAGAACATCATTCGCCGCTGTTTTTGGACAAATTTCTGATTCCATTGGCACTTTCTTTTGAAGGAAATTCGAGAGATCGTGTTGCTTATAGACATTAGCCCCCCTGGTAGGGACAAATGTACCTTTCTGCAGATGCTCTATGATGCGGGCAATCTCATTTGGTGGTAAATTGAAAAAATCCAGCGGCCATATGCCTTATTCTCCTTGTTTTCGCAGGATGGCATGCTGTAACTCGTGCACGTGAAAACCAAGAACAAAAGGGTATTTGTGGCATCGGTCATATATGTGCAAACAATATCTGCACTATAGGGGACAAGAAATTTCAGGGCAGTCAGGCAGAAAGGGTCACGGGAAAATGAAGTACTTTAGGGGACTGGCATAGAATGGACCGATGTTCACTAAAACGGTCATAACTTTGTCATTCAGAGTCCGTGTCGGATCCACAAGTACTCAAACTCATCGCGGCGAGTGTGTGAATCCAGAAAATACTCCCCGCTTGCACCAGGAGGCCCGGAGTACCCTCAAATTCGGCCTTAAGAAGGATTTTTTGGCCCTAAAGGTCAAAGAAAATTATTCGCCGCTGTTTTTCGGACAAGTTTCTGAACCCATTGGCACTTCCTTTTGAAGGAAATTCGAGAGATTGTGTTTCTTATAGACATTAGCCCCGCTAGTAGGGACAAACGTACCTTTCTGCAGATGCTCTATGATCTACGCAACCTCATTTGGTTGTAAATTGAAAAAATCCAGCTGCTATATGCCTTATTCTCCTTGTTTTCGCCGGATGGCTTGCTGTTACTCATGTGCGTGAAATCAAAGAATAAAAGGGCATTCCTGGCATCGGCCAATATATATGTGGAAATGATATCTCCACTATAGAGGACAAGAAATTTCAGGGCGGTCAGGCAAAAAGCGCATGGGAAAATGAAGTACTTTCAAGGACTGACATAGAATGGACACATGTTCACTAAAACGGTCATAACTTTGTCATTCGGAGTCCGTGTTTGACCCACAATTACACAAACTACTCGCGGTGAGCGTGCAAATCCAGAAAATACTCCCGGATTGAGCCAGGACGCCCAGAATACCCTCAAGTTCGGCATTAAGAAAGACTTTTTGGCCCTCACAGTCAAAGAACATCATTCGCCACTGTTTTTTGGACAAGTTTCTGAACCCATTGGCGCTTTCATTTGAAGGGAAATCGAGAGATTATGTTGCTTATAGACATTAGCCCCACTGGTAGGGACAAACGTACCTTTCTGCAAATGCTCTATGATCTGGGCAATCTCATTTGGCCGTAAATTGAAGAAAATCCAGCGGCTATATGCCTTATTCTCCTTGTTGTCACCGGATGGCATGCTGTAACTCATGTGCGTGAAAGCTAAGAACAAAAGGGCATTCGTGGCATCGGTCAATATATATGTGGAAACAATACCTCCAATATGGAGGACAAGAAATTTCAGGGTGGTCAGGCAAAAAGGGTCACGGGAAAATGAAGTACTTTCAGGGATTGCCATAGAATGGACCGCTGTTCACTAAAACGGTCATAACTTTGTCATTCGGAGTTAGTGTCGGATCCACAAGTACTCAAACTGCTCGCAGCGAGTGTGCGAATCCAGAAAATACTCCCTGCTTGGGCCAGGAGGCCTGGAGTACCCTCAAATCGCCCTTAAGCAGGACTTTTTGGCCCTGATAGTCAAAGAACATCAGTCGCCGCTGTTTTCGGACAAGTTTCTGAACCCATTGGCACTTCCTTCTGAAGGAAATTTGAGAGTTTATGTTGCTTATAGAAATTAGCCCCCTGGTAGGGACAAACGTATCTTTCTGCAAATGCTCTATGACCCGGCAATCTCATTTGGTCGTAAACTAAAGAAAATCCAACGGCTATATGCCTTATTCTCCTTGTTTTTGCCAGATGGCATGCTGTAACTCATGCGCGTGAAAGCCAAGAACAAAAGGGCATTCCTGGCATCGGTCAATATATATGTGGAAACAATATCTCCAATATAGAGGACAAGAAATTTCAGGGCGGTCAGTCCAAAAGGGTCACGGGAAAATGAAGTACTTTAACGAACTGCCATAGAATGGACCGATGTTCACTAAAACGGTCATAACTCTGTCATTCGGAGTCCATGTTGGATCCAGAATTACTCAACTGCTCGTGGCGAGCGTGCGAATCCAGAAAATACTCCCTGCTTGTGGTAGAATGCGTGGAGTTCCCTCAAATTCGGCCTTAAGCAGGACATTTTGGCTCTGAAAGTCAAAGAACATCATTCACCGCTGTTTTTCGGACAAGTTTCTGAACCCTTTGGCGCTTCCTTTTGAAGGAAATTCGAGAGATTATGATGCTTATAGACATTAGCCCCCCTGGTAGGGACAAACGTACCTTTCTGCAAATGCTCTATGATCCGGGCAATCTCATTTGGTTGTAAATTGAAAAAATTCAGCGGCTATATGCCTTATTCTCGTTGTTTTCGCCGGATGGTTTGTTGTAACTCATGCACGTGAAAGTCAAGAACAAAAGGGCATTCCTGGCATCGGTCAATATATATGTGGAAATGATAGCTCCTGATATCAATACCATTGTTACACCCACAGCCCCTGCTGCTATACATACTGCACCAATTACTAGAGCTCGCGCCCGCCAATTAAATTACCAGGTACTTTCATTTCTTGGAAATATTTCTAATGTTCATGGGAATATGATGCTGCCTAAATTGGATACATTTGTTTTTCTTACAAATGAAGGGCCTATCTTGGAGAAGGATGAACATTGGAGCAAGAACAAGCATGGAGATGATGGCATGCGCAAGGGGAACAAGAACGGAGTTACAAGTGATGATTTCAGGATGTTGAAGCCACCATAATGAGTGCATGAAGCCTTGGACGAAATATAAAAGATGCTACTTCATAACTTTCGTCCAGAGGCTATTCTAGGTGTTGCGTCACCTTATTATTGGGCCAGGCCCATGTATTTTCGAAATACTTGAGTATAGGCTGTTCTTAGAGTCCGTATGTGTGGGGAAACAAGATATAGGGTTGGTTTCGGACCCCTTCCCCAAGTACCACGAAATTCCCCCCTCTTCCTCTATATATACATCCCTTTGGGCGTCGTTTAGACTTTGGGTTTTGTGTAGATTAAAGTTTGCCATAGCTGCAACTTCGTGTCCTTCGTTTGTGTTCAATGACCAGACAAAGGCGTCACAGAACCCCACCTTCATTAATAAAGCTTTCCTCTTATATTCTCAATATCCAGATTGCAATCTCGGTTTCTTGCTTGTTCTTCGTTTGCTCGCAGAAAAACAGAGCCTCGTGGTCAGGTTGATCGTGCTCCGGCGTGGTCAATAACCCCTCGGAAGTTGGTTTAGCGATTGCTAAGGCGCGACGTCTCATACGTTCGTAGTCGGATCGTCAAGGTTGACACCCACAGAAAATGATAGCCACCATCTCATCGAAAGACGGGACACCTTTGCCTCTATTAAGTGGTATCAGATTTCCAGGTTGCTTGGTGAGATTTTATAGTTTTCGTAGTTTAGATCGAGTCTGTTCTTCATACCTACAGTCCACGAAAAAGCCAAAAAAAAATTAGGGTTAGTTCCTCATATCCGAACCATTCTGAGCCTTTGCATAATCTTTTTAGGGTCTTGCATTGTTGAATTTGCGGTTGCATCGTCATGTCTAGTTGCTGGTCTTAGTGTCTAGTCCTTCAGAGTTTCGAGTTCAGTACACAAGTTGTCACGCCACCGCCGCTTCATCATCGTCACCGCTGCCATATACCCACCATCATCGTCACCGCTGCCATATACCACCATCATCATCACCGCTGCCACATACCACCATCGTCATCACCGCTGCCATCTACCACCAACGTCATCACCGCAGCCATATACCACATATCCACCACCTCAGGTATGAGATAATGATAATATTCCTAAACTGAAATTGAATATTCCACCGTTTGAGGGTAGATATGTACCTGATATATATCTGACTTGGGAATTAGAAACTGAACAACGTTTTACATGTTTACAATATCCCGAGGAGAGACGGGTTGCTGCTTTCACTAGTTTTGCATGTGTATGGTGGTCTGAACATTGTCGATTATATCCTATTCCAGCTACTTGGGCTGCTTTGGAAACTGCTATGTGTACTCGTTGGGTTCCACCATATTATCAATGTGAATTGCTTCAAAAATTGCAGCGTCTAAGACAAGGAAAAAAATTATGTAGAAGAATATTATCAGGAATTACAAACTGGCATGATTGTATTGTTGAGGAGAATGAAGCAATGCTTGCACGTTTTATGGGTGGATTAAATAGAGAGATTCATACCATTCTAGACTATAAGGAGTATACTAATATCACTCGTTTATTCCATCTTGCTTGTAAAGCTGAACGTGAAGTGCAGGATCGACAAGCATTAGCGCGAACTAACTTTTCTGCAGGTCGACCTTCATCATGGACACCGCGTGCATCTTCTACTTCCACTGCACCGGCACCTCCATCAGGTGCCACCTCCAGCCGTGATACAAGAAAGCAGGCACAACCACCGCTATCTGCCAAGAGCGCACCTGCCGGAACATAAGTTATATTATTAGTCGTCGTTGTAAGGGAAGAGATCATTTTGCGAGAGAATGCAAATCTCAGCGTGTGATGATTGCTACTGAGGATGGTGGGTATGAGTCCGCTAGTGACTATGATGAGGAGACTTTGGCTCTTATTACACGTGAAGAACACAGTGGAGATGATTCTGATCATCAGACGCAATACATGGCTCCTGAAGACGCTGGCAGGTATGAATGTTTAGTTGCTCAATGTGTTTTGAGTGTGCAGGTCACACAAGCTGAGCAAAATCAGAGGCATAATTTGTTCCATACAAAGGGAGTTGTGAAGGAACGTTCTGTGCGCGTCATCATAGATGGAGAGAGCTGCAACAACTTGGCTAGCATGGAGATGGTGGAGAAGCTATCTCTCACCAGAAGACCACATCCACATCCTTACTACATCCAATGGTTCAACAACAGCGGCAAGGTTAAGGTAACAGGTACTGTTTGTGTGCATTTTAGTATCTCTACAAATGCTGATTATGTTGACTGTGATGTGGTACCTATGCAAGCATGTTCCTTATTACTTGGTCGACCATGGAAATTTGATAAAAATTCTGTACACCATGGTAGAAACAATCAGTATACTCTTGTTCATACGGATAAAAATATTACTTTGCTTCCTATGACTCCTGATTCCATTTTTAAAGATGATATTAATAGAGCTAATAAAGCAAAACAGGAGAAGAATAAGAGTGAAAATCAGATTGTGGCAAAAGAATTTGAGCAACAAATCAAGCCTAATAATAAACCATCTAGTGTTGCTTCTGAAATTAAATTGAAAAGTGCATGTTTATTTGCCACCAAATCTAATATTGATGAGCTAGATTTCAGCAAATCTGTTTGCTATGCTTTTGTGTGCAAAGAGGCATTATTTTCATTCGAGGACGTGTTTTCCTCTTTGCCTCCTGCTGTCACTAACATTTTGCAGAGTTCACGACGTCGCCCACAAGACGTGCCACCGGATTACCGCCTATTCGAGGGATTGAGCATCGATTGACTTAATTCCGGTGCTTCATCGCCAAACCGTGCGCCATACCGTACCAATCCAGAGGAGATGAAGGAGATTATGCGTCAAGTACAAGAGCTTCTCGACAAAGGTTATATACGCGAATCCCTTAGTCCTTGTGCTGTTCCTATTATTCTAGTGCTGAAAAAGGATGGTACATCGTGTATGTGTGTTGATTGTAGAGGCATTAATAATATTACTATTCGTTATCGTCATCCTATTCCTAGGCTAGACGATATGCTTGATGAATTGAGTGGCTCTACAATATTCTCCGAAGTTGATTTGCGTAGTGGATACCATCAAATTCGCATTATATTGGGGGATGAATGGAAAACAACATTTAAAACTAAGTTTGGATTATATGAGTGGTTAGTCATGCCTTTTGGGTTAACTAATGCACCTAGTACTTTCATGAGATTAATGAACGAAGTTTTACGTGCTTTCATTGGACGATTTGTGGTAGTTTACTTTGGTGACATATTGATTTATAGCAGATCTTTGGAGGAACATTTGGAACATTTACGTGTTGTTTTTATTGCTCTACGCGATGCACGTTTGTTTGGTAACCTTGGGAAGTGCACCTTTTGCACCGACCGAGTGTCTTCTCTTGGCTATGTTGTTACTCCACAGGGAATTGAAGTTGATAAAGCAAAGATTGAAGCTACTGAGAGTTGGCCGCAGCCCAAAACGGTCACACTAGTGAGGAGTTTTCTTGGCCTCGCTGGATTCTATAGGTGTTTTGTGAGAGATTTCAGCACCATTGCTGCACCTCTCAATGAGCTTACAATGAAGGATGTGCCTTTTGTTTGGGGTACCGCACAGGAAGAAGCCTTCACGGTGTTGAAAGATAAGTTGACACAAGCTCCTTTACTCCAACTTATTGACTTTAATAAGACATTTGAGCTTGAATGTGATGCTAGTGGAATTGATTAGGTGTGTTATTACAAGATGGCAAACCTGTTGCATACTTTTCTGAATAATTGAGTGGGCCTAGTCTGAATTATTCTACTTATGATAAAGAATTATATGCTCTTGTTCGGACTTTAGAAACATGGCAGCATTATTTATGGCCCAAAGAATTTGTTATACATTCTGATCATGAATCTTTGAAACATATTAAAAGTCAAGCTAAACTGAATTGTAGACATGCTAAATGGGTTGAATTCATTGAGACTTTCCCTTATGTCATTAAACACAAGAAGGGTAAAGAAAATGTTACTGCTTATACATTGTCTCGTTGCTATACTATGCTTTCATAACTTGACTTCAAAATATTTGGTTTGGAGACCATCAAAGATCAATATGTGCATGATGCTGATTTTAAAGATGTATTGCAAAATTGTAAAGAAGGAAGAACATGGAACAAGTTTGTCGTTAATGATGGATTTGTGTTCCGTGCTAACAAGCTATGCATTCCAGCTAGCTCCGTTCGTATTTTGTTGTTGCAGGAGGCGCATGGAGGAGGACTAATGGGACACTTTGGTGTGAAGAAGACAGAGGACGTACTTGCTACACATTTCTTTTGGCCAAAGATGAGACGGGATGTTGAGCGCTTTGTTGCTCGCTGCACTACATGTCAAAAAGCTAAGTCACGACTCAATCCTCATGGTTTATATATGCCTTTGCCTGTACCTAGTGTTCCTTGGGAGGATATATCTATGGACTTTGTTTTAGGTTTACCTCGAACAAAGAAGGGGAGGGATAGCATATTTGTTGTCGTGGATAGATTCTCGAAAATGGCACACTTTATACCATGTCATAAAAGCGATGATGTTGTTAATGTTGCTGATTTGCTCTTCCGAGAAATTATTCGCTTGCATGGTGTGCCAAATACTATTTTTTCAGATCGTGATACTAAATTTCTTAGCCACTTTTGGAGATGTTTATGGGCTAAGTTGGGGACTAAACAGCTTTTTAGTACTACTCGTCACCCACAAACTGATGGACAAACTGAAGTAGTCAATAGAACATTGTCTACTATGCTTAGGGCTATTTTGAAGAATAATAAGAAAATGTGGGAAGAATGCTTGCCTCATATTGAATTTGCTTATAATCGTTCATTGCATTCTACTACTAAGATGTGCACTTTTGAAATTGTGTATGGTTTCCTACCTCGTGCACCTATTGATTTGTTGCCTCCTCCATCTTCGGAGAAGGTTAATTTTGATGATAAACAACGTGCTGAATTGATTTGAAAAATGGATGAGTTAACTAAGGAAGACATTGAGTGTATGAATGCTAAATATAAACTTGCTGGAGATAAAGGTAGAAAACATGTTGTGTTTGCACCTGGAGATCTTGTTTGGTTACATTTGCGTAAGGATAGATTTCCTGATTTGCGCAAATCAAAGCTAATGCCATGTGCTGATGGTCCATTTAAGGTGTTAGAGAAAATAAATGATAATGCATATAAACTTGAGCTGCCTGCAAATTTTGGGGTTAGTCCCACTTTTAACATTGCAGATTTGAAGCCTTATTTGGGTGAGGAAGATGAGCTTCCGTCGAGAACGATTTCATTTCAAGATGGGGAGGATGATGAGGACATCAATACCATTGTTACACCCACAGCCCCTGCTGCTATACATACTGGACCAATTACTAGAGCTCGCGTAGGCCAATTAAATTACCAGGTACTTTTGTTTCTTGGTAATGATTCTAATGTTCATGAGAATATAATGCTGCCTAAATTGGATACATTTGTTTTGCTTACAAATGAAGGGCCTAGCTTGGAGAAGGATGAACATTGGAGCAAGAACAAGCATGGAGATGATGGCATGCGCAAGGGGAACAAGAACGGAGTTACAAGTGATGATTTCAGGACGTTGAAGCCACCAAAATGAGTGCATGAAGCCTTGGACGAAATATACAAGATGCTACTTCATAACTTTGGTCCAGAGGCTATTCTAGGTGTTGTGTCACCTTATTATTGGGCCAGGCCCATGTATTTTCAAAATACTTGAGTATAGTCTATTTTTAGAGTCCGTATGTGTGGGGAAACAAGAGATAGGGTTGGTTTCGGACCCCTTCCCCAAGGGCCACGAAATTCCCCCCTCTTCCTCCATATATACAGCCCTTAGGGCGTCGTTTAGACTTTGGGTTTTGTTTAGATTAAAAGATCGCCATAGCTGCAACTTCGCGTACTTCGTTTGTGTTCAACGACCAGACAAAGGCGTCACAGAACCCCACCTTGATCAATAAAGCTTTCATCTTATATTCGCAATATCTAGATTGCGATCTCAGTTTCTTTCTTGTTCTTCGTTTGCTCGCAGGAAACAGACCTTCGTGGTCAGGTTGATCATGCTCCGGCGTGGTCAATAACCTCTCGGAGTTGGTTTAGCGATTGCTAAGGCGCGACATCTTCGCACGTTCGTAGTCGGATGGTCAAAGTCGACTTCCACCAAAGCGATATCCATCATCTCATCGAAAGACGGGACACCTTTGCCTCTATCAACTACTAAGATGTGCCCTTTTGAAATTGTGTATGGTTTTCTACGTCGTGCACCTATTGATTTGTTGCCCCTTCCATCTTCAGAGAAGGTTAATTTTGATGCTAAACAACGTGTTGAATTGATTTTAAAAATGCATGAGTTAACTAAGGAAACATTGAGCGTATGAATGTTAAATATAAACTTGCTGGAGATAAGGGTAGAAAACATGTTGTGTTTGCACCTGGAGATCTTGTTTGGTTACATTTGCACAAGGATAGATTTCCTGATTTGAGCAAATCAAAGCTAATGCCACGTGCTGATGGTCCTTTTAAGGTGTTAGAGAAAATAAATGATAATGCATATAAACTTGAGCTGCCTGCAGATTTTGGGGTTAGTCCCACTTTTAACATTGCAGATTTGAAGCCTTATTTGGGTGAGGAAGATGAGCTTCCGTCGAGGACGACTTCATTTCAAGAAGGGGAGGATGATGAGGACATCAATACCATTGTTACACCCACAGCCCCTGCTACTATACATACTGGACCAATTACTAGAGCTCGCGCACGCCAATTAAATTACCAGGTATTTTCGTTTCTTGGTAATGATTCTAATGCTCATAAGAATATGATGCTGCCTAAATTGGATACATTTGTTTTGCTTACAAATGAAGGGCCTAGCTTGGAGAAGGATGAACATTGGAGCAAGAACAAGCATGGAGATGATGGCATGCACAAGGGGAACAAGAACGGAGTTACAAGTGATGATTTCAGGACGTTGAAGCCACCATAATATAACACCCTCGATGCGGCTATATCTCCCACGTGTCGAAGCACGACTTAGAGGCATAACCGCATTGAAAGCAATGTCGCAAGTGAGGTAATCTTCACACAACCCATGTAATACATAAGGGAAAGTGATACATAGTTGGCTTACAATCGCCACTTCACACAATTACATGAATAAAGCATTACATCATATAGATACAATCAAGGTCCGACTACGGAACCAAAATAAAAGAAGAACCCCAAATGCGACAAAGGTCCCCGATCGAGCCCAACTGGGCTCCACTACTGATCAACTAGAACGAAACAACACAAAGGGCAAGATCATCATCGAGCTCCTCCTTGAGCTTGATTGCGTCACCTACTCGGTAACATAGGCACCGCAAACTGGTTTGAAGTATCCGTGAGCCACGAGGACTCAAAGAATCCCATTACCATGGGTATCAAGACTAGCAAAGCTTAATGGGAAAGGAAGGGGTAAAGTGGTGAGGTTGCAGCAGCGACTAAGCAATGTATGGTGGCTAACCAACGCAAATAAGAGCGAGAAGAGAAACAAGCGGAATGGTCGTGAAGCTAGCAATGATCAAGAGGTGATCCTGAACACCTACTTACGTGAAACATAACCCAGAAACCGTGTTCACTTCCCGGACTCCACCGAGAAGAGACCATCACGGCTACACACGCAGTTGATGCGTTTTAATTCGGATCAAGTGTCAAGTTATCTACAACCGGACATTAACCAATTCCCATCTGCCACATAACCGCGGGCACGGCTCTCGAAAGTTTATACCCTGCAGGGGTGTCCCAACTTAGCCCATGACAAGCTCTCGCGATCATCGAAGGAATAGACCTTCACCCAGGAAGACCCGATCAGTCTCGCAATCCCGGTACATCAAGACATTTCGACAATGGTAAAACAAGACCAGCAAAGCCTCCCGCTGTGCCGACAAATCCCGATAGGAGCTGCACATATCTCGTTCTCAGGGCACACCGGATGAGCAAGACGTCGGGTTGGCATAGACCCTGGTTGCCCAGGGGGCGCCGGACATCGCTCGGTTTGGACCAGCACTTAGACAAGCACTGGCCCGGGGGGGCTAAAATAAAGATGACCCTCGGGTTGGCCGACCCAAGGGAAAGGGATAGGTGGTGGTGAGGCAAATGGTAAAACCAAGGTTGGGCCTTGCTGGACAAGTTTTATTCAAAGCGAACTGTCAGGGGGGTCCCATAAATCACCCGACCGCGTTAGGAACGCAAAATCCGGGAACATAACACCGGTATGACGGAAACTAGGGCGGCAAGAGTGGAACAAAACACCAGGCATAAGGCCGAGCCTTCCACCCTTTACCAAGTATATAGATGCATTAATAATATAAGAGATATTGTGATATCCCAACATAACCTGTCCACCTTGGAGAAATCTTCAACTTCACCGCAACTAGCAACGCTATAAGAGGGCTGAGCAAAAGCGGTAACATAGCCAAACAAAGTGGTTTGCATAGGAAAGGTGTCAAAGGTTAGAGGTTCATGGCAATATGGGATGGCTGGACAAACAGGTAATAGGTAGCGCAGCATAGCGAAAGAACGAGGCAACTAGCATAGCAATGATAGTAGTGAGATCCAGGGTAGCGGTCATCTTGCCTGAAATCCCGCTAGGAAGAAGAACGAGTCCATGAAGAAGACAAACGGACGTAGTCGAACGAATCCTCACAATCGCAACATTACCGGAACTAAGAAGCAACACCGGAAAGAAACAAACAACATGGTAAACACACAAGCATAAATATGGCATGATGCACAATCGAGTATGATGCATGTCCGGTTTAATGAGGCATGGCATGGCAAAGTGCAACACACAATACTACAAGTTAAGTGGAGCTCAATATGCAACGGTGCATATTGACAAAACACCACGACAAGTTATTTAGTTTGATCTTGTTTATGTACCCAACAATATTAAATGTTGATTAACATGGCAAGGGGTGAAGCATAACAAAACTATACCATCTAAACAATTTAAATGGGGCCGGATATAACAAACAACAAATCCGGTAAATCCCCATATGCAATTTATGAATTAGCTACTTTTCTGCCCTAAAACATATTTTAAAGTTGTTAAACAGGAAAATAAAATGGACCATGTTAATCTAGGCATTTTTCCACCCCATTTACATATAAAGTTTATTAAATTCCGAGTTACGGTTAAATAGTTATGAAATAAATCATTTTAACATGGCATTTAGGCAAATTAATGCAAACAACATTTTAAACATATTAACATGGGATGAAAGTGGCATATTATTAAACTACACAAAATTCTAAGCATTTTACATGTTTAAACCATTTTAATACGTTGCACGGTTTGTGAGTTATTACATGCATGACCATGAGGGTTTTTCTGTAAAACTGTTAATTCACTGGATAATGGACAAAATCGCAGGCAAGGAAAAAAAACACTAGGCCGAATCTGGCTGGCCCAACAACGAAAAAAAAACGGGAGGGCGCTGGAGGTGGCCTCACCATGGGCCGAGGCCCAGTCGGAGGAGAGGAGCTGGGCTCCGGTCAACGGGCGAAGGGGAGGTGGCCCACACACAAGCTGGCGCTGGGCTTGCCGAAGGCACGGTCAACGGAGCTGGGTCGAGCGCTCATCGTCCTCCTGCTTGAAGCAGAGGATGCAGGGGGCGACGGCCACGGCCGGACTTGGCGAAGCAGGGAGGATGCAGAGACGGCTGGGGGTGGACGGATCGGCCTCGGGACGCCGGATCTGGTCGATCTCATCCCGTCCCAGCAGCGCGTGAAGGACGAGGTCGCCGGAGGGAGATGGACATGGGGTCGGCCTGGGGCTGCTGCTGCTGGTTCGTGCTGGGAACGAAGCAGCTCTGGCGGTGCAGGCGCACGAAGCAGGCGGATGGAGGCCGGATGCGACGCTGGTTGGGGACGAGGAGGTCCTGGACGGCGACGGGCGACGAGGAGGATGCTCCCGCTCCTGCTCGGGCATGAGCACAGAGGAAGGCGCGCGCGACGAGGAGGATGCAGGGGAGCCGGGCGGAACCAGAGACGGAAGGGGTCGGCGGTGGACAAGCTCCAGGCAGCGTCGCTGTCCCCTGGTTCGCGGATCGCCGGTGGAGGAGCGCTCGGGCGCTACTGCTGCTGTTCCCTGAGTGCTCGGGGCGGAGGCGCCATGGTCAGAGAGGAGGGAGCTTGGACGCGGGGCTCCGGTGACGCGGGGAAAAGTCAAGGGAGGCCGGAGTTGGCGTGGTGGCGTGGTGAGGAGCTCGGGCAGGGAGGCCGGCCCTTCCATTCCCGATGGCGGCGTGGCACGTCGAGGTCGACCATGGTAGTGGTGTTCCTGTGGGTCTCCATGGAGAAGACAGAGAGCAAGTGAGAGAAGGAACCGGAGGGAACGGGAGAAGTAGAAGCAGCGAGGGGTGCGGGTCCAGTGACCGGTTTTTGGAGACGAGATGGGGCGGCGAGGAGGAGGCCCTGGAGGTGAGTGATGGGTTGGATCGGTGGCTGGTTCGGGTGGATCGAGGGAAGGAGGAGGTGGTTGGCTGAGGGGATTTGGATGGGATGGATCCCGAGGTGGGAGATGAGTGCGGCGGCCGCAGGGACAAATCTCCTAGAATTTAGGGTTAGTCTACTTTATATAGCAAGTGGATTTTGGTTTAGGGGCATTTGGTCCCTCCGATCATAATCGAACGGTCCGAGGAAAATAGACTAGGAGAGTCCAAACAATAAAACGGAGATGTTTTGTAGACGTTAGGGGATGATCCGGTCCCAACGGTAATGACAGACCGGTTCGGGTTCGGGCAAGTTTCGGACACGCACACGAGGGTGCTGCGAGCTGGCAAGAGAGGTTAGGTGGTCAGACAAGAGGGACTCGAAAACCCGGTTGGGCTCGGATCGGTCAACGAAGGCAAGGGGGGGGGGAAGCGGCAACTACGAGCGGATGCAAGTTTTATGAAAAACGATGCCGATGCAATGCGAATGATGCGATGATGAATGCAACAAACAAATAAATCACACGGCAACAACGAAAAACAAGGGAGCCGTCTGGAGCGTCGGTCTTGGGGCGTCACAACACTCCACCACTACGAGAGGATCTCGACCCGAGATCTAGGATGGCACCGGAGAGAAACGGAAGAGGAAGATATAAAACATAGTTGCTTCTTTGACAAACGAGTGAAACCAATGAACCTTGAGAGGTTGAACAAAATGAAAGAAAGAAAACAACGAAGATGAGGAAAGTTGAAAACACTCCGGTTAAAACTAGATAGAGAAGGAATATGATTGATATAATTTGGGCAGCACTCCGACTGTAAATGGAAGGAATTGAACTGAACTTGACAAGATGAGAGGATACATAATGAAATCAACAACACACTGCCTCCAGAATTGAAAGAATGGCACAAGGGGTAAGAAACATTACAAACCGCACTCCGGTTGAGAAGGGAGGCAAAACTTGATAAGATGAGAGAACTCGAATGAAAACACGACACTCCGGCTGAACGGATAAGCAAGGAAAATTACATGATATTTACAAAATCAGATGATGGGTCGAAGAGAGTAACATCACAATGCCTCTGGAACAAAAGAATAGAAGATAGATCACTGGAATAACAGAATGGAGAAGAAAATGCCAACTTCTGCCACAAATGAGCTCGGAAAGCACCCTTCCAAGAAGGTTATAACGGAGTTGTTGGAAAACCAACAACGAAAAGAATAAGCTTGTGGCGGGCTTATGAAAACATCTCAAAATTATGAGGTGAGCTTCTGCCACCAACGGAAACAAATGATTGGATTGATATCAACAAGGAGACGAGAAACATATTTCACCGGGAGGACAAATGAAGAACTTGGGTCATTTATAAGCACCATAAATAGCAACAATCCTTAGGGAAAGCTTTAGGTGAAATATAACCCAAAATAACTCCAATGAAGAGACCGATGGATTTAAAATACCTCATTCTTGACAACAATATGAATCATGAAACATGAAGGAAATTGTCAAGAGTGACATAACACCATCTCAAAAGATAAGATAGAAGGAATTGCACTTCGGAATGCAAGATGAAGAATACTTGAACTCCTCAAAACAAAACGTGTGTTGAGCACCATGTTTAATTTTGAGTATAGCTTGGCTGATCTTAACTTCAAGAGAAATCTTGAAGAACAATTGAAGAATGAAAAGAATTCTTGACGAACCACCATGTAGAGTCTCCATGAAGAACTCCGATAATAGAAGGATGATGAAAAGAAAGAGAAGTTGAAAACACAAGGTGAAGCCTTGCAATGATTTAGAATGAGCTTCGCGACGATAATGCGAAAAACTTGGAACTCCGGAAAAAGAATAGATGAAACACTAGAACCGAGAATTACTTCATCATGAACAATCTCTGGATGAAAAGAACTGAATCACCTCGAGGAAATAAGAATAAGATTTATTGTATGCTTATCCTTCATCAAATTAAATTGATGGCAAGCAATGGATTTTGCATATTACTTATTCTCGTAGAAATGATTAAGATAGATATGGCGCAAACTTGAGAAGGTATTGATGGAACCATCGATGGAATTTGGAAACAATGAATGACTTAATATGATAACGAAGGAAGTTAAATCTTGAACGAACCACCATAAGAATTGAAATTGAACGTAGCAAAAGCACAAATCACCGGGAAGAATTGGAGAAAAAGAAAACGAAGATACTTGAGAGGATTTAGATACAATAGAATGAAGAGATCATGAACTGATTAGAGGATATTTGAATGATTCACCGGTAAGATTTGGAGAACGATAGCTACACGCTGAGAATGAAGAATTATGACATGATGGCCTTCGGAGGAAAGAAATGGAAACAACTCATGAAATGCTCCGGATGGTAAGAAAAGAATTGTCACAATCAAAACAATTATGAGGATAGCATGAAGCTAGAACCATGAATCTTCAAGAGAACGGAACAAGATTTAAGAGAAAACCTTCTTCGGTCTTTACATGTTGAGAATGAAGATGAGAACCACCAAGAATTATTGAGGCACACTGGAAGAATCAAAAGCGAAGAGGTTGAGCCAACTTATGAAAAGAATTTGAAAGATCTTGGAGAAAAGCATTTGACTGATGATAACTTGTTCTTACGTCAAACTTGGAGGAGAATTTAGGATAGCTCTGGGAAAATAGAAGAGTCAGGTAAGATCCTGGGAAACGACCTATGGGTTAGGGCCCACTCAAAAGAACACCGTTGAGAATGATATTAAAGAGAAATTGCACCGGTTGAATTAAATGACTTGAATGAGATACCAATCTCGAAAGAGCTTGAACGAATGCAGAGTGGAAACACGAATCTTCGATATAACTTGAGCACTCCGGAATAACAAATAGCGAGAAGTAGAATGATAATGAGTTGCACCGGTATGAGAAGACATTGAAATGAGGAAAAAGGTATGATCAACAAAACTTGACTTGAATCCACCGGAGAAGAGAAAGGAATGAGGAATGACGAACTAGTAGAACATCTTCTTGAGAACCACCGAGTAAGAACATTGACGGAAAAGAATGGAGAAACTTCCCACAAATGAAATGATACATGATTAAGAAATCTGAGTCCTTGAAGAAAAGGGTGGGAGGGCGGGAAAACAAAGGCAACTTGGGACGGATGAAACAAACACCGTTGAGAAACTTAGATTTGATCTTGCAGAAGGGAAAAATGATGGGATCCACTTGAAGAGAAGCACACCGGTTGGAAAGGAGTTGTCATGACAAAATCAATGATCAAAAGGACTAGTATTCACATAGCAGTATGAGAACACCGTTTAGGAAAGGTATGGATTCAACATTTGACTTCGAAGCAACTTGAATACCACAATTAAAACAAAACAAAGGAGTTGGCTTGCAAAGTAAGCCGGAACAAATACATATGATAGAGATTTACCCAATCCCATATCATGCATCTGTCAAAAAGATATTCTAGGAGCTACTTGAATTCCCACCTATGAAACTCCCGAAACTTTCTGGTTATGCAATCTGGTGTTGGGGATACAGGGGAAGCAATATATCTCACCCAAACTAAAAATACCTACATCCAAGCTGTATCCATCCGTCAACACATAACCAAGAAACCTTCGGAAATTGTGTACCTCAACCTTCGAAAAGCATCCGTTATACGAGTCATGGCAATACTCCCGTACTCACCTCAAGATTAGGTTAGCGGGTTATCTCACCAACAACTGCATAAAAGAGATTTTCGATGTCGGCGTACTAAACTCAGGTATTCCAGAACTGCAACGATAAAATTATGACGACAACACCTCAAAGCTCAACTCCCCGGGACACCCCCACTAAAAAAAAACCCCTGCTGACGGGAGGCACCAAGACAATGTTGTCATCATAAAACCATCGGAACAATTCCAAGATACCCGCGTGATCCTAAAAAATTTTTAGTGAAATTTGAGAAGAGAAGAGTCAAAACTCTACGTCAGGAGACCTCACCAGAGCGACGAAGGGACTGAGGAGTAAAAAGAATTCCTAACTCTCCGATATATATAATCCTAAATGACTCAAAACATTTTTCTAGACACAACTCGGCCGCTAATAATGATCAAGCAGTGGGGCTCCTAAGGTCGGGAAGGCTCGATTACCAACTTGCGCGCCTCGATGCGGCTATATCTCCCACGTGTCGAAGCACGACTTAGAGGCATAACCGCATTGAAAGCAATGTCGCAAGTGAGGTAATCTTCACACAACCCATGTAATACATAAGGGAAAGAGATACATAGTTGCCTTACAATCGCCACTTCACACAATTACATGAATAAAGCATTACATCATACAGATACAATCAAGGTCCGACTACGGAACCAAAATAAAAGAAGAACCCCAAATGCAACAAAGGTCCCCGATCGACCCCAACTGGGCTCCACTACTGATCAACTAGAACGAAACAACACAAAGGGCAAGATCATCATCGAGCTCCTCCTTGAGCTTGATTGCGCCACCGCCGTAACATAGGCACCGCAAACTGGTTTGAAGTATCCGTGAGCCACGAGGACTCAGCAATCCCATTACCATGGGTATCAAGACTAGCAAAGCTTAATGGGAAAGGAAGGGGTAAAGTGGTGAGGTTGCAGCAGCGACTAAGCAATGTATGGTGGCTAACCAACGCAAATAAGAGCGAGAAGAGAAACAAGCGGAACGGTCGTGAAGCTAGCAATGATCAAGAGGTGATCCTGAACACCTACTTACGTCAAACATAACCCAGAAACCGTGTTCACTTCCCGGACTCCGCCGAGAAGAGAAAATCACGGCTACACACGCAGATGATGCGTTTTAATTCGGATCAAGTGTCAAGTTATCTACAACCGGACATTAACAAATTCCCATCTGCCACATAACCGCGGGCACGGCTCTCGAAAGTTTATACCCTGCAGGGGTGTCCCAACTTAGCCCATGACAAGCTCTCGCGATCATCGAAGGAATAGACCTTCACCCAGGAAGACCCGATCAGTCTCGGAATCCCGGTACATCAAGACATTTCGACAATGGTAAAACAAGACCAGCAAAGCCTCCCGCTGTGCCGACAAATCCCGATAGGAGCTGCACATATCTCGCTCTCAGGGCACACCGGATGAGCAAGACGTCGGGTTGGCATAGACCCTGGTTGCCCAGGGGGCGCCGGACATCGCTCGGTTTGGACCAGCACTTAGACAAGCACTGGCCCGGGGGTGCTAAAATAAAGATGACCCTCGGGTTGGCCGACCCAAGGGAAAGGGATAGGTGGTGGTGAGGCAAATGGTAAAACCAAGGTTGGGCCTTGCTGGACAAGTTTTATTCAAAGCGAACTGTCAGGGGGGTCCCATAAATCACCCGACCGCGTTAGGAACACAAAATCCGGGAACATAACACCGGTATGACGGAAACTAGGGCGGCAAGAGTGGAACAAAACACCAGGCATAAGGTCGAACCTTCCACCCTTTACCAAGTATATAGATGCATTAATAATATAAGAGATATTGTGATATCCCAACATAACCCTGTCCACCTTGGAGAAATCTTCAACTTCACCTGCAACTAGCAACGCTATAAGAGGGGCTGAGCAAAAGCGGTAACATAGCCAAATAGTGGTTTGCATAGGAAAGGTGTCAAAGGTTAGAGGTTCATGGCAATATGGGATGGCTGGACAAACAGGTAATAGGTAGCGCAACATAGCGAAAGAACGAGGCAACTAGCATAGCAATGATAGTAGTGAGATCCAGGGTAGCGGTCATCTTGCCTGAAATCCCGCTAGGAAGAAGAACGAGTCCATGAAGAAGACAAACGGACGTACTCGAACGAATCCTCACAATCGCAACATTACCGGAACTAAGAAGCAACACCGGAAAGAAACAAACAACATGGTAAACACACAAGCATAAATATGGCATGATGCACAATCGAGTATGATGCATGTCCGGTTTAATGAGGCATGGCATGGCAAAGTGCAACACACAATACTACAAGTTAAGTGGAGCTCAATATGCAACGGTGCATATTGACAAAACACCACGACAAGTTATTTAGTTTGATCTCGTTTATGTACCCAACAATATTAAATGTTGATTAACATGGCAAGGGGTGAAGCATAACAAAACTATACCATCTAAACAATTTAAATGGGGCCGGATATAACAAACAACAAATCCGGTAAATCCCCATATGCAATTTATGAATTAGCTACTGTTCTGCCTTAAAACATATTTTAAAGTTGTTAAACAGGAAAATAAAATGGACCGTGTTAATCTAGGCATTTTTCCACCCCATTTACATATAAAGTTTATTAAATTCCGAGTTACGGTTAAATAGTTATGAAATAAATCATTTTAACATGGCATTTAGGCAAATTAATGCAAACAACATTTTAAACATATTAACATGGGATGAAAGTGGCATATTATTAAACTACACAAAATTCTAAGCATTTTACATGTTTAAACCATTTTAATACGATGCACGGTTTGTGAGTTATTACATGCATGATCATGAGGGTTTTTCTATAAAACTGTTAATTCACTGGATAATGGACAAAATCGCAGGCAAGGAAAAAAACACTAGGCCGAATCTGGCTGGCCCAACAACGAAAAAAAATGGGAGGGCGCTGGAGGTGGCCTCACCATGGGACGAGGCCCAGTCGGAGGAGAGGAGCTGGGCTCCGGTCAATGGGCGAAGGGGAGGTGGCCCACGCACAAGCTGGCGCTGGGCTTGCCGAAGGCGCGGTCAACGGAGCTGGGTCGAGCGCTCGTCGTCCTCCTGCTTGAAGCAGAGGATGCAGGGGGCGACGGCCATGGCCGGACTTGGCGAAGCAGGGAGGATGCAGGGACGGCTGGGGTTGGACGGATCGGCCTCGGGACGCCGGATCTGGTCGATCTCATCCCGTCCCAGCAGCGCGTGAAGGACGAGGTCGCCGGAGGGAGATGGACGTGGGGTCGGCCTGGGGCTGCTGCTGCTGGTTCGTGCTGGGAACGAAGCAGCTCTGGCGGTGCAGGCGCACGAAGCAAGCGGATGGAGGCCGGATGCGACGCTGGTTGGGGATGAGGAGGTCCTGGACGACGACGGGCGACGAGGAGGATGCTCCCGCTCCCGCTCGGGCATGAGCGCGGAGGAAGGCGCGCGGGACGAGGAGGATGCAGGGGAGCCGGGCGGAACCAGAGACGGAAGGGGTCGGCGGTGGAGAAGCTCCAGGCAGCGTTGTTGTCCCCTGGTTCGCGGATCGCCGGTGGAGGAGCGCTCGGGCGCTACTGCTGCTGTTCCCTGAGTGCTCGGGGCGGAGGCGCCATGGTCAGAGAGGAGGGAGCTTGGACGCGGGGCTCCGGTGACGCGGGGAAAAGGCGAGGGAGGCTGGAGTTGGCGTGGTGGCGTGGTGAGGAGCTCGGGCAGGGAGGCCGGCCCTTCCATTCCCGATGGCGGCGAGGCACGTCGTGGTTGACCATGGTAGTGGTGTTCCTGCGGGTCTCCATGGAGAAGACAGAGAGCAAGTGAGAGAAGGAACCGGAGGGAACGGGAGAAGTAGAAGCAGCGAGGGGTGCGGGTCCAGTGACTGGTTTTTGGAGACGAGATGGGGCGGCGAGGAGGAGGCCCTGGAGGTGAGGGATGGGTTGGATCGGTGGCTGGTCCGGGTGGATCGAGGGAAGGAGGAGGTGGTTGGCTGAGGGGATTTGGATGGGATGGATCCCGAGGTGGGAGATGAGTGCGGCGGCGGCAGGGACAAATCTCCTAGAATTTAGGGTTAGTCTACTTTATATAGCAAGTGGATTTTGGTTTAGGGGCATTTGGTCCCTCCGATCATAATCGAACGGTCCGAGGAAAATAGACTAGGAGAGTCCAAACAATAAAACGGAGATGTTTTGTAGACGTTAGGGGATGATCCGGTCCCAACGGTAATGACAGACCGGTTCGGGTTCGGGCAAGTTTCGGACACGCACACGAGGGTGCTGCGAGCTGGCAAGAGAGGTTAGGTGGTCAGACAAGAGGGACTCGAAAACCCGGTTGGGCTCGGATCGGTCAACGAAGGCAAGGGGGGGAAGCGGCAACTACGAGCGGATGCAAATTTTATGAAAAACGATGCCGATGCAATGTGAATGATGCGATGATGAATGCAACAAACAAATAAATCACACGGCAACAACGAAAAACAAGGGAGCCGTCTGGAGCGTCAGTCTTGGGGCGTCACACATAATGAGTGCATGAAGCCTTGGATGAAATATACAACATGCTACTTCATAACTTTTGTCCAGAGGCTCTAGGTGCTGTGTCACCTTATTATTGGACCAGGCCCATGTATTTTCGAAATACTTGAGTATAGGCTATTTTTAGAGTCCGTATGTGTGGGGAAACAAGAGATAGGGTTGCTTTCGGACCCCTTCCCCAAGGGCCACGAAATTCCCCCCTCTTCCTCCATATATACAGCCATTAGGGAGTCGTTTAGACTTTGGGTTTTGTTTGGATTAAAGTTTCCCATAGCTGCAACTTCGCGTACTTTGTTTGTGTTCAACGAACAAACAAAGGCATCATAGAACCCCACTTTCATTAATAAAGCTTTCCTCTTATATTCGCAATATCTAGATTGCAATCTCAGCTTCTTGCTTGTTCTTTGTTTGCTCACAGGAAAACCGACCCTCGTGGTCAGGTTGGTCGTGCTCTGGCGTGGTCAATAACCCCTTGGAAGTTGGTTTAGCGATTGCTAAGGCGCGACGTCTCGCACGTTCGTAGTCGGATCATCAAGGTCGACTCCCACAGAAAACTATAGCCGCCATCTCATCGAAAGACGAGACACCTTTCCCTCTATCATCTCCACTATAGAGGACAAGAAATTTTGGGGCGGTCAGGCAAAAAGCGCACGGGAAAATGAAGTACTTTCAAGGACTGCCATAGGATGGACAGATGTTCACTAAAACGATCATAACTTTGTCATCCGGAGTCCGTGTCTGACCCACAAGTAATCAAACTTCTCGTGGCGAGTGTGCGAATCCAGAAAATACTCCCTGCTTGCGCCAGGACACCCGGAATACCCTCAAGTTCGGCCTTAAGCAGGACTTTTTTGCCTTCAAAGTCAAAGAAGATCATTCGCCTCTGTTTTTCGGACAAGTTTCTAAACCCATTGGCACTTCCCTTTGAAGGAAATTCGAGAGATTATGTTTCTTATAGACACTATCCCCCCTAGTAGCCACAAACGTACCTTTCTATATATGCTCTATGAGCCGGGACATCTCATTTGGTTGTAAATTGAAAAAAATACAGCGGCTATATCCCCTATTCTCCTTGTTTTCGCCGAATGGCATGCTGTAACTCATGCACGTGAAAGCCAAGAACAAAAGGGCATTCCTGGCATTGGTCAATATATATGTCGACAAGAAATTTCGAGGCGGTCAGGCAAAAAGCGCACGGGAAAATGAAGTACTTTCAAGGACTGCCACAGAATGGACAAATGTTCACTAAAACGGTCATGACTTTGTCATTTGGAGTCCGTGTCCGACCCACAAGTACTCAAACTGCTCGCGGTGAGCATGCGAATCCAGTAAATACTACCGCTTGCGCCAGGACGCCCAAAATACCCTAAAATTCGGCCTTAAGCAAGACTTTTTGGCCCTGAAAGTCAAAGAACATCATTCGCCGCTGTCTTTCGGACAAGTTTCCGAACCCATTGGCACTTCCCTTTGAAGGAAATTCGAGAAATTATGTTGCTTATAGACATTAGCCCCCCTGGTAGGGATAAACATACCTTTCTGTAGATGCTCTATGATCCGGGCAATCTCATTTGGTCGTAAATTGAAGAAATCCAGCGGCTATAAGCCTTATTCTCCTTGTTTTCGCCGGATGGCATGCCGTAACTCATGCACGTGAAAGCCAAGAACAAAAGAGCATTCCTGGCATCGGTCAATATATATGTGGAAACAATATCTCCAAAATAGAGGACAAGAAATTTCAGGGCGGTCAGGCAAAAAGGGTCATGGGAAAATGAAGTACTTTTAGGGACTGCCATAGAATGGACCGATGTTCACTAAAACTGTCATAACTTTGTTATTCGGTGTCCGTGTCGAATCCACAAGTACTCAAACTGCTCGCGGCGAGCGTACGAATCCAGAAAATACTCCCTGCATGCGCTAGAAGGCATGGAGTACCCTCAAATCGCCCTTAAGCTGGACTTTTTGGCCCTCATAGTCAAAGAACATCATTCGCCACTGTTTTCGGACAAGTTTCTGAACCCATTGGCACTTCCTTTTGAAGGAAATTCGAGAGTTTATGTTGCTTATAGACATTAGCCCCCCTGGTAGGGACAAACGTATCTTTCTGCAAATTCTCTATGACCCGGCAATCTCATTTGGTCGTAAACTGAAGAAAATCCATCGGCTATATGCCTTATTCTCCTTGTTTTTGCCGGATGGCATGCTGTAAGTCATGCGCGTGAAAGCCAAGAACAAAGGGTCATTCCTGGCATCGGTCAATATATATGTGGAAACAATATCTCCAATATAGAGCACAAGAAATTTCAGGGCGATCAGGCAAAAAGGGTCACGGGAAAATGAAGTACTTTCAGGGACTGACATGGAATGGACCGATGTTCACTAAAATGGTCATAACTTTGTCATTCGGAGTCCGTGTCGGATCCAGAATTACTCAAACTGCTCGTGGCGAGTGTGCGAATCCAGAAAATACTCCCTGCTTGTGCCAGGATGCCTGGAGTACCCTCAAATTCGGCCTTAAGCAGGACATTTTGGCCCTAAAAGTCAAAGAACATCATTCGCAGCTGTTTTTCGGACAATTTTCTGAACCCATTGGCACTTCATTTTGAAGGAAATTCGAGAGATTATGTTGCTTATAGACTTTAGCCCCCCTGGTAGGGACAAACGTACCTTTCTGCAGATGCTCTATGATCCGGGAAATCTCATTTGGTTGTAAATTGAAAAAATCCAGCGGCTATATGCCTTATTCTCGTTGTTTTCCCCAGATGGCTTGATGTAACTTATGCGCGTGAAAGCCAAGAACAAAAGGGCATTCCTGGCATCGGTCCATACATATGTGGAAATGATATCTCCTAACGAGGACATCAGTACCATTGTTACACCCACAGCCCCTGCTGCTATACATATTGGACCAATTACTAGAGCTCGCGCACGCCAATTAAATTACCAGGTACTTTCGTTTCTTGGTAATGATTCTAATGTTCATGGGAATATGATGCTGCCTAAATTTGATATATTTGTTTTGCTTACAAATGAAGGGCCTAGCTTGGAGAGGGATGAACATTGGAGCAAGAACAAGCATGGAGATGGCATGCGCAAGGGGAACAAGAACGGAGTCACAAGTGATGATTTCAGGACGTTGAAGCCACCATAATGAGTGCATGAAGTCTTGGACGAAATATACAAATATGCCACTTCATAAATTTCGTCTAGAGGCTATTCTAGGTGCTGCATCACTTTATTATTGGGCCAGGCCCATGTCTTTTCGAAATACTTGAGTGTAGGCTGTTTTTAGAGTCCGTATGTGTGGGGAAACAGGAGATAGGGTTGGTTTCGGACCCCTTCCCCAAGGGCCACGAAATTCCCCCCTCTTCCTCCATATATACAGCCCTTAGGGCGTCGTTTAGACTTTGGGTTTTGTTTAGATTAAAGTTTGCCATAGCTGCAACTTCGTGTACTTCGTTTGTGTTTAACGACCAGACAAAGGCGTCACAGAACCCCACCTTCATTAATAAAGCTTTCCACTTATATTCGCAATATCCAGATTGCAATCTCAATTTCTTGCTTGTTCTTCGTTTGCTCATAGGAAAACAGACCCTCGTGGTCAGGTTGATCGCACTCCGGCGTGGTCAATAACCTCTTGGAGTTGGTTTAGCGATTGCTAAGGCGCGACGTCCTCGCACGTACGTAGTCGAATCATCAAAGTCTACTCCTCCGAAACGATAATCACCATCACATCGAAAGACGGGACACCTTTGCCTCTATCAAGTGGTATAAGATTTTCAGGTTGCTCGGTGACATTTTACAGTTTTTCGTAGTTTAGATAGAGTCTGTTTCTTCATACCTATAGTCCACGAAAAAGCCAAAAAGTATTTAGGGTTAGTTCATCCTATCTGAACCAATCTGAACCTTTGCATAATCTTTTCTGTATTTGCTTTGTTGAATTTGCGGTTGCATCGTCGTGTCAAGTTGCTGGTCTTAGCGTCGAGTCCTTTAGAGTTTCGAGTTCTGTTCAAAGGTTGTCACGTCGCCGCTGAAATATATCACCACCGCATCATCATCATTGTTGCTGCCATATACCACCAGTGCACCAACTTCATCGCCGCTACCATATACCACCATCACATATTCACCACCAATCCAAGTCCATATACGGCACCACAAACACCATCACGCTAATCCGAGACCACTTGCAACATATATCCGTCACCAGTCCGAGTTCCACCAGATTCATCTCCACCACCAGTCCTAGTCCAAGTCCAGTATTTCGTTACTCTGTTTGGATTTCAAGATCATGACATACTCCGAGTCGTGACAGAGTAGGACTCCCGAACTTTCGTGCTACCCGCAGTAGAAAAAATAGTTCCAGTTTAAAAAAACAAACTAATTCTGGAAAATTGTGGCTAGGCAGTTTTTAGACCATTTGTAGACATTTCTGGAAAAAAATTGTTATGGAGCAAAAAAAGAGGAAAAAGAAAAGAGCAAAAAAAGTGAAAAAAAAAAGAAAAAAAAATTCAGAGCGTGCTCCTCCCTTGTTTACGTGCAGCGCTGTTATTTTGTTAGTATTATAGGCTCGCATCTCTAGCACGGTCTAGCCTAGGACCAGCGCAGTACCGTCGTTGAGCGTTTCTTCAACTTTGCATCTCTGAATTGATTATTGCTGACCCTTTTTGCTACCATATTATAAGCCTTCCCAGCTCCACATACATCTATGTCGTGCGTTTGACACTCCCTGGTAATCGCTTTATCCAAGCTTTGAGAGTTTTGACTACAACGGTTGCCGATCACCACCTGCTGCTGGGTAAGAACTAGTAAGAATTTGAGATTCGCTTGACAGATTTGTGACACCCCACCACCACCATTTTCTAGTAGTCTCTAGGATCATATTGCTGCTAACCATGGCAGGATCACAAGCCGATGAGATTGACTGGGAGAACATGATGAACAAGGACTTGCATGACAAATTTCAGTAAATGATGAGTGGCCAGGTGGGAGATGTGCTAAACAGATTTGAAGAGGCTATGGAGAAGATAGATGCCATGGAGAAGTCGTTCGACAAAGCTGGATAACAAGTTTAATGAATTGCTCAAGCGTCCTCCCCAACCACCACCGGCTGCACCTGTCGCACCTCTACAACAACAACAACAACATCTCCAATGCCGCCTTCCAAATCAAGTGGGACGAGCACAACGCGTTCTAGTTGAGACTGGTCAAAATTCTGGTGCCGCTGCACCTACTGTTGATGCTTCTTTGGCTCTTGCTACTACGGATGCCGGTGCCGAGGAGGATGACGATTATGCAAGCGATTATGAGGATGAGGTTAATCAAAATCAGAACTACGTGCAGCCACCAGCACCACCACTAGCAGGTCTACCTCAGGTATATATTCGCAATGGTAGGACTACACCACCACCTCAGGTACAAGATCATGACCATGTTCCTAAACTGAAATTGTATAGTCCACCATTTGAGGGTAGATATGTTCCTGATATATATCTTACTTGGGAGTTAGAAACTGAACAACGTTTTACATGTTTACAATATCCCAAGGAGAGATGGGTTGCTGCTGCTGTTTGTGTTTTCACTAGTTTTGCATGTGTATGGTGGTCTGAACATTGTAGATTATATCCTATTCCAGCTACTTGGGCTGCTTTGAAAACTGCTGTGCATACTCGTTGGGTTCCACCATATTATCAACGTGAATTGCTTCAAAAATTGCAGCGTTTAAGACAAGGAAAAATCCTGTAGAAGAATGTTATCAGGAATTACAAACTTGCATCATTAGATGTGGTATTGTTGAAGAGAATGAAACTATGCTTGCATGTTTTATGGGTGGAATAAATAGAGAGATTCAGACCATTCTAGAGTATAAGGAGCATACTAATATCACTCGTTTATTCCATCTTGCTTGTAAAGCTGAACGTGAAGTGCAGGATCGACAAGCATTGGCGCGAACTAACTTTTCTGCAGGTCGACCTTCATCATGGACACCGCGTGCATCTTCTACTTCCTCTACACCAGCACCTCCATCAGGTGCCACCTCCAGCCGTGATACAAGAAAGTAAGCACTGCCACTACTATCTGCCAAGAACGCACCTGTCGGGCCTACACAGAGCTCTTCTTCTTCCATGGCATCAACAGGGCACACAAGTGATATTGTTTGTCGTCATTGTAAGGGAAGAGGACATTATGCGCGGGAATGCAAATCTCAGCGTGTGATGATTGCTACTGAGGATGGTGGGTATGAGTCCGCTAGTGACTATGATGAGGAGACTTTGGCTCTTATTACAAGTGAAGGACACGGTGGAGATGATTCTGATCATGAGATGCATACATGGCTCCTGAAGATGCTGACAGGTATGAATGTTTAGTTGATCAACGTGTTTTGAGTGTGCAGGTTACACAAGCTCAGCAAAATCAGAGGCATAATTTGTTCCATACAAAGGGAGTTGTGAAGGAACGTTCTGTGCGCGTCATCATTGATGGAAGGAGCTGCAACAACTTGGCTAGCACGGAGTTGGTGGAGAAGCTATCTCTCACCACAAGACCACATCCACATCCTTACTACATCCAATGGTTCAACAACAGCGGCAAGGTGAAGGTAACACGTACTGTTCGTGTGCATTTTAGTATCTCTACGTATGCTGATTATGTTGATTGTGATGTGGTACCTATGCAAGCATGTTCCTTATTACTTGGTCGACCATGGCAATTTGATAAAAAAATTATACACCATGGTAGAAACAATTAGTATACTCTTGTTCATAAGGATAAACATATTACTTTGCTTCATGTGTCTCCTGCTTCCATATTTAAAGATGATACAGATTGTGGCAAAAAAATTGAGCAACAAATGAAGCCTAGTAATAAACCATCTAGTGTTGCTTCAGAAATTAAATTGAAAAGTGCATGTTTATTTGCCACCAAATCTGATATTGATGAGCTAGATTTCAGCAAATATGTATGCTATGCTTTTGTGTGCAAAGAGGCATTATTTTCATTCGAGGACGTGCCTTCCTCTTTGCCTCCTGCTATCACTAACATGTTGCAGGAGTTCGCTGATGTCTTTCCACAAGACGTGCCACCGGGATTACCGCCTATTCGAGGGATTGAGCATCAGATGGACTTAATTCCCGGAGCTTCACTGCAAACCGTGCACCATACCGTACCAATCCAGAGGAGATGAAGGAGATTATGCGTCAAGTATAGGAGCTTCTCGACAAAGGTTATATACGCGAATCCCTTAGTCCTGGTGTTGTTCCTATTATTCTAGTGCCGAAAAAGGATGGTACATCGCGTATGTGTGTTGATTGTAGAGGCATTAATAATATTACTATTCGTTATCGTCATCCTATTCCTAGGCTAGATGATATGCTTGATGAATTGAGTGGCTCTAGAATATTCTCCAAAGTTGATCTGCGTAGTGGATACCATCAAGTTTGTACGAAATTGGGGGATGAATGGAAAACAACATTTAAAACTAAGTTTGGATTATATGAGTGGTTAGTCATGCCTTTTGGGTTAACTAATGCACCTAGTACTTTCATGAGATTAATGAACGAAGTTTTACGTGCTTTCATTGGACGATTTGGAACATTTACGTGTTGTTTTTATTGCTCTGCGTGATGCACGTTTGTTTGGTAACCTTGGGAAGTGGACCTTTTGCACCAACCGAGTATGTTTTCTTGGCTATGTTGTTACTCCACAGGGAATTGAAGTTGATAAAACCAAGATTGAAGCTATTGAGAGTTGGCTGCAGCCCCAAACGGTCACACAAGTGAGGAGTTTTCTTGGCCTTGCTGGATTCTATAGGCGTTTTGTGAGAGATTTCCGCACCATTGCTGCACCTCTCAATGAGCTTACAAAGAAGGATGTGCCTTTTGTTTGGGGTACCGCACAGGAAGAAGCCTTCACGGTATTGAAAGATAAGTTGACACATGCTCCTTTACTCCAACTTCCTGATTTTAATAAGACTTTTGAGCTTGAATGTGATGCTAGTGGAATTGGATTAGGAGGCGTGTTATTACAATATGGCAAACCTGTTGCATACTTTTCTGAAAAATTGAGTGGGCCTAGTCTGAACTATTCTACTTATGATACACAGTTATATGCTCTTGTTCGGACTTTAGAAACATGGCAACATTATTTATGGCCCAAAGAATTTGTTATACATTCATCATGAATCTTTCAAACATATTAAAAGTCAAGCTAAACTGAATCGTGGACATGCTAAATGGGTTGAATTCATTGAGACTTTCCCTTATGTTATTAAAAACAAGAAGGGTAAAGAAAATGTTATTGCTGATGCATTGTCTCGTCGCTATACTATACTTTCACAACTTGACTTCAAAATATTTGGTTATTTGGTTTGGAGACCATCAAAGATCAATATGTGCATGATGTTGGTTTTAAAGATGTATTGTAGAATTGTAAAGAAGGGAGAACATGGAACAAGTTCGTTGTTAATGATGGATTTGTGTTCCGTGCTAACAAACTATGCATTCCAGCTAGCTCTATTCGTCTTTTGTTGTTGCAGGAGGCGCATGGAAGAGGATTAATGGGACACTTTGTGTGAAGAAGACGGAGGATGTACTTGCTACACATTTCTTTTGGCCAAAGATGAGACGAGATGTTGAGCGTTTTATTGCTCGCTGCACTACATGTCAAAAAGCTAAGTCACGACTCAATCCTCATGGTTTATATATGCCATTGCCTGTACCTAGTGTTCCTTGGGAGGATATATCTATGGACTTTGTTTTAGGTTTACCTCGAACAAACAAGGGGAGGGATAGTATATTTGTTGTCGTGGATAGATTCTTGAAAATGACATAGTTTATACCATGTCATAAAAGCGATGATGCTGTTAATGTTGCTGATTTCTTCTTTCGTGAAATTATTCGCTTGCATGGTGTGCCAAATACTACTGTTACAAATCGTGATACTAAATTTCTTAGCCACTTTTGGAGATGTTTATGGGCTAAGTTGGGGACTAAAATGCTTTTTAGTACTACTCGTCACCCCAAACTGATGGACAAACTGAAGTATACAATAGAAATTTGTCCACTATGCTTAGGGTTGTTTTGAAGAATAATAAGAAAATGTGGGAGGAATGCTTGCCTCATATTGAATTTTCTTATAATCGTTCATTGCATTCTACTACTAAGATGTGCCCTTTTGAAGTTGTGTATGGTTTCCTACCTCGTGCAACTACTGATTTGTTGCATCTTCCATCTTCGGAGAAGGTTAATTTTGATGCTAAACAACGTGCTGAATTGATTATAAAAATGCATGAGTTAACTAAGGAAAACATTGAGCGTATGAATGCTAAATATAAACTTGCTGGAGATAAGGCTAGAAAACATATTGTGTTTGCACCTGGAGATCTTGTTTGGTTACATTTGCGTAAGGATAGATTTCATAATTTGCGCAAATCAATGCTAATGCCACGTGATGATGGTCCTTTTAAGGTGTTAGAGAAAATAAATGATAATGCATATAAACTTCAGCTGCCAGCAGATTTTGAGGTTAGTCCCACTTTTAACGTTGCAGATTTGAAGCCTTATTTGGGAGAGGAACATGAACTTCCATCGAGGACGACTTCATTTCAAGAAGGGGAGGATGATGAGGATATCAATACCATTGTTACACCCCACAACCCCTACGCCAATTCTAGACTTTGAAGCCACCATAATGAGTGCATGAAGTCTTGGACGAAATATACAAAATGCCACTTCATAAATTTCGTCCAGAGGCTATTCTAGGTGCTGCGTCACCTTATTATTGGGCCAGGCCCATGTAATTTCGAAATACATAAGTATAGGCTATTTTTAGAGTCCGTATGTGTGGGGAAACAAGAGATAGGGTTGGTTTCGGACCCCTCCCCCAAGGGCCATGAAATCCCCCCCCCCCCTCTTCCTCCATATATACAGCCCTTAGGGCACCGTTTATACTTTGGGTTTTGTTTAGATTAAAAGTTTGCCATAGCTGCAACTTCGAGTATTTCGTTTGTGTTCAACAACTAGACCAAGACGTCACAGAACCCCATCTTGATCAATAAAGCTTTCATCTTATATTCGCAATATCCAGATTGCAATCTCAATTTCTTGCTTGTTCTTCGTTTGCTCACAGGAAATAGACCCTCGTGGTCAGGTTGATCATGCTCCGGCGTGGTCAATAACATCTGGGAGTTGGTTTAGCGATTGCTAAGGCACAACGTCCTCGCACGTATGTAGTCGAATCGTCAAAGTCTACTCCTCCGAAACGATAATCACCATCTCATCGAAAGACGGGACACCTTTGCCTCTATCAGATTATGTTGCTTATAGACATTAGCCCCCCTGGTAGGGACAAACATACCTTTATGCAGATGCTCTATGATCCGGCCAATCTCATTTGGTCGTAAATTAGAAAAATCCAGTGGCTATATGCCTTATTCTCCTTGTTTTCGCTGGATGGCATGCTGTAACTCATGCGCGTGAAAGCCAACAACAAAAGGGCATTCCTGGCATCGGTTAATATATATGTGGAAACAATATCTCCACTATTGAGGACAAGAAATTTCGGGGCGATCTGGCAAAAAGGGTCACGAGAAAATGAAGTACTTTAAGGGACTGCCATAGAATGGACGGATGTTCACTAAAACGGTCATAACTTTGTCATTCGAAGTCCGTGTCGGACCCACAAGTACTCAAACTGCTTGTGGTGAGCATGCGAATCCGGAAAATACTTCCCGCTTGCGCCAGGATGCCCGAGTACCCACAAATTCAGCCATAAACAGGACTTTTTTCCCCTGAAAGTCAAAGAACATCATTCGCCGTTGTTTTTCGGACAAGTTTCTGAACCCATTGCCACTTCCTTTTGAAGGAAATTTGAGAGATTATGTTGCTTATAAACATTATCCCCCCTCGTAGGGACAAACGTACCTTTCTGCAGATGATCTACGATCCGGGTAATCTCATTTGGTTGTAAATTGAAAAAATCCAGCGGCTATATGCCTTATTCTCGTTGTTTTCGCCGGATGGCATGCTGTAACTCATCCGCGTGAAAGCCAAGAACAAAAGGGCATTCCTGGCATCGATATATATGTGGAAATGATATCTCCATTATAGAGGACAAGAAATTTCGGGGCGGTCAGGCAAAAAGCGCGCGGGAAAATGAAGTACTTTCAAGGACTGCCATAGAATGGACAAATGTTCACTAAAACAGTCATAACTTTGTCATTCAGAGTCCGTGTCCGACCCACAAGTACTCAAACTGCTTGCGGCGAGCATGTGAATCCAGAAAATACTCCTTGCTTGCGCAAGGACGCCCGGAATACCCTCAAATTCGGCCTTAAGCAAGACTTTTTGGCCCTGAAAGTCAAAGAACATCATTCGCCGTTGTTTTCCGCACAAGTTTCTGAACCCATTGGCACTTCCTTTTGAAGGAAATTCGAGAGGTTATGTTGCTTATAGACATTAGCCCCCCTTGTAGGGACAAATGTACGTTTCTGTAGATGCTCCATGAACCGGGCAATCTCATTTGGTCGTAAATTGAAGAAACTCCAGCGGCTATATGCCTTATTCTCCTTGTTTTCCCTGGATGGCATGTTGGAACTCATGCGCGTGAGAGCCAAGAATGAAGGAGCATTCGTGGAATCGGTCAATATATGTGGAAAAAATATCTCCAATAATAGGGGACAAGAAATTTCAGGGCGGTCAGGTAAAAAGGGTCACGGGAAAATGAAGTACTTTCAGGGACTGCCATAGAATGGACCGATATTCACTAAAACGGTCATAACTTTGTCATTCGAAGTTCGTGTCGGATCCACAAGTACTCAAACTGCTCGTGGCGAGCATGTGAATCCAGAAAATACTCCCTGCTTTCGCCAGGAGGCCTGGAGTACCCTCAAATTCGGCCTTAAGCCGGACTTTTTGGCCCTGATAGTCAAAGAACATCATTCGCCGCTGTTTTTCGGACAAGTTTCTGAACCCATTGGCACTTCCTTTTAAAGGAAATTCGAGAGTTTATGTTGCTTACAGACATTAGCCCCCCTGGTAGGGACAAACATACCTTTCTGCAGATGCCCTATGATCCAGGCAATCTGATTTGGTCGTAAAATGAAAAATTCCAGCGGCTATATGCCTTATTCTCCTTGTTTTCACACGATGGCATGCTGTAACTCATGCGCGTGAAAGCCAAGAACAAAACGGCATTCGTGGCATCGGTCAATATATATGTGTAAACAATATCTCCACTATAGAGGACAAGAAATTTCAGGGCGGTCATGCAAAAAGGGTCACGGGAAAATGAAGTACTTTCAGGGACAGCCATAGAAAGGACGGATGTTCACTAAAACGGTCATAACTTTGTCATTCGGAGTCCGTGTCGGATCCCCATGCACTCAAACTGCTCGCGGCGAGCGTGCGAATCCAGAAAATACTCCCTCCTTGCACTAGGAGGCCTGGAGTACCCTCAAATTCGGCCTTAAGCAGGACTTTTTAGCCCTGATAGTCGAAGAACATCATTCGCCGTTGTTTTTCGGACAAGTTTCTGAACCCATTGGCACTTCCTTTTGAAGGAAATTCAAGAGTTTATGTTGCTTATAGACATTAGCCCCCCTGGTAGGAAAAACGTACCTTTCTGCAGATGCCATATGATCCGGGCAAACTCAGGTACCAAGGAGTTAACCATGGAGAAGGTAGGAAGCATGGAGAACCGGAAGTGGAAGACATGCGTGAAGACGGAGAGGAAAAGCGCCAAGTCCCAGACTGGCCGGACGATTCAGACGGCGGCCTGGACGATCCCGACAGAGCCCGGACGATCCGGACCCCGGTTCGGATGATCCGGCTAACTCGCACCGAAGGCACCCGAAGGTCTCACCTGAAGTCGGACCATCCGGACGGCGTCCCGGATCATCCGGACCCTACCCGGACATCCGGACCCCCAGCCGGACATCCGGCCCTGCACCGCCACCAGCCGCGCCTCCAGCTCATCCGGGCCTCCTCCCGGATCATTCGGACAAGCCCGGATCATCCGGCTCCGCCCCCGGATCATCCGGCCAGCGCCTGCGCGCGCGTGTTGGGCTGAGCCCATGTACCCCTTCGCCCCTCTAGCTTATATATAGGACTCCTCCTCCTCACTTCGAGACTTAGCATTGTGATAGCTCATTTTGAGATAGAGCACTGCTCATCCATACCGGATCTACTCCACGCGAGGGACCGTGCCTCCTCGGGGAAGATCCATTCGGATTCAAGGCCTCCATCCGGAGAAGACAATGAAGACCTCCTCATGGAGAAGAACGGTTACTCGTGTATCGTCCGTTGTTGACTTTGTATCTTGTGTTACTCGTGCTTCGATGTTCTAGACCTTGAGTGATCGATCCCTTGTCGGTTGAGTGTTTCTCTCATTCTCCCCGTGTCTTCCCTTGTGTTCTTCCGCGCGTTCTTCGTGTTTCTCCGTAGGATCCACTCCAAACATGAAAGATCGGGCTGCTAGGACTCCGCCCTACATTAGTTGGCCTCTGGCCTTTACGCACTAACCACTACGCGAGAATAGTTATGGGCCTCGATGTCGCAGTATCAGCCAAAGCTTTGTCAGACGTCCAGTTTAGCAGTGCAGCATGGTCATATTATGCTGGCCATCCGAGGCAGTGCTGGTATCCACCCTGCTCGCAACGACCCGGAGTGCTACGGGCAATGGGACCAAGACCCCGTAGTGCTTAGGATGTAGACCGGCGGGGACATCTCTGCTGAGCCTAGGTAGGGCTGTGACGTGTTGATCTTTCGAGGCCGGGCATTGACCTAGTAAAGTGTGTCCGGCCAGAGTAATCAAGCGTACTGGGTAACGTGGTGCACCCATGCAGGGAAGTTATATATTCGAATACCGTGTCCACGATAATGGACATTCAGATTTGTGTCCTGATCTTATATAACTAGAAATGGATACTTGAGATATGTGATGGGTATGTGGCTTCGGGATTGCTTTCTCGCAGGGAGTCGGGGAAGGATCTCTGGGAGTTGATTCTACAACATGCTTGTTAATTATAAATTGCTATTATTTACTCTCCTACTTGCTGCAAGATGCTTGGAGCTGCTTGAAGATGCTAGTCTTTGATAGGCTAGGCCTTCCCCCTTCTATTCTGGCATTCTGCAGTTCAGTCCACAGATACAACCCTTCCATTTGATACCAATGCATACTTAGTATAGATCTGATGCTTGCGAGTATTTTGGATGAGTACTCATGGTTGCTTTGTTACCCCTTTTCCCCCTTCTTTCTTCTTTCTGGTTGATGCAACCAGATGGTGGATCCCTGGAGCCAGATGCCACAGTGACAAATACTACTACGTGGAGACCGCCGACGACCAGGAGTAGTTAGGAGCTCCCAGGAAGGAGGCCTTGCCTCTTCGATCATATTGCTTTTGTGCTAGCCTTCTTAAGGCAGTCTTGTTTAACTTATGTCTGTACTCAGATATTGTTGTTTCCGCTGACTCTTGTGTGTCGAGCTATGTATTCGATCCCTCGAGGCCCCTGGCTTGTAATATAAAGCTTGTATTCTTTTATTTGTGTTTAGAGTTGTGTTGTGGTATCTTCCCGTGAGTCCCTGATCTTCATCGTACACATTTGTGTGTATGATTAGTGTACGGTCGAATCGGGGGCATCACATTATCTATAATTTTATTGTTCCATGTTGTTATATTATCATTCTTTGATGTTCTACAATCACTTTATACTCATCTTATAACATTTTTTGGCACTAACCTATTGACATAGTGCCCAATGGCAGTAGTTGTTTTCTGCATGTTTTTTTAACATCGCGGGAATGTTAAACATGTCAATATGTTAGTTGTGTGCCACGCCTTTTAATAGGAGTAGTTAGAGAGATCTTCCTGTTTAAGTTAGATATTTTCTCTTATCTCTATCTCTCCATCTCCTGTAAAATCTCTTTGGTTAGCTAAGCTACCGATTCATGTAACCTAACGAGAGATGGGTCTCTCCTCGATCAATATATACACCGCGTCCCTCTGTAAGAGGGTAGAGATGCTTCATACACTTCTCCACATTGTATACAGAGCAATCTTCTTCCCCCACATCTAGCCTTCATCTTACTCCTCGCTGCACCCGCAAAACCTACCCACACCCACCATGCCTTCCTCTGCTCAACCTATCTCCACCGGCCTCAACAACAACACCTCTGAGCCTCTCTCTCGAACCAACTACCTCCTATGGCGAGCCCAAACTCGTTCCCAAATCATGGGGGCGGGACTATATGGGTATATTGACCAAACCATTGCCGAGCCAGAAAAAATCATAGTCACCAAAACCTCAAAAGGGAAGGATCAATCTGCTACTAACCCTGCCTACAACCCATGGCTGATCCAGGATCAGCAGATTGTTGCATATCTACTCTGAAACCTATCCAAGGAAGTCCTAGTTTAGGTAGCTTCTCTTGAGAAATCCCATCAGATTTGGTCTGCATTAGCCGACAAGTTCTATGCGCAGTCTAGATCCCGTGCAAATAATTGCCGCCAAGCTCTGTCCAATGCCCAGAAGGGCTCCTAGAGCGCTGCAGCATACTTCGGTCAGATGAGATCTCTGTCAAATGAGCTAGCTGCGGCTGGCAAGCCCATCATCGAAGACGAGCTCATCTCCTTCATCACCGGTGGACTCGACATGGACTACCAGCCGCTGATCTTGGTCCTCGTCGTCCGCACTGAACCCCTCACCGTGGATGAACTCTTTGGCATGGTCTCGAATTTTGATCAGCATGTCGAGATGTTCCAATGTACAGGGGCCGGCGCATTCAAATCCTCTGCCAACGCCGCCTCTCGCGGCCGTGGCGGCCCTCCCAAATCCTACAAGAACTCCTCTAAGGGAGGCAATGGGGGAGGGTATCGCGGTGGCGGAGGTGGAGGCTACTAGAACGCCGGTGGTGGTGGTGGCGGACACTACCAGAACGGCGGCGGTAGTGGCTACTAGCAAGGCGGCAGCGGCGGTTACCAGAACGGCGGCGGCGGTGGCTACCAGCAAGGCGGCGGCGGCGGTTACCAGCAAGGCGGCGGCGGTGGCTACCAGCACGGTGGCGGTGGTGGCGGCGGCCACTACCAGAACAATAGCAACAACTCTTAGCGGCGACCCTTCTACAACAACAGGCGCCCCTTTCAAAGCTATGAGGAATATGAAAATAAGTGCCAGATTTGTAAAAAGAATAATCATATCGCAAAGGATTGTGATTGGCGCTATGCCGAGAACAATTCTCAATGAAAAAAGGTTGCAGCAGCTGCAGATGCTTCATACGGAGTTGACATGAACTGGTATATTGACTCCGGCGCCACCAACCACATCACCAATGAACTAGAGAAGGTGACAATGCATGAGAGATATCAAGGCCACGATCAAATCCATAACGCCAATGGCGAAGGTATGAAGATAGATCATGTTGGTCATGCAATTGTTACAACCCTCATCGCAATATTCATCTTCGAAATGTCTTACATGTTCCAGAAACTTCAAAAGATATCCTTTCTGTTCATCGTATAGCCATTGATAACAAAGTCTTTCTGGAATTTCACCCATACTTTTTCAGATTCGTGATCAGGTCACGAGGAACATCCTCTATCGAGGTAGATGTGTGCATGGGCTTTATCCGTTGATTCCCCAATTTAGAAGCTTCAATAAACAAGTTTGTGGTGTCATCAAACTTTCATCGGAACGGTGGCATGCTCGTTTAGGACATCCCTATTTTTCTATTGTTCAACAAGTGCTTAGAAATAATCAGCTCCCATGTGTTGGTGAGCTTGATACTATATGTGATTCTTGTCAAAAAGCAAAGTCTCATCAAGTACCATATCTGTTTCTACTAGTATATCTACCAAGCCTTTGCAACTTATTTTTTCTGATGTATGGGGTCCCGCTCCTACCTCGGTCGGTAGACATACTTATTATGTTAGCTTCATCGATGACTACAACAAATTTACTTGGATTTACCTTCTTAAAAAACATTCTGACGTTTTCCAAGTTTTTCATCATTTTCAAGAACTTGTTGAACGTCAGCTTGATAGTAAAATTCTCGTCGTCCAATCTGATTGGGGTGGTGAGTATGAGAAATTAAACTCATGCTTCCAATCTTTGGGTATTTCTCATCATGTTTCATGTCCTGATGCCCATCAACAGAATGGCTCTGCCGAATGCAAGCACAGACATATAGTTGAGGTTGGTCTTGCCCTTCTTGCCGGCGCTTCTATGCCCCTCAAGTTTTGGGATGAAGCTTATCTTACTGTCGTTCATCTCATTAATATGCTCCCAAGCCGTGTCATTAGCAATGAAACACCTATGCATAGGCTCCTTCACACTCAACCAAATTATCACTCCCTACGTGTGTTTAGTTGTGCCTGTTGGCCCAATCTTCGTCCCTACAACACTTGTAAGCTCAGTTTTCATTCCAAGCAATGCGTATTTCTTGGCTACAATGCTCAACACAAGGGGGTTAAATGCCTCAATGTCTCCACTGGTCGTGTTTACATATCTCGTGACGTTGTTTTCGATGAAACCATTTTTTCCCTTTGCTCACCTCCATCCCAATGTCGGTGCACATCTTAAGAAGGAAATTCTTCTTCTTCCTTCTCACTTAACTAGTTTTCATCATGGGGATGACAATTGTACTGATCACGTGACTAATACTTCTAACCGTGAAAATGGAGTTTGTGGTACTGCAGGAACAAATTCTGATGCAATAGGAGAAAATCTGATGCAAAATAGTGAAGGAGGCTATGATCTTATGTGTTCCCCGACGCGAGAGACGGCTGGCCTCAAATCAGCCTCAGGATCCATGCATTCAAAGCAGAGCGGATCTACTCCAGGATCGCCGCCTCATGCAGGGCGCGGCACGGGCGAATCCTCGCCTGGTGCGGCAGTGCGCCAACCCGCATCTGGCACGCGCATGCCTATGGGGCCGGCGACCCACGCGCGCACGTCACTATCCGGGGACCATCCGACTGACCGGTTTGGCATGGCCCCGCGAGTCTTCGTCAGGAAGGCCACACGCCAACTAGATGCGGGAGCTGCACCCAATCCAACCGTGTCTGCTGCGCCACCAGGATCTTCTACGTCGCCTGTGACGCCAACTTCTACTGCCTCAACTGAAAACGCAGCCACAGAAGATCAGGTGGACACAGGCGCTGGAAGATCTCCTTCGGGATCGCCTGTACAGGAGCTGGTGGTTGGATCCTCTGCGGGTGAATCAAATGCAGCGGCTCCACATCCTTGTACTCCACCACACACTAGAATCAAAACAGGGGTAATCCAACATACAAATTATAAAGTTAAATTTGATCTAGCTTGTTCAACAGGTGAACCAAGTACATTCCAAGAAGCAAGTACAGATCCAAAGTGGAGGAAAGCCATGGAAGAAGAGTTTCAGGCACTTCAGAAAAATAAAACCTGGCATCTAGTTCCTTCAAACCAAGGTAAAAATTTGATAGATTGCAAATGGGTGTTCAGAATAAAGAAAAAGTCAGATGGTACTGTAGATCGTTACAAAGCTAGACTTGTTGCCAATGGGTTCAAGCAAAGGTATGGCATTGACTATGAGGATACATTTAGTCCTGTGGTTAAAGCTACTACTATTCGTCTTGTTCTGTCTATTGTTGTGTCCAGAGGGTGGAGTCTCAGACAGCTAGATGTGCAGAACACATTGCTTCATGGTGTTCTGGAAGAGGAAGTGTATATGAAGCAACCTCCTAGGTTTGAAGACAGAGATAAACCCTTTCATGTATGCAGCCTTGATAAGTCTCTCTATGGACATAAGCAAGCCCCCAGAGCATGGTACTCTTGCTTGAGCTCAAAATTGCAAACACTAGGTGATAGAGGCGAGGGTCCCGATCTTTTGATGAGATGATAACTATTGATTTGGTGGAGTCGACTTTGACGATCCGACTACAAACATGCACGACGTTGCGCCTTGGCAATCGCTAAACCAATCTCCTGAGGTTACTGACGATGCCGGAAGCACGATCAGCCTGACCACGAAGGTCTATTCCTGCAAGTAATCGAAGAACAAGCAAGAATATGATAAAGCAATCTGAATATTACGAAAATGGATGAAGTATTGATAATGGTGGGGATCCGAAAGTGGTCTTGGTCTGGTCGTTGGACACAAACGAAGTACAAGAAGTTGCGTTGGCTAACTTTTAACTAAACAAATCCCAGGGAAAAAGCTACTAGATGGATCTACTTATGTAGGAGCAAAGGGTGGCGGCCAAGGAGGTGGGAGGACATCCCAAGGCAGCCTAAAACTAACCCTAGGTCGTACAAGCCTCATGGGCCCAAGTGGAGGTGATGCAACACCTTTGGACTTGTAGTTTGACTCGGATTCTGCTGCAGCGTCAGATTGTTTCATCGATATCTCAATGCTTCGGCCGAATTTGAAGGTGAATCCAATTGAGTTGGAAAGATCACGAAATCTACATTCCAACAAAAAAAGAATCACCCAATTCGGAGTCCGTATGAAAAAGTTGTTGGTGTTTTGAGTCAGGTATGTCTGTGCAGTCCAAATCTGAATCCAAAACGTGAGAGACTTGGACTCTATCTTCTCTTGGCCCAAAAGTGACGTGAGAGAACTTCTTGAACAGCAAGTAAACATCTCTTTCTCCCTTATCTTAATATGTGGATTGTACAAATGTCCCATACACCTGCAAATAGACATGGCACAAAAGTTTGTGAAGTATTTTTGTCCTGTATGACATAAATAAATTATTGCATAGTTTGCATTAGAAATCACCTCACAAATATACATGTATGCAATATTTTTGGTCATATCCATGGTAGTCATGTCCTCGTCATCCTCCCCTTCTTGAAAACAAAGCCATCCTCGGTGTTGCTTAACCTGAAATGTGGCTAACAAAAGAGAAAAGGTGTACATTTTGTATATGTATATGTCATCCATTTTTACTTCAATTAATTTTTGCACATATGACACATGTATACATGAGTAACTTTCATACTTCATAAAATGTAAAGCCAAAATATTGTCACAAGTATTATAAGGAATGAAAATATTGCAACTCAAGTTGTACATATAAGTGAAGCTCTTATTCATATCAAATGATTGACAATGTTCATCATTAAACCATCCCAACATTGGTGAATAAATCTTACTTGAATAAAATTTACATGCTACAACATGCTTAAATAAGCAAACATGAAATAAGTCATTTGACACAGAATCATCACCAAGATTAGAGGTCATATCAAAATGATTAAACATTGGTTCTTTTGCATCGACGGTTAATTTAATGGGTGCACTCAAAATTGTTGGTATTTCAGTTGTTTGATCACATGACGCATTCATGACAGTAACACGAGTCTCTAAAATAGGTGGTGTGCTTAAATCAATAGGTAACTCAACACATGATGTATTCAAGTTAACTAGGCATGCATCATTCTCATGTGAAAGTGGAAAATGCATACCTTTGTCATTACCTCTTATGATCAACGCAGATGATGCATGCACCCTCGATGGTGATGTGTCACATGGTGGAGATGACATAGTCCTCACAACAACGGATGTGGTTGTCATAGTACGCCTAGTAGTTGAAGAAACATTTGTATCAACAGTTGGAATGTGCACTGTGCGCTTGTTCTCCTTGTGGGCAACACGTCGTTTTATTTCCTGTTTAGCTTTACAAGCAAGACAAAACAAATGGTCCATAGGATAACACTCTTCATGAATTAGTATCTCCTGAATATCATGGTTTAATCCTCCCCAAAATCTATCCATAAAATCTTCTTCACTTTCTTCTAAAAATGAGTGCAACAAGGTAGTTTGTAAATCATCATAATATTTTGTTATAGTGTCACTACCTTGTTTTAAATGTTCTAATTTTTTAATCACGCCACGAGTATAATAAACATCGACGAATCTATCTCTCATGACATGTTTTAAACCATCCCAAGTAGTAGGTATATAATCATGGTTTAACCGACAATATTCACCCCACCAAACTAAAGAGAAGCTACTGAAAGTACTAACCGCAACTTGAAATTTTTCATGCTCATCAAAAGTGTGGGAAGCAAATATAGCATTTATTTCGTACTCCCATTCAATATATAAATCAGTCCTAAAACGACCAGTAAATGGTGGCATGGAAACATTAACCTCATGTGCATTCTGATGTTGTTGCTCCTCTTGTGACAGTTCTTGTATTTTCTTAGGTGATGGCAAATCTCCCACGAACGATGAAGCCCAAGAACTAACAACTCCAGAACCTGCCATAGTTAGTAGAAAACAAGAAACAAAATCCGAGAATAATGTTCTTATGAACTACTAGGATGTGGTGGTAAAACGCTCACAGTATAGCAATATCAATATCTTACAAGTTCTTATCATGCAGCAGGTGGTGACATGCAACCAGCGGTGTCAAATAACTCTGAAGATTGTGTAAAGCAATTGCCAGGGGAACGTATGTATACACGGTGTATAAATATGTGGAGCTGGGTTGGCTATATATGGTAGCAAAAAATTAGCAACAATCAATTCAAAGATGCAATGTTGAATAAATGCTCAACGACGGTACTGTGCTGGTCCTAGGCTAGACCGGACTAGAGACGCGAGCCTAGAACACTAATGAGGTCACGGCGTAGCACAACTAGCATCAATGAAGGATACTAAGTAGCTCTGGATAGCAAGATATAAGTGAAGATCACAATGGCAGTAAAGATAATGATGAAAAACAACTGCCAAGCAGGATATAAAACAGCTCTCTCTCCAACTTTCCCCTCGAAAAGTTTGAGCCAATTTTCTGATAACTTTTTTCAAAGAATGCTACTAACTCAAGCTTTCCAATGCAAAAAGAATCACTCAATTCCGAATTGATATGAGGATTCAAAGAATTCTAAAACTGGCCTAAAAATTAGAACAAACTGTGTTCGCGGACTTCAGAGGGTAAAAAGACCTATTTAGAAGCCGATTTTGAGGTGCCAAATATCGAACAAGCTTATGCAACTATTTAGATGCGGCTCGTCTGTAGCTTTCATTTGAGTACTCGCGGAGCCACAACGGACTTCGTATGAGAAAGTTATGCCTATTTAACTGAACAGTGCACAAAACAGATTCCAATCCGAATTCAACGACGAGATTGAGTCTAGATAGATCCGAATTTTGTTTTTTTTTCTTCTCTCTTTTTTTCCTCACACTTTTTTTTTCTTTCTCCTGACTTTTTTTTACTTTTTTCTCTCTGTTTTTCTCTGTCTTTGTTTTCTCTCTCTCTCTCTCTTTCCAAAACAAACTAGATAAGATTCAGATTGGATCAAGCGAAGATGTGAACGATCTCAAGTATGATTATGACAATGAAGGATGGGTAGCACGTGGTGGAAATTGATGGATGGATGGTGGACAGCAGAAGGGGTAAGGATGCAGTGGCGGCGTGACTAATGTGAACAGAACACGAAACTCTAAACGAACTAGACACTAAGACCAGCAACTCGACACAATGAGATGATAACTATCGATTTGGTGGAGTCGACTTTGACGATCCAACTACAAACGTGCATAACGTTGCGCCTTAGCAATCGCTATACCAATCTCCTGAGGTTCCTGACGATGCTGGAAGCATGATCAGTCTGACCACGAAGGTCTATTCCTGCAAGCAATCGAAGAACAAGCAAGAATATGATAAAGCAATCTGAATATTGCGAATATGGATGAAGTATTGATAATGGTGGGGATCCGAAAGTGGTCTTGGTCTGGTCGTTGGATACAAACGAAGTACACGAAGTTGCGTTGGCTAACTTTTAACTAAACAAATCCCAAGGAAAAAGCTACTAGATAGATTTACTTATATAGGAGCAAAGGGTGGCGGCCAAGGTGGTGGGAGGATGTCCCAAGGCGGCCTAAAACTAGCCCTAGGTCATACAAGGCTCATGGGCCCAAGTGGAGGAGATGCAACACCTTTGGACTTGTAGTTTGACTCGGATTCTGCTGCAGTGTCAGATTGTTTCTTCGATATCTCAATGCTCCGGCCGAATTTGAAGGTGAATCCAATTGGGTTGGAAAGAGCACGAAATCTACTTTCTAACACAAAAAGAATCACCCAATTCGAAGTCTGTATAAAAAAGTTGTTGGTGTTTTGAGTCAGGTTTGTCTGTGCAGTCCGAATGTGAATTCAGAACATGAGAGACTTGGACTCTATCTTCTCTTGGCCCAAAAGTGACGTGAGAGAACTTTTTGAACAGCAAGTAAACATCTCTTTCTCCCTTATCTTCATATGTAGATTGTACAAATGTCCCATACACCTGCAAATAGACATGGCACAAAAGTTTGTGAAGTATTTTTGTCATGTATGACATAAATAAATCATTGCATAGTTTGCATTAGAAATCACCTCACAAATATACATGTATGCAATATTTTTGGTCATATCCATGGTAGTCATGATACATCACTAGGTTTTGCTGCTTCCAAGTCTGATACATCCTTGTTCATTTACAATAAATTGAATGCATCCATATTTGTTCTTATATACGTTGATGATATCATTGTTACAAGTTCTTCCAATGAGGCTGTGACTACTTTGCTAAAAGACTTAAATTCAAAGTTTGCTCTTAAGGATCTGGGAGACTTGCATTATTTTCTTGGAATCGAGGTTCAGAAAAATAGAGAAGGTGACTTGCATCTTTCTCAGGAAAAATATGCAACTGATCTTATCAGCAGAACTGGATTGCAACATTATAAACCTTCTCCAACACCACTGTCTAGCTCACAAAAACCTTCCCTTATGGAAGGAGAACTCTTGACTCAAAAATATGGCACCAGATACAGGAGTTTGGTCGGTGCTCTTCAGTACTTAACACTTACTAGGCCAGACATTTCTTTTGTTGTTAATAAGGTATGTCAGTTCCTTCATGCACCAACTACAGCTCACTGAACAGCAGCTAAACGTATACTGAGATATGTGAGCAATACCTTGAAAATTGGCCTCATCTTCAGGAAATCTTCATCCACTCTTGTTAGTGCCTTTTCTGATTCTGACTGGGCAGGTTGCTTAGATGATAGAAGGTCAGCTGGTGGATTTGCTATTTTCTTTGGGCCAAACTTGATATCTTGGTGTGCAAAGAAACAGGCAACGGTTTCAAGGTCTAGTACTGAGGCAGAGTATAAAGCTTTGGCAAATGCAACAACAGAAATCATTTGGGTTAAATCCATGTTGAGAGAACTTGGAATAAGTCATACTCAAACTCCATGTCTTTGGTGTGACAATCTTGGTGCTACATACTTATCAGCTAATCCTGTTTTTCATGTAAGAACCAAGCATATAGAAATTGATTATCATTTTGTACGGGAAAGAGTTGCAAACAAGGAATTGGAGATCAGGTTTGTTCACTCAAGGGATCAAGTGGCTGATGGTTTTACGAAGGCCTTGCCTACAAAATTATTTGAAGAGTTTACACATAATCGTAACTTAGGAAAGTTCTGATTATGGGAGGGTGTTAAACATGTCAATATGTTAGATGTGTGCCACGCCTTGTAACAGGAGTAGTTAGAGAGATCTTCCTGTTTAAGTTAGATATTTTCTCTTATCTCTATCTCTCCATCTCCTGTAAAATCTCTTTGGTTAGCTAAGCTACCGATTCCTGTAACCTAACGAGAGATGGGTCTCTCCTCGATCAATATATACACTGCGGCCCTCTGTACGAGGGTAGAGACGCTTCATACACTTTTCCACAAGGAAATCAATATCAAACGGAGTCCAAACGCAACGAAACTCCTGGAGGATTTTTTTTTTGGGCCAGAAGACATCTAGTGGGCCAAGGAAGCACATGGGGGGTAGATCGAGGGGAGCAGCACCCACCAGGGCGCGCCAGGAGACCCAGGCGTGCCCTGGTGGGTTGTGCCCACCTCGGGTGCCCCCTGAACCACCTCTTTGCTCTATAAATACCCCAATATTCCAGAAACCCTTGGGGAGTCGACGAAAATCAATTCCAGCCGCCGTAGAGTCCAGAACCACCAGATCTAATCTAGACACTATCATGGAGGGGTTCACCACTTCTTTTGGTGCCTCTCCAATGATGCGTGAGTAGTTCTTTGTAGACCTTCAGATCCGTAGTTAGTAGCTAGATGGCTTCCTCTATCTCTCTTGATTATCAATACAATGGTCTCTTGGAAATCCATATGATGTAAGTCTTTTTGCGGCGTGTTTGTTGGGATCCGATGAACTTTGAGTTTATGATCAAATCTATGTTTTTATCCATGAAAGTTATTTGAGTCTTCTTTGATCTCTTATATGCATGATTGCTTATACCCTCGTATTTCTTCTCCGATATTTGGGTTTTGTTTGGCCAACTTGATCTATTTATCTTGCAATGGGAAGAGGTGCTTTGTAGTGGGTTCGATCTTATGGTGCTTGATCCTAGTGACAGAAGGGGAACCGACACGTATGTCTCGTTGCTACTAAGGATAACAAGATGATATCTATATCTCCACAATAGATAAACGGATCTTGTCTACATCATGTCATCGTTCTTATTGCATTACTCTGTTTTCACATGAACTTAATACACTAGAAGCATGCTGGATAGCAGTCAATGTGTGGAGTAATAGTAGTAGATGCAAGCAGGAGTCGGTCTACTAACCCTGGACATGATGCCTATATAATGATCATTGTCTGGATATCGTCATGATTATTTGAAGTTCTATCCATTGCCCAACAGTAATTGTTTTCCCATCGTTTGCTATTTTTCTCGAGAGAAGCCACTAGTGAAACCTACGTCCCTCGGGTCTCTTTTCATCATATTTGCCTTTGTGATCTATTGTCCCTTGCATTTATTTTCAGATCTATTAAACCAAAAATTAAAAAAATACCTTGCTACAATTTATTTGTTCTGCAATCTATTTATCATATATACCACTTTTACCTCATGTTATTTGCCTATCTTGAGGCGTCGTATCCGGAAGGGATTGACAACCCCTTTAACACGTCGGGTTGCGAGTATTTGTAATTTGTGTGCAGGTGTTGTTTACGTGGTATGAGGAGATTCTCCTACTGGTTCGATAAACTTGGTCTCATCACTGAGGGGAATACCTACCGTCGCTATACTACATCATCCCTTCCTCTTTGGGGAAATACCAACATAGTTCTAGCAGACATCAAAAGGAATTTCTGGCGCCGTTGCTGGGGAGGATCACGTCAAGATAGTCTCCCGTCAACTTGCCAATTTCTAGCGCCGTTGCCTGGGAGGATCTTCAACATCAACCAGGTTTCTAATCACAAATCTCATCTCCTCGCAATTTACATTATGTGCCATTTGCCTCTCGTTTTCCTCTCCCCCACTTCACAACAATTTGTCGTTTTATTTTCCCTCTTTTTCGTTCGCCATTTTCTCGTCAGATCTGTTTTTTAGTGCAATCTTGTTGCGTAGTCATCATCACTCAAGAGAACACCAGGTTGTGTGATTTCTCATATACCAACGACAATGATTTTATTAGCACTCCAACTGCTCCTCCCTCCACTAGTGCGGAGTCTTGCGATATTAATACTACTTTGCTGAATCTTGTCATGAAAGATCAATTTGCCGGTACTCCTAATGAGGATGCCGCGTCCCATCTTAACACATTCGTGGAATTATGCGAGGTGCAAAAGAAAAAAGATGTGGACAATGATGTTGTGAAGTTGAAATTATTTCTGTTTTCTTTGCGAGATCGTGCAAAATTTTGTGCCGGGGGAATCCCTGCCCGCCGCGGCACCTATGGGGCCGGGGCCCCTTCGTGAGTCTTGATGAGGCGGAGGAGGCCAGAGAGCAGATCGAGCGAGCACTGTGGCGAGCTTTACCCGGCTCGGGGCTCTCCGGAGAGATAAAACCCTCATCGCTGCTTGTGTTTGTATTTGATCTTGCTCAAGAGAATGAGCGTATGGTGGCGTTGTAGCGTCGAACTGGTCGAACCTCCGAACCCCCGCTACATTGTGCATGGGCCTCCTTTTATAGTGCAAGGGGTCACCGACAGGTGTCAACGTAGGAGAAAGGGGTAAAAAGGTAAAAGGGGTGGTAGTTGGAGCAGTCGAGAACGAGTCTGACTATAGTGCATGAGCGATGGTTTCTACCTACTTTTGACGAGAGGGGACAAGGGCATTTAATGCCCGTCGCCGTCGACCCCAAAAGCTCCCGCCCTTGCGTCTCCATCTGCCACGGCGATGGATCCACCGCCGTGAAATGCCACCGTGTCCCCCAGGCTGCACAGCCATCCGCCACGCGTTCCTGGAAAGGCTCCAGGGCGACGCGTGGGCGGATGAGCTGGAGCGCAGGCACACAGCGCACTCCTTCCGGCAAGCACCTTGCCGGGGGCTTGACCTTGCCGGGCCCCGGGAGCTTGTCGGGCTCTGTAACTTGCCGCTCCCCGGGCCCTCGCCGGGACGCATGCAGCGCCGAGGCGTGTCTTCTATGACGTAATCTTCTAGTCTTCCCGACGAGCTCCTCTCGCCGGGGCCTTGTGTGAGTGATGTAATCTTGAGCCCGAACCGGTCTTCCCGGCAAGCTCCGCTTGCCGGGGTCTCGATCTTCTGTCTTGTACACTTTGTTCTTGAATGGCTTAACATGGAGCAGGAAGGCCTCCGGCAAGCACGTGGTAAACCCTGCCGCGGGAAGCTGCAACTGCCCGTGCACTAGTTGGGGTACTGAGGTATCCCTACCTTAGTACACTGACAGGAGCCCCCGGGCCTGGGCCACACACGGTGCCAGCGCTGTTGGGCCAGGCCCAAAAGCAGTCTGCAGGCACACGCGCCCACCTGGCGTCGAACACACTTCCGCATCGGCAGCATCCCCTCCCCATAGCAGCACGCGTCGATTGCGGCGTCGTGGATGGGGCGTGCCCACGCTCTTTAATGGGAAGCGGGGACCCCCACTTCCCCATAAAGCAGAGGAAGCAGGGCGGTTCCCTCCTTCGCTTTCATTGCATCTTCCTCCTCCCCAGAGATCCCTTTGCGCTCGCCTCGACATCTCCTCCGCCGTCTCTTGCGCATCTGCGGTGCCGCGGACTCTTCGCCCTCCTTCCCTCGCCGCCTCCGCCATGGCCCAAGGCCGGGAAGGGAAGGGAAGCGGAGAAGACCAGAAGGAGAAATCTGAGCAAGCGGCGAGCTGGCCTTCTGCTTGAGCGAAGCGTCGTCTTCAAGCGCGCGGCTCGGCGTCTTGGGAACTCTGGAACAAGTACTACTGTTACGGGCCAAGAAGACCAGGCGCATCCTCGGACGAGCTCATCCGGCGCTACTAAGGACAGCTACCGGCGGGTACTACTTCTTCTTGACTTTCTTTCATTGCGGCCTTTGCCCTCCCTTCTCCGATTTCTTACGTGATATCATGAACACATCGGCTTCCACCTTCTTGACTTCACCCCCAGCGCCATCCTCACAATGGCGGTTTCGCTTACATGTGCGAAAATTTCATAGGATCTGACCAAATGTGGCGCTGTTTAGGCACTTCTTCACTCCTAGGCAGAGGCCGGCGCCCCCCTCTCCGGAGGAATTTCTTGGGTTTTCCGTCTGAATCTGAAGGAGTCGTACTTGCCGGGGGAGCTCCGCGGCAAGTGGGAAGAGTGGCGTCTTGGATTAGTCTGCTGGATCGTTGAGGACGAGCCACAGCCCTTCACCGCGCCGCGCGCAACGCCTATCGTCTTGTGGCGTAGATCGGAGCGAGCTGGATTCGACGATGTTAAGCTCAACATCGCCCTCATCCGGATTCTTCGTCTCCGGTTCGCGGGCTGTCCGTTCTTGAGTAAGCGCAGATTTCCTCCGCCGTCGCATTGCCCCTCTCGGGACAGGAAAAGGCGGCTGGGAGTATGGCGCTGGGGATATAATGAGGCTGCGCCCGGGTTGAACTTCAACTTCACGACGCTGGAGCTGAGGGGATGGTCAGGAACTCTTCAAATATGACCGGCCCATCGAGTGGTTCAGATCTCCCGGGAGTGGTGCCCCTCGCTGCAGACAGCCGGGATAGCCTCTGCGCCATGATGCCCGCGTGTGATTCGCACGGCGTGGAGCGCTCGTGGATTTCGCCCAATCCATCAGATATCCTGAGCTTCTTCGACAACCTAGAGGAGGTGGCGAAAAACAAGAATGGCGTCAAGGAGCATCGCGGGACACCACCGATCGGGAGCTTGCATACATAGCCTCTCGGCTGAAGAGAGGCTGCAGCCGCAGCGCAGGAAAGTTCGGCTGCCCGCTTGAGGAGGCGGAGGCCGCGAAGCGTCCGGCCGAACGGAGGAGGCGGAGATCTGCAGACTACTGCGGCTTCCTCCCGACGCGCTCGCCGGGGTCACCTCGTTGAGGCACTCGGGATTCCGGAATCGCGGCCGGTTGCTGGCAAGAAGTGGCGCTGCGGGAGGAGCAGAGGCACCGAAGGAAAGGGGCCGCAGCGGAGGACCCTGGGCCCAGCGAGCCAGTCGGGGAGGAGGAGGAGGAGGAGGAAGAGGAGGAGGAGGGCGCCGAGGCCGCCGAGGACGCCGGGGCCGCCGAGGACGCCGGCGGGTCCACGGATCTCTACGCCGACGATCTCTCCTCGTCATCGGAGACCTCCCCGCCCCGGGCAAGCCCTAAGCGTTCTCCACTGAAGCGCCTCCGTAAGGCGGCGACGGAGGCGGGGGCGCAGGCCCCCCGGCAACAACCAGCTCGCGGGCAGCGCAAGCTTCCGGAAAGCCGAGCTGCGCCGAGGCGGCGGAGCACCAGCCACGGCGGAAGCGGCCCAAGCGAGCCACAGCAGAGGCGCCCGCAGGTCGGCGCCAAGCGAGACGAGGTCTTCTCGGGCGGAGCGGTGGGTCCGCCCACTTCTCGGGCCCGGCTGGCACAGGGGTTAGGTCTTCGCAGCCCCAGCCCGAGGGACCTGGCGCCCGAGAGAGCCTTCGCCTTCCGTTCCTCGCGCCCGATGCGCCCAAAGTGAGTACGACCTCTCCGTCTTGGCGAAGGCGGCGAGGAGGAACAGGAAATATCTGGGATCTTTATCTTCTCAAGTCTTGCCTTGATCATTGTTGATGCTAATCTTGTTGCTTGCATCAATTTGAGGACCTTGACCCGGTAGCAGCGAAGAAGGCCAAGGTGCCATGGCCGAGACCACAGACGACTTCGCCGCCGCGGCAAGCGGATGTCTTGGTCGAACTTGCGGACCAGCGCTGCTCAGGAGCAGCCCCAGCGCAGCCCCCAACGTAAGTCTGGGTTCCGCCTCTTGCTTGCGGGCGTGTTGAAGGTTTGGTCTGTACTAACGCCTTGATGTTTTGTCTTATCTGTGCGAAGCGGAGCCACAATGAGCGAGGCGTCGAGGTCGCCCGAGGAGCCGCGAGCCCCGCCGCCCGCCAAGGTCGAATTCCCGGCAAGGAGCACCCGCCGGCGGGTACTCCGCCGAGGGCGAGTAGCGGCGAGGGTGGCTACTCCGCCGAGGAGCCCGCCATCGCGGCGTCCGCCAAGGTAGGTTCGCAACTTGCCTTCTGGTGGCGTCCCTTTTGGATATTTGCTTGAATTTCTGCTTTTCTTCTTCCTCTAGATCCCCCTCCCCGGCAGATGGAGCAGAGGTCACCGTCATTGAGGAGGAGGGCGTCTGGCACGACAGCGATGCCCCTATCGCCGAGGATCTGGCGGAGCCGCCGGGCCACGACGCCAGAGGCCGCTCCTGCTACGGATGCAACGGCGGGGAGGGGGCGGCGATCGCGCCCGCCCGGCCGGGCGGCGGGAGCATCAGTCTTGCGCCGGTCGCCGATCCCTCCGCCGGAGAGGGCAGCCCGGCTACTACTTGAGGCCCCAAGCGGCGTCTTCATCCAGTGCCGTGGGGCTCCTCGTCCTTGACTCCAGAGGGCGAGGCCTTTGATGGGAGGTCCTCGCCTCCGGGGTCGAGGATCGTCGAGGGCGGCGGGCGCAGCATCTGACGAGGAAGCTTCACCAGCTCCTGGCCCTTACCGGGCAGGCGGTAGCTTGCTTCCCGAGAGGCCCTCGCCGCCAAGGCTGCCGAGGAGATGGAGAAGCGCGCGGCGGAGCTCAGCGCCGCCAACCAGGCTGCTCTCCGCGAGGTGGCGGAGAAGTCGAGCGACTTCGCCGAAGTCTGAAGAGTGGTTCCGGAGAAGGCCGAGGCGAAGAGCAGCGGCTCGCCGGGGTGGAGCTGTCCCGGCGAGAAGGGGAACTCATCCAGCGGAAGGTCAACCTCGACGCCCACGAGGAAGACCCTGCCGCGCGGGAGCGGGCACTTGGCGGGGAGCTGAAGGAGGCGAGAAACGCCGCGGCTGCCGCGGAGACCGCTAAAGAGGAGCTTCGCCGCCAAGGTCGCGCAGGTGGAGGAGTTCTTGAAAGCGGCGAGGAGAAGGTCGCCGCGCTCAACACGGAGCGCGAGAAGGATGCTCACACCAGCTCGGAACTCCAGGTGCGTCTCTCCAGGAAGGGCGACGAGTTGAAGGCCGCCGAGGACTCCATCGAGGACCTTGAGCTGCAAGTCTCCGCGTTGAGGACTTCGCTCGGCGCCGCCCGGGATCGGGAGACCAAGTTGAAGGAGGAGCTCCGCGAGAGCGAGCTTTGATGGACAGCGCCAACAAAGCCGCCGAGCAATTCCACCGTCTGCCGTCGAGTTATGGACCGAGGACCTAGTGTCTTGTCGTCGACATCGACCGAGAATTGCTGGCTCAAGTGGAGCATCTCATCTACTCCCGGATCCAAATCTCGCTCCTGGCGCCAAGCTCAGCTCTCTTCTTGGGGATCGCGCGGCCCTTGCAAATCTGCGGAAGAAGATGCCGCGCAGATCGCCGAGGAGACTCGCCGGCGGTGTCTTGCAGGGAACCATGGGCGTGTCTTGGCGAAGATCGTATACGCAACCCGGCATAAACCTCACCAGCGTTCTTCGCAGCTTGCGGCCGACGCGAACACGGAGGCTCTGAAGGAACAGTCGCCCACATCATTGCTAAAGTGAACAAGATCCCGAGGTGGAGGCGGCCAGGTGTAGACTAGGCCTCTGTATTTTATCTCTTTTGTTGCTGCATAGGATATTATGAACTTATTAGTCATCGTGACGAGTTATTTCCTTATCGGATATTATCTTTATTTTGATCGATGAATGCGGTGTTATCTCCTTGTTCGGATCCTCAACTTTGCATGCTTCAATCCTCGCTTCTAGGAAACTTGCGGCAATGGGCCCTTGCATGAAGTCTTTGAGTGCTAAACTTCGAAGCAGCTTGTTGGACAAGGTCTCACCGGCAAGCAACCTTGCATGGCTAGTCATAGCGATACTTGGCTTGCTGAGTGGACTCGAAAGCGAAACAAGGACGCGACACTTGTCGGCTCGCTTAAATCGTTGAGTGTGCTCAAAAGCAAGGTAAGGTGCAGCTGCTTACGGGTAGGTTCCTCCGAGCATAAGTTTTCCATACAAAGTGTGATCGTTCAAGGGAGGCAACTTAAAATTTTGAACTGCCCAAATTCAACAGCTTTCGTGATCAGGCAAGCTTCTCTTTCTTGAGCGGCACTTGGTTCATCCTCCACTTCCTTCCCAGACAAACTTGTCGCGAGAGCGTTCCTTTTGCTTAAAAAGTAAGGAAAGAAAAGAGGGAAACGAGCATATGGCCTTTCGGCGTGCTATTGCTTACGGATATGTGTGTCGCCAAAAGATGCCAAATAACACATGCAAACTGCGAGAGAAAAGCATGCAAAAAGGCAAATAGCGCAAAACACGAAGCTTTACTAGTGCAGAGTCTGCGCGCGGCTTTGTACAAGGGGTTACATGCAACAATGCAAAGCACAGTACAAAAGGTGGTTGCCGGAGCGGATCACGGCAACGCGCCTTCTGGTGAAACTTGCGAAGATGCTCTATGTTCGTGAGTTGCTCCTTTGGTAGGCCTTCTTCGGTCTCGGGCGGAGCGCGGGCCTCGTGACTTGTCTCACCCGATAAGGGCCTTCCCGCCAGCGTCAACTTGTTGGAATTCTTGGCGGATGAACACGCCGAAGAACAAGGTCGCCTTCCTCGAGACTCTGGCTTTAACCTTGCGGCTATGGTAGCGGCGCAAGGCTTCTTTGTATCGAGCAGCTCGCCAAGCAGCACGAGGCGTCCCTCCTCGAGGAGCAGCGCGTCATCTTGCCTTGATTGCTCTTGCTCGAGCTCATCATAGCGAGCACTCGAGGAGATCCGTATCTGAGTTCCGTGGGGAGAAGCGCTACGCTCCATAGACTAGAGCAAAAGGTGTACGTCGGTGGCTCGATTTGGTGTCGTTCGATTGACCAAAGAGCGCGGCAGCTCCTCTATCAATTTCTTCCACACTTGCGCGCACTGTCGAAAGTTCTTGTCTTGAGTCGCGCAGCACTTCAGCATTGGCCCTCTCCGCTTGACCGTTGCTCTCGGGTGAGCAGCGAGTTAAATGCAGACCTTGGCGCCAAGGTCTCGGACGTGTGCATGAAGGTGCGACTAGTGAATTGTGTACCGTTGTCGGTGATAATCCTGTTAGGGATTCGAAGCGGCACACAATCGACTGAAGAACTTGACCGCTGATTGTCTGTCACCTTTCTCACTGGCTCCACTTCGGCCACTTTGTGAACTTGTCGATTGCCACGTACAAGTACTCAAAGCCCCGACAAGCGGGGAAGGGCGAGGATATCGAGCCCCGGACCGAGAAGGGCGGGATAAAGGGATTGTTTGGAGAGCTTGAGTGGTGATGAATCGCTTTGCATGGGCCGCACGCTTCACACTTGGTTACTAGTGCGGTTGCGTCTTGGAGGCTTCTTGCCAAAGAACCCTTGCGTAAAGCTTTCGACAAGCGCCCTTGCGCCAATGTGGTGGCCACATATGCCTCCGTGTATCTCGCCAACGACTTACATCCATCTTCCACGGAGATGCACTTCAACTGACACCATTGAGTCTTCTTACATACAGCTCGTTATCCACGGTGGTACATACTTATTGCTGGTTATCTTTTCCATTTCTTACGGGTCGTCGGGAAGTTCTCCGGTTTGCAAAAAGCAGACGTCTGCTGCGCCCATGCCGTAACTTGTGGCTCAACGGCAAGGACTAAAGGCATGAGGGCTGCTGCGGGAACCTCAGCTTCTACGGCAAGAACTGCTGGCTCTGCCGGATCTATAGTTCTTCCGGCAAGCTCGCCGGGGCGAGGCTTGTCGGGAACACTTGCTTATTGCCACAGATCCGGGGATCTGCAGGAACAAACTATTCCTCGGCGTTACGGTTGTTGATCTTGGGGACCTTGGCGGCTGCCGGGAAGACCAGCCGGCAAATGTCGCCGAGATCAACTTTCTCTTCTTGGAGTGCCCAATTGATGGTGTGACGGATGGTTGAGTCAACTTGAGCAAGAAGGTCCCCGGTTCCACAGGTAACTTCATTGAGGCACACTTTGAGAGGCCATCTGCGATTTCATTCTGAGCTCTCGGGACATGCTCCATTTGCAAACCTTCAAAGCGCTCCTCAAGCTTCCTCACTTCATCTACATAGGCTTCCATCAAAGGGCTCGATAGCTCTTGTTAACTTGGGACCACCAAGCGAGAATCTCCCTTACGATCAACTTCACGATCCCAAGTTGGCGCAATCACGAGGCGGCGAGCAAACCTTCATATTCAGCGGTGTTGTTTGTCGCTTGCTCCTTGGGAAGTGCATCTGGATAACATACTTGAGGTGCTCTCCGGTGGGCGCGATGAGTACCACGCCGCACCGGCGCCTTGCAGCCGAGAAGGCACCGTCAAAGTACATTACCCATTCACTTGTCGCTTCTTATGCGGGTGCACTTGTCTCTTGGACTTCCTCATCGGGTGTTGGGGTCCATTCGCTATGAATTCTGCCAAAGCTTCGGCTCTGTATGGTTGAAGTACTTTCAAACTTAAGTCCAAAGCTCGACAGCTCGAGTGCCCACTCAACGATCCTGCTGTTGCTTACGGGTTGTGCAATATCCTCTTGATGAGCGAGTGACCTTTGTTATCTCGTGTGCACGGAAGTAATGGCGCAGCTTTCTCGAGGCCATGAGGAGGAAAAGCAACTTTGCACACGGAGTATCTTGACCTAGCCCCCGGAGAGGAACTTACAAAATACCTTTGGTATTGCACCATCTTCTTCCGCACCTCATCCTGTTCTGCTTGAGGTTGTCCTTGTCGGGGCGGAGCTTGTCGGACAGCCCCGCTTGTCATTTGGACTTGCTTGCGGTGGTGTAGCCTCCTCGTCGGACTCCCTCTCCGCTACTAGCGCAGCACTTACCACACTGGTTGGTTGCCGCTAGGTATAGCGACAACTTCTCCACGTGGTCTAAGCGCGACAAGCCTTGGAGGCGGAGGATAGGTATCGCTTCAAATCCTGCTGGCGCTGCTTCGCTTCGGAGTCCACTTCATGGGACTGCTTTCTTCAAGATTTTGAAGAAAGGTAGGCGCGTTCTGTGGACTTTGAAATGAACCTCGAGGGCAGCCACACAACTGCAAGCCTTGGCGTCCTTGACTCGCCGGGGCTTCAATCTGCTCAATGGCTTTAATCTTGTCGGGGTTGGCTTCAATTCCCTTTGTGACACAAAGAACCGAGAAGCTTGCGGAGGAACTCCAAAGACGCACTTCTCGGGATTCACTTAAAGCTGTATTTTCTTGAGTTCGAAATGTCTCTTCCAAATCTTGAATCAGCATATCCTGCTCTTGCTCTTCACCACGATATCATCCATGTAGCCTCTACATTTACGTGGATCTGTGGTTCCAAAGCGATGTACACTACCCTTGCAAATGTTGATCCTGCATTCTTGGTCCAAATGGCATGCGCGAAGCAATAAGTGCCACATGGAGTGATAAGCGATCTTCTCTTCATCCTCTTTGGCCATAAAGATCTGGTGATAGCTGATGCGCATCAAGAAGCGAGTAGCTCACACCCGGCGATGGAGTCAACAATCTGGTCAATGCGCGGCAAGGAATGGATCCTTGGGACATGCTTTGTTCACATCGGTGAAATCTATACACAGCCTCCATTTCCGTTGGCCTTGCGCCTGACGGCCGGGTTTGCTAACCCGTCGGATGGATCACACCTCTAACTAGGCCTGCTGCCTCTAGCTTCTTGATTTCTTGATGAATTCTTGGCGCTCCACGACTTGCTTCCTCACTTTTTGCTTGGCGGGCGCGCATGAGGGCAAGCGGCAAGCTTGTGCTCAATCACTTTCACAGGAACACGGGGATGTCGGATGGTTGCCATGCAAACACGCCGACATTTGCCCGAGGAAGGCAAAGCAGCGCTTTCCTATTCTTTGTCAGCGTGGCGATGGTGAAGGTACCACCGGTGCCGTCCTCCTTGCGGGCACCTTCTTGGTTGCTTGGTGGGCGGCCATTCCCTTTTACTCTTGCGGTGGAGCTCGATGGTGTGTCCTCGGCGGCGCGCAGCACTCGAAGAGTGCGGTTGCGGAGTGGGCCCCGAGCACTGCGGACTTGGTCTTCGCCTTCTTCCCCGGGAGCTCCGGCCGCAAGTGTATTCTTGTCGACGCGGCTGCCGCATCGGTAGATCTTGTCGGTGCAGATAAGCGCATCCTTCTTGTCGCCGTGGGCGGTGATGGCGCTTATCGGCCCGGCATTTTGAATACGTTGTAAGCATAGTGGGAAGCTGCCATGAACTTGGCGAGTGCGGGGCGGCCGAGTATTCCATTGTATGGCAGCGGAATATCGGCGACGTCGAAAGTGATGCGCTTCGGTCCTGAAATTGAGCTCCCGCGAAGGTCGCGGCGAGTGATCTTTCCTTGGGCTTGCTCCGTCCCGGGTTGATTCCTTGGAAAGAACCGGTCTCTTCAAGCTCGCCATCTGGAATTTGGAGCTTTTTGATCACAGGAGAGGAGATCAAGTTCAGCCCGGCCCCGCCGTCAACCAACATTTTGGTGACCTTGAGGTTGCGGATGGTGGGTGAGACCAACATCGGCAAGCACCCGACCATGATGGTGCGGTCGGGGTGATCCTCAAGATCAAAAATGATGGGCGTCTTTGGACCATTTGAGAACTGCTTGGCGACTCTATGGGTGGCTCGCTACGTTCACCTCACGCACCTTTGCTTTAAGCTGGCGGTGGGAGGTGTGCGAGAGCGCCGCCGTCGACGCACAGGACCTCCGTGGCCTTCTGGAACTCCTGCTCACTGTCATCCTCATCTTCCATGTCTTTATCGTCGTCTTCTTCATCTTTGTCGCGGCCCCGGGGAGGCCGATCACCTTGTCGCTGCTTAGCCTTGTCGCGACGTCCCCCCCGGCCATTGAATGGTCGCTTCTTGCTCGGCTCTCCTCCGCCACCTTGGGCCTTCTCCTTGTCGCGCCTCTCGTACTCAGCTTTCTGCTGCTCGACGAGGTACTCGACGCGCTTGCAGTTGGCGAGATCGTGGCCCTTGGTGCGGTGGATTTTGCGATATTGCTTGTCGGAGCCGCCACAGCTTGTCGGCTGCCGCTTCTGAGGCAGGCTCCTTGCGGAGAAGCAACCCTGCGTTTGCTTGGCGGGAGCCTCCTTGCGGGCTTCTCGGCGGCAAGCACCTCTTTCTTGTTCTTCCTTGGTTGTTCGCCGCGGCTCTTGTTTGCGGGCGGTGTCGTCGCTTATCGCTTCCTCCTGCGCCGGCATCCTCCCCGGAGTCTCCTCCCCTCCTCCAGCGTGCACACTTGTCGGCCCGAGCATAGAGCTTCGGCGGCGTCCCGAATCTTAGTCATCGCCATTTCTTCACGCATCTGGCGGTTCGCATGTTACGGTGGAACGCGCTGATAACATGGCGAGGTGGACATCGAGGATGTTGTCTTTGCACGGTGAAGCGTTGGATATACTTGCGCAGGATTCTCCTTCATACGGGCGAATGTGGAATCACTCTCTGGCCGTGGGGTTTGTGGCGCGGTGAAAGCGCCAACAAACTGATGGCAAAGGTCGGCCCGGAAGAAATGGAGCCTTCCGGCAAGTGCATAAGCCAAGCGAGCGTTCGGCTTAAGCACGCAGCGGAAATGGTCGCCGAAATCTTGTCGTCGCGCCCCGCAGCTCGCACCGCAATGGTGTGACACCGAGGAACTCCGAGGGTGCGTCTTGCCGTCGTACTTCTGCGATACGTCGGGCTTGAAGTTCTTCATCTTTGAGCCCTTTGGGCCGCCGCGGCTTCGCGGTGAACGCGAGCGAGCTGCAGCGTCTGACAAAGTCGCTGGTTCACCGGGCGCGTCTGCGTCGACAGCGTTCCAGCTCTCTGGTCGATTATCGCCGAGACTCTCGGCGGCGCTTCGATCGTGGTTCGGCGTCTTTTTATCGCCGATCGTCGAGGACTGGCGTTGATCCGACGAGCCCAGCGGATCCGGCAGCGCCGTGGAGCCGTCGTCGGCGTTGTTCCAGCGGGGCGGCGTCTTTCGTTCTGCGGCGGGAGTGCGCGATGTTGCACCCGGCGCCTTGTCGCCGTTAGCGCCGCCTTCTCGGCTTGCGCGGCCGCGAGTCGCCGGCTGCTGTGAAGGGTCGTTGTTGGCGGCGACCAGGCTCTTGATGGTAGCCCTCGGTCCTCGGCCTTGTCCGCTCTTTGGAGAAGTCGAAAGCGATTGTGCCCTTCACGCGCTTGCGGAGTGGCGGGAAGCGGGAAGCGGCGGTGCGAGGCGGGCGAACTCGGACTCTAACGGTGTTAGAAGGCGAGATCCTGCCCGGCGCTTCGCTTTGCTCGCGTCCGGATGTTGGCACAGAGCATCCGCGAGCCCGGCTCGTCCTTGTCCAAAGCGGCGGATACCACCACCCGTGGTATGGCGCTGCTTTGAGTCGTCGTCTTGCTGAGATGGGCGTGGATCCACGGAGACGAAGCGCGGTCACCCGTCCGTCCTTGGATCTAGTGGCGCCCGCGAGTGTCTTGGCGGCGACCACCCTTCCGTCGGCGTCTCCGCCGCCCACCGTTAGCTCGGTGGTGGCGGAAGAGGCGCGGCGAGACCTCAACCTCGAGCTTCTTCTTGAGGCCATGGCATGGTTGTTGCGAAGTTGGTGATGAAAGTGGAGAGGTTGATGATGACCGCGAACCGCGGATCAGTCCGCACAACCTCGGCGCCCCTACCGGGCGCGCCAAAGATGCGGGAATCCCGCCGCGCGGCACCTATGGGGCAGGGGCCCTCGTGAGTCTTGATGCGAGGCGGAGGAGGCTGAGAGAGCAGATCGAGCGAAGCACGCAGGCGGAGCTTTACCCGGCCGGGGCTCTCGGAGATAAAACCCCTACTGCTGCTTGTGTTTGTATTTGATCTTGCTCAAGAGAATGAGCGTATGGTGGCGTTGTAGCGTCGAACTGGTCGAACCTCCGAACCCCCGCTACGTTGTGCATGGGCCTCCTTTTATAGTGCAAGGGGTCACCGACAGGTGTCAACATAGGAGAAAGGGGTAAAAAGGTAAAAGGGGTGGTAGTTGGAGCAGTCGGGAGCAGTGCGACTACGATTGCATGAGCGATGGTTTCTACCTACTTTTGACAGAGAGGGACAAGGGCATTTAATGCCGTCGCCGTCGACCCAAAAGCTCCGCCCTTGCGTCTCCATACGCCACGGCGATGGATCCACCGCCGTGAAATGCCACCGTGTCCCCAGGCTGCCTGACCATCCGCCACGCGTTCTGGAAAGGCTCGAGGCACGCGTGGGCGGATGAGCTGAGCCTTGACACCTGGCGCCTCCTTCCGGCAAGCACCTTGCGGGGCTTGACCTTGCCGGCCCCGGAGCTTGTCGGACTCTGTAACTTGCCGCTCCCGGGCCCTCGCCGACGCATGCAGCGCCGGCGTGTCTTCTATGGCGTAATCTTCTAGTCTTCCGGCGAGCTCCTCTCGCCGGGGCCTTGTGTGAGTGATGTAATCTTGAGCCGAACCGGTCTTCCGGCAAGCTCCGCTTCGGGGTCTCAATCTTCTGTCTTGTACACTTTGTTCTTGAATGGCTTAACATGGAGCAGGAAGGCCTCCGGCAAGCACGTGGTAAACCCTGCCGCGGGAAGCTGCAACTGCCCGTGCACTAGTTGGGGTACTGAGGTATCCCTACCTTAGTACACTGACATTTTGGTTCTCTTCTTTGCCTCGCAATAGTATCGATTCTTGGAACAAGTGCAAAGATGCTTTTATCACTAAGTATTTTCTGCCCGCAAAAATTATTTCCCTTAGAACCCAGATCATGAATTTCAAGCAACTTGAACATGAGCATATTGCACAATCTTGGGAAAGGATGAAATTGATGCTAAGGAATTGCCCAACTCATGGGTTAAATCTTTGGATGATCATACACAATTTTTATGCGGGATTGAATTTTGTTTCTCGTAATCTTTTAGATTCCGCCGCTAGGGGTACTTTTATGGAAATTACTTTGGGTGAAGCTACCAAATTGCTAGACAATATTATGGCAAATTACTCGTAATGGCATACCGAAAGAGATCGTACTAGTAAAACGGTCAATTCGGTAGAAGAAATAAATTCTTTGAGTGAAAAAGTTGATGTTCTTATGAAGTTGGTTGCTAATAAAAGTGCTCCTATTGATTTTAATGATGTGCCTTTGTCTACTTTGATTGAGCAAAATAGTGATGCCATAGATGTGAATTTTGTCTCGAAACAATTTCAATAACAATGCTTACAGAGGTAATTTTAATCCTAGGCCTTTTCCTAGTAATTCCTCTAATAATTATGGTAATTCCTATGGTAATCCCACCTATAATAATAATAGAAACACCTCTGATCTTGAGACCAATATTAAAGAATTTATCAATACGCAAAAAGCTTTCAACACTTCGATAGAAGAAAAGTTGAATAAAATTGATGATTTGTCTAGAAGTGTTGATAGAATTTCTCATGATGTAGAAACTCTTAAGATGAAAATTTTTGTGCCTAAGGTTTAAGAATCAATTAAAGATTTTTATGTCTCTATGGATGAAAGTAAGAAAAGAACCGCTATGCTTAGAGCTAAAAGGGAATTTTTAGAAAGAGTGTTTTCTAGTGATTACTACCATAAAAGTGATGAAGATCTTAAAATGATTGGTGTTTCTTCTATTGATTCTTTGTTTAGTAAATTTAAGATTGATGAAAAAGGGACTGGAGAAGAGTCAACTTTAGTTAGAAGGCGCCCCTATGATTCGGAGGGTGAAAATCTTGTTGAAAAAATTGATAAAAGTGGGTTTGAAGAGGTCAAGACTTTAACTAGTTATGTACCCACTATTTTGGATTACAAAGACTTTAATTATGATAGTTGCTCTTTGATTGATTGTATTTCTTTGTTGCAATCCATGATAAATTCACCCCATGCTTATGAACAAAATAAAGCTTCTAAACATATTATCGATGCCATGATGAAAGCTTTTGAAGGAAAGTTGGAATTAGAAGTTTCAATACCTAGAAAATTGCATGATGAGTGGGAACCTACTATCAAAGTCAAGATCAAAAATTATGAGTGCTTTGCTTTATGTGACTTGGGTGCTAGTGTTTCTACAATTCCGAAATCTTTATTTGATGTGCTTGGTCTTACCAATATAGAAGAATGCTCTTTAAATTTGCACTTAGCGGATTCTAGTATTAAAAAGCCTATGGGAATAATGAATGACGTTCTTATTCTTTCAAATAGGAATTATGTGCCCATTGATTTTATTGTTCTTGATATTGATTGCAATCTGTCTTGTCCAATTAGTCTTGGTAGACCGTTTTTGCGTACTATTGAAGCCGTGATTGATATGAAAGAGGGCAATATTATATTTCAATTCCCACTAAGGAAGGGAATGGAACACTTACCTAGAACAAGAATTAGGCCACCACATGAATCAATCATGAGGGCATCTTATGGATCTAGAACCAAAGATGACAAAACTTGGATCCTACGCGTTATGCCTAGCTAGGGGCATAAAACAATTGCGCTTGTTGGGAGGCAACCCAATGAATAAAATTTATTTTTTCTTTTTGCTTCCTGTTCTTGAGTGTCAGCACAATTATGCTACTGTTATGATTGTGTTTTTTGTCTTTTAGTTAGTGTTTGTGCCAAGCAAGGCCTTTGGGAAGATTTGGGTGGAAGTTTATTTGATCTTGCTGAAAAACAGAAACTTTTGCGCCGATGAGATTATTTCTCATTTTTATTAGAAGAGTGCCTTTGAGTTGATTCTTTTTGCAGAAGATTAATAGACAAATTCCTCACGTCCACCAGTTTATTTTAGAACTTTCGGAGTTACAAAAGTATTCGAAATATTCAGATTGCTACAGATTGTTCTGTTTTTGACAAATTCTGTTTTCTTTGCGTTATGTGCTTGTTTTGATGATTCTATGGTTTTCTTTGATGAGTTTTTGCCATACAAAAGTTGTAATATAGTAGATATAATGCAAAAACAAAATAAGAATAGGTTTTCTACAGTACTTATAGTAGTGGTTTGGTTTCTTACACTAACGGATCTCACGAAGGTTTTGTCTGAGTTTTGTGTGATTGAAGTTTTCAAGTTTTGGGTTATCTTACGATGGATGAAGGAATAAGGATAAGTAAAAGGCTAAGCTTGGGGACGCCCGAGGCACCCCAAGATAATATTCGAAGAAGTAGCAAGCAACTAAGCTTGGGGATGCCCTCGAATGGCATCCCCGCTTTCTTCTAACAACCATCGGTATTTTACTTGAAACTATATTTTTATTCGTCACATAATATGAGTTTTGCTTGGAGCGTCTTGTATGATATGAGTCTTTGCTTGTTTTGCTTTGTGTCTTAAGTGCTGAATCCTTGCTGGACACACCTTTTTGAGAAAGCCAAAAAATTATGCTATGCTTTGCTCCTATGCTTCACTTAAATTTTTAGAGCCATGGATTTGCTCTAGTACTTCACTTATATCTTTTTGAGCATGGTGTGCTTTGTTAATTTTGAACAAATGCTCTCATGCTTCACTTAGATTTATTTGGGAGTTAGTAAATTTTAAAGAAATTCTCTCTTGCTTCACTTAGATTATTTTGAGAGAAAGAAAAAAATTATGCTCATGTTCTTCACTTATATTTGTTTGAGCTTATCAAAAGCAACGTATGAAAATAGTCCCAAAGTGATAGATATCCAAGGAGGATATAATAAAAACTTTCATGAAGATCATTGGACAAAATAAACTTGATTCTGAGTAATGGTTTTGAGATATGATGATATGATATGTGAGTCATGTTGATGAGTAATTGTGCTTTAGTGAGAATATTGATGTTAAGGTTTGTGGTTCCCTATGCAAGCACGAAAGTCAATAGTTATGCAATGAAATTTCTATCCTACTTATGGTGCATTATTCAGGGTTTGTAGCGACCAGACCTCAAACAGTCTAGTCTCTGTGCATCAGTGTCATCCCTAGATTGGTAATGCTGACACGCACAGTACTCGAGGATTTATAACAGAGTTTCAATCACACACTTATTACATCGAAATGTCTCAAAAGAGAACTTATTACAATAATATGGCTTAGGTCCATCTAAAAGATAACAGCGGAAGGCTTGGAAGATAAAGTGAGTCCATCAACTCCAACGGCATAGCTGAGTGAACGACAACGACCTATCGCACCTTACTCATCGTTTGAAAAGTCTGCAACATGAAATGTTGCAGCCCGAAACGGGTCAGCACATGGAATATGCTGGCAAAGTAACACAAGAGAGTAATGAACAGAATAAATGCTATCACTACATGCATATATGGCTGGTGGAGAGCTCTATGGTTAAAGTTTTGCATAAAGCCAATTTTTTCCTACAACAAAGGAATAAATGTTATTTAACTATCATGGTGGTTGTTAAACATTGGGAAAGTTCCTCCAACTCAATCCCAAATTAAACAATATCAATTAACCCAACAAATTAATTTAGAGTGATGAGATCAACATGATAATCCAAACACAAGATACTCAAGATGTCCATAACCGGGGACACGGCTAACCATGATTAGTGTGTACACTCTGCAAAGGTTTGCGCACTTTCCCCACAAGACTCGATCTCCTCCGTTAGATTTCTCGCACTACATGATGTTTGAGAAACGGATGATCGAGACACAGTCTTTCAGAAACATTAACTCTTTACTCTGGATGGACAATTACACCTACTTTCCCCTACATCTGCAAGCCCACCACTGAAAGAGGTAATGCAACCTACTCAACCATGCTAGAGCCCATAATAGCTTGTGGCTGCACATGTAAGTTTCTAGCATGAATAATCTTATGATCCCTTTGAGCCTGGGTGGCGAACCGTATGATGAGGACATCAATACCATTGTTACACCCACATCCCTATTGATATACATATTGGACCAATCACTAGAGCTCGCGCACGCCAATTAAATTACCAGGTACCTTCGTTTCTTGGTAATGAATCTAATGTTCATGAGAATATGATGCTGCCTAAATTGGATACATTTATTTTGCTTACAAATGAAGGGCCTAGCTTGGAGAAGGATGAATATTGGACTAAGAACAAGCATGGAGATGATGGCATGTGCAAGGAGAACAAGAACAAAGTTACAAGTGATGATTTCAGGACGTTGAAACCACCATAATGAGTGCATGAAGCCTTGGATGAAATATACAAGATGCTACTTCATCACTTTCATCCAGAGGCTATTCTAGGTGCTGCGTCACCTTATTATTGGGCCAGGCCCATGTAATTTCGAAATACTTGAGTATAGGCTACTTTTAGAATCCGTATGTGTGGGGAAACAAGAGATAGGGTTGGTTTCGGACCCCTTCCCCAAGGGCCACGATATTCCCCCCTCTTCCTCCATATATACAGCCCTTAGGGCGTTGTTTAGACTTTGAGTTTTATTTAGATTAAAAGTTTGCCATAGCTGCAACTTCGTATACTTTATTTGTGTTTAACGACCAGACCAAGACGTCACAGAACCCCATCTTGATCAGTAAAGCTTTCATCTTATATTCGCAATATCCAGATTGCAATCTCAGTATCTTGCTTGTTCTTCGTTTGCTCGTAGGAAATAGACCCTCGTGGTCAGGTTGATCGTGCTCCGGCATGGTCAATAACCTCTCGGAGTGGGTTTAGCGATTGCTAAGGCGCGATGTCCTCGCACGTACATAGTCGGATCGTCAAAGTCTACTCCTCCAAAACGATAATCACCATCTCATCGAAAGACGGGACACCTTTGCCTCTATCAAGTGGTATCAGATTTCTAGGTTGCTCGGTGAGATTTTACAGTTCTTTGTATTATAGATCGAGTCTGTTCTTCATACCTACAGTCCACGAAAAAGCCACAAAAAAATTAGGGTTAGTTCATCATATCTGAACCAGTCTGAGCCTTTACATAGTCTTTTTAGTATTTTGCTTTGTTGAATTTGCAGTTGCATCGTCGTGTCAAGTTAATGGTCTTAGCGTCTAGTCCTTTAGAGTTTTGAGTTCTGTCACAGTTTGTCACGCCGCCGCTGCACCATCCTACCACCGCTGCCATATACCATCACCGCTGCCATATACCATCACCGTTGCCATATACCACCACCGCTGCCATATACCACCACCGCTGCCATATCCTACCACCGCTGCCATATAGCACCACCGCTGCCATATCCTACCATTGCTGCCATATACCATCATATATCCACCACCAATCCGAGTTCTTTTCATATTAAGTTTTTCTTGAGATCCATCTATTTTCCGATTCGTGCTTCCTTGCCTGAGTAGGTTTCGAAAATAAAAGAGTCTGGAAACCACCCTCCGTTTAGGCCCAAATTTTTCCAAAAATGCACTCGACAAAAAAAATTCTGGCTATCCTATTTTTAGGTGTTTCCAAGCATATTGAGACAGTCACCGTTATAGAAAGTTTTTTTTTGAGCCGTTTCCAGTTTTTGGGTCCGGGCAGTCAAAAAAAATTGGTCGCAAAATTTTTGTGTCTATCCTGTTATCTTGACTTGGGAAGAGTTTTGAGACACTCGCCACTATAGTGATTTTTCGGCAAAAAAAAGAGGAGCGCAAAAAAAAGAGCGCAAAAAAAGAAAAAAAAATAGAGTGTGGTCTTCCCTTGTTTTTGTGCAGCGCCGTGATTTTGTTAGTGTTCTAGGCTTGCGTCTCTAGCACGGTCTAGCCTAGGACCAGCACAGTACCGTCGTTGAGCGTTTATTAAATTTTGCATCTCTGAATTGATTATTGCGAACCCTTTTTGCTATCATATTATAAGCCTTCCCAGCTCCACATACATCTACGTCGTGCGTTTGACTCTCCCTGGTAATCGCTCTATCCAAGCTTTGAGAGTTTTGACTACAACGGTTGCTGATCACCACCTGCTGTTGGGTAAGAACTGGTAAGAATTTGAGATTTGCTTGACGGATTTGTGACATCCTGCCACTTTCTAGTAGTCTGTAGGATCATATTCTTGTGTGTTTCTATTGCTGCTAACCATGGCAGGACCACAAGCCAACGAGATTGACTGGGAGAACATGACGAACAAGGAGTTACATGATAAATTTTAGCAAATGATGAGTGGCCAGGTGGGAGATGTGCTAAATAGATTTGAAGAGGCTATGGAGAAGATAGACGCCATGGAGAAGTCGTTCGAGACATGACTGGATAACAAGTTTAATGAATTGCTCAAGCGTCTTCCCCAACCACCACCAGCTGCACCTGTCGCCCCTCTACAACAACAACAACAACAACATGTCCATCGCCGCCTTTCAAATCAAGTGGGATGAGCACCGCGAGTTCCAATTGAGCCTAGTCAAAATTCTGGTGCCGCTGCACCTACTGTTGATGCTTCTTTGGCTCCTGCTACTGCGGCTGCTGGTGCCGAGGAGGATAACAATTATGCGGGCTATTATGAGGGTGAGGTTGACCAAAATCAGAACTACGTGCAGCCACCAGCACCACCACCAGCAGGTCAACCTCAGGTATATATTCGCAACAGTAGGCCTGCACCACCACCTCAGGTACGAGATAATGACCATATTCCTATACTGAAATTGAATATTCCACCTTTTGAGGGTAGATATGTTCCTGATATATATCTTACATGGGAGTTAGAAACTGAACAACGTTTTACATGTTTACAATATCCCGAGGAGAGACGGGTTGCTGCTGCTGTTTGTGCTTTCACTAGTTTTGCATGTGTATGGTGGTCTGAACATTGTAGATTATATCCTATTCCAGCTACTTGGGTTGCTTTGAAAACTGTTATGCGTACTCGTTGGGTTCCACCATATTATCAATGTGAATTACTTCAAAAACTGCAGCGTTTGAGACAAGGGAAAAATTCTGTAGAAGAATATTATCAGGAATTACAAACTGGCATGATTAGATGTGGTATTGTTGAGGAGAATGAAGCTATGCTTGCATGTTTTATGGGTGGTTTAAATAGAGATTCAGACCATTCTATAGTATAAGGAGTATACTAATATCTGTCACGCCCAATATGTGACCCTATCCAAAAGGAACTCGAAGGTCCCGCCAAGGATAGACCCGCATATTGGAACGCTTTTGCAAGGTGGATATCATTACATCAACATTACATAATAGTGGGGATACATCCAAGACATACAATGCCACATATATACAACAACACAACATATACAAGATCAACATCCGACTACGGATGAAACATAAACAGAAACTCAAACAATATCCACCCTGCTAGCCCAGGCTGCCGACCTGGAACCTATCCCCTGATCGAAGAAGCAGAAGAAGAAACTCAACGCAAGCAAGCATCGCTCTCGCGTCATGATCATCGCATAACATGTACCTGCAACTGTTGTTGTAGTAATCTGTGAGCCACGAGGACTCAGCAATCCCATTACCATGGGTATCAAGACTAGCAAAGCTTAAAGGGAAAGGAAAGGGTAAAATGGTGAGGTTGCAGCAGCAACTAAGCATATATGGTGGCTAACATACGCGAATAAGAGCGAGAAGAGAACAAGCAGAACGGTCGTGAAGCTAGCAATGATCAAGAGGTGATCCTGAACACCTACTTACGTCAAACATAACCCGAAACCGTGTTCACTTCCGGACTCCGCGAGAAGAGACCATCACGCTACACACGGTTGATGCATTTTAATTCGGATCGGTATCAAGTTATCTACAACCGGACATTAACAAATTCCCATCGCCACATAACCACGGCACGGCTCTCGAAAGTTTAAACCTGCAGGGTGTCCCAACAGCCCATGACAAGCTCCTGCGATCAGCGAAGGAATAGACCTTCTCCCGGAAGACCCGATCGGTCTCGGAATCCCGGTTTACAAGACATTTCGACAATGGTAAAACAAGACCAGCAAAGCCGTCCGATGCGCCGACAATCCCGATAGGAGATGCACATATCTCGTTCTCAGGGCAACACCGGATAGGTCAGCCTACGAGTAAAACTAGACCTCGAGTTGCCCGAGGGGCCCATGATCTGCCAGATTCAGGCCGACACTTAGACAAGCACCGGCCGGGGGCTAAAATAAAGATGACCCTCGAGAGAGCGACTCCCAAGGGAAAAAGTAGGTGGTGGTGAGGCAAATGGTAAAACCAAGGTTGGGCCTTCTTGAACAAGTTTTATTCAAAGCGAACCGTCGGGGGTCCCATAAATCACCCGACCGCGTTAGGAGCATAAAATCCGGGAACATAACACCGGTATGACGGAAACTAGGGCAGCAAGAGTGGAACAAAACACCAGGCATAAGGCCGAGCCTTCCACCCTTTACCAAATATATAGATGCATTAATAATATAAGAGATATTGTGATATCCCAACCAAAACCCTGTCCACCATGGAGAAAACTTCAACTTCACCTGCAACTAGCAACGCTATAAGAGGGGCTGAGCAAAAGCGGTAACATAGCCAAACAACGATTTGCTAGGAATGGTGTCAAAGGTTAGAGGTTCATGGCAATTTGGGAGGCTTGAAGAGCAAATGATAGGTAATGCAGCATAGCGATAGAACGAAGCAACTAGCATAGCAATGATAGTAGTGAGATCGAGGTAGCGGTCATCTTGCCGAAATCCGCAAGGAAGAAGAACGAGTCCATGAAGAAGACGAGCGAATGAAGCCGAACCAACCGTGAGCGAATGAATCCTCACGATCATAGCAAGCAGGAACTAACAAGAAGAAGCACACAACATAGGTAAACACACCACACATGACCAAGGCATGATGCACAACAAGCATGATACATGACCAAGCTACATGAAGCTACTCATGGCAAGAGATGATGCAAACAAGAACAACACATCAAGGCAAGTTTAAATGAGGCCGGGAACAACATATAACAATTCCGGTAAGTCCTCATATGCATATTTCGAAATTGGTCCAGAACTGAAAAAACCTTATGTTCAAGTTGTTAAACAGCAAGTTAAAGAGCATCAAGAGGATCTACACGAAATTCTAGTCAAGTTACATATAAAGTTCATTAGATTCGGAGCTATGGCCTAGAAGATATGAGCAAAACAAGTTAAGCATGGCATTGATGCAAAATGCACCCAAACATCAAGAAAACACACCAAAACAAGGATGCAACATGATAATATGAAGCTACATGCAAAATCAAGCAAGTTTCATATAGAGCACACTCAAAACGGAGCAACGGTGCAACACATACGCACTATACAAGGCATAACAACAATCTGTCCATAACAGCAACTAGGCATCTTACAAGCATCAAAACAATATACTACAGCACCCCAACATAATAACAAAAGGCATGGGCATGAAGTAAAGGTAAAGCATAACAATACAGAACACTGAGCTATCTCCAGAAATCACTAGAACATGCTCCAAAACACATGGTAAGATTGCAAACAATAACAGTTTCAGACTTTAGCAGAAATAACATCAGGTTGCAATGTTTAGAGCAAGCAAACAACATGTTACAGGAACATGTCTTGGCAAACAAAGACATGGCATGAATCTACTAATTGCATAGATCAAAACACCCTTACTGACCATGAGCCAAAAAGGCATAGAAAATATGATGGCACCCATGTAAACATGGCAAGTTATATTACAGGCTCAAACATGGCAGAAACAACGATAAGTAGGCATGTTGGTGAGCTTGAGCCACTCACCACAGAGCAATACATGGCATGACAAGGCAACCAACAGTAAGAAGGCATGTTTATGAAGCTAAGCATGGCAAGAGCAAGGTCATAGGACGCATGGAACACTAGCAAAACACATGGGAACTAGTGAACTTAACGTTAACAAGCTGATAGCAACATTATCAAGCAACTTTGGAGCAAGATATGAACAATCTACAGCAAGCTATAAATGCAACCAGGGGCATGGATGGATAGGGCATGACATGTAGATCAAAACATGTTTGTAGGATATCTCCAGATTATGCATAAAATGATTAGTAGAAGCATGTTAACATAGCAACAAAATATAACAGAATCTATCAGGAAAACAGCAACAGCAACTACCCTCCTTAACAAGCTCGATTCACTCACCACAAGTCGTTGCATGACAAGATAAGCATATGATCATCAAGAAGACATGTTTATGTAACAAACCAAGTCAAGAACAAGTCCATAGCATGCAAGGATCAACTATAGCAAGCTTGGCCAAATTGAATAACATGTAAACAATCTGCCAGGAAACATTTTGAAGCAAAAGTAGAGCACTCAAATGACATGCTAGACTACTCCATAATTGCAAACAAGGGAATGACTGGATAGACAATAACCATATGTTCAAAACACCCTTACTGAAGTATCTCAAAATATGCATGGATCTCTCTGTAGCATCAAGTTTACATGGCATCAAAATAACAATGTGAGCAGGGACTAAAATCAGCAATAACACGAAGCCTAGTTTGCATGCTTGTGCTAGTCACCACATTGATCACAAAAATACATGGCATACACCCCTGGAAATATGGCATGGCATAGATCAAAACACATGAAGACATCAACCTCATAGGATGCACACATCAATCATGGCAAAAATGATAAATGAGCAAGTTATAACAGTTTCAGCAGATTAACATCAACATGCACTCTTCAAACAGCATTTCGGGCATCAAGATGAGCTCAAATGAAAATGATGCAATGGAATGAAATGAATTACTCGTCGGGACGAACAATTTGACATATTACACGCACGAATCGGAGCTACGGATGCAGAGATAGAATGCGATGAACATGGCATGATTTTGATACAGATTCGGGGACTTGGAGAGAAAACCACCTCGGGAAAAGTCAACCCGGGACGACGCGGTACCGGGACGGAGGGAACCGGGGCGCGGGGCTCGCGTTTGGTTCGGGGGTCGGGTGGATTTCATCCACCCCGACCCGATCCGGCGGGGAGGCGGCACCGGCGAGCTAGGACGCCGGCGACGGAGGAGATCCGGCGGTGCGGGGTCGGCGTGAAGGGCACCGGCGAGGCGCGGCGGCCACGGCCGGATGGCGCGGTGACTCGCATGGCGGCGAGTGCAACAGCGCTAGACGCCAGCGGTGGGAGGCGAATCTGTGCGGGCGCGGCGGCAGGCCGGCAACGGCGAGGCGGAGGCGGCGGCGGCTGGAGGAGGCATGTGGCGGAGGCACTGGCGCTCGAGCGCTGGCGGGGCGGGTCGCTGGCTGCGGGCGGGCAACCTCGGGCTCGGCTGGCTGTGCGTGAGAGAGAGGAGGAACACGTGGCGGGATGCCATTGGCGCGGGGCGGCGGCGCGGGACGTCCGGTGGGCGCCGGACATGTCCGGAGGCGGCGAGGGAGATTTGATCTAGGGTTTGCCCAAGATTTCGAGGGAGGGGGCTAATTTATAGGTAGAGGGAGCTAGGAGAGTCCAAATGAGGAGCAGTTTTCGGCCACGCGATCGTGATCGAACGACCGAGAGCATGGAGGGGAGTTTTCTGGGCTTTGGGTCACTTTGGAAGGGGTGTTGGGCTGCAAACAAAAGAGGCTTTGCGGTTACCCGGTTAACCGTTGGGGTACCAAACGACCTCCAAATGGCACGAAACTTGACAGGCGGTCTACCGGTGCTATACCAAGGTCGCTTGGCAAACCTCGGGCCATTCCGAGAAAGTTTAACACCCGCTCACAACGAGAGACAAGAAGGGGACGCCGGATGACATAGGAGTGTCGAATTGCAAAACGGACAACGGGGAAAATGCTCGGATGCATGAGATGAACACGTATGCAAAATGAAATGCACATGATGACATGATATGAAATGCAAATGATGACATGGAAAAGTGCGACACGCAAGCAATTGACATGGCAATGACGGCGAATAACTGGCGGACACATGTCGCAACGAATCCGGGGCGTTACAATATCACTCGTTTATTCCATCTTGCTTGTAAAGCTGAACGTCAAGTAGTGCAGGATCGACAAGCATTGGCGCGAACTAACTTTTCTACAGGTCGACCTTCATCATGGACACCGCATGCATCTTCTACTTCCACTGCACCAGCACCTCCATCAGGTGCCACCTCCAGCCGTGATACAAGAAAGCAGGCACAACCACCACTATCTGCCAAGAACGCACCTGTCGGGCCTGCACAAAGTTCTTCTTCTTCCATGGCATCAATAGGGCACAAAAGTGATATGCGCAAAAATCCAAATCTCAGCGTGTGATGGTTGCTACTGAGGAAGCTGGGTATGAGTCCGCTAGTGACTATGATGAGGAGACTTTGGCTCTCATTACAAGTGAAGAACACGGTGGAGATGATTCTAATCATGAGACGCAATGCATGGCTCCTGAAGATGCTGACAGGTATGAATGTTTAGTTGCTCAACGTGTTTTGAGTGTGCAGGTTACACAAGCTGAGCAAAATCAGAGGCATAATTTTTTCCATACAAAGGGAGTTGTGAAGGAACGTTCTGTGCACGTCATCATAGATGGAGGGACCTGCAACAACTTGGCTAGCATGGAGATGGTGGAGAAGCTATCTCTCACCACAAGACCACATCCACATCCTTACTACATCCAGTGGTTCAACAACAGCGGCAAGGTTAAGGTAACACGTATTGTTCGTGTGCATTTTAGTATCTCTATGTATGCTGATTATGTTGATTGTGATGTGGTACCTATGCAAGCATGTTCCTTATTACTTGGTCGACCATGGCAATTTGATAAAAAATTGTACACCATGGTAGAAACAATCAGTATACTCTTGTTCATAAGGATAAAAATATTACTTTGCTTCCTATGACTCCTGATTCCATTTTGAAAGATGATATTAAATAGAGCTTATAAAGCAAAACAGGAGAAGAATAAGAGTGAAAATCAGATTGTGGCAAAACAATTTGAGCAACAAATGAAGCCTAATAATAAACCATCTAGTGCTGCTTCCGAAATTAAATTGAAAAGTGCATGTTTATTTGCCACCAAATCTGATATTGATGAGCTAGATTTCAACAAATCTGTTTGCTATGCTTTTGTGTGCAAAGAGGCATTATTTTCATTCGAGGATGTGTCTTCCTCTTTGCCTCCTGCTATCACTAACATTTTGCAGGAGTTCGCTTATGTCTTTCCACAAGACGTGCCACCGGGATTACCGCCTATTCGAGGGATTGAGCATCAGATTGACTTAATTCCCGGTGCTTCACCGCCAAACCATACGCCATACCGTACCAATCCAGAAGAGACAAAGGAGATTATGCGTCAAGTACAGGAGCTTCTCGACAAAGGTTATATACGTGAATCCCTTAGCCCTTGTGTTGTTCCTATTATTCTAGTGCCGGAAAAGGATGGTACCTCGCGTATGTGTGTTGATTGTAGAGGCATTAATAATATTGCTATTGGTTATCGTCATCCTATTCCTAGGCTAGATGATATGCTTGATGAATTGAGTGGCTCTACAATATTCTCCAAAGTTGATTTGCATAGTGGATACCATCAAATCCATATGAAATTGCGGGATGAATGGAAAACAGCATTTAAAACTAAGTTTGGATTATATGAGTGGTTAGTAATGCCTTTTGGGTTAACTAATGCACCTAGTACTTTCATGAGATTAATGAACGAAGTTTTACATGCTTTCATTGGACGATTTGTGGTAGTTTACTTTGATGACATATTGATTTATAGGAGATCTTTGGAGGAACATTTGGAACATTAACGTGTTGTTTTTATTCCTCTATGTGATGCACGTTTGTTTGGTAACCTTGGGAAGTGCACCTTTTGCACCGACCGAGTGTCTTTTCTTGGCTATGTTGTTACTCCACAGGAAATTGAAGTTGATAAAGCCAAGATTGAAGCTATTGAGAGTTGGCCGCAGCCCAAAACGGTCACACAAGTGAGGAGTTTTCTTGGCCTCGCTGGATTCTATAGGCGTTTTGTGAGAGATTTTAGCACCATTGCTGCACCTCAGTGATCTTACAAAGAAGGATGTGCCTTTTGTTTGGGGTACCGCACAGGAAGAAGCCTTCACGGTGTTGAAAGATAAGTTGACACATGCTCCTTTACTCCAACTTCCTGATTTTAATAAGACATTTGAGCTTGAATGTGATGCTAGTGGAATTGGATTAGGAGGTGTGTTATTACAAGATGGCAAACATGTTGCATACTTTTCTGAAAAATTGAGTGGGCCTAGTCTGAATTATTCTACTTATAATAACGAATTATATGCTCTTGTTCGGACTTTAGAAACATGGCAACATTATTTATGACCCTAAGAATTTGTTATACATTCTGATCATGAATCTTTGAAACATATTAAAAGTCAAGCTAAACTGAATCGTAGACATGCTAAATGGGTTGAATTCATTGAGACTTTCCCTTATGTCATTAAACACAAGAAGGGTAAAGAAAATGTTATTGTTGATGCATTCTCTTGTCGCTATACTATGCTTTCACAACTTGACTTCAAAATATTTGGTTTGGAGACCATCAAAGATCAATATGTGCATCATGCTGATTTTAAAGATGTACTGCAGAATTGTAAAGAAGGTAGAACATGGAACAAGTTCGTAGTTAATGATGGATTTGTGTTCCATGCTAACAAGCTATGCATTCCAGCTAGATCCGTTCGTCTTTTGTTGTTGCAGGAGGCGCATGGAGGAGGATTAATGGGACACTTTGGCGTGAAGAAGACGGAGGACGTACTTGCTACACATTTCTTTTGGCCAAAGATAAGATGGATGTTGAGCGCTCTGTTGCTCGCTCCACTACATTTCAAAAAGCTAAGTCACGCATCAATCCTCATGCTTTATATATGCCTTTGTTTGTACCTGGTGTTCCTTGGGAGGATATATCTATGGACTTTGTTTTAGGTTTACCTCGAACAAAGAAGGGGAGGGATAGCATATTTGTTGTCGTTGATAGACTCGAAAATGGCACACTTTATGCCATGTCATAAAAGCGACGATGCTGTTAATGTTGCGGATTTGTTCTTTCGTTAAATTATTTGCTTGCATGGTGTGCCAAATACTATTGTTTCAGATCGTGATACTAAATTTCTTAGCCACTTTTGGAGATGTTTATGGGCTAAGTTAGGGACTAAAGTGCTTTTGAGTACTACTTGTCACCTCCAAACTGATGGCAAGCTAATGTAGTCAATAGAACATTGTCTACTATGCTTAGGGCTGTTTTGAAGAATAATAAGAAAATGTGGGAAGAATGCTTGCCTCGTATTGAATTTGCTTATAATCGTTCATTGCATTCTAGGACTAAGATGTGCCCTTTTGAAATTGTGTATGGTTTCCTACCTCGTGCACCTATTGGTTTGTTGCCTCTTCCATCTTCGGAGAAGGTTAATTTTGATGCTAAACAATGTGCTAAATTGATCTTAAAAATGCATGAGTTAACTAAGGAAAACATTGAGCATATGAATGCTAAATATAAACTTGCTGGAGATAAGGGTAGAAAATATGTTGTGTTTGCACCTGGAGATCTTGTTTGGTTACATTTGCGTAAGGATAGATTTCCTGATTTGCACAAATCAAAGCTAATGCCACGTGCTGATGGTCCTTTTAAGGTGTTGGAGAAAATAAATGATAATGCATATAAACTTGAGCTGCCTACAGATTTTGGGGTTCGTCCCACTTTTAACATTGCAGATTTGAAGCCTTATTTGGGTGAGGAAGATGAGCTTCCGTCGAGGACGTTTTCATTTCAAGAAGGGGGGGATGATGAGGACATCAATACCATTGTTACACCCACAGTTCCTGCTCCTATACATACTGGATTAATTACTAGAGCTCGTGCACGCCAATTAAATTACAAGGTACTTTCGTTTCTTGGTAATGAATCTAATGTTCATGAGAATATGATGCTGCCTAAATTGGATACATTTGTTTTGCTTACAAATGAAGGGCCTAGCTTGGAGAAGGATGAACATTGGAGCAAGAACAAGTATGGAGATGATGGCATGCGCAAGGGGAACAAGAACGGAGTTACAAGTGATGATTTAAGGACGTTGAAGCCACCATAATGAGTGCATGAAGCCTTGGATGAAATATACAAGATGCTACTTCATCACTTTCGTCTAGAGGCTATTCTAGGTGCCGCATCACCTTATTATTGGGCCAGGCCCATGTAATTTCGAAATACTTGAGTATAGGCTGTTTTTAGAGTCCATATGTGTGGGGAAACAAGATATAGGGTTGGTTTCGGACCCCTTCCCCAAGGGCCACAAAATTCTCCCATCTTCCTCCATATATACAGCCCTTAGGGCATCGTTTAGACTTTGGGTTTTGTTTAGATTAAAAGTTCACCATAGCTGCAACTTCGCGTACTTTGTTTGTGTTCAACGACCAGACCAAGACGTCACAGAACCCCATCTTGATCAATAAAGCTTTCATCTTATATTCGCAATATCCAGATTGCAATCTCAATTTCTTTATTGTTCTTCGTTTGCTCGCAGGAAATCGACCCTCGTGGTTAGGTTGATCGTGCTCCGGCCTGGTCAATAACCTCTCGGAGTTGGTTTAGCGATTGCTAAGGCGCGACGTCCTCGCACATACGTAGTCGGATCGTCAAAGTCTACTCCTCCAAAACGATAATCACCATCTCATCGAAAGACGGGACACCTTTGCCTCTATCACCGTAGGATGATCACACGGGTACTCCGGTATATCCTAGGACAACAATGGATTCTCCAGGTGCCAGCAACCAATCCACCCAGATGTGTATTTAAGTGGCCACCTTAAGTTAACCATTAATTAACAATGCTCACATCTGTCATGGATACACTCACCCAATCCACGGCTACGAGCATAGCACAGCAATCCTGAGCATAACGTAGAAGTGACTCACAAAGGTTTGATAATAAAAGGACACTAGGTTCTACCTCATCATCTACTTCCCAACCCACATGTTAATCAGCTCCTAACCATGCAATGTTTAAGGATTGGAACTAATGCATAAAAACTGGGTAATAAAGGGATATGATCAAAGTCTTACTTGCCTCGTTGATGATCTGCAAAACATAGAGACTCGTAGTAGCACGCTTCACACTCCGGGAATTCTATCACAAACAAACAATAGCATACATAAGCACTCCAGCAAGAAGCACGGGTAAAATTCAAATAAAAAGAAACAGAAAGCTCTACTGAAGGGCTTCAACTAGCAAAAAGAATCAACTCAAACAGAGCAACGAAACTCAAGAAATGAGCGAAACAAGATTCGTTTACTAATCTGGACTAAAGTCAAATTGTATAGTACCAAAATCATGTTCAAGTTGGTTAAACAGAAAGGGGGCTTCGAGACGAAGATTTAGGTGCTGGTCTCATCTAATTTGGATAAACGAGCAAAAAGTTACACTAGAACGAAGATCAGGGCAGAAATCGCGATCGAAAATAATCGCAGATAAACCCTGGAAAATAAAACGAAACGAACAGACTAATGAACGAATGTTCGCTGTCTGAACCTAACTAGCGAACAACGTTCATTAAAACAAACGAACGGACGAACGTCCGCTAAATAAATAAACCGACGGAAAACCGAACCGATCTATCTAAAAAAATATATCTAGGGTTTCTTAAAAAAGCTGGGACATTTTTAAAAAAAATGACGATGGCGTTGGCGGCTACCTCCGGCGATGTCGTCGGCGGCGGCGGTGTCGAGTGGCGGCGGCGGCGGCGAGGTAGGCGGCGGCTGAGGCGGCGATGTGCGGATCTGGAGTGAGGCGGGCAGTGGTGGTCTTGGTATTTGTGGGGGGAGGCGGCGGCTCGGGCTTTAAAGGCCGAAGGCGTGGCTTCTGGCGGCGGCCTGCAATGGCTCGGCCGGACTCGAGAGGAGTCTGCCATGAACCTGGCCGGCGCCCGTGAGGAAGGCGGTGGCGGAGCGGGCCGGCTCTAGCCTAAGAATGCAATTTTTGAAACATGCATATTTTTCTAATTCAAATAAAATAGCAATAAAACCAAATAAAATCAACTAATTGATTTTAACATTTTTTTTCTCCAATATTTCTTTTATTTTAGAGAAGTCATTTTATCTCCTCTCTTTTATTTTGATATTGGAAATATTCAGAGAGAAAATGGTTAATACCAAAATGATCCTCTTTTCAAATTTGAGAAAAATCAAATATGAAAATAAATGAAACCCCCAAATCTCTCCATGGGTCCTTAAGTTGCTTAGAGTTTCTAGGATCGACCAAAATGCAATTAAAAATATGATATGCATATGATGACCTATGTATAACATTCAAATTAAAAATTTGGGATGGTACAAACCTACCCCCCTTAAGATGAATCTCGCCCTCGAGATTCGGGTTGTCTAGAAAATAGGTGTGGGTGGCCCTTCCGTAGATCTTCCTCTCGTTCCCAGGTGGCTTCCTCCTCGGTATGGTGGCTCCACTGATCTTTGCAAAACTGTATAACCTTGCTGCGTGTGACTCGGCTGGCATACTCGAGAATCTTCACTGGTTTCTCCTCGTAGGTCAAATCACTATCCAACTGAATCGCTTCCAGTGGCACTGTATCTCTCAAAGGAATATCGGCCACTCTGTGTGGCACTTCTTCAACTGGGAAACGTGAAACACATCGTGAACTCCTAACAATCCTTCTGGCAATTCCAGCTTGTAAGCAACTTCTCCCATACGCTCAAAACTTTGTAGGGTCCCACAAAACGTGGTGCTAGCTTTCCCTTAACTCCAAATCATTTAACACCTCGAAGCAAGGATACACGAAGGTATACTTTGCCTCCGACTTCGTAAACTGTCCCCTTGAGTTTAGAATCTGCATAACTCTTCTGCTTGGACTGGGCTACCTTGAGTCTATCCCGAATCAGTTTAACCTTCTCTTCAGACTCCTTAATCAAATCTGGTCCAAACAACTGACGGTCTCCAACTTCATCCCATAATAACGGTGTCCTGCACCTCCTTCCATACAAGGCTTCGAAAGGGGCCATCTTCAAACTAGCTCGATAACTGTTGTTATAAGAGAACTCTGCATACGACAAGTTATCGTCCCAACTAGATCCATAATCTAGCGCACAAGCTCTCAACATGTCCTCCAGAATCTGATTGACTCTCTCGGTATGTCCATCTGTCTGTGGATGAAAGGTTGTCCTGAACTCTAGCCTAGTACCCAAAGTCTCATGCAATTGATTCGAGAACTTTGAGGTAAACTGGGTTCCTCTATCTGATATAATGGTCCTCGGAACTCCATGCAGACATATGATCCTGGTCATGTATATCTTTGCCAACTTCGCACTTGTATAAGTGGTCTTCACTGTAATCAAATGAGCTACTTTCGTCAATCGATCGACTACAACCCATATAGAGTCATAGCCTGAACGGGTCCTGGGCAATCCCATGATAAAATCCATGCCAAGCTTGTCCCACTTCAATTCGGGTATCGGCAATGGCTGTAGCAATCCTGCTAGCTTCTGATGCTCTGCCTTAACTCTCTGGCATACATCACATACTGCTACATACTCGGCAATATCATTCTTCATTCCTGTCCACCAGAAACTTTCCATCAAATCCAGATACATTTTAGTGTTTCTTGGGTGAATCGAATACGGCGAATCATGGGCCTCCTGCAGAATCAACTTCCTGATCTCGGGGTCATTAGGCACATATACGCGATCCTCAAACCATAAAGTATCGTGCTCATCCTCACGAAATCCTTTAGCCTTTCCTTTGCTCATCCTTTCCTTTATCTCGGCAATCTCCTTGTCAGTCTTCTGGGCTTCTCTGATATTACTCATCAAAGTGGACTGAATTTCCAATGCTGCTACATAACCTCTCGGAACTATTTCCAAACATAGCTCGCGAATATCCTCTGCTAACTCCTTGGGTAATCCTCCGGTCATGAGCGTATTAACATAACTCTTGAGACTCAACGTATCGGCTACTACATTAGCCTTTCCGGGATCATACTGCAATTTCATATCATAATCCTTAATGAGCTCCAACCATCTCCTTTGCCTGAGGTTCAACTCCTTATGCGTGAAGATATATTTTAAACTCTTATGATCTGTGTATACCTCACAATGGTTTCCGATGAGAAAATGTCTCCATGTCTTCAACGCATGCACTACGGCTGCTACCTCCAAATCATGAGTAGCATAATTTAACTCATGAGGTTTAAGCTGCCGTGAGGCATATGAAACAACTCTTCCCTCCTGCATAAGCACTGCTCCAAGTCCTCGACCTGAAGCGTCGCAATACACTTGATAATTCTTTCGTTGGTCTGGAAGAATCAGCACTGGGGCTGTAACCAAAGGTTTCTTTAACTCCTAAAAACTGGCTTCACACTCCTCGGTCCATTTGAACTTGGTGTTCTTCTTCAACAACTCTGTCATGGGCTTTGCAATCCTGGAGAAATTCTCTATGAACCTCCGATAATAACCTGTGAGCCCAAGAAAACTCCTGATCTCTCCAGCTGATGTGGGTGCTACCCATTTAGTTACAAAAACAACCTTGGTGGGGTCTACTACTATCCTTCTCCGGATATAACATGTCTGAGAAATCCAACTTCCTTCAACCAAAACTTACACTTGTTGAACTTGGCATACAACTAATGTTCCCTGAGCTTCTCAAGAACTAAACACAAATGTTCCTTATGCTCCTCTTCATTCTTCGAGTAGACCAATATGTCATCAATGAACACCACGACGAACTTATCCGAAAACTCCATAAACACCTTGTTCATCATGTTCATGAAATAGGCAGGCGTGTTAGTCAGACCAAATGACATAACGGTATACTTGTATAGCCCGTACCTTGTGGTAAAAGTTGTCTTAGGTATATCCTGCTCTCGAATATTCAGCTGATGGTATCCTGATTGCAGATCGATCTTAGAGAAAACTTTAGCTACTTGCAACTGGTCAAACAAATCATTGATCATCGGCAGTGGGTACTTATTCTTGATCGTCACTTTGTTCAACGCATGATAATCAACAACCATCCTTAATGATTCATCCTTCTTCTCCACTAGAAGTACTGGGGCTCCCCAAGGTGACGAACTTGGTCGAATGTAACCTTTATCCAGTAAATCCTTAATCGTCTTCTTAATTTCCTCCAAATCTTTGCGGGCATCCGATATGGTCTCCTTGATATTGGCCCGGTGCCTGGAAAAAGCTCAATCAAAACTCAATGTCTCGATCTGGTGGCATGCCTGGCAACTCCTCTGGAAATACATCGGGGTAATCCTTCACCACTAGGAATTTACTTGAGTCCTCTTCAGCACATGCCGGGATACATACTTGATCCTTATTCCTTCTGGGGTGGTGAGCATAATTAACTTACTGGCGCAATTGATGTTTCCTCCATACATCGATAACCAATCCATACCCAGAATCACACCCAATCCTTGTGATTCCAGAATTATCAGATCCGAGGGGAAAACATGCCTAGCTATGGTCAATGGCATCTAAAAACATCATTGGCTTGCCATATGCTCCTCTGCTAGCGAGCTTACTAACATAGGTGTCCTAAGAACTTTGGTGGGCAGCTTATACTTATCCACAAATCCCTTTGATATGTATGAATGCGATGCACCAGTATCAAAAAGAACGATTGCAGTAAATGACTTAACCAAAAACTTGCCTATAACTGCATCTGGCTGCTCTTCAACCTCCTCCACACTAATGTGGTTCACTTGTCCCCTGTTGAAAGGGTTGGGCTTCTTCCCAGAGCTTCCATTGCCATTTCCATTCTTTGCTTCAGAACATTCGGTGGCGTAATGTCCATTCTTCCCGCACTTGAAACAAGTAATGTGATTTAGATCCTTCTGGCGGGCGTTGCTGGGTTGGAACAGTTCTGGCTGCTGCTTCCTCCATTCCCATTCCCATTCTTGGGGCCACTATGGCTATGCGAACTCCCTCCATTGGAATTATGGCCTCCATGGTTATGGTGAATGTGTCCTCCCGAGTTCGGGGAAAAGCGAGGTCTCTTGAGCTCTGAATTGTACTTCCCTTGTCCATACTTTCTCTTCGGTGGCGGAGCCAGGTGGTGGGCCTTGACCCAAGTCTTGTCCGAGAAACTTTTTTTTAATAATTCCACCGAAACAGAAAAATCCTAATAAAATAAAATAAAATCTAAAATGCCAAAAACATTTTTCACCGTCTAAATAAAATATTTAGAACAGAGTGAAAATTTTTCTGGCCTAAAAATGCAATTTTGGAAACATGCATATTTTTCTAATTCAAATAAAATAGCAATAAAACCAAATAAAATCAATTAATTGATTTTAACATTTTTTCTCCAATATTTCTTTTATTTTGGAGAAGTCATTTTATCTCCTCTCTTTTATTTTGATATTGGAAATATTCGGAGAGAAAATGATTAAAACCAAAATGATCCTCTTTTCAAATTTGAGAAAATTCAAATATGAAAATAAATGAAACCCCAACTCTCTCCGTGGGTCCTTGAGTTGCTTAGAGTTTCTAGGATCGACAAAATGCAATTAAAAATACGATATGCATATGAGGACCTATGTATAACATTCCAAATTGAAATTTTGGGATGTTACAGTGTTACTTATGCTTAATGCTTGGGTACGAGATTTTTTGCTTTTTGGTTGGTCGTTTATCAATATTTTTGCTAGCCTTCATTTTGCACTAAGTATGATCACTACTTGTGCATCCAAAACCCTTTAAACCAGTTTTGACATATGAGTCCACTATACCTACCTATATGCGATATTTCCATGTCGTTCTAAGCAAATTTGCATGTGCCATCTCTAATGTTCAAAATAAATTTCTCTTTTGTGTGCTCTATTGCTCACGAAGCGGTAAAGGTAGCCAATATTTTCCATGCTAGATGTGTTATTCTCACGATGAGTGTTTATTCACTTGCATTGCGCGAGAGTACGGCAAGGGTACTAGGGATGCCTAGTCCCGAAATGAATAATGAATTTACTTTATGTTGTCAAATAATAAATTCCTTGGAAAGTGTTCGTATGGAGGGCACCCGTGGATACGGTTAGCCATGGAAAGTGAAAGTAATGGTGGAAAAAGGAATAAACTTTATTTTTTTGTTTGGGAACCGCCTATGATGTATCTAGCATGAAAAGTGTTGGGATGCTCCAAGTCGTTTTTGTTGGTGGGAAAAGTATGCCTCTCAAAAATAACTTTTATCTCTCAATTTAAGCTTTGAGCTCTGACACCTCTACAAATCCCTACTTCCCTCCGCGAAGGGCCTTTATTTTACTGATGCAATTTTTATTTTGAACTTGAGTCTCCATCTTCTCTTATAAAGCACCAACTAAGGGGCACTATGATCGTATTTGAGCATTGGGTGTAGCTAATATTCGAGTGTGTTTCATGAATGGGTCAATGGTTGAGCATGATGGGCTAGGGACAACTTGCTTTAGTGTTGATATTTTGAAAGACATGGTTGCTTGTTGGTATGCTTGAGTATTAAAGTCTTCATGTCAAAACTAGACTATTGCTTTGAATCATATAAAGTCCATATGTCCATGCTATAAAGAAAAGAAATGTGATGAACATGTTAGGCAGCATTCCACATCAAAAATTCTGCTTTTATCATTTACCTACTTGAGGACGACCAGGAATTAAGCTTGGGGATGCTGATACGTCTCCAACGTATCTATAACTTTTGATTGTTCCATGCTGTTATATTACCATTCTTGGACGTTTTACAATCATTTTATAGTCATTTTATATCATTTTTTGGTACTAACCTATTGACATAGTGCCCGGTGCCAGTTGTCGTTTTCTGCATGTTTTTTACTTCTTAGGAAATCAATATCAAATGGAGTCCAAACGCAACGAAATTCCTAGAGGATTTTTTTGGGCCAGAAGACATCCAGTGGGCCAAGCAAGCACCTGGAGGGTAGCTCGAGGGGAGTAGCACCCACCAGGGCACGCCCTGGTGGGTTGTGCCCACCTCGGGTGCCCCCTGAACCGCATCTTTGCTCTATAAATACCCCAATATTCCAGAAACCCTAGGGGAGTTGACGAAAATCAATTCCAGCCGCTGCAGAGTCCAGAACCACCAGATCCAATCTAGACACCGTCATGGAGGGGTTCACCACTTCCATTGGTGCCTCTCCGGTGATGCGTGAGTAGTTCTTTATAGACCTTCGGGTCCGTAGTTAGTAGCTAGATGGCTTCCTCTATCTCTCTTGATTATCAATACAATGGTCTCTTGGAGATCTATATGATGTAAGTCTTTTTGCGGTGTGTTGTTGGGATCCAATGAACTTTGAGTTTATGATCAGATCTATGTTTTTATCCATGAAAGTTATTTGAGTCTTCTTTGATCTCTTGTATGCATGATTGCTTATAGCCTGGTATTTCTTCTGTATTTGGGTTTTGTTTGTCCAACTTGATCTATTTATCTTGCAATTGGAAGAGGTGCTTCGTAGTGGGTTTGATCTTACGGTGCTTGATCCCAGTGACGAAAGGGAAACCGACACGTATGTATCATTGCTACAAAGGATAACAATATGAGATCTATATCTCCGCAATAGATAAACAAATCCCGTGTACATCATGTCATCGTTCTTATTGCATTACTCCATTTTTCCCATGAACTTAATACACTAGATGCATGCTAGATAGCGGTCAATGTGTGGAGTAAAAGTAGTAGATAGACGACCCACAAGTATAGGGGATCTATCGTAGTCCTTTTGATAAGTAAGAGTGTCGAACCCAACGAGGAGTAGAAGGAAATGACAAGCGGTTTTCAGTAAGGTATTCTCTGCAAGCACTAAAATTGTAGGTAACAGATAGTTTTGTGATAAGATAATTTGTAACGGGTAACAAGCAATGAAAGTAAATAAGGTGCAGCAAGGTGGCCCAATCCTTTTTGTAGCAAAGGACAAGCCTAGACAATTTCTTATAATGAGAAAAGCGCTCCCGAGGACACATGGGAATTATCGTCAAGCTAGTTTTCATCACGCTCATATGATTCGCGTTCGATACTTTGATAATTTGATATATGGGTGGACCGGTGCTTGGGTACTGCCCTTTCTTGGACAAGCATCCCACTTATGATTAACCCCTATTGCAAGCATCCGCAACTTCAAAAGAAGTATTAAGGTAAACCTAGCCATAGCATGAAACTAGTGGATCCAAATCAGGCCCTTACAAAGTAGCGCATAAACTAAGGTTTAAGCTTCTATCACTCTAGCAACCCATCATCTACTTGTTACTTCCCAATGCCTTCCTCTAGGCCCAAATAATGGTGAAGTGTCATGTAGTCGACGTTCACATAACACCACTAGAGGAGAGACAACATACATCTCATCAAAATATCGAACGAATACCAAATTCACATGACTACTAATAGCAAGACTTCACCCATGTCCTCAAGAACAAATGTAACTACTCACAAAGCATATTCATGTTCATGATCAGAGGAGTATTAATATGCATTAAGGATCTGAACATATGATCTTCCACTAAGTAAACCAATTAGCATCAACTAGAAGGAGTAATCAACACTATTAGCAACCACAGGTACCAATTTCTGGTTTTGATACAAGATTGGATACAAGAGATGAACTAGGGTTTTGAGAGGAGATGGTGCTGGTGAAGATGTTGATGGAGATTGACCCCCTCCCAATGAGAGGATCATTGGTGATGACGATGGTGATGATTTCCCCCTTCCGGAGGGAGGTTTCCCCGGCAGAACAGCTCCGCCGGAGCCCTAGATTGGTTCCGCCTCGTGGCGGCAGAGTTTCGTCATGTAAGCTTGCTTATGATTTTTTTCCAGGGTAAAGCCTTCATATAGCAGAAGATGGGCACCGGAGGGCCAACAGGGGGCCCAGGAGACAATGGGCGCACCCAGTAGGGGGGGCGCCCCCCACCCTCCTGGTTAGGGTGTGGGCCCCCTCTGGTATTTTCTTCGCTCAATAATTCTTATTAATTCCAAGAATGACTTCCATGGAGTTTCAGGATTTTTCAAGCTGTGTAGAATAAGTTTCCAATATTTGCTCCTTTTCCAGCCAGCATCCCAGTTGCCGGCATTCTCCCTCTTCATGATAAACCTTGTAAAATAAGAGAGAATAGCCATAAGTATTGTGACATAACGTGTAATAACAGCCCATAATGCAATAAATATTGATATAAAAGCATGATGCAAAATGGACGTATCAACTCCCCCAAGCTTAGACCTTGCTTGTCCTCAAGCGGAAGCCGAAATCGAAAAATATGTCCACATGTTTAGAGATAGAGGTGTCGATAAAAAGAAAATACGGACATGAGGGCATCATGATCATTCTTATAACAACAACATATAAGGATTTTGTCATATGATTTCTTATGCTCAAGTAACAATCTATTCACAATGTCAAGTATGATTCCGAAACTTCATTGAGAACTAGCAAACTAAATCTCAGTCATTGAAGTAATTGCAATTTATCATAACATCAGAAAGAGTCAAGAATAGAGCTTTTCAGCAAGTCCACATGCTCAACTATCATATAGTCTTCTACAATTGCTAACACTCACGCAATACTTATGGTTATGGAGTTTTAATCAGACACTGAGAAAGATAGGGACTTATTGTGTTGCCTCCCAACGTATTCACCTTTGGGTGATGTCAACAATAATAGTTCATGCTAACTTACATCCATGGATATATGTATCAGGATCTTTCCAACACGAGGTGCTTGCCAAAGGATAAAATGAAAAAGGGAAAGGTGAAGATCACCTTGACTCGTGCATAATGTAAAAGACATAAAGTAAAAGGCAGGCCCTTCGCAGAGGGAAGCAGAGGTTGTCATGTGCTTTTAGGGTTGGATGCACAAAATCTTAATGCAAAAGAACATCACTTTATATTGCCACTTGTGATATGAACCTTTATTATGCAGTCCGTCGCTTTTATTACTTCCATATCACACGATCGTATAAAGCTTATTTTCTCCGCACTAACAAGTCATACATATTTAGAGAGAAATTTTTATTGCTTGCAACATGACAACTTACTTGAAGGATCTTACTCAATCCATAGATAGGTATGGTGGACTCTTATGGCAACATTAGGTTTAAGGATATTTGGAAGCGCAAGTAGTATCTCTACTTGGTGCAAGGAATTTGGCTAGCATGAGGGGGAAAGGCAAGCTCAACATGTTGGAATGATCCATGACAATATACTTTACTGAGATGTGAGAAAACATAAACCATTACGTTGTCTTCCTTGTCCAACATCAACTCTTTAGCATGTCATACTTAATGAGTGCTCACAATCATAAAAGATGTCCAAGATAGTATATTTATATGTGAAAACCTCTCTTTCTTTATTACTTCCTATTAATTGCAACGATGACCAAAACTATGTTTGTCAACTCTCAACAACTTTTAAGCCTCATACTCTTTATATGTGAAGTCATTACTATCCATAAGATCAATATGAACCTTTTTATCCTTTTTATTCTTTCTATTTTCTCAAGATCATAGCAAGATAGCAAAGCCCTTGACTCAACACTAATCTTTATTATATAGCTCACGGACTCGATTACATAGAGAGATCACAAAGCAAAACTCAAAACTAATTCAAACCAAAACTTCAATCTACTAGATTAAGATATTACTAAAAGGATCGAACTAAGAAAAACGGTAAAGATAGGAGTGTGATGGTGATACTACAAGGGGAGTGCCCATACCCATGTGATTATGTCCTCAGAGGTGGTGAAGAAGGAGTTGTTGATGATGTAGGCTTGTCGTCCATCTTCCAAGGCATAGGCTCACCATCATAGAAGGATGATCGAGTCTCCAGGATCCTCAAATCTGCAGCCAAACTCATCCTCTTGAATCTATATTCATACTCACAGTTTTGGTTTTGCAGGTCATAGATTTGGGCCTGGAGGTGCTCGATTTTCTCATGAAGCTTGAAGATGATATCCCCAATGTTATTGGCGTCTAGCTCGTGGTTCTTGGTGAATTCCACGATCATCATCTGGTTGGCGTTGAGTCCGCGGTCCACCATCCCTTGACACTTGAAAACTTGTTGCCCCATAGCTTCGAGCTTTGTCTCCACGCTTCCGGTACGCCTTGGTTCCTCCACATCGTGGATGTGCAGCACCCCCTCACGCATCTCAATGGTTTGAGGGTGTTGTAGCACCTCCGCGAGATAGGGTTTGATAACCCTCTCGAAAAACTCGTCCTTGGGAGAGTTTGGAGACATCATGGTGCTCTAGATCTGTTAGAAAACAGCTCGAAAAGAAAACAAAAGATTTTTGTGTGATACGATGGTCAAAACCTTCGGGAGATTATATAATGAATTTTTGTTGACCAAAAGAAGTAACTTGCAAGAAAACGGAGTCTGGGAGGCACACGAGGTGCCCACGAGACAGGGGGTGCGCCTAGTAGGGGGGCGCACCCTCCACCCTCGTGGAGGCCTCGTGTCCTTCCCGGATTACTTCTTGCATTCCAAAATTCTTAAATATTCCAAAACGAAGAAAAATTGCCATTAGATTTGTTTTGGAGTCGGTTTACTTACCGTACCACATACCTATTCCTTTTCGGTGTCTGAAACGTTCTGGAAAGTATCCCTCATGTATTCCTCCGGGGTTACGGTCTCAATAATATTAGTTTCAACATTAATAGGATTACCTGAGATATAATGTTTGATTCTTTGACCGTTCACCACCCTCGGACTTGTGCCTTCGAAGTAGTTGATTTTTATGGCACCGGAACGATAGACCTCCTTGTTGGGGATATAACTATTTGCGTAAGCCGCCCAGGAGGGGCTGGGTTATGCAAAGAAGACTCACTAGAAAGAAGCCCAAGACCAAGCATGAAGATGGCGGTTCAATAAAGGGCTTAAGGCCCACAGGCGACTTAAGACCCATTGTAGTAAACCGCCATAATGGCTTGACTTGTATCATAAGGTAGATTTAACGAGTCACCGAGCCGGACACTGTTTATAAGCCGGTCGAGACTTTGAAAGCCAGCGGGCGTCAACCCGTGTATATAAGAGGACGACCTGCTGGCGGCTTAGGGCAAGAAACAACTGATCGAGAGCCAGGCATAGCGTATCTCGCTCCCTGGTCATCGAAATATCAATACCAACCCAACTAGACGTAGGCCTTACCTTCACTATAAGGGGCTGAACTAGTATAAAAACCTCTCGTGTCCCTTGTCCCGATTAACCCCTTCAAGCTTCCTAGTTGCGATGGCTCCACAACTAAGTCCTTCCACGAGGACATCTGACGTGACAATTCCACGACAGTTGGCGCCCACCGTGGGGCCACCGCACGGTGGATTTGAGTTCTTGAAGGGCAACTTCGAAGGGCTCAAGGGATACGTAGTGGGCCGGATGACCAAGAGTCATCGCGGCAAGATCTACATCGACGACGAAGGCTGGGGTCCCAACGCCGGCTCAATTGAATACGGGTACCGGGTCCCCTTCGGCGGAATCCACGTCTTCATCGGCTGGATCGGTGAGCCGTGCCTTGAGCCGGACAACTGCATCGACCTCGTCGAGATGGCCCGGCGTGCGAGGAAGACCCGAATTCAACCTTTTATGAAGCATGCCTTCGTGGGATGCATCCACGGAGAGGAACTCTCTGAAGGATCTGGAGATGGTGGTGCGACGGCCGTCCTCTCAGACGGTGATTCGTCCGCCGGCTCAACAGATTCGTTGTACCAAGTGCAAGACGACGTGCTCGGGGGCTGTTCCAATGGCACCGAGATTCGGACCCTGTGAGCCGCCAAGATGGGCAGGAGTCTTTATGGCTGGGACTCAGCCCGGCTCAAACTCTACAGCTGCTTTGCAGCAATAACGTCCGGGATAGGAGCAGCCGCAGGCGGCGCCCCGTCGCCCGCCGGCTCAAGTGCTGATAGATCTCATGGACAAGCTTACGACCCTGTTAACCGCAATGGTTATTCCCGCAGATAAAGATGAGCATGACGCGGAGGTGGCACGGGTGCGTGAGGAAATAGCTCACGCCAAGGAGGCCTTGGCAGCTGAGGACACTAGATTAGCCACAGAGCGGGTGGCTCTAGATGCCCGGGCGCAGCGGCTACAGTTAGAAGCTTACCAGCTCACGATGAGCTTAAACGCGTCCAATGAGGTGATGAGGAGACATCAGAAAACCCAGTCTCGTTTACCTCCGAATTACGACCCTCGGGTTCTTTTTGCTACACCCGGAGCAGGCCCAAGTAACCCGCCAGAGACCAATCAGTTTATGACAGCCGGAATAGGAGGGCCGGCTCAGCCTCGGGAGATGGCACCTCCTCATGTGAGCATGGCACTGCCGTGTTATGTGCCGATACCGCCGGGTCACTTCTCCAACCCCATGGAGAACTTAATCGCGGCTTTAGCGCGTTTGGCGGCTCTTCCCATGGACGGTGATGACCCGACAGCATTGGAGACCCGGAGGGTTAGAGAACTTCTCCAGACGGCCTTAGCTCAGCAAGAGACCTATTCCTACAGCCTTGGTTAGCACCGCCTCGTCAGAACCGAAGCCCAAGCTACAGCAGGCACATGGAGTCTGAAGCTTTGTCAAGCAACGCCCAACGCCGTAACCAGCCTGGTGGCTATAATCCGGTGCAAGACCGAGTACGTCAAGAGAACGAGCGAGCGGCTCAGCTAGTGGCTCAACAGGCGGCACATCAAGATTTTCCAGAGTATCCAACGACTTCCGTTGAGGCGGGAGTAGCCACTAGAACCGGCGGTGTTCCTTGTCTGGTACCGGCTTTGCGTAATGTGCGTTTACCCAAGGACTTCAAGGGACCTCAAAAGGAGCCGAATTACACGGCCGACTTGCAGCCCGGAGCTTGGGTAGAAAGCTATGAGATGGCTATGGAGTTATTGGAAGTCAGCGACGCGGCGATGGCTAAGTACTTCACCATGATGTTAGATGGAACAGCCCGATCCTGGTTAAAGGGTTTGCCACCCAATTCCATTGATTCATGGGCAGAACTAAAAGCCCGCTTTATCCAGAACTTCAAAGACACTTGCAAGCAGTCTATGTCAATTGTCGACTTGACAAATTGTAAACAGGAGGAAGGTGAATCTACGACTCATTGGGTACGCCGGGTCAAGGAGATAATACATTAAATCGACAAGATGGATGCCGGCTCTGCAGTCCTCATGTTGGAGAAGAATTGTCGTTTTGAGCCGTTGAGGCAGAAACTGGGGCGCCTTAAGCGTGATTGCAATGATATGGGTACGCTGATGGCGGCTTTAGTCAAATATGCTGATTCTGATAGTACCAAGGATCCCGCGTCTGATGAGGAAAAGACCGGGAAGGGAAAGAAGAACGGCAATGGAAAGGGTCAGCAGCATAACACGATGAATCAAGGAGGAAATAAGCGCAAGGCGGACGACAACCCGTAATTTGTGGCCAATGCCAATGCGCAAGGTAACAATCAGAGACGTAAGGGTAAGCCGCCTCGATCCGGTGGGTCAGGCCCATCTCTTGAGCAGCTACTCAATGAGCCCTACCCGAGACACGGCACCAGGGAGCGGCCCGCCACACACATGTGGAAAGATGGCGCGATCATGAAAGCATTTAAGAATTCCAACACCTTTGATGGCAATAATGGGTCTGGTGGCGGCTCAGGGGCTGGCGGTCTTCATGGCCCGGGTGGCGGCTCAGGTTCCGGTTTTCAGGGACGTCAAGGCGGCTACAATCAACAGCAGTCTGGGCAAGGAGAGCAGCAGCAACAACAGTCGGGTTATCAAAGCAATCCGAAGCAGTTGAATAGTGGGCAGTACCACGTGTTTACCACTAGCTTATGCAAACGCGACCAAAAGGTTCATAAGAGGGCCATGAAATCTGTTGAGCCAGCAGTTCCTCGTCACTTGAGGTGGTCAGAACAGCCCATTGTATGGAGCAGAGAAGATCACCCTCCACGGGTCGATAATCCGGGCCAGTTGGCCTTGGTGGTAGCGCCTCAGGTTGGTGGATATAAATTCACTAAGGTACTCATGGACGGAGGTAGTAGCATCAATATCCTCTATTATGAGACCTTTCGACGCATGGGGTTAACTGATAAGAATCTGAGGACATCCAACACTGTTTTCCATGGAGTGGTTCCTGGAAAGTCGGCTTACCCAGTTGGCAAGATTGAGCTGGAGGTGGCCTTTGGAGATGAATATGACTCCACGGCTGAGAAATTGATGTTTGAGGTGGTCAAAATCAGGAGCCCATATCATGCTCTGTTTGGGCGGCCGGCTTATGCTAAGTTCATGGCGCGGCCGTGTTATGTTTATTTGCAGCTCAAAATGCCGGGTCACAAGGGCACCATCACTGTGCATGGAAGTCGCAAGGTAGCGTTGGAATGTGAAGAAGGCGACGCGGCTTATGTTGAGTCTGCCTGTGCGGCAGAAAAGCTCAAATTTTATCAAGATAATGTTGACCCAGCGGATATGACCTCCCTGAAGAAACCAACTACAGAACATGAACCGGCGTTGAAGTTTAAATCGGCCGCCGAGACGAAGCTTGTTGACTTTACCCCAGGTGTCTCTTCTAAGCAATTCAGCATCAGCAGCAATTTGGATCCCAAATAGGAAAGCGCGCTCATCGAGTTCATCCGTGAGAACCGGGACATCTTTGCATGGAACCTTCAGACATGCTGGGTGTACCGAGGGAACTCGCTGAGCACACTCTCAACATCGATCCTAAGTATAAGCCGGCCAGGCAATTTCTTCGATGTTTTAACAAAGAGAGACGGAAGGCTATTGGAGAGGAAGTCGCCCGGCTCTTAGCGGTCGGGTTTATTATTGAAGTTTTTCACCCGGAGTGGTTGGCTAACCCGGTGCTTGTCCTCAAGAAGAACGGCACCTGGCGGATGTGTGTGGACTACACGGACTTAAACAAGGCTTGTCCGGCTGATCCCTTTGCTCTCCCCCGTATTGATCAAATCATTGATGCTACGGCAGGTTGTGAACGTTTGAGCTTTTTGGATGCTTACTCTGGTTATCATCAGATCAAAATGGCAGTTAAGGACCAGGAGAAGACGGCTTTCATCACTTTGTTTGGGGCCTTCTGTTATGTATCTATGCCGTTTGGACTCAAGAGTGCTCAGGCGACTTATCAGCGATGTGTGCAGAACTGTCTACATGATCAAATCGGGCGTAATGTTCATGCTTATGTAGATGACATGGTGGTGAAGTCCAGAGAGAAGGAACCTTAATATCCGATTTGAAAGAAACCTTTGATAATATATGGGTTTATAAAATGATGCTTAACCCGGCCAAGTGTGTATTTGGTGTACCCGCAGGCAAGCTTTTGGTTTTTCTGGTACCAAACAGAGGCATTGAAGCTAATCCGGAGAAGATTAAGGAAATTACCTCTCTGGCTAAACCGGCGTGCATCAATGATGTTCAGCAATTGGCGGGTCGTGTTGCCGCTTTAAGCCGGTTCATAAGTCGGTTAGGTGAGAAGGCCCTACTGCTGTATCAGATGATGAAGAAAACAGACACTTTTGTCTGGAGTGATGCTGCTGATGCTGCCTTTGAAGACTTGAAGAGACAGTTGTCTGAACCACCGGTTCTTGTGGATCCCATTGATAAAGAGCCGTTGTTATTATACGTGGCTGCCAATTCACGAGCCGTCAGTGTTGCCATCATGGTGGAGCGTAAGGAAGCTGGCAAGGAGCGTCCGGTTCAACAGCCGGTGTCGGTGTCAAAACCGGCGGATCTCGGGTAGGGGGTCCCGAACTATGCGTCTAGGCGGATGGTAACAGGAGACAAGGGACACGATGTTTTTACCCAGGTTCGGGCCCTCTCGATGGAGGTAAAACCCTACTCCTGCTTGATTGATATTGATGATATGGGTAGTACAAGAGTGGATCTACCATGAGATCAAGGAGGCTAAACCCAAGAAGCTAGCCTATGGTATGATTGTTGTAATGGTTGTGTTGTCCTACGGACTAAAACCCTCCGGTTTATATAGACACCGGAGAGGGCTAGGGTTACACAGAGTCGGTTACAATGGTAGGAGATCTACATATCCGTATCGCCAAGCTTGCCTTCCATGCCAAGGAAAGTCCCATCCGGACATGGGGCGGAGTCTTCAATCTTGTATCTTCATAGTCTTGGAGTCCGGCTGACGATGATAGTCCGGCTGTCCGGACACCCCCTAGTCCAGGACTCCCTCAGTAGCCCCTGAACCAGGCTTCAATGACGAAGAGTCCGGCGCGCATATTGTTCGGCATTGCAAGGCGGGTTCCTCCTCCGAATAATTCATAGAAGATTGTGAACTCGAGGATAGTGTGCGCTCGCAAAATAATTTCCACATTCCACCCGAGAGAGAATAACATGTACACAAGTTCAATCACGACGTATTTTGTGGCATGACGTCATACCACCACCAAGCCTTTACTTGAATCGTTTTTATTATACCACCTCGGTAGCGTTTAGCGGCGGTTTCCTTGGCACGTCTTGTCGAGCGAGATCGTGTTCCCCTTATTCCGGATTCCCATCAATACGGACGTGGGTAACCCAACCGCGCCCGTCGCCACGCCTCCTCCATCGAAGGCGGGTTCCAAACGGTCACGGAGTCGGCTCTTAGTATTCTCCCTCTTTATAATGGGACCAAGGCTTGCTTCTTTTCTTCAATCCTCAATCGAACCTACTCCTTGCCCCGAGTTCCAACACCCAGAGCCCCAGATTCGAGCGCCGGACCTTCAACAATGTCCGCTCCGACCTCTGGGCGGTGGATGCCCTCCTCCGTTACGGAAGAAGGCGTGCTAAAGCTGCGAGAGGCCAAGTACATGCCCCACGAGATTTCAGACAGTTTGCTGCCAAGGGCAAGTCATCCCCACCCCCGAGCCCGGCGAGTATGTCGTGTTTGTATCCCACCTCCGTCGGGGTTTAGGCTTCCCGATGGATCATTTTGTGAGAGGGCTCATGTTTTATTATGGGTTGGAATTCCATGACTTGGCTCCGAGTCCATCCTCCATATTTCTGCATTTATTGTCGTCATGCGAAGCCTTCCTCCGTCACCCCTCACTTGGTTTGTGGCTTAGGACCTTGACGTGAAGTCAAGATGATCGAGGGGCGTCAGCGAGTCTTGCGGGCGGTTGTGAGCGAAGGGCCGACGCTCCATGGCCCGAGGGCTCTTTCCAGAGGAGCTCGGCTTATGGCAGCAGGAGTGGTTCTACATAACCGCTCCCTGTGGGCGTGCAGTGGCCGCCGCCCATCTTCCTTCGGGCCCTCCACAGCGGCTAATGTCATGGGTCGACCAAGGGCTCGGTGGGGCCGCCAAAGGACGCGCCCTATTGCAGGGCGGATTCGAGACCTCAAGCGAGGGAGATCGATCTGGTCGTGGTGATGCAGTCATCTTGATTAGGCATCTCCGCCGCAAACGCCGCCCTCTCCGGTGTGGGAGTTTAATCCGGAGGGACCATGGATTCTCCAACACTTCATGGGTATGACACCGTGGAGATGTACAAATTATTCTTCGGATCATGAGAGGCGTGTCCGGAATTGACCGAGGATGCCGGCCTAAGCTGCAATCGCCTGGATACACAAGTAAGTAGCTCCGTGTCCGGTCATTCCATTTGTTTGCCTTTCTATGATTCGCTTTTTGACCAACTGCCCTCTAAACAGGAGTGGATAGCGCAAGCAAAAGCGTCTGGTGTCCGCCCCCTCCCAGAGACGCGCGGATCTGTCTTTGGTCGAGATCTTTGGAGGTTGCGCCTTCAGAGGAAGGCGAAGGGGAGAACAGAGGAACTACAGCCTCAACCAAGGAGGCTTTTGAGTAAGGGGGGATCGACAATCCCTCCTTCCAAGGGGAGAAGAGGACCGCCTCCGAAAACCCAAAGGCCAAAGCCCCGAAGCGGGGAAGAGATCTTCACCAGAGGTTCCTGCATCCGGAGAGACTCCGGCCGCACAATCTCCCCTAAAGAATCAACCCTCCAGCGAGCCGTAAGTAGAAAAAAGGGAGTTTTGTAATAAGGGACATCCATATTTGTGCTTCTGAGGATAACTTAAGTTTTTACCTTGTAGTTCCGATCTCCGTCCTTCTCAGATGAGCTCGTCTTCGGGGGAACTCCATCCGGAGATGATGGAGAGCGAGACGCCTCCATCCGCCGCACCATCGGATAGGGCGGACGAGCCTAAAGTGTCATCACGGAGGGTATCCTCGAGTCCGGCGGGGCCGAATAGTTCGGCACCAACTGGTGTGCAGCCGGGGGAGCTGAAGGATCTGCTCGAGAGGGCGTCCATGTCAGAAGGTCACCGTACACTGATGAGTACGGTGATTGAAAAATTTCATCCGCCAAGGCGGATTGCGTGATGCCGTCGGGGAGTTTTTGGCGGGGTTCGAGGTGCGTAAAAATGACATACTCTTTGACAGTTTTACACATAAAGTGCGCCTGTATAGATAGTAGCCCCTAAGACTCGGTAGGGTGTCGAGAACGACGAATGCGTCGAGGATCAAAATCCGTGTATTGATTTTCGCCTTTCCTAAGCGGTGGCGGATAGTTCGTGGCTAGTCGATGATGGAGTTGCCGAATTAAAGCGGCAACTCGATGTTCTTGATGCGGACATCGCGCTAGTCAACAAAGCGACTTGACGAGTCGCAAGGTAGGTTTCTTCTCTGGGTCACCTAGTAGGGGCCAAGCCCACCCCTTACAATATGTGTGCTTGACGCAGATGGTGCTGCTTTGTGGAGAGCCTTGAGCGAGAACTTGCTCAAGCCAAGGAGCAATCCAGAAGGAGTGATGCGGCTGCCTTGAGGGCGGCCGAAGAGCTAGAAGCCGAAAGGGCTGCACATTGCCGAAGCAGGGAGGAGATGGCCGAAATGGCCGTGAAGTTAAAAGATGCTACCGACCGCAATGAGGTTCTTGAAAGGGAGCGCCTAGTGGAGCGAGAAGACCTGGGGAAGGCCACCGCCGAAGCCAAGGATGCCCGTTCTGCAATGCGGGCTATAAAGGAGGAGTTGCACCAGGCCGGAGACATTGTGGTCGGTAAGCCCTTTCTGCGCCAAGGTTTACGGATCCAAAGTATGTTTAGCTTGGCGGTTGTGGGGTCCGGAGGATCCTTATATGGACTTAGCGGCGAGTCTTGGCGGATCTTGTTGTGCACTTCCGAAGTCAGAAGGATCACAAGACAGAAGAGCTATTCTGGTCTCAATTCCATAGTCCGGAGCGTTCCCTTCCGCTAACCGATCGGTTGGCCGAGTGGGCTGAGCTGAATAGATTGTCCGGACTTGCCATGACGGATATCGTGACTCATGTCCGCCGGATAGGCTAAGCGAAGAGTTATTTTGGCTTATCGCAACAATTTCTTGGGGCGGTGCCTCATATCAAGGCGATGAAGCGGTCGGCTCTGCATAGAGGGTGCGCGGATGGCCCTCGCCGTGTGAAGATACATTGGACGAGATGGATGCCACATTGCTTGCGACCTGTGGTTGGACGAGCCGATTACCGCCGAGCACTATTTTGGGGAGGTTACGCATGGTGCTCGTGTAATAGAGTCGCAGTTGTGCTCTAAAAATGTCATGTTCAAATGAACGTTATGGTTTGTAAAAGCGATGTTGATAATATAAGCGCTTTTTGTACTTGTGCGTTCAAGTATTGAAATATCTCTGTGCGGCCGTTTATGTATCGTGTGTATAACTTTGAAAGATGGCGATTGCCGGTTTCAGCCCCCACGCACAAGGTGCGGGGTGTTCGCAAAAATAGCGCATTTTCACACTTAATCCGACGTCTTGGTCTGTGAAGGAGGTGGTAGCGTAGCAAACGAGGCAACCGGACTATAATGCTTTATCACTTTCACTTAGCCATAGGAGTTCGAGGTTGGGGCTACGATATAGCCCCTAGGGCACCGCGCTCTCCAAATTCGGGCGCGTGTGTGCTCGACCGAAACGGTCCTTCGTCAAAGCGAGGATTCTAAACATTCCGGTAGTCGATCGAGTGGTTGACTAGTCTCTTCTGTCAGATCATGACGATCAGTTTTCGGCTTTCTTTCATCGAGGTGCTCGCCGCCAAACCGGGCACAATCGCAGATAGTTCTCCGTGCGCGTTAGCCGATGATACTGAACGTAAGGCAGAAACCACGGAGCCAGCCGGCAAACCCAACATTTGACCAAAGACATGATTCGAGCTGATGCATGTAAGGCCTAACTCGAGACGCGAACACTCCCTAAGGTATTCGGTCTTTGTGACAACAGGCGAACAATGCCCTAAGCCCCTATTGTCGGTACACGCAAGGTCCTCTCCGACGCGCCGATGCCAAAACGTCAGCCTCCTCTCTGGTTATAATGAGAAACCAGGGGATATATAGCAACAAGAGATAGTAAAAAAGGTTTACGCAGGGTCTTAATCTGAAAAGAATCCTTGCAACGGGTCCCTACTACACGTCTGCGCCTGTGTCTCCGTTGTGCTGTATCCTGGACGGGTGTAACACGCTGTTCATCTGTAAAGAGAGGAACTTAGTTTGAAAATAATCGTGCAAAAAATGAAAAAATCGAAATATGAATGAATATATAAAGCTGAGCTTATATTAGCTCATACGCGCAGCCCCTTATAAAGGGGTGTGCGGCTAGGGAGCCCCTAGCTTATTTTTATGCCGGACTCATCTAGCCGTGTCCGGGGTCTTGAATGACCTTTCAATGAGATGATGCCGCGTGGACCGGGCATTTTAAGTGTAAGAGACGCGTAGTGTGGTATTGCATGAAAGCGGACAAAAGCTTCACGTCCCAATAGTGCTTGATGGCTACTTTTGAATGGGGCGACATGAAAGATTAGCTTTTCGCGTCGGAAGTTGTCGGGTGACCCGAACACAACTTCTAGTAGTAACGAGCCCGTGCACTTGGCGTGAGGGCCTGGTGTCGCTCCTTTGAAGGAAGTGCGACTATGTCGGATTTTAGTAAGGTCTATCCCCAAATTGCGGATTGTGTCCGGATATAGCAGGTTTAAATCACTGCCACCGTCCATCAGGACTTGTGTAAATTGTAGTCCGTCGATTATAGGATCCAATATCAGAGTAGTCCATCCTGCATTTCGAATGCTTCTGGAATAGTCCAGGTGGTCGAAAGTAATTGGTTTTAACATCCAATCTCGGTGTTCCGCCGGGGTGGACCGTGCGACACGTGCTTTAGCGGGTGCCGTAATATTTTTCCGTACTATCACATGTAGTGAGTTTACTGTTTTGACTTCTTGTGGGAAAGTCTTTTGTTTTCCGGCGTTCTGCTGGTGGGGTTCGTCATCATCCTCGCTTGGTGCGTCGAGCCCCTTGTGTTCGGTGTTGAGTCGGCCGGACTGTTTGAAGAGCCAACAATCTTGGTGGGTATGGTTTGCAGGCCTTCCGGAGGTGCTGTGGATTTGACATATCCGATCCAAAATTTTGTTTAAGTTGGATAGCTCATCACTGTTGTCCTTAAGAGGCGGTGTTTTGTTGTTCGCCGCGAGCTTTTGAATCCGCATCGACCGTCGTGTTCTTTGGGCTTTTTTCTTTATTTCGAGCTGATCCTTTCGCGCTGTGATTTTCGTTCCATCTCGATCTCGATGTACTCGGTCATTGGTGCTGCATCTTGCTAGCCAGCCTATCTTCCCGCGCAAAAGCGGGTCATGAGGCTTGTTAGCGGCCATTGTTCTCGGCTTCTCTTGGCCGAGGTGTTCAGCGAGCCATTCGTCTCGGACATTATGTTTAAAAGCTGCTAAGGCTTGGCGTCCGGACAATCGACTATTTGGTTCTTTTGGTAAGGAACCTGTTCTGAATTTATGCTACGACTCTCCGGGCTGTTGAGTTATGTGACTTAAATCGTCTGCATCCGGAGGGCGGACATAAGTCCCTCGAAAATTTGTTCTAAACGCATCCTCAAGCTCTTCCCAGCTTCCAATAGTATTTTCTGGGAGGCTTTTGAGCCAATGCCGAGCTGGCCCTTTGAGCTTGAGGGGTAGATATTTTATGGCGTGGAGATCATCTCCTCTGGCCATGTGTATGCGGAGGATGTAATCCTCAATCCAGACTCCAGGGTCTGTTGTTCCATCGTATGCCTCTATGCTTATGGGTTTGAGCCCCGCTGGAAATTCATGATCCAGCACCTCATCGGTGAAACATAGTGGGTGTGCGGAGCCCCTGTACTTGGGTGTGCCGTTGTCTCCGAACACTCGGCGTGTTATGTTGCTTCCTGGGGCCCTCTTTTTTGGCCCATAAATGGATCTGACCGGGCCGTCTGTTTTCCGAGGATCATGAGTCGGCTTATGTGCGGCGCCGCTTATCGCTGGCTCATCATCCGTCGTCTATCCGCCAGCGGCCTTTTCTTTTTGTTGTGGGAGCTCTATGCCTCCTCGTCGAATTTTGGCAGCAGCTTGCGCTTCGGGTAGCTCTTTGTCTGGTGGCCATTGCCATATTTGTCCGCGGACTTGAGTACTTTGCTCCACCTCATTCTGAGTATGTCTTCCACTGTTTTGAGCTGCCGTTTTTCCTTCTTCAGACTTTTTGCAGTGGCGACGAGTCTTTTGTGAAGGTTCTTATGCTCCGTTGGAGTGTCCGGCGTGAGGTCGTCTGGACTGTTGTTTTCGCCAGGCATGGATTGATTATCCGATTCATCCTGTTCGGATGGTTGCTTGGTTGCATGTTCGTCATCCACTGGTTTGCCCTGCTCCATTGCTGGGTCATTAGGAGTGTTGTTTTTGTCGAGGCGGGACTTAGGGCAGCATCTGCGTCGCCGTTTTTGGTTGTTTGTCGGTGGGATTATCCTTTGTCGCGTCTCGTTGTTCCTCGTTATCGCTTCCTTTTGGGGTGTCCACCATATATACATCATGGGTTGAGGTGGCCTTCCGCTGCTCTGTAGGCACTGGTTCTTGATCGTCTCCGGCATCGTCGTCCATACCGTCGATGTCTTCGGAGTCGTAGTCTAGCATGTCGGTTAGATCGTCGACAGTGGCTACAAAGTGGGTGGTGGGTGGGCTTTGAATTTCTTCGACGTCCGCATCCCAACCATCTTGACCGCAGTCCGGCCAGGGTTCTCCTGATAACGAGAGATGCTTTAGCGAATTTAGGATGTCGCCAAAGGGTGAGTGCTGAAAGATGTCCGCGGCGGTGAACTCCATGATTGGCGCCCAATCGGATTCGATTGGCAGGGGCGCAAGAGGTTCGGAGTCTGGCAAGGAGTCCGGCGCCTTAGAGTCACGAGCTTTATAAGGGACAACGTTAGTGTTCGGCTCCATTGCCGTAGAAGTTGCAGCTACCGAGGCGGTGTCCAGCCACCTGTCCTCGATCTACGCGGTCTGCTCCGAACTATGGGTCAGAGCGGACTCGTGTCGCGCCTCGTGGCACTATCCGGTGGCGAGCTAAATCATGCCCATCGTGATAGCGCCGCACGCTGGTCCAGGTTTCGAATCCATCAAGACCAAGTCTCCGCGATGTCGGCCGTGAAGTTTAGGGCTTCCAAACCTGACCGATGGCGGGCGTAGCTTCGATCTGCTCGGATGGCTGCTTAATTGGCCCGCAGCAAAGCCGCCGAACACGAAGATCTGTCCGGGAGAAAAGTCTCACCACAGGACGGCGTTGTTGTTGATTGAAGAAGCCATCAAGCCTATCGGTGGCGATACGAGGAACTCTCAATGAAAGCACCAATGTCGTGTCAAAACCGGCGGATCTCGGTAGGGGGTCCCGAATCAAGTGCGTCTAGGCGGATGGTAACAGGAGACAAGGGACACTCTGTTTTACCTGTGTTCGGGCCCTCTCGATGGAGGTAAAACCCTACTCCTGCTTGATTGATATTGATGATATGGGTAGTACAAGAGTGGATCTACCACGAGATCAAGGAGGCTAAACCCTAGAAGCTAGCCTATGGTATGATTGTTGTAATGGTTGTGTTGTCCTACGGACTAAAACCCTCCGGTTTATGTAGACAACAGAGAGGGCTAGGGTTACACAGAGTCGGTTACAATGGTAGGAGATCTACATATCCGTATCGCCAAGCTTGCCTTCCACGCCAAGGAAAGTCCCATCCGGACACGGGGCGGAGTCTTCAATCTTGTATCTTCATAGTCTTGGAGTCCGGCTAACGATGATAGTCCGGCTGTCCGGACACCCCCTAGTCCAGGACTCCCTCAGGCGGTTTACTACATCAGTGAGGTGCTCATTGAATCTAAACAAAGGTATCCACATTGGCAGAAACTCGTTTACGGAGTGTTTATGGCCAACCGGAAGTTGAAGCAGTACTTTCAGAGTCATTCTATAACTGTGGTAAGTTCTGCCCCTTTGGGAGATATCATCCAGAATAGGGAGGCCACGGGACGAATCGCCAAGTGGGCCATCGAGCTTGGGCCTCATGATTTGAAGTACATGCCATGTACTGCTATTAAGTCTCAGGCCTAGGCGGACTTTATCAATGATTGGACAGAGTTACAGGCACCTGAGGAGAAGCCAGATAACACATATTTGACTATTTACTTTGACGGGTCCAGGCAGCTAGAAGGCTCGGGGGCTGGCATTGTTTTAACTTCCCCTCGAGGTGACAAATTTTGTTATGTACTCCGGCTTATGTTTCCGTGTACTAACAATGCAGCTGAGTACGAGGCCTTACTCCATGGTCTCCGGATGGCCAAGGAGATGAACTTAAGCCGGGTAAGGTGCTTGGGCGACTCAGATCTCGTGGCTCATCAGGTGTCAGGCAAGTGGGATTCCAAGGATCCCCTTATGGCGGCTTATCTTCGTGAAGTAGATGTTGTGGCTGGTCACGTCAAGGGTTATCAAGTGGAGCACATTGATCGAAGGAAGAATGAGGCGGCTGATGCTTTAAGCCGGTTGGGATCTCAACGTAAGCCGGTGCTGCCTAACACCTTTCTCGATATTTTACATAACCCTTCTATCAAGGTGCCTACCGAGGAAGAACTAGCGGTACCAGACCCGGAGGCACAACTGGTGGCAGCTCTTCATGTTATCCCGGATTGGACAGTGTCATATTTGGCTTATATGACCCGAGGAGAATTACCGAAGGATGAGACCTTGGCAAGACAAATCGTCAGGCACTCCAAATCTATGACGATTGTTAACGGCGAGTTACATCATCTAAGCGTCACTGGGGCGTTTCAACGTTGTGTGTCACCTACAGAAGGCCAAGAAATACTCCGTGAGATCCATGAAGGGGATTGTGGCCATAATGCCGGGTCAAAATCTCTTGTAGGCAAAGCTTTCCGTCATGGTTTCTACTGGTTGACGGCTCATGCTAATGCGGAGGATCTGGTCAGTAAATGTGACGGTTGTCAAAAGCTCTCACGACGAGCTCATGTGCCGGCTCAAGAGTTGAGGATGATCCCAATCACTTGGCCGTTTGCAGTCTGGGGGCTTGACATGGTTGGACCTTTCAAGAGGTCTAAGGATAAAAAGACACATCTCCTGGTGGCAGTGGATAAATTTACAAAGTGGGTTGAGGCAGAGCTAGTCAGTAAGTGTGATGCAGCCACGGCGGTTCAATTCATGAAAAAGGTGATCTTTCGTTTTGGTTTCCCACACACCATTATAACTGATAATGGCACTAATCTCTCCAAGGGTGCCATGGAAGAGTTCTGTCAACGAGAACATATCCGGCTTGATGTTTCGGCTGTTGCTCATCCTCAATCCAATGGTCAAGCAGAAAGAGCTAATCAACAAATCCTGTAGGGTATCAAGCCCCGACTCTTTGTCCCCTTACAGTGGACTCCGGGTTGTTGGGTGGAGGAGTTACCTTTTGTGTTATGGAGCATCAACACTACGCCTAACAGATCTACCGGCTACACACCTTTCTTTATGGTGTATGGTGCAGAGGCGGTCCTGCCAAGTGACATCCGGCACGATTCACCCCGCGTGACAGCTTATGTTGAGGCTGACAACGAAAAAGCTCGTCAGGATGCGCTTGACTTGTTGGATGAGGAGCGGGACTTGGCCATAGCCCGCTCAGCGATTTATCAACAAGACCTGCGCCACTATCACAGCCGCCGGGTTAGGAGCAGGACCTTTCAGGAAGGTGATTTGGTGCTCCGGCTCATCCAGGATCAGTCTGACATGCACAAGCTATCCCCACCTTGGGAAGGACCCTTTGTGGTCAGCAAGAATTTGCATAATGGATCATATTACCTCATCGATGTTCGAGAGCACAAAGACTCACGTAAGTCGGAGGAGGAGACCCGCCGGCCGTGGAATATTGCTCATCTCCAGCCTTACTATACTTAAGCCACCGGCTCTCAAGATGTATATATTTTGACAATGTATATATTATATAAAGAAATAAAGCAGGACCTATGTCCTTTTTACACTCAAAGGTTCATGTGTCTTCTTTATCAGGTGGTGGAAACAACCAACAGGGAGTGGATCACATTTGAATCCGGCTTTCCCTTTGGTCTGGCTTATGATCATGTCTGAATCTAGCCATGGTCACTTGGGGGCTTCCTGTTTAAACATGGGTCGTATTCAAACCAAACAGAACATAGCTATCGATACCCACTTGATCGGCATATTGCCAAACCCACTTGGGGGCTTCTTGATCATATTTGAATCACAGCTTAACCCCTTTGGGTCTGACGTGGATCGTATTCCAATCAGCGTCATTAAACAACTATTATGGTCACTTGGGGCTTCCTGTTCAAACATAGGTCGTATTCGAACCAAAGAGAACATAGCTGTCGATACCCACTTGATTGGCATCGCCACAGCCACTTGGGGCTATATGATCGTATCCGAATCTTAGCTTAACCACTTTGGAACGGTTTACTGATCGTATTCGAATCAGAAGCCTGTAAATGTTGTTTATCATCCAACAAAAGGATAAATTATTTTGACTATCTTGAGACCTTCTTGAAAACATTATGAGATGGTTTTTTCTTCCGGCTTCATCTTGATTACCCCAGGTTCTTAAGTGCCAGGTAAACATCATATGAGCAGGGAAGATTATTAAAGGGGTCGCAGGTATGCTATTGTGATTATATTTAATGAATATAATCATAAACCGGCCTGTATATGATGTCTTGGGTCGTGTTCTGGGTTATCAATACTTTATGTCACCCCCGACGCGATAAACTGCCAAGGAAATTTTGCTTGTTTTATGTGCAGGATAAGGCAAAGCAAAGTCAAACGTCAAGGAAATAAACGGTCAACATAAGCCAAAAACATATAGCGATGGCGGCTTATGAAAATATTAAGCACCAGGAACATGCGCAAAGGCATGACAAACATTGGAAGTTTTTACTACTCTGTTACAAGACTTCCCGAGTCTGAATAAACGAAGCATTGTTTTTTGCAAAGTTATAAAACACCTGGCGATTCATTCCTTCGGCGGGCTCGACGACTCCGGGTTATCCTTCTCCGCCTCTCCGTCGGTTGCTTTGTCCTGGAACGTTGACGAGGCCCAGTCAATGCCACTCAAGGCTTCAAACTCAGCCTCATCATCTATTAAACCGGCTGGGTCCACTTCAGGGGCAAAAGTATGCTTACGCGTTGGAGGAATCAGGCTGACTTGATCATATGGAATGTTTTGAATTCTCCGGTTCTCACTATCATAGCCCGGCGAATACTTGGTAAGCTCAGTATCATTCCCAATAAGGGTAGCCACGGGACGTATGACTTTGACACAGGCGGTGAAATCATGATCATCAAATACAGTACCGTCCTCCTTCAGGCACGGGTATCCAAGAGCGAGGTCAGCCGGGTCTAGCTCTGGCATCCATGCCTTTGCCCGGCTCAATGCGGCCACGGCTCCGTGATGAGGACATCAATACCATTGTTACACCCACAACCCCTACTGCTACATATACTGGACCAATTACAAGAGCTAGCGCACGCCAATTAAATTATCAGGTACTTTCGTTTCTTGGTAATGATTCTAATGTTCATGAGAATATGATGCTGCCTAAATTGGATACATTTGTTTTACTTACAAATGAAGGGCCTAGCTTGGAGAAGGATGAACATTGGAGCAAGAACAAGCATGGAGATGATGGCATGCACAAGGGGAACAAGAACAGAGTTACAAGTGATGATTTCAGGACTTTGAAGCCACCATAATGAGTGCATGAAGCCTTGGACGAAATATACAAGATGTCACTTCATAAATTTCGTCCAGAGGCTATTCTAGGTGCTGCGTCACCTTATTATTGGGCCGGGCCCATGTAATTTCGAAATACATAAGTATAGGCTATTTTTAGAGTCCATATGAGTGGGGAAACAAGAGATAGGGTTAGTTTCAGACCCCTCCACCAAGGGCCACGAAATTCACCCCCTCTTCCTCCATATATACAGCCCTTAGGGCACCGTTTAGACTTTGGGTTTTGTTTAGATTAAAAGTTCGCCATAGCTGCAACTTCGCGTACTTTGTTTGTGTTCAACGACCAGACTAAGGCGTCACAGAACCCCACCTTGATCAATAAAGCTTTCATCTTATATTCGCAATATCCAGATTGCAATCTCAGTTTCTTGCTTGTTCTTCGTTTGCTTGCAAGAAACAGACCCTCGTGGTCAGGTTGATCGTGCTCCGGCATGGTCAATAACCTCTTGGAGTTGGTTTAGCGATTGCTAAGGTGCGACGTCCTCACACGTTCGTAGTCGGATCGTCAAAGTCGACTTCCACCAAAGCGATATCCATCATCTCATCGAAAGACGGGACACCTTAGCCTCTATCAAGTGGTATTAGATTTCCAGGTTGCTCGGTGAGATTTTACAGTTTTTCATAGTTTAGATCGAGTCTGTTCTTCATACCTATAGTCCACGAAAAGCCAAAAAAAAGTTAGGGTTAGTTCATCATATCCGAACCAATCTGAGCCTTTGCATAATCTTTTCTGTATTTGCTTTGTTGAATTTGCGGTTGCATCGTCGTGTCAAGTTGCTGGTCCTAGCGTCTAGTACTTTAGAGTTTGAGTTCATTCACAAGTTGTCACGCGCGCTTTTGCACCATTGTCATCACCGCTGCCATATACCACCATCATCATCATCGCTGCCATATACCACCATCGTCATCGCCGCGACCATATACCACATATCCACCGCCATCACGCTAATCCGAGTCCACCTCCATCACAGATTCGCCACCAGTCCGTGTTCCATCGCCCTGCAAATATCCGCCACCAGTCCGAGTTTCCACCAGATTCATCTCCTCCACTAGTCCTAGTCCGAGTCTAGTAATTGTTGCTTTGTTCTCCATTTCCAGATCACGCGATACTCCGAGTCGTGACAGAGTAGGACTCCCAAACTTCCGAGCCATCCGCCGAAGAAAAATAGTTCCAATTTTAAAAAAAAGTTTGGAAAATTCTGGCTAGGCAGTTTTTAGGCCATTTGTAGACTTTTACGGAAAAAAATTGTTGCAAAGCAAAAAAAAGAGGAAAAAAGTGCAAAAAAAAGTGAAAACAAAAGAAAAAAATTCAGAGTGTGCTCCTCCCTTGTTTACGTGCAGCGCCGTGATTTTGTTAGTGTTCTAGGCTCGCGTCTCTAGTACGGTCTAGCCTAGGACCAGCACAATACCGTTGTTGGCGTTTATTCAACTTTGCATCTCTGAATTGATTATAGTGACCCTTTTGCTACCATACTATAAGCCTTCCCAGCTCCACATACATCTACATCGTATGCGTTTGACTCTCCCCGCAATCCCCTATCCAAGCTTTTGAGAGTTTTGACTAGAACGGTTGCCGATCACCTTTCTTCTTTGGTAAGAACTGGTAAGAATTTGAGATTTGCTTGACGGATTTGTGACACCCACCACCAGCTCTTGTTAGTAGTCTGAGGATCATATTCTTGTGTGTTTCTATTGCTGCTAACCATGCAGGATCACAAGCCATTTAGACGAGGATTTGGGAGAGCATGACGAATAAGGAGTTGCATGATAAATTTTAGCAAATGATGAGTGGACAGGTGCAAGATGTGCTAAATAGATTTGAAGAGGCCATGAAGAAGATAGATGGCATGGAGAAGACGTTCGAAACAAAGCTCGATAACTAGTTTAATGAATTGCTCGCGCGTCTTCCACCACCACCACCGGCTGCACCTAACGCACCTCTACAACAACGACAACGACGACTACCTCCAGGTCGCGAAACAGGCCTCCACCGAGCGAGCCGTGTCCCTCTTGCACTTGGCCAAACTGTTGGTGCTGTTGTTGATACTTCTGTGGCTCCTGCTGCTCATGCGGAGGAGGATGATTATGTGGAAGATTATGAGGATGAGGTTGATCAAAACAGAACTACGTGCAGCCACCAGCACCACCACCAGCAGGTCGACCTCAGGTATATAATTGCAATGGTAGGCCTCCACCACCACCTCAGGTAAGAGATCATGACCATGTTCCTAAACTGAAATTGAATATTCCACCATTTGAGGGTAGATATGTTCCTGATATATATCTTACTTGGGAGTTAGAAACTGAACAACATTTTACATGTTTACAATATCCCGAGGAGAGACGGGTTGCTGCCGCTGTTTGTGCTTTCACTAGTTTTGCATGTGTATGGTGGTCTGAACATTGTAGATTATATCCTATTCCAGCTACTTGGGCTGCTTTGAAAATTGCTATGCGTACTCGTTGGGTTCCACTATATTATCAACGTGAATTGCTTCCAAAATTGCAGCGTTTAAGACAAGGAAAAAATTCTATAGAAGAATATTATCAGGAATTACAAACTGGCATGATTAGATGTGGTATTGTTGAGGAGAATGAAGCTATGCTTGCACGTTTTATGGGTGGATTAAATAGAGAGATTTAGACCATTCTAGAGTATAAGGAGTATACTAATATCACTCGTTTATTCCATCTTGCTTGTAAAGCTGAACGTGAAGTGCAGGATCGACAAGCAATGGCGCACACTAACTTTTCTGCAGGTCGACCTTCCTCATGACACCGTGTGCATCTTCTACTTCCACTACACCAGCACCTCCATCAGGTGCCACCTCCAACCGTGATACAAGAAAGCAGGCACAACCACCACTATCTGCCAAGAGCGCACCTGCCGGACCTACACAAAGCTCTTCTTCTTCCACGGCATCAACAGGAACACAAGTGATATCATTTGTCGTCGTTGTAAAGGAAGAGGTCATTATGCGCAAGAATGCAAATCTCAGCGTGTGATGATTGCTACTGAGGATGGTGGGTATGAGTCCGCTAGTGACTATGATGAGGAGACTTGGCCCTTATTACACGTGAAGAACATGGTGGATATGATTACGATCATGAGGCGCAATACATGGCTCTCAAGACGCCGACGGTATGAATGTTTAGTTGCTCAACGTGTTTTGAGTGTGCAGTCACACAAGCTGAGCAAAAACAGAGGCATAATTTGTTCCATACAAAGGAGTTGTGAAGGAACGTTACATGCGCGCTATCGAGACGGAGGGAGCTGCAACAACTTGGCTAGCATGGAGATGGTGGAGAAGCTATCTCTCACCACAATACCACATCCACATCCTTACTACATCCAATGGTTCAACAACAGCGGCAAGGTTAAGGTAACACGTACTGTTCATGTGCATTTTAGTATCTCTACATATGCTGATTATGTTGATTGTGATGTGGTACCTATGCAAGCATGTTCCTTATTACTTGGTCGACCATGGCAATTTGATAAAATTCTGTCCACCATGGTAGAAACAATCAGTATACTCTTGTTCATAAGGATAAAAATATTACTTTGCTTCCTATGACTCTGAGTCCATTTTGAAAGATGATATTAATAGAGCTAATAAAGCAAAAGCAGAGAAGAATAAGAGTGAAAATCAGATTATGGCAAAAGAATTTGAGCAACAAATGAAGCCTAATAATAAACCATCTAGTGTTGCTTCTGAAATTAAATTGAAAAGTGCATGTTTACTTGCCACTAAATCTGATATTGATGAGTTAGATTTTAGCAAATATGTTTGCTATGCTTTTGTGTGCAAAGAGGCATTATTTTCATTCAAGGACACGCCTTACTCTTTGCCCCCTGCTGTCACTACCATTTTGCAGGAGTTCGCTGACGTCTTCCCACAAGACGTGCCACCGGGATTACCACCTATTCGAGGGATTGAACATCAAATTGACTTAATTCCCGGTGCATCGCTACCCAACCGTGCACCATACCGTACCAATCCAGAGGAGACGAAGGAGATTATGCGTCAAGTACAAGAGCTTCTTGACAAAGGTTATATACGCGAATCCCTTAGTCCTTGTGCTGTTCCTATTATTTTAGTGCCGAAAAAGGATGGTACATCGCGTATGTGTGTTGATTGTAGAGGCATTAATAATATTACTATTCGTTATCGTCATCCTATTCCTAGGCTAGATGATATGCTTGATGAATTGAGTGGCTCTACAATATTCTCCAAAGTTGATTTGCGTAGTGGATACCATCAAATTCGTATGAAATTGGGGGATGAATGGAAATCAGCATTTAAAACTAAGTTTGGATTATATGAGTGGTTAGTCATGCCTTTTGGGTTAACTAATGCACCTAGTACTTTCATGAGATTAATGAACGAAGTTTTACGTGCTTTCATTGGACGATTTGTGGTAGTTTACTTTGATGACATATTGATTTATAGTGGAACTTTGGAGGAACATTTGGAACATTTACGTGTTGTTTTTATTGCTCTACGTGATGCACGTTTGTTTGGTAACCTTGGGAAGTGCACCTTTTGCACCGACCGAGTGTCTTTTCTCGGCTATGTTGTTACTCCACAGGGAATTGAAGTTGATAAAGCCAAGATTGAAGCCATTGAGAGTTGGCCGCAACCCAAAACGGTCACACAAGTGAGGAGTTTTCTTGGCCTTGCTAGATTCTATAGGCGTTTTGTGAGAGATTTCAGCACCATTGCTGCACCTCTCAATGAGCTTACAAAGAAGGATGTGCCTTTTGTTTGGGGTATCGCACAGGAAGAAGCCTTCACGGTATTGAAAGATAAGTTGACACATGCTCCTTTACTCAAACTTCCTGATTTTAATAAGACTTTTGAGCTTGAATGTGATGCTAGTGGAATTGGATTAGGAGGTGTGTTATTACAAGATGGCAAACCTATTGCATACTTTTCTGAAAAATTGAGTGGGCCTAGTTTGAACTATTCTACTTATGATAAAGAATTATATGCTCTTGTTCGGACTTTAGAGACATGGCAACATTATTTATGGCCCAAAGAATTTGTTATACATTCTGATCATGAATCTTTGAAACATATTAAAAGTCAAGCTAAACTGAATCGTAGACATGCTAAATGGGTTGAATTCATTGAGACTTTCCCTTATGTCATTAAACACAAGAAGGGTAAAGAAAATGTTATTGCTGACGCTATACTATGCTTTCACAACTTGACTTCAAAATATTTGGTTTGGAGACCATCAAAGATCAATATGTGCATGATGCTGATTTTAAAGATGTAATGCAGAATTGTAAAGAAGGACGAACATGGAACAAGTTCGTTATTAATGATGGCTTTGATTTCCGTGCTAACAAGCTATGCATTCCTGCTAGCTCTGTTCGTCTTTTGTTGTTGCACGAGGCGCATGGAGGAGGATTAATGGGACACTTTGGCGTGAATAACATGGAGGACGTACTTGCTACGCATTTCTTTTGGCCAAAGATGAGACAGGATGTTGAGCGTTTTATTGCTCGCTGCACTACATGTCAAAAAGCTAAGTCACGACTCAATCCTCATGGTTTATATATGCCTTTGCCTGTACCTAGTGTTCCTTGGGAGGATATATCTATGGACTTTGTTTTAGGTTTACCTCGAATAAAGAAGGGGAGGGATAGCATATTTGTTCTCGTGGATAGATTCTCAAAAATGGCACACTTTATACCATGTCATAAAAGCGATGATGCCGTTAATATTGCTGATTTGTTTTTTCGTGAAATTATTCGCTTGCATGGTGTGCCAAATACTATTGTTTATATCGTGATACTAAATTTCTTAGCCACTTTTGGAGATGTTTATGGGCTAAGTTGGGGACTAAACTGCTTTTTAGTACTACTTGTCACCCCCAAACGGATGGACAAACTGAAGTAGTCAATAGAACATTGTCTACTATGCTTAGGGCTGTTTTGAAGAATAATAAGAAACTGTGGGAGGAATGCTTGCCTCATATTGAATTTTCTTATAATCGTTCATTGCATTCTACTACTAAGATGTGCCCTTTTGAAGTTGTGTATGGTTTCCTACCTCGTGCACCTATTGATTTGTTGCCCCTTCCATCTTCGGAGAAGGTTAATTTTGATGCTAAACAACGTGCTCAATTGATTTTACAAATGCATGAGTTAACTAAGGAAAATATTGAGCGTATGAATGCTAAATATAAACTTGCTGGAGATAAGGGTAGAAAACATCTTGTGTTTGCACCTGGAGATCTTGTTTGGTTACATTTGCATAAGGATAGATTTCCTGATTTGCGCAAATCAAAGTTAATGCCACATGCTGATGGTCCTTTTAAGGTGTTGGAGAAACTAAATGATAATGCATATAAACTTGAGCTGCCTGCAGATTTTGGGGTTAGTCCCACTTTTAACATTGCAGATTTGAAGCCTTATTTGGGTGAGGAAGATGAGCTTCCATCGAGGACGACTTCATTTCAAGAAGGGGAGGATGATGAGGACATCAATACCATTGTTACACCCACAACCCCTACTACTACATATACTGGACCAATTACTAGAGCTCGCGCACGCCAATTAAATTATCAGGTACTTTTGTTTCTTGGTAATGATTCTAATGTTCATGAGAATATGATGCTGCCTAAATTGGATACAATTGTTTTACTTACAAATGAAGGGTCTAGCTTGGAGAAGGATGAACATTGGAGCCAGAACAAGCATGGAGATGATGGCATGCGCAAGGGGAACAAGAACAGAGTTACAAGTGATGATTTGGGACTTTGAAGCCACCATAATGAGTGCATGAAGCCTTGGACGAAATATACAAGATGCCACTTCATAAATTTCGTCCAGAGGCTATTCTAGGTTCGTCACCTTATTATTGGGCCAGCCCATGTAATTTCGAAATACATAAGTATAGGCTATTTTAGAGTCCGTATGAGTGGGGAAACAAGAGATAGGGTTAGTTTCGGACCCCTCCACCAAGGGCCACGAAATTCACCCCCTTTTCCTCCATATATATAGCCCTTAGGGCACCGTTTAGACTTTGGGTTTTGTTTAGATTAAAAGTTCGCCATAGCTGCAACTTCGCGTACTTTGTTTGTGTTCAACGACCAGACTAAGGCGTCACAGAACCCCACCTTGATCAATAAAGCTTTCACCTTATATTCGCAATATCCAGATTGCAATCTCAGTTTCTTGCTTGTTCTTCGTTTGCTCGCGAGAAGCAGACCATCGTGGTCGAGTTGATCGTGCTCGGCGTGGTCAATAACCTCTCGGAGTTGGTTTAGCGATTGCTAAGCGCGACGTCCTCAAGACGTTCAGTAGTCGGATCGTCAAAGTCGACTTCCACCAAAGCAATATCCATCATCTCATCGAAAGACGGGACACCTTTGCCTCTATCACTCCGGCTCTTGAAGATGCCCACCTTAAATCCTGAATTCGTTGTGGTAGCACTACGAGATGCTTCAGCACGTCTTGCAGGAGGTGGGGAGTGGTATTTGATAAGGCTACAACGGCCAAGGCACGTTGTGACCCGGAGTACAGTTGTTCCACTAAAGTGTAAACCGCCTTAAGTTTGATCAGCATGCTCTGCTTGAGGTTGGTGCTCCTGGGGCCTATGTATTCACAAGTATAACAGTGAGCCGGAGGTAACTATTACAATAGTCATTGGAAGATTACAATGTTTGACGTTTTGTACAGTAACTTACCGAAGATGGCTGAGACCATTTGGTATATCTGCCGTTTTAAGTCAGACAACTCAGTTGTTGCCTCTACAAGAGATGCTTCTGCCGTCTCGGCCCGAGTCACCAGTGAAGCCTTCTCATCAGCCCAGATTTTCTTCTCTAACTCAAAAAATTTCTTCAACTTCTCTTGTTCAGAGATGCTGAATTCAAATTTGGAGTTGGCCTTCTGAGTTTCAAGTTCTTGAATTTTCAGCCGGCTCTTCAGGTCAGCAAGCTCCGACTCAAATTGACTTATGGTGGCCTGCATTGATGCCAGGTTATGGTAAGGATCATGGTAAGGTAACATTCAAGTCCCAAGCATTTTACAAGTAAAGATACTTGGCACTTGGGGGCTAATGTATGTTAAAGAATTTTTTAACCTACAAATCCGGGTCATGCATATTAAGTCCCAAACATTTTACAAGTAAAGATACTTGGCACTTGGGGGCTAATGTGTATCGCAAGTTCAAAGTATCATGCTATCACCGGGTTAAATATATTCTCTTTAAACCAGACAAACCAACAGTAAGAAGATTTTTAAGTCTACAACATATTCATTCATAAGCAACAGACTTGGGGGCTAGTACAGTAAGTAAGATTCAGGAAAATAGCATAAGTTATACCTCAGATTTGTGCTGTATTTGTTTCACCATGTCAATTTCCAGGTCACGATTATTATGCACTTGATTCAGATAGCCCGAGACTATATCACCAATGCTTAAGTGAGTATAATCAATAATGTCCTGCTTGGCCTTTCGGCGTTCGACAAGTTCTTCCTTGGAAGTACATTTGGCAAGGACAGTAGGCCGCCCCAGTTCAACAAATTGACTTTTCAGAAATTCAACTTTCGGGTCAGTCGTCTTGACCGGGCTAGGAGCTTCCGGATTATCAGAGCTGTTGATAGCATCTTGGCAAAGCGGGTCGAGGTTGGCACCGAATATCGAAGTTTGTTCGGCGGTGATGGGTGGAGCTGTCAGGAGCAGACATGTCAAGCGTCGGTTCAGTAACAATCGGGTCTTGGGACGGCTTATTCTTCCTTGCCCTCTTACTGGGCTTCACTTGCATGTTGTCAATAAAGGTAGAAGGATGAATACTAAAGCATAAGTAAGGTAAAGCCTAAAGTAAATAAGGTTACATTACCCGGGGGTAGTTTTAAAAGCCGGCATGTTTGATTGCATAGACTCGCCGGAGGAAGGAGAGGTATCCTGATAATTAGAGTCAGATGAATTGAGAGGTTGGCGAATTAAACCCGCCAAAGGTAAAACAGAACGTAAATCGGAGATAACCTCGGTCTGACGCTTCCTAGTTACATCGTAAGCCGAGGAGAGTTACGCATCCTTGTTGGTCAAGTGCGCCTCCGATTTTCAAGATGTTGTTGCTTCAAAAGAAATTGAGGATCTTGATAAGCTATAGGATGTGAAAATCTTACTTTACGGGTCACCCTTCGGATTTTTTGCTTTGGCAAAGGCTCGAGTCGGAGGAGATTATAGTTACCTCTTAAATCAATCGCTGATCGTTCCCGTATCCTCCTGAAAGGATAGAATGTCAATAAAATAAAGATAAAGGAGTTAAGAAAATTAAAGGATTGCCTCTTCATCATCCGAAGAAGTATCATCCAATTTGAATAAGTCGGAGGCGCTGGGTTTCTTCTTCTTTGAGGTTCTAGTCTTGGCGGCTTTCCTTTCAGTTTTCTTGACTGTCCTGGCTTGTTTGGCAGCCTCATGGTCATACTTGACCTTCCAGAAGTTGTCATCGGCCTGTGCAAAAAGATAAGGAACTATGAGTACAAATAAGGTATAACATGATAAAGAGTATTTATTAAGATTGATAACTCACTGCAGGGGCTGGGTTCTTCTTGCAGAACGGAAGTAAGCCAAAGGCATTACTAGTTATAGTGCCCTCCTTCAGCAGTGACTGGGTTGTAGCATCTACCACATCATCTGGTAAGTCGTCAGGACTATGACGCAGTGGATCATCCTTCCCGCCCGTGTAAGTACACATTAAGTTGGAATAGCGGATTAATGGAAGTACTCGCCAAGTGACCCAGACTCGGACCAGATTGATGTCGTTTAAACCGTTTCCCAAAAGAGCTTTGATCTTCTTGATGGTGGGACTGAGAGGCAGACGCTCGACAGCAGTCAATTTATCCGCCAGCGGATGGTTGGACTCAAGGCGCAGGGCGCAGAAGCCGGGCAAAGGGCTCTCATCAGCCGCTGAAGTGTCCTGACAATAGAACCACGTCTGATTCCAATCTTTTGGATGACTCGGTAGTTCAGCATAAGGAAAAAGACAGTCTCTCCGCCGCTGAATCGAGATGCTGCCAAGCTCAAGACTAGGCTCGTTGGCACGTTCTTTCTGCCAGTTCAAGTAGAAAAGCTCTCTAAACAAAAGCAGACTTGGCTCCTCTCCCAGATACACCTCGCAGAAGACTTGGAAATTGCAAATATTCGACACGGAGTTGGGTCCAATGTCTTGAGGTCTAAGATCAAAGAAATTCAAAACCTCCCTGAAGAATTTTGAGCCGGGAGGGGCAAATCCCCGGTTCATGTGATCCGTGAAAATTATTACCTCCCCTTTTTTGGGTTGAGGCCTCTCTTCAGACGGATCAGGGGCACGATAAGACATAACCTCCTTTTGGCAGATGGCCAGACTTCACGAATTTAGACAGTTTACTCTTAGTAACTACGGATGGGACCCAATTGCAGGTCACAGGGGCCTTGGTTGCCTTAGGTGCCATGACAACAGTTGGCCAACGACAAAATGAGAGGTTCCGGTTCAATTTTAACCCGGGAGAAAATATCTTAATTATTCAAGGAGGCGGCTTAATAAGGGGCCTGATGATATAAGGATAACTATGCAACAGTATTTAAGCCGCTACATGTATCAAAAGCAGTTCAAACTTCTTAAGGTCATGAGAAGCAAGCAAGGCTCACATATCAATGTCATTTGTTTAAGCCGGCTACATGGACAGTTGTGTTTAAGGATATTTGACAGAAGTAGTTTTCCGGGTGATACAAACAGGTTTCATAATCTGCTACTGTTATTTTGAGATCAAAAAGTTGTTCTGACAAGAAAATTTTCTAGACCTAAGATTGACGCAGATGAAGCTCAAGAGCTCGAATGGGGCCTCTATGTAACAGAAAGGGATCTATCTGCGTTCAAAGTGGGTGCGGAAAATCTACCGCATCGATTTTTACCATCTCCAAGATCAAGAAAAGCAGGGGTGATGGAATCTATGAAAGGGAACTACTAAACAGCGAAGAACGCGAAGAACTCGAAGGTCCTAATGTGGATCTAAGAAGAAGGAAAGAGGAGACTTACGGATGCAGGGTTGCAGCATAGGGTTGTCTCGTTTCTCTGGTCAAACCAGGTTGATGCAGTGGCCAGAGTTGGTGAAGACGAGATCTGCGACGACGGCGGCGGCAGAGCTCGAGCGCGAGAAGCGGAGAGAGGAAGAAGATGGTGGAAGGAGGAGAATGGGAAGACCTAGGTCGCGCCTATTTATAAGGAAAGGATAAGCGAGGCGGCGCGGAAACGAGGAGATAAAAGTTATTATCCAATGCCCCGACGCCTCGGTTTCGAACGATCAATAAAAGCGAGATCCGTTGGAGGATACGATGGAATAAAAAAGAATTTAAGAAAGGATAGCGTCATGGCGGGTTAACACGGATCCAAAAGATGACATCATCGCGGGTTAAAAAAACCTTTTGCACATCGGAAGATCAAGATTTAATTTTAAGGTATTTTAAGATTGACATGAACAAAGTTCAAATCAACTGGGCCTAATGTTGGGGATATAACTATTTGTGTAAGCCGCCCAGAGGGCCAGGTTACGCAAAGAAGACTCACCAGAAGAAGCCCAAGACCAAGCATGAAGATGGCGGTTCAATAAAGGGCTTAAGGCCCACAAAGCGACTTAAGGTCCGTTGTAGTAAACCGCCATAATGGCTTGACTTGTATCATAAGGTAGATTTAACTAGTCACCGAGCGGACATTTGTTTATAAGCCGGCGGGACTTTGAAAGCCGAGGCGTCAACCCGTGTATATAAGAGGACGACTCTTTGGCGGTGAGGGCAAGAAACAACTGATCGAGAGCCGGGCATAGCATATCTCGCTCCCTGGTCATCGAAACATCAATACCAACCCAACTAGACGTAGGCCTTACCTTCACCGTAAGGGACCGAACTAGTATAAAAACCTCTCGTGTCCCTTGTCCCGATTAACCCCTTCAAGCTTCCTAGTTGCGATGGCTCCACAACTAAGTCCTTCCACGAGCACATCTGACGTGACAATTCCACGACACTCCTTGATAACGTAAGGACCTTCCCACTTAAAGAGAAGTTTTCCTGCAAAAAATCTTAAACGAGAGTTGAATAACAACACATAATCACCTACGTTAAATTCTCGCTTTTGAATTCTTTTGTCATGCCATCTTTTAACTTTTTCTTTAAACAGCTTGGCATTATCATAGGCTTGGGTTCTCCATTCATCAAGTGAGCTAATATCAAATAACTTCTTCTCACCGGCAAGTCTGAAATCATAGTTGAGCTCTTTAATAGCCCAATATGCTTTATGTTCAAGTTCGAGAGGTAAGTGACATGCTTTTCCATAAACCATCTTATACAGAGACATCCCATAGGATTTTTATACAGGGGCGGACGCACGTTGATGGTCGTGGGGGCAGCTGCCCCCGCTCGATTTTCCGTCGTACGTTTACGTCGATCCTGCCGAGCAACGTGTGCCCCCACTTGGCCCATTGCTTTGCCCCCACTCAGTCCAATTTCCTTTTATTTTCAAAGGCCCATATATTATAAATCTGTTGAAAGGCTATAAGAAGCCCACCATCAAGAAACAGCCTACATTACGTCGGCCACGAATGCTACGATTATTCTCGATGGATCAGACCTCTAGTCCACGCACGCATATAAAAAAGGAACGCATGATACGGCACCCGTGGAGCCACCTGAAGCTGCCTATCGCGCGATCGCGGCATCACGCAGTCTCCGGCACGGCTCGCGGCCGGTAATCAGCGACTTGCCGTCGCCCATGCGTCGCTGCCGCAACACAGCCCCATCACCCATTGTGTAATTTCAGCGTTCTAATTCACATCAAGTAAGCCATATAGTAGATCATTAGGGTTCTTTCTTTTCAAAAAATGTTGTTCGTCTGCAGTTCCTTTGTAGAAACTTAGTATTATTAATTTATGTGTATAATTTACCGATTTAGATGACTGGATCAGTTTAAATGATTTTGTTATAAGATGTAATGTACTCCCTCTATAAACAAATATAAGACCGTTTAAATCAAAATTTTGGTACCAACTTTAATTTAGACTGACAAACTCAAATTTTCATTCGGGTCGTCTATTTTTTCCTAGTTAGACAATGTGTCAATGTTCTCTTTTGTGACTAGTAACAAGATGTAAGTCATTTTGCTTCAAATTGTTAGTTTTTATTTCTTTTGGCAATAAATTTGGTTATCTCATGTATAATGAAGTGATTGTACCTAGGTTTTAATTTATAAGGACCAACTGTCTTGCTAATTCATCAATATGGCCATACATTATTGCCCCCTCTCATTTTTTTCCTGGGTCCGCCCCTGTTTTTATATGCAGTTCTATAGGCCCATAATGCATCATCAAGTTTCTTGGACCAATTATTTCTAGATCTATTGAAAGTCTTTTGCAAAATTAATTTGAGCTCTCTATTGCTCAACTCTACTTGACCACTAGACTGTGGGTGATAAGGAGATGCAATTCTATGATTAACATCATACTTAGCAAGCATTTTACGAAAAGCACCATGAATAAAATGTGAACCACCATCAGTCATAAGTTATCTAGGGACTCCAAACCTCGGAAAAATAACTTCTTTAAGCATCTTAATAGAGGTGTTATGATCAGCACTACTAGTTGGAATAGCTTCTACCCACTTAGTAACATAATCAACAGCAACTAAAATATGTGTATATCCATTAGAGGCAGAAAAAGGTCCCATATAATCAAAGCCCCAAACATCAAATGGTTCAATAACAAGAGAATAATTCATAGGCATTTCTTGACGTCTACTAATATTACCAATTCTTTGACATTCATCACAAGACAAGACAAACTTACGGGCATCTTTGAAGAGAGTAGGCCAATAAAAACCGGATTGCAATACCTTATGTGCAGTTCTATCTCCAGCGTGGTGTCCTCCATATGGTTTGGAGTGACACTTGCGTAGGATCTGTTCCTGTTCATGCTCGGGTACACAACGTCTAATAACACTATCTACTCCTTCTTTATAAAGGTGTGGGTCATCCCGAAAGTAATGTCTTAAATCATAAAAGAACTTTTTCTTTTGCTGGTATGTGAAACTAGGGGGTATAAATTTAGCAACAATGTAATTAGCATAATTAGCATACCATGGAGCGGTACGAGAAGCATTAATGACCGCTAATTGTTCATCAGGAAAGCTATCATCAATAGGTAGCGGGTCATCAAGAACATTCTCTAACCTAGACAAGTTGTCTGCAATAGGGTTCTCAGCTCCCTTTCTATCAACGATATGCAAATCAAATTCTTGGAGCAAGAGGACCCATCTAATAAGTCTAGGCTTAGCATCTTTCTTTTCCATAAGATATTTAATAGCAGCATGGTCAGTGTGAATAGTAACTTTAGAATCAACAATATAAGGTTTGAACTTATCACATGCAAATACAACCGCTAAGAATTCTTTTTCAGTAGTAGCATAATTTCTCTGGGCAGCATCAAGAGTTTTACTAGCATACTGGATAACATTTAGTTTCTTATCAACTCTTAGCCCTAGAACAACACCTACAGCATAATCACTAGCATCACACATAATTTCAAAGGGTAAATTCCAATCAAGTGGCTGAACAATAGGTGCAGTGATCAAAGCTTTCTTAAGTATTTCAAATGCTTCTACACAATCATCATCAAAGACAAAAGGAATATCTTTTTGCAATAAATTAGTCAGAGGCCTAGAGATTTTAGAAAAGTCCTTAATGAACCTCCTATAAAAACCGGCATGACCAAGGAAACTTCTTATACCTTTAATGTCCTTGGGACACGACATCTTTTCAATAGCATCAACTTTAGCTTTATCAACTTCAATACCTCTTTCAGAAATTTTATGCCCCAAGACAATGCCTTCATTAACCATAAAGTGGCACTTTTCCCAATTCAAGACGAGACTAGTGTCTTCACATCTTTGCAAACTCGATCAAGGTTGCTCAAGCAATCATCAAAAGAGGATCCATAAACAGAGAAGTCATCCATGAATACCTCACAAATCTTTTCACGAAAGTAAGAGAATATAGCCATCATGCATCTTTGAAAGGTAGCAGGTGCATTACATAACCCAAAAGGCATATGTCTATAAGCAAAAGTACCGAAAGGGCAAGTAAAAGTAGTTTTTGATTGATCCTCCGCTGACACAGGTATTTGAGAGAAACCAGAATAACCATCTAGAAAGCAGAAATGTGTATGTTTGGATAGTCTTTCTAGCATTTGATTAATAAAAGGTAAAGGGTAATGATCTTTCTTAGTAGCTTTATTTAATTTACGGAAATCAATTACCATCCTATAACCTGTAATAATTCTTTGCGGAATCAATTCATCTTTATCATTAGGAACAACAGTAATACCTCCCTTTTTAGGAACGCAATGGACAGGACTTACCCAATCACTATCAGCAACAGGATAGATTATACCTGCCTCAAGGAGCTTTAGTATCTCCTTTCTTACCATTTCTTTCATCTTAGGATTTAACCGTCCTTGAGGATCTCTAACTGGTTTGGCATCTTTCTCCAATTTTATTTTGTGTTGGCATAGAGTGGGACTAATGCCCTTAAGATCATCCGAGTATATCCAATAGCAAGCACGGTGCTTCTTGTAGTTTTCAATAATCTTTCCTCTTCTTGCTCTGAAAGGTTAGCACTAATAATAACAGGATATATCTTCTTTTCATCAAGATAAGCATATTTAAGATTATCAGGTAAAGGTTTGAGCTCAAACACGGGATCACCCTTGGGTGGAGGAGGATCCCCTAGGATTTCAACAGGTAAGTTGTGTTTCAGAATAGGACCCTGTTGAAGGAATACTTCATCTATTTCCCTTCTTTCATTCATAAACATATCATTTTCATGGTCTAGCAATATTGTTCTAACGGATCAGTAGGAGGTATGGCAATAGAAGCAAGACCAATAATTTCATCCTTACTAGGCAATTCTTTATCACGGGGTTGTCTACAAAACTTAGCAAAATTAAACTCATGTTTCATATCCTCCAAGCCAATTGTAACAACATCCTTTTCACAATCAATCTTAGCATTGACAGTATTCAAGAAGGGTCTACCAAAAATATGTTGGGGAACGTTGCAGAAAATTAAAAAAATTCCTACGGTTTCACCAAGATCCATCTATGAGTTCATCTAAGCAACGAGTCAAGGGAGTGAGTTTGCATCTACATACCACTTGTAGATCGCGTGTGGAAGCTTGCAAGGGGATGGTGATGATGGAGTCGTACTCGACGTGATTCAGATCACCGATGTCCAAGTCTGAACGGACAGCACCTCGCGTTCAACACACGACGGGATGGGAGACGTCTCCTCCTTCTTGATCTAGCAAGGGGAAGGAGAGGTTGATGATGATCCAGAAAGACGACGGCGTGGTGGTGGATGCAGTGAGAACTCCAGCAGGCCGCCAAGCGACTACGGGAGGAGGACGAGGTGTAGCAGGGGAGGGAGGCGCCAAGCACAAGGTGTGGCTGCCTCCCCCGCCTCCTTATATAGGCCCCTGGGGCGCTGCCCCGGGAGATTGGATCTCCCAAGGGGCGGGCCAAGGGAGGAGTGCCCCGCAAGGCATGTGGTGCGCCCCCTCACCCTAGGGTTTCAACCCTAGGCGCAGGAGGTGGGCCTAGGGGGGCGCACCAGCCCACTATGGGCTGGCTCCCCTCCCACGTCAGCCCATGGGGCCCTCCGGGATGGGTGGCCCCACCCGGTGGACCCCCGGGACCCTTCCGGTGGTCACGGTACATTACCGGGTGACCCCGAAACTTTCCCGATGGCCGAAATACCACTTCCTATATATTATTCTTTACCTCCGGACCATTCCGAAACTCCTCGTGACGTCCAGGATCTCATCCGAGACTCTGAACAACATTCGGTATGCTGCATACTCATATTCATACAACCCTAGCGTCACCGAACCTTAAGTGTGTAGACCCTACGGGTTCGGGAGACACGCAGACATGACCGAGATGACTCTCGGGCAATAACCAACAGCGGGATCTGGATACCCATGTTGGCTCCCACATGCTCCTCGATGATTTCATCGGTTGAACCACGATGTCGAGGATTCGATCAAACCCATATACAATTCCCTTTGTCAATCGATGCGTTACTTGCGAGACTCGATCGTCGGTATCCCAATACCTTGTTCGGTCTCGTTACGCAAGTCACTTTACTCGCATCAGTAATGCATGATCCGTGACCAACCCCTTGGTCACTCTGAGCTCATTATGATGATGCATTACCAAGTGGGCCGAGATACCTCTCCGTCATACTGAGTGACAAATCCCACCTCGATCCGTGTCAACCCGCAGACACTTTCGGAGATACCGTAGTGCACCTTTATAGTCACCCGATTACGTTGTGACGTTTGATACACCCAAAGCACTCCTACGGTATCCGGGAGTTACACGATCTCATGGTCTAAGGAAGAGATACTTGACATTGGAAAAGCTCTAGCAAACGAACTACACGATCTTTATGCTATGCTTAGGATTGGGTCTTGTCCATCACATCATTCTCCTAATGATGTGATCCCGTTATCAACGACATCCAATGTCCATAGCCAGGAAACCATGACTATATGTTGATCTCAACGAGCTAGTCAACTAGAGGCTCACTAGGGACATATTGTGGTCTATGTATTCACACGTGCATTACGATTTCGATAATCTGCTTATAGCATGAATAAAAGACAATTATCATGAACAATGAAATATAATAATACTTTTATTATTGCCTCTAGGGCATATTTCCAACAGTCTCCCACTTGCACTAGAGTCACCAATCTAGTTACATTGTGATGAATCGAACACCCATAGAGTTCTGGTGTTGATCATGTTTTGCTCGCGAGAGAGGTTTAGTCAAAGGATCTGCGACATTCAGATCCGTATGTACTTGCAAATATCTATGTCTCCATCTTGAACATTTTCACGAATGGAGTTGAAACGACGCTTGATGTGCCTGGTCTTCTTGTGAAACCTGGGCTCCTTGGCAAGGGCAATAGCTCTAGTGTTGTCACAGAAGAGTTTGATCGGCCCCGACACATTGGGTATGACTCCTAGGTCGGTGATGAACTCCTTCACCCAAATCGCTTCATCGCTACCTCCGAGGCTGCCATGTACTCCGCTTCACACGTAGATCCCGCCACGACGCTCGCTTGCGGTTGCACCACCATCGCTCCACCATTCAACATATACACGTATCCGATTTGTGACTTAGAGTCATCGGATCTGAGTCGAAGCTAGCGTCGACGTAACCCTTACGACGAGCTCTTCGTCTCCTCCATAAACGAGAAACTTGTCCTTTGTCCTTTTCAGGTACTTCAGGATATTCTTGACCGCTGTCCAGTGTTCCTTGCCAGGATTACTTTGGTATCTTGCTACCAAACTTACGGCAAGGTTTACATCAGGCCTGGTACACAACATGGCATACATAATAGATCCTATGGCTGAAGCATAGGGGATGACACTCATCTCTTCTTTATCTATTGCCGTGGTCGGGGACTGAGCTGAGCTCAATCTCACACCTTGTAACATAGGCAAGAATCCCTTCTTGGACTGATCCATTTTGAACCTTTTCAAAATCTTATCAAGGTATGTGCTTTGTGAAAGACCTATGAGGAGTCTCGACTATAGATCTTGATGCCTAATATATAAGCAGCTTCTCCAAGGTCCTTCATTGAAAAACACTTATTCAAGTAGGCCTTAATGCTGTCCAGAAGTTCTATATCATTTCCCATCAAGAGTATGTCATCTACATATAATATGAGAAATGCTCTGAGCTCCCACTCACTTTCTTGTAAACGCAGCTTCTCCATAAGTCTCAAGATAAACCCAAATGCTTTGATCATCTCATCAAAGCGAATGTTCCAACTCGAGATGCTTGCACCAGCCCATAAATGGATCATTGGAGCTTGCATACTTTGTTAGCATTCTTAGGATCGACAAAACCTTCCGGCTGCATCATATACAGCTCTTCCTTAAGATGTCCGTTAAGGAATGCCGTTTTGACGTCCATCGCCATATCTCATAATCATAGTATCGCGGCAATTGCTAACATGATTGGACGGACTTCAACTTCGCCACGGAGAGAATGTCTCGTCAGTAGTCAATCCCTTGAACTTGTCGATAACCCTTAGCGACAAGTCGAGCCTTATAAATGGTAACATTACCATCCGCATCCGTCTTCTTCTTAAAAATCCATTTGTTTTCTATCGCGCCGATCATCGTGCAAGTCTGTCAAAGTCCATACTTTGTTTTCATACATGGATTCTATCTCGGATTTCATGGCTTCAAGCCATTTGTTGGAATCTGGCCCGCCATCGCTTCTTCATAGTTCAAGGTTCACCGTTGTCTAACAACATGATTTCCGGGACGGGGTTGCTGTACCACTGCAGTGCGGAACGTGTCCTTGTGGACCTACAAAGTTCAAGAGCAACTTGATCCAAGTACCTTGATCATCGTCATTGTTTTCTCTTGGTTGGTGTGGGCATCACAGAACATTTTCTGAGCTGCACCACTATCCCGCTCGAGAGGTAGTACTTCATCGAAGTTCTACTTTCCTCCCACTTACTTCTTTCGAGAGAAACTCTTTTCCGTAAAGCATTCGTTCTTGGCAACAAAGATCTTGCCCTCGGATCTTAAGTAGAAGGTATACCCAACAGTTTCCTTAGGGTATCCTATGAAGACGCATTTTTCCGACTTGGGTTCGAGCTTTTCAGGTTGAAGTTTCTTGACATAGGCATCGCATCCCCAAACTTTTAGAAACGACAAGTTAGGTTTCTTCCCAAACCATAATTCATACGGTGTCGTCTCAACGGATTTAGACGGTGCCCTATTTAAAGTGAATGTAGCTGTCTCTAGAGCATATCCCCAAAATGATAGCGGTAAGTCGGTAAGAGACATCATAGACCGCACCATATCCAATAGAGTGCGATTACAACGTTCGGACACACCGTTCTACCGAGGTGTTCCAGCGGCGTGAGTTGTGAAACGATTCCACATTTCCTTAAGTGTGTACCAAATTCATGACTTAAGTATTCTCCTCCACGATCTGATCGTAGGAACTTTATCTTTCGGTCACGTTGATTCTCCACCTCATTCTGAAATTCCTTGAACTTTTCAAAGGTCTCAGACTTGTGTTTCATTAAGTAGACATACCCATATCTACTCAAGTCATCGGTGAGAGTGAGAACATAACGATATCCTCCATGAGCCTCAACGCCATTGGACCGCTTTTACATCGGTATGTATGATTTCCAACAAGTTGGTTGCTCGCTCCATTGTTTCGAGAACGGAGTCTTGGTCATTTTGCCCATGAGGCATGGTTCGCATGTGTCAAATGATTCATAATCAAGAGACTCTAAAGTCCATCAACATGGAGCTTCTTCATGCGCTTGACACCAATGTGACCAAAGCGGCGATTGCCACAAGTATGTGGGACTATCGTTATCAACTTTACATCTTTTGGCATCCACACTATGAACATGTGTAATATTATGCTCGAGATTCATTAAGAGTAAACCATTGACCATCGGAGCATGACCATAAAACATATCTCTCATATAAATAGAACAACCATTATTCTCGGATTTAAATGAGTAGCCATCTCGTATAAAACGAGATCCTGATACAATGTTCATGCTCAAACTTGGCACTAAATAACAATTATTAAGGTTCAAAACTAATCCCGTAGGTAAATGTAGAGGCAGCGTGCCGACGGGCACATCGACTCTGGAACCATTCCCGACGCGCCTCGTCACCTCGTCCTTCGCCAGTCTCCGTTTATTCCGCAGCTCCTGCTGTGAGTTACAAATATGAGAAACGGCACCGGTATCAAATACCCAGGAGTTACTACGAGTCTTGGTAAGGTACACATCAATTACATGTATATCAAATATACCTTTGGTATTGCGGCCTTCTTATCCGCTAAGTATTTGGGGCGGTTTCGCTTCGGTGACCCTTCCCTTGCAATAAAAGCACTCGATCTCGTGCTTGGGTCCATTCTTTGACTTCTTCCGATGGCGGCTTACGGGCGGCAACATCCTTGCCGTCCTCCTTGAAGTTCTTCTTGCCCTTGCCCTTCTTGAACTTAGTGGTCTTATTGACCATCAACACTTGATGTTCTTTCTTGATTTCAGCCTCTCTCGACTTCATCATCGAGAACACTTCAGAATGGTCTTCACCATCCCCCGCATGTTGTAGTTCATCACAAAGCTCTTGTAGCTTGGTGGGAGCGATCGAGGATTCTGTCAATGACCGCCTCATTTGGGAGGTTAATGTTCATTTGGGTCATACGGTTGTGCAACCTGGACATCTTGAGTATGTGCTCACCTTGTAACTGTTTTCCTCCATCTTACAACTATAGAACTTGTCGGAGACATCATATCTCGACCGGGCATGAGCTTGAAAAACTAGTTTCAGCTCTTGAAGATCTCATATGCTCCGTGATGCTCAAAACGCTTTTGGAGCCCGGTTCTAAGTCAAAGCATGCCGCACCGAATGAGGGAGTAACCATCAAGACGAGTTTGCCAAGCATTCATAATGTCTTGGTTCTCAGGGACGGAGCGTCACCTAGCGGTCCTTCTAGGACATATTGCTTCTGGCAGCTATGAGGATGATCTCGTGTTAGGACCCGTCCGTATAGTTCTGCCATCATCTTTCGACTTGGTTTCTCTAGGAACGCATTGAAGTTCATGTTGACATGAGCGTTGGCCATTTGATCTACAAGACATATTTGCAAAGGTTTTTAGACTAAGTTCATGATAATTAAGTTCATCTAATCAAATTTTGAACTCCCACTCAGATTAGACATCCCTCTAGTCATCTAAGTGTTACACGATCCGAGTCGACTAGGCCGTGTCCGATCATCACGTGAGATGGACTAGTCATCGTCGGTGAACATCTTCATGTTGATCGTATCTTCAATACGACTCGTGTTCGACCTTTCGGTCTCCGTGTTCCGAGGCCATGTCTCTACATGCTAGGCTCGTCAAGTTAACCCTAAGTGTTTTGCTGTGTAAAACTGTCTTACACCCATTGTATGTGAACGTAAGGATCTATCACACCCGATCATCACGTGGTGCTTCGAAACGACGAACTGTAGCAATGGTGCATAGTTAGGGGAGAACACTTCTTGAAATTGTTGTAAGGGATCATCTTATTTACTACCGTCGTTCTAAGTAAACAAGATGCATAAACATAATAAACATCACATGCAATTATATAGCAGTGACATGATATGGCCAATATCATATAGCTCCATTGATCTCCATCTTCGGGCTCCATGATCATCTTGTCACGGCATGACACCATGATCTCCATCATCATGATCTCCATCATCGTGTCTTCATGAAGTTGTCACGCCAACGACTACTTCTACTTCTATGGCTAACGCGTTTAGCAATAAAGTAAAGTAGTTTACATGGCGTTCTTCGATGACACGCAGTCATACAAAAAATAAAGACAACTCCTATGGCTCCTGCCGGTTGTCATACTCATCGACATGCAAGTCGTGAATCCTATTACAAGAACATGATCTCATACATCACAATTCATCATTCATCACAACTTCTGGCCATATCACATCACATGAACAATCGCTGCAAAAACAAGTTAGACGTCCTTTAATTGTTGTTGCATCTTTTACGTGGCTGCAATTGGGTTCTAGCAAGAACGTTTTCTTACCTACGAATAACCACAACGTGATTTTGTCAACTTCTATTTACCCTTCATAAGGACCCTTTTCATCGAATCCGCTTCAACTAAAGTGGGAGAGACAGACACCCACCAGCCACCTTATGCAACTAGTGCATGTTAGTCGATGGAACCGGTCTCACGTAAGCGTACGTGTAAGGTTGGTCCGGGCCGCTTCATCCCACAATACCGCTGAAGCAAGAAAAGACTAGTAGTGGCAAGCAAGTTGACAAGATCTACGCCCACAACAAAATTGTGTTCTACTCGTGCATTAGAGAACTACGCATAGACCTAGCTCTGATACCACTATTGGGGAACGTTGCAGAAAATTAAAATTTTTCCTACGGTTTCACCAAGATCCATCTATGAGTTCATCTAAGCAACGAGTCAAGGGAGTGAGTTTGCATCTACATACCACTTGTAGATCGCGTGCGGAAGCTTGCAAGGGGATGGTGATCATGGAGTCGTACTCGACGTGATTCAGATCACCGATGTCCAAGTGCTGAACGGACGGCACCTCGCGTTCAACACACGTGACGGATGGGAGACGTCTCCTCCTTCTTGATCCAGCAAGGGGAAGGAGAGGTTGATGATGATCCAAGAAGACGACGGCGTGGTGGTGGATGCAGCAGAACTCAGCAGGCTTCGCCAAGTGACTACGGAGGAGGACGAGGTGTAGCAGGGGAGGAGGCGCCAAGCACAAGGGTGTGGCTGCCCTCCCCCGCCCTCCTTATGTAGGCCCCAGGCGGCGCCACTGGAGATTGGATCTCCCAAGGGGCGGCGGCCAAGGGGGAGGAGTGCCCCCAAGGCATGTGGCGCCCCACCCTAGGGTTTCAACCCTAGGCGCAGGGGTGGGCCTAGGGGCGCACCAGCCCACTATGGGCTGGCCCTTCCACGCCAGCCCATGGGGCCCTCCGGATGGGTGGCCCCACCGGTGGACCCAGGACCTTCCGATGGTCCGGTACATTACCGGTGACCTCAAACTTTCCCGATGGCGAAATACCACTTCCTATATATATTCTTTACCTCCGGACCATTCCGAAACTCCTCGTGACGTCCGGATCTCATCCGGACTCGAACAACATTCGGTATGCTGCATACTCATATTCATACAACCCTAGCGCCACCGAACCTTAAGTGTGTAGACCCTACGGGTTCGGAGACACGCAGACATGACCGAGACGACGGGCAATAACCAACAGCGGATCTGGATACCCATGTTGGCTCCTACATGCTCCTCGATGATTTCATCGGTTGAACCACGATGTCGAGGATTCGATCAAACCTCATATACAATTCCCTTTGTCAATCGATGCGTTACTTGCCCGAGACTCGATCGTCGGTATCCCAATACCTTGTTCGGTCTCGTTCACGCAAGTCACTTTACTCGCATCAGTAATGCATGATCCGTGACCAACCCCTTGGTCACTCTGAGCTCATTATGATGATGCATTACCGAGTGGGCCCAGAGATACCTCTCCGTCATACGGAGTGACAAATCCCACCTCGATCCGTGTCAACCGCAGACACTTTCGGAGATACCAGTAGTGCACCTTTATAGTCACCCGCCACGTTGTTACGTTTGATACACCCAAAGCACTCCTACGGTATCCGGGAGTTACAAGATCTCATGGTCTAAGGAAGAGATACTTGACATTGGAAAAGCTCTAGCAAACGAACTACACGATCTTTATGCTATGCTTAGGATTGGGTCTTGTCCATCACATCATTATCCTAATGATGTGATCCCGTTATCAACGACATCCAATGTCCATAGCCAGGAAACCATGACTATCTGTTGATCTCAACGAGCTAGTCAACTAGAGGCTCACTAGGGACATATTGTGGTCTATGTATTCACACGTGTATTACGATTTCCTGATAATACAGTTATAGCATGAATAAAAGACAATTATCATGAACAATGAAATATAATAATACTTTTATTATTGCCTCTAGGGCATATTTCCAACAAAATAATGGGACAAAAGTCATCTTGTGGGGAACCAAGAACAAGAAAATCAGCAGGATATTTAACTTTCCCACACAAGACTTCAACATCTCTAACAATCCCAAATGGCTTAATAGTATCCCTATTGGCAAGCTTAATTGTAACATCAATATCTTCTAACTCAGCGGGTGCAATATCATGCATAATTTCATTATATAAGGAAAAAAGGTATAGCACTAGCACTAGCACCAATATCACATAAGCCATGATAACAATGATCTCCTATTTTAACAGAAATAACAGGCATGCCTACAACAGGTCTATGTATCTTAGCATCTGGTTTAGCAATATTAGCAGTTTCACCATAGAAGTAAATAACATGCCCATCTATATTATCATCCAAGAGATCTTTAACCATAGCAATACTATGTTCAACTTTAATTTGCTCAGGGGGTGTATATGTTCTAGTATTACTCTTACAAACAACAGTTGAAGCTTTAGCATGAACTTTATCCTAACAAGGAAAGGTGGTTTCTCAACACAAGTAGTAGGAATAATAGGATCATTATAAGTGGTAGTCTTTTCTTCAACTGTAACAGGTACGACTACTTTTACTTCAATGGGAGGATTATATTTAAACCACTTCTCCTTAGGGAGATCAACGTGAGCAGCAAAAGATTCACAAAAAGAAGCTACTATCTTAGAGTCAAGTCCATATTTAGCACTAAATCCACGAAAAGCATCGGTATCCACAAAAGATTTAACACAATCAAACTTAGGTGTCCTACCTGACTCCTTACCATCGTCGGAACCCCAATCTTCAGAGTTGCGTTTAATTCTTTCCTGTAAATCCCACTTGAATTCAGTAGTCTTCAACATATAAGAACCAGCACAGGAAGTATCGAGCATGGTGCGATCATTGAGAGAAAGTCGAGCATAAAAAATTTGAATAATCATTTCTCTTGAGAGCTCATGATTGGGGCATGAATATAACATTGACTTAAGCCTCCCCCAAGCTTGAGCGATGCTTTCTCCTTCGCGAGGCCATAAATTATATATGTAATTACGATCACGATGAACAAGATGCATAGGATAGAACTTCTGGTGAAATTCCAATTTCAATCGTTTATAGTTCCAAGATCCCGTATCATCACATAGCCCATACCATGTCAATGCATCTCCCTTCAAAGTTAAAGGGAAGACCTTCCTTTTGACAACATCATCGGGAATACCTGCAAGCTTAAATAATCCACAAACTTCATCCACAAAGATAAGGTGTAAATCGGGATGCAATGTTCCATCTCCTGCAAAAGGATTAGCTAGCAGTTTCTCTATCATACCCGAAGGAATCTCAAAGTAAACATTTTCAGTAGGTTGAGGAGCAACTCTTTGCTCTACTGGTCGGAGCGAAGATGCCCCGAACAAGCCCCTCAAAGGATTAGTTTCCATAGTAACAAGTGACAGAAAATTTCAGCATACTATATAAATGTTTCCCTACCAAGTTCCACTCACCAAAGGCGCTTCACTCCCCGGCAACGGCGCCAGGAAAGAGTCTTGATGACCCACAAGTATAGGGGATCTATCGTAGTCCTTTCGATAAGTAAGAGTGTCGAACCCAACGAGGAGCAGAAGGAAATGACAAGCGGTTTTCAATAAGGTATTCTCTGCAAGCACTGAAATTGTAGGTAACAGATAGTTTTGTGATAAGATAATTTGTAACAGGTAACAAATAATGAAAGTAAATAAGGTGCAGCAAGGTGGCCCAATCCTTTTTGTAGCAAAGGACAAGCCTGGACAATTTCTTATAATGAGAAAAGTGCTCCCGAGGACACATGGGAATTATCGTCAAGCTAGTTTTCATCACGCTCATATGATTCGCGTTCGGTACTTTGATAATTTGATATATGGGTGGACCGGTGCTTGGGTACTGCCCTTTCTTGGACAAGCATCCCACTTATGATTAACCCCTATTGCAAGCATCCGCAACTACAAAAAGAAGTATTAAGGTAAACCTAACCATAGCATGAAACTAGTGGATCCAAATCAGCCCCTTACGAAGCAATGCATAAACTAGGGTTTAAGCTTCTGTCACTCTAGCAACCCATCATCTACTTATTACTTCCCAATGCCTTCCACTAGGCTCAAATAATGGTGAAGTGTCATGTAGTCCACGTACACATAACACCACTAGAGGAGAGACAACAAACATCTCATCAAAATATCTAACGAATACCAAATTCACATGACTACTAATAGCAAGACTTCACCCATGTCCTCAGGAACAAACGTAACTACTCACAAAGCATATTCATGTTCATGATCAGAGGAGTATTAATATGCATTAAGGATCTAAACATATGATCTTCCACCAAGTAAACCAATTAGCATCAACTACAATGAGTAATCAACACTACTAGCAACCCACAGGTACCAATTTGTGGTTTTGATATAAGATTGGATACAAGAGATGAACTAGGGTTTTGAGAGGAAATGGTGCTGGTGAAGATTTTGATGGATATTGACCTCCTCCCGATGAGAGGATCGTTGGTGATGACGATGGTGATGATTTCTCCGTTCCGGAGGGAAGTTTCCCCGGCAGAACAGCTCCACCGGAGCCCTAGATTGTTTCCGCCAAGGTTCCGCCTCGTGGCGGTGGAGTTTCATCCCGTAAGCTTGCTTATGATTTTTTCCAGGGTAAAAGCCTTCATATAGCAGAAGATGGGCACTGGAGGGCCACAGAGGGCCCAGGAGACAGGGGGCGCATCCAGTAGGGGGGGGGGGCGCCCCCCACACTCCTGGCCAGGGTGTGGGCCCCCCTATGGTATTTTCTTCGCTTAATAATTCTTATTAATTCCCAAAATGATTTCTGTGGAGTTTGAGGATTTTTGGTGCTGTGCAGAATAGGTTTCCAATATTTGCTCCTTTTTCAGCCAGAATCCCAGCTGTCGGCATTCTCCCTCTTCATGATAAACCTTGTAAAATAAGATAGAATAGCCATAAATATTGTGACATAACGTGTAATAACAGCCCATAATGCAATAAATATTGATATAAAAGCATGATGCAAAATGGACGTATCATAGATGCAGGCAGGAGTCGGTCTACTAATCTTGGACGTGATGCCTATATAATGATCATTGCCTGGATATCGTCATGATTATTTGAAGTTCTATCAATTGCCCAACAGTAATTGTTTTCCCACTGTTTGCTATTTTTCTCGAGAGAAGCCACTAGTGAAACCTACGACCCCGGGGTCTCTTTTCATCATATTTGCTTTTGCGATGTATCTTCCCTTGCATTTATTTCCAGATCTATTAAACCAAAAATACAAAAATACCTTGCTGCAATTTATTTGTTCTGCGATCTATTTATCCTACCTACCACTTTTACCTCACGTTATTTGCCTATCTTGAGGCGCCGTACCCGAAAGGGATTGGCAACCCCTTTAAAACGTCGGGTTACGAGTATTTGTTATTTGTGTGCAGGTGTTGTTTATGTGGTGTGAGGAGATTCTCCTACTGGTTCGATAACCTTAGTCTCATCACTAAGGGAAATACCTACTATCGCTATACTGCATCATCCCTTCCTCTTTGGGGAAATACCGACGTAGTTCTAGCAGACACTACTCTAGTAGTAGTGCTTGCCCAGCCAGCTCCTAAGCCACAGCACCCTGTGAGCATCTGTCATGGCAACAAACCCAACACCCTGGGCCTTGTTGTCAAGCAGGTGGCTGAGAGCTGCCATGAGAGCCTCATCGCTAAAGCCACCCTGGGTCATGACAACATTATACAAGTTAGGGTGGACGTCAAGGGGCTTGCACTCCCTGATGGCTGTTGCCACCTCCTTCACCGCCTCAGTCATGCTGCAAAAGACATTGATCTCCTCTTCCATCAAGCCTCCTCTCTTCCTCTTCCTATCATGGACGGGGTCAAATGGCTTGTCGAAGGGCTTCACGAAGGGCTTGTCAGGGCCATCAAGGACCTCGACGTCCGAGGTCCCAGGAAACTTTGGCATGGGAGAACCAAGAGGCTCCCCCGAGCCCATGGCATGCTTTCCAGTTGCCAGCCCGAAGGAGAAGATGTGCTGCATCTGGCTGTAGTTCTAGTTGGGTGTGTTGAGGAACTCAGCGTCCCTTAGGTGGTCATAAGAATGAAACACAAGTGTTGTTAGTTGCGATTAGGAGTAGGTAATGGTGGATAGTATGAAAAGGAAGAGGGCTGTGAGCTAACCGCGACATGGCCGGCGTAGTGCTCTGCCTCCAGAACTATGGAGCAAGTGTTCTCATCCTATGAGGCGCCGCTAAGGTCTCTCAGCTTGGAAACTTGGATCCATCGACCTCTCCACTTCCTTAGGTGGTTGTACACCTGGGTGGTAGACACCTCCTGCACACAAAACTCGAACACCTGCTTTCTAACGGTGTTCAAGTGCACCTCCTTGAAGCCCTTGTCTGTCCTAACTCCACTAGAGATGAGCTAACACATCTTGTTCAAAGACGGCCTTGGACATGAGCAGTCGCCACTTCATGTTGTTCGACCTACCATCCTTCTTTGCCTTTCTTGTTGCTACCTTGAGTGTGTGCAACAAGAAGACCAGTAGGAGTTGGCTCAACGAGCACTCTTGACACATAGAGGGAATCGACGCGAACACCTCTGAATCGGTGCCATTTCGGACATAGGTCATGAGTCCTCGACAAACGATGGAGCAAACTGGCTATCGGACAGGACAAGAGCCTGACTAAGATCTTGCGTCTGCGTGGTCATGTCCTACAATCGTAGCACGCATTGACAATAAGACGGAGCATACATGTACATGGCTCATCACTATCATAGCAAGCACATGCTTCATCACTATCATACTAAGCACATATGGTTCATCGCTATCATACTAAGCATATCAGACAATCTATGAGCACGAACATACATCTAGAACAAACAAGATGCTACAAATGGACCACCAATAGCTACAAAGCACAGATCTAAGCACGAATCAACACAAGCACAAGGTTCAACTTCAAACTCTACTACTAATCTAGCCTACCACATGCTTAAACATCTAGCCTTACCACTAATTGCAACCGCAGTATAGCAATCAGCCATATCAGTTCACAAATCAAACCACTAATCAAGCATGAATCTAGATCAAACCCTAGCTGCAGCTCAGATCTAGCTAGAAGAAACAAAGAGAAAGGAGGATTGAACTCACAGAGACCATGCTGCAGCTCGAGGACGAGGGGGGACGGTCGTGGAAGATCAACGACAGCCGGTGAAGGAGCGCCGATGTCGTGGACCGCCGGCCGATGAAGATGCGCCGTCTACCTGCTCGTCGGTGCCGATGCGCGTCGACGGGGAGCTCGAAGGGAGGGAGAACGATGGCGGGAGTTGGGGCGGTGTGGAGGGGCTAAATAGGGGTGGACTCGGCGGGAGGTGAGCCGAAATCGTCCCGCCGATTTTTCGACGACGCGGGTGAGCTCGCCATCTCCCTGCTCGCACGAGGAGGGAAGCGCTTCGCCCTCCCTTGCCTCGCCCGAGCTAGGCTCGCGAGCACTACTGATTCGGGTGTTTTTCCTGTGCCTGGCCTGGACGTGTTTTAAGTTTCATGCGATGCGGGCCCAATCAAATAGGCCAAGTTCTTTCCGCGCGGGCAACCAAACATCGTCCTACTTATTTTATAGGTCGTAGAGATAGAGAAGAGAAAAAGACCATCTCCGCTGCTCGTTTTTTCTTTTCCTTTTTTTAGCCGCATCAGATTGAGAATTGGATATGCTGGGTTCAGCGGTCCTCCGGCTCGCCACCCCGCCTCGCGCCGCCGCCTCCGCTGCTGCCAAAAACATCTCGGTATAAGCCTTTTCCTCCTGTCGTTCTGCGCACTCCTTCCTACGGTCTACATACGCATCTCACATGGAGTGGCTTCTTGGTCTGTATATTCGACGGGCGGCGACAGCTCGTGGATGGGAGCCTCCGCGCTGTGCTGCACCCGGGGGCGGACGACGCAGATTCAGCGGCAGCGGGGTGCTCGCACAAGTGGCGGATGGTGATCGCCTACGACGGTACCAAGTTCAAAGGTTTATTTCGCCCCTCTTTTCTGCACCCGGATTCTTTAGATTGGTGGTGTTTGTGTATTCGATCGTTATTACATTCTTGGGGGTAGTGATGAATGGTTATCGGTGCTACTTAGGACGGTTGCATCGAAGGGAGAAGAGCAAGCAAATGGTTGCAGAAGGTAGGTTTTCTATTACCGGGGTGAACAAAGGTGGAGGAAAGGCGAGGACTATCGATCACTAGTTTGCCACCGGACCAACTATTTGCCATATGATTAGAATGTCCATTTTAACTGAGTGTGCGTGCATGGGCCTGGTGGAATTGTTAGCTTCTACTCTCTCCATCCCAAAACATTTGAAGTTTTAGGCTTGTCCTAAGTTAAACTTCTTTAAGCTTGACCAACTTCATAGAAAAAAAGTGCTAATATCTACAACATCAAATATATATATATATATATATATATATATATATATATATATATATATACATATATATATATACACACTATTCATCACTCAGGGTGCAGAATAACTTATTCTTCACCCGAGGTAATCTTACGATTACTTCATAATTAAATTACATTTGGAATTCAAATAGTTACATTCCTATTGATTCACTACGTAAAATTTGGCATAAGAGAATAAAAATATAGGTCATAAGACAAGAAAAATTGTAGTTTATGTGTATTTTACACTATGTTTTTACATTTGTAATTTTACGTAACATAAAATATTTTTTATGCTGACTATATATTTTCTTACAGTCTCTTTTTATGTCGGAAATAAGACAAAACTTACGGAACGTAAAATTACGGTGCATTCATGGTAAAATAGAGTGGTCGCGCTATTCGTCACCAACCCACCTCCCAATGAATCAAGCCAGCATGCATCCACGTAGGAAATAGAAGGCTTGTGAGGTAACATTACCGTGTACAGAATCTGTCTTGCACTGGAAACACCACAACAAGAGAAGGGAGGTGAGGTAAGATTTGGTTGGCTATGAAGTAAGATTATGGCCAAGACAATCTGTCCATGCGCCCAAAAAGTACAGTACGAAAAATGAGACTGCGATGTAAAGTTAGGGCATCAGTTTTTTTGGATAAGGCTGCATGGTCCGTCAGGTTTAGACGCGAAAAGAGGATCTGTTCAGCATTAGCATTGCTGCTTTGTGTCATTCGTGTTATTACTCTTCAGACGCATGTCCACATTCTTCCTGAGTGGATTAAAATCGATAATAACTAATTTAACGAACTAAAGTTGAGCACTAGGAAGGACTTGGCTTGCCAAAACATGACACCATTCTGATTCAGGCAAAGATCCCTCGCCTTCCCAGCCGAACTATTGGAGTCGTCTGAAGCATCACATCTTGTTTGGATGGGCTCTAAAATTCTGGCATGCCGGCCCACCATTGCACCAATTTGCTGGTGAGACGAGGGTGGAGGTCTCAAAGATTCATGGCAGAGGTCTCATTTTGCATCTTACAAACATGCCAACAATTGTGACTGCATGTTTTAAAAAAAAACAATTGCGACTGCAGGACCAACAACAAGAGCATCCTGCCTTTGTACTTCCGTTCTTGTATCCGGCTTAGCTTTATCATTCTCAATCGTCCATTGTGAATCTTTGATTACAGGAAACAGAACATTTAATCAAGAAAATCCAGAATGTCTTGATGATCTATCACAGTAATATCTACACACTAGCCACTTAACTAAAAAGTGCAGATTTCTACGAACCGCTGAGCTTGTAAGCCTGAAAGAAACGATATGACACTTGATTGAGCTAGTCACAAATATCCTCAGGTGAGGTGGTATGATAAATTACTCCAACCAGAACCACAACTACTATCAATATTAATACTCTCTCCCAACCTGAATTAAAAAAAAATAACAAAAACTGAACTTACATAAATATTGCACATCTAATACAAATTGGAACAGCTCAAAAGTCTACGGAGATGATCACATTTTATTTATTCTTGCACACATGTAGTACTAAAAAATAAAGAAAACCCTACGGGTCAGTGAGTCAGTGTACATAGAACTACCAAACTGTGTCGCATACCGGAGTAGTATTTCTGAGAAATGTCTCACTATGACCTATACGGATTTGGTGATCAGATACTTTCTATTTCATGAGAGATACGAGACGCATTCACCTGGGTGTGCAGCAGACAATCTAGAACAAACACGCAGACTTAGAGCTTTGAGCCTTCAGGGGCGGTGGTGTTGTAAAACTAGATACAAAGCATGGTGATGCGAAAAAATATGTTCATATATATCTGCTTAAAATTTTGAAAACATAATAAAACTATACATTCAAAAGGATTCCAGTACGAACTATTAAATATCTAAAGAACATTATATGCTTGAAAGAATAACAGTGTTAGAAATTCCACCAAAATATGCATAATTCGTAGTGAAAAATTTCAGTTAGAAATATCACAATACAACGTGATATTCAGATTTCAAATGATTAGAAAATCAAGTACCAAAGTATCCACTTGAAAATGTTAATGCACACGCTCCAACCTTTCAGCTCGAATGATATATTTATTAATGACCACAACTGTATGCACAAATTCTCTCATCACTTCCAGCAGCAGTGCAGAAGGGAAGAGATCCGCCAAAATATCAACATATTTGACAAAAACTTCTGATATATAAATCTCATTTTACACATGGGCAATTATCCTTTTTGGTGCGGAATAGATGTTGTTTCTGCAACTATCAATTTTAGGCAGAGGAGGACGGTAGTGAGCTTGCTGGACGATTTGACAGTGATGACCACCTTGAATGGATCTGGAGCAGTCATGAAGGTGGGGGTGGCAAGCCTCGTTCCCATTAGAGCCCTCCTTCTATTACCTTGCAGAGCGAAGATGAAATGGGAATGGTGGCGGCGAGCCGCCACCGGCACGACACATGTGACTAGCAGGATTTACCCCGTCGACTAAAATTTGATGATAGAACTTTTGATTTCTGAAACAAACAAAGCCAAATGAAAATAGTAAGACAGCCTTAACTACTAAAAGCTCGCAGAATTTAGGCTTGAGCTAAATAAGCCAGATAAACGGAAACAACACTAAAAATCTGCAGTTTATCAGCTCGTTGGTGCATTCAAACAGTTAGTGAGCACCATGTGAAGTGGATTAAAGAACACAATTCCGCTTATACATGAATTGGCGGAGGCTCAAACACAAAATTGGACTCTGGCTTGTTCTATGAGGTAAGCACTTCAGATGGGCCTCCCATGAAAATATTATTGACACTGAATTTGAAAACAACGACTCGCTTGAAACCCAAAAAATAAGTAACTACATAATAAAGTTATAACTTACTACAAAAGCAAAAAGACCAGTAGCAAATGCGTACTCTCCTTCCCCTTACAATACCAAGCTGCAAGTTGGTTTTCAGAATACCATGACAGAACAAAGAATTTGATTGCGCTCCTTTAATTTTTTTTTCAGTTATGTTGACTAATTAAATTAACCAAGACAAGCTCCTACAACTAAGCCATCATTCATAACTTCAGGTAAAAATCAATCACACAATCATCGTAGCTTTATCCTATTCTGATCCACCATATTAAAGAATATTAAATAATTGGATCGAATAGTTAAATGGAGGAAATGAAGAGTTTGAAGCAATGGTCATATTTCACAATCAAGAATGCTCCTACAGTCACGAGAAACACACAAGTAAATAAAACTTCCTAACCTTGTGACTTGTGAGGCACCTGAAGCTCTAGTGCTCGAGAAAAATTGACGGGATCTTTAGGTTGGGGCGACACAAGTAAATAAAATTTTCTAACCTTGTGACTCGTGAGGCACCTGAAGCTCTAGTGGCGTTGAGTTACCTAGGCCGCAATTGATTCCAGCCGGAGCGAGTTTAGGGAGGCAGCCTTGTCAATTTCAGCTGGAGATGAGGTCATAGAGGAGGTCGAGCCGCTGCATCTCCTGTTGGCTGCCGCCGCGACACACAACCCTCCTCTGTGCACACGAGATCGCCGAGCGGCCGAACCCCTGCCTCCGTCGGTCAGGACGAGAGAGAAACACAACATGGCGAAGGTAAAAATGCCTGCTCGGTGAAGTTGTCGAGCTATCCACAGCGATCAAAGCCATTGAAGTCACCCACAAGGTGCAGGCTAACCACCATGCCGCGAAGCGGGCCATCGGCCAAGGAGGCCACCACCAGCCACGAAGCCTCCCAGAAGATCGCCCGCCCGCCCCACTGGAGAAAGCGGGGCGCGCTTAACACCGCAGACGCAGCTACCGCTCGCCGCCGAAACCTCCATCGCTTGCCCCTCTTGCAGTTAGAATAGGTCCAAAAATGGAGTGGGTTTGGTCCACAAAAAAACCGTAAACAACATAAATAAAAATGGAAAATGAAATACATTGGCTGGGGAAAGGAGTGGTGTGACAACCACACCGAGACCAGGTGCGTCGGAGTGGGGCCGTTATTCTTCACCCTGGGTTAATAATAGATTATATATATGTTATGTTGAGTCTAATGAACCTAATTTGGTGTTGTAGATGTTGGTATATTTTTCTACAAACTTGGTCAAACTTAAAGAAGTTTGACTTAGGACCAACCTAAAACATCAAATATTTTGGAACGGAGGGAGTAGTAGTCTTGTTCCGTGTTTTCGAGAGACAGATTGATAGTTATGGTTTGTTTCTAGCTAATAGATCTAGCAGATTAGTTGCATTTTTCTTTTTTCAAGATTCAAGATGTATTTTGTGATGAAAACATATTTTTTGTGCCACGTAACATGTTTCTTGATCAATGGAAGCATCATTTTTCTAGTACGTTGGAAACATATTTGTTCACTAGATGGAAACAGTTTTCGTGACCAATATTAACGTTTTTTCTTTGCAATGGTAATATTTTAAAGTACTTTGGAAACAAGTTTTTCTGTGTGTAACAGAGTCAATTGTATGATTTTTTTTGCTTTGGTTGAAACAATATAGCAGACACTGATAGTGGTTGAAACAAAAAATTACTACAAGAAGCAAAACGAATAAGATACAACTTCACTAAAAGAAACAAAAGTACATGTGAGTGAAGCACATACAAGGTAGTGATTTCAGAAGAACGAGTGTAGAAATAAAGGAAGCACATGGTGGTAGTGGTTGAAGTAAAAATTTACTGCCACAGAAACACGCGTGAGAAATATAATTCTTATGCAATGGAAGCTTAGAAAGTTGATTTCACAAAGGCATGCTTGCCGGGCAACATTTGGGGTGAAAAAAATTGTGGTTTGCGAATCAATTTAATGAAAACAAATTTAGGTTGAGCGCGCTCATAACATCTTTGAAATGAAGTACCGCGAAGCGACTTTTCAAGACACTGTGCATAGGATTGGTTTACCGGAGGGAAGAGTTTACCATAAATAACGGGGCAGTTATGTGACATTTTCTCTTATCTTGTCAATTTATTATGAATGCCTTTTTTTGTTGTCATTTTGTTGGTTTTGAGGTTTTATTGTTATGTCATTTATGACAATAACTACCGTACACCGCTAGGACGTGCTTTAACCATTGGATATTTATATTTGAATTTGGCCTAATGATGATTCATTTCGTGAGTATCCAAAGAATCGATGGTGATTTTAAGTAGCATGCGGTCCTTGACATTTATGGTTACACTTATTGGGGTGAAATTTGTAAACTATAGCCCCAGAGAAGGAGGTAGTTCGTTTTAGTATCTTGAGACATTGATGTACGTGTATATGTGCCTACCACCTCTCCTACATTACCAGCAATACTAGAAGCAGCACACACAGATCGTCACGAGGGCATTCAAAAAACGTTACATCAGCTTTGCGCTGATTTCCATGTACCACAGGCCCGCAAGTTGGTTAAGGAGTTTGTGCAGACTTGCGTGAGATGTCAACGCCACAAATGGGATCATTTCTACTAGGGGGGCTTCAATAGGCTTAAGCCTACCCTCCAAAAATCCTATTAGCTAAACATTACCACTTCAAAATTATATTGAGGTGTTTTATATGCCACAAATGAGAGCGTCAGTAGCCCGTCGAAGAGGAATGCGCTGGATCACAAGTCTATTGCGGATCGTCCAGAGGGTCCAAGCGAGGGCCCCAATCTCAAGCCGCCTAATGTGGCGAGAAGGCAGGGCGGAGTTCTGGAGTTCGGCGAATAGGTCGGGGAAGTTGGTGTGGCACCAATTACCACCAACCACCTCTCTAAAGCAACTCCACACAAATTGAGCGGACACACAAGAGAAGAAGATGTGATTCTAGTCTTTGTGGACACCGCAAAGCGGGCAAAGGCCAGTACCAGGGCCATTGCACTTGCGGACCTCCACCCTAGACAGGGTCCGCCCGCGAATCATTGCCACATGAAGATCCGGATTCAGTGGCAGGCGGATAGACCACACCGCCGTAAGGGGTGGGGGGGTGGAGGGGGCAATGGCCTGGTAGAGGGACTTGGTGGAGAATTGGCCTGACGGCTCAAGACGCCACCTATGATTCGGGCCAGCATCCACTACCGGCTCGTGGAGAGCGACGCAATCAAGTAACGCCTGCCAGGCGGCGGCGTCCGGAGGCCCAAATGGCCTCCGGAATGCGAGGCGCCCTAAGTCATAAGGGCCCTCTCTACCGAGATCGAAGGGTCGACGGCGATGAAGAAGAGGTCGGGGAAGCGCGCGGCGAAGGGGGTGTCTCCCGCGGTCCCGCCCACCTGTCGAACCAGAACAAAGTCGCAGCCCCAGATTCAACCAAGATGGAGGTCCCAATGCGGAGGACCGGGTGTAGTTGGATGACCGACTGCCAGAACTGGGAGCCGCCAGATCTCTGACAGAAGGCTAGGGGTTGCCCACGCAGGTACTTGTTTCAGATGATGTTGTAACCAGAGGCCGCCTTGCCCTTGCGAAATGTGCCAGAGCCATCGAGATAAGAGGGCAATATTCATGCGCTTAGAGCACATGATACCTAGGCCTCCTTGTTCCCGAGGCTTGCAAATGTCTGGCCAGCTAACCATATGGTATTTCTGCTTATTGTTATCGCCTGCCCAGTAGAAACGAGACTGGACTTTGGCGATCTCATGGTGCAGAGTCTCGTGAAGGCTGTAGAAGCTCATGAGGAACAAGAGGAGGCTGGAAAGGGAGGAGTTGATGAGAATCGTCCGCGCCGCCTTCGACAGCCACCTACCCTGCCAAGGCTTTATGTGCGTTTGCAGCTTGGCCACGGTAGGACGCAGGTCAGCGACGGTAAGCCTAGAGTCACTAATGGGCGTTCCCAAGTATGTCGTAGGGAAGGAGCCCAAGGGGCAGTTAAGCCGGTTGGCAATGTCTAGGCATTCCGCCGGAGAGTAGCCCATCACCATCACATCGCTCTTGTCAAAGTTGATCTTGAGGCCAGACATTTGTTGGAAGCAGAGGAGAAGGAACTTAAGATTAGAGATGTCCGCCTCCGAGCCTTCTACCGTGATGATGGTGTCGTCGGCATACTAGAGAAGGGATATCCCGGAGCCGCCGGCCAGGTGGGGGGTGATCCCACGAATATGGCCCGCGGCCTTAGCCTTGTCCAGGATAGCGGCAAGCGCGTCCACCACCATGTTGAACAAGAATGGGGAGAAGGGGTCGCCTTGTCTAACCCCACAAAGCGTGGGAAAGTAAGGGCCGATCTCCCCATTGATGTTTACGGCAGTGCGACCGCAGGACACCATCTGCATCACTCGAGTGATCCAACGGTCGTCGAAGCCCTTCAGAAGCAGAACTTCCCGAAGGAAGGACCAACTGACAGTGTCGTATGCCTTATGGAAATCGATCTTCAGGAAGACCGCCCTGAGGTGTTTAGACCGGACCTCATGGAGGACTTCATGAAGTACTAGCACCCCATCCAGGATATACCGCCCTTGAATGAAGGCGGACTGGTTGGGGTGGGTAATGTGGTCGGCAAGCAGGGTCACCCTATTGGCGTACCCTTTTGCGAGAATCCGGAAGATCACATTGATTACCATGATCGGTCGGAACTGGCGGATGTCGGAAGCCCTAGGCACTTTGGGGATGAGCGAAATGATCCCATAGTTGAGGCGCCCAAGGTCGATGGACCCAACGAAAAACTCGTCGAAGATGGCCATGATCTCAGGCTTAATCACATTCCAGAAGGTCTGGAAGAATTTAATCGGGAGGCCATCCGGACCCGGGGCCGAGGTACGGTTCATGCCTCTAATGGCAGCCCATACCTCGCCCTCAAAGAAGGGGGCCATAAGGGCCGCGTTCTCCGCAGCGAAAACTAGCTGGTGGCCGGTCCAGCAATCATAGGCCAGAGATAGTCCGCTCCGAGGAGCGGAGGAGAACAGGAACCTGTAGAACCCGTCGACATGGGCCCGAATGTCACATGGGGACTGCAGAAGGGTCGCGCCATCCCAGAGGAGGGGGATGGTGTTGCGTCTACGGCGGCCATTCGCAATGGCCTGAAAGTAGGCCGTGTTCGCGTCGCCCTTCAATACCCATTTCTGGGAGCCACGCAGACGCCAATAGGCCTCCTCGTCGGTGTAGATGACGGAGAGTTGGTCTTCCAAGTCGTATCGGGAAAGCCACTCCTCAAGGGAGAGGCCGGTCGCGTTCGCTCGTAGGTCCAGGGCCTGGATGGCGGTCAACAGGGCCTTCTTGCGATCGCGGAGATCACGCCCCAGGTGGGCGCCCCATCCCTTCATGAACTGCCGGCCACGCTTGGCACAGAACTGCCACGAGTCAATGCCCGAGGGGGGGCGGGGGTGGGGGCGGGCACGAGCCTCCACCCAGCGAGCGCCGACGGCCGCCACGAAACCAGCTTGGGACAGCCAGAATGTCTCAAACCGGAAGCCGGGGGGAGGGGGGATCGGCGGTCGGCGGAGGACAGGAGGAGGGGGACGTGGTCGGAGCCAATCCGGGTGATGGCCCGGAGGGAGGCTAGGGAGCAGCGGAGGTCCCACTCGGGGAGACTAGGACCCGGTCCAGGACGGACTGGGTCAGGGACGCGTGGCGATTGGTCCAGGTAAATCTGGCACCAATCCTATCTATCTCGTGAAGACCAAGATCAGCAATGCAGTCATTAAACACTTGCATCCGCGCAAAGTTGACATGAGTATTGCTCTTGTCTTCCGCGAATAGGAGGAGGTTAAAATCGCCCCCGACCACCACCGGAAGAGAGGCGGCCGAAACCTTCCGACGGAGCTCGTCGAGGAAGGCGGCAGACCTACTATGGTCTGCAGGCCGTAAATGATGATAACCTCCCACTTGAAGTTAAGGGCCCGTTCATAGAGTTCCATACTAACAAAGAACTGGCCCTGGTCCATACTACCCACCTCAAAGGTGGCATCCTTCACTCCTAAAAGGATGCCACCAGTATGGCCGGTACTCCCACTAGAAGGGAGCCAATGCCAAGCAAAAAGGTGGGAGCTCAGCCTATCGAGCTCCGGAAGAGAGAATTCCGTGCGCATGGTTTCCTGGATGGCGACTATGTCAATGTGCTCATCTCGCATGTATTCGATGAGTTGGCGGCGTCGGCCATCATGACCGAAGTCGCGGATGTTCCAGAAGAGGGCACGCATTAAGGAGCCATTGAAATTGCTTGACCCAGAACACGAGACGCTTTGGGCGCGAGAGAGCGGGCGGTCCAAACGAGTCGGCCCGAGCTCGGCCTCTCCGGCGGATGGAGACCCGACTCTCGAGGTGGCTGGGTGGCTATCTTGCAGAAGGCCGGGGCGGGAGGGTGAGCGAGCAGCGGGCTTCCCAGGTTGCCACCGGGGTGGTCACCTGGGTCTTCCCATCCGCGCCGGGGTCCGCCACGGAGGGGGGCTGGAACGCCAGCCCGGAGCAGCCGGGGAGCAGGGGTGTCGGGAGTGGAGACGGCGGTGCAGGGTCGGAGGAGAGGGGCAACGGAGACACCAACGACAACGGCGATGGGAGAGGGACCGCTGCCGGAGGTGGGAGGTCGCCCGCGGGGACAGCCATAGGAGGAGGGGCCGAAGCAGCCCTAGGCGCAGCGACGGGGAGGGAGGCCGGGGAGGACATGCTCAAGGCGGGACCCTTCGAGCCCGGGAGGGAGGTCGACACAACTCCCAAGGCCAGCCCGACGGAGGGGGGGGGGCGGGGGAGCGCGGAGAGGAGGCCGGGTAGACGACCAAGCCGACGCTAGAAGTGTCACTCTCCTCCGAGGGCTCGGCCACCGGGTCCGTCGGGGCGTCTAGGGGAGGCGGGGAAGGCGCCGGAGGATTTGAGTGGCCCCAGGGCCGGGCGGCGGAGTGAGGGAGACGGAGAGGGGGAGGGCGAGTCGTCCGATCCCTCCTCCTCCGAACGGTGGGAGCGGGGGTGGTGGCGGTCGTGGTAGTCTCCGTTCGTCCCCGGGTTGCCATCGGGCGGACCGTCGTCGGAGAAGCGAGGGCGACGTGGTTGGGGGGCTCCGGGGCAATCCAGAGGTCAAAACCCTGGTCGTTGAAGAACACACGAACAGTGGCGCGGAGCTTGGAGGAGTCCAGGCACTTGACCTTGACCCGGACCTCCTCCTCCTTGCGGAGAGAGAGCTCGTCAACCACCACCACCTTGCCCAGGATCCGGGACATCTAGCGGATGACAGACTCAGACCGGGCGATGTCCGGGAGACCGGCCACGAGGATTCAGGCGGTATCCAGGACGGCCACCGCCTTCGCGTCGAGGATCGGCTCGGTGATGTCGATGACGAGCTGGTTGAGGGCGAGGGTGATCTGGCCACTACGGGTGGCGTAGCCGTGGCTGATGGCGTCAGGGAAGATCACGGTGAAGATGTTGCCAGTGGTAGGTGTGACCACCCAATCCCACTGACGGCGATAGAGGTGGTTGAGCTTGGCCTCAATCATCTCAGGGGAGGCCACCCAATTGACCACGTGATGATCGCCTGAAGCGAAGGGGTGGGAGGAGGGATGTCGGGGACCTCAAGGTGGAAGAAGCCCAGACCGTCGATGCCATGGCCGTACATCATGAGCTCAGAGGTCACCGGTCTATCCGGATACAGAAGAACGGGGTGGCCCGGATCCTTGCAGATGTAGCACCACTGGGGATTGATGCAGTTGACTTGCGAGTGGCCCGCCACCCCGCAGTTAACTTGCGAGTGGCTCGCCACCCCTTGATTAAACAAAGGCGGGGAAGACGGAGCACGGGCCCCGGGCGGTAGAGAACCGAGGGCAAGCGAGGGAGCGAACTGGCCGCTTCGGCTCGCCGCGACGCTTCTTCTTGGCCGGACCTTGGCGGCCACGAGGCGGGCCGCCACCCGGGGCTGTAGAAGAGGCCGGGGCCGGAGGGGCGTGGCGTGGGGGCGTGCACGATTTCGGTCGAAGGAGGCGGGTGGCGGAGCTTGAGGACGGGCTAAGGGCGAGCCGTGCGGGTCGGGGATGGGGTACTGCCGAGGCGAGGGGGAAGGGAAAGGGCGCTGGCGGCGCCACCCGACTGACCAGGAGGGGCGGTGTGAGACCGGCCTCTGCGGTCGTGGCGGTCCGGCGAGAACCTGTCATCCCGGCGGCCGTCGCAGAGCTCACGAAGCTCGCGCCGGAGCTCCTCCTCGTGGCGGAGAGCATCCGGAGATTAGTGGTGCGGCGGTCCTCGGCACGCCTTTTTGCTTGGACCTCGCCGTCGCCCCATTCGCGGGCATGGCGCCGCGAGGAGGAGGAGGAGGCGCGGCAAAGGCCGAGCGGCCGGGCAGGAGGGGGAAGCGTCGGGGCGGCCTGGAGAGCAGGAGAGGGGTTGGACGGGGCGAGGCTGGCGGCAGGGATGGATGATGGAGCGCTAGGAAGGCCGTGAGGGTGCCATATCGATGGCACAGGCGCGGGCGGCCTAGGGCACGGGAACGGCCTAGCCGTAGCAGGCCAATCCGGCCCAGGCGAATAGGGCCCAACCGGCGCCAGGGGCTGCTGGGCCGGGCAATGGCCCAGAATGCCACGCTCCAGCGGTGCGCGGCCCGAGGGCGAAGCGGGATCGACAACCGTAGGGTTTCCCTACGCTAGGCGGATCCGCCGTCGCTGCCGCCGTCGGCAGGGCACCGCCCAAGATGGCAGACCAGGGTCGCCGGAGGGAATGAGGCGCGTGGAAACGGAGGGAGGAGGACCCAAACGCTGCGATGAACGGACGGAAAGGGGACGATCGGGCAATGGGAGCCGACGCGACGGAGATATGGCGAGCCGCCGGCGATGACGGAGCCGACGAAGAGCAGAGCCCAGCCACCGGCCGGCGTCGCGACGCGCGGGCCCGTTCCAGGTTGGAGCGACCGACCACTCCCCATGCCTGGTTGCGGCGACGACGCCCGCAAGGAGGGGCCTTGCAACCTAGCAGCCTGAGCGGAGCTCGAAGGCGGCGTCGTCGGCCGCTGCAGCCGCCGGTGGCAGAACCCCGCACACGGGGGGCTGAGCCACCGGCCACGCCGGGCCGTGCAGAGCGACGGGGAGCCGGGAGCGAGTGGAAGGGCACACGGCGGAGGGGGAAGCAGCGTCGTCGGCAAGGTCCGCCAATGGACCCTAATCGCCAGCGGCAAAGTCGCGGGCTGGGCGCAGCGAGGCTGGCGCGGCCGAGCTGGGCGGGGTCTCCGGCGGAGTAGAGGGGGAGGGCGGCGGCGCGTGCCGCCGGAGGGCGTGAGTCGCCAGAGCCCTCCATCATTTTCTTCTATTCTCTCTTTCAGGAGACACCTTTGAAGGTGGTTTACGGGTGTGACCCTCCATCTTTGCACTCTTATGAGCCAGGCTGTGCCAAACTAACTGCAGTGGATTCTCTTCTCCAAGACCATGATGAATTTCTTGTTGATATTAGGATTGATTCCTGCAGGCACAACAATACTATAAGAGACAATATTGACAGTCCCCGTCGAGCGCTCGGTTTTGAGATTGGACAATGGGTTTGGTTGCGTTTACATCATAGTCAGGTGGCGTCTTTGGCAATCAAGGCTCACTCTAAGCTAGCTCCTCAATTCTATGGATCATACCAAGTCATAGAACAGATTGGTTCAGTAGCTTATCGTCTCAAACTTCCAGAGAAAGCTGCTTTCGGATTCATGATGTCTTTCATGTTAGCTTGTTGAAGCCTTACCATGGGGAGACTCCTGCAGTTCCGCCACCATTGCTTCTGCTTCACAATGGTCGGGTGTGTCCTGTTCCAGAGAAGGCCCTCAAATCTCGAGTGACTCGGGGTAAACTGCAAATTCTCGTCTAATGGCAGGGACTACCAGCTACTGAAGCTTCTTGGGAAGAGGCTGGGGAATTACAGAAGATATATCCACAATTCCAGCTCAAGGATGAGCTGCTTCTCAAGGAAAGGGGAGATGTCATGTGGGGATCTATGTATCAGAGGAGGCAACATCAGGGCCGGTCCTGAGAATACAGGGGCCCGGGGCGAAACTATAACGTGTGGGTCGGCTTCTTCTGCGAGCGGCTCGGGCCCCCCGCCCCGCTTAGGGTTTCCTCCGCCGCCGCCTCCCCGCTCCTCCCGCCCCCTGCCGGCCGCCGTGGCGCGCCTGCCTCCTCCTCCTCCCTCCTCACGTGCCGCGCCGCCCGAGGAGGCGGCTGGGCTCCCTCCTGCCCCTCCAGCCCTCCTCCTTTCTCCGCCGCCGCCCGGCGAGGGCCACCGGCTTAGCTCGCGTGATCGGCGGGCGGCGCTCCTGTTCTTTCTCGCTGGTGCCAGAGTTCAGGCGTTGGCCGGCGCGGCAGTGCCTGGTCGGCCGGATCCGGTGGCGGCTTGTCTCGCAGCGGCGCAGCTCGGGTGGCATGGTGGCGGTGGCGTGGCTGCTTGGCTGCGGGCGCGATGGTGGCGGCGGCGCCTTCCGGCCAGATCTGGGCCTTTGGGCCCCATCTGGTGCAGGTGGGCTGGCGTGTGCTTTCGGCGTCATCTCCGGCGGACGGAGGTGTGGCTTGGGCTGGGGTGGCGGAGACGGTGGCGCGTGTCTTGCGCAAGCAGCGACGGAGCTTCACGAGCCCGCTTCGCTCGGCCGGCAGCAGTGCTGGTTTGCTCTGAGCTAAGTCCGGTCGGTCACCGCCGAGGTGGTGGAGGTTGTCCCCTCCCGTGGCGGCGACCCTGCTTGCTCCTCGTTTTCGGCTGGTTCCTCTCGATCCCGCCGGTCTCGCTTCGCTTGTCACGGTGAGGCGGCGATGGCGATCGCGAGTCCGTGGTGGCGCATATTGGTGGGCGGCAAGTTTGGTGGAGCGCGATGGATCGTCTGGGGTCGTGGTTGGTTGGAGGTTGGGAGAAATCCTTGTCGGCTTGTTCGGCACCAACGCAGTGGCGCCGTGCGGCGCCGCCGTGCCTTCGGCGGGCGTCGGATATCCCCCTTCCTCCCACGGCCCTTCGCGTACCGGGGGAAACCCTAGGCCATGTCCGGTAGCAGCGTCGTTGTCGTCGCGTTCCTTCTTGAAGGTGTTTCTTGGTATGCGGCGTGTCGTGGTGCTAGGAGCATGGTGGAAGTCTCCGGCGGGCGCAGCGGTTGCGAGTCATCTTCGTTTTCGTTGATCCGCCGTTGTTGGCATTTTTTTTTCCTTTTGTGTTTTCTCTTTCTTTTCTTTTGGGCGTGCCTGTGCTGCTTCCGCCCCAGCACCTATCGTGGGTTGTATCAATGTTGTTGCTTTGTAATACAAAGCGGGGGGAAACCCTTTTTCGGTAAACTATAACGTGGGGGCCCTTTAATGTAGACATCGAAATCATATTTAACATATGTATACCTGAAAGGTTACCAATAAACACTGAAAATGCAGAGGTGAGGTACACTCCCTTTGCGAAAAACGACCCTAAAAATGCATCCAAAATTAAATAAGTATATATGTATACATTACCATGAAACCTAAATGGGACGCAACCCCAACACCTCGTAGATAATAGTTTTGCAGCATCAAAACCATGACATTGATCATTAAGTTGAACAAACAAGTTTATATAGAATTCAACACAATTTAGTGGTTGATCTTGCTTCAGTAGACATTGTCCAATACTCAATCGTCGAACACAACTACGTAAACTCTTCGTCTTCATTCAGATTTAGTAGGCGTTCTATCTTCCACATTTTTGTCATGTACTGATTTTGGTAATTTCTGAATTACAAGATGTCCATTATGATCTATTACTCGGAATCAAAATGTGCTTCCGACATATTTTGTGCTGCTAACATTTGCTAAATTACACAAGTGTCAATCATAGCGAATTAACAAAAAAATTGTGCCTCGTGACTCTGGTAAACACATCCTATTGATTAGTACATACTCCTACTCCCTCCGTCCGGAAATACTTGTCATCAAAATGAATAAAAGGAGATGTATCTAGACGTATTTTTGTTCTAGATACATCCCTTTTTGTCCATTTTGATGACAAGTATTTTCGGACGGAGGGAATACCTGATTTGCTACTAGAGTGAACAGTGCTCCATTAAATAATTCTTAATCAAACAAAAATATCACGGCCCCTTGTTCTGAATACAAGGGGACAATCCTGCTCACGGTGCGACAGCAAACTTTTGCCCTGAGTGAGAAGGGCAGAAAATCTCAAAATCCATACGGATACGATGATACAACCTCACAAGATTAGATCGAAAAGGAACGAAGCATTCCTTACCGGAGCCTGACGACAAGCCTACTTGCGTGCTCACCTTCGTTGCCGCTACTGCGGCGTCGGCGGCGGCGATTGGGGATTGCCTTGCTACGATTAAGGATTGAGTTTGATGCGAGCGATGGGCGTCGGCAGTGGAAAAAACAAGACATGGGCTTCTACTACCTGCACATACGCTAGGCCAGGCTCGATGCGCTGCTACTGGGATCGAAAGAAAAAAGGCCGGACGACGAATTCCTGGTTGTGGGCTACCTTGCGTAGTGTACCTGGGAGGGGCCCCCTTGATGTTGGGGGCCCGGGGCGGCCGCCCCTGCTGCCCCCCCTCAGGGCCGGCCCTGGGCAACATGCATCCAGTCCTCCAGCTGAACAGGCTAAGGAATCCTAGTACTAGTTGGTTGCAGCACGAGTCCATGTCCCACAAGTGTCTTAGTAGTTGCACGTTCAGTTTAGGGAAGAGTCTTAGTCCAACTTTGCCTTTGAGTCCTATGTGTAAGGCCAACCTCTATATAATGAGGCAGCCATCGTTATTATTTTTCGCGAATACTCTAGGCGCGTATCATTGCATTGATAGGGGAAAGAAACAATAGTTAGGCAGCCCACAAACAACGTACACAACTAGGAGATGATGTGGGTGCCAATGAGCAGATAGAAGGGGGGATGCTCAGCCCCAGATACAAGAGATTATGTTACAGGTAAAATGGTGTCTAAGCCTTTGGTGCCAGCTCATGTCCAACGCCACGCCTCCTCTTTGACAGTCTTGATGATCCTGTGAGTTATTATGAGTCAAGCCAAGAAGTCTAATCCCCAATCTTGATCTCTTCGTTTCTGCCTGCCGTAATTCTGTGCCCTGTCCCCTGACCCCTGCACCTCTCCTGCTACCACGGCTCCACCAACAGGGGGACGCACGGGTCCTAGTCCCCAGCCTCCTACCTATCACAATCATCGTCTATCGCTCAACCCATGCTCGTGACACATGTTGTTTTCTTTTTTGCCCTGATCTGATTAGTGCACTTATTTCCTAATATTTTTGTATTAGCACATCAGGATGCACGCCCCTTGAATGTGACCAAACCATCACCTATGTTCCAATGAGGCTCAGTAGTTCCAGCCAAGATGCGAGCCTTTAGTTCAGATAGCTCCTCGTCACTATCCCCTAGCTGCCGCAAGTTCTCAAAGAGGGGAAACTGTGGACCGGACATGGCCATAGATCGGTTGTTCTTTCGTCAGCATTGCAACATGATAAAGCATCTGCCAGAATGTTCTGGCGACCGGGGCGAAATTCGACACATAAATCAAATCAGAGGAGCTTGCTCACCCAATGATGCTGTGGAATAGTTGACAGACGTTGATCCAACAAAAAATTCAAACTATAATGATCTGTGCGAACAAGAAAGGATCTTTCCCATAAATATGGCCGCCAATGACACACAGCCTGCACTAAGCCAATGAGCTCACGTTCATAAGCAGCAAGATGCTTGCGTTGAGGTGCAATCTGTTTACTGAAGAAAGCCACAGGACCATTTCCTTGATGTAACACATTCTACCACAAAGTCCAAGCTGAAATCAGGCAATTGTAGCACAGGAGATGATACAAGAGCCTTTTTCAGAACATGGAACGATGCTGCTTTGTTCATCCAAGCAAATCCCGCCTTCAATAACATTGTAAGGGAAGCCGCGAGTGTACCAAATCCTTGATGAAGCGGTGGTAATACCCAGCCAGACCTAAAAATCCATGCAACACAGAGCGAGGAAATGGCCGTGTTATGAAAGCAACTTATCTCTATTGAAGGCCCAAGGGGCATATATATATATTACACATGACTTGGGACACAAGGAAAGTAAACATGGCCTAATAGAACTCTTAGACCAATACTAATACTTGCCAACACCCCCCCTCAAATGCAAAGCGTATGCAATAGCAATGCATTTGAAGAAGTGTAACACTAAAAAAAAAATCCAAATCTGCATCTTGAGAGTGTCGTCGTAGCATGAAGAGTCTTCAAAACCTGTCGAGTCAAGCCAAAGGGAAGAACGAAGAGATGGCACATCAGAGGAAGACACCACATGACTTGAAGATACAAGAGAAGTATCAAGAAAAGATGAGTTGTCAAAAAAAGTGGGCACATCAAGAGAATAAAGCATTGCGCAGAAAATCATAGCCTACGACAACCGAGGATGAAAGAAGCGCGGTGGCTAAGGCACAATGGGCGTAGATTGATAATGCAAAAAGAGTCCAGAAAATCCTATAGAAAACAACAAGGGCAAGTAGGCCACAAAAGTTGTATAGAAAGGATCAGGACCAGAGAAAGGCTGACGGACAAAAGTATGGACTCACATGGCATGAGAAACACTAGATATCAACGGATTTGGTGGATGCAGCGGAAAATATAGACTAGAAAGCAATTATACTAGAGAGTAGCGGAAGAAACATGATTTTTTTGTATGATGCCTCGAGGGAAACAGAGGAGCCAGCAACCTCACATATTATAGGAGTCCAAAACTGGGCTTTAAGCGGCAGCGGGTCAAGCAGGAGAAATCCACGGTGGACAACACCGTCAAGGAATCAATTTGTGGCTGGGTAAGCAGAGCAGTAGCAACTAGCAACAGGAGAGCAGCACACGTTGGGGCAGCGGGGATGTGTGAAGCCAGGGCGAGGTGAGCGTTGGCACGCGGAAACCGGCGCGGGGAGCGGGGGGCCCGCGACCTGGAAGTCGACGGCGGCGTTCATTCTGGGAGGGAGTAGCGGCGAGTGCAGCAGCTCATCCAGGAGTCTTGCGCGGCGATGCTGGGTGGGGCGACACCACAGGGAGGCGTCGGGATCCAGCAGTAGGCATGGCCGACTCGAGCTGAAGAAGAAGCGGGCGGACGTCTGGGGCGGCGGCTTGGTGATTGAGGGGCGGCGTCCTCCTGGAGATGGTGGTGACGGCGGACGATCTGGACTGCAACTTGGCGGTCCGATCTGGAGCCTGCCGTCCGTCGACCCGGGGCAGAGGCACCCCTCGCGTGCAGCGGCGCCAACAAAGACTGAAAAGAAAATTTGATCGGAGGACGAGTTGCAACGTCCGGAGGGAACCTAAACTTAGGCTCTGATACCATGTTATGAAAACAATTTGTCTCTATTGAAGGCCCGGGGGCATATATATATTACACATGACTTGGGATACAAGGAAAGTAAACATGGCCTAATAGAACTCTTAGACCAATACTAATACTTCCCAACATCGGTCACTACCTGAACCTTTAGTTGGTCCATAGCGACACCTTCACTGTTGATGACGTGGCCCAGATAAGTCACTGAGGAGACACCGAATGAGCACTTGGGCCGTTTGAGAAACAAGTGATGATCTCAGAAGAAAGTAGAGCACAGATCTGACATGCCTCAAGTGGTCTGACCAAGAAGTGGTATAAATCAAAATATCATCAAAAAAGACCCAAGACAAACAAGCGGAGGAAAGGGCGTAAGATATCATTCATGAGAGCCTGGAATGTTGTCGGGGCGTTATCAATCCAAAAGGCATGACCACGAACTCAAACAATCCTTGGTGGGTCCTAAAAGCCGTCTTTTCCCCATCGGCAGGGTTCATATGCGCTTGATACCCTGATCGTAAATCCAATTTGGTGAAAAAGAGAGTGGGGAGTGATGTCATGTGGGTCTAGCACTTCAGGCGCAGAAACAGGGAGGCTCCCAAATCTGCTTAGAGATAGGCTTTATCTTTAGTTTGCTGGTATACCAAATTAGTTAAGTATTCCCATCGATAAAGATCATGTTAGTTGGAAAGTTAAGTTATTGTATCAGCCGACCCTATATATAAAGGGACTAGTACGTGTACATCAGAGAATCAATAAAGAAGAAAAGAGGAAGACTTGCCTCCAGTTATCCCCAAATCCTAACTTCCCTGCGCCCACGGCACACAAGGATCTGCACGGCTACATTTTCCGGAGCCTGGGCCGTGACAGTATTACTACCCCTTGTTAGCTATTTTCTGTTCTATTTTTTTTGTTGAGAAAACGCAAAAGAGTTGCGTTTCATTGCATTGAACAGGAAGACATCGGGGGTACAACCTCCAGAAAGGAGGGACACACACACATGCACACACACACACACGACCGTCCTCACCAAGTGACTACAGCTAGGAGGAGGTGCCCTCAACTAAAGACACGCAACAACATTAGGCCTCGCCCAGCCTTGCCTCCAGCCAAAATGGCGAAGCACCGAGACTCGGAGCAACAGGCAAAGCATCACCGCCATTGCGGACACTTCGAGGACGAATGCAGCCAGACTGCCGGGCCGACGTACCTCGCACCCATGTGCCTAGAGAGTCGGCGGGTGAAAGGCATGGCCTGATTGGAACTTGTGTAGCATTCATTGGGGAGCGCCGGCTGGCAAACGTTGCGACCTGCTCCTTGTGTAGCAGTCTATGCCAGAGCGATGCATCGCCAACCACCATATGCCGCATCAAGTACTCCACTTGCAGCCAAAGCAACACCATCAAGAGGGGAACGACGTTGAGACGCCGCCGCTGCCCGGTCCGGGAGGCCGGACCTAGGATTTCTCCCGGTGCTCGAGGAGGAGGTCCGGTTAGGGTCATGCCAACGCCTCCAAGGAGGTGACGGCACCCTCGGGCGTTGCCGTTGACAACGCAGCCGTCGCTTGTGATTTCGCCCACCCAAGAACGAACACCTCGGATCAGTGGCAGGCGGGCATGGCGGAGAATCGTCGGAAGACCAACACACATGGGGAAGCCTAGAAACGTTGTCGTCGCAGAGTGGGCACCGACCAGCGCAGCTCAGCGAGTGGCCACCGCCGGGGCGCATCTAGCGGCGGCGGCAGCCACTGCTGCTGGCCCGCAGCCTCTGCCGCCAGATCCGCCGGGCACGCGGAGCAGCAACTGCTGTGGTCACAAGGCGTGCTTACTAACCCAGAGGCAACCGCCGGCGGTGGGCGGGAGGGTGGGAGGAGGAGAAGGGTGGGTGGGGGCAGAGTGATTGTCGCGGGCCTGGGCGGGCTCGTGCGGCCCAGATCTGGGCGCCTCAACTCTGCCAAGACGATCAGCGGCGGCGGCCGCCATGGCAGCGCCAGCGCGCATGCAGTCCACGCCATCTCGACCTCCCCGCGAGCATACGGCCGCCCGCCGCTCCAGCGCGCCCAGCAGCAGCGCGCGAGCACACCAAGGCCCCGCCGCCGCCGTCCACCGGTGAGGGCTTTGCCCTCTGGCAGCGGCGAGGGGAGGAAGGGGAGCCTGGGCGGCGGCTAGGGTTTCGCCTCCCGAGTCGCCCCTGGGAGCGACGCGGGGAGGCGGGGGGGAGGGGCTCTAGAAGTTAATACTAACGTCTTTTCTGTTCTATTGGCAACTAGCTGGAGGAAAATTCTGCAATTTTGAAGCAATGTCCTCAAATTAAACCTATCTATCATCTATATTGTAGTTATATAGTTGCTTGACATTCCATACTAACATCACTAAGATTGGGTACATAACTTCAGAATTTTGAAATCTCAACTGATTCTCAAATTACTATTGTTCTTAGGCTGGCAGTATCAACCATCACCTCCAACTATACAATGCTTTCTAGAGAAAGCACTGATACGCATCACGAAGCTGGACCGGAAGGAGCTTTGTTTGGTTGGTGCAGGAAGAACAGACACAGGTGTTCATGCACGGGGTCAGGTTTAATTATCTTATTACACTGGACACGGTCTCAAATTGATATATATGGTCCTACTTGTATATCCTTCATTGTTGGTAGGCTTAAAAATGCTGTGATAACACGTCATATGTTGTTTTGCAGGTGGCACATTTCACCACGTCGTTTGCCTACCATTGTCTCGACAGCTTTCATTCTGCAATCAATGGGCTTCTACCTCCTGATATCCGAGTTAGAGAAATTAGCGCAGCTTGTCCAGAATTCCATGCTCGCACATCCACAAAGAGCAAAATATATCATTACAAGATCTATAACGAAGCAGTTATGGACCCCTTCCATACTAATTATGCTTACCACAGTGCACATAAACTTAATCCACGTGCTATGCAGGAGGCTGCAAATCATTTTGTTGGAGTACATGACTTCACATCTTTCGCCAATGCAGTACATAATGATCGTGTGCGCAGTCCAATAAAGAAGATATCACGCTTTGATGTTACTAAAATGGTGACTTGTTATCCCATGAGTTTGATTTTCTACTAGCCTTACGAGTTCAGTATCACCTGCTTGATTTCTGTTTTGTTTGACCTGACATTTTCTCGTTGCCGGACAGGATGCTATCATACAGCTCGAGGTTGAAGGCACTGGCTTTTTGTACAGACAAGTGAGGAACATGGTAATTTTGATCTCTTGTTTAATCATGTGCCTAAATTAAGTTAATTTTGCATGTCACACCACCTGAACAGAATTGAAGAGCTGTGAGTAGTACGGTAGTAGGGGCCTGGTACCTTTTGCTTGCCTTTGTTGATTCATGTGCTAGCCCTTGCATAGAACAAAATTAGTGTAACACAACCTCCTAATGATTTTTCATATAATCTTACCATATAAGCGTTGAAGAACTTATCATGACCCTTTTACTTTTGAAAATGTTGCATGTATTAATTAAGATAACACAGAGTCATTACAATCATGCCGCACCAGGTCCAACATGGAGGTCGGAGCTGACTGCACGAATACACCACTACACGCCCTTCTCTACTGAACCTAGCTAAACCAACTTGCCGTGATCCTTAATAAGCACGGAACGTGGTATATGGCTGCATGTGATACAAGCGCCTTAGCCAACTCATGGGAACAATTGTCATTCTTTTACTTTTTACCTTGTCCGTAAAAATAGAATAATCAATGAAGCATAACAGCAGTTCATACAACTGGGTTACTTTATCATATATCGAATGTACAATGGGTATCTAATGATTGGATCATATGCCCAACTTACGCACTAGTATTTGCAGCTTTTGTGAGGGAGAAGATTATATTTCTCTCACCAACTCAACAGGAAATATCTTTAGGGAATTGACTATCAGACACCTTTCTTTCTTGAAAAGGGGTTTGTACCCCCGGCCTCTGCAGCGATTGATGCACAAAACACCTTTATTACAATGTTATAGAATGTAGTAAGAGAATGTAAACAGGACATACACGACATCAAACAATAGATATTACACAACACTTAACATTACTAATCCTATTGCTAAGCCGCCACCTAAATTGGCTGAATATAGTCCATGCGACCATCTCCAAGTGGCTGCACGCAGAGTCCAGGTGTTCCCAAGCCTCCGACAGTATGCTGAAGCAAACATTTTTTTTCAAATCTCTAGATCTTCCAACCCGATCTTTTGGCTGGCAATAATGCTCCACTTTGTGAGCTGATATTTGAGTTTATGCTCATCAGATTGCTAGAAGAAACTGGATTTGTGTTAGTCCAATCTCAAAAGACGTTGCTCCCTAAGCACCATCGCCACCATCTCGTCTGATGTTGGGGGAGCAACGCCACCACACGTCACTGGTCGCCTGCGCCTCTGGCCCTGCCGCCACTGCCTCTCCACCGGCTGCCCACACCACTGCCGCTTTGCTGCCACACCTCGTCGACCACCAACGCCGCACTTGCCGTTACCCGTCATCTGCCAGCTGCGCCACCGCAGCATCACCGCCTCGCCGATACACATTGCTGGCCGCCCGCGACGCCACCACCGTCTGCCAGCCGCTCGCGCCAGGCCCCCGCTCCACCGCGCCGCCGGTCGCAGGAGCTCCGCCGGTGTCTTTGTGCACACCAGAGGGAAAGATAGAGAGAGATTAGCCACTGACATCTGGGACAGATATGTCAGGCTTAGTTTATGGAGAGGTTTATAGGGGAACTGCTACAGCCGCACACCTGTGAAACCCAATAAAATTATTGGGAGAGCCTCCAAACGCACTTATAGGGGAAGGTTTTTGAGGGAAATTTTGGATTCTAAGGCCCTCTTTTGTTAAGACCGGTGGCTGAGAGCGTAAGAGTAGCTATATTTGAGCTTATAAAGTGGTAGCTTTCTTTTGTGGCGGAGATAATTTATGTTCATGTAATGTTATTGCAAACACCGGTTGATATGCTATGTTATTTCGGACTTGATATCTTGCTGTACTATATTTTACTTGCGATCATCATCACTCCCGAGCCGCCACCTAATGTAAATAGGACTTGATATGCTATGTTATAGAATGTAGTAAGAGAATGTAAACAGGACATACACGACATCAAACAATAGATATTACGCAACACTTAACATTACTAATCCTATTGCTAAACCGCCACCTAAATTGGCTGTATATAGTCCATGCGACCATCTCCAAGTGGCTGCACGCAGAATCCAGGTGCTCCCGAGCCTCCGACAGTATGCTGAAGCAAACATTTATTTTTAATCTCTAGATCTTCCACCCCGATCTTTTGGCTGGCAATAATGCTCCACTTTGTGAGCTGATATTTGAGTTTATGCTCATCAGATTGCTAGAAGAAACTGGATTTGTGTTAGTCCAATCTTAAAAGACGCGTTGCTCCTAAGCACCATCGCCACCATCTCGCTCGATGTTGGGGAGCAACGCCACCACACGCCATTGGTCGCTCGCGCCTCTGCCCTGCCGCCACTGCCTCTCCACCGGCCGCCCACACCACTGCCGCTTTGCTGCCACACCTCGTGAGTTATTTACCCAAAACCACCACATTATGGGCTAGGGTAACAGATCGGTACCACATTTGAGGCAGGGCACAAAAAACCACCAAAATTGTGCCTAATCAGAACGCGAGCACCGATGCTCGATTTGGTCGAGAAAACAATGGCCCGACAAGTTAGGCCCACTGTCGGGCTGATGTGGTGTGCTTGTGTGGACAATATCTTTGAGTTGGAGGGTGTCCCCATGTCACCTCATATATTTTTCCCTTATTTTCTTTTTCTTCCTCATCTTTATCTCTCTCTACGTCCTATCCACTTTGAGGTCGCCATCGCCGACGACCCGAGGCCTTCGCGGACCGGCTCGCCGAGGAGCTCCACTGGCCACCGTGAGCCAAGGCAACCCGCCGCCCACCTTATCCTCCCAAAGCTCTGCAGACGGCGTCACCCCGAAGCTCTTTTCGCCTTGATCGCCAGACGAGCCCACGGCCGCCCGATAGACCACCCGTCGTCTCGCCGTTGCTTCGGTCAGGCGCCACCAACGCGTTGCTGCGCTTCCACAACCGCAGAAGAACACCATGGCTCGCCGAAGCTACTCCTCGCTGCGATTACATCGAAGGCGTCGTGCCATGGCCGGCGACCTCGGACATGAGCTGGACGAGCGGTCGCCGAATCTCATTGGCGCGTCTGGATCGCGGCGTGACTCGCAAGACTAGGCGCGGGCTTCTGGCGAGGCGGTCGAGGCTAGCTCGGCGAGGGCTCGGCCGCCATGGCCACGCAGTGGCCATGGAGCTCTCGGCTCGCGACGGACGCAGATGACCCGCATCCATCTTTGGGGAGCAAAGATCGCCTTCGAGGACTCACGGTGCCCCCACCCTACCACCACCATGGTGCCGCTTATTTGAATCGCCGGTGCCTCGGTCATTGGTGTCCGCCGCCCACAAGCCGCTCGATGTAATGCCCCATAGAAAGGCAGATAGGAAGAAGATGGTCATGTAGTCACTGACATGCGGGGTCAGCATATCATGTGCCAACTTAGCTGTTTATTGTTTTTTTTGTGCTTGGTCTTTGCCACGTCAGCCTGACCGGTGGGTCCGACCTGTCGGTTTCGCTGTTTTCGTGAGTAAATGAGACAATCAGTGCTCCGCATTACAGATTAGCCCCATTGTTGGTGGTTTTTTGTGCCCTGCCTCAAATGTGGTACCGATCTGTTACCCTAGCCCATAATGTGGTGGTTTTGGGTAAATAACTCACACCTCGTCGACCACCTGATGAAGTCATGTACCTAGGGTAGGGTCATGAACCTGTCTAAAGTACCCTCCCCAAGGACATCTTTAGAAGAAACTGCCTTCCAGTCGACCTAGAAGGATTCCACTCGACAGACTCGAAGACACTCGACCATGAAGACTCACTCGACCACTAGGAGGTCTAAGATCATTCTGCACCCAAACAGTCTGTTATTAAGTAGTCTTTATGGCCATGATAGCACTTTATGTAAGGCGTTACCAATAACGCCAGGCTTTTATGCACATTGAACCCTCCATTCGTAATTGGTGGGGTCTGGCGCACTCTATATAAGCCACCCTCCACAAAGCGTAGGGTTCGCACCGCAACTCATACGCATATAATCCAATCGACCGCCTCCGGGCCCGAGACGAGGGCTATTACTTCCTCGAGAAGGGCCGAACTCGTAAATCCTTTGCGTGATACAACTACTCCATAGCTAGGATCTTGCCTCTCCATACCTACCCCTATTCTCTGTCGGTACCTTAGTACCACGACGATTGGCGCCCACCGTGGGGGTGTGTCTTAGCGACTTATTGGAGAAGTTGCAATTGTTCGATCGCCTTCACCATGGTTTTGGCGGAGTTTTAGTGGAAGGTCGCGAGATCCGTCTTTGGCGCGCCACGCTCATCGCCGACGACTCCGCTTGGCTCTAGGAGGCTCCACTCGACATCGACGCGCTCCCGATCCATGGGCGACACACTTTCGCGCATGTGTCGCGGCGGCTTCTTTGTCAGGGCAACCGTCGGCCCAGTCGGTCGACCCTGCCGTCGTCCTCCCTCGTCTCCCGCAGGTACAAGCGCCTGGTCGGCCGAGGCTTCGCCGATGGGCGAGACGCATGGCTCGCCAATCGCCACCACCCAAGTCGCGGCGATTGAGCCCGACGAATCTCTCTACTGCTCGCTCGATCGCCGACCGGTTCAGAGATCGTGATCCGAAAGCGACAAAGATGATCCAATGGGCGAGGTCCTCGATGGTCAATGGACGCGTAGTCCTCCGGTTTCCCCGCACCGACGGGAGACGGTGGAGGCGACCAACGCAAGTCCACGAGGAGTATCAGCCCGAGCCACTCACTTCGCCGCAAGGGAAGATCTACGTCATTGGAACATGGATGCTCGCATACTCCTATCGAGGAGAAACCCCCGAGGCTCGTGCCTTAGAGGACGCGCGTCATTAACTTGGTTGAACGCACTCGATGGAGAACCTCCAACGAGCACTCGACGACGCTAGCGGCAATGTAGTTTCGACTCCATCGACGCCAACTCTTTCCACCACCGACTCGTATATCGAACCCGATTCGAATTTAGCAAATGCAGCCGAATAGTAGAATCGATTCAGCCCTCCCATCGAGAGGCGGCCAGGGCTTGATGCAGACGTAGATTTGCTCGGCAATGGAGATCGATTCGGTATCAGATCGCGATCGCGTAATAGGATCCACATCGATCCGTCGCTGCGAATCTGATCCATCGGCCCATAGCCCAAGATCGCCTCATGGCGTGAGGGCGCGGAGGTCGACGTGATCAAGATGATGACAGATTCGATCGCGATGATCGGCGCCGAGTGCCCACCTCCCCAAGGGGTGGGTCGACGCCTTTGGCAAACAAGATGACAGACGCCAAAGACAAGTGTTGGCGAAGGGTTCCAATGACCCCAGAGAACCGAGCTTTGATGCGAGATCCATTATCGCTCGAGTGGTCCGTCGACCGAACAGAGCTCACCGTGAAGGCCATGACAGAGATGTGCCCACCCAGCAGAGTTCATGTCTCAGACGAGTGTTTTAGCAGAGCCATCGAGCAGCCGTGATTCCTCCCAACTTCAAAGTTGGCGATCGGGTGAGTAAGTTCATGGTGAGTCCAAGCCCGATACTTGGCTTGAAGACTACCGAGTGGTCGCTCAGATTAGCGGTGGCAATGATGAGGTGTCCATGAAACACCTACCGCTTATGTTGAGGGCTCGCCGAGCCCTGGCTGAATCAGTTGGCTCCTAGCAGCATTTACACTTGGGAAGATCTTGCCCGATTTTTTGTCGGGACATTTGAAGGAACTTGCGTTTACTCAGCAGGTTTGACAGAGCTGCAGTCTGCGGCAAAAGTCGAATGAGACCTTGAGAGATTACATCCAGAGGTGGATCACGTTGCATCATACGGTGGAGAACGTGTCGATCACCAGCGATCAGGCCTTCAAGGAAGGCGTTAAAACAGGAGTTAAGTTTGAAGTTTGGTCGGAAGAGACATGACCCGAGTCGAATGATGGAGATTGCCACCAAATATGCCAATGGCGAAGAAGAGGATCGGCTCGAGTGGCAAGTACAAGCCGAGCGATCGGAAAAAGGAAACTCCATCGAAGGAAGCGGAAAGTCGAGCCATTGCTCTGGAGAAGCTTTAGCCGTGACTCGTGGCAAGTTTAAAGGGAAGCCTAAAGGATCTTGGAACCCCAAGAAGGTGAAGGACAAGGAAGGAAACGACATGATGGATTTGCCATGCCATATTCACACGAAGAAAGACGAAGAGGGCAACTTCATCTACCCGAAACATACCACTCGCCAGTGCCGACTCTTAATCCAAGCGGCCAGGCAAACAGCCCAAGGATAAGGAGAAGGAGTCGGACAAGGTTGAGGACAAAGAGGACAAATGATGGAGGATACCCCCATGTCAATTCCACCGATGATTTTTGCCGATGTTGAGAGCAAAAGTCGATTGAAAGTTATCAACCGTGAGGTGAATATGGTTGCTCCAAAGAACACCTAGTTATCTGAAATGGTCTCGAGACCGCCATCACGTTCGACCGATCGATCATTCGACACACATAGCCACCCCAGGGAGGCAAGCTTTGGTGGTCGACCGGCCGTTGAAGGCACTCGGTGACCAAGGTTACGATGGATGGTGGCAAGGGCTGAATATATTGTATGCAGAGATCTTTCAAGGAATCGGCATTTCGATGTCGCACTCGCCCAAAGAACATGAGCTTCCATGGAGTCATTCTGGAAAGAAGGCCGAGTCGCTCGGCCAAATTGTCTTGATGTGGTTTTCGCGATTCAAAGCATTTCCGCAAAGAGAAGTTAACATTTGAAGTTGTGGATTTCGAGTGCTTATCACGCTATTTTGGGCAGGCCACTTATGCACGATTCATGGCTCGACCATGTTATGTGTATCTCAAATTGAAGATGCACGGTCCCAAAGGTGTGATCACCATCACCGCAATCAAAAAGGCGTAAGAGTGCTTTAAGGGCTCAAAGATTGCCGATGCTCGATGATGGTGGAGCTGCAAGAATATCGAGAAAAATGCAGATCCGAGTGATTTATTGCGGGCAAGAAGCCCGCCACGGAGTTAGCGTTTCAGTCGTCTGGTGAGACGAAGCCCGTTCACATTCGCCCGACCGACCCCAGTGCTGCTCCGACTCATATTTCCACAACACTCGACTCTAAATAGGAAGAAGCGCTCATCCAGTTTCTCCGTGAGAACTGGGACATCTTCGCATGGAAGCCTGCTGACATGTCGGGTGTTCCCAGGGGGCTGGCTGAGCATTGTTTACGAGTCGACTCAATAGCGAAACCTGTCAAAGAACATCTTCGACGGTCCGCCCGAAAGATCATTTTCCTCTCCCCCGCATCGACCAAATAGTCGACTAGACTGCGGGATGTGAGAGACTGTCTTTTTTAGGACGCTTATTCCGGTTATCATCAGATCCGTCTGTATGGACCCGACGAGATCATAACAGCTTGCATCACTCCATTCGGGTGCTTCTGCTATGTCACCATGCCATTCGGCCTCAAGAATGCCGGAGCCACGTTCATGAGGATGATTCAGAAGTGTTTACTCACTCAAATCAGTCGGAACGTGCAAGCATACATGGATGATATTGTGGTCAAATCACGGAAGGGTTCTCGACACGTTGGTCGACCTCGCTGAAACATTTGCCAATCTTAGGAGGTATGATATCAAGCTTAATCCATCAAAGTGCACATTCGAGTTCATGGCGGAAAGTTACTCGGTTTTCGTTTCGAACGAGGAATCGACGCCAACCCGTAAAAAGTTGGCACAATACTCCGAATGAAACGCCCGTGCGTGTGCACGGCGTCCGAGCTTCTTGGATGCTTGGTCGATTAAGTCGATTCATCCTCGCCTCGGTGAAAAGCATTGCCTCTTTATCGATCGATGAAGAAGTCGACAAGTTCGAGTGGACTCGAAGTCGATGCAGCGTTGCGAGCTAAAAGCTCGCTCTCCACCCACCGGTGCTTGTTGCTCCAATCAGCAAAGAGCCTTTGTTGCTTTACATTGCAGCCACAGGACAAGTCGTTAGTACAAGATTTACGGCCGAAAGGGAAAAAGAAGGAAAGCCTTCAAAGTTCAATACCAGATATTATCTTTCAAGTGTCAATTCCATCGAAGCAAAGATACCTCATTATCGAAGCTTGTATATGGGATTTACATGACCACGAAGAAGGTTGCTCATTATTTCTCGATCATTCCATTACGATCGTCGCCGATGCCCCATTGTCGAGATTCTACACAATGAGATGCAATCGGTCGAGTGGCAAATGGGCGATTGAACTCCTTCCCTTGATATCAAGTTTGAGGCAAAGAAAGCCATTAAGTCCCAAGCGAGAGCAGATTTCATTGCGAGTGGATTGAACAACAGCAGCCGACTCAAGTTCACTCGAAGCTTTGGACCATGTTCTTCGACGGTTCTAAGATGTTGAATGGTTCCGTCTTTGAGGTAGTATTGGTTTCCCGAGGAGATAAGCTCGGATATGTGCTCCAGATCCACTTTGATTCCTCCAACAATGAAGCAGAATACGAGGCACTTTTGTATGGGTTGCGCATGGCCATTTCACTCGGCGTCCGTCGCCTTATGGTCTATGGCGACTCTGATTTGGTGGTCAATCAGGTGATGAAGGAGTGGGACATTAGAAGCCCAGCCATGACTAGTTACTGCAATGCAGTGAGAAAGCTTGAGAAGAAATTTGAAGGGTTAGAGCTCCATCATATACCCCGACTGAAGAATCAAGCGGCTGATGATTTGGCATAGATAGGTTCCAAAAAAGAAGCCATTCCCAACGATGTGTTCTTGGAACATATCCATACTCCATCAGTTCAGGAAGATCCTTTTACCGAAGAAGCTCCGCAGCCTAAAAGTGTAACAGATCCGACTGAAGTCGAAGTTCCAGCAGTGGTCGACCTGATCATGGAAGCGTTGGTCATCACTCCCGATTGACGAAGGCTGTACATCGCGTATATCTTAAGGAAAGAGCTCCCGGAGAGGGCGAAGAAGAGGCTCGACGGATCGTTCACGATCTAAGGCCTTTACCGTGATAAAGGGACGGTTAGACAGAGAAAGCGCGATCGAGTCGGCCGAAGTGTATAACGCCAGAGGAAGGTCTGATAATCCTTGATGATATCCACTGGGACTGTGGCCATCATCGTCCTCTCGGACCATTGTGGCTAAAGCATACCGAAAGGGATTTTACCGCCAAGAGCAAATGAAATGGCAAAGGAGATAGTCGACAAGTGTGAAGGATGTCAATTTTACTCCAATATGTCACACAAGCTCGCCTCGGCCTTGAAGACCATCCCACTCGTCGGCCTTTCACAGTATGGGGATTGGATATGGTTGGACCATCGAGAACGGTAGAAGCGGCTTCACCCATGTCTTTGGTGGCAATGACAAGTTCACCAAGTGGATTGAAGCTAAACCCATCAAGAATCTTGATGCAAGATCTTTGTCGACTTCATCAAGGAGTTGATATTCAGATATGGAGTTCCACATAGTATCATCACTGACAATGGGTCGAACTTCGATTTCGAGGAATTCAGAGCCTTTTGCACATCTCAAGGCACGCGAGTCGACTATGCTTCAGTCGCTCACCCCCAGTCGAATGGACAAGCAGAACGAGCAAATGGTTTAATTCTCAAAGGGCTGAAACCCCGATCGATGCGCGATCTCAAGCACTTGGTGGTGCATGGGTCGATTTAACTTCCGTCAAGATTTTGGGGATTAAGGACCACACCTAATCGGTCGATCGAGAACTCCGTTCTTCTTGGTTTACGGAGCTGAAACAGTCTTGCCGAGTGACCTGCTTCACAACGCACCCCAAGTCGAACTCTACACTGAAGCTAAAGCAGAGCAAGCCCGACAGGACGCAGTCGACCTTTTAGAAGAAGAAAGAGAGATGGCCTTGATCCGGTCGACCATTTATCAGCAGGACTTGCGTCGCTTCCATGCCAAAAACGTGAAGAGTCGAGCCTTCCAAAAAGGAGATTTGGTTCTCCGAGTGGATCAGCAGAAGCCACACAAGCTTGCTCCTACTTGGGAAGGTCCGCTCATCGTCACCAAGGTTCTCCACAATGGAGCGTACCGCCTTTACAATGTCGAGCACCAGATTGACGAGCCCCGAGCTTGAAACGCGGAGCTGCTCCGCCCCTTTTATACTTAAGTATTCACTCGGATGAGATGTAATGAAAATACTTCTGTAATTTATTTATCAAAGACAAGAGTGTTATAATTTTCCCAGTGATTGTCGTTACTTTTGTTCACATAAAGCAGTCCCCCAGTGGGTGGCTTAGCTGCGAATCTGTTTCGTCTAAGTTTGTAAAAAAAATCCTGGCCGAGTGGTGAGCCAGCCTCCCACTCGGGGGCTTAGCTGCGAATCCGTTTCGCCTAAGTTTAACAAAATCCTACCGAGTGGTGAGCCAGCCTCCCACTCGGGGGCTTAGCTGCAGTCCAAGTATTCGCCTAAGTTTAACAAAATCCTACCGAGTGGTGAGCCAGCCTCCCACTCGGGGGCTTAGCTGCAGTCCAAGTACTAGCCTAAGTTTAACAAAATCCTGCCGAGTGGTGAGCCAGCCTCCCACTCGGGGGCTTAGCTCCAAGTACACGCCTAAGTTTAACAAAATCCTGCCGAATGGTGAGCCAGCCTCCCACTTGGGGGCTTAGCTGCAGCCTAGCGCTCGCCTAAGTATAAATACAATGTGCGCTCCGCAAGAAGGACGAGGTGCAGGTCGACTGCTACCTTCTCCTTCCGAGCTACGCCACAAATACAATGTGCGCTCCGCAAGGGGGACGAGGTGCAGGTCGACTGTTACCTTCTCCTTCCGAGCTACGCCACAAATACAACGTGTGGCTTCTCCTTCAGAGGTACGCCATAAAAATCCTACCGAGTGGAGAGCAAACCTCCCACTCGGGGGCTTAGCTGCAGCCCAGTGCTCGCCTAAGTTTTTGAAAATCCTACCGAGTGGAGAGCAAACTTCCCACTCGGGGGCTTAGCTTGCAGACCCTGCTCGCTCACGTTTTGAAAATCCCACCGAGTGGAGAGCAAACCTCCCACTCGGGGGCTTAGATGCAGCCCAGTGCTTGCCTAAGTTTTTGAAAATCCTACCGAGTGGAGAGCAAACCTTCCACTCGGAGGCTTAGCTGCAGCCCAATGCTCGCCTAAGTTTTTGAAAATCCTATCGAGTGGAGAGCAAACCTCCCACTCGGGGGCTTAGCTGCAGCCCAGTGCTCGCCTAAGTTTTTGAAAATCCTACCGAGTGGAGAGCAAACTTTCCACTCGGGGACTTAGCTGCAGCCCAGTGCTAGCCTAAGTATGAGATTCGTTCCGCTCTGCAAGGATGACGAGGTACAAGTCGATTGCAATCTGTGCTTCATCCCTACCTGCAAAAGTGCATCACAAACACTAGCATATATTCCGAGCGAAGGACAATGTTCGTTCGAAGGCAAATGCAAACATATTCAACGGCAAACCCAAGTTCGAGAAGGCCCCACGGATCCGTATGCTCAGTACCAAGCACGTTAAAGTTTACGGTTACAAAAACCACTCGCATTCCGAGGCAAATTTAAGGCATCAAGCATAAAGTTTTTACTCCTCCTGCGAAGGATCGGAGGCGCGACAAACTCGCCCGTGTCGATTCCATCTCGCGATCCGAGTGGCAGCGGCAATGAAGGTCTCCATGAAAGATCTAAGTCATGCTTCTTGGTATTCGCCACCTTGAGAGACGCGGCTTGTCCTCTCGCGCGCCCTTGCAAAGGAACACGAACCGAGACAGAGCAACATCGGCACCACACCGCGTAAGACTTCTTCCATTCTTGCACTCGACTTGAACTTCGCTCATCGAGTCATCGAGACTCGAGGTCATTCTCAAGTGTTTCTCCGCCGTAGTGTTGTGTCGATGCGCCGACGTTGCAACCTTGCCTAGCAAGATAGTCGACCACAAGAAGAACACGAGACTCAAATCGAGCACGTTCATGGCGGCTTCATCCTTCACAGGAGAGTTGATGGGATCCAAGCTTGTCTCCAATCGACCAGTCTCCTCTTTAAAGTTTTGGCAGAATTCTGTGGATACAACCCAAAAATAAGCTAACAGTCCTACAATAAGTCAGTGATTACCAGTCGGATATAAGGGGTTACCTTCGAGCATGAGGAACAACTTCTTGGCGAGCCCACCCAGATAAGCCTCTAAGTCGTTCTTCTTCCCCGCCAGTTCGGTAGCCTTGTCACTCAAGGCTATCTTGTCATTCTTCAGTCGACTGACCTCTTTGTTGGCCGCGTCAAGAGCAGCTTTCATATTGGTATTTTCCTCTTCAAGTTTGCTGATTGAAGCCAGCTTTTCTTCTGCGAGTTTGGTCTTCTCCTGTTGCTTTCATACCTCGGAGGTCAAGGTCCTTCTTCTTCAGAGAATCCCTCAGTTTATCTGCAAAATCACAGTGAGATCAGACTCAGGAGTGGACAAGAAATAAGGGCAGTCGTCATGGTTCTCACCAAACATACCTTTTGCCTCTTCCTTCGCCTTCGTGAAGTTCTTCTGGACAAGCTTCAGATCAAGTTTGAGCTGGATGTGCTTGTTCTCCAACTCAGTATAACGAGCCACAAGCTCGCAAGATTTCTGCGAAAGATCAATCGACAGACGTCAAAGATAGGTCACTTCCGAGTGACTAAGAGAAAGATCGTAGTATTTCTAAGACTACAGCCGAATCAAAGTATTCAACTATAGTCTCGGGGACTACATCCAGTGGGTGCACTCAGCGTGCCCCCACTGGTTCTACCGACTCGGTGTTATCAGTCGACCGAAAGAGAAAAGGTTTTGATCCTAAAACATAACTAACTGCCAGCAGTTAACTTCAAAAAAAGAAAAGAAAAAAGAGAGTTCTTAAGACCATAGTCGACTGCCAACAGTCGACCACGATCTCGGGGACTACACCCAGTGGGTGCACTCAGCGTGCCCCCACCGGTTCCATGATTCCATTCGACCAGATCGAGTGGAGAAAGTAAAGAGGAAAGTTCAACGGATAAAGACTATGGTCGATCGCCGCCATCCACCATAGCCTCGGGGACTACACCCAGTGGGTGCACTCAGCGTGCCCCCACCCATCCAAATATTCAATCGACACACCTAGTGGGTGTATAGATACTAAGATCTTCAGAAAGAAAAGTTTTCAGATACCATATCCTAACAGAACAGGCTGTGATCAATTAACCTGGACGTTGCTCTAAAGGGCCGAACTTGCATCATAAGCTGCCTGGCTGGCATCTCGGATCGCCTTCACTTGCTCCATCATGACCCCCATTTGACGTATAGCTTCTTTAGCAGCGCCGCTTGGTCCTTTGGGACGTGGTGGGTGGAAAAAAGAGAAGGTGGATCTGCACTCGACGATGGAGGGCGAGCACTCGTCAGCGGCACAACAAAGGACACAGTAGTCCGAGTGGCGTTGCCCTCCGGAACAGCAAGATCAAAGCCGACACGCCCTGAGCGATCTTGCCGCCAGACGCCTTCCTGTTCCTCCTCTGCCTCAGTGGCTCCTCATCGTCATCATCAGGGAGTTCAATGATGATATTAGGTGGAGCTGCGGAAAAGATTCAAAAGTTAAAGATGAAGATCCTATCGACCGAAAGCAAAACTACAGAGACCATACCAGGGTTGGAAGTGGCAGCGTCCTCCATTTCTTGATCTTCATGTCTGATCGAGGTCTCAGAAGTAGCAGCACTGCGGTTTCAGAAATCAGTCGGTCAGCAAACGAATTGACCAAGAGTGAATCCATGTGAAACAAGAAAACACAAGTGATGCCATTACCCGGAAATAGTGGGAATCACCATCCTCATCTTCGGCAGGGCCTTCGTCGGCTTTGATGACGCCGCCGGGTTGCCGGTGCTTTCTCGCCGGCGCCGGAGAGGTCGTTCGAGGACGTTTGGTCGATCAGACAACAGCACGACCCTTGCGCTACCGACTGCAGGGTCATGGACAAGCTTGGATCGTCTTTCAGTACGGGGAGGCTGGACTTCCTCCTCTTCCTCGTCAGAGCCAGCGTCTTCTTCACCCTCCTCGCCATCCGATTCCCACTCCTCTTGACTTTCGCCTCCGCTTCCATCCTCCTCTTCGGTCTGTACTTGCGCCCTGTTGGGCATCGAATACAACTCAGTAGTGATCTGGAAGACAACAAAACAAGACAAAAGTCAATCGACCGATTTGCAGCAAAGGATCGCAGTCGGAGATAAATGGTCAGACCTTGTCTGGTTCGTAAGACTGGTCGAGTGATGGGATCCTCCTAGCTCCACGGGGGTTATCTTTGTTCCCTGTGATGGCAGTCATCCACCTCTCCAGTGTGGCGTCGTCGACCTCCTCTGGATGGACCCGAGTGGTGTCTTCGGTACCAGAGTACAACCACATCGGGTGGCCTCGGTATTGGAGTGGCTGAATGCGCCGTCGAAGGAAAACCTCCAGGAGATCCATGCCTGTCACTCCGTCGCGAATGAGCTGGACTACACGTTCCATCAACATCCTAACCCGAGCCTTCTCCTCCGGAAGCACCTTCAGAGAGGACGGCTTGTTCACTCGACTCATGGAGAAAGGAGGAGTCGGTCGATCGCTCAAGGCCGATCGGTCTTGGCAGTAGAACCAGGTCGACTGCCACCCTCTAACTGACTCAGGAAGGGTCATGGCTGGAAAGGCACTCTTACTCCTCATCTGAACCCCAAGACCCCCACACATCTGGATTACTTGGGTTCTCTCGACCATGAAGACTCACTCGACCACCAGGAGGTCTAAGATCATTCTGCACCCAAACGGTCTGTTATTAAGCAGTAACGCCAGACTTTTATGTACATTGAACCCTCCGCTACGTGGGCTGGCTGGGGTCCTGGCGCACTCTATATAAGTCACCCCCCTCCACAGGCAGAAGGGTTCGCACCCCTACAACTCATACACATATAATCCAGTCGACCGCCTCTGGGCTCCGAGACGTAGGGCTATTACTTCCTCCGAGAAGGGCCTGAACTCGTAAATCCTTTGCGTATACAACTACTCCATAGCTAGGATCTTGCCTCTCCATACCTACCTCCTATTCTACTGTCAGTCTTAGTACCACGACACCACCAACACCGCACCTGCCGCTACCCGTCATCTGCCAGCAGCGCCACCGCAGCATCACCGCCTCGCCGATACACATCGCTGGCCGCCCGCGACGCCACCACCGTCTGCCAGCCGCTCGCGCCAGGCCCCCGCTCCACCGCGCCGCCGGTCGCAGGAGCTCCGCCGGTGTCTTTGTGCACACCAGAGGGAAAGATAGAGAGAGATTAGCCACTGACATCTGGGACAGATATGTCAGGCTTAGTTTATGGAGAGGTTTATAGGGGAACTGCTACAGCCGCACACCTGTGAAACCCAATAAAATTATTGGGAGAGCCTCCAAACGCACTTATAGGGGAAGGTTTATGAGGGAAATTTTGGATTCTAAGGTCCTCTTTTGTTAAGACCGGTGGCTGAGAGCGTAAGAGTATAGCTATATTTGAGCTTATAAAGTGGTAGCTTTCTTTTGTGGCGGAGATAATTTATTTTCATGTAATGTTATTGCAAAGATCGGTTGATATGCTATGTTATTTCGGACTTGATATCTTGCTGTACTATATCTTACCTGCGATCATCATCACCCCACCCCACGTTCGAAACCCCTGATGTTTGTGAGTGTTTGTGCCACAGAGCAACTCGATAACATGTTGGCAATGCAGGTAGCTTTGCTAATTCAAGTTGGAAGGGAGGGACTGCCTCCTGAAATCGTCCCGACAATCATTGCGGCAAAGGACCGCAAAGAACTTGCGAAGGTCGCCTTGTCAGCACCACCACATGGATTGTATCTCATGTCAGTTAACTATGACAAAGAAATCTTGAAGCCTCCTGTGGGCTCCCCTCCGGTGAGCTTTGGAAGGACTCATCAAATCAGTAGATGCAAACTTCTGTTTTACTAGCACAAATGTCCGTGCGTTGCAACGGAGAAAATTTTATGTTTATTAGTGTAAAACACATCCGTTGTTCATTAAAATTGTACGTGCAGATCCCATGTGTTGCAATGGATATTATAAACTAAATTTGAGAGCTTGTGTGGTATTCGAGAGTTTACATGCCGTCGTGCATAGTACATCTGCTCGTGCCTGACGGCTACAACGTTGAGCCTTAAAAATACAAAAAATGATATTATTTATATATGTATATAACATTTGTCTGTAAAGTTTTTATTCGGTCAAATATATACCACTTTCATAGATTTCACAAGGAATTGAGAAAAACATTATTGGATTTGGATCAAAATCAACTATCTTTGTTTCCCAAGAAAAAACCTTCAAAGTACAAAATTACCCCTGCACTTGATTTTTTTTAACACAGTATAGACGCAAGTGCTCATACATAAGAGCATACACTCGCCCCCTATAAACGCGTACACGCACATCCTACCCCTACTACCCCTATGAGCACCTTTGAAAGATTGAGCTCGGGTCATTGACGAAAACGTCTCTTCCCACTGAAAGCGCATCATCGGAAGTTCTGAAACAAATTCAGAAATAATGCGAGCACATAGGTTGGAGATACCACTGTCCCTCTAACCATCCATCCTCTGCACATGATGATCAAACAAATCTTTGTATAAACTTCTGCAAAATTAAATCATTAAAATTACTCACCAAGATGCACGATGCAACTTCCAAGCAGCAAATGTAATGAAAATTTGTATAACTTCCTTAACATAAGTTCGTTCGTCGTCTCAAGCTGGGGTCCTACTATTTCTTGCATATTTCAGGATTGGACAGATCTGAGGACGTAGGGGTCGGTGGGTGGACCCTTCTCGATGCCTTGTGAAACTACATTAATTTCTTAACACATGTACCCTTGGAGCCATCTCGAGCTTTGTGTATATGTCTCCCGGTGAACGAATTGAAGTGATATATCACATTCATTGTTAGGCTCGAAAATAGTATCCATAAAACATCTAATTTCTATATATAGACTGGTGGCACGGTGGTACAACCTGATCTGTGGGACGAACCAGCGGAGACTAACTTAATTTCGGCGTCCCAAAAAAAGCCGTGACGGTGTCCAAAGTCTGGCTCCGACCGTGCATGCATGCATGTGTACCGACAGAGGGTTTGAGCATGAGCAGCACTGGCACCTGACGATCCCATATCTTTCATTCCTTAAATTCGTCTACAGTACCATGTAACAACATGCACTATTGCTGACCCGTGAGCAGCAGTAAATCGTCAGCTGCCCACCACACCTAACCAAAAAATTAACGTTCGTGTTGCACTGTAGCCTCCAATATTTTATTGTCTTGCCCCACCATCACCACCTGTCTTTCAAGTCGAGCCTTCTCATCTCCACCCCTCCCCCGATCCACACTTGGGGAAACTACTTACATCTATAATTGTATATACGATACCGCCATCACCTCAACAACTTCACTCCGGCCGACCACCTCACCGCCGCCGCCTTGTGATGCTTTTCGCGAGGATTGCCTTTTGTTTTCCTTTCCAGGAGCTCGGAGGGGATCCTTGGCGTTCTTGGCTGGCGGGGAAGGAGGCGGCCTTGCTGGTTCTGGATCCTTGCGTTCTTTGTATTCTTGGTTGTCGATTTTTGCTTGGATTTAGCCTAGGCCACTTCCATGCAAATCATTTCTTGTTTCCCTTTTCTGCCTTTGAAAAGGGAAAACAAAAGTGCCCCTGCATTTGACTAACTAGATGAGACCCCGCGCGTTGCTGCGGGACATATGGAATTTACCCCAAAGTCAACGTCGGGTGCAACTGCAATAAAATAGGTAGGAAACGTGTGAAGATACTGAAGAACATGCTACTATATTAGTCAAGGAAGCATGGGAGACAGAAGAACTCAAACAACTACACATTTATGAAATCTCACATGTGAACAAATTGGCGTGGCAACTATTATATTCAACAAATGACATGGAAAGAAACAACAATAGGTTGCATGTTCAAACCATAACTCTAGAGAAACAATTAAAGGATCATTTGACTACCTCAAGATAACTCAACAATTTCAACTTGTACGTTGAAGTGCACATTGTGTACACTTGTGAACTTTATTTCTTCCAACATGCAAGGAATTTTCGGTGAAACAATGTTGATTGAATAATGTAAGGACTGAATACCTTATATTTCAACTTAAACAATAAATAAGTCATCATCCATATCAGAAGCAAGATTCAATCTGTGTGTGTGTGTGTGTGTGTGAGAGAGAGAGAGAGAGAGAGAGAGAGAGAGAGAGAGTTAAGTGCTCAAGTGAAACATCATTGGATATTCTGATTGGACATTGGTAATAATAACTTGTAGCATGATTAAAGATGATCTCTCAAAACAATTTAAGTAACATTTCCCAATCATCTCAATTCTCACATGAAATTCTAATGCAGCGCTGACACCGCATTTAAAACAGTGATCTCTCCAAATGGTGATGCTTTGTTGCACAAAGTGAAAAGAAAAGTTTAGTTAGGGGCAGAAATTCCATACCACAGTAACAATCATCTTAGAAACCCACTATGCTCTTGCCTTCACATAATTGAGATATCTCCAGATGGTGTGGAGCCTAGGAACTTCCATCTTCACTTATAACCTTGAATAAATAATGAAAAAACAAAGGTTGTTTTGATGTTTACATAACACACTTTCCTCCTTGACATTCCATCTCATCAGGCATGAAACAGTCACTACTCGAAACAGTGGTGGAGGACCGTGTTGGGAAACGTAGCATGCAATTTCAAAAAATTTCCTACGCTCACGCAAGATCTATATAGGAGATGCATAGCACCGAGAAGGGGATAGCGTGTCCACGTACCCTCATCGACCGAAAGCGGAAGCGTTTGCTTAACGCGGTTGATGTAGTTGAACGTCTTCTTATTCCGACCGATCGAGTACCGAACATACGACACCTACGAGTTCTGCACACGTTCAGCGCGATGAAGTCCCTCAAGCTCTTGATCTAGCAGAGGGTCGAGGAAGTAGATGAGTTCCATCAGCACAACGACATGGTGATGGTGATGGTGATGTGATCCGCGCAGGGCTTCGCCTAAGCACCGCGAGAATATGACTGGAGGCGTAAACTGTGGAGGGGCGCCGCACACGGCTTGGAGCAATTGGTGTGTCCTCTAGGGGCGCCCCTCCCCCCATATATAAAGGAGGGAGGGAGAGAAGGCTGGCCCTAGGTGCGCCCCCAAGTAGGAGGAGTCCTACTTCGGATCCTAGTTGGATTCGACCCCACTTCCTTTTACCAGAGAGGGAAAGGGGGAAGGAGAGGGAGTAGGAGAAGGAAAGGGGGGCGCCCCTCCCCTTGTCCAATTCGGACTCCTCCCTAGAGGGGGGCGCACCACCCCCTTGTGGGCCGGTGTGCCTCCCTCCTATGGCCCATATGGCCCATATCTTTCCCGGGGGGGGGGTCCGGTAACCCCTCCGGCACTCTGATATGTACCCAATACATTCCGGAACCCTTCTGGTGTCCGAATACTACCTTCCAATGTATCAATCTTTACCTCTCGACCATTTCGAGACTCCTCGTCATGTCCGTGATCTCATCCGGGACTCCGAACAACCTTCGGTCACCAAAACAAATAACTCATATAATACATATCATCATCAAATGTTAAGCGTGCGGACCCTACGGGTTCGAGAACTATGTAGACATGACCGAGACACCTCTCCGGTTAATAACCAAGAGCGGAACCTGGATGCTCATATTGGTTCCCACATATTCTACGAAGATCTTTATCGGTCGAACCGCTATGTCAACATACGTTATTCCCTTTGTCATCGGTATGTTACTTGCCCGAGATTCGATCATCGGTATCTTCATACCTAGTTCAATCTCGTTACCGGCAAGTCTCTTTACTCATTCCGTAATACATCATCCCGCAACTAACTCATTAGTCACATTGCTTGCAAGGCTTCATATGATGTGCATTACCGAGAGGGCCCAGAGATACCTCTCCGATACTCGGAGTGACAAATCCTAATCTCGATCTATGCCAAACAAACAAACACCTTTGGAGATACCTGTAGAGCATCTTTATAATCACCCAGTTACGTTGTGACATTTGATAGCACACAAGGCATTCCTCCGGTGTCCGGGAGTTACATAATCTCATAGTCGGAGGAATATGTATTTGATATGAAGAAAGCAGTAGCAATAAAACTGAACGATCATTATGCTAAGCTAACGGATGGGTCTTGTCCATCACATATCTCCTAATGATGTGATCCCGTTCATCAAATGAAAACACATGTCCATGGCTAGGAAACTTAACCATCTTTGATCAACGAGCTAGTCAAATAGAGGCATACTAGGGACACGGTGTTTTGTCTATGTATTCACACATGTATCAAGTTTCGGGCTAATACAATTCTAGCATGAATAATAACAATTTATAATGAATAAGGAAATATAAAATAACAACATTATTATTGCCTCTAGGGCATATTTCCTTTAGTCTCCCACTTGCACTAGAGTCAATAATCTAGATTACATTGTAATGAATCTAACACCCATGGAGTCTTGGTGCTGATCATGTTTTGCTCGTGGAAGAGGCTTAGTCAACGGGTCTGCCACATTCAGATCCGTATGTATTTTGCAAATCTCTATGTCTCCCTCTTGACCAAATATTGGATGGAGTTGAAGCGTCTCTTGATGTGTTTGGTATTTTTGTGAAATCTGGATTCCCTCGCCAAGGCAATTGCTCCAGTATTGTCACAAAAGATTTTCATTGGACCCGATGCACTAGGTATTACACCTAGATCGGATATGAACTCCTTCATCTAGACTCCTTCATTTGCTGCTTCCAAAGCAGCTATGTACTCCACTTCACACGTAGATCCCGCCACGGCGCTCTACTTGGAATTGCACCAACTGACAGCTCCACCATTCAATAAAAATACGTATCCGGTTTGTGACTTAGAGTCATCCGGATCAGTGTCAAAGCTAGCGTCAACGTAACCACTTTCGACAAGCTCTTTGTTACCTCCATAAACGAGAAACATATCCCTAGTCCTTTTCGTAATTCAGATGTTCTTGATCACGTCCATGATCCACTCTCGATTACATTGGTACCTCCTCGCTAAACTTATAGCAAGGCACGATCGTCTGTACACAAAGATAGCATACATGATAGAACATATGGCTAAGGTGATACGGGGCTAACCCGGTGTAGGCCGATCTTTCAAGTTTGGAGTGGGATCCCTCGAAGAGCACAAAGAACACGGGGACGAACGGGGAGAAATCACAAGGGGAAACACTCAAGAACAAGTCTAATCACACATCCACTAGACAATCAAACACACGAGATCACAAGGTACATGAACAACAAAGGGAAAGATACAAGGTAAGGTTCATCTCCAAGAGGAGGTCTTGAGGATATCCTAGACGGATCTTCCCACGAGGGGGTCTTGATGATATCCCGTAGGATCTTCTCCTAGATGGAGGTCTTGGCCTCCAATGGAGTAGTGGTCTCTCTCTCTCAAGAGTAGAGATAGGAAGGAGCAAAGCTCACACACAAATGAGCTATCACTTTGCTAACCCTAAAAATGGGGAGGAGGAGGTCTATTTATAGTCTAGGCCACGAAGGGGTAAGTGAGGGGGCGGAATGGGTACATGGGCCTCGGCCCGTAGGTATGCATGCAGGCATAGCCCGGATGATCCGGATGGGGGTCCGGATGGGCCCGGATGATCCAGCTTCACACGAGGCCTTCGGGTGTCTTCGGACGCAATTATCCGGATGATCCGGAGGGGGACCCGGATGATCCGGCTGAGCCCCGATGATCCGGACGGCGGTCCAGATGTCCGGCCTGGCTCCTGCAGCCACTCCGTCTTCTTCTCCTTTCTTCCGTCTTCTCTTTCACGCTTCCCTCGCGGACGGTGTAGTCGTTCCTTGGCGCTTGCACTCCTCCTCGTCATCCATGAAGTTCCGACAATACCTATGCATGCACACGGGAGAAGTGTCAAGTAGTATACCATCCTCGAAGGGGTCAAGTGAGCACGTGTAAAGGAGATGATTCACCTTTGTGTGTGTGAAGTAGATGTCGCACGTATCACTTGCCAAATGGGATCTTGACATGGTGATGTCCGTAGGATGCTCCGCATCATCCCCTCCCCCTTGGGAAAGATCCGACCGCAGATCAAAAACCAAATCTCCATGGGAAAGAGATGGTTTCGCCGTGAAGAAGTGGACGTTCACCAAGTACTCGTCATCTTGAAGCTTGCAATGGGCACTCTCCAATGTCGCACCGTCTTGGGATTCCTTCAAAATGATCAAGGACAACAAACACTTGGAAAAACAAATGTGGTTAGCGTTAGTGCAAGACCAAGCATTCAAGAGGTGACTCACCAAACAAGTGTTGTCATCAAGCATAGCGTATGGTCAGACAAAGGATTGTGTCATGACATGTAAGCATATCAATCGAGCACAAGCAAAGTAATCATGGGGACAAGTATGCAAATGTGAGGTAGTGATGCAAATATATGTGAGAAGAGAATAATCATCTACCTCGAGGTCATAGCAAGCATTCGAAAATTGCTCAATAAAAGTTCTATGGTAGGCATAAGAATTATTCACAACACCAAATAAAATGAAGTGTCTAAACACATGGGTCAAGTGCAAGACAATCCAAGCATAACATGCATAGGGTGTAGTGAATATAGTGTGGCACTCAACACAATAGAAAGAGCAATTGTTCATCATGTGTGAGGCAATCAAGTGAATCATGTGACAAGCAAAGGGGCATGGCATATGTGAAGAAATGATATTGGTGCAACCAATCATATGAGAGTAGCAAGTAGACCAAGAATTGGATGCAACACACAAGGTATATATATCATGAAGCATGGGAATGTGGCTATCATGGGTGAAAGCAATATCTTGAACATGCGTGCAAATGGTGCAAGCAACACATGAAGTGTGATCCACAATATCCAAGCTGAAGAAGGATGTCACCTTGAAGGCGTGTCCTTGTGCATTCTTCACAATGCCGAAGTGGAAGCAAATACGGTGTAGAAGCGAGTCGTGGTAGAATGTATGAGGCTCGCTCTCAAGAGCTCGAATGGACAACTCACGTGAAGTGGAAGTCGACACAAAGTCCAAGTATCCTACACATGCACACAACAAAACAAAGAACATATGTGCCTGGTAGATAAACACATCATCCATCATGATGGTTCTCATCTTTTGCACATAACCATTAGAAGCAAAAGTGCATGAATAATATGATGCAATAATGGCGATATTCATGGCACAAGGTATATGGTGCAAAGAAGTAAGGCAAGCATGCTTCACAAGGAATATGTCAAAATCTCCAAACATATGTGAGAATGCTATGGGGGAAATCTCATGAGCAAGACTATAAGCATTGTTGCACTCAATACATGGCAAGTCATTTAGCATGAGAGAGGCAACACACGGAGATATATGACAAGAAGCAATATGAGTCGTGTGCAAAGCATATAGATGGTTGTCATCAACCGCATGAAATGGTTATGCAACATAAGCAAGCATAGTAATCAAGTCGTGCAAACTAGTGGATCGAAGATGCAACACACTAGAGTAAATCATGGTAATCATGTCATGTGAGCAAATAATAGGCATAGACAATCCACAAGACATATCACAAGCACGAACACAAAGCAAGATGAAAGTATCATCATAGGAATGGTGCACAAACGGAACATGGCAAGAACAAGCAATATCTCCACCAAACTTGCAAATACACATACAAGTACTAGAATCAATCATCATGTGTAATGCAAAGCATGGGTCACAAATGCATGTCAAAGCCATAGGAATGAGCATATCATGCAAAGTGAACATGGCAAGATGGGCATATGATATGTAATGAACAATAACCCATAGCCAAGTGAGGGCCATGTAGAATGAATGCGCGACGTCTTTGCGTGAAGAGAGCGGTGGGAAAGACAATCCATGGGATCCCAAATCATCATTGCTCTCTAGAGCTCGTTTTGTTAACTCGTGGGATTGCGAGGTTGACAAGTATTCATGTGTACCTACACAAAAGAGACACAAACCAAAGAAATTGTGCGCGTGGTAAATGTACACATCATCCATCATGATGTGTATGTGCACGTGTGAGTTAGCACAAGATAAGAAATGCTCAAAGAAATTTGATGCATGGTACAAGAACATGTCATCCATCATGAAATAATAGTTATTATATATGACACGATGGGGACACAAATTGAGAATGCAAGTATATGGCACATTAATAGCATGTTTGTTCATGGGGAGCATATGGTGCACACAATGTATGTGGAAACTATGGGGGTCTCCTCATGAACAACATTAGAAACATCACATGGAGAAAATGGACAACATCCAAAACAATGCGTATCCGAAGCTAGGGGCTCATGGCATGGCATATGAGATAAATGATGCAAAGGGAGCATATCAATATCATCACAAGAAAAACAAATGCCAATAACCATGGGCTTGTCATTTATGCCATATGTGCAAATTGGGTTTGTTTTAATGGCATATGCATAGTCACTATGAAGAGATTGCAAATAAGACATATGGTGGATCTCATGCATAGCATATGACAAGTCAAGCGGATTATCAAACATGATGTGACCTAAAGAAATGTCACAAGAAATCCTATGTAACGTGGCATCACTACTAATAGACTCCAAATGGGAATCATCATATTCATCATAAATGGGAAAATCATCACATGGAGAAATCATACTAGCATGAATCAAGGTACTAGGTGGATCAACATCATGCAAGCAATCAATGTCAAGAATGTCCACTAATGGGACTAGAGCATCACCGTCACATATGTTACCTTTGTCATTCCACTCATGTGGTGTAGGTGAGGTGGGAAAGACCAAATGGTGGTCATCTTCATCTTGATGGAACCATGTGGGGGGTGCATCATATTCCACCATGGCCATCGTCTTCTCCAAAGGGAGGATGAAGTCGTCGAGGATCGGCGCGTCATCATAAATGGGACCTAGCACCAAATGAGAAGACACAATAGAGGTAGAGGTAAAATTGTTAGAAATGCAAATGGTCTCACGAGCCCTATCAACTATCTCGCTCTCTCTATGTGGTGGTTCACTCACTCCCTCAAAGTAGGTGCACTCAATCTCACATATGGTGGAGTCACTCATCTCACTCAAGTGGTGGGGGTTGTGGCTCTCCTCACATGGGAATTGGGGCAACTCATCATATATGGGACTAGTGGTGAAGTCACTCTCACTCTCAATATGGTGGCACAAGTCACTCAAGTCATCATATGTCGCCGTGGTCGAAGGGAAAATCCCATGCTCAACAATCTCATCATCGTCGCCGTGGATGAAGGCCGAAGATGGCACATCATCACTCTCGCCTCCAAAGATGGAAGCATCATCCTTGCTCGCCACCTTGTCGCTCGCCTCCAAAGCTTGGTCCTTGAAGGTCTCCGTAGTCGTACTTGTCGCCGCACCATCTTGAAAAAGAGTCGAGGTAGACTCGGCATCCTCAATGCCACAAAGAGGGATGGCGGTCAAGTCGAACTTGGGAGCATCGTCTTGGAGCTCATCGGGCTTGGACATCGTGGTGGTACTAGCCTCATGCTTGTCGTAGAGCTTGGTCGCCGTGAAGTGTGCTTGGGGTGGAGAAGCCTTGGCCTTCATGAGTTCTTGTTCTGCCTTGAGAGCACCAATGTAGTAGTCGTCGATGGACTTGTAGTTCTCGAGGAAGATAGTCTTGGAGATGTCGTTGTTCAATCCCATCACGAAGTGGAACTTCATCGAAATGGGGTCGTCCACGCCGGCTCGTCGCAAGGCAATCTTCATGTCCTTGAAGTACTTGTCGATGGACTTGGATCCTTGGATGGTGTTCTCCAATTGGCGTCGAAGTTGTTCCGTGTAGGTTGGAGGCACGAACTCTCGCCGCAAAGCTCTCTTCGTCTTGGGCCAACTCATGTCGTAGTACTCCGAAGGTGTGAGCCACCATGCCGATGCGTAGTCGTGGAAGTTTCTTGTGGCACACTTCACTTGATCTTCGGAAGGGATTTGATGTAGCTTGAGGTAATCGTCCATCAAATGCTCCCACTCGAGGTACTCCTCGGGTTCTTGAGTCCCATAGAAAGGAATCGTATGGTCGATGTCGAGGTCGTAGTAGCTCGTGGAAGTCGTGGACTTGAGCTTGGGGAGCTTCTCTTGAGCGTAGTCTTGAGGTGCTTGTTGGCGAAGATGTCGTATGTCCGTAGGCGAAGATGCCTTGAAGTCGCTTGGCGAAGATGCCAATGGAGATGGTGAAGTCATTGAACAGTTGTTGTTGTTGGGCTCTTGACCTTCACGTTCTTGTTGGTGATGGTGTCGATGCCGATGTGATCTTGCCGGAGATGGTAGCTCGGAATCATGTGCTCTTGAGCGTCTTCTCGAAGATGAGGAAGATCGCTTGTAGGACTTGATGAGGGCTTTGATCTCCTCCATTTGAGCTTGCATCTTGGCATCGAAGTTGTTGTTCGTGGCATCGAACTCGTCGTTGTTGTTGTAGACCGAAGGTGAAATGCCTTGACTATCCATCACAAGACTCGAGCAAAGGTGAGTAGGAAATGAGATAAACAATACCAAGTTACCTTTTCCCAATGTTGAGGATGTATCCCGCTTCACTCAATGTGAAATGAAAGAATAGTGGAATTGGTACCGGACTTGTTCACTCACACATATCAAGTAAAGCTTATGGTGGATCTCGGTGAGGATAGTGGCACAAAAATTTGATGCAAAATGTTAGCAAGAGTCAATAATGTTGAAAGAGATTCAAAAATTCGCAAGCGAAACAAGTATACCAATAGCAATATGTGGCACACGGAAACACACACACGGATAGATAAATGGGGTCGTGCAACCAAGGAATGAGCATAAAATGTGGAATCCACGGAAAACGCTCGTGTTGCACAACTCAAGAGAGACGCTAGCACGATTGCTCAATAGGCGGATACGACACTTGTGCACAACCTATAAGAAGCAAAATGGATAAACTTTCTATCCCAAGTATGCTATGTATGTATGGTTCCCGGTGTTTCTCTCAAGATGATCCAAGATGATCGGATATGACAATCTTATGTGCAATGTGGTATGATGCTATGGCACTTGCTTACAAGCTCTTTGCTCTTTCTCTTTTGCTTAAAAGCTTTATTTTTTTATGGCCACTTTTTGCACAATGCACAAACCAAGATAGCAATTGTGTATATGCGGGAACAAACTTGTGACACAAGATATGATAGCAATATATGCACCATGATGATATGGTATGTATGCTATGGGAAGTATGATCACTAATGTGCACAAGTAACGTTGCTGGCAATACTCAAATGGCTAGTCTCGATAGGCAAGTAACGCAAAAGGGGCTAGGGGTTAACAATGCAATGGCAAGGGGAATATACAAAGGAGGGATACCACGATACCAAGATGATATGGAGGTTACCTTCCTTGGCGATGATGAGTGGCGGTGTTCTTGATGTAGAAACCAAGATGATGGAGTCTCGTCCCTAAGTAGCTGAAACACCTTAGGAAACGAAAAAACCGCGAACTCAAAATCTCAAACGTCAAATGTCAAAATGGTGGTAGCGGAGAGCGGTGGTGGTTTGCACTTGGCAATGCGGAACTGGATGATGGGCTATACACGGGTCGGAGTTGAAGTTGTCGTCCCTAAGTAGCCGAAACACCTTAGGAGACACAAGCCACAACTCAAACAAAATTGGGTTAAGTTGGGGTAGAAATGTATGCTGGGCACATCTATGCGGAAGTGGTGGTGGTGGTTGATGAAGAAGCAATTGTCCCTAAGTAGTCTAAACACCTTAGGAGACTCTAATCACAACTCAAACAACCACATATGCAATGGGGAACAAAATGGGTTAGGTTGCGGAAGTCTGGTGGCTATGCGGATGATATGGTGGTGGCCCTAGGCAAAGATGTCAAAGTTCCAAAAATTTGATGGAGTCAAATTATGTTGGTGGTATTTTTGTGGGATGGGGGATGTCAATAGATTTAAAACGAGCTAAAGAACGTCAAAAATGTACTCTGGATGAATTAGTTATGACCGAAACAAAAATCTGTCCGTGTCAGTTTCAGGGTTAGCCGGACATCCGGGAGGAGGTCCGGATGATCCGGGAGTACTTCCGGATGATCCGGGTTCGTCAGCTCCGGTTCGGGAATTCAGGTGCGTGGGTTATCCGGACGTCCGGGAGAGGGTCCAGCTGATCTGGGAGGTGTCCGGATGATCCGGGAGAAGGTCCGGATGATCCGGCAGTCAAACCGCCGATTTCTCTCGGGACCAATTTTTGGTGGAAATGGATGATTTTCAGGGCAAAATTGAGGAGATTTTGTGGATGGAAGGTGGCGAAACTTGGGGAGATGCTAGATCCACTTGAAACCAAGCAAATCCACGGATCAAAATCAACAAAACATCATCAAACCAACAAATCACAAAAAAAAAAATTGGGGCTATTTTTGGTGGGGATTATCGGATTTAGGACGAAAACAAAAAAATCAAGCTAGAAAACACGGGGTAGGGGCTCCAAAAACGTGATCAACGTGGCTCATGATACCATATGATACGGGGCTAACCCGGTGTAGGCCGATCTTTCACGTATGGAGTGGGATCCCTCGAAGAGCACGAAGAACACGGGGAAGAACAGGGAGAAATCACAAGGGGAAACACTCAAGAACAAGTCTAATCACGCATCCACTAGACAATCAAACACATGAGATCACAAGGTACATGAACAACAAAGGGAAAGATACAAGGTAAGGTTCATCTCCAAGAGGAGGTCTTGCGGATATCCTAGACGGATCTTCCCACGAGGGGGTCTTGATGATATCCCGTAGGATCTTCTCCTAGATGGAGGTCTTGGCCTCCAATGGAGTAGTGGTCTCTCTCTCTCAAGAGTAGAGATAGGTAGGAGCAAAGCTCACACACGAATGAGCTATCACTTTGCTAACCCTAAAAATGGGGAGGAGGAGATCTATTTATAGTCTAGGCCACGAAGGGGTAAGCGAGGGGGTGGAATGGGTACATGGGCCTCGGCCCGTAGGTATGCACGCAGGCATAGCCCGGATGATCCATATGGGGGTCCGGATGATCCGGCCATCGTCCGGATGATCCGGGAGGGGGCCCGGATGATCCGGCTTCACACGAGGCCTTCGGGTGTGTTCGGACGCAATTATCCGGATGATCCGAAGGGGGACCCGGATGATCCGGCTGAGCCCGAATGATCCGGACGGCGGTCTGGATGTCCGGCCTGGCTCCTGCAGCCGCTCCGTCTTCTTCTCCTTTCTTCCGTCCTCTCTTCCATGCTTCCCTCGCGGACGGTGTAGTCGTTCCTTGGCGCTAGCACTCCTCCTCGTCATCCGTGAAGTTCCGACAATACCTATGCATGCACATGGGAGAAGTGTCAAGTAGTATACCATTCTCGAAAGGGTCAAGTGAGCACGTGTAAAGGAGATGATTCACCTTTGTGTGTGTGAAGTAGATGTCGCACGTATCACTTGCCAAATGGGCTCTTAACATGGTGATGTCCGTAGGATGCTCCGCATCATAAGGCATAGGATATGACTTTCATTTTCTCTCTATCTTCTGAAGTGGTCGGGCATTGAGTCAGACTCAAGTTCACACCTTGTAATACAGGCAAGAACCCTTTCTTTGACTGATCCATTTTTGAACTTCTTCAAAACTTTATCAAGGTATGTGCTTTGTGAAAGTCCTATCAAGCGTCTTGATCTATCTCTATAGATCTTGATGCCCAATATATAAGCAGCTTCACCGAGGTCTTTCATTAAAAAACTTTTATTCAAGTATCCTTTTATGCTATCCATAAATTCTACATCATTTCCAATCAACATTATGTCATTCACATATAATATTAGAAATGCTATTGAGCTCCCACTCACTTTCTTGTAAATACAAACTTCTCCAAAAGTCTATATAAAACCATATGCTTTGATCACCTCATCAAAGCATATATTCCAACTTCGAGATGCTTGCACCAGTCCATAAATGGATCGCTGGAGCTTGCACACTTTGTTAGCACCTTTAGGATCGACAAAACCTTCTGGTTGCATCATATACAATTCTTCTTTAAGAAATCCATTAAGGAATGCCATTTTGACATCCATTTGCCAGATTTCATAATCATAAAATGCGGCAATTGCTAACATGATTTTGATAGACTTAAGCATCGCTACGGGTGAGAAAGTCTCATCGTAGTCAACTCTTTGAACTTGTCGAAAACCTTTTGCGACAAGTCGAGCTTTATAGACAGTGACATTACCATTAACGTTAGTCTTCTTCTTGAAGATCCATTTATTCTCTATGAGTCGCCGATCATTGGGCAAATCCACCAAAGTCCACACTTTGTTCTCATACATGGATCCTATCTCAGATTTAATGGCCTTAAGCCATTTATCGGAATCTGGACTCATCATAGCTTCTTCATAGTTCGTAGGTTCATCATGGTCAAGTAACATGACTTATAGAACAGGATTACTGTACCACTCTGGTGCGGATCGTGCTCTAGTTGACCTACGAGGTTTTGTAGCAATTTGATCTGAAGTTTCATGATCATTATCATTAGCTTCCTCTCTAGTTGGTGTAGGCATCATAGGAACGGATTTCTCGGATGAGCTACTTTCCAAATTAAGAGGAGGTACAATTACCTCATCAATTTCTACTTTCCTCCCACTCATTTCTTTCGAGAGAAACTCCTTCTCTAGAAAGGTTCCATTCTTGGCAACAAAGATCTTGCCTTCGGATCTGTGGTAGAAAGTGTACCCAATTGTTTCCTTAGGGTATCCTATGAAGACGCACTTCTCCGATTTGGGTTCGAGCTTATCAGGCTGAAGCCTTTTGACATAAGCATTGCATTCCCAAACTTTAAGAAATGACAGCTTAGGTTTGTTGCCAAACCACAGTTCATACGGTGTCGTCTCAATGGATTTTGATGGTGCCCTGTTTAACGTGAATGCAACTGTCTCTAATGCATAACCCCAAAACGATAGTGGTAAATCGGTAAGAGGCATCATAGATCGCACCATATCTAATAAAGTGCGGTTACGATGTTCGGACACACCATTACTTTGTGGTGTTTCAGGTGGTGTGAGTTGTGAAACTATTCCACATTGTTTAAATTGAAGGCCAAACTCGTAACTCAAATATTCACCTCCACGATCAGATCGTAGAAACTTTATTTTCTTGTTACGATGATTCTCCACTTCACTATGAAATTTTTTGAACTTTTCAAATGTTTCAAACTTGTGTTTCATTAAGTAGATACACCCATATTACTCAAATCATCTGTGAATGTTAGAAAATAACGATACCCGCCACGAGCCTCAACACTCATCGTTGCACATACACCGGTATGTATTATGGTGACGTCCGGATAATTAAGCTACAGTAATTCTTTGCTAAGAGTGCCACGTCACTTCGATTACTGTTGCTAATCTCGCGTTAGATCGAAACCGATTCAAATTCAAAATCAAATCAAGCAAACAATAAAAGTTTTCAAACATTAAAACTAAAATGTTCTAAATGTGACAAATAAATTCATGAGTAATAATGTTGGAGAAACTAACATAACTTATAATATTTAAATGCACTAAAACAACCAAAACAGGGGGTAAAATAATTAATTTAATGCCTTTTATAAAGTTATAATAATATAACTAATTTAGTAGTGTGCCAAAATAATCGTGGCAGTGGACTAATTAGTAATACTAATTTAGGTGCTCATTTGGTATTTTATAAAACTAAAATAAAAGAAACTTCAAATGAAAACAGTAAAGAAATAAAAGAATAAAAACAGAACAAAACAATACAAAAGAAAAAGAAAAAGGGAAACCCCCGCTTCCCCTGGGCCTTAGACCGACAAGGCGCAGGCCCAGCCCACCAGCGCCTTTGTCTCCCTCTCCTGTTCATCCATGGCGCTGGCAATGCCTGCACGCCGTCCACGCCACCGATCGTCGCTGTGTCAAGCATCCACTGCCTCCCCGCGACGGATAAGTACCCCCACAACACCCAGGGCGAACCCTAGCGACCCCCAATTTCCTCCTCTCCCTTTGGCCTCGCCCCCCCTCCAGATCCGCCAGCGCCCGACGCCGTCGCCATGGGCGCCGTCACCCGCGCGCCCCATGGCCTCGCCATCGCCTAGGAGCATGCCCACGAGCTCCTATGTGCTCTGCTTTGCCTTCCCCGACCCCGGCCTCAAGCTCACCGCCTCTGCATCACCCTCTCCGCCGGCTTCTTCCTCCTCGGACGCCGACGGTTTCGTCTTTGAATTCGACTCTGACAACCCGTCCTCGCGCTCACTTTGCTCATCTGCAGGCGCACTGTGAGCATATCTTCCTCTCCCCTCTCTTCTACCTCGTGCTCGCCCCGTAGACGCCGTCTACATCGGAGTTGTAGTTCGCCGATGCCCCGCCTGCCCTGCCGCCCCGACCGCGCCCGTCTGCGCATGCCGCGCAGCCCAGTGCCTGCTGCTGCCAACGTGCCCTCGCGGCTGCTCGCCCGCCGGCGCCAGTCCGCTCACGCCATGGCCGCCCTCGACCCGTGTGCTCCCCTGCATCCCGCACACAGCCTGGCCGCACACCTATAGCCATCCGTGCGACCGCGTGCGGCAGCCCGGGCTGCACGCGCCTGTAGCCGTCGCTGCCGTGGCCCCTATTGCTCCTGCTGCTGTTGTTTGACACTGAATCCTACAGCTTCCTTCTTCAGTTAAGCTAGGTGTCGATTTATTCAGTTTTGTCAGTATAAGCATGCACCACCAGGAGTGTGTTCTCATACATGTACAGTCTTTGTTTTGTGTATGTAGTAGCTAGTACCGCGGTCTTCGCTCGCGTGGGATAGTGTGGCCATTAGCTCAAACGTGGATGGTAGGCTAGGAAGAATCTCTTGCTGTAACGACATGGCGCTGCAGTTAGTAGCACGCAACACAAAATACTCTCTCAAAGTTCTTTAGTTACAGAGCGGCGAGAGAGTGCGAGGACACCGGCAGCAACTACATCTGTCCCTATGCCGCTCGCGCCGTGCCTACCGCCGCTCGCCCGCTGCCGCCCCCCTGCGTTGCTTGGCCGCGCTCGTCGCGAGCTCCTAGCCATGCCCGCCGGCGCGTGCCGCCTCGCCACGTGCGCTCGGGCCGTGCCCAACGCGCAGCTGCTGTTGCTACCCGCTCGCTTCTGCTCTGCTGCTGAAGCGGCTGCTGTTCTGCTGTTGCTATTGCGCTGCTGCTCGCTTCTCTACTGCTGCTACTCTGCTGCTCGTTACTGCTCCTGCTCTATGCCGTGCACTATTGCTGCTGCCCTTGCGTTGTTGCTGCTCTACTAGTGCCGCTAGTTGCTGCTGATGCTGCTTGGCCATGGCCACCAACGCCGTTTGTGTGTACTTGTGCAAGGGCTTCACGTACAGCCACACCCTGGCTAGCTAGTGCCACGCCATACCTATGGGGTTGGGCTTAATTAGATTAAAGGCTAATCACTCTTAGTGCTATCCTACTACTAATAGTCACTGATGCTGGCCCTGCTGTCTAAACAAAAATGGCTAAAATCATCTAATTGAAGTATAATACAATGACACACGGGACCCACTTATACTATTCATATGTTGACCAGTCAACCCTTGACTGGGTCAACCCAACCCCACTGGCCCCACTGTCATACACACATGCTAGAGTAGCACTAGGTGACAAAAGTATTTACTGTTTTTAATTCGAGTTGAATAATTAAAACAATTTCAGAATATTATTAGGACTTTGAAAAATAATATAAAATAATCCGCAACTCAGATGAAAATACTCTGTACATGAAAGTTGCTTAAAACAACGAGGCGAATCCAGATACGCAGCCCGTTCGTCCGCCACGCGTCCCTAGCATAGTGAACCTGCAACATTTCACATCCGCCTCATCTGTCCGAAAACGCGAAACACCGAGGATACTTTTCCGGATGTTTCCCCCTTTCGCCGGTATCACCTACTACCACGTTAGGGCACGCCTAACCCCGCTCATTGTCATGCCATGCATCGTCATGCTTATGTTTGCATTGTATTTATCGCTTTTCCCTCTTCTCTCGTAGACTACGAGACCGACGCCGCCGCCGCCTACCGACTACTTGTCGACGACCCTCCTTGCCGTGAGCAACTGTGCAAGCCCCCTTGATCACCAGATATCGCTTATTCTCTCTATATCGCTTGCATTAGAGTAGTGTAGCATGTTACCGCTTCCGTTAATCCTACTCGATGCATAGCCCGCCATTGTCGCTACATCTGCTGATACCTTACCGCAATCCTAGATACTTAGTATAGGATGCTAGTTTAACATCTCCGCCCTACATTCTTGTCGGTCCCGCCTTGATATATTATCGGCCGTGATCACTTGGGAGGTGATCACGGTATATACTATACATATATACATACTACGATGGTGACTAAAGTCGGGTCCGCTCAAGAGTACCCATGAAAGTGATTCATGATTAAATGAAAGGACCTTTGTCCCGACCGCCTTTGTATGGATCTTTGTGGCGAGCGATTGTGGTGGTTGAGACCACCTAGGCGAGAGGTGAGCTTGGCTCGGTCGGCGTCGCGTTACTTCATAATAACACGCTTAACGAGATCTTGGTATTTGATCTCGAGTCCGCCACCGCCTATACGCACTAACCAACTACGCGAGAAAGATATGGGCACTGACGTCGTGGTATCACCAAGCCTTCTAGAAGTCACGATCGAAGCGCGCTACCGGATTGGAACGTAAGTTCGCTTCTTGTATTAAGGGGCTAGTTCGCTTTCACCGCCCACGCAACGTAGGTGTGCAATGGGCGATGGGCCTGCACTCGCGCCATAGGAGTTAGATCGGCGTCGACTCTCTGTTAGGCCTAGCGGGGGGTGGACGTGTTGATCTTTCGAGGCCGGCATGACCCAGAAAGTGTGTCCCGCCAAATGGGATCGAGCGTGTTGGTTATGTGGTGCACCCATGCAGGAAGTTGATCTATTCAATAGCCGTGTCCCTCGGTAAAAGGATGACCAAGTTGTACCTTGACCTTATGACAACTAGAACCGGATACTTAATAAAACACACCTGCATAAGTTCCACAAACAACCCACGATCGCTTCCATTGTATGCCGAGGGAGGATCGCGGTAGGATTATGCTATGCGATGCTACTTGGAGGACTTCACTCTACTCTCTTCTACATGTCAGAAGACGGAGATCGCTAGAAGCGTAGTCTTCGATGTGATTAGTTATCCCCTCTTATTCTCGCATTCTGCAGCTCACCCATCGATATGGCCCTTTACACATATACACATGCATATGTAGTGTAGCTCCTTGAGTACTTTGGATGAGTACTCACGGTTGCTTTCTCCCCTTCCCCCTTTTCCCCTTTCCTTTCTTTTTCGTTGTCGCAACCAGATGTCGGAGTCCAGAGCGACGCCACCGCCGATTTACATTTAATTCTACTACATGTAAGGTGCCTACTACTATCTCGCAATCACCGACGATGACCAGGAGTAGTTAGGAGGATCCCAAGCAGAGGCTCGCGCTTATTTCGATCCAGATCCCGCTTTGTGCTAGCCTTCTTAAGGCAAACTTGTTTAACTTATGTCTCAGTACTCGCTATTGTTGCTTCCACGACTGCCTATGATCGAGCACTTGTATTTGTGCCCTCGAGGCCCCTGGCTTGTATTATGATGCTTGTATGACTTATTTTATTTTTAGAGTTGTGTTGTGATATCTTCCCGTGAGTCCCTGATCTTGATCGTACACGTTTGCGTGTATGATTATGTGTACGATTGAATTGGGGTGTCACAATTATCCAATAAGTCATTAGCTCGTTCCATGTTTCGGAGAACAGAGTTTTAGTCATCTTGCCCATAAGGCACGGTTCGCAAATATCAAATGATTCATAATCAAGTGATTCCAAAAGTCCATCTGCATGGACTTTCTTCATGCACTTTACACCGATATGACCCAAACGACAGTGCCACAAATAAGTTGCACTATCATTATTAACTTTTCATCTTTTGGCATCAATATTATGAATTTGTGTATCACCACGACCGAGATTCAACAGAAATAGACCACTCTTCAAGGGTGCATGACCATAAAAGATATTACTCATATAAATAGAACAACCATTATTCTTTGATTTAAATGAATAACTGTCTTGCACTAAACAAGATCCAGATATAATGTTCATGCTCAACACTGGCACCAAATAACAATTATTCCGGTCTAAAACTAATCCCGAAGGTAGATGTGGAGGTAGCATGTTGTCGGTGATCACATCGACCTTGGAACCACTCTCGACGCGCATTGTCACCTCGTCCTTAGCCAATCTTCGTTTAATCCATAGTCCCTGTTTCGAGTTACAAATATGAGCAACCGAACCGGTATCAAATACTCAGGCACTACTACAAGAATTAGTAAGGTGCACATCAATAACATGTATATCAAATATACCTTTGTTCACTTTGCCATCCTTCTTATCCGCCAAATACTTAGGGTAGTTCCGCTTCCAGTGACCAGTTCCTTTGCAATAGAAGCACTCAGTTTCAAGCTTGGGTCCAACTTTGGGTTTCTTCCCGGGAGTGACAACTTGCTTGCCATTCTTCTTGAAGTTCCCCTTCTTACCCTTGCCCTTCTTCTTGAAACTAGTGGTCTTTTTAACCATCAACACTTGATGCTCCTTCTTGATTTCTACCTCTGCAGCCTTTAGCATTGCGAAGAGCTTGGGAATAGTCTTTTCCATCCCTTGCATATTGTAGTTCAACACGAAGCCTTTCTAGCTTGGTGGCAGTGATTGAAGAACTCTGTCAATGACACAATCATCTGGAAGATTAACTCCCAGTTGAGTCAAGTGATTATGGTACCCGTGCATTACGAGTATGTGCTCACTAATGTAACTGTTCTCCTCCATCTTGTAGCTATAGAACTTGTTGGAGACTTCATATCTCTCAACTCGGCATTTGCTTGAAATATTAACTTCAACTCCGAACATCTCATATGGTCCATGACGCTCAAAACGCCTTTGAAGTCCCGATTCTAAGCCATAAAGCATGGCACACTGAACTAACGAGTAGTCATCAGATCGAGCTTGCCAGACGTTCATAACGTCAACTTCTGCTCCTGCAGCAGGCCTTTCACCCAACGGTGCATCAAGGACATAATTCTTCTGTGCAGGAATGAGGATAATCCTCAAGTTACGGACCCAGTCCGTGTAGTTGCTACCATCATCTTTCAATTTAGCTTTCTCTAGGAACACATTAAAGTTCAAGGGAACGGTAGCACGGGCCATTGATCTACAACATAGATATGCAAAAACTATAAGGACTAAGTTCATGATAAATTAAGTTCAGTTAATCAAATTACTTAAGAACTCCCACTTAGATAGACATCCCTCAAGTCATCTAAATGATACGTGATCCAAATCAACTAAACCATGTAAGATCATCACGTGAGATGGAGTAATCATAAATGGTGAACATCTCTATACTGATCATATCCACTATATGATTCACGTTCAACCTTTCGGTCTCCAGTGTTCCAAGGCCATGTCTGTACATGCTAGGCTCGTCAAGTTTAACCCAAGTGTTCTGCATGTGCAAAACTGGCTTGCACCTGTTGTATTTGAACATAGAGCTTATCACACCTGATCATCACGTGGTGTCTCAGCACGAAGAACTTTCGCAACGGTGCATACTAGGGGAGAACACTTATACCTTGAAATTTAGTTAAGGGAACATCTTATAATGCTACCGCCGCACTAAGCAAAATAAGATGCATAAAGATAAACATCACATGCAATCAAAATATGTGACATGATATGGCCATCATCATCTTGTGCTTTTGATCTCCATCACCAAAGCAATGTCATGATCTCCATCGTCACCGGCTTGACACCTTGATCTCCATCGTAGCGTCGTGGTCGTCTCACCAACTATTGCTTCTACGACTATCGCTACCGCTTAGTGATAAAGTAAAGCAATTACATGGCATTTGTATTTCATACAATAAAGCGACAACCATAAGGCTCCTGCTAGTTGCCGATAACTTTTACAAAACATGATCATCTCATACAACAATGTATATCACATCATGTCTTGACCATATCACATCACAACATGCCCTGCAAAAACAAGTTAGATGTCCTCTACTTTGTTGTTGCAAGTTTTACGTGGCTTCTACGGGCTTCTAGCAAGAACCGTACTTACCTACGACACAAAAAACACAAGAATGATTTATCAAGTTTGCTGTTTTAACCTTCACAAGGATCGGCCGCAGTCAAATTCGATTCAACTAAAGTTGGAGAAACAGACACCCGCCAGCCACCTTTATGCAAAACTAGTTGAATGTCTGTCGGTGGAACCGGTCTCATGAACGTGGTCATGTAAGGTTGGTCCGGGCCGCTTGATCCAACAATACTGCCGAATCAAAATAAGACATTGGTGGTAAGCAGTATAACGATCACCGCCCACAACTCTTTGTGTTCTACTCGTGCATATCATCTACGCATAGACCTAGATCGGATGCCACTATTGGGAAACGTAGCATGCAATTTCAAAAAATGTCCTACGCTCATGCAAGATCTATCTAGGAGATGCATAGCACCCAGGGGGGAGAATGTGTCCACGTACCCTCATAGACCGAAAGAGGAAGCGTTTGTTTAACACGGTTGATGTAGCCGAATGTCTTCTCGTTCCGACTGATCGTTTATCGAACGTACGACACCTCCAAGTTTTGCACACGTTCAGCGCGATGACATCCCTCGAGCTCCCGATCCAGCAGAGGTCGAGGAAGTAGATGAGTTCCGTCAGCACAACGGCGTGGTGACGGTGATGGTGATGTGATCCGTGCAGGGCTTCGCCTAAGCACCGCGAGAATATGACCGGAGGCGTAAACTGTGGAGGGGGGGGGGGCACCGCACATGTCTTGGAGAAATTGGTGTGTCCTCTAGGGGCGCCCCTTCCCCCGTATGTAAAGGAGGGAGGGAGAGGAGGCCGACCCTAGGCACTCCCCCAAGTAGGACGAGTCCTACATGGGGTCCTAGTTGGATTCGCCCCCTTCCTTTTAGCGGAGAGGGAAAGGGGGAAGGAGAGGGAGTAGGAGAAGGGAAGGGGGGCGCCGCCCCCTCCCCTTGTCCAATTTGGACTCCTCCCTGGTGGGGGGGGGGGGCGCTCCACCCCCTTGTGGGATGGTGTGCCTCCCTCCTATGGCCCATATGACCCATATCTTCCTCCGGGGGGTTCCGGTAACCCCTCCGGTACTCTGATATGTACCTGATACATTCCTGAACCCTTCCGGTGTCCGAATACTACCTTCCAATGTATCAATCTTTACCTCTCGACCATTTCGAGACTCCTCGTCATGTCCGTGATCTCATCCGGGACTCCGGACAACCTTCGGTCACCAAAACACATAACTCATATAATACATATCATCATCAAATGTTAAGCGTGCGGACCCTACGGGTTCGAGAACTATGTAGACATGACCGAGACACCTCTCCGGTTAATAACCAAGAGCGGAACCTGGATGCTCATATTGGTTCCTACATATTCTACGAAGATCTTTATCGGTCGAACCGCTATGTCAACATACGCTATTCCCTTTGTCATCGGTATGTTACTTGCCCGAGATTCGATCATCGGTATCTTCATACCTAGTTCAATCTCGTTACCGGCAAGTCTCTTTACTCATTCCGTAATACATCATCCCGCAACTAACTCATTAGTCACATTGCTTTCAAGGCTTCATATGATGTGCATTACCGAGAGGGCCCAGAGATACCTCTCCGATACTCGGAGTGACAAATCCTAATCTCGATCTATGCCAATCCAACAAACACCTTCGGAGATACCTGCAGAGCATCTATATAATCTCCCAATTATGTTGTGACGTTTGATAGGACATAAGGTATTCCTTCGGTGTCCAGGAGTTACATAATCTCATAGTCGAAGGAATATGTATTTGATATGAAGAAAGCAGTAGCAATAAAACTGAACGATCATTATGCTAAGCTAACAAATGGGTCTTGTCCATCACATCATTCTCCTAATGATGTGATCCCGTTCATCAAATGACAACACATGTCCATGGCTAGGAAACTTAACCATCTTTGATCAACGAGCTAGTCAAGTAGAGGCATACTAGGGACACGGTGTTTTGTCTATGTATTCACACATGTATCAAGTTTCCAGTTAATACAATTCTAGCATGAATAATAAATATTTATCATGAATAAGGAAATATAAAATAACAACTTTATTATTGCCTCTAGAGCATATTTCCTTCAGACCGATCCAATTTGTGGTAAGGTTTACAAAAAAAGTGTACTGTTTTTTTGCGGGGCAAACATAAATTGTGTACTCTAACACGGAAAGAATACGATGCAAAAACCCAAATAGTTTGTATCTAAGATATACAATTCACACAGTTGTAACAATAAAATCTGAACTTCATACATTTTACAGTAACACAAAACACAAAAATAATCAGAAAAAGTTATACCTTTGTTGGCACCCTTCCAATCCACCTTTTGTCCAAGCCCAACTATAGTTCGTGAGGAACGCCTCTCTGCCATCGTTCTTTCACCGAACTGTGTTGTTGTGCTTCTCATGCCATAGTTGGTGTGCTTGAGCTGGGATAGCAGGAGAACGGGAGACAGGATACGCCGTTGTGGCCAGAGGATGGAATAGAGTTGCGTGCATGTGCATATGATGGCGCCACCGATCCCTCCATCCGCCATGGCGCTGCACTGGCTGGTGTTCCTTCTGAGTTGTCGCCCTCATCGTTTTCATGCGAATGAATTAATCGTCTAACTTCGAATTGCTGTTGATGGGAGGTAGCCGAACCGAGCACTTAGTGGAGAGCCCAGTCCTGGTCGCAAGCCACAAGCTATGCTCAGCTCGACCCCAAAGGCACAACAACTATCCAACCCAGCCTACAATGCATTTTCTGTTGTTTCCTTGAAGCGGTGAACAATTGGCCGAGAACTTCGATTTGTCCACTCAATGATGGAAGCACACATATATAATTTGTTTTGACAAATGCCCTAGGGGACCTCGCCCATGACATGAAAGGAGCCTCCTTTCGAATTAAGCACAAAAAAGAACCAACCATGAACTAATCTTCCTTTCTAGATCCATAATTATCATTCACTTGTCTAATTTATTGGTTGAACTGAGCATGCGGACGTGGAATTCCTACCTGTACAGAACCACCGCTTATCGCCGGCCACTGCGAGGATGCCTGCAAGCTCTGCTGATCTTCATCGTCTTGCTCCCTTCTCGAATCGACCTCATCCACTTCCCTGACAAAAATTGAGGACGACTCATTAGGTTCAATCCTCTCACAATTGGCTTGAGAATTCTAGAGGAACAATCCATAAAAGTATGAGATGGCTCGCAGAGGCATGCAATGGTATGGCCGGACCGCAGAAGTTGATGCTGGTACATGATGGTAGTGGACACTGAGATCAATTTTTTTTAGAGAAAAGGCATAGGCCCGACTTTATAGATAAAACCATAAGGCAGGTAGCAACCACACATGAGTTCGAAACAGACAACCAACCAGACCCCAACCATGGGTGGAACGAAAGACTAAAGTCAAAGGTACATGCCTCCCTAGCCAGTACACGGCGCGCGGGCCGGAGAGAAGCTACCCAAAATAAACTCGCCAACGACGCCCAAATAAGCTAAGCATCCTGCTCTTGACTGCATAAATTAGACGCCGAGGCCCGAACTTTGGAGATTAGCAAAGAAAGCGCATCCTGGTCGTCCACCTTAGTCAATGATTTCCACTGCTGCAAGAGAGCACATGATTTAAATAAGCAATCAGCAGGTTTAGCCGGAAACACGTGTTCAATTGTAAACTCGTTTCTAGTCGTCCAAAGTGACCAGCAGACAGCACCCAGGCCCACCCAAAAGATACGTCCGGAGACGCCAGACAAGTTACTCGCTAGGGCCCGCAATTCACAGAAGGATGCAGGGGCCCAGGAGATCTGAAGCCACTCTCGAACAGAGCTCCAAATGAGCTTAGCCAAGGCACAATGGAAGAAAATGTGTGCCGTATCCTCTAAGTCACCACATAGGGCACAAAATTGAGAACTCGGCCTGTTTCTCTTGTGAATCTGGTCAGCCGAAGGCAACCGGCCCCTAAAGGCTTGCCACAAGAAGATCTTAACTTTAGGAGGGATCCGGGCCTTCCAAATCTGAGAGAAACAGTTAGTAGGAGAGCCACCAATAAGCTTAGTAGAGCGATTTATTAGAAAAGCGCCCCGAGGTAGAGTGCGGCCAAATCACGAATCCATATCGTCGAGAGCGAGGGGAAGAAGGCAGTAAGGCATTGCCAATCTTCAAACTCTACAGGCGACAAGGATCGGCGAAAGGCCAGGTTCCAACCATGGGCCGCCAACTTCGTAATAGATATATTCGGGTCGGGGCAATAAGAAAATAAGGTGGGGAAGGTCACACAGAGCGGTGAGTCTCCACACCATCAGTCTAGCCAAAATCTAATAGAGGAGCCATCCCCAACTGCAAATTTAACATGAGCCTGGAACAGAAGCCTAACTTTAACCAAGGCCTTCCAAAACTGAGAACCACCAAGAGCATTAGCAAACATTGGGCTAGAGGACGGAAAATACTTAGCCTTAAGAATGGAGAACCAGAGTGGCTGATCCCTAGCAGTCATAATCTTCCACCACCATTTAATCATCAAACATTGGTTCATGATAGAAGTATTAATGATCCCCAACCCTCCAAGGTTTTTGGGTCTACACATCAGTTTCCACTTAACAAAGCGGTATTTACACCGATTATCAGCGACATTCTAATAAAAGGCCCCACGATGCTTGTCGAAACCAGCATGGATTCAACCCAATAATAAGTAGAAGCCCATCAAGAACATGGGAAGGGAAGACAAACAAGCATTGATCAAGGCAACTTTACCGCGTTGGTATTATACCTCCCACGCCAGGGTAAGACCATGTTGCCCACCTTGGTAACCACCGGGGCGAATTCTTTCACATGAAGGAAGTCCGGAGAGATGGCAAGGCCCAGATATTTGAAAGGGAAGGACCCAAGCTTACAATTAAGGAGGTGAGCCACACGCTCAGCTTCATTATCATCTACTCCAGTAACAATAACCTCGCTCTTCGAAAGTTGACCTTAAGACCTAACATAGCTTCGAAGCAGAGGATAATGAATATGAGATGAGCGAGGCAAGAGTCGTTCAACTCAACCATAATAATAGTGTCATCCGCATATTGAAGGTGAGTAACACCTTAAGGAATAAGATTAGAACTAACCGGAGCAATGTGCCCATGAGAAGCTGCTCTGGATAGAATGCGGGACAGGGCATCGGCCACAAAATTGAACAAGATAGGAGAAGCAGGGTCGCCCTACCGCAGGCCCCTGCCATTAGCAAAAAAATTACTAACCTGACCGTTCACTGAAATGGCAGTATGGCCACCCGAGACCAACTACATGATTCTATGCACCAAGGGTCCTTCAAACACTTTTTCCAAAAGCACCCTCCTCAAAAACGGCCAGCTCACGAAGTCATAGGCCTTCTCAAAGTCAAGCTTTAGAATCACAACTTTAGACTTACGGATCTTGAGGTCATGCACAATCTCATGTAAGCATAGGACCCCATCCAAACTGAATCGACCTTTGATGAAGGCAGATTGGAAGGGACTGATAGAACGGTGGGCAATGGGGGAAAGGCGCGAGGCGAGGCCCTTGGCAGGGAATTTAGCGAAATTATTGATCAGGGCAATAGGACGAAACTGCGAGATCAAGTCAACACCTTTGACTTTAGGAATGAGAGAGATACAGCATAATTAAGATGGGAAATATCCACCATTCCCAGCCAAAAACCTTGGATGATCTTACAAACTAGCACCCGCAACTGCGTCCAGAACTTCTTAAAGAAGGGAATTGAGAAACCGTCAGGCCCCGAGGCAGCATTCGGGTTGGCCGAGCTAATCATGTTCGAGACCTCCTCAACTGAAGGAGGGAGCATTAAGCCAATATTTTCTTCTGCAGAGATCTTACTACCCGCATCCCAAAAATCAGAAGAGAGAGAAATGGCAGAGTCCGGTTTGGGACCGAGAAGATTGGGAAAGAAGGCCACAATGTGGTTCATAATGAGAGATTGGTCTGAAGTCCTGACACAATCAATGATAAGACTATCAATGAAACATCTCCGGCGCCTACCATTAGCGATTGCAAAGAAGTAAGCCGTCATAGCGTCACCTTTTAAGGTCCAGTTAAGGGAGCCGCGCTGGCGCCAATAAATTTCCGATTGCTGATGCAATAGCGTCAAGGCATCTTCCAAGGAATAATGAGTCGCCCATTGAGAAGTAGAAAGCCCAGAGAGATCCACAGCTTGGTCAAGAACCCTGAGCTTGGATTCCAGGGTCACTTTTTCCCTGCGCTGGTCGGCAGCCCTATTATGGGACCAACCTCTTAAGAATTTGCGCAGCTCATATGAACACTTGTGCCAGTCATCCATGGGTCCAAAGGAATGATGAGGGGAATTAAGAAAATTAGAGATCTTGGTGGCCAGAATATCACAGAACTCATCCACAAGCAACCAGGAAGCATCAAATTGGAAACGGGAAGAAGACAGAGGATAATTAAGGCCCGAATCTACGACAAGGGGAACATGATCAGATCCAACCGCGGGTCTAGCTTTCAGCGATGCACGAGGAAAGAGCGAATCCCATCTATCACAAACAAAGACCCGATCTAGCACCGACCGGACATGTTTTGACTGATGATTGGACCAAGTGAACCGCGCCCCCACCCTAGGGAGCTCACGGATCGCACAATTACTAATGAACTCATTAAAGGCATTAGCCAGGGGCCAGGAGAAATTAGGACTATTTTTATCTGTCGGCGCACGCAAGAGATTGAAATCACCACCGATCAATAGAGGAATATTACAGGACTCAACCTTATTAGAGAGCTCGTCAAGAAACATAGTCGCAAGAGAATGATCAGTGGGGCCATAAACCACTAGAAATTCCCATAACGTGTTTAGTTGACGACGATGAACTACCACGCTAGCCCAAAAGATGCCATGATCAAAAGTAATGAAATCAAACACATCCCGCTTAGACCCAATCAAGATACCCCCAGAGTGGCCCGAGGAAGGCAGAAAATTCTAATCAAATCTATCCATGCCTGCAACCGCAGACAACTCAGAGGGGGAGAAGGATTCCTTAAACGTTTCAACAAACCCTACAATGTCAATGTGTTCACCACATACCAAGTCATGAATTTGGTCTCGACGCCCCCTAGCGCCGAAACCTCTTACATTCTAGATGAGAGCTTTCATTTATAAGAGAGGGTTTTAATACGAAGGCTAGATCTGCACGGGACCAAACAAGGCTTAGAGCGCTTAGACTGGCCTCTCTTCAATTGGGTGGTTAGGGAAGGCGCCTGGCCACAACCATTTACCGCCCCAGCGGCCCCCGACAACCCTTGGGCCACAGCGGGACCCGCGGAGACCGCGGCCGCCTTGGCCTTGGCAATAGCTGCCTGGGCCACTTCATTAGCCCTAATGACAGAAATCAAACGCGAAGGAGAACCTAATCCTGTGACGACAGACACACCAACATCCTCCATAACATGTAACAAGTGATCGTCCGAGAAGGCAGGTAAAACTAGACGGATTGGAGAAGCAGGAGGAGGAGCGTGGACATACGTACCTGAAGGAGGAAGATCCCTAGCTGCAGCGCGCCTCTCAGCCCTCACAGCCACAGACTCGCTAGAGTCACGAACGCGGCGACCCTTGCGCGCCATGGACGCAGGCGAGCGCAGCACCGGCGAGCTCACCAGAGGCGAAACCGCACCCTGGCCAGACCCAGACGTAGCACCCAAGTCCTTGTCCAAACGACATGCCAAACCCGCCATATATTGTTTGGAGCCAGAAGAAGCCCGACTCTTAGCAGAGAATTTCCAGACCGAGGACTTCTTCATCTTCTTGGACACAGGACCAGCGGAGCGAGTAGGGGAAGCAGGAAGATCTTCAAACCTAGAGAAGGAGGGTGATTGCGGACGAGCAGGAAGGTTGGAGCATACACCAGAAATGGGCGTGCCTTTGCTAGCAGCCTTCCCAAGCGGGGGCAAATCATCCTTCTGAGCATTAGCAGCCAGGGCATTCTCCTTAAACAGCTCCTAAACAGCAAGCTCCATACTGTCCCATTCAGACTGAGTAAACCGTTGATCAGAACCACCACTCGGGTTTTGCCCCCAAGCCGAACCATCTCCCTGCTTATCCTCATGATCAGCCGGCTTGGGAGGGGGAGGCGGAGGAGGGGCCTGGGAAGCATCAGCACCTTCAACACGAACCCGCAAGCGCACACCCTCAGGAGAAGGGAACACATCCACCGCGCCATGAGCACAGATAGGATCAATGCACCTGATGCTAAGGCGAGCCGGACCAACCTTGCCCAAAGACTCCGAATCAACCTCTACAAGCTTGCCAATGAGATTCCCAAATGCCATCATGAACTCAGCAGAGTGCAGCCCCACTGGCACATCATCCACTCGTACCCATATCTTGGACAGAGGGCCAACCACCTTCGCACCACAAGTAGCAGCCTTAACAGAAACCACCAGCTAATTTAGAGGTAGAGTGAAGCTTGTACAAGAAGAAATCATCCTTAAGCACTCTTTGGAGGGGAAGACCACCGCAAACTCAAACTCCGAGAGCTGGCGCACCTGCCAATCCCAGCCCCCTCGTCCCAAATCTTCAGGCCATCCAATAGGGTCTGCGGAGAGATCTTTTGGTCCCGTACAGAAATGATAGCCGCATTAGATAGAGAGGGGGCGGCCACAGCCACAGGAGCATCAGAATCAATGGCAAAGAAAGCGCAGCCTGGCAGACCAGTCCCAAACTGCACAAAGGAGGGGTTCTTTGTACGATTGCAGCAGTCCACAGTGAGGTGCCCGTCAGAGCGGCAAGTGAGGCAGAAGGGAGGATTGGTGCGTCTAGATTGAAAGTGGCCCGGTCGGTGACTAGCAAAGCAGGTCAGGGACGGAGAAGGGATGAAGCATCTGGATGATGTCGAGGGGAAGGGGGCGGAGGCGGGGGCAGAAGACCGTCATCGAGCCCAGCAGACGAGGCACCAAGAGGAGGAGCACGGCGATCTCTGACCGGCGCGGAGGAGGAGCTGGCCCGGCGCCGCCTGGCGGAAAGCAAAGACCAGCCACGGCGAGCGAGGAGGCGGACGCGGCGGCGGCATCGAACCCCGGGCCGGAGCCGGACGCGGGACCGACGAGGAGGAGCCACCACCAGCCGAAGCGGTCGCGGCCTCCCACGGATCCGGGCCCGACGCTGCCACGCCACCTGATCCAGGCAGCGCCGAACCAGATCTAACGACAGACCGCTCCTGCTCGTCGCGCTGGAGCCGATCTGAGCCAGCCACCCAGGCCTCACGCTCGCGCGACACCTCGCGCGCCACACCCCCCGCCACAAACTTCGATCAGAGCTCACCAGACGCCAGATCCACCCTCAAGATCCAAATAATCTTCACGGCCACGCTTGCTACCCGAGAGGGCCTCGGTGGAAGAGCCCCTAGACTAGTCCATGGAGAGCGCTTCCGCAAAAGAGAGCAGGAGAGGAGAAGGAGGAGTAGTGGATCCGAGGAAACGGCGGATAGGGTGACATGCTCTATGAATATCAGCGGCGGAAGCCGGAAACCCTAGGAGGGGAGAGAGCCGTGCCGCACCCATACATAGATAAGGCTAGCCACGCCCAACTGGGCCGGGCCAGGACAATGGGCCGTGGGGGAGCGAGAGAGGCAGTGGCCACAACCAACTGCATTCAAATTACTCATGCCCATTCTATTATGTTTTAAAATTGAAAATGTTGTCTCATTGTAGGTCTTGCAAAGGACCTACAATGGTCGCTTAAAAATCATCAATGACTACAACGTGACACTTCATTATATTTACGCTCTCTTTTCCTTCCTACTTATAAATGTTAGAGTTGGTTGGGATCATACAAATAAACAAATGCACTTCTACCAACATTGATAGAGGCAAAGGTGTCCCGTCCTTCGATGAGATGATGGATATCGCTTTGGTGGAAGTCAACTTTGACGATCCGACTACGAACGTGCGAGGACAGCACGCCTTAGCAATCGCTAAACCAACTCCGAGAGGTTATTGACCACGCCGGAGCACGATTAACCTGACCACGAGGGTCTATTTCCTGCGAGCAAACGAAGAACAAGCAAGAAACTGAGATTGTAATCTGGATATTGCGAATATAAGATGAAAGCTTTATTGATCAAGGTGGGGTTCTGTGATGCCTTTGTCTGGTCGTTGAACACAAACGAAGTACGCGAAGTTGCAGCTATAGCGAACTTTAATCTAAACAAAACCCAAAGTCTAAACGGTGCCATACGGGCTGTATATATGGAGGAAGAGCGGGGAAAATTCGTGGCCCTTGGTGGAGGGGTCCGAAACCAACCCTATCTCTTGTTTCCCCACACATACAGACTCTAAAAATAGCATATACTTATGTATTACAAAATTACATGGGCCTGACCCAATAAAAAGGTGACGCAACACCTAGAATAGCCTCTGGACAAAATTTATGAAGTGGCATCTTGTATATTTCGTCCAAGGCTTCATGCACTCGTTATGGTGGCTTCAAAGCCCTGAAATCATCACTTGTAACTCCGTTCTTGTTCCCCTTGCGCATGCCATCATCTCCATGCTTGTTCTTGCTCCAATGTTCATCCTTCTCCAAGCTAGGCCCTTCATTTGTAAGGAAAAGAAATGTATCCAATTTAGGCAGCATCATATTCTCATGAAGATTAGAATCATTACCAAGAAACAAAAGTACCGGTAATTTAGTTGGCGGCTTGCGAGCTCTAGTAATTGGTCCAGTATGTATAGCAGCAGGGGTTGTGGGTGTAACAATGTTATTGATGTCCTCATCATCCTCCCCTTCTTGAAATGAAGTCGTCCTCGACGGAAGTTCATCTTCCTCACCCAAATAAGGTTTCAAATCTGCGATGTTAAAAGTGGGACTAACCCCAAAATCTGCAGGCAGCTCAAGTTTATATGCATTATCATTTATTTTCTCTAACACCTTAAAGGGACCATCAGCACTTGGCTTTAGCTTTGATTTGCGCAAATCAGGAAATCTATCCTTACGCAAATGTAACCAAACAAGATCTCCAGGTGCAAACACAACATGTTTTCTACCCTTATCTCCAGCAAGTTTATATTTAGCATTCATACGCTCAATGTTTTCCTTAGTTAACTCATGCATTTTTAAAATCAATTCAGCACGTCGTTTAGCATCAAAATTAACCTTCTCCGAAGATGGAAGAGACAACAAATCAATAGGTGCACGAGGTAGGGAACCATACACAACTTCAAAAGGGCACATCTTAGTTGGAGAATGCAATGAACGATTATAAGCAAATTCAATATGAGGCAAGCATTCCTCCCACATTTTCTTATTATTCTCCAAAACAGCCCTAAGCATAGTAGACAATGTTCTATTGACTACTTCAGTTTGTCCATCAGTTTGGGGGTGACAAGTAGTACTAAAAAGTAGTTTAGTCCCCAACTTAGCCCATAAACATCTCCAAAAGTGGATAAGAAATTTAGTATCATGATCTGAAACAATAGTATTTGGCACACCATGCAAGCGAATAATTTCATGAAAGAACAAATCAGCAACATTAACAGCATCATCGTTTTTATGACATGGTATAATTTCACGAGAATCTATCCACAACAACAAATATGCTATCCCTCCCCTTCTTTGTTCGAGGTAAACCTAAAACAAAGTCCATAGATATATCCTCCCAAGGAACACTAGGTACAAGCAAAGGCATATAAAAACCATGAGGATTGAGTCGTGACTTAGCTTCTTGACATGTAGTGCAGCGAGCAATAAAACACTCAACATCCCGTCTCATCTTTGGCCAAAAGAAATGTGTAGCAAGTACGTCCTTCGTCTTCTTCACACCAAAGTGTCCCATTAATCCTCCTCCATGCGCCTCCTGCAACAACAAAAGACGAACGGAGCTAGCTGGAATGCATAGCTTGTTAGCACGGAACACAAATCCATCATTAACGACGAACTTGTTCCACATTCTTCTGTCTTTACAATTCTACATTACATCTTTAAAATTAGTCTCATGCACATATTGATCTTTGATGGTCTCCAAACCAAATATTTTGAAGTCAAGTTGTGAAAGCACAGTATAGCGACGGGACAATGCATCAGCAACAACATTTTCTTTTCCCTTCTTGTGTTTAATGACATAAGGGAAAGTCTCAGTGAATTCAACCCAGTTAGCATGTCTACGATTCAGTTTAGCTTGAATTTTAATATGTTTCAAAGATTCATGATCAGAGTGTATAAAAAATTCTTTGGGCTATAAATAATGTTGCCATGTTTCTAAAGTCCGAACAAGAGCATATAATTCGTTATCATAAGTAGAATAATTCAGACTAGGCCCACTCAATTTTTCAGAAAAGCATGCAACAGGTTTGCCATCTTGTAATAACTCACCTCCTAATGCAATTCCACTAGCATCACATTCAAGCTCAAAAGTCTTGTTAAAATCAGCAAGTTGGAGTAAATGAGCATGTGTCAACTTATCTTTCAATACCGTGATAGCTTCTTCCTGTGCGGTACCCCAAAGAAAAGGCACATCTTTCTTTGTAAGCTCATTGAGAGGTGCGGCAATGGTGCTGAAATCTCCCACAAAACACCTATAGAATCCAGTGAGGCCAAGAAAACTCCTCACTTGTGTGACCGTTTTGGGCTGCGGCCAACTCTTAATAGCTTCAATCTTGGCTTTATCAACTTCAATTCCCTGTGGAGTAACAACATAGCCAAGAAAAGATACTCGGTCGGTGCAAAAGGTGCACTTCACAAGGTTACCAAACAAACGTGCATCACGTAGAGCACTAAAAACAACACGTAAATGTTCCAAATGTTCTTCCAAAGATCTACTATAAATCAATATGTCATCAAAGTAAACTACGACAAATCGTGCAATGAAAGCACGTAAAACTTCGTTCATTAATCTCATGAAAGTACTAGGTGCATTAGTTAACCCAAAAGGCATGACTAACCACTCATATAATCCAAACTTAGTTTTAAACGTTGTTTTCCATTCATCTCCCAATTTCATACGAATTTGATGGTATCCACTATGCAAATTAACTTTGGAGAATATTGTAGAGCCACTCAATTCATCAAGCATATCATCTAGCCTAGGAATAGGATGACGATAACAAATAGTAATATTATTAATGCCTCTACAATCAATACACATACGTGATGTACCATCCGTTTTTGGCACTAGAATAATAGGAACAACACAAGGACTAAGGCATTCACGTATATAACCTTTGTCAAGCAGCTCCTGTACTTGACGCATAATCTCCTTTGTCTCCTCTGGATTGGTACGGTATGGTGCACGGTTGGGTATGATGCACCGGGAATTGAGTCAATCTGATGCTCAATCCCTCGAATGGGAGGTAATCCCGGTGGCACGTCTTGTGGAAAGACGTCAGCGAACTCCTACAAAATGTTAGTGACAGCAGGAGGCAAAGAGGAAGGCACGTACTCGAATGAAAATAATGCCTCTTTGCACACAAAAGCATAGCAAACAGATTTGCTGAAATCTAGCTCATCAATATTAGATTTAGTGGCAAGTAAGCATGCACTTTTCAATTTAATTTCAGAAGCAACACTAGATGGTTTACTATTAGGCTTCATTTGTTTCTCAAATTCTTTTGCCACAATATGATTTTCACTCTTATTTTTCACCTGTTTTGCTTTATTAGCTCTATTAATATCATCTTTCAAAATGGAATCAGGAGTCATAGGAAGCAAAGTAATATTTTTATCCTTATGAACAAGAGTATACTGATTGTTTCTACCATGGTGTATAGAATTTTTATCAAATTGCCATGGTCGACCAAGTAATAAGGAACATGCTTGCATAGGTACCACATCACAATCGACATAATCAGCATATGTACAGATACTAAAATGCACACGAACAGTACGTGTTACCTTAACCTTGCCGCTGTTGTTGAACCATTGGATGTAATAAGGATGTGGATGTGGTGTTATGGTGAGAGATAGCTTCTCCACCATCTCCATGCTAGCCAAGTTGTTGCAGCTCCCTCCGTCTATGATGACGCGCACAGAACATTCCTTCACAACTCCCTTTGTATGGAACAAATTGTGCCTCTGATTTTGCTCAGCTTGTGTGACCTGCACACTCAAAACACGTTGAGCAACTAAACATTCATACTGTCAAGATCTTCAGGAGCCATATATTGCGTCTCATGATCAGAATCATCTCCACCATGTTCTTCACGTGTAATAAGAGTCAAAGTATCCTCATCATAGTCACTAGCAGACTCATATCCACCATCCTCAGTAGCAATCATCACACACTGAGATTTGCATTCTCTCGCATAATGACCTCTTCCCTTACAATGACGACAAATAATATCACTTGTGTGCCCTGTTGATGCCATGGAAGAAGAAGAACTCTGTGTTGGCCCGGCAGATGCGCTCCTGGCTGATAATGGTGGTTGTGCCTGCTTTCTTGTATTACGGCTGGAGGTGGCACCTGATGGAGGTGCTGGTGCAGTTGAAGTAGAAGATGCACGCGGTGTCCATGATGAAGGTCGGCCTTCAGAAAAGTTAGTTCGCGCCAATGCTTGTCGATCATGCATTTCACGTTCAACTTTACAAGCAAGATGGAATAAACGAGTGATATTAGTATACTCCTTATACTCTAGAATGGTCTGAATCTCTCTATTTAATCCACCCATAAAACGTGAAAGCATGGCTTCATTCTCCTCCACAATACCACATCTAATCATGCCAGTTTGTAATTCCTGATAATATTCTTCACGTAATTTTTCCCTTGTCTTAAATGCTGCAATTTTTGAAGCAATTCACGTTGATAATATGGTGGAACCCAACGAGTACGCATAGCAGTTTTCAAAGCAGCCCAAGTAGTTGAATAGGATATAATCTACAATGTTCATCCACCATACACATGCAAGACTAGTGAAAGCACAAACAATGAAAGAAGAACCCGCTCTCCTCGGGATATTGTAAACATGTAAAACGTTGTTCGTTTCTAACTCCTGGTAAGATATATATCAGGAACATATCTACCCTCAAATGGTGGAATATTCAATTTTAGTTTTGGAATATGGTCATTATCTCGTACCTGAGGTGGTGGTGCAGGCCTGCTGTTGCAAGTAAATACCTGAGGTCGACCTGCTGGTGGTGGTGCTGGTAGCTGCACATAGTTTTGATTTTGATCAACCTCATCCTCGTAATAGTCCTCCACCTCTGCAGAGCAACAGAGCTGCTGAAGCACCAACAGCAGAGCAGCCGCACCAGAATTTTGTCTCGCTCAATAGGAACACGCTGTGCTCGCCCTCATCAGATCATGGCGAGAACCTGGCTGTGGGAGACGTTTGAGTAATTCATCGAACTTGGCGCCCAACTTGGTGTCAATTGTCTTCTCAATGTCATCCATCCTCTCCAATGCCTTTCCAAAGCTGGCCATCACGCCTTCCACTGCTGACCCAACATTTGATGAACTTATCATGAAGCTCCTTGTTCGTCATGTTCTCCCAATCAATCTCGCGGCTTGTGTTCCCGCCATAGTTAGCAGCAATAGAAATAGACAAGAATATGATCCTACTGAGACTACTAGAATATGGTGGTGGTGGGGTGTCACAAATACGCTGCTTAATCTCAAATTCTTACTAATTCTTACCCACCAGCAGGTGGTGATCGCAATCGTTGTAGTCAAAACTCTGAAGCTTGATAGAGCGATTACTGGGAGAGTCAAACGCACGACGTAGATGTATGTGGAGCTGGGAAGCCTTATAATATGGTAGCAAAAAGGGTCAGCAATAATCAATTCAGAGATGCAAAGTTGAATAAACGCTCAATGACGGTACTGTGCTGGTCCTTGGCTAGACCATGCTAGAGACGCGAGCCTAGAACACTAACAAAATCACAGCGCTGCACGTAAACAAGGGAGGAGCACACTCTGAATTTTTTTTCACTTTTTTGCTCCGCAACATTTTTTTTGAAAAAGTCTACAAATGGTCTAGAAACTGCCTAGCCAGAATTTTCCAGACTTAGTTCGGGTAACACGAAAGTTCGGGAGTCCTTCTCTATCACGACTCGGAGTATGGCATGATCTGGAAGTCGAAAACAAAGCAACAAATACTGGACTCGGACTATAACTGATGGAGGATATGAATCTGGTGGAAACTCGGACTGGTGGCAGCGATATGTAGGGCGATGGAACAAGGACTGGTGGCGAATCTGTGATGGTGGTGGACTCGGATTATCGTGATGGCGGTGGATATTGGTATATGGCTGCGGTGATGACGATGGTGGTAGATGGCAGCGGTGATGACGATGGTGGTATATGGCAGCGGTGATGACGATGGTGGTATATGGCAGCGTGATGATGATGATGCGGCGGCGGCGTGACAACTTGTGAACAGAACTTGAAACTCTAAAGGACTAGACACTAAGACCAGCAAGTAGACACGACGATGCAACTGCAAATTCAACAACGCAAATACAGAAAAGATTACGCAATGGCTCAGACTGGTTCGGATATGATGAACTAACCCTAAATTTTTCTGGCTTTTTCGTGGACTATAGGTATGAAGAACAGACTCGATCTAAACTACGGAAAACTGCAAAAATCTCACCGAGCAACCTGGAAATCTGATACCACTTGATAGAGGCAAAGGTGTCCCGTCTTTCGATGAGTCGACTTTGACGATCCGACTACGAACGTGCGAGGACGTCGCGCCTTAGCAATCGCTAAACCAACTCTGAGAGGTTATTGACCATGCCGGAGCACGATCAACCTGACCACGAGGGTCTATTTCCTGTGAGCAAACAAAGAACAAGCAAGAAACTGAGATTGCAATCTGGATATTGCGAATATAAGATGAAAGCTTTATTGATCAAGGTGGGGTTCTGTGACGCCTTTGTCTGGTCATTGAACGCAAATGAAGTACGCGAAGTTGCAGCTATGGCGAACTTTAATCTAAACAAAACCCAAAGTCTAAACGGTGCCCTAAGGGCTGTATATATGGAGGAAGAGGGGGGATTTCGTGGCCCTTGATGGAGGGGTCCGAAACCAACCCTATCTCTTGTTTCCCCACACATACACACTCTAAAAATAGCCTATACTTATGTATTTCGAAATTACATGGGCCTGACCCAATAAAAAGGTGATGCAGCAACTAGAATAGCCTCTAGACAAAATTTATGAAGTGACATCTTGTATATTTCGTCCAACGCTTCATGCACTCGTTATGGTGGCTTCAAAGCCCTGAAATCATCACTTGTAACTCCGTTCTTGTTCCCCTTGCGCATGCCATCATCTCCATGCTTGTTCTTGCTCCAATGTTCATCCTTTCTGAGCTAGGCCCTTCATTTGTAAGCAAAACAAATGTATCCAATTTAGGCAGCATCATATTCTCATGAACATTAGTATCATTACCAAGAAACGGAAGTACCTGGTAATTTAGTTGGTGTGTGCGAGCTCTAGTAATTGGTCCAGTATGTATAGCAGCAGGGGTTGTGGGTGTAACAATGTTATTGATGTCCTCATCATGTGAGACTAGCAACTTTCCAAAAGATATAATAAACAGATATTACTTCTACTCGGTGTGAGACGTACCCTAATAAAAAAATACGTTGCTACTCTAATATGAGAATATCACTCTCATAAAAACACAGATTATAAGTGCCTACAACTTCAATTCAAAATAATTATCTTGATTTTAATTTCTTTGCCCAACCAATTCCTCGGTTCTATAGCATAGTAGAAGACATCGAATGCACTGCAATTTCAACGTGGTCATAGACGTTGTCCTCCTACCATTTCCACGATATTGTGCGTTCAAATTAGTCATGCCCATTCTACTATGTTTTAAAACTGATCATGTTATCGTACTATAAATCTTGCAATCGACCTACAATGGTTGCTTAAAAATCATTAATGACTACAACGTGACATTTTGTTGTATTTACGTTTTCTTTTTAATCATAAAGCATGCAGTAGTAGTAAGACACCACCATCTTTTGATGATCTTGTGAGTTAGTCTTTTTATGGCGAGCATTGTGCTAGTAATAATAAAGGGCAAAAGGCTTATGACAAAATTCCATATTCGCTGCATTCCGTGGCAAATAGTTGGTGCTACACACAGCGAACAATGCGAGTGACTAGATAAGTGTTGGCCCATTTTAGCAGCTAGAACTCCCGGTTTTTACCAATTTTGGGAACTTTCTAGAAGGTTCATGAACTGGATTTTTTCTGTTTTATTTCTTTATTGGCTTTTGTTTCTGCATTTTTTATTTCTCTTTTATATTTCATTTTTATTTTTCTTCTTTTTTGTTGGTTTTTTTAAAAAACAAAATTTCAAAAATAAAATAAAATTGTTAGCACTTCAGAAAATGTTTGGAATTTCAAAACAAATATTTTGTTTAGACTTTTGAGTATTGTTTGCATTTTCAAAAACAATGTTCAGATATTCAGAAAAGATTGGATTTAAAAAAAATCCAATATTTTATAAATTATTCACATTTTGGAAAAAAATGGAGATCAAAATTTATTAGCGTTTTCAAAAATGTTTGAGAATGCAAAAGTTGGTTGGATTTTCAAAAAGTTGTTCAAAATTTCAGAAAATTATTTACATTTGAAAAAGTGGAACTTCAAAATCAATTCATGTTTTAGAAAATGTTCCCAATTTTTGAAAAAACGCGTTTTTCAGAAATTGTTCACAATTTCGAACAAATTAGAAAATGTGTGCTACATAACACTGGTAGTGTTCTCACTGCGGTTCATCAGCTTCGCTACAGCTCATGACGTGAAAAAACGCTCGCTACCGGCTTGTTACTATAGTGCAACGCAAGTGGGTTGGCCTATCTACGTACGCCATGGGCGAACCACCGGCAATCTGTCAGAAAGAGTGACAGATAGCAGGTCCCATTTCTGTACGTCTATCCTGCTATTTTGCAAAAAACTCCATGATGTTTTGTGTAATCTACACGCCGTCCATCGGGCATGTTGGGCCTACTTTGAACACTAACGCAAAAAGAAATACGTGTCCGCCAGGACTTGAACAGGTAGCAAAGGGAGGCGAAGACCTCCTCAATAGCGCTGAATCGCGTAACAATCGTTCGGCAATATCATCTTGCGAATGCGAGATCTTAATGATCTACAGAACTCATTCTTCAAGGAATCAACGGAAAAGAGCCCTTCGAGGGATGAACCACGTTTATCACATAGTGACATCGGATCAATGGTCACACATGCCTATCACCTTCGGGCAAAAAGACCAGCCGAAGACCAGCCCGAGCCAAGGAGCGGCAACCTTGGTCCTCGACTGCATAGTGGACGGATGTCGGCTACAAATATTCCTCATGGACGGTGGCAGTAGTTTAAACCTCATATACGAGGACATTCTGCAAAAGATGCAATGTGATAAATCATGCATTGAACCCAGTTATACCACGTTTAAGGGAATTATCCTAGGAAAGGAGGCACGATGTAGCGGAAAAATCACCCTTGATGTAGTGTTGGGGACCCCCAGATAACTATTTCCGAGGAGTTTACCTTCCACATTGTACCCTTCCAAAGTGGTTACCATGCTATGCTGGGTCGAGATGCATTCAAATTTTTCACGCCTTCCCACATTGCACCTACGGGAAACCCAAGATGTCGGGACCAAATGGCGTGATCACTATAGCTAGCAACCCTGATAGAGCACTAGAGCCGAGAATAAAGCGGTAGCGCTCACCCTGGAATCCTCTGTCGAGGCCCTCGCGGCGAAAGAGCTAATGGTGCCACATGCAAAAGTTGATAGAGACGACGTCATCCTTGACAATAGGTCCAAGCCTACGTCATTCAAGCCAGCTGATGAAATAGTAAAATTTCAAATGCACTCAACAGACGCCAATAAAACGGCGTCCATCAGTGCACAGTTGGACCCAACAATGGATGAAGCATTGCGCACCTTCCTCCAAGAAAATTGGGATATCTTCGCATGGCACCCCTCGGACATGCCAGGAATCCCAAGGCACCTCACCGAGCATAGTATCAATACAATTGAAGGCGTCAAACCTGTTAAACAGGTGCTTCGCCGATTCTTCGAGCCGAAGAGGCAGGCTATGGGGGAAGAACTGTCCAAGTTGCTAGAGGCCGGATTCATCCGAGATATCAAACACCCCGAATGGTTGGCTAACTTAGTCATGGTACCAAAAAAGGACAATTCATGGCGCCTTTGTGTTAATTTTAACGACGTTAACAAAGCCTGCCCAAAGGACTCCTTCCCCTTACCGCATATTGACTAGATCATGGACGCCACTGCAGGACATGATTCACTGTGTTTTCTCGATGCCTACTCAAGATACCATCAAATAAAGATGAATGAGTCTGATCAAACAACAACAATTTTCTGAAATCCTTATGGGCCATTCTGTTTTAACACGACGCCCTTTGGATTAAAAAATGTTGGAGCAACATACCAACGCATGATTCAAAGATGACTAGAATCCCAAATTGGTAAAACTGTGGAAGCATATGTAGATGACATGGTTGTCAAAACCAAAAACGCCAATTAGTTAGTCGACGACCTCCGAGAAACATTCACTAACGCACGAGCATATAACATAAAGCTCAATCCTCAGAAATGTGTCTTCGGAGTACCAGTGGGCAAACTGCTCGACTTCATTGTTTCCCATCAAGGAATAGAGGCCAACCCAGATAAAATATGAGCCCTTTCCCGATTGGAGGTTCCTATAGAACTCAAGCACATCCAAAGACTGATAGGTTGCTTGGATGCTTTGAGACATTTTATCTCCCACCTTAAAGAAAAGGCCTTGCCCCTCTACAGATTGCTGAAACAAAAAAAAATTCTAGCAGATTAACGAGGCAGGTGTTGCATTGGAAGAGGTCAAAACACTCCTTGCTACAAACCCTATACTGGCAGCACCCAGAGCATGTGAGCTTGTTATACATCTCGGTCACAAACTAAGTCGTCAGCGCCGCACTTGTCATCGAGAGTGACATAAAAGGATATAAGCTCCAGGTTCAGTGACTTGTGTACTACATTTCCAAGGTACATACCCCGTGTAAAACCAGGTATCCTCACTACCAAAAGATAGCCTACGCAGTCTTTATGGCATCTCAGAAACTACGACATTATTTTCAAGAATGGTCAATCACAGTGGCAACTGAGGTACCGCTTAATGATATAATCAATAATCGGGATGCCACGGGATGAGTGGCCAAGTGGGCGATAGAGCTCCTACCTTTTGAAATCACCTACCGCCCGCGTCAATCCGTTAAATCTCAGGTGTTAGCAGATTTTTTCATAGAATGGACGGAAGCAAAGCTCCGTAGAGAGCACACTACCTACTCCCATTTGACAATGTACTTTGACGACTCCAAAATGCTTGCTGGCTTAGGGGCCGTAGTAGTTCTTACATCACTAAATGGGGATAACATATGGTATGCACTACAAATTATGTACACCGATTCTAACAATGCAACCGAATATGAGACTCTGCTGCATGGACTTCAAATAGCCGTTTCCATGGGAATCTAATGACTTGAAGTCAGAGGAGATTATAATCTTGCTATCTCTCAAGTTAACAGCGAGTTTCACGCAAAGGATCCAAAGATGATGGCCTACCGAAATGCCATTTTGGCAATTTCAGCTCGATTAGAGGGGCTATAATTCCACCATATCCCAAGAGACAGCAATCAAACTATCGACATCCTTGCTAGAATGGCTGCTAGACATGACCCAGTTCTCAAAAACATCTTCTAGGAACAGCTATTTAACTGTTAGTAGTCTAGCAAGAAGGGGATAAGGTATCCCAATCAAGAAAATACGAAGAGGTCATCGCTCCGACCATTAAACAAGGAGATTATTGGGGGCTCGGCTATCAAAGAGATGTCCTCGGCTCATGAAATCATGGTAGTAATTGCACCATGGACTGAACCCCTCCTTGCATACTTACTCCGCAAAGAGTTACCTGAGGACAAAACCGATGTACAACGGATCATTCGAAGATCCAAAGCGTATCAGGTCCATGAAGGTGAATTATACAAGAAAAGCATCACGGGCGTACTCCAACTGTGCATATTTGAGGAGGAAGGCCAGAAGCTCCTTTCGGAAATTCACTCCTGCATGGGCGTGAAGGAAATATGCCCTAGAGGCAATAATAAAGTTGTTATTTTATATTTCCTTATATCATGATAAATATCTATTATTCATGTTAGAATTGTATTAACCAGAAACTTGATACATGATAAAACACCATGTCCCTAGTATGCCTCTACTTGACTAGCTCGTTAATCAAAGATGGTTAAGTTTCCTAGCCATAAACATGTGTTGTCATTTGATGAACGAGATCACATCATTAGGAGAATGATGTGATGGACAAGACCCATTCATTAGTTTAGCATTATGATTGTTCAGTTTTATTGCTATTGCTTTCTTCATGTCAAATACATATTCCTCCGACTATGAGATTATGCAACTCCCGGATACCAGAGGAATGCCTTGTGTGCTATCAAACGTCACAACGTAATAGGGTGATTATAAAGATGCTCTACAGGTATCTCTAAAGGTGTTTGTTGGTTTGGCATAGATCGAGATTAGGATTTGTCACTCTGGGTATCGGAGAGGTTTCTCTGGGCCCTCTCGGTAATGCACATCATAAGAAGCCTTGCAAGCAATGTGACTAATGAGTTAGTTACGGGATGATGCATTACGGAACGAGTAAAGAGACTTGCCGGTAACGAGATTGAATAAGGTATGAAGATACTGACGATCGAATCGCAGGCAATTAACATACCGATGACAAAGGGAATAACGTATGTTGTTGTAACGGTTTGACCGATAAAGATCATCCAGGTTCCGCTATTGGTTATTGACCGGAGAGGTGTCTCGGTCATGTCTACATAGCTCTCGAACCCGTAGGGTTTGCACACTTAACGTTCGATGACGATTTGTATTATATGAGTTATGTGATTTGGTGACCGAATGTTGTTCGGTGTCCCGGATGAGATCACCGACATGACAAGGAGTCTCGAAATGTTCGAGAGGTAAAGATTCATATATAGGACGATAGTATCCGTGCACCGAAAGTGTTCCGAGGGTACCGAGTACGTATCGGGTCACCAGAAGGGGTTCTGGGTAACCCCCGGCAAACTACATGGGCCTAATGGGACAGGAGGGGGACAGACCAGCCCCTAAGGGGCTGGTGCGCCCCCATGTAGGCTGAATTGGGGGGGGGGGATGGAAAGGGGGGAAGAGAGAAGGAAAGGGGAGGGATTCAGCCTCCCCCTTCCTTCCCTCCCCCTCCTCCTTCCTTCCCCCTCCGACACATATGGAAGGTGGGGAGGCCGACTTGTGGGAGGTGCCCAAGTAAGATTACTCCTACTTGGGGCACCCCTTGCTGCCCCGCTCACTCCCACCCTCTCTCTCTCTCTCTATATATATATATATATATATATATATATATATATATATATATACATATATAATTCTGTTACCCCTCGCCCTATATAGACGTGCATCCGTTTTTTCAGATCAATTAACCCACTAGGTCCTGGACAAGAAAACCCACCCCACCCATACGACCCACCCCGATCTCACCTTCTCCAGGCTCCCGACGTGGCTCGCCCCCATCTTCTCCCGCTCGGCTGTGCCCGCCCCCACCTTCTCCCAGCTCCCAGCGCCGCCCCCACCTCCTCCCGTCTCCCGGCCGCCCGCCCCACCTCCTCCCGGATCCCGCGCCGCCCGCTCCCACGTCCTCCTCGTCTCGGCGCTGCCCCACCCCCACCTCCTCCCGGTCTCGGCGCCGCTCGCCCCCACCTCCTCCCGGATCCCGGCGCTGCTCCACCCGCACCCACCTCCTCCTCGCCCCGGCGCCCGCTTCCATGCGCCATCGCTGCCCCCGCTTCCACGCGCCGCCGGCCCCGTTGCTTCTAGCCGCCGCTGTCAGGAGCCACCATAGCACCACAAATCACCACGACCAACCGTCCCTACCACCGCCTTGGCGACCTTCTTCCACCCCCCGCAGCAGGCCGTCGCATCGTGTCACCGCATCCCGTGGCCACAGCGCACCGTCCAACTCGGCAGTCCAATTGCTTGCTCCACGACCGGTCGCTAAAGTAGCTGTGTGCGGGCAAACATCTCCACGAGCGACAAGTTCTTCTTTCACAACTTGTTGTTGCTGCTGCACCTTCTCCTTCGACCAGGCTAATAAATTGTTCAGGTACCTTGTGTGTATATTCTGCACCTTAGTGTTCAGTAGAAATTTCATCGTGTTGGTGAGCTCATATACTACTATTCAATCAGTTCGAAAACATAAACTTGGGAAGTTCGAAAAAACAAAACATTCAAGGGGAGTTTATTGGGCATAACAAGTCGAAGTTCAGCTGTCAAAATAAAACTGACAGTTCCAAAAGATGAAACCCAGGAAAGTTCAGAGAAACAAAACACTAATAAGTTAAAAAATACAAACCCCATAAGTTCAGTATAGATAAACTAAAAAAATGTTCAAATGTAATGAATCTGGTACTTAAAATTGTTACCTTGTGCGTATGCTCGAAGAATGGCCTTGAAGGGAAGTTGTTAGCAAGGGAAATGGTGATAGGGAGAAATATCGTTTTTTTATTTGTTAGCAGGGGAAAAACTCCTCCAACCTGCCCCTTGTCGTAGCCCGACTGCTCGCTGCCGATGCACTCCAACCCGAGCGCCTCCATGATGGAGGTCGTCGCGCAGCCTAGCGATGAGGTAACTCATCATCCTTATGCGTCCTTCGCCCACTGTGCGCCCTGCTGCCCTCAACCTCCCTCCTCACAGGCATGCTACCCCAACTTTTATTTTGATTTTCAGTTCAACTTGTGTGTTCTTTCAGTGCATTATGCTTTAAAAATGTGCATAATCCTGAGGAAAAATGATACATTTTAGTTTGCTTTGCCGCAAGGGAATTGCTGAAACTTAACTTCTATCTAAACTATAACGATCCATTTTGAAACCGATGTTACTTTACTTCACGAGGTTTCTGAATCACATTTCACTGAAAAATGTAACAGTAAAATTATACTGAATAACTAAATTAAATTGAAGTGACAATAACACCAACAGTCCAAGAAGGGTCGGTGATGTAGGTTTACAGAAAAATATTATTCTGTAAACTTCACTCTCTTGTTGCGTATAAACAAAATAGAAATTTCCAAGTGGTCATAAATCACTGCTTACGGATACGGGGAAGCTGGCACGGCTCTTGTGTTATTTTCTCCAGCGATTGAGAATTTGATGCGCTGCTTTTAATGCGTTAGTTTATCTGCTCACAACCTGTTCGTGCGAATGCCAAATAACTTGAGAATGTTGTCTTGCTTTTATACATATAAACTGGATAAACAACAGCCAGCAAAGAGGAGCGATGGCAAAAATGATCGGTGAAGCCATGGGATAGGTCGAGTGTGGGATGTTTGTTCCATGACCCGGTTTATTGAATCTAGCTTCGATTTGTTATAGAGTGGCGCTCCTTTTATTTTGCCCCGTACGAGTACTTGCTCTAATGCCTACAAAAAGAAGCAAGCAATAGGCTGAGTGTTCCACCCGAGCCCAGCTACTAATCCACCACGTGTCTGGTTGTTGTTGCCAGCTAGTTATTTGTGTTGGTGCTGTGCTGTAAGGTGGCCGGTTACCTTCCTCCTGTCTGCCAGTGTCCTCCCCTACATCCTCTAGTCATGCCTCCGTCCGTCCTTCTGTCGTGCGCAATGCAGCGCCTGCAGCTCCATGGTTCACTGTTAAACCGTACACATCGGCCGTTCAACGCAATTTAGTTAAGCGGGAAGGGATACGCAAAGGGGACAGTACAGGATGGTCGATGGTGATCCTACTGCTGGCATGCTCCCTCCCAACATATTTTCATTTCTACTGTAGCTTGCTATAAAGATGAAACTATATAAGTACACTGCAAAAACTCAATGGTTCAAATGTGAAAAAAGAATTTCTTCTAATCTAGTTCTCACCGTGCATTTTGTGTGTGTAGAATTTCATCTAATCTAGTTCAAATTTCATCTAACCTCCGACGACGCACCACACCCCCCGCCTCCCACCTCCTATGATGTGCCATGGATCTGCCTCCGTAGGGGCCGCCACCGGCGGGAAGGCGAAGCGTCGGCAACAAGCACCTCCGCCCCTTCCTGCTCCTCCTCGCCACGCGACGACCACCTCTGTCGCCACGGGATCCCAGCTGCATGCATTCGGGACCAAGAAATAAAAGGATGTCTATTTTATTTCCTCAAAATAAAATAGACATCCTCTGCTTTTTGTGATAATATTTGTGTGGACTTGGGAGGAGCGGTAGTGTGGATTATTTCTACCATGGTGTACAGAATTTTTATCAAATTGCCATGGTCTACCAAGTAATAAGGAACATGCTTGCATAGGTACCACATCACAATCAACATAATCAACATATGTAGAGATACTAAAATGCACACGAACAGTACATGTTACCTTAACCTTGCCGTTGTTGTTGAACCATTGGATGTAGTAAGGATGTGGTGGTCTTGTGGTGAGAGAGAGCTTCTCCACCATCTCCATGCTAGCCAAGTTGTTGCAGCTCCCTCCGTCTATGATGACGCGTACAGAACATTCCTTCACAACTCCTTTTGTATGGAACAAATTATGCCTCTGATTTTGCTCATCTTGTGTAACCTGCACACTCAAAACACGTTGAGCAACTAAACATTCATACCTGTCAGCATCTTCAGGAGCCATGTGTTGCGTCTCATGATCAGAATCATCTCCACCGTGTTCTTCACTTGTAATAAGGGCCAAAGTCACCTCATCATAGTCACTAGCAGACTCATACCCACCATCCTCAGTAGCAGTCATCACACGCTGAGATTTGCATTCTCGCGCATAATGTCCTCTTCCCTTACAACTACGACAAATAATATCACTTGTGTGCCCTGTTGATGCCATGGACGAAGAAGAGCTCTGTGTAGGCCCGGGAGGTGCGCTCTTGGCAGATAGTGGTGGTTGTGCCTGCTTTCTTGTATCACGGCTGGAGGTAGCAACTGATGGAGGTGCTGGTGCAGTGGAAGTAGAGGATGCACGCGGTGTCCATGATGAAAGTCGACCTGCAGAAAAGTTAGTTTGCGCCAATGCTTGTCAATCCTCAAGACTTCACGCTCAGCTTTACAAGCAAGATGGAATAAACGAGTGATATTAGTATACTCCTTATACTCTAGAATGGTCGAATCTCTATTTAATCCACCCATAAAACGTGCAAGCATAACTTCATTCTCCTCAACAATACCACATCTAATCATGCCGTTTGTAATTCCCGATAATATTCTTCTACAGAATTTTTCCTTGTCTTAAACGCTGCAATTTTTGAAGCAATTCACGTTGATAATATGGTGGAACCCAACGAGTACGCATAGCAGTTTTCAAAGCAGTCCAAGTAGTTGGAATAGGATATAATCTACAATGTTCGGACCACCATACACATGTAAAACTAGTGAAAGCGTAAACAAAGAAAGAACCCGCTCTCCTCGGGATATTGTAAACATGTAAATCATTGTTCAGTTCCTAACTCCCAAGTAAGATATATATCAGAACATATCTACCCTCAAATGGTGGAATATTCAATTTCAGTTTCGAATATGGTCATTATCTCGCACACGAGGAGGTGGTGCAGCCTACCGCTGCAAATATATACCGAGGTCGACTTTGCTGGTGGTGGAGCTGGTGGCTGCACATAGTTCGATTTTGATCAACCTCATCCTCGTAATATTCCTCCACCTCTCGCAGATAAATGCAGGAGCTACTGTATGACCAACGCGAGAGCAAGCGCACCAGAATTTTGTCCTAGCTCAATAGGAACACGTTGTGCTCGCCCTCATCAGATCGCGGCGAGAGCTGGTTGTGGGAGACGCTTGAGTAATTCATGAAACTTGGCGCCCAACTTGGTGTCAATTGACTTCTCAATGTCATCCATCTTCTCCATTGCCTTTCCAAAGCTGGCCATCACGCCTTCCACTGTTGACCCAACATTTGATGAAACTTATCATGAAGCTCCTTGTTTGTCATGTTCTCCCAAATAATCTCGCCGACTTGTGTTCCCGCCATAGTTAGCAAACAATAGAAACAGACAAGAACATGATCCTCAGACTACTAGAATATGATGGTGGTGGGGTGTCACAAACCGCTGCTTAATCTCAAATTCTTACCATTTCTTACCCAACAAAGAAAGCGGTGATCGGCAACCGTTGTAGTCAAAACTCTCAAAGCTTGATGGAGCGATTACTGGGAGAGTCAAACACACGACGAGATGTATGTAGAGCTGGGAAGGCTTATAATATGGTACCAAAAGGATCAGCAATAATCAATTCAGAGATGCAAAATTGAATAAACGCTCAACGACGGTGATCTCGGCTGGTCCTAGGCTAGACCGTGGTAGAGACGCGAGCCTAGAACACTAACAAAATCACGGCGCTGCACTTAAACAAGGGAAAAGCACACTCTGGAATTTTTTTCGCTCTTTTTTTTGCGCGGCTCTTTTTTTTTGCGCTGCTCTTTTTTTTGCGAAAAATCACTATAATGGCGAGTGTATCAAAACTCTTCCCAGGTCAAACTGACAAGATGAGCACGAAATTATTTGACATTTTTTTTCAGAAATCAGGGCAGCGACGACGAAAAAGTGCGACAAAAAATCACTATGATGGCGAATGTCTCAAAACACTCCTGGGGACCTAAAAATAGGATGGGGAAAAAATATTTTCGGTCGCTGAAATTTTGGCCTAAAAGCTGCCCGGGGGTCTCCAGACTCCTTTTTTTTCCCGAAACCTACTCAGGCAAGGAAACACGAATCAGAAATTAGATGGATCTCAGAAACAAACCTACTACAAAAAGAACTCGGATTGGTGGTGGATATATGGTGGTAGGATATGGCAGCGGTGGTGGTATATGATAGCGGTGGTGCTATATGATAGCGATGGTGGTATATGGATATGGATTGGTGGTATATGGCAGCGTTGGTGGGATATGGCAGCGGTGGTGGTGTATGGCAGCAGTGGTGGTATAAGGCAGCGTTGGTGGGATATGGCAGCGGTGATGGTATATGGCAACAACGATGAAGATGGTGCGGCGGCGGTGTGACAAACTATGACAGAACTCGAAACTCTAAAGGACTAGACGCTAAGACCAGCAACTAGACACGACGATGCAACCGCAAATTCAACAAAGCAAAACCCTAAAAAGATTATGCAAAGGCTCAGATTGGTTCGGATATGATGAACTAACCCTAATTTTTTGTGGCTTTTTCGTGGACTGTAGGTATGAAGAACCGACTCGATCTAAACTACGAAAAACTGTAAAATCTCACCGAGCAACCTGGAAATCTGATACCACTTGATAGAGGCAAAAGTGTCTCGTCTTTCGATGAGATGATGGTTATCGCTTTGGTGGAAGTCGACTTTGACGATCCGACTACGAACATGCGAGGACGTCGCGCCTTAGCAATCGCTAAACCAACTCCGAGAGGTTATTGACCACGCCGGAGCACGATCAACCTGACCACGAGGGTCTGCTTTCCGCGAGCAAACGAAGAACAAGCAAGAAACTGAGATTGCAATCTGGATATTGCGAATATAAGGTGAAAGCTTTATTGATCAAGGTGGGGTTCTGTGGACGCTTTGTGCAGTCGTTGAACACACACGGCACGCGAAGTTGCAGCTATGGCGAACTTTTAATCTAAACAAATCCCAAAGTCTAAACGGTGCCCTAAGGGCTATATATATGGAGGAAGAGGGGTGAATTTCGTGGTCCTTGGTGGAGGGTCCAAACTAACCCTATCTCTTGTTTTCCCACATCTGAGACTCTAAAAATAGCCTATACTTATGTATTTCGAAATTACATGGGCCTGGCCCAATAATAAGGTGACGCAGCACCTAGAATAGCCTCTGGACAAAATTTATGAAGTGGCATCTTGTATATTTCGTCCAAGGCTTCATGCACTCATTATGGTGGCTTCAAAGTCCTGAAATCATCACTTGTAACTCCGTTCTTGTTTCCCTTGCACATGCCATCATCTCCATGCTTGTTCTTGCTCCAATGTTCATCCTTCTCCAAGCTAGGCCCTTCATTTGTAAGCAAAACAAATGAATCCAATTTAGGCAGCATCATATTCCCATGAACATTAAAATCATTACCAAGAAACGAAAGTACCTGATAATTTAATTGGCGTGCGCGAGCTCTAGTAATTGGTCCAGTATATGTAGCAGTAGGGGCTATGGGTGTAACAATGGTATTGATGCCCTCATCAAATTGAAAGTGAGATTCAATAATGTTGGAAAAGATTCACAAATTTGCAAATGCAACAAGTAGACCAAGCAAGTAGTGGTACACGAAAACACACACGCAAATAGATAAATGGGATTGTGCAAACCAAAAGTGAGCCAAAACGTGAAATCCATGAAAATGCTCTTGTTGCACAATACTAGAGAGACGCTAGCACGATTGCACAATAGGCGGATACGGAGCTTGTGCACAATGTACTAGGCAAAAATGCAACGATCTCTATCCCAAGTATGCTATAGGTATGGTATTTCGGTGCTATGATCCAAGATGATCTTATGTGACAATCTTAATGTAGTATGATGCTATGGTTCTTGCTCATAAGCTCTTTGCTTATCTTTCCTCTTTGCTTAAAAGCTTGGATGGCTCTTTCACTTTTGAGCTCTTTTCTCATGCAAAACTTCATGAACCAAGATAGCAATTGTGTATGCTATGACAACTTTGTGACACACAAGTTGATGCCAAGATATGCACCACGGTGGTATGGTATGTATGCTATGGTGTTTGATCACTAATGTGCACAAGTCACGTTGCCGACAATACTCAATGGCTAGTCTCGATGGGTAAGCTACGCAAAAATAAGGCCATGTGGGGTATCAATGCAATTGCAAGGTATGACAAAGATGTCGTCGAAGTTACCATCCTTGGCGATGATGAGTAGTCGATGGAGATGAGCGGTGGTGATGGTGACGTCGAACCGTACCTATATAGCCGAAACACAATAGGACACGGGAACCACAACCCAAAATCTCAAAGACCCAAACGTGTCAAAATCGTCATAGGAGGTAGCGGTGAGCAGTGGTGGTGTTTGTAGAAAGTGGTGGTGGTATGCGGAAGTAAGCGTGGGCACCGGGGCAAAATTGGGTGAATCTATGCGGAAATGGCTCGGGAGGGTGGAGTTGCTGCTGCCACGGACGGGATGTCCGGGCCAGCTGCCGGATGTCCGGGACGCCGGATGTCCGGTGGGCACGGGGCGGATGTCCGGGCTCTGGATCGGGGACGAACACGATGAACTCCACGGGAAAAATTGCAACTTCGGGGCAAAATTCAGACGAATTGGTGGATGGAAATCGCGGGAGAGATGGGGAAAAGCTAGATCAACTCGATGCAAAGCAGATCCGTGGATCAAATCCAACAAAACTTCATCACACCAACAAATCACAAAAAAATTGGGGTTATTTTTGGTGGGGATTTTCGGATTTAGGACGAAAACAACAAAATCAAGCTAGAAAACACGGGGTAGGGGCTCCAAAAACGTGATCAACGTGGCTCATGATACCAAGATGATGTAGGGCGGAACCCTAGGGGCGGATCTTTCACGTTTGGAGTGGATCCTACGGGGAAAACACGAAGAACACACGGAAATCACAAGGGAAAACACGGGGGGAAACGAGAGAATCACTCAACTGACAACTAATCGATCACACAAGGGCTAGATCACCGAAAGCATAAGGTAACACATGATCCAAAATCAACAAAGGAAGGATATAAAGGGAACCGTTCTTCTCCATAAGGAGGTCTTAATTGTCTTCTCCGGATGGAGGCCTTGAATCCGAATGGATCTTCTCCGAGGAGGCACGGTCCCTCACGTGGAGTAGATCCGGTATGGATGAGCTATGCTCTATCTCGAGATGAGCTATCACAACGCTAAGTCTCGAAGTGAGGAGGAGGAGTCCTATATATAGGCTAGGGGCGAAGGGGTACATGGACTCTGTCCAACACGCGCGCAGGCGCTGGGAGGGCCGGACGTCCGGGCATCGGGCCGGATGTCCGGTGGCTCACGAGGCGCTGGATGTCCAGGCTGAGGAGCCGGATGTCCGGGCTGGCGCAGATGGATGTTCTGCTCTCTGGATGGGCGACGCCGGATGTCCGCTCGGAGGGCCGGATGTCCGCTGCTTCGGGAGGCGCCGGATTTCCGGGGCGATCGCCGGATGTCCGAGGTGATGGGGCAAGCTTCTGTGCTCCCTGGATGCCGGTGCCGGATGTCCGGGATTTTGGCCAGATTTCCGGTGGGGGCCGGATGTTCGGGCTGGACGCCGAATGTCCGGTCGCTGGAGTTTCTTCTGCAGAGGGCTGGCCGTGTATATCTCCAGGGGCCGGATCTCCGGGGTCCTGGCCGGATGTCCGGTGCCTGGAGGTTGTTCTTTCCTTCTTCCATTGGTTCTCTTCTTCCATGGACTTTTTTTCGAAAAGGACGAATACCCCCGGCCTCTGCATCTGGACGATGCATACGGCCAATTTATTAATTATTAACAAAAGACCTTACAAAGTCGTACAACAGTAAGACCAAAGCCACCATCTTCGCAACCTCTGTCGCTACTCCTATCTAACCGATGAAGGGCGGCGATGGTCCAGGCCTAATACCAAAGCAGACCTCGCAGCCAAACCTAACATCTAAGACCCGAGGTCCCAACCAGACCCCGCGGTATGGGCACCCACCGATTCGGCGTGCTTTTCAACCAGACCCTCGCCGGGTATGAGGCCGCCGCAGCCACGCACCATCAATCCATCTTCGAGATGTCTTCGTCGCATGAACCGTGCCAGGTCACTCTGCCATCGACGCCACCACGACGCCAGACAGCGCCACCATCCTGCGCTCGTCCATCATCACACGCCCACTGGCGATACCCCTACTACTCCCTGCCACTGAGACTCGCCGTTGTCGACGTGCCAGATGCCATGCCGCTCCTCCGACGCGAACACCAAAAACAGGAAACGCCCTAAAGATACAAGGGGCACTCTGCACAACATGAAAGCCGCCGCGAGCAGCTGCAGAGATCCAGCCGGCGGCCAAAGCCCCCATCTTCATGAGCCCACACCCGAGTCCTAGCTCCCCAGGCAACGCCTCCAAGGAGGGGATGACGCCCATGGCGCCACCGCTGCCCAATCCAGGCCGGATTTTGGGTTTTCACCCGGGAAAGGACCGGAGGTGACAAGAATAAGGACCACGACACCGCCTTCAGGAAGGATGCATCGCCCGAAGCCGACGCCGCTGTCGAGCCGAACCAGCCAGCCTAGGGTTTCCCCCGGTCCCAGTCTGCACCACCATCCCCAGAAGCACCGGAACCAGCAGCATCCACCGGCATCAAGCACAAAGGGGAAGGAGCGGGAATGAGGGAGCAGCAGGCCTCCAGATGTGGCGAGGACGAAGGCCCCCGAACTGCCGCCGCCAAGCGCCGACTCCCCACCACCCGAGCGGTCGAGGACGTCGGGGAGAGTCCCCGCGCACACCGTCCAACGCGCGAACGGCGGCGCCGAACCAGCAGGGGCCGCCGCCCCGTGGATCCGGATCTCTGCGAAGGGACGACGAAGGCCTCGCCGCCACCTTCCTCGGCAGCCGCGCGACGCATCGGCGGCTCCTCTGGTGGCGACGAGTAGGAGAGGAAGGGGAGGGGATACCGCCGGCGGCGGCTAGGGTTAGCCGCCTGTGTCGCCCCTGTTGGAGCGATGCGGGGGCGGAGGGTTCTATACCATGGACTTGGGGTCTTGACCATCTTCATGTGCATCCTCGGGAGGGTCCTCTTGGTACCTAATCATGCACAACATTCCGGATTGAGGTAGTAGCCATGTCTCGAGAGGATCATATGAGATATCACTAAGGAGAGAAGTCACCTCGGTCTCGAGAGCTCTAGCTCGTGCTCTAGTCATGGGTCCTCTTGGTGCTTGGTGAGGCGATGGAAGGTCCATGGGGATGACAGAAGGATGCTCCGCATCATTGGGGTAGTGAACCTTTTTACTGAACAACTACAATTCTACCATATAGTAAACTGCTGTATAATTAAAAAACAATCTAAATTTTTTGCACAAACACCGTACTGTTTTATATGTTTTCCAAGAACTTGAGATAGCTCACGTACTGAACTGAGAACACCTAGTTTGTGTTTCAGGAAATAAAATAGACATGCTCTGCTTTTTGTGATAATATTAGTGTGGACTTGGGAGGAGCAGTAGTGTGGACGGCCAATTAACCTCTCTTTTTTCTTGCTCCTGAATGCATGCAGCTGGGATCCCGTGGCGACAGAGGTGGTTGTCGCGCGGCGGGGAGGAGCAGGAAGGGGCGGAGGTGGTTGTTGCCGACGCTCCGCCTTCCCACCGGTGGCCGCCCTTGCGGAGGGAGATCCATGGCGTGTCGTCGGAGGTGGGAGGCGGGCGGTGTGGTGCGTCGCCGGAGGTTAGATGAAATTCGAACTAGATTAGATAAAATTCTCCACAGACAAAATGCACGCTGGGAACTAGATTAGAAGAAATTCTTTTTTCACATTTGAACCACTGAGTTTTTGTAGTGTACTTATATAGTTTCATCTTTATAATGAAAATATGTTGGGAGGGAGCATGCCAGCAGTAGGATCATTGTCGACCGTCCTGTACTGTCCCTGTTGCTTATCCCTTCCCGCTAAACTAAATTGCGTTGAACGGCCGATGTATACGGTTTAACAGTGAACCATGAAGCTGCAGGCGCTGCATTGCGCACGACAGAAGGACGGACGGAGGCATGACAAGAGGATGTAGGGGAGGACACTGGCGGACAGGAGGAAGGTAACCGGCCACCTTACATCACAGCACCAACACAAATAACTAGCTGGCAACACACGTGGTGGATTAGTAGCTGGGCTCGGGTGGAACACTCAGCCTATTGCTTGCTTCTTTTTGTAGGCATTAGAGCAAGTACTCGTACGGGGCAAAATAAAAGGAGCGCCACTCTATAACAAATCGAAGCTAGATTCAATAAACCGGGTCATGGAACAAACATCCCACACTCGACCTATCCCATGGCTTCACCGATCATTTTTGCCATCGCTCCTCTTTGCTGGCTGTTGTTTATCCAGTTTATATGTATAAAAGCAAGACAACATTCTCAAGTTATTTGGCATTCGCACGAACAGGTTGTGAGCAGATAAACTAACGCATTAAAAGCAGCGCATCAAATTCTCAATCGCTGGAGAAAATAACACAAGAGCCGTGCCAGCTTCCCCGTATCCGTAAGCAGTGATTTATGACCACTTGGAAATTTCTATTTTGTTTATACGCAACAAGAGAGTGAAGTTTACAGAATAATATTTTTCTGTAAACCTACATCACCGACCCTTCTTGGACTGTTGGTGTTATTGTCACTTCAATTTAATTTAGTTATTCAGTATAATTTTCAGTATAATTTTACTGTTACATTTTTCAATGAAATGTGATTCAGAAACCTCGTGAAGTAAAGTAACATCGGTTTCAAAATGGATCGTTATAGTTTAGATAGAAGTTAAGTTTCAGCAATTCCCTTGCGGCAAAGCAAACTAAAATGTATCATTTTTCCTCAGGATTATGCACATTTTTAAAGCATAATGCACTGAAAAGAACACAGAAGTTGAACTGAAAATCAAAATAAAAGTTGGGGTAGCATGCCTGTGAGGAGGGAGGCTGAGGGCAGCAGGGCGCACAGTGGGCGAAGGATGCACAAGGATGATGAGTTACCTCATCGCTAGGTTGCGAGACGACCTCCATCATGGAGGCGCTCGGGTTGGAGTGCATCGGCAGCGAGCAGTCGAGCTGCGACAGGGGGCAGGTTGGAGGAGTTTTTCCCCTGCTAACAAATAAAAAAATGATATTTCTCCCTATCACCATTTCCCCTGCTAACAACTTCCCTTCAAGGCCATTCTTCGAGCATACGCACAAGGTAACAATTTTAAGTACCAGATTCATTACATTTGAACATTTTTTTAGTTTATCTATATTGAACTTATGGGGTTTGTATTTTTTAACTTATTTGTGTTTTGTTTCTCTGAACTTTCCTGGGTTTCATCTTTTGGAACTGTAAGTTTTATTTTGACAGCTGAACTTCGACTTGTTATCCCAACAAACTCCCCTTGAATGTTTTGTTTCTTCGAACTTCCCAACTTTATGTTTTCGAACTGATTGAATAGAAGTATATGAGCTCACCAACACGATGAAATTTCTACCGAACACTAAGGTGCAGAATATACACACAAGGTACGTGAACAATTTACTTAGCCTGGTCGAAGGAGAAGGTGCAGCAGCAGCAACAAGTTGTGAAAGAAGAACTTGTCGCCCGTGGAGATGTTTGCCTGCACGCAGCTACTTTAGCAACCGGCCATGGAGCAAGCAGTTGGACTGCCAAGTTGGACGGCGCGCTGTGGCCACGAGATGCGGTGACACAATGCGACGTCCTGCTGCTGCGGGTGGAAGAAGGTCGCCAAGGCGGCGGTAGGGACGGCTGGTCGTGGTGATTTGTGGCGCTATGGTGGCTCCTGACAGCGACGGCTAGAAGCAACGGGGCCGGTGGCGGCGCGTGGAAGCAGGGGGGCCGACGGTGGCGCATGGAAGCAGGGGGGCGCCGGGAGCGAGGGAGGAGGTGGGTGCGGGGTGGGGCAACGCTGGGATCCAGGAGGAGGAGGGGGCGGGCGGCGCCGAGACGGGAGGAGGTGGGGGCGAGGCGGCGCCGGAACGAGGAGGAGGTGGGAGCGTGGCGGCGCCGGGATCCGGGAGGAGGTGGGGGCGGGGCGGTGCCGGGAGACGGGGAGGAGGTGGGGGCGGGCGGCGCTGGGAGCCTGGGAGAAGGTGGGGAACGGGCAGCGCCGGGGGCGGGGAGAAGATGGGGACGAGCAACGCCGGGAGCCTGGAGAAGGTGAGATCGGGGGTGGGTCGTTTGGGTGGGGTGGGTTTTCTTATCCAGCACCGAGTGGGTTTATTGATCTGAAAAAAGGATGCACGTCTATATAAGGCGAGGGGTTACAAAATAATATTCTTTTACTAGTAATAGAATAGCCATATATATATATATATATATATATATATATATATATATATATATATATATATATATATTGATTCCTAGCCGTGGGGGCACCGCTAGAACACACAATATTGATTCCTAGCCGTGTGCGCCGCCCCCTCCACAATTTACGCCTTCGGTCATATTCACGTAGTGCTTAGGCAAAGCCCTCGCGGATCACTTCACCATCACCGTCACCATGCCGTCGTGCTGATGCAACTCTCCCTCAACACTTTGCTGGATCAAGAGTTCGATGGACGTCATCAAGCTGAACTTGTGTAGAACTCGAAGGTGTCGTACGTTCGGTGCTTGATCGGTCGGAACGAGAAGAAGTTCGACTACATCAACCGCGTTAACAAACGCTTCCGCTTTCGGTCTATGAGGGTACGTGGACACACTCTCCCCCCTCATTGCTATGCATCTCCTTGATAGATCTTGCGCGAGCGTAGGATTTTTTTTAAATTGCATGCTACGTTTCTCAACAGTGGCATCCGAGCCAGGTCAATACTGAGATGATATGCACGAGTAGAACACAAAGAGTTGTGGGTGGTGATCGTCATACTGCTTACCACCAATGTCTTATTTTGAGTCGGCGGTATTGTTGGGTGAAGCTGCCCAGACCAACCTTACATGACCACGTTCATGAGATCGTTTCCACCGACAGACATGCAACTAGTTTTGCATAAAGGTGGCTGGCGGGTGTCTGTTTCTCCTACTTTAGTTGAATCGAATTTGACTGCGGACGGTCCTTGTTGAAAGTTAAAACCACATACTTGATAAATCACCGTTGTGGTTTTTGTGCCGTAGGTAAGAACGGTTCTTGCTAGAAGCCCATAGAAGCCATGTTAAACTTGCAACAAGAAAGTAGAGGACGTCTAACTTTATTTTGCAGGGCATGTTGTGATGTAATATGGTGAAGACATGATGTGATATACGTTGTTGTATGAGATAATCATCTTCTGTAAAAGTTATCGGCAACTGGCAGGAGCCTTATGGTGTCGCTTTATTGTATGAAATGCAAACGCCATGTAATTGCTTTACTTTATCACTAAGCGGCAATGATAGTTGTAGAAGCAATAGTTGGCGAGACGACCACGACGCTACGATGGAGATCAAGGTGTCGAGCCGGTGACGATGGAGATCATGACGTTGCTTTGGAGATGGAGATCAAAAGCACAGTATGATGATGGGCATATAATGTCACATATTTTGATTGCATGTGATGTTTATCTTTATGCATCTTATTTTGCTTAGTACGGTGGTAGCAATATAAGATGACCCCTTAACTAAATTTCAAGGTATAAGTGTTCTCCCCGAGTATGCACCATTGCGAAAGTTCTTCGTGCTGAGACACCACGTGATGATTGGGTGTGATAGGCTCTACGTTCACATACAACGGATGCAAGCTAGTTTTGCACATGCCGAATACTCGGGTTAAACTTCATGAGCCTAGCATGTACAGACATGGCCTCAGAACACTTGAGGCCGAAAGGTTGAACGTGAATCATATAGTAGATATGATCAACATAGAGATGTTCACCATTGATGACTACTCCATCTCACGTGATGATCGGACATGGTTTAGCTGATTTGTTTCACGTATCATTTAGATGACTTGAGGGATGTCTATCTAAGTCAGAGTTCTTAAGTAATATGATTAATGGAACTTAATTTATCATGAACTTAGTCCTGATAGTATTTGCAAATTATGTTGTAGATCAATAGCTCGCGTTGTAGATCCACTATGTTTTTTTGTTATATTCCTAGAGAAAGCTAAGTAGAAAGATGATAGTAGCAGTGATGCGGACTGGGTCCGTGATCTGAGGATTATCCTCATTGCTGCACAGAAGAATTATGTCCTTGATGCAGCACTAGGTGACAAACCTATTGCAGGTGCAAATTCAGATGTTATGAACGTTTGGCAAAGCTTGATATGATGACTACTTAATAGTTTAGTGCAACATGCTTTACGGTTTAGAACCGGGACTTCAAAAATGCTTTGAATGCCATAGAGCATATGAGATGTTCCAAGAACTGACATTTGTATTTCAGGCTCATGCCCGTGTCGAGAGGTATGAGACCTCTGACAAGTACTTCGCCTACAAGATGGAGGAGAATAGCTCAACCAATGAGCATGTGCTCAGAATGTCTGGGTACTACAATCGCTTGAATCAAGTGGGAGTTAATCTTCCAGATAAGATAGTGATTGATGGAGTTCTGTAGTCACTATCACCAAGTTACTGGAACTTCGTGATGAACTATAATATGTAAGGGATGACGAAAATGATTCCCGAGCTCTTTGTGATGCTAAAATCAACGAAGGTAGCAATCAAGAAAGAGCATCAAGTGTTGATGATTGACAAGACCACTAGTTTCAAGAAAAGAGCAAATGGAAAGAAAGGGAACTTCAAGAAGAATGGCAAGCAAGTTGTCACTCCCGTAAAGAATCCCAAAGCTGGACCTAAGCCTGAAACTAAGTGCTTCTACTACAAAGGAAATGGTCATTGGAAGCGGAAATACCCCAAATATTTGGCGGATAAGAAGGATGGCAAAGTGAACAAAGGTATATTTGATATACATGTTATTGATGTGTACCTTACTAGTGCTCGTAGTAGTCCCTGGGTATTTGATACCTGTTTGGTTGGTAAGATTAGTAACTCGAAACAGGAGTTGCAGAATAAATGGAGACTAGTTGAGGGTGAAGTGACGATGTGTGTTGGAAGTGGTTTGAAAATTGATATAATCATCATCGAACACTCCCTATACTTTTGGGATTAGTGTTGAACCTAAATAAATGTTATTTGGTGTTTGCGTTGAGCATGAACAAGATAGGATCGTGTTTATTGCAATATGATTATTCATTTAAGACAGAGAATAATTGTTATTCTGTTTACATGAATAAAACGTTCTATGGTCATACACCCAATGTTAATGGTTTATTGAATCTCGATCGTAGTGATATAGTGATACACATATTCATAATATTGATGCCAAAAGATGCAAAGTTGATAATGATAGTGCAACATACTTGTGGCATAGCCGTTTAGGTCATATTGGTGTAAAGTGCATGAAGAAACTCCATGCTGATGGGCTTTTGGAATCACTTGATTTTGAATCATTTGATACTTGCAAACCATGCCTCATGGGCAAGATAACTAAAACTCCGTTCTCCAGAACAATGGAGCGAGCCAATGACTTATTGGAAATAATACATAGTGATGTATGCAGTCCGATGAGTGTTGAGGCTCACGGCAGGTATCGTTATTTTCTGACCCTCACATATGATTTGAGCAGATATGGGTATATCTACTTAATGAAACACGAGTCTGAAACATTTGAAAAGTTCAAAGAATTTCAAAGTGAAGTGGAGAATCATCATAACAAGAAAAATAAAATTTCTACAATCTGATCGCGGAGGTGAATATTTGAGTTACGAGTTTGGCCTTCATTTAAAACAATGTGGAATAGTTTCACAACTCACGCCACCTAGAACACCACAATGTAATGGTGTGTCCAAACGTCGTAACCATACTTTATTAGATATGGTACGATCTATGATGTCTCTTACCGATTTACCACTATCATTTTGGGGTTATGCATTAGAGACAGCTACATTCACGTTAAACAGGGCACCATCAAAATCTGTTGAGACGACACCATATGAAGTGTGGTTTGGCAATAAACCTAAGTTGTCGTTTCTTAAAGTTTGGGGATGTGATGCTTATGTCAAAAGGCTTCAGCTTGATAAGCTCGAACCCAAATCGGAGAAGTGCGTCTTCATAGGATACCCTAAGGAAACAATTGGGTACACCTTCTACCACAGATCCAAAGGCAAGATCTTTGTTGCCAAGAATGGAACCTTTCTAGAGAAGGAGTTTCTCTCCAAAGAAGTGAGTGGGAGGAAAGTAGAACTTGATGAGGTAATTGTACCTTCTCTCAATTTGGAAAGTAGCTCATCCGAGAAATCCGTTCCCGTGATGCCTACACCAACTAGAGAGGAATCTAATGATGATGATCATGACCTTCAGATCAAGTTACTACTGAACCTCGTAGGTCAACCAGAGCATGATCTGCACCAGAGTGGTACGACAATCCTATTCTAGAAGTCATGTTACTTGACCATGACGAACCTACGAACTATGAAGAAGCTATGATGAGCCCAGATTCTGATAAATGGCTTGAGGCCATAAAATCTGAGATAGGATCCATATATGAGAACAAAGGGTGGACTTTGGTGGACTGCCTGATGATCGGCAAGCAATTGAGAATAAATGGATATTGAAGAAGAAGACTGGCATTGATAGTAATGTCACTATCTACAAAGCTCGACTTGTCGCAAAAGGTTTTCGACAAAATTCAAGGAGTTGACTACGATGAGACTTTCTCACCCGTAGCGATGCTTAAGTCTGTCCGAATCATGTTAGCAATTGCCCCATTTTATGATTATGAAATCTGGCAAATGGATGTCAAAACTGCATTCCTTAATGGATATTAAAGAAGAGTTGTTTATGATGCAACCATAAGGTTTTGTCAATCCTAAAGGTGATAACAAAGTGTGCGAGCTCTAGCGATCAATCTATGGACTGGTGCAAGCATCTCGAAGTTGGAATATACGCTTTGATAAGGTGATCAAAGCATACGGTTTTATATAGACTTATGGTGAAGCATGTATTTACAAGAAAGTGATTGGGAGCACTACATCCTTTCTGATAAGTATATGTGAATGACATATTATTGATCAGAAATGATGTAGAATTTTCTAGAAAGCATAAAGGAAAGTTAGAAAGGAGTTTTTCAAAGAAAGACCTCGGTGAAGCTACTTACATATTGGGCATCAAGATCTATAGAGATAGATCAAGATGCTTGATAAGATTTTTCAATGAGTACATACCTTGACAAGATTTTGCAGTAGTTTAAAATGGAACAGTCAAAGAAGGAGTTCTTGCCTGTGTTGCAAGGTGTAAAGTTGAGTAAGACTCAAAACCTGATCACAACAAAAATAGAAAGAGAATGAAAGTCATTCCCTATGCCTGAGCCATAGGTTCTATAAAGTATGATATGTTCTGTACCAGAACTATTGTGTACCTTATCATGAGTTTGGCAAGGGGGTACGATAGTGATCCAGGAGTGGATCACTGAACAGCGGTCAAAGATATCCTTAGTTACCTAAGAGGACTAAGGAAATATTTCTCGGTTATGGAGGTGATAAAGAGTTCGTCGTAAAGAGTTACGTCGATGCAAGCTTTTACACCGATCCGGATGACTCTGGGTCTCAATATGGATACATATTGAAAGTGGGAGCAATTAGCTAGAGTAGCTCCATGCAGAGCATTGTAGACATAGAATATTTGCAAAATACATACGGCTCTGAATGTGGCAGACTCGTTGACTAAACTTCTCTCACAAGCAAAACATGATCACACCTTAATACTCTTTGGGTGTTAGTCACATAGCAATGTGAACTAGATTATTGACTCTAGTAAACCCTTTGGGTGTTGGTCACATAGCGATGTGAACTATGGGTGTTAATCATATACAGATGTGAACTATTGGTGTTAAATCACATGGTGATGTGAACTAGATTATTGACTCTAGTGCAAGTGGGAGACTGAAGGAAATATGCCCTAGAGGCAATAATAAAGTTGTTATTTTATATTTCCTTATATCATGATGAATATCTTGTAACGACCTGAACCAGATAAGATTCGATGTCTCTGTGCTCACTGTGCTAGTCCCTGGATCAATAGCTAGCACACACAGTACATGATGTAATATCAAGAATTAACCATATGTCATAATATTAACCACAATACATGATGCAAATGTCTAGTATAGACATCATAACCCTACATCGTATCACTCACTCGCCGTATAAAATCTGCAACATGAAACATTGTAGGCACGAAGGGTCAATACTTTGAATGTATTGGCAAGTCACACATGGAATGATATAACAGACCTACTTCTATATGCAAGGTATATCAAGAGGATAATGTAGTGGTTGTTTTGCAAAAAGCTAATTTTTTCCCTGATAACTACATAATATAATAGTCAAATTTATTTTGTCTTGCAACTATTAAATACACATGGTTGAATTGGGCAATCCAATTCCAACCCATACCCATCATTAATTTTCCCATCAAATTTAAAGTCTGTAGAGACGCCCCGCCAGTCACAAATCTTCTCTTCGCGGATGACTCATTGATCTTAATGAAAGCCAACCAACATAATGCGGAAACACTGAAATCAGCACTTGATTTATATTGTGCGGCGTCGGGACAACTGCTAAGCGTTGAAAAATCCAGTATTTTCTTCAGCCCTAATACAAAGGTAGAGATTAGAGAACAATTGTGTACAACGCTAAATATAATGACGGAGGCTCTCACTGATAAATATTTGGGCTTACCAGCAAATGTGGGTGTTGATAAAACAGACTGCTTTAGTTTTCTGATTGAACGTATTGTTAAGAGAATTAGTGGTTGGAAGGAAAAATTACTATCTGCCGGGGGGAAGGAGATCCTATTAAAGGCGGTGATCCAAGCCATACCCACCTATGCATTGTCGGTCTTTAAAATTCCTAAAAAAATTGTAAAGGAATCATTGATGCGATGGCGCATTTCTGGTGGGGAGATGAGGAGAACCAAAAGAGGATGCATTGGATGGCCTGGTGGAAAATGTGTGTACCAAAAAACCAAGGAGGGATGGGTTTCGGTGACATCCATCGTTTCAACCTGGCTCGCTTGTAAACCAAGCATGGCGCCTCCTTGATAATCCGACTCTTTGTGTGCTACTATTCTAAAGGCCAAGTACTATCCCAATGGTGATTTGTGAACTCCAAGCCAAAGCATGGTGCTTCCTTCACCGGCAAAGCATTATGGCAGCATCACTACTCTTAAGCAAGGTTATATTTGGCGAGTGGGGATGGACATAACATCAATATTTGGGAAGATGCTCGATCCCAAATTGTGCCTCTAGGAAGATTATGACACCTAGGGGGAATTTGTTATCAAAAGTCGAGATTTGATTGATCCATCTCCAATAATTGGGATGAGGACCTGATTAGACAAACTATGTGGACCGCTGACGATAAACTAATTCTTTCAATCCCAATTTCGCAACATAATATGACAGATTTTATTGCTCGGAGTTATACGAAAAATGGTATGTTTTGATGACGGTTTGCTTATTCAGTGGAGTGGAACTATCAATATGGGAGCAAGCTAAAATATTCCAATGGGATGGGACGGAGCACACCTAATCCTATATGGTGTCAGATATGGAAGTTGTCTTGTCCGGCTAAAGTCAAATTTTTTTATGGCGGACACTACATGGCACTCTCTCATGCCGAGCAACACTCACTAATAGACATATGAAGGTATCGCCCTCTTGCCCTACCTGCTCTCAGGGTGTAGAAGATACGAAGCACTTGCTCTTCCTATGTAGAAAAGCGAAGGAGGTTTGGAAAAGGCTAGGGTTGGATATGATTATTGAGAGAGCTTGTGTGATTGATCGTGCTGGAGAGGCAACATTGGAATACCTATTACTCCTTCCAAATCAAGTCCTGCGCATTATGGGCCACGAAAATGTTAGAGAAATGATAGCTATCTTAGTTTGGTATCTATGGTGGGAAAGACGGAAATTAGTGCACCAGGAATTAACTCAAAATGCGACTCAGATCTCAATGGGGATCATAGCTCTTACATATAATTTTGTAAATGCATCATCTTTAAAGGCGTCCATGAAAAAGGGGGGTTGGCAATGTCCTCCTAGGGGATTTGTGAAACTCAATGTTGACACCTCTTTTGATCATGACCTGCTGGAGGGTACGATGGGGGTAGTATTGAGAGACGACAAAGGTTGGTTTATTGCAGGAGGGAATGGAAAGATAGACCACTGCACGGATGTTCTCATGGCGGAGGCCTTAGCTCTCAAATTTGGCCTAAATTTAGCTAAAGGGCAGGATGTAATCGCCTAATCATCAACTCGACAACCCGAGGTGATTGAGACCATGCAGACGGAGGACAGTCAATGAGCGGCGGCGGCAATCTTCGATGACTGCTATCACTATGCTTGTGATTTCATCATGACTAAATTTGAACATTGTAATAGAGAGGCTAATAAAGTAGCACATGAACTTGCTAGATTAGCTAGATTTTTTTCGACTTCGGATTGGTTTAAGGAGCCTATTAGTGAAATTTTAACGCTTCTCACAAACGATGTATTGGTCATTGCTAATGAATAAAATCTCGTTTAATTCAAAAAAAAAAAGTTTCCCATCAAATTTTTATTAAATGTATCATTTGTCAAGATCATCCAACAACTGTAATGGCATAGTCGCTCAAATTGTCCATAAACAGGGATACGGCCAATCATGATTAGTTAATACACTCTGCAGAGGTTTGTACACTTTACCCACTGGACTCAACCCGAAGATTGAGACATAGTCTTTCAGAAGCAGTCGCCTAGTCCCACAGGAGGCCCATCCCAACTATCATAACTACATCTGCTGGCACATCCGGGTAAGGTCTCCACAACTGATCAACTAAGCCAGAGCCCATATTAGCCAGTGGCTATGCATGGAAGCTACTAGTCACTAAGACTGTATGATCTTTTTAAGCCTGGACGGCACCCACTTACATTCAAAGGGTATAAACCATGATGTTCTTGAAACCACCCAGCAATACCGTTTGGAGCACTTAGCCATGGTCCATGCCCTTAGAAAAGGAACAAGAAACCATGATGTAACCCTGTACATCCAGAGGTGAATTATATATTATGTTTTTACTGAAGTTATATTACATATAGTCCTCACATAATCTCGATGAATACACGAACTGTCACACCCTGCATTTTGTAACATTTCATTTTTATTAATAAAGCATGAAAATTTGGACCAACAAAAACTTTTTGCATTATTTGGCTTTTATTTGGAGTTGATTTTCTCTCTGTGTTTCTTTTCAAGTGCTTCTTGAAGTCAACTACTCTACCCTCTATATTCCATCCCCTTACCCCAAGCTCCTGACCAATGAACATGCCATGTGAATAGTGCTATATAGAATTTTCATACAAAAATAATTTGGCCAGAAAGCATTTTATAAAATTAGTTTTCCAAAAACCCCTGAATTGAGGTTTGCACTGCAAGTACTTGATTAAGGGCAGTAAAAATATTTCCAAAAATTCCACAAGGCAGAATATTAATCCAAATGCATTGATTCCAATTTCTAAATTCCTAGAATATTGCAATCTATTTAATGGTGCAACTTTCACTCAGATCCAATCACCTTTTCTTTTCTGTAAATATTTAAATGTGGTTTTTGACATTTAAATGAGCCTTTGAAAATCCATAACTCCTATTTTGCTGCTCCGTAACCAAAACCAAAAGTTGCCCCTTCCTAGCTTTCCTCCTAGTATTTTACAAAATTAAGTTGACATTTTTCCGAGCACTTTGACTTTTCTGCTTTTATTATCGCTTTATTTTTCCGATGTTTTCTTGCAACGATAGATCCCGTGATTTGACGAGGTAGCCGAGGAAGAAGGAGGAGCAAAGGCTCAAGACTTTGAAGATCAAGCCAACCAAGGCAAGCAGCCCTTTGACCATGACTATGATGCCCTTTGTATGCATGTCATTTTAGCTCTTTATTGATGATGCATCGGAATCATGACGAGTTGGTGAACCACGGGTTGGTTGCCACGACACTTCCTCGCTGATACTTGCATTGTGCATGGCCCTACCTTCTTATGAGGGTTGTGCGGTGGGATTAGCTAGGATGCAAATGTAGATGCTACGCAAATGGGGTGGGTTTGTGCATGGTGAAGGAGGCTATATGATTTCAAAAGTCTTTTCAAAAACCCGTCGGGTGCCACTTATGCCCGAGGGAGATGATGAAATGGGTGACCACTTGATGACGAAGTGGTGTGCCAAGGAAGTGGGTGTTGTTTTCAAAACGGATTGGTCGGAGTTGCGACCGTTATCCCAACCTTACATGCGCGACCACTCTACCCTTATATGGGAAAGGGCATTATTGAGTACCTAGACCGATACTAGCTTGGAGCCCAGACATTAGTGACGGGGAGAGTTGGTGCTCTCTCTTGGGACGGGTCGTGCTGTAGGGCGGCCATGACCATCTTTATGGGGCACCGGACACACCGTTGGTACCCCGTGCCAGTGGTATGTGATGGAAAGGGAGCAAGGCTCCATGATAATGTTGTTTGAAATGTCGGGCACGGGGGTTACTGCCAATCGAGTGGACTCCTTGTTAGTGTCGTCTAGGGAAAGGTAGTGATCGGGTGCTTACCCCGGGTACTTGAGGTACCGCGGGTCGTGGTTTGACACGAAAGTTCCCCGGATCTAGTGGGTAAAGTGTGCAACCTCTGCAGAGTGTAAAACTATTCGAATAGCCGTGTCCACGGTCATGGACAGATTGGGTAACCGCCTTGGGCTACGCCCACTTGTTTTCAAATCCAGCGTGTGTGAGATGATGGTGTTGTCGGGATCAAGTCAAGGACTTGACACGATTGAGATGGGTTACGCCCACTGCTTATGATAAATGGGTAGGTGCCCATCCTATTTATGTTGATATCTCGTGACCTATTCTTATGGTTACTTGAATTCTCTTGATGCATGCTTTATAGGATGTTGAACATGTCCCGCACTTAAAACTAGCTTTATGCAAAACTTTACCTATGTCATGCATTATCGCACCTTGAACCAAATCATGGGTTGCTTAAGTAGTACATTCAAAGTACTCATTGGCTTGCCAACGGTTATTTAATCGACTGCATGGAAGAACCGGAGTTCAAGAAGAGTTCTTTGGAGACGATCATGCGAACTAGGACGCTTCAAATCGTAATGCCTGTAGGGTTAAGGCAGATGGCATGGGTTCTACTTATCAATGACGTTTTCCGCTGCTATGTTTCATTTGATGTTCAGCCCGTAAGGCTTTATCGATGTAAGACTTGACCATGTCGGTCTCTATTTGTGTAAGACGGTATGTATGGATGTAAGACTCTTGTTATTCAGCTTCTGTGTGTTCAGTGAGCATTGATCTCTGGGATCACTGTACACGTGCATTCGGTGATCACGACTTGCGAGTCGGGGTCCCCACACGAACATATCCCCGTCTACATTGCATAGCAAGAATACACTACCACGATAAAAAATAAGGCCATACTAACTGCATCTCAATAGCAATAGCATACTACCATAATATTCCTACACATGCATAATATGGTATTGTGGTATAGAACTACATGCATAAAAAATAGGATGAATGATGATCAAGGTGTAACTTGCTCGTAAGTTTGATGAAGATCGTCGCACTCACAATGTTGATAATTCTACTCGTCACGCTCCGAGCAATCTATCGCAAATGAAAGAATCCAAATAAACAACCAAGCCATATAGAAGAATCAAAAGAATAACAAAACAAATATGGCAAGGTTGAACAACATCAACATATATAGGTTTAATATATAATATAGGTTCTCGATGGTGCTATAAGGTTATAGGTGAAGAAGTCAACTCCCAAGAGTTAATACAGAGAGAGATATTGCTACAAAATCCTATATTTTGAGATAGTATAGAACAAGGTCAAAAGTATTTGGAGAACAACATGCAAGTTTTTTGACATATTGCATATGACATAGTTGTTCATTTGCAAAAAGAATCGACTGAATAGGTACGCATTGCATTTGAATTCAAATGGGTCAAAAAGTATTTGAATATGATTACACGGAATATGTTCAACAAGTATTTGGTTCACGTGCTCGTAGGCAAAAGTAATCAATTGAATAGGATATACGGTTTGCGGGGTATGATCTTATGGAGATTCAAATTTGAATTAGAGTTGGTCAAATTAAAAAGGTTTGGACAAATGAAATATTGATTCTATAGGATGGTAGAGGTCATTATGAACATGTAGGAAAAAGGATCACTTGATTTGAATGTGTGGATCTCAAGGTATAGCAAAATGAAGATTGAATGGAAATCTGCCCAAAAAGTCTGCCGTGGCAGCGTTTCTGATGTTGTTGCCACAACTGCTGTTGGAGTGCCACGTGGCGTCGCCTAATTGGACTATACCGATTCAGAGTTTAAACATGTATGGGCTGTTGGATTAAGTTAGATCGGACGGTGTAGAGATGCCTCACCGGAGAACAGAGCATGGTGGCACCGAACTTGGAGAAGAAGAGTTGCAGGCTCGATTCGTTGCCGACGCGCATTTCGGTTCGGTGGTCTCAGACTCGTGGTAATGCATGCGAGGTGAAGCATGGTGTGGCATGTACGAGGACGCCCCTGAGTGTTCTCGGCTTCCGGTGCAAATAAGAAACGCGGCGGCGCCTAGTGTGCTGCGACGAAGTGCGGTGGCGAGGAGTTTCTTCGAAACTTCGTCCCCGAGTTCGATTCATAGCTTCTAGGAGAAGCTAGAAAATCTGCCGTGGCAGCGTTTCTGATGTTATTGCCACAACTGCTGTTGGAGTGCCACGTGGCATCGCCTAATTGGACTATACCGATTCAGAGTTTAAACATATATGGGCTGTTGGATTAAGTTAGATCGGACGGTGTAGAGATGTCTCACCGGAGAACAGAGCATGGTGGCACCGAACTTGGAGAAGAAGAGTTGCAGGGCTCCGGTCGTTGACGTGCAGCTCGGTTCGGTGGTCTCAGGACTCGTGGTAATGCATGCGGAGGTGAAGCATGGTGTGGCATGTACGAGGACGTCCTCGGAGTGTTCCTCAGCTTCCTGGTGCAGCGGAGAAACGCGGGCGGCCCTCTAGTGTGCTGCGACGAAGTGCGGTGGCGAGGAGTTTCTTCGAAACTTCGTCCCCGAGTTCGATTCATAGCTTCTAGGAGAAAATCAAAAGATTGAGGTGAAACAACACGTATATGAAGAAGCGGAGTTCAGACAGTCGAGGGGATCACCGGAGATGGTCGATTCACACGCCGGAGTTTGGCTCTGCGGCGGATCTTCTTGAGGCCAGCGAGCACGAAATCAGGGCGGGCCTCAAGCGGTGATTGTGAGAATCGGTCGAGGGGTTTGAGATGAGTCTCTTGGTGCCCGCGGGTTGGAGCAAGGGATTCGGGATCGGGCGAATCACATGGAGTCCGATCTGGGCGTGGCGGCGCTGTCGTGCAGAAGCAGGAGACCGTGCGGGAGGTTGAAGGATGCGTACGGGGCCCATGTGTCGATGGCAGAGAAAAAAAGCGGGGGGCAGAGAGAGGTGCAACTGCGAGGTGGGCTGGGGCTGCGCTGCTATTCGGCCTGCTGATGCGCTGTCTCGCGCGCGTGAGCGGTGGAGAGAGACTAGGCTGGAGTGGTTGTGGCCTGCTCGCGATGCTGGGCCAGCTGCGCTGCGCTTGCTGTGCGCTCGAGCGCACGGGAGCTCCTAGTCAGCGCTGCAGGCGCCATGGGCCGGCCCAACGCGCGTTTGCAGTGGGAGCTGTTCGCTTTTTTGAAGTAAAAAAGCAATAAAACATGAATAGCTGGGGATTCGAACTCTGGATGGCTTTGTTGCGAGTGCACCACACTAACCACCAGAATAAACTAACTTTGTTGTCTTCTACAAGAAAACAGTTTTAGTTAACCTTTTCGTGCAGTAAAACATTAATATATACTCAATATAAATTATCTCAAAAAAGAAAACGTAAATTCGAAAAAAAGTTCATCAAATTTTAAGCAAAGTTCAGAAAAATGAAAAAGGTTCATCGATTTTCAAGAAAAAGTTCATTGAATTCGAAAAAAGTTCACCAAATTCGAAGAAAAGTTCATCGGATTCGAAAAAAAGTTCATCGAATTCAAAAAAAATTCATTAGATTCAAAAAAAGTTTATCGGTTTCGAAAAAAGTTCATCGCATTTAAAAAGAGTTCATTGAATTTGAAAAAAGTTCATTGAATTTTAAAAAAGTTCATCGAATTCAGAAAAAATTCGCCAAATTTGAAAAAAGTTCATGTAATCTGGAAAAAGTTCATCGAATTTGAATAAAGTTCATGTGATCTGAAAAAGTAAAACGATTTAAAAAAGCATGACATTCTTTTAAAAACTCACGCATTAAAATAGCAAAAAAAGAAAGAAAAAAAGGGGAAAACGAATAAAACCGTCAAGAATTCGCGAACCAGAAGAAACAAAATTAAAAGAAAGAGCGACTAAACTTAGCACACAACAAGCGCGATGTCGTAGTGGTTGGAGCGCAGCCATCGTAAGGAGTCCGGCGTGGGTTCGATTCTCAGTTCTCTCATGTTTTAACGTTTTCGCAAAACTAAGTGGGCCCTCCCAGCTCGAACTGCTGCAGGCGCCCATTTGCAAATTGCACTGTAACGGGCGCCTGCAGCGCTAAATAGGAAAACCCCGTGCGCACGATGTTTAGATTTTAGTTTCTCTTTTTTTTACAGAAATGATTTTTGCTCCGAAAAAATATCCAAACAATAATTTTATAAAAATACAAGAACATCGACAGAAATTAATATAGCAACACATAACATAATGAACATTTTTCCAGTCCAAAATATTTAAAACAAAAAAATATAATAATTTCAAAAACTTTAATTCAACACTTATAAAATTTTCCAAAAAATAATTTTCAACTCGAGAGAAAAAATGCAAATAACATATAAAGAATTTCGAACTCTTTTTAACACCAAAGGAGTTATATTCCTTCTCTTATAAGATTTAATTTTGAGTTATAATTGTTTTAAATACTCAAAACCAAATGAAAAAATATTCAATTATTCACCAATATTATTTTTCGAGGAAGTCATGTGATCCTCTCTCATATTCAAATTGGAAATATTATGAATATTCTCAAACCTAAAATAAGAACCAAATGAATAATTGGGAAAGTCCTTTTATTCCCTCTCAATTTAATATTCATTTAAACTCCAAAAGTGTCAAATCCTAGTCAAATTCAACTAACAACAAGCAACACAAGCAAGTTTTTAATAAATCTTATTTAAATAATTAACATTCCAAAATTTAGAATTTTGGGATGTTACAAATCTGCCTCCCTTAAAATGAATCTCGTCCTCGAGGTTCGAAGAGGCTAGAAAGAAATGGCTAGGGTGGTGGTGCTCCTTGTATATCCATTGTCCATCCGAGAGTCCGGAGTGCTACCACATTGGAATTAGAGTCACCGTGATGCGGAGCATCCCTCTATCATCCCCATGGACGTACCTACATCTCCCTCGACTACACTTGGACCTATGACAAGAGCTCGAGCAAAGGGTATCGAAGATAAGGTGAACTCGCTCCTCTCCGAACTTCCACTCTCTACTTACGAGACATGGCGACTACCTCATGCAGAGACTTTATGTGTGCTGGGAGGAGAGCCACGGAACAGCTACACTCAATGGCCAAGACGGCGAGGACACCAAGCGGGAAGGACAAGAAGGAGAGCTGCCACGGAAGCTACAGGCTCCGGACGACCGGCCCAGCCCGGACGTCCGATCCCTGGAGGTCGCAACAGCCAAAGGAAGAGTGGCCAGCCATAGCTACGGGCTCCGGACGACCGGCCCAGCCCGGACGTCCGACAACTCCCAGGCTCCGGACGTCCGACACTTCCCCAACAGAACCAAAACTACGTAAATTCGAGGAAGAGCGGACGACCGTGCAACCGGCAACAGAATCGAATCTACGGACGTCCGAAGACTCACGGGCGACCGGGCCGTCCCGAGCCTCCGGACGTCCGACGCCCACCGGACGTCCCACCCCTGGCTGCGCCCAGTTGCGGGCTGATGCCCATGTACCCCTTCACTTCGCCCCTCTTTTGCACTATGACTATAAATAGACCTCTCCCACCTCCTAGCTAGGGTTAGCGTTGATTTAGCTCATTTGTGAGATAGAGCCTCGCTCATCCATCCAGATCTACTCCTCGTGAGGGACCGACGCCTCTTCGGAGAAGATCCACCTGGATTCAAGACCTCCATCCGGAGAAGACCATCTTCAAGACCTCCTCACGGAGAAGAACCGGTTACCCTTTGTATCGTCTCTTATTGGATTTGGATCTTGTACCTCCCTTGTGTTTTGATGATCTAGCACATGTGTGACTTTGTTCTTGTTGATTGAGTGTTCTCTCATGTTTTTCCGTCGTTCCCCTCCTCGTGTTCTTCGTGTTCCTTGTAGGGATCCGCTCCGAACATGAAAGATCGGCCTCTAGGGTTCTACCCTACATCATCTTCGTATCATGATCCACGTTGATCACATTTTTGGAGCCCCTACCCCATGTTTTCTAGCTTGATTTTGTTGTTTTCGTCCTAAATCTGATTTTTCCCGACCAAAAATAGCCCCAAATGTTTTTTGTGATTTGTTGGTGTGTTGAAGTTTTGTTGGATTTGATCCCTGGATTTGTGTTGCTACGTGTGGATCTAGCTTTCCCCACCCTCCCCACCCTTTTCCATTCACAAAATCATTCTAATCCGACATCTCCACCTTCCTCCACCTCGAAATTGAGCAGTTCTTCCCGTGCCCAAGTTTCGCCCAGGCACCGGACGACCGGGCTCCACCGGACCTCCAGCGACCGGACGTCCGTAAAAACCTGACGAAACTGAATTTTTTCAGTTTGGCCACCACCACTTCCCCTTTTTCCACCACATCTTCCAAACACTTATTCCACCACAGCCGCCCTCATACACCACCATCGTTCACCAATACCACCTATGACAATTTTGACACGTTTTGGTCTTTGAGATTTTCGGTTGTGGTTCCCGTGTCCTATTGTGTTTCGGCTATATAGGTACGGTTCGACATCATCATAACCACCGCTCATCTTCGCAAAGGACTCATTATCGCCAAGGACGGTAACCTCGACGACATCTTTGTCATACCATGCCATTGCATTGATAACCACATAGCCTTACTTTTGCATTGCTTACCCATCGAGACTAGCCATTGATTATTGCCGGCAACGTGACTTGTGCACATTAGTGATCATACTCCATAGCATACATAACATATCATAGTGGTACATATCTTGGCATCATCTTTTGTGTCACAAAGTTGTCATCGCATACACAATTGCTATCTTGGTTCGTGAAGTTTTGCATGAGAAAAGAGCTCAAAAGCGAAAGAGCCAAACAAGCTTTTAAGCAAAGAGGGAAAGACAAGCAAAGAGCTTATAAGCAAGAGCCATAGCATCATACTACATTAAGATTGTCATATCCGATCATCTTGGATCATATCACCGAAATACCATACATATAGCATACTTGGGATAGAGGTCGTTGCATTTTTGCCTAGTAGGTTGTGCACAAGTTTCGTATCCGCCTATTGTGCAATCGTGCTATCTCTCTAGTATTGTGCAACAAGAGCATTTTCGTGAACTCTACATTTTGGCTCATTTTTGGTTTGCACAATCCCACTTATCTATTTTCGTGTGTGTTTTCGTGTACCTCTACTTGCTTGGTCTACTTGTTGCATTAGCAAATTTGTGAATCTTTTCCAACATTATTGAAGCTCACTTACAGTTGCATCAAATTTTGTGCCACCATCCTAACCAAGCTCCACCATAAGCTTTTACTTGTGTAGGTGTGAGAACCGACAAGAATTGGTACCAATTGTGCTATTTCATTGTCCGCATTTGAGTGATCTTGATCCATCTTCAACATCGGTCAAGGTACATTTGGTATAAGTTCTTCCCCTTCTCCCACTCACATTTTGCTTGGAATGATGGATAGGCCAAGTACTTCTACCAACCCACTCTTCATCGAGCAAGACGACGACATGTCATCATTCAGCACCAAGAGCCACCTCTTTGGTGCACAACGAGCGTTGCATCAAGAGCAATAAGCAATGGCCGACCGCATAAACAATCTCGCCACCGACTTGCGACTCTCCGAGCAACGTACAAGAGACTACATCGACAACAAGCTCGACACTCACAAGCAAGAAAACGATGCAAGAATGGACGAGATCCGTGCCTTGTTGGTGAACCGCCCTCCTTCTACTTCTTCATACTCAAGACGGAGCCGCTCAAGTCGACACTCCGACGAACCCTTCTCCGGCTCAAGTACACCGACATCGGACACTCTTCGACGAGCCGCGCGCCAAGAACGTCATGCATCTCGCAATCCTCTACACGGCAATCCTCCGCAAGAGCAAGTCGATGAGCAAGTACTTCGTCATCAACCACACCAAGATCCTTTTGCACAAGCTCAAGAACGACAATGTCAACGACGCCAAGAGGAAGAACGAGTGCATCAACATCAAGAGGAACAAGACATCGATGCTCACCGTCTTCAACAACAACAACGTGAAGCACAAGCTCTAGGCGCAATGTGCCCTTCAAGAATCTAGTCGAGCCATTGCCAAGCACAACCGCGATAGGCGCAATCAAGAGGAAGCACTTCAAGAAGAAGTCCAAGAGCGGAACTACCAACCAAGAGTGCAACGTCAAGTTCCTCCACATCCTCCTCAAGCTCGACAAGCTCCTCCAACATCAAGTTCAACAAGAGTAAGATGATCATGGAGTTCCTCCATGCCAAGAGCAACATGAGGTTGATTATCCTCCACGTCAAGGGCGTTATCATCATCCTCGACCACAACACAGTGAAGAGCAACTCTACGGCAAGCTAAAGTTCACGGTGCCCAAGTTCAATGGAAGCAATGATCCCGAAGAGTACCTCTAATGGGCATTGAAGGTCGACAAAATCTTTCGTTTGCACAACTATGACGAAGAGAAGAAGATCGCTATGGAATCACTTGAGTTCCATGATTATGTGCTCATATGGTGGGAACAAGTCCTTGAGCGCCGAGAAGCAAGAGGTGAACCACCAATCACCACTTGGGCTCAAATGAAAGATGTCATGCGAGCATGTTTTGTACCCACCTACTACAACCACGATCTCTTCAAGAAGCCCCAACTACTCAAGCAAGGAACAAAGAGCGTTGAAGAATACTACAAGGAAATGGAGATAGCCATGATACGAGCCAATGTCACAGAAGATGATGAGCAAACTATGGCACGCTTCTTGAATGGCCTCAACCATCCCATCAAGAAGATTGCCGACTTCCAACCCTACTCCAACCTCATTGAGCTCGTGCATCAAGCTACCAAAGCAGAACGTCAAGTGCAAGATGACTTCAAGTATGCCAAGTACTCATTCAAGACCTACGGCTTCTCCAACACCCAAGCTTCAACGACTCCTCCAACTTCTACCTCAACCAAGCCATCTACAAGCAACGATGACAAGTCAAGTTAGAAGAAAACTTCGACAACCTCAAGTCGTCCTCCTCCTTAATGTAGGACAGAACCCTAGGGGCCGATCTTTCACGTTTAGAGAAGATCCCTACGAGGAACACGAAGAACGCGAGAAGGGGAACGAGGGAAATCACGGGGAAACACAAGAGGAAAACACTCAACCAACGAGAATATGATCACACATGTGCTAGATCCAAGAAACACAAAGAGATACACGGGCCAAATCCAATAAAGGACAATACAAGGGGCGGTAGCTCATCTCCGAGAGGAGGTCTTGAATCCACGAGGGATCTTCCCGTAAAGGGGTCTTGAATCCATGGTGGATTTTCTCCGAAGAGGCCGCGGTCTCTCACGAGGAGAAGATCCGTATGGATGAGCAAAGCTCTATCTCAAATGAGCTAATCCTTTGCTAACCCTCACTAGGAGGAGGAGGGGGTCTATATGTAGTGCTAAGCCATGAAGGGGTAAGTGAGGGGCGAAGGGGTACACGGGCCTCGGCCCAAGTCACGCGTGCAGGCAAGGTCCGGATGATCCGGGTGGTGACCCGGATGATCCGGGTATTGGTCCGGATGATCCAGGCAGCCGTCCGGATGATCCGGCTTTGTCGAGCAGGCTTCGGGTGTCTTCGGGCACATTACTCGGATCGTCCGGGTGGGGGTCGGGATCATCCGGGCTTGGTCCGGATCGTCCAGCTGGGGATCCGGATGATCCAGGCAAGTCCTGTCTTGCTCCGTTCTTCTTCTTCCTTCTCCTCTTCCATGCTTGGCCTTGTTCCTTGGATTCTCCATGGTCATCTTGTTTGTACCTGAGTGTATGCAAGGTCCATGCATGAGGTAGTAGCCATGTCTCACATGCGGAAAGTGATGGTTCGAAGAGGAATGAATTCACCTTGTGTCCCATGGCGTATGTTCGAGGTCTCGTCATATGTCCTCTTGGGGCTTGGAGAGTAGTCGGAGTGTACATGGGGATGAACGTGGGATGCTCCGCATCATCTCTCCCCCCCCCTTGGGAAAGATCCGACCTCGGATCGTGATCCTCATCACCATGGAAATGGCTGTCGTGGGCGGACTTGTAGTTGGACGTAGATGAAGGAATTGCGCAATCCAAGTACTCCAAGGTGTCTCCGATATGTGTCACATGCAAAATGAGCAAACACAAAGTACACTTGGAAATACAATGGTTAGCGCACACAAAGTGTCCATGAAGTGAATATGAGTCCGTGCGGCAAGATTGTTCATGACAAAGCACATGAAGCTTATCCAAAAGATGTAAAATGAGATGTAAAGCATTCATGTGAGCAAATTCATTTGTCATATGCACAAAGGTGTGGTGAATGTGAATGCGACCATTGTGCAAAATGATGTCATAATGGGATGGTTTATGAAGAGCATGAACATGGTAATTTGTGCTCAATGTGATTATGTTGTCATGCAATTGATGATGGGCAATATGATCATGATGTATGAATATGCCATCAAGGAAGATCACAACAAATTTGCTAAGGAAGTTAACAAGCTCATATATCATGAATGACATGGGAGAATAAGATGCAACAAGGCAATCATAATGTGAGTCAATCCATGCATACAATGCACACTTGTGGTGAGTGTGAAATGTCCATCGAGCATGACATGTATGAGCACAATCAACAAATATGGAGGTGTTGGTGTACCAATGCTCGATGTCGTGGCATGAGTGGAGTTCTGAAGGTGCATCCAATAAGTGCGAGTGCTCCTCAATGTGAAGGTCCATAGAGTCAATCTTCAATGTCGGTCCTCCCTCCAATAGATGTATCATGTAGACAAGAAGAAGGAGACAACAATGAAAGAATGACCCATCCAATATGCGTAGTTGAGGATGGCTCAAAGGGAAAGAGTTCACCTTTAGGAGAATGTTGGTGTTGCACATTGTGTATGCCTTCGCATGACCAAGTTGTCGCATAACGGTATTGCCTTGTGAATCCTCCAAAATGACATAACATGACAAACACTCGGAAAAAGAAATGAGGTTAGCGGAAGTGCAAAACCTATCATTCGTGTGGTAAGAAAGGACAAGGGAGCATTTCATAGTATGGAGGCATATGATGCAAGAACAACCAAATGCAAGAGGCTCAATCAAACAAGCATGCATCACAAGTAAAGTGTCCAAGTCTCTAAGATCAATAAGCATAACAAGTTGGCACTCAATACAAGGTGATATGAGAGATGCAACTAATGGAGACAAGATACAATGGTCAAGACAAATCAAGTGAGAGGCATGAACATATATGTCATCAACCCAAGAAAGCGAGTAAGAGTGGAACATGGGTGATGCAACATAGCAAGCAATCATAGCGATCAAGTCAAGCAAGCTAGTAGTGCGAAGATGCAACATACTAGAGGGGATCATGGCAAGCATGTCATGTGTGCAAATAGTGGGCATGAATAATGGACATGACATATCACAAGCATAAAAGCAAGATATGAGAAAAATATCATCAATGTATTGGCGAGAGGCCATATGTAAATAGCAATGGGGCCTCATGACTCTCCCAACACAACAATCAACAATAGTATCAAGCACATGGTAAACATGGCAATAGCACCAAGGATCTCCACCAAGCATGCAAATACACATAGAAGTAGCATAATGGTGAATCATGGGTAGATGCAAGTAGTCGCAATTGCATGGCAAAATCATGTAAAGAGGCATAACATGCAAAGTGAACACAATAGTGTGGGCATAAGGTGACAAGTGGTAAATAGCCCATAGCCGTGTGAGAGCCAAGTAGAAGAGATGCGCGTAGTCCTTGTGCGAAGGGAACGGTGGTAAGGATAGTCCACGGGATCCCAAGCCGTCGTTGCTCTCAAGAGCTCGTTTCGTCAACTCATGGGTGATGAGGACATCAATACCATTGTTACACCCACAGCCCCTACTGTTACATATACTGGACCAATTACTAGAGCTCGCGCACGCCAATTAAATTACCAGGTACTTTCGTTTCTTGGTAATGATTCTAATGTTCATGAGAATATGATGCTTCCTAAATTGGATACATTTGTTTTGCTTAGAAATGAAGGGCCTAGCTTGGAGAAGGATGAACATTGGAGCAAGAACACGCATTGAGTTGATGGCATGCACAAGGGGATCAAGAACAGAGTTACAAGTGATGATTTCAGGACTTTGAAGCCACCATAAGGAGTGCATGAAGCCTTGGACGAAATATACAAGATGCCACTTCATAAATTTCGTCTAGAGGCTATTCTAGGTGCTGCGTCACCTTATTATTGGGCCAGGCCCATGTATTTTCGAAATACTTAAGTATAGACTATTTTTAGAGTCCGTATGTGTGGGGAAACAAGAGTTAGGGTTGGTTTCAGACCCCTCCTCCAAGGGCCACGAAATTCCCCCCTCTTCCTCCATATATATAGCCCTTAGGGCGTCGTTTAGACTTTGGGTTTTGTTTAGATTAAAAGTTCGCCATAGCTGCAACTTCGCGATTTCGCTTGTGTTCAACGACTGCACCAAGGCGCCACGTAACCCCACCTTCATTAATAAAGCTTTCCTCTTTTATTCGCAATATCCAGATTGCAATCTTAGTTTCTTGCTTGTTCTTCGTTTGCTCGCAGGAAATAGACCCTCGTGGTTAGGTTGATCGTGCTCCGGCGTGGTCAATAACCCCTCAGAAGTTGGTTTAGCGATTGCTAAGGCGCGACGTCTTCGCACGTTCGTAGTCGGATCATCAAAGTCGACTCCCACAGAAAAGGATTGCTATCTCATCGAAACATCGGGACACCTTTGCCCCTATCAAGTGGTATTAGATTTTTAGGTTGCTCGGTGAGATTTTACAGTTTTTCGTAGTTTAGATCGAGTCTGTTCTTCATACCTATAGTCCACGAAAAAGCCAAAAAAAATTAGGGTTAGTTCATTCTTTCTGAACCAATCTGAGCCTTTGCATAATCTTTTTGGTATTTGCTTTGTTGAATTTGCGGTTGCATCGTCGTGTCAAGTTGCTGGTCATAGAGTCTAGTCCTTTAGAGTTTCGAGTTCTGCTCACAAGTTGTCACGCCGCCGCCGCACCATCGTCATCACCGCTGCCATATACCACCATCATCATCACCGCTGCCATATACCACCACCATCATCACCGCTGCCATATACCACCATCGTCATCGCCGCTCCCACATACCACATATCCACCGCCATCACGCTAATCCGAGTCCACCTCCATCACAGGTTTGCTACCAGTCCGTGTTCCACCGCCCTGCATATATCCGCCACTAGTCCGAGTTTCCACCAGATTCATCTCCGCGACCAGTCCTAGTCCGAGTCCAGTAACTGTTACTTTGTTCTCGATTTCCAGATCATGTGGTACTCCGAGTCGTGACAGAGTAGGACTCCCCAACTTTCGAGCCATCCGCAGAAGAAAAATAGTTCTAGTTAAAAAAAAAAACTAAGTCTGGAAAAGTGTGGCTAGGCAGTTTTTAGGACATTTGTAGACTTTTTCGAAAAATTTTTTGTTGCGGAGCAAAAAAATGAGGAAAGAAAAGTGCAAAAAAAAGTGAAAAAAAGAAAAAAAATCAGAGTGTGCTCCTCCCTTGTTTACGTGCAGCGCCGTGATTTTGTTAGTGTTCTAGGCTCGCGTCTCTAGTACGGTCTAGCCTAGGACCAGCACAATACCGTCGTTGAGCATTTATTCAACTTTGCATATCTGAATTGATTATTGCTGACCATTTTTGCTACCATATTATAAGCCTTCCCAGCTCCACATACATCTACATCGTGCGTTTGACTCTCCCTGGTAATTGCTTTATCCAAGCTTTGAGAGTTTTGACTACATCGGTTGCCGATCACCGCCTGCTGCTGGGTAAGAACTGGTAAGAATTTGAGTTTTTCTTGACGGATTTGCGACACCCACCACCACCACCACTTGTTAGTAGTTTGTAGGATCATATTCTTATGTGTTTTTATTGCTACTAACCATGCAAGGATCATGTCATTTAGATTGACCGGGAGAACTTAACCAACAAGGAGCTTCATGATAAGTTTCAGCAAATGATGACTGAACAGGTGCAAGATGTGCTGAACAATTTTGAAGAGGCCATGGAGAAGATGACTGGCCTTGAGAAGACGTTCGAAACAAAGCTCGATAACATATTTAATGAACTGCTTGCGCGTCTTCCACCACCGGCTGCACCCGCCGCACCTCTGCAACAACAACAACGACGACTACCTCCACATCACGAAACGACCCTCCACCGAGCGAGCCGTGTTCCTCTTCAGCCTGGCCAAACTGTTGGTGCTGCTGTTGATAATTCTATGGCTCCTGCTGCTGATGGGGAGGAGGATGATTATGCGGGAGATTACGAGGATGAGGTTGATCAAAATCAGAACTAAGTGCAACCACCAAAGACCACAACCACCGTGTCGTCCACATGCAAATAATGGCAATGTTAGGGCTCCCCTCAGTACGAGATCATGACCATCTCCCTAAATTGAAATTGAATATTCCACCATTTGAGGGTAGATATGTTCCTCGATATATATCTTACTTGGGAGTTGGAAACTGAACAATGATTTACATGTTTACAATATCCCGAGGAGAGACGTGTTCTTGCTATCGCTTGTGCTTTCACTAGCTTTGCATGTGTTTGGTGGTCTAACATTGTAGATTATATCCTGCTCCAGCTACTTGGGCTGCTTTGAAAACTTCTATGCATACTCGTTGGGTTCCACAATATTATCAACGTGAATTACTTCAAAAATTGCAACGCTATTTACAAGGAAAAATTTCAGAGAAGAATATTATCGTGAATTACAAACCGGCTTGATTTGATGTGGTATTGTTGAGGAGAATGAAGCTATGCTTGCACGTTTTATGGGTGGATTAAATAGAGAGATTCAGACCATTCTAGAGTATAAGGATTATAATAATATCACTCGTTTATTCCGTCTTGTTTGTAAAGCTGAACGTGAAGTGCAGGATCGATAGGCATTGGCGCGTACTAACTTTTCTACATGTCGACCTTCATCATGAACACCGTGTGCATCCTCTACTTCCAAACATTCTACTAAATTGACACCTCCATCAGCTGTTACCTCTAGCCGTGATACAAGGAAGCAGGCACAACCACCATTATCTGCCAAGAGCACACCTATCGGGCCTGCACAGAGTTCGTCTTCTTCCATGGCATCAACAGGGCACACCAGTGATATTTTTTGTCGTTGTTGTAAGGGAAGAGGACATTTTGCGAGAGAATGCAAGTCTCAACGTGTGATGATTGCTAGTGAGGATGGTGGGTATGAGTCCGCTAGTGACTATGATGAGGAGACTTTGGCTCTTATTACACGTGAAGAACACGGTGGAGACGATTCTGATCATGAGACGCAATACACGGCTCCTGAAGATGTTGACAGGTATGAATGTTTAGTTGCTCAACGTGTTTTGAGTGTGCAGGTTACACAAGCTGAGTAAAATCAGAGGCATAATTTGTTCCATACAAAGGGAGTTGTGAAGGAACGGTCTGTTCGCGTGATCATAGATGGAGGGAGTTGCAACAACTTGGCTAGCATGGAGATGGTGGAGAAGATATCTCTCACCATAAGACCACATCCACATCCTTACTACATCCAATGGTTCAACAACAGCGGCAAGGTTAAGGTAACTGTCGGATTTCGGGTTCCGGCAGACCCTTGAGGTTCGAACTCTGGGGTGCGCACGGAGATTCAACCCTCTGTCTGCCTGTTCCTCGCTGAATCGCTAGGATCTAAACTACGAAACAGAACAACACAAGAGACACGAGATTTATACTGGTTCAGGCCACCATTGTGGTGTAATACCCTACTCCAGTGTGTGGTGTGGTGGATTTCCTCTTGGGCTGATGATGAACAATACAAGGAAGAACAGCCTCGCGAGGGTCTGCTCTTGGCTGGTGCTACTTGGTTCTGGCTCTTGGATTCTCGATGGTAGATCAGGTTTCTAGATGTCTCTACCCCGGGGTGGCTAGTCCTATTTATAGGCAAAGGCCATGGGCCTCTTCCCAAATATTGAGCGGGAAGGGCACCAACAATTGGCCCTTTTGAAGGGGAAAATCGGGTACACTTATCCTGACTAAAGTTGGTCCTCGCCTGTCAAAGGCTCTGGTGATGACGCCTGCTTGGGCTCCACAATGACTTCTTCCCTGCCGTTGGGCTGGTATTGGTCTTGTTGCACCGAAATGGATGCCTTTGCTTGATGCTCTCGCCTGCGCTTGCCCGCTTTGCACCAAAGAGGAAAGGAGGACATCATGGGCCGGGCGCCGACCGGGCGCCCCTGGTCGTCATGGCTTGCGCCATGGGCACCTCGCGAGGTACCCCGCTTGAACTCTCCGCCTCGTGAGCCAGCCCGACGAGGCCGTGCTTGAGGAAGCTCCTTGTCGTCCGCCCCGCGAGGCTTGGCCCATCGCGAGGGTCTTGAGTTTGTGTTGATGAAGATGGGCTGCGCTGGGCCTCCTTTGAGCTACGCCGCAGGCCGCAGGCAGGCAAGTCTGGGGACCCCCGTTCCCAGAACGCCGAAAGTAGCCCCCGGGCCCATGGCGCGCTCGAACTTAGCTGAGTAGAGAGGCGAAAGGGCAAGTGCGAAGCGTCGCGGGCCCTAACAGACTGCGGCCTTGGGCGCCGCGTGGCGGTTGATTGGACATGGGCGCTCTGAATCAAAGCGAGTTGATAAAGGAGCGCATCTCCCTTGCCTCCTTTACTTCCTCCAGTTGCTGCTCAGATCCCCTTTCTTGCGCCTCTCCTCCCTGCTTCCGAAATCTTCAGATCTACTCCGTCCGCGCGCCCTAGCCAGTCATGGCGCCTCGCCAAGCCCCGGCCGGAGCTTGGTACTCGCCTGCCTTGGACTCGCCAAACATGTCAGAGGCGAGCCTTGCCCGGGTGCGCCAGATGGCGGCGGCGCAGGGCATCGACGGGACGAAGGCGTTCAAGGCTGGCTCTGCCATCCCTGAAGGCCGAGGGAGCACCTTCTATCCGCTCCTCGTGAGCGCCATTGTCGCCGGTCTGGTGCCTCCCTTTTCCGAGTTCTTCTTATCTATCCTCCGCTATTATAATATTCAAGCTCTGCACCTCCATCCCAACTCCGTCCTTCTTCTGGCGATCTTTGCCTACTATTGTGAGGATCACGTAGGGGTGAAACCCTCGGTGGCCTTGCTGCGCCACTACTTCTCCCTCCGGACCTCCCGTGGTTCCGCCTCCGCGTGCGCGAGCTTCGTCGCGTACGGCGGCTCCATCGCCATTTCAAACCCTGGGAAAAGGATTGAGGGCTTCAGGAGCAAGTGGGTCTTGGTGGATGCTGGGCGCATCCACCCTCGGCTGATCCTGCCCATGGAGCACCCCGCGAGCTCCGATGACTGGTCCCGAGTGGAGCTTCTGGATCCCCGCTTGAAGCCGGTGTTGGAGAAGATGGACGCAGATCTGAGGCCGGCCAGCGTGGTGGTGGCGAAGCTGACCGGTGCATCACTGCTGAGGGAATTCCTGGAGCACCAGCTAGCTCCGCTTCGTCAGTACTCACTTCCGATGTGGAGGCCTCACCCGAGCCCCACGGTCTTGGCTGATGAGGATCTGGCTGCGGTCCTCCAATCCTTGGTTGGGGGCGACGTGGCGAGGTTGGAGGGCGCTTCCACGCCCCTGTTCCTTCGTGAGGACTAGGAGCAGGTAGTGGGGCCCATGCCCGTCTTCAACGGGGACGGGCCCGTGCCCGCGGAGGCTCCAGAGGACCTGTGGACGGACCTCCCATGACTCCAAATAAGAGAAGGAAGAAGGGGAGCGGGAAGAGGGGGTTGACTCCGAGGCGGAGTCAAGGGCTCCTCCCCTTCGGCGCAGGTCCCGCACTCTCTGCCTCTCCCAGAGTGACGATGACGAGGATGAGGATGAGCAGGGTGGTGGGAGCCTGCCTCCGATTCCGAAGAAGGACCAGACTGGGCTGATCCCCCGCAGGTCTGCCCCAGCTCCGAGGCGATCCACAAGTGCACCTCCTGCTCCCGAGCTCCTTGAAGCTGATCCCAGCAGCCGGCTCTCGGGCTTCAAGTACGGCTGGAGGCTGCTTGAGTCCGTAAGCGACGACCTGTAAGTGCTCGATTCCTGTCTTGATTATTGTTCTGTTGCTGAGGCTTGATGTTCGTGTCTCCCGGCTAGGCTGGCGCCCGCGGCAAAGAAGTCGAAGGGAGCTCCTGAGGTCTCATCCGTGGCAGTGCCTCTGCCCGAGAAAGAAGGTGGCTGTGACGCACAGGCCTCTCCTGCCTGGGCATCCTTGCGAGGCCTGGCTGAGCCTGCTGGGGCGAGCTCAGCCCCCTTGGCACAGGCGACTCCCGAGGTGCCCTTGCCTAATGCCGCCGCCACGGCCGTCGTGGTGCAGTAGGTTCCGCCTCAGGATACTGGGGTCATGCTGCCTTCATCTCCTCCTACTCCACCGACTGCTGTTTCCCCGACTACTGTTCTAGATCGCGCCGTTGCCGAACTGGACCGTCTGCAGCATGATTTTCTGGGCGCCGACCCTCATCTAGTGGCCGTGCGCTTGGAGCTGGCTTCTGGCTGGATTCGCTCCGACGCTTCGATATGGGCGGCGCTGGTCCAGCCTCGGCGACTTATGACGAGGAGAAGCAGGCCGTCCTTGGGGCGAAGGTTGCTCGCGACGCTGCCTTGGGGGAGGTAGCTAGTGTCCGAGGTCGCTGCGAGGCGCTGGAGAGCGAGCTGAAGGGCCTGCAGAACCAGCTTGCCGAGGAGGCCCGCCTTCTCCAAGAGCAGGAGGAGAGCATGAAGGCTCGCGAGGCGGCCGTCAAGGACCTGGAGGCCAAGCTCAAGATGCACCGCGGCCGCTTAGGTGCGCTGGAGCAAGAGCTGGAGGCGAGGAAGGTTGAGATGGAGGGCAAGGCCCGGGTTCTCGCCGAGGATCGCGTGGCCTTCGCGGATATGGAGGAGAAGGCTCGCACTTCATTGAAGACGCTTTATGATAACGGCCTTGAGAGCCCGCTGGCCGGCGAGGAGGATGGCCCCGCCAAGCTGCTTCCCTTCCTGGTTCGCGCCCTTGTAGATGTCACCCTTGGCCTTGGCCCTACGGCCGAGGCCGAGGCACACGTCTTGTCTTCTGCAGCGCTGACGCGGGTCTTCACCCACATCTATCTTCATGACCCCAACATCGACCTCGACAGCCTGCTGGAGCCAGCAAGCGGCGAGCGTGCCGCTGCCGCTACTGAGGCTGTGAAGGGTCGTGCGGAGGCCCTGCTGGGGAAGTTCCGGGCCTTCAGCACCAAGCCGAAGCGGAGCGCTGCCAGCCCTGCTGCTCCACAAGGCGAACCTGCTCCGCGCAGCTCCACCGCCGGCAAGTGACTCCGTCGTGGCTCCCATCCTATTTTTAATTCCTGCGCATGTACCATGCCTCGGGGAGGCATTAAAGCTGGTGTTTGATGCTGTGATAACAGTATGGACTGTAATATTTGCTTTTGAATTCCCTGAAATTTGCGCTATTCCTTCCTACTTGCTTATGCTCTACACCGGCAGAGTCTGCCTCACAAGATACCTCGGCCGCCATTAGCCCCACCGAAAAGGGGACGGGACCAAGGAGTGAGGGCTACGTGACAAGATAGGCTCCCCGAGTTGCGATGCTCAGAGTCCCCTTGGCGCCGAACAGCAAGTAGGGAGGTGAGATGTGGGTGGATATGCCGTTCACGCTGCGCAGAGCTCGCCCACGATACCTCAACCGCCGTTAGCCTTTCGAACTAAGGAGTGAGGGCTACGTGACCAGTTAGGCTTCCCGAGTCGCGATGCTCAGAGTCCCCTTAACGCCAAACGGCCTTCGCACCTTGGCTCCGCCGGGAGGACGGCGACGAACCAGGCCTGGGGGGCTCGCCATGTGGCGGCGTCTGGGCGTAACTCAGGCGTATTTCGCCGCCACCCTTCTTCACGCACTCCCGAGGGAGGCGCTGCGATGAGGCCTGCACCGAGCTCTGAGCTCCCTAAGGTTGATGCGGCACGGGGGGCACCCTCAGTTGTTTATCACCAGCGCAGAGCATAGCGCTTCAGATGCGACGGGCATAGCCGCTCCTCGGCAGTTGTCGCCACCAAAGACGGAGCATGGTGCTTCCACTGGTGCGTGGGAGGGGGCTCCCCTCCGGGAGGAGGCCCCAAGGCGTATACAGCCCCACCCTGACACGTGGCTGGCACGGTAGGGCTTGACGAGGTGTATCTGGGCACCCGTGGGCCAACGCGGGACTCACGGGGCCCTACCTCAAGGCGGGTTGCGCGATGGCTCGGGCCTCATCTTGGAGTGTGTTCCCGCAAATTTGGCTGATGTCGGTGCTTTCACGCCCCGGGTCCCGGCTCGGGCTGGCTCACCGTCACCGGCATGCTGTGTCGTGATGCCGTGGACAAGACCAGAGGGTGAGGGCCGAGAGCCGGTAGGAGCCCGAGTCGCGATGCTCAGGCACCCCCCTTTAACGCGCAAGCTGGGTTAGATGTTGAAACTCTACGTCCTCGGGTCCCTTCTCTCGGGCTGGTCTCAGCCGTCGCTGGCATGCCAGGTCGCGATGCCGTGGACAAGACCAGAGGGTGAGGGCCGGAGAGCAGGTAAGAGCCCTGAGTCGCGATGCTCAGGCACCCCCCTTTAACGCCCAAGATTCCGACACCCAGGAGAAAAAGGCACCAAATAACAAGCATGGTGGGCTGAAAGCATAGCCCTAAGATAAACGCAAGAAGGGTACATGCCGCTGGGTCAGGCCCGAGCGACTTGGGGATGATGCAGCCCGAGGGGCGCCCCCAATATGGTAAGCTAAGAACATGAAACAAAAGGGATACATGCCGCAGGGACGGACCCATGCGGCCTGGGAATAATGCGGCCCTGTGGGCGCTCCCAGCCAGAAATGAAACTTGAAAGTGAAGGGGAACGTAGTAATTTCAAAATTTTCCTACGCACACGCAAGATCATGGTGATGTATAGCAACGAGAGGGGAGAGTGTTGTCTACGCACTCGTGAGACCCGGGCGAAGCGATCACAACGTAGAGGAAGTAGTCGACGCTCTCCTCGCGATCCGACCGATCGCGCCCGTTACTCGGCGCCCCGAAGTTCTTGACACACGACAGCTCGATGACGCCCCTCAGATCCGATCCAGCCGAGTGTCGAGGGAGAGTTCCACAAGACGACGGCGTGGTGACGATCTTGATGTTTTATCGGCGCAGGCTTCGCTTAAGCTTGCGACGATATGACCGAGGTGGAATATGGTGGAGGGGGCACCGACACGGCTAAGGAACGATCCGTAGATCAAACTTGTGTGTTCTAGGGTGCCCCTGCCCTCAGATATAAAGGAGGGAGGGGGAGGTGCGGCCGCCCAGAGGAGGCGCTGGGAGGAGTCCTACTCCCACCGAGTAGGACTCCCTTCCTAGTTGGAGTAGGATTGGGGAGGGGAAGAGGAAAGGGGGCGCCGCCTCCTTGTCCTATTCGGACTAGGGGAGGGGCGCGGCCTGCCCTGGCCGCCCCTCCTCTTCTCCCTCGAGGCCCACTAAGGCCCATTTAGTTCCCGGGGTTCCAGTAACCTCCGGTAGATCCAGAATTTCGATTTCACCGGAACCATTCCGACTCCAAATATAGGCTTCCAATATATCAATCTTTATGTCTCGACCATTTCGAGACTCCTCGTCATGTCCGTGATCACATCCGGACTCAACTTCTTGGTACATCAAAATACATAAACTCATAATAACCGCCATCGAAACCTTAAGCTGCGGACCCTACGGTTCGAGAACAATGTAGACATGACCGAGACACGCCTCCGGTCAATAACCAACAGCGGACCTGGATGCCCATATTGATTCCTACATATTCTACGAAGATCTTTATCGGTCTGACCGCATAACAACATACGTTGTTCCCTTTGTCATCGGTATGTTACTTGCCCGAGATTCGATCGTCGGTATCCAATACCTAGTTCAATCTCGTTATCGGCAAGTCTCTTTACTCGTTCCGTAATACATCATCTCACAGCTAACTCATTAGTTGTATTGCTTGCAAGGCTTCAGTGATGTGTATTACCGAGAGGGCCCAGACATACCTCTCCGACAATCGGAGTGACAAAACCTAATCTCGAAATACGCCAACCCAACATCTGCCTTTGGAGACACCTGTAGTACTCCTTTATAATCACCCAGTTACGTTGTGACGTTTGGTAGCACCCAAAGTGTTCCTCTGGTAAACGGGAGTTGCATAATCTCATAGTTACAGGAACATGTATAAGTCATGGATAAAAGCAGTAGCAACATACTATACGATCGTGTGCTAAGCTAATGGAATGGGTCATGTCAATCAGATCATTCTACTAATGATGTGACCTTGTTAATCAAATAACAACTCTTTGTTCATGGCTAGGAAACATAACCATCTTTGATTAACAAGCTAGTCTAGTAGAGGCATACTAGTGACATGTTGTTTGTTTATGCATTCACACATGTATCATGTTTCCGGTTAATACAATTCTAGCATGAATGATAAACATTTATCATGAAATAAGGAAATAAATAATAACTTTATTATTGCCTCTAGGGCATATTTCCTTTGCCTCCCACTTGCACTAGAGTCAATAATCTAGATTACATAGTAATGATTCTAACACCCATGGAGTCTTGGTGCTGATCATGTTTTGCTCGTGGAAGAGGCTTAGTCAACGGTCTCGCAACATTCAGATCCGTATGTTTCTTGCAAATCTCTATGTCTCCCACCGACTAAGTCCCGGATGGAATTGAAGCGTCTCTTGATGTGTTTGGTCCTCTTGTGAAATCTGGATTCCTTCGCTAAGGCAATTGCTCCAAAGATTGTCACAGAAGATTTTCATTGGACCCGATGCACTAGGTATGACACCTAGATCGGATATGAACTCCTTCATCCGCACTCCTTCATTAGCTGCTTCGAAGCTGCTATGTACTCCGCTTCACATGTAGATCCCGCCACGACGCTTTGTTTAGAATCGCACCAACCGACAGCTCCTCCGCTTAGTGTAAACACGTATCCGGTCTGCGATTTAGAATCGTCCGGATCGGTGTCAAAGCTTGCATCAACGTAACCATTTACGATGAGCTCTTTGTCACCTCCATATACAAGAAACATATCCTTAGTCCTTTTCGTATTTCAGATGTTCTTGACCGCTGTCCGATGATCCACTCTGGATTACTTTGGTACCTCCCTGCTAGGCTTATAGCAAGGCACACATCAGTCTGGTACACAAGATTGCATACATGATAGAGCCTATGGTGAAGCATAGGAACATCTTTCATTTCTCTCTATCTTCTGCAGTGGTCGGGCATTGAGTCTTACTCAACTTCACACCTTGTAACACAGGCAAGAACCCTTTCTTTGCTTGATCCATTTTGAACTTCTTCAAAATTTTGTCAAGGTATGTGCTTTGTGAAAGTCCAATTAAGCGCCTTGATCTATCCCTATAGATCTTGATGCCCAATATGTAAGCAGCTTCACCGAGGTCTTTCATTGAAAAACTCTTATTCAAGTATCCCTTTATGCTATCCAGAAATTCTATATCATTTCCAATCAGCAATATGTCATCTACATATAATATCAGAAATGCTACAGAGCTCCCACTCACTTTCTTGTAAATACAAAGCTTCTCCAAAAGTCTCAGATAAACCCAAATGCTTTGATCACACTATCAAAGCGCTTATTCCAACTCCGAGATGCTTGCACCAGTCCATAAATGGATCGTTGGAGCTTGCACACTTTGTTAGCTCCCTTTGGATCGATAAAACCTTCTCGTTGCATCATATACAACTCTTCTTCCGTAAATCCATTCAGAATGCAGTCTTTACATCCATTTGCCAAATTTCATAATCATAAAATGCGGCAATTGCTAACATGATTCGGACAGACTTAAGCATCGCCACGGTGAGAAGGTCTCATCGTAGTCAATCCCTTGAACTTGTCGAAACCCTTTGCGATAAGTCGAGCTTTGTAGACGATAACATTACCGCCACCGCCGGTCTTCTTCTTGAAGATCCACTTGTTTTCTATTGCTTGCCTACCCTCGGCAAGTCAACCAAAGTCCATACTTTGTTTTCATACATGGATCCCATCTCGATTTCATGGCCTCAAGCCATTTTGCGGAATCTGGGCTCACCATCGCTTCTTCATAGTTCGTAGGTTCATCATGATCTAGTAGCATGATTTCCGAACAGGATTACCGTACCACTCAGTGCGGATCTTACTCGTTGATCTACGAGGTTACAGAGCAACTTGATCTGAAGTTTCATGATCAACATCATCAACTTCCTCACTACTTGGTGTAGGTGTCTCGTAAACCGGTTTCTGCGACAAACTACTTTCAAGTAAGGGAGAAGGTACAATTACCTCATCAAGTTCTACTTTCCTCCCACTCACTTCTTTCGAGAGAAACTCCTTCTCTAGAAAGGATCCATTCTTAGCAACGAATGTCTTGCCTTCGGATCTGTGATAGAAGGTGTACCCAACTGTCTCCTTTGGGTATCCTATGAAGACACATTTCTCCGATTTGGGTTCGAGCTTATCAGGTTGAAGCTTTTTCACATAAGCATCGCATCCCCAAACTTTAAGAAACGACAACTTTGGTTTCTTGCCAAACCACAGTTCATAAGGTGTCGTCTCAACGGATTTCGACGGTGTTCTATTCGGTGTGAATGCGGCCGTCTCTAGAGCATATCCCCAAAACGATAGCGGTAAATCTGTAAGAGACATCATAGATCGCACCATATCTAGTAAAGCACGACACGACGCTCGACACACCATTACGTTGTGGTGTTCCGGGTGGCGTAAGTTGCTAAACTATTCCGCATTGTTTCAAATGTAGACCAAACTCAGAACTCAAATATTCACCTCCACGATCGATCGTAGAAATTTAATTTTCTTGTTACGATGATTTTCAACTTCACTCTGAAATTCTTTGAACTTTTCAAATGTTTCAGACTTATGTTTCATTAAGTAGATATACCCATATCCGCTTAAGTCATCTGTGAAGGTGAGAAAATAACGATATCCGCCACGAGCCTCAACATTCATCGGACCACATACATCTCGTATGTATGATCTCCAACAAATCTGTTGCTCTCTCCATAGTACCGAGAACGGGTTTTAGTCATCTTGCCCATGAGGCACGGTTCGTAAGTGCCAAGTGATTCATAATCAAGTGACTCCAAAAGTCCATCAAGATGGAGTTTCTTCATGCGCTTTACACCGATATGACCTAAACGGCAAGTGCCACAAATAAGTTGCACTATCATTATCAACTCTGCATCTTTTGGTTTCAACATTATGAATATGTGTATCACTACTATCGAGATTCATCAAAATAGACCACTCTTCAAGGGTGCATGACCATAAAAGATATTACTCATATAAATAGAACAACCATTATTCTCTCGATTTAAATGAATAACCGCCTCGCATCAAACAAGATCCAGATATAATGTTCATGCTCAACGCAGCACCAAATAACAATTATTTAGGTCTAAAACTAATCCGAAGGTAGATGTAGAGGTAGCGTACAACCGCGATCACATCGACTTTGGAACCATTTCCCACGCGCGATCGTCACCTCGCCCTTGCCGAGTTCGCAATCCGCAAAGTCCTGCTTCGAGTTCCAAATATTAGCAATGTAACCAGATCAAATACCCAAAGTGCTACTACGAGCTCTAGTAAGGTACACATCAATAACATGTATATCACATATACCTTTGTTCACCTTGCCATCCTTCTTATCCGCCAAATACTTGGGGCAGTTCCGCTTCAAATGACGACCGCTTGCGGTAGAAGCACTCGATTTCAGGCTTAGGTCCGGACTTGGGTTTCTTCTCCGAGCAGCAACTTGCTTGCTGTTCTTCTTGAAGTTCCCCGCTTCTTCCCTTTACCTTTCTTCTTGAAACTAGTGGTCTTATTGACCATCAACACTTGATGCTCCTTCTGATTTCTACCTCCGCAGCCTTTAGCATTGCGTAAGAGCTCTGTATAGTCTTTACTAACCCTTGCATATTATAGTTCATCACGAAGCCTTTGTAGCTTGGTGGCGGTGATTGAAGAATTTCATCAATGACACAATCATCCGGAAGATTAACTCCCAATTGCGTCAAGTGATTGTAGTACCGGACATTACGAGTATGTGCTCACTAATGTAACTATTCTCCTCCATCTTGCAGCTATAGAACTTATTGGAGACTTCATATCTCTCAATCCCGCATTCGTTGGAATATTAACTTCAACTCTGGAACATCTCATATGCTCCATGACGCTCAAAACGTCGTTGAAGTCCCGGTTCTAAGCCGTAAAGCATGGCACACTCGAACTATAGAGTAGTCATCGGCTTTGCTTTGCCGACGCTCACAACATCCGTGTTGCTCCAAAGAAGAGGTCTGCACCTAGCGGTGCATCCAGACGTAACTCTTACGTGCAGCAATGAGGATAATCCTCAGTTACGGACCCAATCCGTGTAATTGCTACCATCATCTTTCAACTTTGCTTTCTCAAGGAACGCATTAAAATTCAACGGAACAACAAAGACGAGCCATCTATCTACAAACAAACATAAACAAGCAAGATACTATCGGTACTAAGTTCATGATAAATTTAAGTTCAATTAATCATATTACTTAAGAACTCCCACTTAGACAGACATCCTCTAGTCATCTTAAGTGATTACGTGATCCAAATCAACTAAACCATAACCGATCATCACGTGAAATGGAGTAGTTTTCAATGGTGAACATCTTATGTTGATCATATCTACTATATGATTCACGCCGACCTTTCGCTCTCCGTGTTCCGAGGCCATATCTCGCATATGCTAGGCTCGTCAAGTATAACCCGAGTATTCTGCGTGTGCAAAACTGGCTTGCACCGTTGTAGATGGACGAGAGCTTATCACACCCGATCATCACGTGGTGTCCGGGCACGATTTAACTTTGGCAACGGTGCATACTGGGAGAACACTTCTTGATAATTTAGTGAGAGATCATCTTATAATGCTACCGTCAATCAAAGCAAGATAAGATGCATATAGGATAAACATCACATGCAAATCAATATAAGTGATATGATATGGCCATCATCATCTTGTGCTTCGTGATCTCCATCTCGCAGCACCACCATGATCACCATCGCCACCGGCGCGACACCTTGATCTCCATCGTAGCATCGTTGTCGCCTCGCCAAACTTATGCTTCTACGACTATCGCTACCGCTTAGTGATAAAGTAAAGCATTACAGAGCGATTGCATTGCATACAATAAAGCGACAACCATATGGCTCCTGCCGATTGCCGATAACCGGTTACAAAACATGATCATCTCATACAATAAAATATAGCATCACGTCTTGACCATATCACATCACAACATGCCCTGCAAAAACAAGTTAGACGTCCTCTACTTTGTTGTTGCAAATTTTACGTGGCTGCTACGGGCTTAAGCAAGAACCAGTCTCACCCACGCATCAAAACCACAACGATATTTCGTTAAATAGACTCCGTTTAACCTTCTCAAGGACCGGCGAGCCACACTCGGTTCAACTAAAGTGAGAGAGACAGACACCCGCCGGTCACCTTTAAGCAACGAGTGCTCAGAGCGGTGAAACCAGTCTCGCGAAGCGCACGCGTAATGTCGGTCCGGGCCGCTTCATCTCACAATACCGCTGAACCAAAGTATGACATGCTGGTAGGTAGTATGACTTGTATCGCCCACAACTCACTTGTGTTCTACTCGTGCAAAACATCAAACCATAGAAAAACCTAGGCTCGGATGCCATCAAGGGGAACGTAGTAATTTCAAAATTTTCCTACGCACACGCAAGATCATGGTGATGTATAGCAACGAGAGGGAGAGTGTTGTCTACGCCCTCGTAGACCCAAGCGAAGCGATCACAACGTAGAGGAAGTAGTCGACGTTCTCCTCGCGATCCGACCGATCCCGGCGCCGTTACTCGGCGCCCCGAAGTTCTTGACACACGACAGCTCGATGACGCCCTCGTACTCCGATCCAGCCGAGTGTCGAGGGAGAGTTCCACAAGACGACGGCGCAGGACGATCTTGATGTTTTATCGGCGCGGGGTTTCGCTTAAGCTTGCGACGATATGACCGAGGTGGAATATGGTGGAGGGGGCACCGACACGGCTAAGGGCGATCCGTAGATCAAACTTGTGTGTTCTAGGGTGCCCCTGCCCCAGATATAAAGGAGGGAGGGGGAGGTGCGGCCGGCCCAGAGGAGGGCGGCGGAGGAGTCCTACTCCCACGGGAGTAGGACTCCCCCTTCCTAGTTGGAGTAGGATTGGGGAGGGAAGAGGAGGGGGGCGCCGCCTCCTTGTCCTATTCGGACTAGGGGAGGGGCGCGCCTGCCCCTGGCCGCCCCTCCTCTTCTCCCTCGAGGCCCACTAAGGCCCATTTAGTTCCGGGGGTTCCAGAACCTCCCCAGTACTCTATAAATTTCGATTTCACCGGAACCATTCCGGACTCCAAATATAGGCTTCCAATATATCAATCTTTATGTCTCGACCATTTCGAGACTCCTCGTCATGTCCGTGATCACATCCGGACTCAACTTCTTGGTACATCAAAATACATAAACTCATAATAACCATCATCGAAACCTTAAGCGTGCGGACCCTACGGTTCGAGAACAATGTAGACATGACCGAGACACGCCTCCGTCAATAACCAACAGCGGACCTGGATGCCCATATTGATTCCTACATATTCTACGAAGATCTTTATCGGTCGACCGCATAACAACATACGTTGTTCCCTTTGTCATCGGTATGTTACTTGCCCGAGATTCGATCGTCGGTATCCAATACCTAGTTCAATCTCGTTATCGGCAAGTCTCTTTACTCGTTCCGTAATACATCATCTCACAGCTAACTCATTAGTTGTATTGCTTGCAAGGCTTCAAATGATGTGTATTACCGAGAGGGCCAGACATACCTCTCCGACAATCGGAGTGACAAAACCTAATCTCAAATACGCCAACCCAACATCGCCTTTGGAGACACTGTAGTACTCCTTTATAATCACCCGATTACGTTGTGACGTTTGGTAGCACCCAAAGTGTTCCTCCGTAAACGGAGTTGCATAATCTCATAGTTACAGAACATGTATAAGTCATGGATAAAAGCAGAGCAACATACTAAACGATCGTGTGCTAAGCTAATGGAATGGGTCATGTCAATCAGATCATTCTACTAATGATGTGACCTTGTTAATCAAATAACAACTCTTTGTTCATGGCTAGGAAACATAACCATCTTTGATTAACAAGCTAGTCTAGTAGAGGCATACTAGTGACATGTTGTTTGTTTATGCATTCACACATGTATCATGTTTCCGGTTAATACAATTCTAGCATGAATGATAAACATTTATCATGAAATAAGGAAATAAATAATAACTTTATTATTGCCTCTAGGGCATATTTCCTTCAGAAAGATGTCACCTGATGATGTTGGGGATGAAGGGGTGTTGGTGTAGCAGACTCGGTGGGCTGCGGGAGCCGATCCTCACGAGCCCCCAGGCCTAGGGGCCTCAGGAGGCTCCGGAGGCGCCGGCGGCTCCTCGCGGGCCATCTCCATCTCCACCAGGGCCGCAGAACGCCTGACCTCTTGAGCCTCCAGGATAGCTCTCATGAGGCGCTGGTGTGCAGCAGCCGTGTTCGGCAAGCCATAAGGCATGCGAACGTAGTTGGGCGGACCTCTGGCGTCCCACTCGCGAGGGCCGGGCGCCCGAGACACGGCTCGGCTGAGCCCCTGCAGATGTCGATGCAGACAAGAACCCACCATCCTTGCTCGGATGGGGGCCACAGCAGTGGCGGCGGCTGCCTCTCATGACACTTGACTCTGTGAGCCCCTGAATGGCCTTGCCGATGAACTCCCGAGGGTTGGGCCCTCCTTGCCTTGCTCCTTCTTGAGGGAAACGTGCTTCAAAACACGCCCACGTGGTGCCCAAGCGCCTCGTGATTTTGGCGAGGTCGGCCCTCCAGGGGGAGAGCCCCGAGCCCTGCCTGAGGAGGGCGCCGGGCGCGCTTTCCTATGCGATGGAAGGGGGTTCCCCCTGAGCAGGCGCGGGCCCTGAGGGGCCTGGCCCGACGATGCCTTCTTCTTCTTGGGGGCGGTCTGGGAAAGCCTCCTGCTTCTGCGGTCCGGGTCTTCCAGCGATGCGGCCTGAAAGGCTCGCTCCAGGGAGCACACTGCGTCTCTCTCTTCGCAGGGCACCGTGATGACCCCGCCACTTCCTAGCATCTTGAGAACGTTGTAGCTGTGGTGAGTCACGGCCATGAACTTGGCCAGCGCTGGGTACCTGTCAGGACCCCGACTCAATGTCACATAGATCTAGCCTGTAACACCTCATATCACTTTGCGGCCTCACGCACGGTATCCCCACGGTGTCGCCTTACCTTTGCCGGGACCGCTTATGCCTTTTGGCACACGATATGATAGTGTCGCTAGCATCCATATGAAAAGGAGCCCGGCTGACATGGCTAGTTGTAAACCGAAGTGGCACAGACTTACAGGACAGCATCCATGACCCAAAGATCGAACGTGTCGGTCATCGCTAGTAAGTTCCGGCTGTAGCTTTGGGCTAGCAGACTCAGAAACCGGCTGTAGCAGCTAACAGACTCCAGACTCAATGCGTGACATTTCGAAGGGACGTATACAGAACGAAGAAGGACACATGCCGGCCAGCCTAAGTGTTAGGAGAGCAGCAAGCTACCATGGCTCAATGGAGACACTAGGAGACATTTCCCGTAAGAGAGGCTACTAAAGATAAACAACTAGATAGTCGATCCCACACATACCAAGCATTCCAATCATACACACAATATGCTCGATATGTGCAAATACAACAAGGCATCACAACATGACTCTACGACACAAGTATTTTTATTTAAAGGCTCAGAGAGCCATACATAGCATACACACAAGTACGGGTCACATGACCCACATTCAAGTCATACAAGCATACAAGCCAACAATGAAGTGTTTTGTCCGAGTACGCATAACTAGTAAAATAAAAGAGGCTTGGGTAAGCCTAGCTATACTACATGGTCCTTCACTTGCTCAGATCACCACCGGGCCTTAGTCTACTCATCGATGTCAACGCTCACGAAGAACCCGTCGGAAGGGTTTGTGGCATCTTCGAAAAATGTAAATTAAAGCAACATGAGTACAAAGGTACTCAAAGAAGACTTACATCGATCCTACATACATGCATATTATCAAGAAGGGTTGGTGGGGTTATTGCAGCAAGCCAGCTTTGACTCGTGGCTAAGCTATCCTCTGAAACACCAACTTGAAATGGTTTTATGACTCGAGTCCACTACTCATCACTTCAATACACTACCGAGGATCCACCTCCGCCTTCCTACGGAAGAGCCATCCTCGGCACTCACGCTTATCTTGAGGCTTTTAATAGTTTCCATTTACTTGTCTATGAACCGTATAGGCAACCAAGTAGTCCTTATCATGGACGCTGCTATTCAATAGATGATGTTAACCCCTGCAGGGTGTACTTCTTCATACATGTTTGCACCACTTAGCATCGCAGCACACCACATGTGCTCGGCAGACTTCAAGCTTAAAGCCGACGTGGGTGTAGACCACGACCTACCTAGACACTCAAGTCTCTAGTCCAGTTTATCGCCTATTTGGGTTCCATCTATGAGGAGTTCGGCCAAGTTTCGCTCACAGCCCCAAACGATGTGAACAGGGTTCCCGAGATACCAAACGGGCATCCCAGACACCCGCCACGTACTCTACCGTGATCACAGCCCACCCCTACGGTCGGCGCTGTCCACGGCCTCCAAGAGGCTACAAACACCGTAAACTACTTGCAACTCCCCGGACAGAGGACTAGGGTGAATAAGAAGTCGAAGCGGGTCATATTTCAGGCCCAATGTATGGTAGTAGCTGATTCTTAAATCACACATACAGATCTCGAAGGCTTAAGGACGGCCTCAATGAAACAACCCACCATGTACTCCTACATGGCCTCTCATCGATACCTTTACCAAATCGTGTTCAACACCTTACTCTCATCTCGACCGATCATTTCACTCTAGCCATCACCCGGATGAACCGCACGACACGACTCTAAGCATAGCAGGCATAGCAAGGTAGGAACAACACAATCATATGGCTCAATCAACTCCTACACATGCTAGTGGGTTTCATCTAGTTCTCGTGGCAATGACAGTCATGCATAGGAAATGGGTTCAACTACCGCAGCACACAGCAGTTTGAATCGCGTTGTCTTAATGCAGAAAAGAGAGCAGGAGCAAGAACATGGGATTTTATCGGTATGATGAAATGGTTGGTTGCTTGCTCGACGGGTCGGTGTAATCGGTATTGCTCTTCGTCGGGTTATCACGGTACTCCTCGGGGCGTAACCGCAGCAGAGAGCACCGATACACAAACATTACCAAACAGTATGCAACAATATGATGCATGCATGAGACATGGCAAAATGAGTGTATTGGGCTAATGCAACTAAGAATAGATGGGTTTGAACTAATTTGAACCAATGGTTCAAAGTTCAAACTCATAAGTTGCCATTTAAGGTGTTTTGTCTTGTTCTGTGATAAACAGCAGGTTAGCTTGTTTAAACATGCATGAAACCAGTACAGATGGAAAGATTGGATTTTTCTGATCATTTTTCATATATAATTTGTTTCATTTGGAGCTACAGATTAATTTCTATGAATTTTTGAAGTTTGTAGCATTTTCTGGAATTTCCTGTGTAAAAATAATTTCAGTAATTAGATTACTGCGTCAGCATTACGTCATGATGACGTCAGTGGTCAACGGGCTGGTCCAGGTCAAACTAACCAGTGGGTCCCGCAGGTCAGTAGACAATTTGATTAACTGAATTAAGTTTAAACTAAACTGGATTAATTAGTGAAGGGGGCCCCACGTGTCATAGACCCAGGGGGGTCAAACTGGGCCCACCCATGGTCAAAGTCAGAGTCAAACACGCCGTCGTCTAGCCGCCGGCGAGCCCGACGCGGCGGCGAAAGTGCTTTTTGTCATTCCGGCGACCAAATGGACGGCGGAAGGCATCTATGTGTTGCTGAGGTCGAGCCGCGGCTATTGGTGGTGGTGGTTGGGCTTGGGGTGGCCAGAGTTGGCGCCGGCGGCGACTTTGGCGGCCGCCGGAGTTCGGTTGGAGACGAACTCGAGGCTAGAGTGTGCGGTGAGGTGCAGGGAGTGCATGGTTAGCCCCAACGTGGCGTGGTGAGTGCGATGGACAAGGTGAGGTGGCCGGAGGATGGCCGGGAGCACGTCGGCGACGAGCTCCGCGGTGGTGCATGCGGTGATCTTCGTGTGCTCGATGTGGTGCACGAGAGCAAGAAAGAAAGGGGGGAGAGGTTAGTCCAGCTCACTGCGGTCTTGAGGGAACGGACGGCGCGGTCGGGGATGAGCTGATGCGGCGGCGATGGCGGTTCGGGCGAGGTTGGTGCGGCGGCTTCGGGGCACGCGAGCGCTCGGGGCTCGGCTAGCTCGAAGGAGTAGAGGACGGCGGAGCTTCTGGACACGGTGGCGCGGCGTGGAGATGGCGGAGATCACGGCTACGGCGGCGGTGCGGCGACGGTGGCGTCGGCCATGGCGTGGGAGCGCGAGGGAGAGGAGCTGGGGGCGAATGGAGGTGTCCAGGGGGTTCGGGGCGCGACGTGGAGCTCGTCCAGGCCAGCAAGGCGGCGAGAGGAGGAAGCAGGGCGACGTGCAGCTGCGTGGCGAGCTGCGTTGCCGCCGCCGAGCACCTTGGCTGCCCGCCGGCAAGCCAAGCAGCTCGGCTGAGCAATGGCTGGCTGGGCCGGCCAGTGGGCTGGCTGGTGGGCCTCGGGGTGGCGCCTGTAAGTTTTCCTTTTTTCATTGCTTTTTTTATTTTTGTTCTCAGAGGTTTGTTGAGTTTCTAAAATACCTAAGCTATTCCAAAATTCACCAAACTGCACTGGTCCTTAGTTGGAATATTTCCAACATGGAACATTTTAGTTTGGGAATAATTGAGCATTTGAAATATTTTATAAATTTTAAATGCCCAAATTCAAATACTTATAATTTAATTCAAAGACCTTAGGATGACCTAGGAAATTGTGCATCACTTTTGGCAGAGGTTCTCGAGCCAAGACAAAATGATGGACATTTTAGAAGGGCATTTCAGGTTCATCGAAAATATTTTTAGTAAACCCTAGTTGAATTCAGAGGGGGCTGGGAGTTCTGTCATTCCCATTTCAGGTTTCTGTTAAAAGAAATAGACATAATGCAACACTCTAATGCATGAACTAGCTAGGGTGTGACAACTCACCCCCACTCAAAAGAATCTCGTCCCGAGATTTAGGTTCCTCCGGAAAGAAGGCAGGATATTCAAGTCGAAGACGATCCTCCCTTTCCCAAGTAGCTTCCTTCTCAGAATGGTGCGACCATTGAACCTTGATAAACTTGATATTATGCCGTCGAGTGGTACGTTCGGCTCGATCGAGAATACGAACGGTATATTCTCGATAAGTGAGATTATCTTGAAGATCAAGCGTTTCGTGGTCCACTCCACGGATAGGATCCGAGAAGCAACGCCTGAGTTGAGAAACGTGGAAGACATCGTGGACTTTGGAGAGATGCGGAGGTAGTTCCAATTGGTAGGCAACTTCTCCTCGTTTGGCAAGAATGCGAAAGGGTCCAATGTAGCGAGGAGCCAATTTGCCTTTGATACCGGGCGATGGGTTCCTTCGTGAGGAGTAACCCAAGGTAAGCCTTCTCGTCAACCTCGTAAGTCATAGCCTTATGTTTTCGGTCATATTGACTCTTTTGGCGAGATTGGGTTGTTTTCAACTTTTCACTTAACGATGCGAACTTGTTTTTTCGCTTCCTCGATCATATCCGCCAAAGAATTGTCTTTCCCGGTTTCGACCAGTTAAGAGGCGCTCACACCTTCGCCCATAGAGAACTTCAAAAGGTGCTTTGCCCAAGCTAGATTGATAGCTGTTGTTATAAGCAAATTCGCAAATGGAAGGCATTTCTCCCAACCCATTCGAAAGAGATAATGTAAGCTCAAGCATGTCTTCTAGGATTTGGTTGACACGTTCTACTTGACCACTTGATTGAGGGTGAAAGGCAGTGCTAAAGGAAAGATGGGTTCCCATAGCGTTTTGGAAACTTTCCCAAAATCGAGAGGTGAAGAGACTTCCTAGATCCGAGTTAATTTCTAATGGAACCCCATGGAGAGACACTATTCGGGAGATGTACAAGTCTGCTAGCTGACTAGCGGTTATACTCTCGCGAACAGGTAAGAAATGGGCTACTTTGGAAAGGCGGTCGATAACGATTTAAGATAGCATTATTCCCTCTCTTGGTCCCGGGAAAACCGTGATGAAATCCATACCAATTTTATCCCATTTCCATTCAGAATAGCTAAGGGTTGAAGGGTGCCAAGAGGCCGCTGATGCTCGCTTTTACGACGACAGAGATGTCGCAGCTTAGCAACGAATTGAGCAATGTCCCTCTTCATCCTAGTCCACCAGAACTTCTGGCGTAGGTCCTGATACATCTTAGTGCTACCGGGATGAAGGGTGAGAGGAGTTTCATGAGCCTCCTTAAGGATCAACTGCCGTAAATGTCGATTCTTGGGAAACACTAGGCGGTTCTCAAAATATACAACACCATGATCATTTGTAGAGAAACATTTAGCATCTCCGCTAGCAATGTTCTCCTTAATTTGAGATATTCCTTTATCTCGTTTTTGGGCAGCGATGATTTGATTCGTAAGAGTAGGTTTCGCCACCAAGGTGGAAAGAAATCCTTGAGGAACGATATGAAGGTTAAGCTTCCGAAATTCCTCATGGAGAAGTGGTTGACTTTGTTGCAACATCAGATTGTTGCAATAAGATTTACGACTTAGCGCATCAGCCATGACGTTGGCTTTTCCTGGGGTATAAGTTATCCCTAAGTCGAAATCTGTGATCAACTCGACCCAACGTCTTTGCCTGAGATTCAAATCTGGTTGGGTGAATATGTATTTCAGACTTTGGTGATCGGTGTAGATTTCGCAACGATTACCGAGGAGGTAATGTCGCCAGGTTTTCAGTGCATAGACTACCGCTGCAAGCTCTAGATCATGAGTAGGGTAGTTTTCCTCATGTGGGTGTAATTACCGTGAAGCATAAGCAATTACGTGTCGATCTTGCATGAGAATACAGCCTAGTCCTTGTCGCGAGGCGTCGCAATAGATAACAATGTCCTTAGAGAAATCTGGTGGTACTAGTACGGGAGCAGAAGTTAAACGTCTTTTCAGTTCCTGGAAACTGTGCTCACATTGTGGAGTCCACTCGAACTTTCTATCTTTCTTGAGGAGTTCAGTTAGAGGTTTAGCAACTTTGGAGAAGTTCTCGACAAAGCGGCGACAATAGCTCGCTAAGCCAAGGAAACTTCGAACTTGCTTGACCGATTCAGGTGGAGTCCAATTAAGGACGGCTTGAACTCGCATTGGGGTTGACAGCAATACCTTTACCAGAAATTACATGTCCTAGATAGGTCACTTCTCGCAACCAAAATTTGCATTTAGAAAACTTGGCATAAAGGCGATGCTCTCGAAGTTTCATCAACACTAGCCTTAGATGTTCGACATGTTCTTCCTCATTCTTGAATAGATGAGTATGTCATCGAGGTAAACCACCATTTAATTTATCCAAATACTCCATGAAAATTGAGTTCATTAACCGGGAGAAGGTGGCTGGAGCGTTGGTTAAACCGAAGGACATGACGGTGTACTCAGATTGGCCGTAACGAGTAACAAAGGCCGCTTTTGGGAATGTCCCGTTCGGATTTTGATTTGATGGTAGCCTAACCTCAAATCCATCTTAGAGAAGACCGAGGATCCCGCGAGCTGATCATACGGATCGTTGATCCCGGGAGCGGATACTTGTTCTTAATTGTGACCAAGTTGACGGGTCGATAATCTACAACCATCCGTCCGTACCATCCTTCTTCTTGACGAAGAGGACGGGCAAGCCCAAGGAGATGAACTAGGACGGATGAAACCCTTTTCAAGGACTCATCGAGTTGTTTCTTAAGTTCGCTAGTTCTAGGGGTGCCATCTTATAGGGTCTTCTAGAAATTGGGACAGTTCTGGAATGAGGTCTATCACAAACTCAACATCTCATCGCCGTGGGACACCGCAATTCTTCCGAAAGACATTCGGAAAGTCACGGACTACCGGAACGCCCTCGAGGTCCGCAATGGGTGGCATTAAGGGAATAAAGCTGTCGCTTGGATATTCGGGTCAAGACATTGACTATCTTTCCCGAAGGGTGCGTGAGTTGAACAGTCCTAGAGAAGCAATCAATTTTGGCATGATGGGATGACATCCAGTCCATACCCAAAATGATATTGATGTCCGAAGATTTAAGAGCTATTAATGAAGCAAGGAAAACAAGTCTGTCGACCTGAATTTCATTATTATGACTTATTCTAGAAGTTTGCCATCTAGAACCCGGAGTAGAAATTTCCATGGTGGAAGGCATGTCACAGAATGCGGTGTTATGCAAACGTGCATAATTCTCAGATATGAATGAATGAGATGCTCCAGTATCGAAAAGAACGGATGCCGGGTGGCAATTAACAAGAAGCGTACCGAGAACAACGTTGGGATCCTCTTGGGCCTCTTCAGCCGAGACACAATTAACATGGCCACGTGTAGTGGTGGCCGGCTTGGCATAGAACACCTTTCCTGCTGGCGTTTCCCAGGCAAAACAGTTTTTGCAGCTGGTTGGGGTTGGTCTCGAGGACAATCGCGCATGTAGTGGCCTGATTCCCCACACTTGAAGCACGCCACGGGCTGGCGCGTGAGAGGAGCATTGTTGGTTGGCCCACCATAGGGCTTAGCTGGTGCATATCGCTGAATCGGGCGAGGCGCTCGATAGGATGGCCTCGTATGAATCTGGGTGGCAGTGGCAAGATAGGCACCCACACTGGCGCTTCGTGGTCCAAAGACCGGATGAGGAACCCATATCACGCACCATGCTTGCGTGTTGCTTCAAATCGGCCCGACCTGCTTCAAAGATCGATGGCTTTGTTTACCAGCTTCGGAAGGAGGTGCACTCATGCGCATTTAAGATCTCGGCGGTTCGGGCTAAGTCCTTGCGGAACCTTGCCTGTTTCTTGGCGTCGCTGGAGACCTCTTGATTGCATAGCGTGCGAGGTTACCAAACTCTGCAGAGGCGCCCACGAGAGACGACCTTGGGTGAAATTAGTAACTCCTCACGCCATTTATCCATGAGACCCTCCGAATGTGATGTTCACGGAAAGCCTCGCTGAATTCTGCCCAAGTAGTGACATGGCCAATCGGGCGATAGTCATATAGTTCTCCCACCGTAAATCGGGGCCTTCAAGATGATATGCAGCGAAGGTGACCTTATCAGCCTCAGCTACAAAGGCAGTAACGCAGCTTGTGAGTAATGCCGCAGTTACCATCGGCGCCGAGAGGCTCGACGGAGTGGTGGAAGGTAGGTGGGTGTAACTTGATGAAGTCACCGAGCGACACCAAGTTATTTCTCCGATGATGTGTCTGTGTTCGCTCGATGCGCCCAACAAACGGTTGGTCTCTGCTTGTTTCTCTCGGCCCAAAGATAACTTCGCCGAGAAGGAGGGTGAGGCAGGTTCGCTTCTCCAACTCCGCTGCCTTCGGCCTGCTCTGGCAGAGCAGGGTTGTTGCGGGTGTTAACCATCCTAGGATAAACAAGACAAGGGTTTAGTCTAGGATGACAAAATTCTGACATGGAAATGTAGAATGTAATGGATAGCTCGGAATGCAAGATGATCATCCGTATGACATGGTAGATACAGAAACTGCTTCTTTATTCCATCGTCATACACACCATACAAGGTTTAGTACGAGACCAAACAAAGTACTACTACGGTGAAAGGAAGATTACATCTTATCGGAGGCACACCAAGCTCCTATACATTATTTTTCTTACACCTCCGGAATTGATACACACTAAGTCATATTCCACGAGTCACACAGGACGGTGGAGATACAACTATTACAATACTAGTGAGACTACTACTAACTCAGACGTCTCCATAGTAGTTCTCATAGAAGTCTCCTCCGTAGCATGGGAGTTCAACGTGATCGTCCGGAAACAGACAGTCCTGAGGAGCCTGTGGACCATAAGGGCAAGGGTGAGGTCTTGGACCAACAAACGGTGGCCTGCGGGGACCACGAGGTGGGGTGATGCCCCCACATCACGCCAATCCATCATGTCCGGCAGAGCAGATCTAACAGATACTGTGTCTCTCATATCCATATATCCAGCTTGCACAGCCGGTGCAAAATGAGTCAAAGTGGCCCAGTGATCAGCACGGGCATTGAAAAGCTCCATTCTCAAGGCCCGACTCTCTCGGTCCTTGTCCTCAAGCAGCTCGGCAGTGGTGCGGGTTAGTGAGTCCTCCTGACTGGAATCAGCATAGATAGCTCGGAGATACCCAAACGCTCCAGGAAGTGAACCCGGCATATACCGGAAGTCGGTGTTGCGCAAGCAGCCAGTCCGACTCGCATGATGGTCATCATAGAATACGCAGATCTTGCACCGCCATATCAATAGTAACACCAAGCCCATAGGAACAAAGTGAAGGGCCTCGGTGGAACCAGGATAAGAGGGAAATATTCTAACAGGCAGTAGATATCTGGCTTTGATTAAAGTCTCGAATCGCTTCTTCGACTGTGTATTTGGGATACCAGCGGTAACCCGCCTCGATCATAACCCGGACTAACATAGCCGTATGACCGGTCACACCAATGCATCTGGTCAGAAGAACCACTTGATTTTGATCACGAGTGGCCATCTAGAAACACCACCACAATGCAAAGACATTAGAATTTCTGACAGAATTTGGACAACATAACGACTGTAAATGCTCAAAAGGATTTGAGACATTTTACAAAGAATTGCATAGCCACTCAACAATATCATATCAAGGTTCTGGGTCCAACTTAGTAACATAACAGGATAGTAAAACCGAACCAGGCTTGTAACCATCAAACCTATAAGGTACTACTGATTAGTAACACGTGAACCTAATAGAGAGAAGAGATCCTAATCCTTAACCCCCGGTGGAAGAATGGGTGACTCGGATCGTAATGTCATGAAGTAAAGGAGTAAAAAGAGCCTCACGCACCATCCCACAATCAATTCCCTACATATAACTAAAGCATTTCTAGACTCAACATCGACCAGTTTGGCTTGGAGAACCTACAGCAGTCGGCTCGATGTCAACGCTGTCAGACCTCGACTCAATGTCACATAGATCTAGCTCAGAACACCTCATATCACTTTGCGGCCTCACGCACGGTATCCCCACGGTGTCGCCTTACCTTTTGCGGGACCGTTTACGCCTTTTGGCACACGATATGATAGTGTCGCTAGCATCCATATGAAAAGGAGCCCGGTGACATGGCTAGTTGTAAACCAAAGTGGCACAGACTTACAGGACAGCATCCATGACCCAAAGATCGAACGTGTCGGTCATCGCAAGTAAGTTCCGGCTGTAGCACTGGGCTAGCAGACTCGTAAACCGGCAGTAGCAGCTAACAGACTCAGACTAATGCGTGACATTTCCCGAAGGGATGCATACAGAACGAAGAAGGACACATGCCGCCAGCCTAAGTGTTCCGGAGCAGTAGCAAGCTACCATGGCTCAAAGGAGACACTAGGAGACATTTCCGTAAGAGAGGCTACTAAAGATAAACAACTAGATAGTCGATCCCACACATACCAAGCATTCCAATCATACACACAATATGCTCGATATGTGCAAATACAACAAGGCATCACAACATGACTCTACGACACAAGTACTTTATTTAAAGGCTCAGAGAGCCATACATAGCATACACACAAGTACGGGTCACATGACCCACATTCAAGTCATACAAGCATACAAGCCAACAATGAAGTGTTTTGTCCGAGTACGCATAACTAGTAAAATAAAAGAGGCTTGGGTAAGCCTAGCTATACTACATGGTCCTTCACTTGCTCAGATCACCACGGGCCTTAGTCTACTCATCGATGTCAACGCTCACGAAGAACCCGTCGGAAGGGTTTGTGGCATCTTCTGAAAAATGTAAATTAAAGCAACATGAGTACAAAGGTACTCAAAGAAGACTTACATCGATCCTACATACATGCATATTATCAAGAAGGGTTGGTGGGGTTATTGCAGCAAGCCAGCTTTGACTCGTGGCTAAGCTATCCTACTAAACACCAACTTGAAATGGTTTTATGACTCGAGTCCACTACTCATCACTTCAATACACTACCGAGGATCCACTCCGCCTTCCTGGAAGAGCCATCCTCGCACTCACGCTTATCTTGAGGCTTTTAATAGTTTCCATTTACTTGTCTATGAACCTGTATAGGCAACCAAGTAGTCCTTATCATGACGCTGCTATTCAATAGATGATGTTAACCTGCAGGGTGTACTTCTTCATACATGTTTGCACCACTTAGCATCCGCACACACCACATGTGCTCGGCAGACTTCAGCGAAAGCCGACGTGGGTGTAGACCACGACCTACCTAGACACTCAAGTCTCTAGTCCGTGTTTATCGCCTATTTGGGTTCCATCTATGAGGAGTTCCGGCCAAGTTTCGCCACAGCCCCAAACGATGTGAACAGGTTCCCGAGATACCAAACGGCATCCAGTACACCCGCCACGCACCTACCAGATCACAGCCCACCCCTACGGTCGGCGCTGTCCACGGCCTCCAGAGGGCTACAAACACCGTAAACTACTTGCAACTCCCGGACAGAGGACTAGGGTGAATAAGAAGTCGGCGGGGTCATATTTCAGGCCCAATGTATGGTAGTAGCTGATTCTTAAATCACACATACAGATCTCGCTTAAGGACGGCCTCAATGAAACAACCCACCATGTACTCCTACATGGCCTCTCATCGATACCTTTACCAAATCGTGTTCAACACCTTACTCTCATATCGACTCGATCATTTCACTCTAGCCATCACCCAGATGAACCAGACCTGACACGACTCTAAGCATAGCAGGCATAGCAAGGTAGGAACAACACAATCATATGGCTCAATCAACTCCTACACATGCTAGTGGGTTTCATCTAGTTATCGTGGCAATGACAGTCATGCAGAGGAAATGGGTTCAACTACCGCAAGACACACAGCAGCTTGAATCGCGTTGTCTTAATGCAGAAAAGAGAGCAGGAGCAAGAACATGGGATTTTATCGGTATGATCAAATGGTTGGTTGCTTGCCGACGGGTCGGTGTAATCGGTATTGCTCTTCGTCGGGGTTATCACGGTACTCCTCTAAGCGTAACTCGCAGCAAAGAGCACCGATACACAAACATTACCAAACAGTATGCAACAATATGATGCATGCATGAGACATGGCAAAATGAGTGTATTGGGCTAATGCAACTAAGAACAGATGGGTTTGAACTAATTTGAACCAATGGTTCAAAGTTCAAACTCATAAGTTGCCATTTAAGGTGTTTTGTCTTGTTCTGTGATAAACAGCAGATTAGCTTGTTTAAACATGCATGAAACCAGTACAGATGGAAAGATTGGATTTTTCTGATCATTTTTCATATATATTTTGTTTCATTTGGAGCTACAGATTAATTTCTATGAATTTTTGAAGTTTGTAGCATTTTCTGGAATTTCCTGTGTAAAAATAATTCCAGTAATTAGATTATCATACAAGATTACGTCATGATGACGTCAGTGGTCAACGGCCTGGTCCAGGTCAAACTGACCAGTGGGTCCCGCAGGTCAGTAGACAATTTGATTAACTGAATTAAGTTTAAACTAAACTGGATTAATTAGTGAAGGGGGCCCCACGTGTCATAGACCCAGGGGGTCAAACTGGGCCCACCCGTGGTCAAAGTCAAAGTCAAACACGCCGGCATCTAGCCGCCGGCGAGCCCGACGCGGCGGCGAAAGTGCTTTTTGTCATTCCGGCGACCAAATGGACGGCGGAAGGCATCTACGTGTTGCTGAGGTCGAGCCGCGGCTATTGGTGGTGGTGGTTGGGCTCGGGGTGGCTGGAGTTGGCGCCGGCGGCGACTTTGGCGGCCGCCGGAGTTCGGTTGGAGACGAACTCGAGGCTAGAGTGTGCGGTGAGGTGCGGGGAGTGCATGGTTAGCCCCAACGCGGCGTGGTGAGTGCGATGGACAAGGTGAGGTGGCGGAGGATGGCCGGAGCACGCCGCGACGAAGCTCATGATGGTGCGTCTGCGGTGATCTTCGTGTGCTTGATGTGGTGCACGAGAGCAAGAAAGAAAGGGGGAGAGGTTAGTCCAGCTCACTCGCGGTCTTGAGGGAACGGACGGCGTGGTCGGGATGAGCTGATCGCGCGGCGACGGCGAAGGGATCTCCGGCGATGGCGGTTCGGGCGAGGTTGGAAAGCGGCGGCTGGGCACGCGAAGCGCTTGGGCTCGGCTAGCTCAAGGAGTAGAGGACGGCGGAGCTTCGGACACGGTGGCGTGGCGTGGAGATGGCGGAGAGCACGGCTCTGGCGGCGGTGCGGCGGCGGTGGCGTCGGCCATGGCGTGGGAGCGAGGGAGAGGAGCTGGGGCGAATGGAGGTGTCAGGGGTTCGGGCGCGACGTGGAGCTCGCCCGAGCAAGCAAGGCGGCGAGAGGAGGAAGTAGGCGATGTGCAACTGCGTGGCGAGCTGCGGTGCCGCCGCCGAGCACCTTGGCTGCCTGCCTGGCAAGCCAAGCAGCTCGCTGGAGCGGTGGCCGGGCTGGGCCGGCCAGGTGGGCTGGCTGGTGGGCCTCGGGGTGGCGCCAGGTAAGTTTTCCCTTTTTTTCTGCTTTCTGTTTTTTATTTTTGTTCAGAGGTTTGTTGAGTTTCTAAAATACCTAAGCCATTCCAAAATTCACCAAATGCACTGGTCCTTAGTTGGAATATTTCCAACATGGAACATTTTAGTTTGGGAATAATTGTGCATTTGAAATATTTTATAAATTTTAAATGCCCAAATTCAAATACTTATAATTTAATTCAAAGACCTTAGGATGACCTAGGAAATTGTGCATCACTTTTGGCAGAGGTTCTGAGCCAAGACAAAAATGATGGACATTTTAGAAGGGCATTTCAGGTTCATCGAAAATATTTTTAGTAAACCCTAGTTGAATTCAGAGGGGGCTGGGAGTTCTGTCATTCCCATTTCAGGTTTCTGTTAAAGAAAATAGACATGATGCAACACTCTAATGCATGAACTAGCTAGGGTGTGACAGTACCCAAGGATGGCGTTGTATGGCAGGCGAATGTGGGCGACGTCGAAGTCGATGAGTTCGGTGCGGTAGTTGTCGCGTGCCCCGAAGGTGATAGGAAGGCGGACCTGCCCAATCGGGACCGTGGAGCCGTCGGTGACTCCGGAGAAGGGCTTGGTCGGCTGAAGCTGACTGTAAGGCAGTTGGAGATTGTTGAATGTTTCCACGGACAGGACGTTGAGCCCTGCTCCGCTGTCGATGAGGGTCCTGGTTACTAGCACGTTGCTGATGATTGGGGAACAAAGCATCAGGAGGACTCCGGCTGTGGCCGCACACTTGAGCTGATCCGCTGAGCTAAACGTAATGGCGCATGCCGACCACCTGAGAGGGCGCGTGGCCTCGAGCTTGGGGAGGACTGCATTCACTTCGCGGGCGAACTGCTTGAAGATGCGTTGAGAGGCTGGGGCTTGAGCTCCACCCAGGATGCAGGCGATTGCACATGGTTCCTGGAAGCCCCCAGCCCCCTCGTCCTGATGACGGTCTTCATTTCTCCTTGGCTGTGGCGGCAGCGGAGGGAGGCCTGCGTTTCCTTGCAGGCGATCCTCGCGAGGCTGATCCCTCCGGCCTCCCTCGCGAGGCGGGTCCTGCCATCGATCCTCGCAAGGTTGGTCGCGCCACCCTTGGCGCGGGCCACGGTCTTCCCAACGCCCTGCGTTCCTTCCTCCTCGGCCGTAGCCCCGGTCACTGCGGTCGGGACGTCTGCCGACCCTTCCTTCACGCACGACCCGGAGCTCTTGGCATTCATTGGTGTTGTGGGTGTGGAGGTCGTGGTACATGCAGTACCGACTGCCCTTGGAGGATTCGGGCTAGTCCCTGCTCCTCTTGGTGTCTGGCTCTGCCACGAGCATGGCAGCCCCCTTGCGCTTCATGTCCTTGGCCTTGGGCTTCTTCTCTTCTGGGTCTGCAGCAGGCAACTCGAGGAGGGAGAGGCGTCTCTCCTCAGCCCTGGCGCACTTGGTCGTCAAGTTGAACAGCTCCAAGGAGGTGCACAGGTCTTCATGCATCGCCAGCTCCTCCTTCATCTTGATGTCGTGCACATCATCGGAGAAGGCTGAGATGATGGCCTCCTTCGTCACCCTGGGGATCTTGAGGCGCGCGTTGTTGAAGCGCTGGATGTACTTCTGCAGGGTTTCCCCTGGTTGCTGCTTGATACGGCGCATGTCGCTCACGGCGGGTGGCCGGTCGCGGGTACCCTGGAAGTTGGCGATGAAGCGGGTGCGCATCTCGTCCCAGGAGGAGATCGTGCCTGGGGCCAGATTCAGGAGCCAGGTGCGGGCTCCGTCCTTGAGCGCCATGGGAAACCAGTTTGCCATGACCTTTTCGTCTCCGTTGGCAGCCTCAATGCCCAACTCGTAGAGCTGGAGGAACTCTGCAGGGTCAGCCATGCCGTCGGAGCGAGGAGGCAGGTCTGGCTTGAACTTGCCGGGCCACGCGACGCTGCGTAGCTCGGAGGTGAAGGCGCGGCAGCCTGCTGTGGCCATAGGAGGCCTGGGGCGATGGAGAGCTTGGTCCTGCGGGTCCCCATGCGCCACGGCCGGGGCAAGGCAGGTCTTGACGTCTTTGGAGCAGGAGCGCCGGGCAGCTTCTGGGGCGAGGGACTTCTTGGCAGCTCTGCTCCTGCCGCGCTGGCGCCTGACGGAGCGGGTTCCGTCCAGGGGCCGCACGCCTTGGGGCCAGGGCGCCTTCTTGAGGAGGAGGTGGCTGAGGCGCTCCAGAAGCTTCATTGCCCGCGCAGGGCGGGACGCGGTGCAGCGAGAAGGACGGCGCGGGGGAGCCCCCGGCGGCGCGGACGAATTCGGCGACTCGGTCGAGCCACTCTTCGTAGACGTCGTCGATGGGGCGGTAGCGCAGGAGCTCATTTGCCGCGATGAGCGCAGCTCGGGCCTCCTTGGTTACGCGGGGCGCGCGTGACGAAGAACCAGCGGGGGTGAGCGAGGGTGTGGCAGTGCGGCCGTCCCGCCTCATCGATGGATGCTGGGACGACGCTTGCTGTTCATTCCCCGCCGGGCCGGTGGCGGCGTTGACGGCAGGTGACGGGGAACGACGAGGGCGCCTGCCGACGGGAGCCGTCTGGTCGACGTGGGAAGCGAGGGCGGCTCGGCGCTCGGCGCGAGCCCGAAGAGCGTCAGACATGGATGCGATGGTCAGAGAAGAACAAGACGACGGAAGGCGAATTCCAGCGCACCACTACCTGGCGCGCCAAATGTCGGATTTCGGGTTCCGGCAGACCCTTGAGGTTCGAACTCTGGGGTGTGCACGGAGATTCAACCCTCTGCCTGCCTGTTCCTCGCCGAATCGCTAGGATCTGAACTACGAAACAGAAGAACACAAGAGACACGAGATTTATACTGGTTCAGGCCACCATTGTGGTGTAATACCCTACTCTAGTGTGCGGTGTGGTGGATTGCCTCTTGGGCTGATGATGAACAATACAAGGAAGAACAGCCTCGCGAGGGTCTGCTCTTGGCTGGTGCTACTTGGTTCTGGCTCTTGGATTCTCGATTGTAGATCAGGTTTCTAGATGTCTCTACCCCGGGGGTGGCTAGTCCTATTTATAGGCAAAGGCCCTGGGCCTCTTCCCAAATATTGAGAGGGAAGGGCGCCAACAATTGGCCATTTTGAAGGGGAACAACGGGTACACTTATCCTGACTAAAGTTGGTCCTCGCTTTGTCAAAGGCTCGTGTCTTTGGCCGCTTGGGCTCCACAATGACTTCTTCCCTGCCGTTGGGCTGGTCTTGGTCTTGTTGCACCGAAATGGATGCCTTTGCTTGATGCCCTCGCCTGCGCTTGCCCCCTTTGCACCAAAGAGGAAAGGAGGACACTACGCGGGCTGGCGCCCGACTGGCGCCCCTGGTCATCATGGCTTGCGTCATGGGCACCTCGCGAGGTACCCCGCCTTGAACTCTCCGCCTCCTCGTGAGCCAGCCTGACGAGGCCGTGCCTGAGGAAGCTCCTTGTCGTCCGCCCCGCGAGGCTTGGCCCCTCGCGAGGGTCTTGAGTTTGTGTTGATGATGGGCTGTGCTGGGCCTCCTTTGAGCCACGCCGCAGGCCGCAGGCAGGCAAGTCTGGGGACCCCCGTTCCTAGAACGCCGACAGTAACACGTACTGTTCGTGTGCATTTTAGTATCTCCACATATGCTGATTATGTTGATTGTGATGTGGTACCTATGCAAGCATGTTCCTTATTACTTGGTAGACCATGGCAATTTGATAAAAAATATGTACACCATGGTAGAAACAATCAGTATACTCTTGTTCATAAGGATAAAAATATTACCTTGCTTCCTATGACTCCTGAATCCATTTTGAAAGATGATATTAATAGAGCTAATAAAGCAAAACAGGAGAAAAATAAGAGTGAAAATCAGATTGTGGCAAAAGAATTTGAGCAACAAATGAAGCCTAATAATAAACCATCTCGTTGCTTCCGGGTTAAATTGAAAAGTGCATGTTTACTTGCCACCAAATCTAATATTGATGAGCTAGATTTCAGCAAATCTGTTTGCTATGCTTTTGTGTGCAAAGAGGCATTATTTTCATTCGAGGACGTGCCTTCCTCTTTGCCCCTCGCTGTCACTAATATTTTGCAGAGTTCGGCGTCTTTCCACAAGACGTGCCACCGGATTACCACCTATTCGAGGGATTGAGCATCAAATTGACTTAATTCCCGGTGCATCGCTACCCAACCGTGCACCATACCGTACCAATCCAGAGGAGACGAAGGAGATTATGCGTCAAGTACAGGAGCTGCTCGACAAAGGTTATATACGCGAATCTCTTAGTCCTTGTGCTGTTCCTATTATACTAGTGCCTAAAAAGGATGGTACGTCACGTATGTGTGTTGATTGTAGAGGCATTAATAATATTACTATTCTTTATCATCATCCTATTCCTAGGCTAGATGATATGCTTGATGAGTAGAGTGGCTCTACAATATTCTCCAAAGTTGATTTGCGTAGTGGATACCATCAAATTCATATGAAATTGGGTGATGAATGGAAAACAACATTTAAAACTAAGTTTGGTTTATATGAGTGGTTACTCATGCCTTTTGGGTTAACTAATGCACCTAGTACTTTCATGAGACTAATGAACGAAGTTTTACGTGTTTTCATTGGACGATTTGTGGTAGTCTATTTTGATGATATACTGATTTATAACAAATCTTTGGAAGAACATTTGGAACATTTACGTGCTGTTTTTATTGCTCTACGTGATGCACGTTTGTTTGGTAACCTTGGGAAGTGCACCTTTTGCACTGACCGAGTATCTTTTCTTGGCTATGTTGTTACTCCACAGGGAATTGAAGTTGATAAAGCCAAGATTGAACCTATTGAGAGTTGGCCGCAACCCAAAACGGTCACACAAGTGAGGAGTTTCCTTGGCCTCGCTGGTTTCTATATGCGTTTTGTGAGAGATTTCAGCACCATTGCTGCACCTCTCAACGAGCTTACAAAGAAGGATGTGCCTTTTGTTTGGGCTACCGCACAGGAAGAAGCCTTCACGGTATTGAAAGATAAGTTGACACATGCTCCTTTACTCCAACTTCCTGATTTTAATAAGAATTTTGAGCTTGAATGTGATGCTAGTGGAATTGGATTAGGAGGTGTGTTATTACAAGATGGCAAACCTGTTGCATACTTTTCTGAAAAATTGAGTGGGCCTAGTTTGAACTATTATACTTATGATAAAGAATTATATGCTCTTGTTCGGACTTTAGAGACATGGCAACATTATTTATGGCCCTAAGAATTTGTTATACATTCTGATCATGAATCTTTGAAACATATTAAAAGTCAAGCTAAACTGAATCGTAGACATGCTAAATGGGTGGAATTCATTGAGTCTTTCCCTTATGTCATTAAACACAAGAAGGGTAAAGAAAATGTTATTACTGATGCTTTGTCTCGTCGCTATACTATGCTTTCACAACTTGACTTCAAAATATTTGGTTTGGAGACCATCAAAGATCAATATGTGCATGATGCTGATTTTAAAGATGTAATGTAGAATTGTAAAGAAGGAAGAACATGGAACAAGTTCGTTATTAATGATGGCTTTGTGTTCCGTGCTAACAAGTTATGCATTCCTGCTAGCTCTGTTCGTTTTTTGTTGTTGCAGGAGGCGCATGGAGGAGGATTAACGGGACACTTTGGCGTGAATAAGACGGAGGACGTACTTGCTACACATTTCTTTTGGCCAAAGATGAGACGGGATGTTGAGTGTTTTGTTGCTCGCTGCACTACATGTCAAAAAGCTAAGTCACGACTCAATCCTCATGGTTTATATATGCCTTTGCCTGTACCCAGTGTTCCTTGGGAGGATATATCTATGGACTTTGTTTTAGGTTTACCTCGAACAAAGAAGGGGAGGGATAGCATATTTGTTGTCGTGGATAGATTCTCAAAAATGGCACACTTTATACCATGTCATAAAAGCGATGATGCTGTTAATGTTGCTGATTTGTTCTTTCGGGAAATTATTCGCTTGCATGGTGTGCCAAATACTATTGTTTCAGATCGTGATACTAAATTCCTTAGCCACTTTTGGAGATGTTTACGGGCTAAGTTGGGGACTAAACTGCTTTTTAATACTACTTGTCACCCCCAAACTGATGGACAAACTGAAGTAGTCAATAGAACATTGTCTACTATGCTTAGGGCTGTTTTGAATAATAATAAGAAAATGTGGGAAGAATGCTTGCCTCATATTGAATTTGCTTATAATCATTCATTGCATTCTACTACTAAGATGTGCCCTTTTGAAATTGTGTATGGTTTCCTACCTCATGCACCTATTGATTTGTTGCCTCTTCCATCTTCGGAGAAGGTTAATTTTGATGCTAAAGAACGTGCTGAATTGATTTAAAAAATGCATGAGTTAACTAAGGAAAACATTGAGCGCATGAATGCTGAATATAAACTTGCTGGAGATAAGGGTAGAAAACATGTTGTGTTTGCACCTGGAGATCTTGTTTGGTAACATTTGCATAAGGATAGATTTCCTAATTTGCGCAAATCAAAGATAATGCCACGTGCTGATGGTCCTTTTAAGGTGTTAGAGAAAATAAATAATATTGCATATAAACTTGAGCTACCTGCAGATTTTGGGGTTAGTCCCACTTTTAACATTGCAGATTTGAAGCCTTATTTGGGTGAGGAAGATGAACTTCCGTCGAGGACGACTTCATTTCAAGGAGAGGATGATGAGGACATCAATACCATTGTTACACCCACAGCCCCTACTGTTACATATAGTGGACCAATTACTAGAGCTCGGGCACGCCAATTAAATTACCAGGTACTTTCGTTTCTTCGTAATGATTCTAATGTTCATGAGAATATGGTGCTGCCTAAATTGGATACATTTGTTTTGCTTAGAAATGAAGGGCCTAGCTTGGAGAAGGATGAACATTGGAGCAAGAACACGCATGGAGTTGATGACATGCGCAAGGGGATCAAGAACGGAGTTACAAGTGATGATTTCAAGACTTTTAAGCCACCATAAGGAGTGCATGAAGCCTTGGATGAAATATACAAGATGCCACTTCATAAATTTCGTCCAGAGGCTATTCTAGGTGCTGCGTCACCTTATTATTGGGCCAGGCCCATGTATTTCTGAAATACTTAAGTATAGGCTGTTTTTAGAGTCCGTATGTGTGGGGAAACAAGAGTTAGGGTTGGTTTCGGACCCCTCCTCCAAGGGCCACGAAATTCCCCCCTCTTCCTCCATATATACAACCCTTAGGGCGTCGTTTAGACTTTGGATTTTGTTTAGATTAAAAGTTCGCCATAGCTGCAACTTCGCGTACTTCTTTTGTGTTCAACGACCAGACCAAGGCGTCACAGAACCCCACCTTCAGTAATAAAGCTTTCCTCTTTTATTCACAATATCCATATTGCAATCTCAGTTTCTTGCTTGTTCTTCGTTTGCTCGCAGGAAATAGACTCTCGTGGTCAGGTTGATCGTGCTCCGGCGTGGTCAATAACCCCTCGGAAGTTGGTTTAGCGATTGCTAAGGCGCGATGTCTTCGCACGTTCGTAGTCGGATCGTCAAAGTCGAGTCCCACAGACAATGATTGCTATCTCATCGAAACATCGAGACACCTTTGCCCCTATCAATGGGATTGTGACGTTGACGAGTGTTCATAAGTACCTACACAAAGCAAAGGAAAAGGAAAAATTGTGTGTGTGTGTGGTAGATGTACACATCATCCATCATGATGCGCACGTGCATGTGTCGGGGAGCACAAAATATCCAATGCTCAAATAAATGAGATGCGTGATATAGAAACATGTCATCCATCATGAGAGGCTCGTTGTTATGTATGACATAATGGAGACTCAAAGGATGTAATGCATCATGAGAAATAGCTAGAGCATTGTTATTCATGGAATGCCTATGGTGCACGCAATTATGGAAATCATGCAAAGTATGGAATGCATCAAAATCTCCTAATATGTATGAGGAAACTATGGGGGTCTCCTCATGAGCATTCATGGAAACGTCACATGGAGAATATTGACAACATCCAAAACAAAGCATATTTGGTTCTATGTGATCATGGCATGACATAGTTGATGAATTGCGCAAATCATGTAAAGGAAGCATGGCAATATCATCACATGAGAAACAAAAGCCAATGACCATCATCTCGTCATCTATGCCATAAGTGCAAATGGGATTGATTTTAATGGGGCATGCATAGTTACTATGTTGAGATTGTAATGATGCAATATGGGAGATCTCACTCATAGCATATGACAAGTTCAAAGGTTTGTCAAACATGATGTGACCAAAAGAATTTTCACATGATATCCTATGGAGCATAGCATCACAACTAGGCAACTCAACATACTCATCATCATATTCATCATAAATAGGTAAGTCAAGGCATGAAGAAGTCGCACTAGCATGAAGCATGGAAATAGGTGTGTCAACATCATGCAAGCAATCATTGTCAAGAGGGTCCACTAGTGGGACAAGAGAAGCACCATCACCTATGTTATGTTTGGAGCGTCGCTAATGTGTTGTAGGTGAGGTGTTGAAGATCCACTTGTTGTCATCTTCATCTTGATGGAACCATGTGGGGAGTGCATCATCGTCCACCATGGCCATCGGTTTTCCCATTGTAGGGATGGACTCGTTGAGGGTAGACATGTCGTCATGTAGGAGACCTAGCACCAAAGAAGAAAACACACTAGGAGTAGAGGTTAAGTCGTTAGAAATCATAGTTGATAGAGGCAAAGGTGTCCCGTCTTTCGATGAGATGGTGGCTATCGTTTCGGAGGAAGTCGACTTTGACGATCTGACTACGAACGTGCGAGGACGTCGTGCCTTAGCAATCGCTAAACCAACTCCGAGAGGTTATTGACCACGCCGGAGCACGATCAACCTGACCACGAAGGTCTGTTTCCTGCAGGAAAACGAAGAACAAGCAAGAAACTAAGATTGCAATCTGGATATTGCGAATATAAGAGGAAAGCTTTATTGATCAAGGTGGGGTTCTGTGACACCTTTGTCTGGTCATTGAACACAAACAAAGTACGCGAAGTTGCAGCTATGGCGAACTTTAATCTAAACAAAACCCAAAGTCTAAACAGAGCCCTAAGGGTTGTATATATGGAGGAAGAGGGGGGGGGGGATTTTGTGGCCCTTGGTGGAGGGGTCCGAAATCAACCCTATCTCTTGTTTCCCCACACATACGGACTCTAAAAATAGCCTATACTTATGTATTTCGAAATTACATGGGCCTGCCCCAATAATAAGGTGACGCCGCACCTAGAATAGCCTCGGGACGAAATTTATGAAGTGGCATATTGTATATTTCGTCCAAGGCTTCATGCACCCATTATGGTGGCTTCAAAGTCCTGAAATCATCACTTGTAACTCCGTTCTTGTTCCCCTTGCGCATGCCATCATCTCCATGCTTGTTCTTGCTCCAATGTTCATCCTTCTCCAAGCTAGGTGATGCGGAGCATCCTATGGACATCACCATGTCAAGAGTCCATTTGGCAAGTGACACGTGCCACTTCTACTTCATGCATACAAAGGTGAATCATCTCCTTTACACGTGCTCACTTGTACCCTTCGAAGATGGTATACTACTTGACCCCTCTCTCGTGTGCATACTTAGGTGAGCGGAGCTACACATTCATCATGGAGGAGTCCAAGAGCAAGAGAACAACTACACCATCCAAGATGGAAGCCTAGAAGCGGAGAAGGAAGCGCCAAGAAGAAGGCACCATCTCCCAGGCGACCCCGTGCGAACGGGCCCCTCCGACCCCGTGCCCACGGGCCTCCCAGGCTGGCGGTCATGAAGACCCCGTGCGCACGGGCATGTACCGTGCCCACGGGCCTCCCGAACCCCGTGCGCACGGGCTCATGCGTCAGGTCTCTGGATACCCCGTGCGCACGGGCTCCACTTACCCCGTGCCCATGGGGCCCCCTGTGCGTGGCTTTTGGGCTTGGCCCTTGTATCCCCATCTCGTCCCTACTTACCCCTTCATCTCTTGGACCTATATATACTCCCCTTCCTCCTTCATTTGGACTAAGCTAAGATTAGATCTAAACACTAGAGCTTAGCTCATGTACCTCCCCTTGTGGGATTCCTCTTGAGAGAGAGACACTCCATTGGAGTTCAAGGCCTCCATTGGAGAAGATCCCTAGTGGATGAAGACCCCCTTGAGGGAAGGATCTATCTAGATCATCAAGCCCTCATCTCCTTCATAGGATTTGGGATGAACTCTACCATGTATCTTATTTCCCTTTGATTGTTCATGTACCTTGTGGATATTGTGTGTTTGATTGTCTAGTGGATGTGTGATTTGACTTGTTCTTGAGTGTTCCTCTTGTTTTCCCTCTTTTGTTCATCTTGTTCTTGGAGATTCCCCCTCCAATTCGTGAAAGATCTCCCCATAGGGTTCCACCCTACATCATCTTGGTATCATGAGCCATGGTTTCTCACGAAATTGGAGCCCCCCTCTTTGTTTTCTAGCCTAATTTTGCTTGTTCTTGCCCAAGTTCGAAAATTCCCCACAAAAAGAGCCATACCTAATTTTTTGTGATTTGAAGTTTTTGTGAGTTTTTGTTGATTTTGATCCATGGATCTGATGTATAGCAAGTAGATCTACCCCGTCTTGCGTCCCCATACCCCAAATTTTCTTCCCCCCTTCGAATTTGACAAGAAAATCGCAAAGTTTCCGCCTACCCCGTGCCCACGGGCTCCCCACCCCGTGCCCACGGGCCCCCGCGAAGTCCCTGGTGACCCCGTGTCTTCGGTACGTGTACCGTGCGCACGGGACCCCGTGTCCACGGGCCCTGATGATGCGGAGCATCCCACGGTCATCCCCATGTACACTCCGACTACTCTCCATACCCCAAGAGGACATATGACGAGACCTCGAACATACGCCATTGGAATTAAGGTGAACCTGCTCTTCTTCGAGAACATCACGAATATCCATTGGACTTGCTTGCTACCTCACCAAAGTGCTCTATGTGTCCTTAGGTACGAAGACCGACGACCACAAGCTGGTGGGGGAGACCCCAAAGGAGTTGGAGAAGGACCACAAGGCCACAAGGAGGAAGAAGGAGTGCAACAGGATCAACACCGCACATCCCAGGCGACCCCGTGCCCACGGGCCTCGAAGACCCCGTGCGCATGGACTACTCAGGAAGTTGGCGCTGGAGCACCCCGTGCGCACGGGCCCAACTTACCCCGTTCGCACGGGCCCTACAGGATGGACGGATGTGATTGCTGTTTGGGCCTCCTCTTCATCCACTTCGTCCCCATGCCTATATATTCCGTACCTAGACCATATGTTAGGGTTAGCAAAGTATTTGATAGACATTTGTGAGCTTTGATCCATGGATCCACTCCCCTAGGAGATCAAGACCTCCTCTTGGAGTGACCAAACATCAAGACCTCCTCCTTGGGGAAGGATCCCCATCATAGGATCATCAAGCCCTCATCTCCTTAATAGGATTTGGGATGAACTCTAACCTTGTGGATCTTCTGTGTTTGATTGTCTAGTGGATGTGTGATTTGACTTGTTCTTGAGTGCTCCTCTTGTTTTCCTCTTTTATTCATCTTGTTCTTGGGGATTCCCCCTCCAATTCATGAAAGATCTCCCCATAGGGTTCCACCCTACACCATCTTGGTATCATGAGCCATGGTTGATGACGAAATTGGAGCCCCCCTCTTTGTTTTCTAGCCTAGTTTCGTGTGATTTCGTCCTAAATTCGAAAATTCCCCACCAAAAATAGCCCCAATTTTTTTTTGTGATTTGTTGGTTTGATGAGATTTTGTTGGATTTGATCCATGGATTTGGTGTGTAGCAAGTAGATCCACCCCTCTACCACCTTCCCCTACCTTCCACCCTTCGATTTTGACCTCAGATTCGAAATTTCCCATGGATCCGGAGCTGTTCGTCCGCTCCTCGAGGACCCCGTGCACACTGGCCATCGGGACCCCGTGCACACGGGACAGACAGACCTCGTGCGCACGGCCCTTCCGGTGCATTTCTGCCGCTGTCCCTTCGACCTCCCACCCTCCCATACCACCCCCTTACCTCCCCAGCTACACCCCAACCACGAGATCCATCCATTTGGAGCCTAGATCGGGAAGAAATATGCCAAACCCGCGTGTCCCAGGTGACCCCGAGCCCTCGGAGTGTGTACCGTGCACACGGGACCCCGTGCCCACGGGCTCCTACCCCCGTGCGCCCGACCCCCCGAGGTGAGCCGCGTGCACTTCACCGTTTTGCCCATAACTTCCACATTCGGAGTCCGATTTTCGCATTCTTTAGCTCGTTGAGTAGCTATTGACATCCTCCATCCACCTAGATAGATTCCCACACCATTTGACTCCACCAAAATTTTGACATTTTGGCTTCTTTAACTAGGCCTTCCACCATATCATCTGCAAAACCCACCATAGCCTTCCGCAACCTAATCCATTTTGCTTCATTTAGCATTTGTGGTTGTTTGAGTGATGACGTGAGTCTCCTAAGGTGTTTCGGATACTTAGGTACGATTGATTCTCCACAAACCACCACCACTTCCACATTGCCATTTCCACTACCACCATTTGACATTTGTCATTTGAGATTTTGAGTTTGCGGTTTTTACCGTTTCCTAAGGTGTTTCGGCTACTTAGGGACGGGTCTACATCATCTTGGTATCTACATCAAGAACACCGCTACTCATCATCGCAAAGGATGGTAACCTCGACGACACCATTGTATATTCCCCTTGCAAATTGCATTGTTAACCCCTAGCCCATTTTGCGTTACTTGCCTATCGAGACTAGCCATTTGAGTATTGCCGACAACGTTACTTTTGCACACTAGTGATCATACTTCCCATAGCATACATACCATATCATCGTGGTGCATATATTGGTATCATATCTCGTGTCACAAGTTTGTTCCCGCATATACTCAATTGCTATCTTGGTTTGTGCATTGTGCAAAAGTGGCCATAGAAAAAAATAAATAAAGCTTTTAAGCAAAAGAAAGAGAGCAAGAGCCATAGCATCGTACCCCATTGCACATAAGATTGTCATATCCGATCATCTTGGATCATCTTGAGAGAAACACCGGAAACCATACATACACAGAATACTTGGGATAGAAGTTTATCCATTTTGCATCTTATAGGTTGTGCACAAGTGTCGTATCCGCCGATTGAGCAATCGTGCTAGCGTCTCTCTTGAGTTGTGCAACACGAGCGTTTTCCGCGGACGCCACATTTTGTTCTCATTCCCTGGGTGCACGACTCCATTTATCTATCCGTGTGTGTGTTTCCGTGTACCACATTTGCTATTGGTCTACTTGTTTCACTTGCGAATTTGTGAATCTTTTCCAACATTATTGACTCTTGCTAACATTTTGCATCAAATTTTTGTGCCACTATCCTCACCGAGCTCTACCATAAGCTTTACTTTGTAGGTGTGAGTGAACAAGTCCGGTACCAATTCCACTATTCTTTCATTTCACATTGAGTGATACAAGATACATCCTCAACTTTGGGAAAAGGTAGCTTGGTATTGTTTATCTCATTTCCTACTCACCTCTACTCGAGTCTTGTGATGGATAGGCAAGGCATTCCCTCTCCGCTCTACGACAACAACGACGGTGTGAACAACTACATCACCAAAGCGTCCATCTTCGATCTACAACGACAAATGCAAGGCGCACAATCAAGATTGCGAGAGTGCATCGAGAACGTCTCCATCGACATTCGTCACTCCGAAGCAAGGAAAAGGGACTGCATCGACAAGAAGCTTTCCGCACATAAAGAGGAGCAAGATGCAAGGATGGAGGAGATTAGAACCTTGATCAAGTCTTCTTCCCCTTCGTCATCTTCAAGGCGGCGACATTCAAGCCACAAGTCTTCGGAGCGCGGCCACGATGCAAGTGCAAATCGTCCCCGTCCACATCTACATGGCGACCACCATCACTTTCGTGATCAACAACGTCATGAAGGGCAAGTCACATCCAAGCATCATGTGCACGACGACGACTAACGACATCTACTACGATCTCAAGCACGACAACGACATCATCATCATGAAGATGCTCCACAAGCGCAAATGCACAAGTCCCAAAAAGCCCTACTTCACGCTAAGTCCAAGCTTCAAGAGCACAAAAGAAGACCGGGAGACGACCACCACCAAGACGGCGCTACGGCTACACCAACCACTTTGGCATCTTCGCCAAGTGCTATCAAGGCATCTTCGCCTTTGGACGTACGGCATCTTCGCCTACTTCCCACGAGTACGCCTACAACGACTTCATCAAGTTCAAGGTGACTACCTACGAGCGAGGGTGAAACTTCCATCTTCGAAAGCCCCTCAAGGAAGATGGTTGAGCGTGGGAAATTCCCTTCGGTCATGGAGACGAGCTATGAGGTACCACATCATATGAACCTCCAACACCAAGATGGCGACAAGAAGTTCGAGCGAGGGCCATCCCCTTTGACCACGGCGATAGAAGTTGAGCGTGGGACATTGGCACCTACATCTCTCCGACACCCACATATGACGAGATGCCCCATTTGTCATGTGAGGAGAGCCACCACCCCATGAGTGAGATGAGTGACTCCACCATATATGACATTGAGAGCATTTCCTATGAGAGGATGAGTGTGACCACCACTAGCCCCACACATGAGAGCATGCCACACATCCTATGTGAGGTTGAGAGCCATATGAGTGACTCCACCAACCATATGAATGAGTGCATTCTTGAGGGAGTAAATGAGCCACAACACTTAGAGAGTGAGGTAGTTGACACGGCATGTGAGGCCACTATGATTTCTAACGACTTAACCTCTACTCCTAGTGTGTTTTCTTCCTTGGTGCTAGGTCTCCTACATGACGACATGCCTATCCTCGATTAGTCCATCCCTCCAATGGTCAAAATGATGGCCATGGTGGACGATGATGCACCCCCACATGGTTCCATCAAGATGAAGATGAAAACGAGACGATCTTCAACACCTCACCTACAACACATGAGCTATGCTTCAAAGGTAACATAGGCGGTGCCGTTAGGCGACATATTGGTTATGTGAAGGCATACATGATGTACGAATCCAACATCTTTGGGAACTTTCTTGAGGTGAACTCCTTCTCTTTGAGCCATCCTCAAATACGCATATTGGATGGGTCACTCTTTCATTGTTGTTTCCTTCTTGTTGTCTACTTGATACATCTCGTGAACGGAGGAGCGACATTGGAGATTGGCTACATGGACCTTCACATTGAGGAGCGCTCGCACTTATTGGATGCACCTTCGGCACTCCACTCATGCCTCGACATCGAGCTTTGGTACACCAACACCTCCATATTTGTTCATTGTGCTCATACATGTCATGCTCGATGGACATATCATACATACCACAAGTTTGCACCTCATGCATGGATTGACTCACATTATGATTGCCTTGTTGCATCTTGTATTCCCATGTCATCCATGATATATGAGCTTGTGCATTTCCTTAGCAAACTTGTTGTGATCTACCTCGGTGGCATATTCATACATCATGATCATATTGTCCACCATCAATTGCATGATAACATACACATGTTGAGCATCCATTGGCATATTCATGCTATTGATAAACCGTCTCACTATGACATCATTTTGCACTGTGGTTGCATTGATCATATTTACAACACATTTGTGTGCACAATGATTGCATGTCCTCCCATGAATGCTTTGCATCTCATTCTACATCATCTTGATAAGCTTCATGCGCTTTGTCACGACCAATCTTGTCGCACGGACTCATTCTTACATGATGGACACTTTGTGTGTGCTAACCATTGTATTTCCTAGTGTTGCTTGTGTTTGCTCTTTGTGCATGTCTATCACTCCGGTGACACCTTGGACTACTTGGATTGCGCCATGTCTTCATCTTCGTCCAACTACAAGTCCGTCTACGACAATCGTTTCCATGGTGATGAGGATCATGATCCGAGGTCGGATCTTTCCCAAGGGGGGGGGGAGATGATGCGGAGAATCCCACGGTCATCCCCATGTACACTCCGACTACTCTCCATACCCCAAGACGACATATGACGAGACCTCGAACATACGCCATTGGAATTAAGGTGAACCTGCTCTTCTTCGAGAACATCATGAATATCCATTAGATTTGCTTGCTACCTCACCAAAATGCTCTATGTGTCCTTAGGTACGAAGACCGACGACCACAAGCTGGTGAGGGAGACCCCAAAGGAGTTGGAGAAGGACCACAAGGCCACAAGGAGGAAGAAGGAGTGCAACAGGATCAACACTGCAGCTCGCAGGTGACCCCGTGCCCACGGGCCTCGAAGACCCCATGCGCATGGATTACTCAGGAAGTTGGCGCTGGAGCACCCCGTGCGCACGGGCCTGTACCGTGCTCACGGGACCCCGTGCGCACGGGCCCTACATGATGGACTGCTGTGATTGCTGTTTGGGCCTCCTCTTCATCCACTTCGTCCCATGCCTATATATTCCGTACCTAGACCATATGTTAGGGTTAGCAAAGTATTTGATAGACATTTGTGAGCTTTGCTCCATGGATCCACTCCACTAGGAGATCAAGACCTCCTCTTGGAGTGACCAAACATCAAGACCTCCTCCTTGGGGAAGGATCCCCATCATAGGATCATCAAGCCCTCATCTCCTTCATAGGATTTGGGATGAACTCTACCATGTATCTTATTTCCCTTTGATTGTTCATGTACCTTGTGGATCTTATGTGTTTGATTGTCTAGTGGATGTGTGATTTGACTTGTTCTTGAGTGTTCCTCTTGTTTTCCCTCTTTTGTTCATCTTGTTCTTGGGATTCCCCTCCAATTTGTGAAAGATCTCCCATAGGGTTCCACCTACACCACGGACCCCGCGCTTTGGCCCCCTACAAAGAGCCTCCGGACTTCACCGTTTTGGCCGTAACTTTCGCATCCGAACTCCGATTTGGGTGTTCTTTGGCTCATTGAAAAGCTAGCGACGTGCCCGAGGTGCTCATTTTGGATTTACCACCATTTGACTCCATCAAATTTTGTCCATTTTGCATCTTTTGCATCGGCCCTCCGCCATAACTTTCGCACCACCACATAAAACTTCCGCAAACAAACCCATTTTGGTTCCTTTGGTATTTGTGGTTGTTTGAGTTGTGATTTGAATCTCCTAAGGTGTTTTGGCTACTTAGGGTCAGTTGCATCTTCATCCACCACCGGTGACTTGTATCGGTCCATCGACTACATCCACCATGAGCTTCCACACCGACGACGACCATCCATCCTTTGAGACCATCTTCAACCGGAAGCAAGGCCGGTTACCCCCGACTTCGTGAAAGGTTAAGTGTGACGAAGGTATCCATTCCGTCATAAACTTCTCCTTCCTTGCCATTACATCTTGATAGCCCCACCATCTTTGCGAATACCTTCATACCCATTGAGACAAGCTATCCGAGTATTGCCGGGCTTCGCGAAAACTTGTGCACCATAGTGATACGATATCATATTGTTGCATCATTAGATATATCATATTGTGCCATTGTTTAATCCCGTGCATATCTTGTGATACTTGTCCCATATATGTGGTTGAGGCTCATTAAGCATAGTGGTAAGGAAGAGGAAAGTCAAAAAAAAGAAAAAAAGAAAAGCTTTTAAGCAAGAAAGAGAATGATCATAAGCTTATAAGCAAAGAGTTGAGCATGAAAAGAGATACTTGTGCATGAGGATACATGGAATAGGAAACATTTAGCTTGCATACATATAGGTTGGTGCCAAGTAGTGAATCGTGCCCAAGTGTGCAATCAAGCTAGTGCTCTCCTAGTGTTTGTGCAACACGAGCTTCGTCTTCATTAGGCCATTTTGTATTGCTCATCCCTATAGTTGCACAAGCCCCATTATCCCACCGTGTGTGTTTCTTTATTGCCCTCCTCTATATTTGTGATCACTTGCTTTGCATTTTGAGTCCTTTGGATTTATTTAAACATTTACAATATCTTGGACTTCAATTTGCATGAAATTTGTGCCACTTGTCCTAACCAAGCCACTCGATAAGCTTTACTTTGTAGGTGTGAGTGAACAAGTCCGGTACCAATTCCCTATTCTTTCATTTCACATTGAGTGATACAAGATACATCCTCAACTTTGGGAAAAGGTAGCTTGGTATTGTTTATCTCATTTCCTACTCACCTTTGCTCGAGTCTTGTGATGGATAGGCAAAGCACATCATCTCCGATCTACAACAATGACAACGAGTTCGATGCTATGAAGAACTTCATCGACGCCAAGATGGACAAGCGCATGGAGGATCTCAAGGCCCTCATCAAGAACCACAAGCGCTCTTCCTCATCTTCGAGAAGACGCTCAAGTGCAAAGACTCCCGCGCTACCATCTCGGGCAAGTACACACAAGCATCGACATCGATAGGACCATGAAGAGCGACCTTCTGGACGAGAGTTGGCTTCTCTGCCAACCCCGTGCACACGGGCCCTCGACCCCCATGCACATGGGACCCCGTGCACACGGCCTCCTGCACCCCCGTGCACACGGGCTCTACAGAACCGCGACCTCAACTACAAGACTACGGCTTCTTCAACACCTTTGGCATCTTCGCCAAGTGACTTCAAGGCATCTTAGCCTTCGGACGTACGACACCTTCGCCTACTCCACGAGCTCAAGTCCACTACTCCCTCGACCTACTACGACCTCGACATCGACCATGCAATTCCTTTCTATGGGACTCAAGAACCCGAGGAGTATCTCGAGTGGGAGCGTTTGATGGACGACTACCTCAAGCTACATCAAGTCCCTTCTGAAGATGAAGTGAAGTGCGCCACAAGAAACTTCCACAACTATGCCTCGACATGGTGGCTTCACACACCTTCGGAGAGCTACGAGATGAGTTGGTCCAAGATGAAGAAAGTGATGTGGAGAGAGTTTGTGCCTCCAACCTACACGGAACATCTTCAACGCCAATTGGAGAACACCATACAAGGATCCAAGTCCCTCGACGAGTACTTCAAGAACATGACGGAAGCCTTGCGACGTGCCGGCTTGGACAACCCCATTTGGATGAAGTTCTACTTCATGATGGGATTGAACAACGACATCTCCAAGACTATCTTCCTCGAGAACTACAAGTCCCTTGACGACAACTACTTTGGTGCTCTCAAGGTGGAGCAAGAACTCAAGAAGGCCAAGTCTACTCGACCCCGAGCTCACTTCGCAACGACCACGCTACAAGACGGCGGGAGTGATGATGTGCCATCTTCGACCTTCATTCATGACGAGAGTGATGACGTGCCATCTTCGGCCTTCATCCATGACGAGAGTGATGATGTGCCATCTTCGTCCTTCATCCACGGCGACGACTACGAGATGGTTGAGCATGGGATTATCCCTTCGACCACGGCGACGTATGATGACTTGAGTGACTTTCTCCACCATATTGAGAGTGAGAGTGACTTCACCACTAGCCCCATATGTAATGAGCTGCCCCAATTACCATGTGAGGAGAGCCACCACCACCACCACTTGAGTGATTTGAGTGACTCCACCATATGCGACATTGAGTGCACCTACCTTGAGGGAGTGAGTGAGCCAACACCACAAAGAGAGAGTGAGATAGTTGATGAGGCATATGAGGCCATTTCGGTTTCTAACAACTTAACCTCTACCTCTATTGTGTCTTCTCATTTGGTGCTAGGTCCCATATATGATGACGTGCCGATCCTCGACGACTTCATCCTCCCTTTGGACATGACGATGGCCATGGTGGACTATGATGCACACACCAGATGGTTCCATCACGATGAAGATGAACACGATTTGGTCTTCCCCACCTCACCTACACCACTTGAGTGGAACGACAAAGGTAACATAGGTGAAGGTGATGCTCTTGTCCCACTAGTGGACATTCTTGAAATTGATTGCTTGCATGATGTTGATCCACCTATTACCATGCTTCATGCTAGTATGATTTCCCCATGCGATGATTTACCCATTTATGATGAGTTTGATGATTTCCATGAGGAGTCTAGTAGTTGTGATGCCATGTTACATAGGATTTCTTGTGATAATTCTCTTGGTCACATCATGTTTGATAATCCGCTTGACTTGTCATATGCTATGCATGAGATCTCCCGTATGTCATATTTGCAATCTCATTGTAGTGACTATGCATATGCCATTAAAATAAACCCAATTTGCACATATGGCATAGATGACAAGCCCATGGTTATTGGCATTTGTTTTTCTTGTGATGATATTGATATGCTCCCTTTGCATGAATTATCTAATATGCCATGCCATGACCACCGAGCTTCGAACATGCATTGTTTGCCATGTTGTCCATTTTCTCCATATTATGCTTCCGATATTGCTCATGAGGAGATACCCATAGTTTCCACATACCCATTAGGAGATTTTGATCCATCCTATGATTTGCATGATTTCCATGATTGTGTGCACCATATGCTCCCCATGAATAAACATGCTATTGATGTGCCATATACTTGTTTGCTCAATTTGTGTCCCATCGTGTCATACATAACAACTATTCTTTCATGATGGATGACATGTTCATATACCATGCCTCAAATTTTTTGAGCATTGCTTATCTTGTGCTAACTCACACGTGCACATACACATCATGATGGATGATGCGTACATTCACCACACACACAATTTCTTTCGTTTGTGTCTCTTTTGTGTAGGTAACCATGAATACTTGTCAACCTCGCAATCCCACGAGTTGACAAAACAAGCTCTAGAGAGCAACGATGATTTGAGATCTCATGGATTGTTTTTCCCGCCGATCACTTCGCGCAAAGACTTCGCGCATTTCTTCTACATGGCCCTCACTTGGCTATGGGTTGTTCTCCATTATATATCCTTTGTCCATATTGCCATGTTCACTTTGCATGATATGCTCATTCCTATGCCTTTTCCATGCATTTGTGACCCATGCTTTGCATTACACATGATGATTGATTCTAGTACTTGTATGTGTATTTGCAAGCTTGGTGGAGATATCACTTGTTATTGCCATGTTCTATTCATGACCCATTCCTATGATGATACTTTCATCTTGCTTTGTGCCCGTGCTTGCGATATGTCATGTGCATTGTCTATGCCTAGTATTTGCTCACATGACATGATTGCCATGATTTACTCTAGTGTGTTGCATCTTCGCTCCACTAGTTTGCACGACTTGATCTCTATGCCTGCTCATGTTGCATCACCCATGATTCATACTTGCTCATCTCATGCGGTTGATGACAACCATCTATATGATTTGCACGTGGTTGATATTGCTTCTTGTCATATATCTCCATGTGTTGCCTCTCCCATGCTAAATGACTTGCCATGTATGGAGTGCAACAATGCTTATAGTCTTGCTCATAAGATTGCCCCCATAGCATTCTCACATATGTTTGGAGATTTTGACATATTCCTTGTGAAGCATGCTTGTCTTACCTCTTTGCACCATATACCTAGTGCCTTGAATATCGCCATTGTTGCATCATATTATTCATGCACTTGTGCTTCTAATGGTTATGTGCAAGAGAAGAGAACCATCATGATGGATGATGTGTTTATCTACCATGCACATTCGTTCTTTGTTTTGTTGTGTGCATGTGTAGGATACTTGGACTTTGTATCGACTTCCACTTCATGTGAGTTGACCATTCGAGCTCTTGAGAGCGAGCCTCATACATTCGACCACGACTTGCTTCTACACCACATTTCCTACTACTTCGGCATTGTGAAGAACGCACAAGGACATGCTTTCGAGGTGATATCATTCTATCTCGAGAACACCCAAACAATGAGCATGCATATTGTGGATCAAACTTCATGTGTTGTTTGCTCCATGACACACACATGCTAGCGATCTTGCTTCGACTTATCATTACCACATTGCCATGCCACATGATATATATGCCTTGTGGGTTGCATCTAGTTCCTCACATATGCCATGTCCCTTTGCTTATCACATGCTTGACTTGATTGCCTCACACATGTTGAACAATTGCTCTTTCCATTGTGTTGAGTGCCATGATATCTTCACTACACCCTATGCACGTTATGCTTGGATTGTCTTGCACTTGCGCCATGTGTTTAGACATTTCACTATATTTGGTGTTGTGAATGACTCTTATGCCTACCATAGACCGTTGAGCACTTTATGCATGCTTGTTCCCATGATGTACTTGATTGTGCTCAATTTATATGCTCAAATGCCATGCCACACTTCTTTGTCAAACCATATGTTATGCTTGATGACAACACTTGTTGGGTGAATCACCTCTTGAATGCTTGGTTTTGCTCTTACGACAACCACATTTGTTTTTCCAAGTGCTTGTTATCTTTGCTCCTTTTAAAGGAATTACAAGACGGTGCGACATTGGAGAGTGCCCATTTGGAACTACAAGATGACGAATGCTTGGTGATCGTCCATGTCACGACCGGTTTTTCCGAGTATTAATTTCCAGAAAATGGCCGTTGTGCTCACCAACCCCAGGATAATTGTTAGCTGATGAGGCACCAACTTGATACAGAAATTCCAAGCAAATACAACATATGTAGTACAAGACCATTATGGCCTGTGAGTACAACAAATGGTTCTAGTGGTTGATAGCGGAAGCGGTCTGAAATCATCGGCGTCTAGGGGACTCCATTTCCCACAGGAATAGCTGACCAGGTTAACTCCTATCTTCGCGAGGCTGCTATCACCGTTGCTTAGGTTCCGGGACTGTCGGCACGGTCGCTCCTCTCCGCGCAAGAAAAATCTGGCCAAGACAATAGCCAGGGACAAGCCAGTGAGTACTTTGAATGTACTCGCAAACATTATAAACACAGGTATAATATAACAATGATGTGCTGAAAATAATTTTATGCTCATGACGTCAGTCACAAATGATAATAAAAACTCTGATGCATGCAAGCATGTTATATATGAATATGCAATAACATAGTAGTATCTAAATAAATAACAATCATGCCACAATCGGGCGTCTTAGCGACACCACATAAAGGGCTTTAAAATAAATGCCACAGTCGGGCGTCTTAGCGACGCCACATAAAGGGCTTATAGAAGAATTGCCACAATCAGGCGCCTCAAATGACACCACATAAAGGGCTTATAAAAGAAATGCGAGTCAGGGCCTCAATGACACCACATAAAGGGCTTATAAAAGAAATGCCACAGTCGGGCGTCTCAGCGACACCACATAAAGGGCTTATAAAAGAAATGCCATAGTCGGGCGTCTCAGTGACACAACATAAAGGGCTTTATAAGAAAATAACAAGCATGCCACAGTCGGGCGTCTGAGTGACACCACATAAAGGGCTTATAGGATAAATAATCACATTGAATATCCAGGAGGTAGAACCGTCCCAGGGATACTCAATAATTCAAATAATATAATGGGTTAGTCCATAATAAACATAACATAATAATTATCACAAGTCATCAGTCATGATCCATGTTCTGGTTTAGTAGTATCTCCTCCGAAGACCGACACTAAGACCGACACTTGACCCAACACAGATTGTAGTCCATAACCATGGACATGGCTATTCGAATAGGTTTAATCTCTGCAGAGGGTGTACTCTTTACCCACGTGTAACGGATTTCTTTAGTCCATCAAAACTAATTCCGTCCACGGTCTTTTAAATGAAAACACACCTGATTTGCACACACCGGCTTAACTTACCGGTGTCTGGAATCACCCACGACACTGTTAAGAAAAACTCTAAGTGGGGAGGCTACAACCTCGATTAGCATGGGATCACAAAATTTATACCATGCGCAAAACTGGGGAAGCTATCCCCTCGGCTACAACCGAAACACCCATGCCCCTTGACCGGATGACTGGCTTTAATCCATGGCCATGGTACCCTCATCCCGGCCCCTCTGTATGGTGTGTGCTAGAAAGGGGTTGACAAATTACTGAACCGTACCCTACCTGTGGCAGGGACAAGTGGTAGCACGAAACAAGTGTGGGGGTTACAGGAACAAGACACGATCTACGGTCGACTCAGGAGGTTTATATTTTCCTGCATGACATGTATAACAAATATATTTCAACCAATACAATCAACACTCATTATATCTTACTATGCCATACCGGACATAACCGTCCCGACGGAGACCGGCGACAAGCTCACGCCTACCCAAGGCAGAGGCTTTCCCGGATTCCTTTCCGGCATGCATGCAAGGTACATGAGGATGATTACCATCACAGGTATACTCATTTCCAACAGCATGGAAATCACTAATATGCATCCATGCAATGATCATATCACATGAAATGACAAGTCCTTCGAAATGAGGTGGTGTTATAAATGTGTCAACAAACACACCAAAAATATTATGCCGGGGTTCAGAATGCTTGCCTTCAAGGTGTGGAGAGGTGGGGGTGCTCTCCAAAACTTTTGGAAGTCTTTCTCCAAAATCCTATTTAAAAATATTTTTGAATTAACACACAATTTCAAAAACAGCACAAAAGTTGTTTGAAATATTTTTCAAATAAATCTTAAAATAAACTAGGTCAGATTTGAGAGAGGTAGGAAAAAGAATCAATTCATTTGGAGTTTTATTTAAAAAGATACAGCCGGTCAAAGTTTGGTCAAAAGTCTGTTATTTAAAAATAAAACAGAAAAGAAAACGTTTCAATTAAACATGTACACGTCGAAAGCGTATTTTAGCTTTACGCTTCCACTTACTCTAGCGTGGACTGTGCGCGTGTCACTGATAGTGGGCCCGCTTGGCCCACTGGTCAGGTTTGACCAGTCTACTTCTCCCTCCTCTTCCTCTGCCCGAACGGAGGCGGGGGTTCCGGCGATCGTCGCCGGTGTTAGGCGGCTCCTCGCTGGCCCCCGAGGGTGGGGATGGATCCACAAGACTCGGGCGGTTCTTCCGGTGGTCGAGGGAGTGTTGGGGATGGAGGAATTCGTCGGCGACGAGCTTCGCGGCGGCCGGCGGCGTCGAGAGTAAAGTGGTTTTGGGGCTGTGGTGGTTCCCGACCAAAATCGAGCAGGGGGAAAGGTTCACGGGAGGAAGGGAGAGCTCCTGGTGGAGAGAGTGGAGAGGGGGAGGCCCTGGTGGCGCCGGAATGGCCGGGGCAGTGGCGGCGGCTGCGGTTGCCGGAGATGGGGAAGGAGACCTCCCCGAGTTGATTGGCTGCCAATGGGGTTCCTAGGGAGATGGCTTGGGACTCCTGCGTGCGGGGATGGGCTCGGGGCTCCTTATATAGGCGAGTCGAGGCAGTTCAGCGGCTGTCGCGGATAAGGTCGCCGGCGACCGTCTTTCTGTAGCTAGGGCGACGTGGCGGCGACGGGCGCTAGGGGACACACTTGCGGATGAGCTCGCACTGCTCCAGGGGGCAGGTGGCAAGCGCTGGCGGCTTGGGCAGCACCGACCTGGCCGAGACGCGCTGCGGACGCTGGCGTGCCGCCAAGAGCTCTGACGGCGGTGCTGTAGGCTGCCAGGGTGGCTTGGCGCGTTGCGGTGAGGAGGGGAGGACGTGGCGTGGCGCTACAGAGCGGGCAAAAACCAGGGGCGCGACGTGGTGGCTCGGGCGCGTCACGTGCCAAACGCACGCTCTGCTCGCGCCCAGAGCACACACGGGACGTGCTCGACGAAATGCCAGGGCGCGTTAGAGGTCTCAGGTGAGGCTGGGAATTAGCAGACGTAGGTTAGGAGTAGCTAGGAGTCTATTGGAGATGGTGGTTAGGCTAGGGAAGAAAGATCATTGTGCAAACTAAAACTCATGTCAAAACTGATCATGCCTACAGGGTGCTCGACAGAATGCCACATGCACCTAGGCATTTCTTGGAGTGGTCAAAACTTCCAGAGTGGGGTCTCTTTAGATGCATGAGAGGGTGCTGAGGTTAGTTTGTTAAAAGGAGAAACTTGCTAGTGCAAGTTTTGCAAAAACTCAGTTCTGGACAAAAGACAAATGGCATCACTTCATGAACCAAAAATGATCCAATGGGTGCATGCTCCTGGACATAGGGGTTTAGTAAGGTGTACTACAAGTAGGAAAAGGAATCACAGCAAAAGGAGCAAGTTAAAATATAGTTGTAGTACAAAACCTCAAGTTGGACCAGAATGGAAATGAGGATGATTCACTCAAATTTTTCAAAGAATATAGCTGGGGTTTTGCATAAAGCTGAATAATATGCTCCCACTGACATCCCAAAATTTTGGTGAAAGCTTTAAAGAAATAAATAAATAGGTTGTAGTGCAAAACTGTCCTCTGGACCAGATTTGAAAACTTGGGATAGAGCTCAAAGTATTCAATGAAAGAAATATCTTTTTGCATAAAAGTGTTTTTAAAAACATCACATGACATCTCCAAATTTTGGTTTGAATTTTAAGTGAATTTATCAAATGTTTATAGTTCAAATATGGCCATATAACTTTGGAAAACCATTTTTCAAGAAAATAAAGATCAAGCAAATTAATTATGTAATTAGTTCTATTAATAAAAGTAAAGTTTTTCTTGAGAGGTTAAACAAGTCCAATAACATATTTGAAAAGTTTTCACTTTGGGAAAAATTCCATAATAGCAAGGGAGAAAAAGGTTCAAAAATCAAAAGGGAGCCCAGAAAATAAAAGTTTTAATTTCCTGGAAAAATTTTAATCAATAAAACAAGGTCAAAATTTTGGGGTGTCACAACACTACCCCCTTAAAAGAAAATCTCGTCCTCGAGATTTGTTAAGAGTTGTTTTGAGAATATCTTTCCTGTGAGCTGGAACCAAAAGATTTATTCATAGTACAAACTTGCGTTGTCGAGGTTGGCAGCCACGCCCGGGATAAAAAAAATGGAATCGCACATCAACATACTCATGCATGGCTACTATTAAAAACAGGAGTGCACAAGCAGACAACATCTAATTACGGTGACATAGGGTCACAAGATTACAAGGCGAGGTCATTCTAAGACTCGGTATCATTCGAGCGATTTTAGTCTACCTTGTTCATATCTAAGCGGGCTTGCCTCGCCGACGTCGAGGTTTCTCTATGGTTTTCACCGTCGTGATCTGCTGGAGGGGGTTGTGAGGCTACAGGGTTGGGGTAGCGATGATGACCATCTCGGGGATTTGTTGGCCACAATCCCGTTGGAGCGTGTTCTCAAAAAGGCGACGAAGCACTTCTGGGGTCATCAAGGCATTTCGGTTGATGGCCGGGGCTGTGCTGTGTTGAGGCTACCCTTCCCTTTTTATAGAAAAAGGGAACGGAGTCTTCCTTCGCACGCTTGCGAATAAGACAGATTACTGGTGCGTGATTGACAGGCTAGGCTGATAAGTTGGGCACCGACTGCCAAAAGTGTCGGGGTCACTGTGTGGCTATCTTGCACGGGAAGCTTGGCTGGGGTTTTTGGTTAGGGTCTCGTGGGTTGGTTTTCCTAGGTTTTTTGACCTGGCTAAGATAGGATTAGCCAATGGTCAGCCTGACTCTGATACCAAGTTTGTCACGACCGGTTTTTCCGGGTATTAATTTCCAGAAAATGGCCGTTGTGCTCACCAGCCCCAGGATAACTGTTAGCTGATGAGGCACCAACTTGATACAGAAATTCCAAGCAAATACAACATATGTAGTACAAGACCATTATGGCCTGTGAGTACAACAAATGGTTCTAGTGGTTGATGGCGGAAGCGGTCTGAAATCATCGGCGTCTAGGGGACTCCATTTCCCACAGGAATAGCTGGCCAGGTTAACACCTATCTTTGCGAGGCTGCTATCACCGTTGCTTAGGTTCCGGGACTGTTGGCACGGTCGCTCCTCTCCGCGCAAGAAAAATCTGGCCAAGACAATAGCCAGGGACAAGCCAGTGAGTACTTTGAATGTACTCGCAAACATTATAAACACAGGTATAATATAACAATGATGTGCTGAAAATATTTTTATGCTCATGACGTCAGTCACAAATGATAATACAAACTCTGATGCATGCAAGCATGTTATATATGAATATGCAATAACATAGTAGTATCTAAATAAATAACAATCATGCCACAATTGGGCGTCTTAGCGACACCACATAAAGGGCTTTAAAATAAATGCCACAGTCGGGCGTCTTAGCGACACCACATAAAGGGCTTATAGAAGAATTGCCACAGTCGGGCGTCTCAGCGACACCACATAAAGGGCTTATAAAAGAAATGCCACAGTCGGGCGTCTCAGCGACACCACATAAAGGGCTTATAAAAGAAATGCCACAGTCGGGCGTCTCAGCGAAACCACATAAAGGGCTTATAAAAGAAATGCCACAGTCGGGCGTCTCAGCGACACCACATAAAGGGCTTTATAAGAAAATAACAAGCATGCCACAGTCGGGCGTCTGAGCGACACCACATAAAGGGCTTATAGGATAAATAATCACATTGAATATCCAGGAGGTAGAACCGTCCCAGGGATACTCAATAATTCAAATAATATAATGGGTTAGTCCATAATAAACATAACATAATAATTATCACAAGTCATCAGTCATGATCCACGTTCTGGTTTAGTAGTAATCTCCTCCAAAGACCGACACTAAGACCGACACTTGACCCAACCTAGACTGTAGTCCTTAACCATGGACACGGCTATTCGAATAGGTTTAATCTCTGCATAGGGTGTACTCTTTACCCACGAGTAACAGATTTCTTTAGTCCATCAGTCCACAATCTTTTAAATGAAAACACACCTGACTTGCACACACCGGCTTAACTTACCGGTGTCTGGAATCACCCACGACACTGTTAAGCAAAACTCTAAGTGGGGAGGCTACAACCTCGATTAGCATGGGATCACAAAATTTATACAGCAGCATAAAGCGGGAAGCTATCCCCTCGGCTACAACCGAAACACCCATGCCCCCTGACCGGATGACTGGCTTTAATCCATGGCCATGCTACCCTCATCCCGGCCCCTCTGTACGGTGTGTGCTAGAAAGGGGTTGACAAATTACTGAACTGTACCCTACCTGTGGCAGGGACAAGTGGTAGCACGGAACCAGTGTGGGGGTTACTGGAACATCTACGGTTGACTCAGGAGGTTTATAATTTCCTTCATGACATGTATAACAAATATATTTCAACCAATACAATCAACACTCATTATATCTTACTATGCCATACCGGACATAACCGTCCCGACGGAGACCGGTGATAAGCTCACGCCTACCCAAGGCAGAGGCTTTCCCGGATTCCTTTTCGGCATGCATGCAAGGTACATGAGGATGATTACCATCACAGGTATACTCATTTCCAACAGCATGGAAATCACTAATATGCATCCATGCAATGATCATATCACATGAAATGACAAGTCCTTCGAAATCAGGTGGTGTTATAAACGTGTCAAAGAACACACCAAAAATATTATGCCGGGGTTCAGAATGCTTTCCTTCAAGGTGTGGAGAGGTGGGGGTGCTCTCCAAAACTTTTGGAAGTCTTTCTCCAAAATCCTATTTAAAAATATTTTTGAATTAACACACAATTTCAAAAACAGCACAAAAGTTGTTTGAAATATTTTTCAAATAAATCTTAAAATAAACTAGGTCAGATTTGAGAGAGGTGGGAAAAAGAATCAATTCATTTGGAGTTTTATTTAAAAAGATACAGCCGGTCAAAGTTTGGTCAAAAGTCTGTTATTTAAAAATAAAATAGAAAAGAAAACATTTCAATTAAACACGTACACGTCGAAAGCGTATTTTAGCTTTACGCTTCCACTTACTCCAGCATGGACTGCGCGCGTGTCACTGATAGTGGGCCCGCCTGGCCCACTGGTCAGGTTTGACCAGTCTACTTCTCCCTCCTCTTCCTCTGCCCGAACGGAGGCGGGGGTTCCGGCGATCGTCGCCGGCGTTAGGTGGCTCCTCGCTGGCCCTCGAGGGTGTTGATGGATTCGCAAGACTGCGGCGGTTCTTCCGGTGGTCGAGGGAGTGTTGGGGATGGAGGGAGTCATCGGCGACGAGCTTCGCGGCGGCCGACGGCGTCGGGAGTAAAGTGGTTTTGGGGCTGTGGTGGTTCCCGATCAAAATCAAGCAAGGGGAAAGGTTCACGGGAGGAAGGGAGAGCTCCTGGTGTTGAGAGTGGAGAGGGGGAGGCCTTGGTGGCGCCGGAATGGCCAGGGCAGTGGCAGCGGCTGTGGTTGACGGAGATGGGGAAGGAGACCTCCCCGAGTTGATTGGCTGCCAATGGGGTTCCTAGGGAGATGGCTTGGGACTCCTGCGTGCGGGGACGGGCTCGGGGCTCCTTATATAGGCGAATCGAGGCGGTTCAGCGGCTGCCGCGGATAAGGTCGCTGGCGACCGTCTTTCTGTAGCTAGGGCGACGTGGCGGCGATGGGCGCTAGGGGACACGCTTGCGGATGAGCTCGCAATTCTCCAGGGGGCAGGTGGCAAGCGCTGGCGGCTTGGGCGGCACCGACCTGGCCGACACGCGTTGCGGACGCTGGCGTGCCGCCAAGAGCTCTGACGGCGGTGCTGTAGGCTGCCAGGGTGGCTTGGCGCATTGCGGTGAGGAGGGGAGCGCGTGGCGTGGCGCTACAGAGCGGGCAAAAACCAGGGGCGCGACGTGGCGGCTCGGGCGCGGCACGTGCAAAACGCGCGCTCTGCTAGCGCCCAGAGCACGCACAGGACGTTCTTGACGAAATGCCAGGGCGCGTTAGAGGTCTCGGGTGAGGCTGGGAATTAGCAGACCTAGGTTAGGAGTAGCTAGGAGTCTATTGGACATGGTGGTTCAGGGAAGCAAGATCATTGTGCAAACTAAAACTCATGTCAAAACTGATCATGCCTACAGGGTGCTCGACAGAATGCCACATGCACCTAGGCATTTCTTGGAGTGGTCAAAACTTCCAGAGTGGGGTCTCTTTAGATGCATGAGAGGGTGGTGAGGTTAGTTTGTTAAAAGGAGAAACTTGCTAGTGCAAGTTTTGCAAAAACTCTGTTCTGGACAGAAGACAAATGGCATCACTTCATGAACCAAAAATGATCCAATGGGTGCATGCTCCTGGACATAGGGGTTTAGTAAGGTGTACTACAAGTAGGAAAAGGAATTACAGCAAAAGGAGCAAGTTAAAATATAGTTGTAGTACAAAACCTCAAGTTGGACCAGAATGGAAATGAGGATGATTCACTCAAATTTTTCAAAGAACATAGCTGGGTTTTTGCATAAAGCTGAATAATATGCTCCCACTGACATCCCAAAATTTTGGTGAAAGCTTTAAAGAAATAAATAAACAGGTTTTAGTGCAAAACTTTCCTCTGGACCAGATTTGAAAACTTGGGATAGAGCTCAAAGTATTCAATGAAAGAAATATCTTTTTGCATAAAAGTGTTTTTAAAAACATCACATGACATCTCCAAATTTTGGTTGGAATTTTAAGTGAATTTATCAAATGGTTATGGTTCAAATATGGCCATATAACTATGGAAAACCATTTTTCAAGAAAATAAAGATCAAGCAAATTAATTATGTAATTAGTTCTATTAATAAAAGAAAAGTTTTTCTTGAGAGGTTAAACAAGTCGAATAACATATTTGAAAAGTTTTCACTTTGGGAAAAACTCCATAATAGCAAGGGAGAAAAAGGTTCAAAAATCAAAAGGGAGCCCAGAAAATAAAAGTTTTAATTTCCTGGAAAAATTTTAATCAATAAAACAAGGTCAAAATTTTGGGGTGTCACAGTCCACTTCTACACGACGCCATCATCTCTCCCATGGTGATTTGGATTTCAATCCAAGGTCGGATCTTTCCCAAGGGGGAGGGGATGATGCGGAGCATCCTATGGACATCACCATGTCAAGAGTCCATTTGGCAAGTGACACGTGCCACATCTACTTCATGCATACAAAGGTGAATCATCTCCTTTACACGTGTTCACTTGTACCCTTCGAGGATGGTATACTACTTGACCCCTCTCTCGTGTGCATACTTAGGTGAGCGGAGCTACACATTCATCATGGAGGAGTCCAAGCGCAAGAGAACAACTACACCATCCAAGACGGAAGCCTGGAAGCGGAGAGGGAAGCGCCAAGAAGAAGGCACCAGCTCCCAGGCGACCCCGTGCGCACGGGCCCCTCCGACCCCGTGCCCACGGGCCTCCCAGGCGGGCGGTCCTGAAGACCCCGTGCGCACGGGCATGTACCGTGCCCACGGGACCCCCGTATCCACGGGCCTCCCGAACCCCATGCACACGGGCTTATGCGTCAGGTCTCTGGATACCCCGTGCACACGGGCTCTACTTACCCCGTGCCCACGGGCCCCCCTGTGCGTGGCTGTTGGGCTTGGCCCTTGTATACCCATCTCGTCCCTACGTACCCCTTCATCCCTTGGACCTATATATACTCCCCTTTCTCCTCCATTTAGACTAAGCTAAGATTAGATCGAAACACTAGAGCTTAGCTCATGTACCTCCCCTTGTGGGATTCCTCTTGAGAGAGAGAGACACTCCATTGGAGTTCAAGGTCTCCATTGGAGAAGATCCCTAGTGGATGAAGACCCCCTTGAGGGAAGGATCTATAGATCATCAAGCCCTCATCTTCTTCATAGGATTTGGGATGAACTCTACCATGTATCTTATTTCCCTTTGATTGTTCATGTCCCTTGTGGATCTTGTGTGTTTGATTGTCTAGTGGATGTGTGATTTGACTTGTTCTTGAGTGTTCCTCTTGTTTTCCGTCTTTTGTTCATCTTGTTCTTGGGGATTCCCCCTCCAATTTGTGAAAGATCTCCCCATAGGGTTCCACACTACATCACTAGGCCCTTCATTTGTAAGCAAAACAAATGTATCCAATTTAGGCAGCATCATATTCTCATGAACATTAGAATCATTACCAAGAAACGGAAGTACCTGATAATTTAATTGGCGTGCGCGAGCTCTAGTAATTGGTCCAGTATATGTAGCAGTAGGGGTTGTGGGTGTAACAATGGTATTGATGTCCTCATCATCCTCCCCTTCTTGAAATGAAGTCGTCCTCGACGGAAGCTCATCTTCCTCACCCAAATAAGGCTTCAAATCTGCAATGTTAAAAGTGGAACTAACCCCAAAATATGCAGGCAGCTCAAGTTTATATGCATTATCATTTATTTTCTCCAAGACCTTAAAAGGACCATCAGCACGAGGCATTAGCTTTGATTTGCGCAAATCAGGAAATCTATCCTTACGCAAATGTAACCAAACAAGATCTCCAGGTGCAAACACAACATGTTTTCTACCCTTATCTCCAGCAAGTTTATATTTAGCATTCATACGCTCAATGTTTTCCTTAGTTAACTCATGCAGTTTTAAAATAAATTCAGCACATTGTTTAGCATCAAAATTAACCTTCTCCGAAGATGGAAGAGGCAACAAATCAATAGGTGCACGAGGTAGGAAACCATACACAACTTCAAAAGGGCACATCTTAGTAGTAGAATGCAGTGAACGATTATAAGCAAATTCACATTTTCTCCCACATTTTCTCCCACATTTTCTCCCACATCTTAGTAGTAGAATGCAGTGTATGAGGCAAGCATTCCTCCCACATTTTCTTATTATTCTTCAAAAGAGCCCTAAGCATAGTAGACAATGTTCTATTGACTACTTCAGTTTGTCCATCAGTTTGGGGGTGACAAGTAGTACTAAAAAGCAGTTTAGTCCCCAACTTAGCCCATAAACATCTCCAGAAGTGGCTAAGAAATTTAGTATCACGATGTGAAACAATAGTACTTGGCACACCATGCAAGCGAATAATTTCACGAAAGAACAAATCAGCAACAGTAACAGCATCACCGCTTTTATGACATGGTATAAAGTTTGCCATTTTCGAGAATCTATCCACGACAACAAATATGCTATCCCTCCCCTTCTTTGTTCGAGGTAAACCTAAAACAAAGTCCATAGATATATCCTCCCAAGGAACACTAGGTACACGCAATGACATATATAAACCATGAGGATAGAGTCATGACTTAACTTTTTGACATGTAGTGCAGCGAGCAATAAAACGCTCAACATCCGTCTCATCTTTGGCCAAAAGAAATGTGTAGCAAGGATGTCCTCCGTCTTCTTCACGCCAAAGTGTCCCATTAATCCTCCTCCATGCGCCTCCTGCAACAACAAAACACGAACGGAGCTAGCTGGAATGCATAGCTTGTTAGCACAAAACACAAATCCATCATTAATGACGAACTTGTTCCACATTCTTCCTTCTTTACAATTCCGCATTACATCTTTAAAATCAGTCATGCACATATTGATCTTTGATGGTCTCCAAACCAAATATTTTGAAGTCAAGTTGTGAAAGCATAGTATAGCGATGAGACAATGCATCAACAATAACATTTTCTTTTCCCTTCTTGTGTTTAATGACATAAGGAAAAGTCTCAATGAATTCAACCCATTTAGCATGTCTACAATTCAGTTTAGCTTGCCTTTTAATATGTTTCAAAGATTCATGATCAGAGTGTATAACAAATTCTTTGGGCCATAAATAATGTTGCCATGTTTCTAAAGTCCGAACAAGAGCATATAATTCTTTATCATACTCCCAATTTCATACGAATTTGATGGTATCCACTACGCAAATCAACTTTGGAGAATATTGTAGAGCCACTCAATTCATCAAGCATATCATCTAGCCTAGGAATAGGATGACGATAACGAATAGTAATATTATTAATGCCTCTACAATCAACACACATACGTGATGTACCATCCTTTTTCGGCACTAGAATAATAGGAACAACACAAGGACTAAGGGATTCACGTATATAACCTTTGTCGAGCAGCTCCTGTACTTGACGCATAATCTCCTTCGTCTCCTCTGGATTGGTATGTTATGGTGCACGATTGGGTAATGATGCACCAGGAATTAAGTCAATCTGATGCTCAATCCCTCGAATGGGAGGTAATCCCGGTGGCACGTCTTGTGGAAAGACGTCAGCGAACTCCTGCAAAATGTTAGTGATAGCAGGAGGCAAAGAGGAAGGCATGTACTCGAATGAAAATAAAGCCTCTTTGCACACAAAAGCATAGCAAACAGATTTGCTAAAATCTAGCTCATCAATATCAGATTTAGTGGCAAGTAAAGATGCACTTTTCAATTTAATTTCAGAAGCAACACTAGATGGTTTACTATTAGGCTTCATTTGTTGCTCAAATTCTTTTGCCACAATCTGATTTGCAATCTTATTTTTCTCCTGTTTTGCTTTATTAGATCTATTAATATCATCTTTCAAAATGGACTCAGGAGTCATAGGAAGCAAAGTAATATTTTTATCCTAATGAACAAGAGTATACTGATTGTTTCTACCATGGTGTACAGAATTTTTATCAAATTGCCATGGTCGACCAAGTAATAAGGAACATGCTTGCATAGGTACCACATCACAATCAACATAATCTGCATTTGTAGAGATACTAAAATGCACACGAACAGTACGTGTTACCTTAACCTTGCCGCTGTTGTTGAACCATTGGATGTAGTAAGGATGTGGGTGTGGTCTTGTGGTGAGAGATAGCTTCTCCACCATCTCCATGCTAGCCAAGTTGTTGCAGCTCCCTCCATCTATGATGACGCGCATAGAACGTTCCTTCACAACTCCCTTTGTATGGAACAAATTATGTCTCAGATTTTGCTCAGCTTGTGTAACCTGCACACTCAAAACACGTTGAGCAACTAAACATTCATACCTGTCAGCATCTTCAGGAGCCATGTATTGCGTCTCATGATCAGAATCATCTCCACCGTGTTCTTCACTTGTAATAAGGGCCAAAGTCTCCTCATCATAGTCACTAGCAGACTCATACCCACCATCCTCAGTAGCAATCATCACACGCTGAGATTTGCATTCTCGCACATAATGTCCTCTTACCTTACAACGACGACAAATAATATCACTTGTGTGCCCTGTTGATGCCATGGAGGAAGAAGAGCTCTGTGCAGGACCGGCAGGTGCGCTCTTGGCAGATAGTGGTGGTTGTACTTGCTTTCTTGTATCACGGCTGGAGGTAGCAGCTGATGGAGGTGCTGGTGCAGTGGAAGTAGAGGATGCACGCGGTGTCTATGATGAAGGTCGACCTGCAGAAAAGTTAGTTTGCGCCAATGCTTGTCGATCCTGCACTTCACGTTCAGCTTTACAAGCAAGATGGAATAAACGAGTGATATTAGTATACTCCTTATACTCTAGAATGGTCTAAATCTCTCTATTTAATCCACCCATAAAACGTGCAAGCATAGCTTCATTATCCTCAACAATACCACATCTAATCATGCCAGTTTGTCATTCCTGATAATATTCTTCTACATAATTTTTCCCTTCTCTTAAACGCTGCAATTTTTGAAGGAATTCACGTTGATAATATCGTGGAACCCAACGAGTACGCATAGCAGTTTTCAAGGCAGCCCAAGTAGTTGGAATAGGATATAATCTACAATGTTCAGACGACCATACACATGCAAAACTAGTGAAAGCACAAACAACAGCAACAACCCGTCTCTCCTCGGGATATTGTAAACATGTAAAACGTTGTTTAGTTTCTAACTCCCAAGTAAGATATATATCAGGAACATATCTACCCTCAAATGGTGGAATATTCAATTTCAGTTTTGGAATATGGTCATTATCTCGTACCTGAGGTGGTGGTGCAGGCCTATCGTTGCGAATATATACCTGCGGTCGACATCTTTGGTGGTGGTGCTTTGGTGGCTGCACGTAGTTCGATTTTGATCAACCTCATCCTCGTAATAGTCCTCCACCTCTGCGATATGATGAGGAGCTCTGAAGCACCAACAGCGATAGCAGCGGCACCGTATCACAATCTGATAACGCTGTGCTCGCCCTACTCTATCGCGGGGTAGAGCTGGTTGTGGGAGACGTTTGAGTAATTCATCAAACTTGGCGTCCAACTTGGTGTCAATTGACTTATCAATGTCATCCATCTTCTCGATTGCCTTTCCAAAGCTGGCCATCACGTCTTCCACCTGTTGACCCAACATTTGATGAAACTTATCATGAAGCTCCTTGTTCGTCATGTTCTCCTAGTCAATCTCGTCGGCTTGTGTTCCTGCCATAGTTAGCAGCAATAGAAACAGACAAGAATATGATCCTACAGACTACTGGAATATGGTGGTGGTGGGGTGTCACAAATCCGTCAAGAGAATCTCAAATTCTTACCAGTTCTTACCCAGCAGCAGGTGGTGATCGGCAACCGTTGTAGTCAAAACTCTCAAAGCTTGGATAGAGCATTACCAGGGAGAGTCAAACGCACGACAAAGATGTATGTGGAGCTGGGAAGGATTATAATATGGTAGCAAAAAAGGTCAGCAATAATCAATTCAGAGATGCAAAGTTGAATAAACGCTCAACGACGGTACTGTGCTGGTGCTAGGCTAGACCGTGCTAGAGACGCGAGCCTAGAACACTAACAAAATCACGACACTCCACATAAACAAGGGAGGAGCACACTCTGAATTTTCTTCTCTATTTTTTTCACTTTTTTTTGCACTTTTTTTTTGCATCTGCCTAGCCAGAATTTTCCAGACTTAGTTTTTTTTAAACTGGAACTATTTTTCTACTGCGGGTAGAACAAAAGTTGGGGAGTCCGACTTGGTCACGTCTCGTAGTATCGCGTGATCTGGAACTCGGAAATAAAGGAACAAATACTGGACTCGGACTAGGACTGGTGGCGGAGATGAATCTGGTGGAACTCGGACTGGTGATGATGGTATATGATGGGCGGTGAAGCACGGACTGGTGGCGAATATATGGATACGGATCGGTGGCGGATAAGCGGAGGTGGTAGATGGCAGGGGCGATGATGATAGTGCGGCGGTGGCGTGACCACTTATGACTAGAACTTGAAACTCTAAAATACTAGACGCTAAGACCAATAACTTGACACAACGATGAAGCCGCAAATTCAACAAAGCAAAATACTGAAAAGACTATGCAAAGGCTCAGACTGGTTCGGATATGATGACCTAACCCTAATTTTTTTGGCTTTTTCATGGACTGTAGGTACGAAGAACAGACTCGATCAAAACTACGAAAAACTGTAAAATCTCACCGAGCAACCTGGAAATCTGATACCACTTAATAGATGCAAAGGTGTCCTATATTTCAATGAGATGGTGGCTATCGTTTTGGAGGAAGTCGACTTTGACGATCCCACTACGAATGTGCGAGGACATCGTGCCTTAGCAATCGCTAAACCAACTCCGAGAGGTTATTGATCACGCCGAAGCACGATCAACCTGACCACGAAGGTCTGTTTCCTGCAGGAAAACGAAGAACAAGCAAGACACTAAGTTGCAATCTGGATATTGCGAATATAAGAGGAAAGCTTTATTGATCAAGGTGGGGTTCTGTGACGCCTTTGTCTGGTCGTTGAACACAAAGCGAAATGCAGCGAAGTTGCAGCTATGGCAAACTTTAATCTAAACAAAACCCAAAGTCTAAACGGTGCCCTAAGGGCTGTATATATGGAGGAAGAGGGGGGGGGGATTTCGTGGCCCTTGGTGGAGGGGTCTGAAATCAACCCTATCTCTTGTTCCCCACACATACGGACTCTAAAAATAGCCTATACTTATGTATTTCGAAATTACATGGGCCTAGCCCAATAATAAGGTGACGCAACACCTAGAATAGCCTCGGGATGAAATTTATGAAGTGGCATATTGTATATTTCGTCCAAGGCTTCATGCACCCATTATGGTGGCTTCAAAGTCCTGGAATCATCACTTGTAACTTCGTTCTTGTTCCCCTTGCGCATGCCATCATCTCCATGCTTGTTCTTGCTCCAATGTTCATCCTTCTCCAAGCTAGGCCCTTCATTTGTAAGCAAAACAAATGTATCCAATTTAGGCAGCATCATATTCTCATGAACATTAGAATCATTACCAAGAAACGAAAGTACCTAATAATTTAATTGGCGTGCGCGAGCTCTAGTAATTGGTCCAGTATATGCAGCAGTAGGGGTTGTGGGTGTAACAATGGTATTGATGTCCTCATCAATAGTGGCCTCACATGCCGTGTCAACTACCTCACTCTCTAAGTGTTGTGGCACACTCACTCCCTCAAGGATGCTCTCACTCATATGGTTGGTGGAGTGATGCTGAGCATCCCACGGTCATCCCCATGTAAACTCTGACTACTCTCCATATCCCAAGAGGACATATGACGAGACCTCGAACATACGCCATTGGAATTAAGGTGAACCCGCTCTTCTTTGAGAACATCATGAATATCCATTGGACTTGCTTGCTACCTCACCAAAGTGCTCTATGTGCCCTTAGATACGAAGATCGACGACCACAAGCTGGTGAGGGACACCCCAAAGGAGTTGGAGAAGGACCAGAAGGCCACAAGGAGGAAGAAGGAGTGCAACAGGATCAACACTGCACCTCCCAGGCGACCCCGTGCCCACGGGCCTCGAAGACCCCATGTGCACGGACTACTCAGGAAGTTGGCGCTGGAGCACCCCACGCGCACGGGCCTGTACCGTGCCCACCGGACCCCCGTGCGCACGGGCCCAACTTACCCCGTGCGCATGCGCCCTACAGGATGGACGGCTGTGATTGCTGTTTGGGCCTCCTCTTCATCTACTTCGTCCCCATGCCTATATATTCCGTACCTAGACCATATGTTAGGGTAAGCAAAGTAGTTGATAGACATTTGTGAGCTTTTCTCCATGGATCCACTCCACTAGGAGATCAAGACCTCCTCTTGGGGTGACCAAACATCAAGACCTCCTCAGGATCCCAGTAATAGGATCATCAAGCCCTCATCTCCTTCATAGGATTTGGGATGAACTCTACCATGTATCTTATTTCCCTTTGTTGTTCATGTACCTTGTGGATCTGGTGTGTATGATTGTCTAGTGGATGTGTGATTTGACTTGTTCTTGAGTGTTCCTCTTGTTTTCCCTCCTTTGTTCATCTTGTTCTTGGGGATTCCCCCTCCAATTCGTGAAAGATCTCCCCATAGGGTTCCACCCTACAACATCTTGGTATCATGAGGCAAGGTTTCTCACGAAATTGGAGCCCCCTCTTTGTTTTCTAGCCTAGTTTTGTGTGATTTCGTCCTAAATTCGAAAATTCCCCACCAAAATAGCCCCAAATGTTTTTATAATTTGTTGGTTTGATGAGATTTTGTTGGATTTGATCCATGGATTTGGTGTTTAGCAAGTAGATCCACCCCTCTACCACCTTCCCCTACCTTCCACCCTTCGATTTTGACCTCAGATTCGAGATTTGCCACGGATCCGGAGCTGTTCGTCCGCTCCTCGAGGACCCCGTGCACATGGGCCATCGGGACCCCGTGCACACGGGCCCCTGTGCACATGGGCCAGACAGACCCCGCGCGCACGGCCCTTCCAGTGTGTTCCTGCCGCTGTCCCTTCGACATCCCACCCTCCCATACCACCCCCTTCCCCCCAACCAAACCCCAACAACGAGATCCATCCATTTGGAGCCTAGATCGGGAAGAAATCCGCCAAACCCGCGTGTCCTAGGTGACCTCGTGCCCTCGATGCGTGTACCATGCGCACGGGACCACGTGCCCACGGGCTCCTACCCCCGTGCGCACGACCCCCCCCCCCAGGTCAGCTGCGTGCACTTCACCGTTTTGCCCATAACTTCCACATTCGGAGTCCGATTTTCTCGTTCTTTAGCTCGTTGAGTAGCTATTTGACTCCATCAAAATTTTGACATTTGACATCCCCCATCCACCTAGATAGGCTCCATCACCATTTGACTCCATCAAAATTTTGACATTTTGGCATCTTTACCTAGGCCCTCCACCATATCATCCGCTACATCACCATCGACTTCCGCAACCTAACCCATTTTGTTCACCATAGCATTGGTGGTTGTTTGAGTGAGTCTCCTAAGGTGTTTCGGCTACTTAGGGACGATTGCTTATTCATCAACCACCACATCCACCACTTCCACATTGCCATTTCCTCTTCCACCGTTTGACATTTGTCATTTGAGATTTTGAGTTTGCGTTTTTTTCGTCTCCTAAGGGGTTTCGGCTACTTAGGGACGAGTCTACATCATCTAGGTATCTACATCAAGAACACCGCCACTCATCATCGCAAAGGACGGTAACCTCGACGACACCATTGTATATTCCCTTGCAAATTGCATTGATAACCACTAGCCCATTTTGCGTTACTTGACATTTGAGTATTGCCGGCAACGTTACTTGTGCACATTAGTGATCATACCTTCCATTGCATACATACCATATCGTATTGGTATCATCTTGCTATCATACCATATCTTGTGTGACAAGTTTGTTCCCGCATATACTCAATTGCTATCTTGGTTTGTCCATTGTGCAAATTGGCCATAAAAAAGCTTTTAAACAAAAGAAAGAGAGCAAAGAAGCTTGCAAGCAAGTGCCATAGCATCATACCCCATTGCACATAAGATTGTCATATCCGAGCATCTTGGATCATCTTGAGAGAAACACCGGGAACCATACATACAGAGCATACTTAGGATAGAAGTTTATCCATTTTGCATCTTATAGGTTGTGCACAAGTGTCGTATCGCCGATTAAGCAATCGTGCTAGCGTCTCTCTTGAGTTGTGCAACACGAGCGTTTTCCTTGGACTCCACATTTTGTGCTCATTCCTTGGTTGCACGACCCAATTTATCTATCCGTGTGTGTGTTTCCGTGTACCTCATTTGCTATTGGTCTACTTGTTTCACTTGCGAATTTGTGAATCTTTTCCAACATTATTGACTCTTGCTAACATTTTGCATCAAATTTTTGTGCCACTATCCTCACCGAGCTCTACCATAAGCTTTACTTGATAGGTGTGAGTGAACAAGTCCGGTACAAGATACATCCTCAACTTTGGGAAAAGGTAGCTTGGTATTGTTTATCTCATTTCCTACTCACCTTTGCTCGAGTCTTGTGATGGATAGGCAAGGCATTTCCTCTCCGGTCTACGACAACAACGACGCCGTGAACAACTACATCACCAAAGCGTCCATCTTCGAAATACAACGACAAATGCAAGGTGCACAATCAAGATTGCGACAGTGCATCGAGAACATCTCCATCGACATTCGTCAATCCGAAGCAAGGAAAAGGGACTACATCGACAAGAAGCTTTCCGCACATAAAGAGGAGCAAGCTGCAAGGATGGAGGAGATTAAAACCTTGATCAAGTCTTCTTCCCCTTCGTCATCTTCAAGGCAACAACATTCAAGCCACAAGTCTTCGGAGCGCAGCCAGGATGCAAGTGTAAATCGTCCTCATCCACATCTATATGGCGACCACCATCACGGTCGTGATCAACATCGTCATGAAGGGCAAGTCACATCCAAGCATCATAAGCACGACCACGATGAACGACATCTTCTACGAGCTCAAGCACGACAACGACATCATCATCATGAAGATGCTCCACAAGTGCAAATGCACAAGTCCCAACAAGCCCTACTTCACGCCAAGTCCAAGCTTCAAGAGCACAAAAGAAGACCGCGAGACGACCACCACCAAGACGGCGCCACGGCTATACCAACCACTTTGGCATCTTCGCCAAGTGCTATCAAGGCATCTTCGCCTTTGGACGTACGGCATCTTCGCCTACTTCCCACGAGTACGCCTACAACGACTTCATCAAGTCCAAGGCGACGACCTACGAGTGAGGGTGACACTTCCATCTTCGGAAGCCCCTCAAGGACGATGGCCGATCATGGGAAACACCCTTCGGTCATGGAGACGAGCTACGAGGTACCACATCATATGGGCCTCCAACACCAAGACGGCGACAAGAAGGTCGAGCAAGGGCCATCCCCTTCGACCACGGCGATAGGAGTTGAGCATGGAGACATTTGCACCTACATCTCTCCGACACCGACATATGTCGAGATGCCCCAAGTGCGATGTGAAGAGAGCCACTACAACATGAGTGACACAAGTGACTCCACCATACATGACATTGAGAGCATTTCCTATGAGAGGATGAGTGTGATCACCACTAGCCCCACACATGAGAGCATGCCACACATCCTATGTGAGGTTGAGCGTCATTTGAGTGACTCCACCACCATATGAGAGCATCCTTGAGGGAGTGAGTGAGCCACAACACTTAATGAGTGAGGTAGTTGACACGACACGTGAGGCCACCATGATTTCTAACGACTTAACCTCTACTCCTAGTGTGTTTTCTTCTTTGGTGCTAGGTCTCCTACATGACGACATGCCTATCCTCGATGAGTCCATCCCTCCAATGGACAATATGATGGCCATGGTGGACGATGATGCACCCCCCACATGGTTCCATCAAGATGAAGATGACAACGAGACGATCTTCCACACCCCACCTACCACACATGAGCGACGCTCCAAAGGTAACATAGGTGATGGTGCTTCACTTGTCCCACAAGTGGACTCTCTTGATAATGATTGCTCCCATGATGTTGACCCACCTATTACCATGCTTCATGCTAGTGAAACTTCTTCATGCGTTGACTTACCTATTTATGATGAATATGATGATGAGCATGTTGAGTTGCCTAGTTGTGATGCTATGCTCCATAGGATATCATGTGAAAATTCTATTGGTCACATCATGTTTGACAACCCATTGAACTTGTCATATGCTATGAGTGAGATCTCCCATATTGCATCATTTCAATCTCAACATAGTAACTATGCATGCCCCATTAATATAAATCCCATTTGCACTTATGGCATAGATGACGAGATGATGGTCCTTGGCTTTTGCTTCTCTTGTGATGATATTGCCATGCTTCCTCTACATGATTTTCGCAATTCATCTACTATGCCATGCCATGATCACATTGTTCAAAATATGCATTGTTTTGGATGTTGTCAATATTCTCCACGTGATGTTGCTACTCATGCTCATGAGGAGACCCCCATAGTTTCCTCATACTTATTCGGAGATCTTGGTACATTCCATACTTTGCATGATTTCCATGATTGCGTGCACCATATGCATAACATGAATAACAATGCTCTCGATATTTCTCATGATGCATTACAACCTTTGAGTCTCCATTATGCCATACATAATAAGAAACCTCTCATGATGGATGACATGTTTCTATATCACGCATCTCATTTATTTGAGCATTGGATATTTCGTGCTCACCGACACATGCACGTGCGCATCTTGATGGATGATGTGTACATCTACCACGCACACACAATTTTTCATTTGTCTTTGTTTTGTGTAGGTACTCATGTATACTCGTCAACCTCTCAATCCCAAGAGTTGACGAAACGAGCTCTTGAGAGCAACGATGCTTTGGGATCCCGTGGACTATCCTTATCACAGTTCCCTTCGCGCAAGGACTACGCGCATCTCTTCTACTTGGCTCTCACACGGCTATGGGCCATTTTCCACTTGTCACCTTATGCTCATTTTATCGTGTTCACTTTGCGTGCTATGCTTGCTCCTATGCCTTTGCCATGCAATTGTGACCCTTGCTTGCATTTACCCATGATGCACCATTATGATATTCCTATGTGTATTTGCATGCTTGGTGGAGATCCTTGTTGCTTTTTCCATGTTTATCATGTGCCTCATGCTATTTTACTCATATCTTGCTTTCATGCTTGTGATATGTCATGTGCATTATTCATGCCCACTATTTGCACACATGACATGCTTGCCATGATTCCTCCTAGTATGTTGCATCTTCGCACTACTAGCTTGCTTGACTTGATTGCTATGATTTCTTGCTATGTTGCATCACCCATGTTCCACTATTACTTGCTTTCTTGGGTTGATGACATATATGTTCATGCCTCTCACTTGATTTGTCATGATCATTGTCTCTTGTCTCCATTAGTTGCATCTCTCATATCACCTTGTATTGATTGCCAACTTACTATGCTTATTGATCATGGAGACTTTGACACCTTACTTGTGATGCATACTTCTTTCCTTGAGCCTCTTGTATTTGGTTGTTCTTGCATCATATGCCTCCACACTACGAAATGCTCCCTTGTACCTTCTTATGATGAGCATGATGCATACACTTGTTGGGTATTTTACCACTTGAATGATAGGTTTTGCATTTCCGCTAACCTCATTTGTTTTTCCGAGTGTTTATCATGTTCTTTCATTTTGGAGGATTCACAAGGCGGTGCCGTTAGGCGACATATTGGTTATGTGAAGGCATACATGATGTACAAATCCAACATCTTTGGGAACTTTATTGAGGTGAACTCCTTCTCTTTGAGCCATCCTCAAATACGCATATTGGATGGGTCACTCTTTCATTGTTGTTTCCTTCTTGCTGTCTACATGATACATCTTGTGAACGGAGGAGCGACATTGGAGATTGGCTACATGGACCTTCACATTGAGGAGCGCTCGCACTTATTGGATGCACCTTCGGCACTCCACTCATGCCTCGACATTGAGCTTTGGTACACCAACACCTCCATATTTGTTGATTGTTCTCATACATGTCATGCTTGATGGACATATCATACTTACCACAAGTTTGCACCCCATCCATGGATTGACTCACATTATGCTTGTCTTGTTGCATCTATTTCCATGTCATCTATGATATATGAGCTTGTGCATTTCCTTAGCAAATTTGTTGTGATCTACCTTGATGGCATATTCATACATCATGATCATATTGTCCACAATCAATGGCATGATAACATACACATGTTGAGCATCCATTGCCATATTCATGCTATTGATAAACCGTCTCACTATGACATCATTTTGCACCGTGGTTGCATTGATCATATTCACAACACATTTGTGTGCACAATGATTGCATGTCCTCCCATGAATGCTTTGCATCTCATTCTACATCATCTTGATAAGCTTCATGCGCTTTGTCACGACCAATCTTGTCGCACGGACTCATTCTTACATGATGGACACTTTGTGTGCGCTAACCATTGTATTTCCGAGTGTTGCTTGTGTTTGGTCTTTTTGCATGTCTATCACTCCGGTGACACCTTGGACTACTTGGATTGCGCCATGTCTTCAACTTCGTCCAACTACAAATCCCTCTACGATAACCGTTTCCATGGTGATGAGGGTCACGATTCGAGGTCGAACCTTTCCCAAGGGGGGGGAGATGATGCAGAGCATCCCACGGTCATCCCCATGTACACTCCGACTACTCTCCATACCCCAAGAGGATATATGATGAGACCTCGAACAAACGCCATTGGAATTAAGGTGAACCCGCTCTTCTTTGAGAACATCATGAATATCCGTTGGACTTGCTTGCTACCTCACCAAAGTGCTCTATGTGCCCTTAGGTACGAAGACCGACGACCACAAGCTGGTGAGGGAGACCCCAAAGGAGTTGGAGAAAGACCACAAGGCCACAAGGAGGAAGAAGGAGTGCAACAGGATCAACACTGCACCTCCCAGGCGACCCCGTGCCCACGGGCCTCGAAGACCCCGTGCGCACAGACTACTCAGGAAGATGGCGCTGGAGCACCCCGTGCGCACGGGACCACCGTGCGCACGGGACCAACTTACCCCGTGCGCACGGGCCCTACAGGATGGACGGCTGTGATTGCTGTTTGGGCCTCCTCTTCATCCACTTCGTCCCCATGCCTATATATTCCGTACCTAGACCATATGTTAGGGTAAGCAAAGTAGTTGATATACATTTGTGAGCTTTGCTCCATGGATCCACTCCACTAGGAGATCAAGACCTCCTCTTGGAGTGACCAAACATCAAGACCTCCTCCTTGGGGAAGGATCCCAATCATAGGATCATCAAACCCTCATCTCCTTCATAGGATTTGGGATGAACTCTACCATGTATCTTATTTCCCTTTGTTGTTCATGTACCTTGTGGATCTTGTGTGTTTGATTGTCTAGTGGATGTGTGATTTGACTTTTTCTTGAGTGTTCCTCTTGTTTTCCCTCCTTTGTTCATCTTGTTCTTGGGGATTCCCCCTCCAATTCGTGAAAGATCTCCCCATAGGGTTCCACCCTACAACATGGAGTCATTCAAATGGCGCTCAACCTCACATAGGATGTGTGGCATGCTCTCATGTTTGGGGCTAGTGGTGGTCACACTCATCCTCTCATAGGAAATGCTCTCAATGTCACGTATGGTGAAGTCACTCATGTCACTCATGTGGTAGTGGCCCTCCTCACATGGCACTTGGGGCATCTCTTCATATGTGGGTGTCGGAGAGATGTAGGTGCAAATGTCTCCATGCTCAACTCCTATCACCGTGGTCGAAGGGGATGGCCCTTGCTCGACCTTCTTGTCACCGTCTTGGTGTGGGAGGCCCATATGATGTGGCACCTTGTAGCTCATCTCCATGAATGAAGGGAATTTCCAATGCTCGGCCATCTTCCTTGAGGGGCTTCCGAAGATGGAAGTGTAGCCCTCACTTGTCGTTGGTCGCCTTGGACTTGAGGAAGTCATTGTAGGCATACTCATGGGAAGTAGGCGAAGATGTCGTACGTACAAAGGCGAAGATGCCTTGATAGCACTTGGCGAAGATGCCGAAGTGGTTGTTGTAGCCGTAGCACCGTTGATGTGAATTGGGGCCCGATCTTTCAATGAGAGGGAGATAACTACGATTTTGGGCGGGACTTGGCCCTCACGATCCGACTACCAACCGTACAGGGAGAACCGTACACGACTGATATCCACGGCAATCGCTAAACCAACTCCACGGCGTTATCAACCGAGCCAACAGCGCGATCGACCTATCCACGAAGGATTTTTCCTGCAATCAAATCGAAGAACATGCAAGAAAATAATAGCCAAGCAATCTCAAAATTGCGAATATGCTAGATGGGATTAATCTCATAAGATGGGGTTCCGATATATGTTTTGACGGTCGCACTAGCCGCTACGAGCGAAGACAATTAAAAGTAGCTAAAGCTAAACTTCTCTAAACAAAACCCGCGTCTAAACCTAACCTAGACTAGCTATTTATTAAAAGTGTACAGCCGTGTGGGTATACACGCGTGGATCTCTTGGACAGGACGTAGATGCGTAGCCGGGCGTCTTACTTGTTGGTGTTCGCTGTCCACCTAGGCCTATGGGCCCCGCACGGTAACAACACCAGGGATGGCCCATCGGTCCTCATCTGGGTTGTGTATGTTCTTGCCGCAAGTAATTCTTCTCCCGAAGCATATACGTGTGAGAGCACGCAGCACCTTGATTGCATGCACGTGTGAGCCCCATTGCCTGATTGGCTTGATTGCATGCAACTTCTAGGATGTACGTGTGTGCATAGAATGACCATGGCACCAACTCTCATCTTCATCTTTATCTTAAAAATGGCTTCAACGATTCTACATGAGAAATAAAAAGGTGTAGTATTTTTATCCATGGTAAGAAAATATAATATCATACATTTATCAATAGAAATTACCTGACAAATATATTGTATAGTATTTGTAGACGTTCTTATGATAGCTATGTCCACATCATCCTCCCTTCCTTGAAAACAAAGCCGTCCTCGGCTTCCATTTTTCTGGAACACACCATAGAGCAAAGCAAAAATGCATCCAACGTATATAGGTCGTTCCAAAGGTGTTAGCTCATGAGGGTGTGATATATTTGTAATAGGACCTATATCATGATAAATATCCCACACAGAGTCGATATATAAATTATGGGGACACAAATGAACTATCTGAGCATGCAGTATGTCCAGTTCAGGAGTGGGAACACTCAACGGAAAACTTTCAGAATTTATAGCAAGCATACTATGTGTAGCATGATCCGTTGATTTAGCTTTCCCATCATGTATTATTTCAGTGGGGGTCATTGGAAGCAAGTGAATGGTTTTTCCTTCAATCACGGAAGTATATGAATTTTTTCTACCATGATGGGCAACACTATTATCATATTGCCAGGGTCGACCTAACAATAAAGAACAAGCTTGCATAGGTACAACATCACAGTCAACATAATCATGATACGAACCAAGTGTAAAATGAACTCTCACACGACGTGTTACCTTCAACTTACCATAGTCGTTGAACCATTGGATGTAATATGGATAGGGGTGTCTTGTAGTGGTGAGGCAAAGTTTCTCGACCATCTCTATACTCGCCAAATTATTGCAGCTTCCACCATCAATGATCACATGAACGGAATGCCCTTTGACAACAAACTTAGTTTGAAAAAGATTATGGCGTTGAGGCATCTCAGTATGCCCAACCTGGTCACTAAGTACTCGCATGGTGACAAGGCTTGGGTATTGATATCGATAGAGGCGGGGTGTCCCGATCTTTCGATGAGATGATAACTATCGATTTGGTGGAGACGACTTTGACGATCCGACTACAAACGTGCACGACGTTGCGCCTTAGCAATCGCTAAACCAACTCCGAGAGGTTATTGACCATGCCGAAGCACGATCAACCTGACCACGAAGGTCTATTCCTGCAAGCAATCAAAGAACAAGCAAGAATATGATAAAGCAATCTGAATATTGCGAATATATATGAAGTACTGATAAAGATGGGGATCCGTAAGCGGTCTTGGTCTGGTCGTTGGACACAAACGGAATACACGAAGTTGCAATGGCTAACTTTTAACTAAACAAATCCCAAAGAAAAAACTACTAGATGGATCTACTTATATAGGAGCAAGGGGTGGAGGCAACGAGGTGGGAGGACATCCCAAGGTAGCTTAAAACTAACCCTAGGTCGTACAAGGCCAATGGGCCCAAGTGGAGGTGATGTAACACCTTTGGACTTGTAATTTGACTCGGATTCTGCTGCAGCGTCAGATTGTTTCGTCCATAACTCAATGCTCTAGATGTATTTTAAGGTGATTCCAATTGGGTTGTAAAGAGCATGAAATCTAATTTCCAACAAAAAAAGAATCACCCAATTCGGAGTCCGGATGAAAGAGTTCTTAGCGTTTTGAATCAGGTGTGTCTGTGCAGTCCGAATCTGAGTCCAGAACGTGAGAGACTTGGACTCTATCTTCTCTTGGGCCAAAAGTGACGTGAGAGAACTTTTTGAACAGCAAGTAAACATCTCTTTCTCCCTTATCTTAATATGTGTATTGTACAAATGTCCCATACACCTGCAATTATACATGACACAAAAGTTTGTGAAGTATTTTTGTCCTGGATGACATAAATAAATTATTGCATAGTTTGCATTAGAAATCACCTCACAAATATACATGTATGCAATATATTTGGTCATAGCCAAGGTAGTCATGTCCTCATCATCCTCCCCTTCTTGAAAACAAAGCCGTCCTCGGCGTTGCTTAATATGAAATGTGGCTAACAAAAGAGACAAGGTGTACATGTTGTATATGTATATGTCATCCATTTTTACTTCCCTTGATTTTTGCACATATGACACATGTATACATGAGTAACTTTCATAGATCATAAAATATAAAGCCAAAATATTATCATAAGTAGAAGACCTGAAAATATTGCAACTCAGTTTGCACATATAAGTGAAGCTCTTATTTATATCAAAAGATTGACAATATTCATCATTAAACTATCCCAACATTGGTGAATAAACCTTACTTGCATCAAATTTACATGCTACAACATGCTTAAATAAGCAAACATGCAATAAGCCATTCGACATAGAATCATCACCAAGATTAGAGGTCATATCACAATGATTAAACATTGATTCTTTTGCATCAGCAGTTAATTCAATGGGTGCACTCAAAATTGTTGGTATTTCAGTTGTTTGATCACATGACGCATTCATGACAGTATCAAGATTCTCTAAAATAGGTGTTGTGCTAAAATCACCAGGTAACTTAACACATGATGCATTCAAGTTAACTAGGGATGCATCATTCTCATGTGAAGTTATATCATCAATACCTTTACTGTTACCTTGTCGCAAAGACATAGCTGATGTAGGTACGGACGTTGACAATGCACCATACTCTTGAGATGATGCCGCGCTCAGAATCTGAGGTGGGGCTGCTCTAGTAGGTGCAACGGTGGAGGAACCAACCGGCGGTGGTGAGCACGAACTGGAATAGTAGTTTTTGTAGTCACCCAATGGATCCTCCTGTATCTGTCTCTCAAATGTAGAAGCACGAACATACATACCGGTAATGCAACGAGGAATATACTGAAATCTTGCCTGAATATCATGGTTCGAACCACCAAAAAATCTATTCATTGTATCATCCTTAGATTCTTCTATGTCACAATGATGCATATAAGATTTGAACTCTTGGTAGTAAGCATGAACAGTGTTGTTGCCTTGTTTAAATTGTTCAAATTTGCGAAGCAATTCACGACGATAGTAAGGAGGGAAAAATGTTGTCTCATTACATCTTTCAAATCATTCCAAGTTGTGGGTTGCTTCTCAATGTTTTTCTTACAATGCACACTCCACCAAACAGAAGCAAAACCTGTAAATGCTCTAGTGGAAGCTCGTACTCGCTCAAGTTCAGAAAAGTCATGGTTACTAAAAACATGTTCTACTTCAAACACCCAAGCTAGATAAATAGCTGGATTAAATCTACCTTCAAATGATGGTAAAGAGATAACCTGACCATGTGCTTGTGTGTGTTGTCCCAACTCTCGTGATGGTGAAGATGTGTCCGTCGTCCAAGAACTTCTATCTCCGGAACCTGTCATGATTAGTAGAAACAAGAAACAAAGTTCGAGAATAATGTTCCTATGAACTACTAGGATGTGGTTGTAAAGTGCTCACAGTAAAGCAAATATCAATATCTTACAAGTTCTTACCATGCTGCAGGTGGTGACAGGCAACCGGCGATGTCAAATAACTCCGAAGATTGTGCAAAGCGATAGCCAGGGGAACGTACGTATACATGGTGTAGAAATATGTGGAACTGGGTTGGCTATATATGGTAGCAAAAGATTAGCAATAATCAATTCAGAGATGCAATGTTGAATAAACGCTCAACGACGGTACTGTGCTGGTCTTAGGCTAGACCGGACTAGAGACGCGAGCCTAGAACATTAATGAAGTCACGGCGTAGCACAACAATCATCAATCAAGGATACTAAGTAGCTCCGGACAGCAAGATATAAGTGAAGATCACAAAGGCAATGAAGATAATGATGAAAAACAACTACCAAGGAGGATATACAACAACTCTCTCCAACTTTCCTCTTGAAAAGTTTGAGCCAATTTTCTGATAAATTTTCAAAGAATGCTACTAACTCAAGCTTTCCAATGCAAAAAGAATCACTCAATTCCGAATAGATATGAGGAGTCAAAGAATTCTAAAACTGGCCTGAAAAATTGGAACAAGCTGTGTTCACGAACTTCGGAGGGCAAAAAGACCTATTTAGAAGCCGATTTTGAGGTGTCAAATATTGAACTAACTTCTGTAACTATTTATATGCGTCTTGTCGCTAGCTTTAATTTCAGTACTCACGGAGCCAAAACGGACTTCGTACGAGGAAGATACACATATTTTACTGAACATTGCGCAAAACAGATTCCAATATGAAATCAGGTACGAGATTGATTGTAGATAGATCTGAATTTTTTCTTCTCTCTTTTTTTTCTCACACTTTTTTCTTTTTCTTCTCTCTTTTTCTTTTTCTTCTTTCCTTTTCTTTTCTTTTTTCTCTATCTTTTTTTTCTCCCTCTTTCCAAGACAAACTAGATAAGATGCAGATTGGATCAGGCCAAGATGTGAATGACCTCAACTATGATTATGACAATGAACAGTGTGTAGCACGTGGTGGAAATTGATGGATGGGATGGTGGACAGCGGAAGGGATAATGATGCAGCGGCGGCGTGACTAATGTGAACAGAACTTGAAACTCTAAAGGAACTAGACACTAAGACCAGCAACTCGACACGACAATGCAACCGATAATTCAATAATGCAAACAATGAAAAGAAAATTGCAAAGGCTTGGACTGGCTAGGAGAAAGGATGAATAGATCTAACTTTTTTTGTGGCTTTTTCTTGGACAATAGGTAAGAAAATAAATCGAAACTAGGGATAACTGGAAAATCTCACCGAGCAACCTGAAAACTGATACCACTTGATAGAGGCGGGGTGTCCCGATCTTTCGATGAGATGATAACTATTGATTTGGTGGAGACGACTTTGACAATCTGACTACAAACGTGCATGACGTTGCACCTTAGCAATCGCTAAACCAACTCCGAGAGGTTATTTACCATGCCGGAGCACGATCTACCTGACCACGAAGGTCTATTCCTGCAAGCAATCAAAGAACAAGCAAGAATATGATAAAGCAATCTGAATATTGCGAATATATATGAAGTACTGATAAAGGTGGGGATCCTTAAGCGGTCTTGGTCTGGTTCGTTGGACACAAACACAGTACACGAAGTTGCAATGGCTAACTTTTAACTAAACAAATCTCAAAGAAAAAGCTACTAGATGAATCTACTTATATAGGAGCAAGGGGTGGCGGCCAAAGAGGTGGGAGGACGTCCCAAGGCACCCTCAAACTAACCCTAGGTCGTACAAGGCCAATGGGCCCAAGTGAAGGTGACATAACACCTTTGGACTTGTAATTTGACTCGGATTCTGCTGCAGCGTCAGATTGTTTCGTCCATAACTCAAAGCTCCGGACGGATTTTAAGGTTATTCCAATTGGGTTGGAAAGAGCATGAAATCTAATTTCCAACAAAAAAAGAATCACCCAATTCGGAGTCCGGATGAAAGAGTTCTTGGCGTTTTGAATCAGGTGTGTCTGTGCAGTCCGAATCTGAGTTCAGAACGTGAGAGACTTGGACTCTATCTTCTCATGGGCCAAAAGTGATGTGAGAGAACTTTTTGAACAGCAAGTAAACATCTCTTTCTCCCTTATCTTCATATGTGTATTGTACAAATGTCCCATACACATGCAATTAGACATGGCACAAAAGTTTGTGAAGTATTTTGTCCTGGATGACATAAATAAATTATTGCATAGTTTGCATTAGAAATCACCTCACAAATATACATGTATGCAATATATTTGGTCATATCCAAGGTAGTCATGTCCTCATCAGATCTGCCATTACAGCATTAACATGTATCGCCTCCGTGTCATTCTCCTCTGTGTCACCTACATTATTAGTGGCAAGCAGAGCACGTGTATCTTCATCCATATCACTAGCAGAGGAGTACTCACCGTCTTCTCGCACAATGAATGCACTCTTATTTGGGTAGTCCTTCATCAAGTGCCCGCCATATTTGCATATATGACACTTCATGTCCCTTGTGCGTCCAGACGAAGTGGTGGGTGCTTGAGAAATTTCTCTTGACGCCGCAGAGGATTGTAGATTTGATTTTGAACTTGTTAGGAGTGAACCACTATTTGAGATATGTGGTGTTGCCTCAGTATTGGGTGGGATAGTTGGAGAGTGTGTCCATGATGAGTGACGACCTATAGAAAATTTACCTCGTCCCTTGTTGTGTCATCCCTGTACTTCCCTTTCAGCTTTACAAGCAAAATAAAACAAACGAGTAATAGAATTGTACTCTTTATAGTCCAATATATCTTGAATATCACGATTCAAATCACCTAAAAATCTAGCCATCATAGCATCCTCGGTTTCAACTAATCCACATCGCACTAAGTCAGTTTGCAATTCTTGATAATAATCCTCTACAGAATTGTTACCTTGTTTTAAACGTTGCAATTCATTTAGTTTATCACGAGCATAATATGAAGGAACATAACGTTGTCGCATTGCTCGTTTTAAAGCATCCGAAGTAGTAGGTATATTATTTGCATTAATACGACAATATTCACTCCACCACATGGAAGCAAAGTTTGTAAATTCACTAGTGGCTGCCCTAACTCTTTGGTTCTCAGGAATATCATGACATGCAAATTTTTGTTCAACTAAAAGTTCCCAATCAAGATAAACGTCTGGGCAGGCATAGTAAATTTAATTTTAGCACTAGAGTGGTCGTAATCTCAAACATCATACCTGTGTGGACCTCGTGCCATACCATGACGGTTGAAACGCAGTTGTCGATGAACACGGTCATTGTGGTGGTTAACCATTTTGTCGTCCTCGGTGTCACCAGAATAATCCTCGTAGTTGTCCCCATGTCGCTCGTGGACGCGAGGAGGAATTTGTGGGTGTTGGTTTATGGTGGAAGCATCGGTGGTAGTAGTGGGGTGCTGTGGATGACCCATGGGCACACGCCGAGCTCGCGAAGTAGCGGCAACACCCGTGGAATTGTGAGGAACTGCGTTATTGTTGACGGGGGGTGTAGTCCGCAGCTCGTCCAAACGTAACAAGATGTCCTGTAGTTGTGTGTTGGCAACAGCTTGTGCATCCTCAATGGCCTTGAGCCTCTCTTCTGCCACAATCTGAGCACCCTCAAGTTGGGCGAGACGCTCGCTGGTGACTTTAACATCCGTGGTGAGTCCCTCAAGTGTGGGTTGATCCTGAGCCATTGTTAGCGAAAGAGAAAAAAAATGCATAATCCCTATCAACTAACAGGATGTGGTGGACAAAATTCGCTCACACTCAAACTTAGTATCAAATTCTTACTTGGTCTTACAGATGCAACAGGTGGTGATCGGCGCGTTGGTGTTGGCTTCAAACTACCGATGAACATTGGATGGGGCGATAACCAGGATTAGTAGAGCTGGAACCTGTACTTATTGGTAGAAAAAGTGTAGCTTGGCGAAGGCTTCTCAACTCACAATATTAGTGGCACAATTTAGCAAAAAGCAATGCAAGTTGAATAATTGCTCAAACTCCTAACTAGTGCTAGCAGTCGACTAGTAAGAGACAAAATAATCTAAACCCAGATACTGTAACAAAAGAGTGGAAAGCCGATGAGAATATGGTAGCTCTAAGTAGCTAGATGCACGAATATAACAAGGCTCCAACGCAGATGACAAATGGCGCGGTGATCAACCCTGTAACAGGTCCGGAAACGAAAATATCAGCCCAAAACAGAGGCTAGCTGGCCTGCTTTTTCTTTTTTTCTCTCTTTTTCTTCTTTCTTCTTTTTTCTTTCTATTTTCTTTTTTTTGACAGGCCGGTTACTAGCAAATAATATAAAGGACGGAAGGAAACACAACTTGACTGCTACTAGTACCGGACCGAGTGCTAAAAAGCAAACCAGATATTAATAAAAGACAAACAAGACACAACTTGTGTGGTGATGGCCTGATGGGACGTGTGCTGCATGCATGCAAGGGCAATCACAGGAAGCTTTGTGAGTAGTGGCGCGGCAAGTTAGACACGGCTGTGCTAGTTGTCTGGTCTGCACGCAGGAACTGTTGCCGCAGCAAAAGAAAATAAGAAATCTGGCATAAACTATGTGGATGGAAAATGGGGTGGCAGCGTGAGCACGGGAACAGCGGACGATGCGGTCGGAGAAAGAAAAAAAACTGACGACGTGCGTGATGCGCGGCAGGCAGATGGAGCAATCTGATGGACACTTAAGCGACAAAGATCCCCTTTTCTTTTCTGGATAAACAATCAACTCGGCAGGGAATTTGGATAAAAATACAAGTGCGGTCTGGTAGATAATTTCCTCCCAAACTAATCTAAACCAGCACTAAGTCTAGGATGAATGCAACCAAGAATTCAACAAAACAAATACTAGATGCAAAATTGCTAAAGGTTAAAAAGATAGGTTTGGTGGATTCACTAATCTAAATTGTTTTGGCTTTTTTGTGGGTTGTAGGACTGAAAAACAATCTAACCTAATAAAACTGTAAATCTCTCACCGATGAACCTGAAAACTGATACCACTTGATATGAACGGGGGCCCGATCTTTCGATGAGAGGGAGATAGCTACGATTTTGGGCGGGACTTGACCCTCACGATCCGACTACCAACCGTACAGGGAGAACCGTACACGACTGATATTCACGGCAATCGCTGAACAAACTCCACGGCGTTATCAACCGAGCCAACGGCGCGATCGACCTATCCACGAAGGATTTTTCCTGCAAGCAAATCGAAGAACATGCAAGAAAATAATAGCCAAGCAATCTCAAAATTGCGAATATGCTAGATGGGATTAATCTCATAAAATGGGGTTCCGATAGATGTCTCGATGGTCGCACTAGCCGCTATGAGCAAAGACAATTAAAAGTAGCTAAAGCTAAACTTCTCTAAACAAAACCCGCGTTTAAACCTAACCTAGACTAGCTATTTATTAAAAGTGTACGCCCGTTTGGGTATACCTGCGTGGATCTCTTGGATAGGACGTAGATGCGTAGCCGGCCGTCTTACTTGTTGGTGTTCGCTGTCCGCCTAGGCCTATGGGCCCCGCACGGTAACAACACCAGGGATGGCCCATCGGCCCTCATCTGGGTTGTGTATGTTCTTGCCGCAAGTAATTCTTCTCCCGAAGCATATACGTGTGAGAGCACGCAACACCTTGATTGCATGCACGCGTGAGCCCCATTGATGACTTGATTTCATGCACCTTCTAGGATGTATGTGTGTGCATAGAATGACCATGGCACCAACTCTCATCTTCATCTTTATTTTAAAAATGCCTTCAACGATTTTACATAAGAAATAAAAAGGTGTAGTATTTTTGTCGATGGTAAGAAAATATAATATCATACATTTATCAATAGAAATTACCTGACAAATATATTGTATAATATTTGTAGACGTTTTTATGATAGCAATGTCCACATCAACCGTCTTGGTGGTGGTCGTCTCGCGGTCTTCTCTTTTGCTCTTGAAGCTTGGACTTGGCGTGAAGTAGGGCTTGTTGGGACTTGTGCATTTGCGCTTGTGGAGCATCTTCATGATGATGATGTCGTTGTCGTGCTTGAGCTCGTAGTAGATGTCATTCGTCATCGTCATGCACATGTTGTTTGGAGGTGACTTTCCCTTCATGATGATGTGGATTACGAACGTGATGGTGGTCGCCATGTAGTTGTGGACGAGGACGATTTGCATTTGCATCATTTTCGCGCTCCGAAGACTTGTGGCTTGAATGTCGCCGCCTTGAGGATGACGAAGGGGAAGAAGACTTGATCAAGGCTCTAATCTCCTCCATCCTTGCATCTTGCTCCTCTTTATGTGCGGAAAGCTTCTTGTTGATGTAGTCCCTTTTCCTTGCTTCGGAGTGAAAAATGTCGATGGAGATGTTCTCGGTGTGCTCCCACAATCTTGATTGTGCGCCTTGCATTTGTCATTGTAGATCGAAGATGGACGCTTCGGTGATGTAGTTGTTCATGTTGTCGTTGTTGTCGTAGACCGGAGAGGAAATGCCTTGCCTATCCATCACAAGACTCGAGCAAATATGAGTGGGAGAAAGAGAATAACTATACCAAATGTACCTTAACCAATGTTGAAGATGGATCAATGATCACTCAAATGTGTAACAAGGAAACAACACAATTGGTACCAATTCTTGTCGGTTCTCACACCTACACAAGTAAAGCTTATGGTGGAGCTCGGTGAGGATAGTGGCACAAACAATTTGATGCAAAATGTTAGCAAGAGTCAATAATGTTGAAAGAGATTCACAAATTCGCAAGTGAAACAAATGGACCAATAGCAATATGGATGGCACACGGAAACGCACACACGGATAGATAAATGGGGTCGTGCAACCAAGGAATGAGCACAAAATGTGGAATCCACGGAAAACGCTCGTGTTGCACAACTCAAGAGAGACGCTAGCACGATTGCTCTATAGGCGGATACGACACTTGTGCACAATCTATAAGATGCAAAATATATGGACTTTTATCCCAAGTATGCTATGTATGTATGGTTCCCGGTGTTTCTCTCAAGATGATCCAAGACGATCGGATATGACAATCTTATATGCAATGTGGTATAATGCTATGGCACTTGCTTACAAGCTTCTTTGCTTTCTTTCTTTTGCTTAAAAGATTTATTTCTTTCTTTTTGTATGGCCACTTTGCACAATGCACAAATTAAGATAGCAATTGTGTATATGCGGGAACAATCTTATGACACAAGAAATGATATGATGATACCAATATGATATGGTATGTGGTCAATGGAAGGTATATCGATGATCACTAATGTGCACAAGTAACGTTGCCGGCAATACTCAAATGGCAAGTCTTGATAGGCAAGTAACGCAAAATGGGCTAGGGGTTATCAATGCAATGGCAAGGGGAATATACAATGGCGTCGTTGAGGTTACCGTCCTTGGCGATGATGAGAGGCGGTGTTGCCGATGTCGACTCGTTCCTAGTTAGCCGAAACACCCTAGGAAACAAAAAAACGACAAACTCAAAATCTCCAAAGGCAAATGTCAAATGGTGGTAGCGGAAAGCGGTGGAGGTTTGCACTCGACAATGCGGAAGTGGATGATGGGCTATACACGTGTCGGAGTTGAAGTTGCCATCCCTAAGTAGCCAAAACACCTTAGGATACACAAGCCACAACTCAAACAAGCTCAAACAACAATTGGGTTAAGTTGGGTTGGTGGAAGCGTATGGTGGGCAAGGTTATGTGGAAGTGGTGGTGGTGCTTGATGAAGATGAAATTGTCCCTAAGTAGCCGAAACACCTTAGGAGACTCGAATCACTACTCAAGCAACCACTAATGCTATGGGGAACAAAATGGGTTATGTTGCAGAAGTCAGTGGTGGTAATGCGGATGATATGGTGGTGGCCCTAGGCAAAGATGCCAAACTTCCAAAAATTTGATGGAGTCAAATGATATTGGTGGTATTTTTTTGGGATGGGAATGTCAATAGCTTCAAAACGAGCTAAAGAACTTCAAAAACGGACTTCAGATGAATTAGTTATGACCGAAACAAAAATCTATCCGTGTCAGTTTCAGGGTTAGGCGGACATCCGGAATGAGGTCCGGATGATCCGGGAGTACTTCTGGATAATCCGGGTTCGTCAGCTCCGGTACGTGTATTCGGGTGCGTGAGTTATCCAGACGTCCGGGAGAGGGTCCAGCTGATCCGGGAGGTGTCCGGATGATCCGTGAGAAGGTCCGGATGATCCGGGTAGGTCAATCTGCTCGGGATTTCCTCTCGAGGACGAATTTTTGAGAGAAATTTGGGGATTTTGGGGTCAAAATTGACGAGATTTCGTGGGTGGAAGGTGGGGAAACTTGGGGGAAAGCTAGATCCACTTGAAACCAAGCAAATCCATGGATCAAAATCAACAAAACATCATCAAAACCAACAAATCACAAAAACATTCGGGTGCTATTTTTGGAGGGGGTTTTCGGATTTAGGACGAAATCAACAAAATCAAGCTAGAAAACAAAGGGTAGGGGCTCCAAAAACGTGATCAACGTGGCTCATGATACCAAGATGATGTAGGACAGAACCCTAGGGGCCGATCTTTCACGTTTGGAGAGGATCCCTACGAGGAACACGAAGAACGCGAGAAGGGGAACGAGGGAAATCACAAGGAAACACAAGAGGAAAACACTCAACCAACGAGAATATGATCACACCTGTGCTAGATCCAACAAACACAAAGAGATACATGGTCCAAATCCAACAAAGGACGATACAAGCGGCGGTAGCTCATCTCCGAGAGGAGGTCTTGAATCCACTAGGGATCTTCCCGTAAAGGGGTCTTGAATCCATGGTGGATCTTGTCCGAAGAGGCCGCGGTCTCTCACGAGGAGGAGATCCGTATGGATGAGCAAAGCTCTATCTCAAATGAGCTAATCCTTTGCTAACCCTCACTAGGAGGAGGGGGGTCTACAAGTAGTGCTAAGCCACGAAGGGTGATGTAGGGCGGAATCCTAGGGGCCGATCTTTCACGTTTGGAGAGGATCCTATGGGGAAACATGAAGAACGCGCGGAAGAACACACGGGAAATCACGGGGAGAAACGAGAGAAACACTCAACCGACAAGTAATTGATCACACAAGGGCTAGATCACCGAAAGCATAAGGTAGCACAAGATCCAAAATCAACAAAGAGAAGATACAAGAGTAACCGTTCTTCTCCGTGAGGAGGTCTTTATTGTCTTCTCCGGATGGAGGCCTTGAATCCGAATGGATCTTCTCTGAAGAGGCACGGTCCCTCATATGGAGTAGATCCGGTACGTATGAGTAGAGCTCTATCTCCAAATGAGCTATCACAATGCTAACCCTAAAACGTAGGTGGGGATGGAGTATATATAGTCTAGGGGCAAAGAGGGATACATGGGCCTCGGCCCTACACTGTGCATAGACAGAGAAGGCCGGATGTCCGAGCGTCGGGCCGGATGTCCGGTATCTCATGATGGGCCGGATGTCCGAGCTGAAGGGCTGGATGTCCGGGCTGATGCAGACGGCCGTTCTGTTCTTTGGATGGGCGACGCCGCATGTCTGCTCGGAGGGGCCGGATGTCCGTTGCTTCGGGAGGCACCAGATGTCCGAGGTGCTGGCCGGATGTCCGGGCTGATGGGGCAACCTTCTGTGCTCTCTGGGCGCTGGTGGCAGATGTCCGGGATTTTGGCTGGATTTCCAGTGAGGGGGGCCGGATGTCTGGGCTGGACGCCGGACGTTCGGTCCCTGTAGCTTCTTCTGCAGAGGCCTGGCCATGTAGATCTCCTGGGGCCGGATGTCCGGGGTCCTGGCCGGATGTCCGGTGCCTGGAGGCTGTTCTTGCCTTCTTCCATTGGTTCTCTACTTCTGTGGACTTGGGGTCTCGACCATCTTCATCTGCATCCTCGGGAGGGTCCTCTTGGTACCTAATCATGCACAACATTCCGGATTGAGGTAGTAGCCATGTCTCAAGAGGATCATGTGATATATCACTAAGGAGAGAAGTCACCTCGGTCTCGAGAGCTCTAGATCGTGCTCTAGTCATGGGTCCTCTTGGTGCTTGGTGAGGCGATGGAAGGTCCATGGGGATGACCGAAGGATGCTCCGCATCATCTACCCCCCTTGGGAAAGATCCGACCTCGGATCGAAATCCTCATCACCATGGTATGGGGAGAGATCGGAGATGTTGAAGATGTCGCTCATGTTGTACTTGTCGCGTGGGAGATCGATCTTGTAAGCGTTGTTGTTGTAGCGTGCTAGCACCTTGAAGGGTCCATCGGCTCGAGGGAGAAGCTTGGACTTGTGTTCGTTGGGGAAGTGGTCCTTGCAAAGGTGTAGCCACACGAGGTCTCCAATGTTGAATATCATGGGATGCTTGTTGACGTTGAGCTTGGTCGCGAGTCGTTGTACTTGGCGCTCGATGGTGTGCCATGTATCTTCATGCATCTTGATGTTGCTTGCACGGGCACTTGCGTCGAGGTTGGTGCGCTTTTGTAGAGGAAGAGGTAGAATGTCGAATTGGGACAACGGGTTGAAGCCGTAGACGACCTGGAAAGGGGACTTGCCGGTCGTCGAATGTCTTGCACGGTTGTAGGCGTACTCGGCGATGGGTAGGCACACCTCCCACTCCTTGATGTTCTTCTTGATCAACACGTGAAGTAGAGTGGAGAGTGTCTGGTTCGTCCCCTCCGTTTGGCCATCGGTTTGAGGATGGTATGCGGATGAAAACAAGAGCTTGATTCCGAGCTTGGCGCATAGGGTCTTCCAAAAGTAACTCAAGAACTTGATGTCACGATCGGAGACGATTGTCTTTGGTACTCCATGGAGTCGCAAGATTTCCCTACAAAAGAGAGTTGCAACGTGTGAAGCATCGTCTATCTTGTTGCAAGGAATGAAATGTGCCATCTTAGAAAATCGGTCCACAACAACAAACACGGAATCCTTTCCATTTTGAGTTCTAGGCAAACCAAGTACAAAATCCATGCTAATGTCTTCCCATTGATAAGGAATTGGAAGGGACATGTAAAGACCATGGGATTGAGCTTTAGACTTAGCTTTGCGACATGTAGAGCATCGGTTGGTGAAGCGTGAGACGTCGCGGAACATCTTGGGCCAAAAGTAGTTCTTGGAGAGCGTGGCGAATGTCTTGTCGCATCCAAAATGTCCCATGAGTCCGCCTCCATGAGCCTCTTGCAAAAGGAGAAAATGAAGAGAAGACTCGGGAATTCATAGTTTGTTAGCTCTCATAAGATAACCATCCTTGATGTAATATTGTTCCCAAGATGTATGCGTCAAACATTTAGCATAAGGAGTCGCAAAAGATGGATCATTAGCATACAAGTCTTTTATGTGCTCAAAGCCAATAACATTCAACTCAAGTTTAGTGACAAGCGTGCATATGCGTGAAAGTGCATCCGCAACTACATTTTCCTTACCCTTAATGTACTTGATCACATAGGGAAAGATTCAATGAATTCACTCCATTTGGCATGACGCTTGTTCAACTTAGTTTGACCTTTTAAGTACTTAAGAGTTTCATTATCGGTATGTATGACAAACTCACGAGGTCTAAGATAATGTTCCCAAACATGTAGCACATGGACTAAAGCATACAATTCTTTATCATAAATGGGATAGTTAAGTTGCGCACCGGTGAGTTTTTCACTAAAATAAGCAATGGCTCGTTTTTCTTGTGTCAAGACTCCACCAATTCCAGTACCACTTGCATCACAATGAACCTCAAAAGTTTTGTCAAAATTGGGTAAAGCAAGAATCGGTGCATGAGTCAGCAAAGACTTGAGCTCATCAAAAGTGGTGGATTGCAAGGATCCCCAAACAAAAGGAGCATTCTTCTTACTCAAGGCATGCAAAGGAGCGGCAATAGTGCTAAAGTCTTTCACGAAGCAACGATAAAAACCCACAAGCCGAGAAAGCTACGCACTTGTTGCAAATTGGTGGGTTGGGGCCAAGTTTTAATTGCTTCAATTTTAGATTCGTCAACATGGACACCCTTGGAAGAAACGACAAAACCCAAGAAAACTAGCTTGTCAACACCAAACGTGCACTTTTTCATGTTGGCATAAAGACGTTCCTTGCGAAGCGTTTGCAAAACAGCCCTAACATGATTAAGATGCTCTTTCATGGATTTGCTAAACACAAGAATATCATCAAAGTAAACCACAACAAAGACTCTAATATAAGGGCGAATGAAAGTACCGGGAGCTTCCGATAAACCCATAGGCATAACCAACCACTCATACAAACCAAATTTGGTTTTGAAAGCAGTTTTCCATTCATCACCCTCTTGTATGCGGATTTGATAATAGCCACTTTTAAGATCAATTTTTGAGAAAAAGGCGGCTCCGCTAAGTTCATCAAGCATATCATCTACGCGAGGAATAGGATGCCTATAGCGAAGGGTAATAGCATTTATAGGTCTACAATCGGAATACATGCGGAAACTTCCATCTTGCTTAGGCACAAGTATAACGGGAACGACACAAGGGCTTAAGCTTTCACGTACATGACCATTGTCGATTAGTTGTTGTACTTGCTATTGGATCTCCTTAGTTTTGTCGGGATTAACATGGTATGGAGCTTTGTTTGGGAGAGGCGCTTCGGGGATGAGGTCGATTCGATGCTCAATGCCTCGTAGAGGAGGTAGACTCGGAGGTAGCTCATCGAGGAAAACATCTTGGAATTCCGGCAAAAGAGATTGAAACACTAAAGGTGGCTCGTGAGAGGTGTTAGCTTTTGGTTCCCCATCCTTGCACACAAGGACAAAGTGCATCACACTCGATGGGTTCTCACACACTTCTCTCATCTCACTTTTTGTGGCAAATAGTACTAGGTTTTTCTCTCTAGGCGAAGAGGCGCTCAAGTTTGGCTTGTGGCTCTCACTCACTTTTTGGTGGATCACTTTCTCACTCTTCTCTCCATGATGGGTGGCTTGCTTGTCGGCTATCACTTGACTAGGAGACATAGGTTGTAGCACATACTCCTTTCCTTTCATCTTGAAGCTATAGTGATTGGTACGCCCGTTGTGGATGACACCACGGCCGAATTGCCATGGCCTACCAAGAAGGAGGTGGCAAACGGACATTGGGATGACATCACACTCCAAAGTGTCTTCATATGCACCGACTTTGAAGGAGACTTGGACCGTATGCTCAACTCGTATAGTGCCGGAGTCACTTAGCCATTGACCTTGTAGGGGTGTTGATGCTTCATCTTGACCAATTGAAGCTTGAAGCATAGTTCTTTACTTGCCAAGTTGTGACAACTACCTCCATCGATGATGACCTTGACGGACCTTCCATTGATGCAAGCCTTTGTGTGGAAGATGTGGCATCGTTGGTCTTCTTCTTGTTGATGTTGAAGAGTCAAGACCTTGGAGACAACGAGAGCGGGGCTCGAATCCTCATCACAAAAGACTTGATCCTCTTCATCCTCATTCACTCACCGGTGCATGGCCACTTGCTCAAGGGCTTCCATCTCCTCGTCACTCATGGAGTCATAGGTGCCATCATCGTTGAGGATCATGGTGCGCTTCTTTGTGCATTCATAAGACTTGTGGCCTCGGCCGCCGCAAGTGAAACACTTGAAGGCGCTTGTCTTGATGGTCTCATCGGTCGGAGTAGATGATGAAGCACGCGGCTAAAGTTGCTTGTAGTAGGAGGAAGACGACTTGAACTTGCCGAAGTTTTCTTGTAACTTGACTTGTCGTCATTGCTTGGAGAAGGCTTGGTTGATGTAGATGTTGGAGGAGTTGTTGAAGCTTGGTTGTTGGAGAAGCCGTAGGTCTTGGACGAGTACTTGGCGTACTTGAAGTCATCTTGCACTTGACGTCCCGCCTTTGTAGCTTGATGCACGAGCTCAATGAGGTTAGAGTAGGGTTGGAAGTCGGCAACCTTCTTGATGGGATGATTGAGTCCATTCAAGAAACGTGCCATAGTTTGTTCATCATCTTCCGTGACGTTGGCTCAAATCATGGCTATCTCCATTTCCTTGTAGTATCCTTCAACACTCTTTGTTCCTTGCTTGAGGAGTTGGAGTTTCTTGAAGAGGTCGCAATTGTAGTAGGTGGGCACAAAACGTGCTCGCATGACATCCTTCATTTGAGCCCAAGTGGTGATTGGAGGTTCACCTCTTGCTTGTCGGCGCTCAAGGACTTGTTCCCACCATATGAGCACATAGTCTTGGAACTCAAGTGATGCCATAGCGATCTTCTTCTCTTCCTCATAGTTGTGCAAACGAAAGATTTTGTTGACCGTCAATGCCCATGAGAGGTATTCTTCGGGATCGTTGCTTCCATTGAACATGGGCATTGTGAATTTGAGCTTTCCATAGCGTTCTCTTCATTGTGTTGTTGGCGATGGTGATGATGACGCCCTTGACGTGGAGGGTAATCATACTCATGTTGCTCTTGGCATGGAGGAAGACCATGATCAACTTGCTCTTGTTGAACTTGAGGTTGAGGTGGAGCTTGACGAGCTTGTGGAGGAGCTTGTGGAGCTTGACGTTGCACTCGCGGTTGGTAGTTCCTCTCTTGGATTTCTTCTCAAAGGGCTTCCCCTTGATCGCGCCGTTCGCGATTGCGGTTGGCGATGGCTCGACTTGATTCTTGAAGGGCACGTTGCGCCTCAAGAGCTTGCGCTTCTCGTTGTTGTTGTTGAAGATGTTGAGCCTCGGCGTCTTGTTCCTCTTGGTGTAGAGGCGCTCGTTCTTCCTCTTGGCGATGAAGACATTGTCGTTCTTGAGCTTGAGCAAAAGCGACTTGGTTTGAGTGAGGACGAGGGACTTGCACATCGACTTGCTCTTGTGAATGCTTGTCGTGTAGCGGGTTGCGAGATGCATGACGGTCTTGACGCGCGGCTCATCGAAGAGTGTTCGATGACGGTGTACTTGAGCCGGAGAAGGAGTCGCCGGAGTGCCGACTTGAGTGGCTCCGTCTTGAGTATGAAGAAGTTGAAGGAGGACGGTTCACCAACAAGGCGCGGATCTTGTCCATCCTTGCATCGTTCTCTTGCTTGTGCGTGTCGAGCTTGTTGTCGAAGTAGTCCTTGGTACGTTGCTCGGAGAGTCGCAAGTCGGTGGCGAGGTTGTTGATGCGTTCATTCATGGCTTGTTGCTCTTGATGCAACGCTCGTTGTGCCCCAAAGAGGTGGCTCTTGGTGACGTATGATGACATGTCGTCGTCTTGCTCGATGAAGAGTGGGTTGGTAGAAGTACTCGGCCTATCCATCATTCCAAGCAAAAATGTGAGTGGTAGAAGGAGAACTTATACCAATGTACCTTGACCGATGTTGATGATGAATCAAGTTCACTCAAATGTGGACAATGAAATAGCACTATTGGTACCAATTCTTGTCGGTTCTCACACCTACACAAGTAAAAGCTTATGGTGGAGCTTGGTTAGGATGGTGGAACAAAATTTGATGCAATTGAAAGTGAGCTTCAGTAATGTTGGAAAAGATTCACAAATGTGCAAATGAAACAAGTAGACCAAGCAAGTGGGGGTACACGGAAACACACACGCAAATAGATAAATGGGATTGTGCAAACCAAAAGTGAGCCAAAATGTGGAATCCACGAAAATGCTCTTGTTGCACAATACTAGAGAGACGCTAGCACGATTGCACAATAGGCGGAGACGGAACTTGTGCACAACCTACTCGGCAAAAATGCAACGACCTCTATCCCAAGTATGCTATATGTATAGTATTTCGGTGCTATGATCCAAGATGATCGAGTATGACAATCTTAATGTAGTATGATGCTATGGTTCTTGCTTATAAGCTCTTTGCTTATCTTTCCTCTTTGCTTAAAAGCTTGGGTGGCTCTTTCACTTTTGAGCTCTTTTCTTATGCAAAACTTCACGAACCAAGATAGCGATTGTGTATGCTATGACAACTTTGTGACACACAAGTTGATGCCAAGATATGCACCACGTTGGTATGGTATGTATGCTATGGAGCATGATCACTAATGTGCACAAGTCACGTTGCCGGCAATACTCAATGGCTAGTCTCGATGGGTAAGCTACGCAAAAGTAAGGCCATGTGGGTATCAATGCAACTGCAAGGTATGACAAAGATGTCGTCGAAGTTACCGTCCTTGGTGATGATGAGTAGTCGATGGAGATGAGCGGTGGTGATGGTGACGTCGAACCGTACCTATATAGCCGAAACACAATAGGACACGGGAACCAGAACCCAAAATCTCAAAGACCAAAATGCGTCAAAATTGACATAGGAGGTAGCGGTGAGTGGTGGTGGTGCTTGTGGAAAGCGTTGGGGTATGCGGAAGTAAGCGTGGGCGCCGGGGCAAAATTGGGCGAAAGTATGCGGATATGGGTGCGGGGGTTGGAGTTGCTGCTGCCAGGGGCCGGATGTCCGGGACGCTGGATGTCCGGTGGACACGGGGCGGATGTCCGGGCTCCTGGATCGGGGACGAACACGATGAACTCCACAGGAAAAATTGCAACTCCGAGGCAAAATTCGGACGAATTGATGGTGGAATTCGCGGAAGAGATGGGAAAAAGCTAGATCAACTCGATGCAAAGCAGATCCGTGGATCAAATACAACAAAACTTCATCACACCAACAAATCACAAAAAAATTTGGGGCTATTTTTGGTGGGGATTTTTGGATTTAGGATGAAAACAACAAAATCAAGCTAGAAAACACGGGGTAGGGGCTCCAAAAACGTGATCAACGTGGCTCATGATCCAAGATGATGTAGGGCGGAACCCTAGGGGCCAATCTTTCACGTTTGGAGAGGATCCTACGGGGAAACACGAAGAACGCGCGGAAGAACACACGGGAAATCACGGGGAGAAACGAGAGAAACACTCAACCGACAAGTAATTGATCACACAAGGGCTAGATCACCAAAAGCATAAGGTAGCACAAGATCCAAAATCAAGAAATGGAAGATACAAGAGTAACCGTTCTTCTCCGTGAGGAGGTCTTGATTGTCTTCTCCAGATGGAGGCCATGAATCCGAATGGATCTTCTCCGAAGAGGCATGGTCCCTCACGTGGAGTAGATCCGGTATGGATGAGCAGAGCTCTATCTCTAAATTAGCTATCACAATGCTAACCCTAAAACGTAGGTGGGGATGGAGTATATATAGTCTAGGGGCAAAGAGGGATACATGGGCCTCGGCCCTACACTGTGCGCAGACAGGGAAGGCCGTATGTCTGGGCGTCCGGCCGGATGTCCGGTGTCTCGTGAGGGGCCGGATGTCCGGGCTGAAGGGCCGGATGTCCAGGCTGACGCAGACGGCCGTTCTGTTCTCTGGATGGGCGACGCCGGATGTCCGCTCGGAGGGGCCGGATGTCCGTTTCTTTGGGAGGCGCCGGATGTCCGGGGTGCTGGCCGGATGTCCGGGCTGACGGGGCAACCTTCTGTGCTCTCTGGACGCTGGTGGCAGATGTCCGGGATTTTGGCCGGATTTCCGGTGAGGGGGGCCGGATGTCTGGTCCCTGTAGCTTCTTCTGCAGAGGCCTGGCCGTGTAGATCTCCAGGGGCCAGATGTCCGGGTTCCTGGCCGGATGTCCGGTGCGTGGAAGCTGTTCTTGCCTTCTTCCATTGGTTGTGTACTTCCGTGGACTTGGGGTCTTGACCATCTTCATGTGCATCCTAGGGAGGGTCCTCTTGGTACCTAATCATGCACAACATTACGGATTGAGGTAGTAGCCATGTCTCGAGAGGATCATGTGATATATCACTAAGGAGAGAAGTCACCTCGGTCTCGAGAGCTCTAGCTCGTGATCTAGTCATGGGTCCTCTTGGTGCTTGGTGAGGCGATGGAAGGTCCATGGGGATGACCGAAGGATGCTCCGCATCAAAGGGGTAAGTGAGGGGCAAAGGGGTACACGGGCCTCGACCCAAGTCACGCACGCAGGCAAGGTGATATGGGTAGCATATATCATGTTTACCGTTTTCACTTGAGGAGGAAACTTCCTCTGTCCCCCTGTGTTCGGTGGCCGGGGCTCCTCGTCGTCGTTGCTTTGCGATCCATTTTCTCTATTCTCGGTGTTTAACTTGCCGGCCTGATTGGCTGGTTTACCGGCGGTGCCATGGATTTGGCATGGACGTTCGAGTATGCGGTCCAAGCTGGACAAGCCGGGGTTGTTTCTATTAAATGGTTTTTTCGTTGATCGGACTTGGAGCCGCTGAATCCGGCATTGATGACCGTGTCTTCAGAGTTATTGCCATTATTTCGCCATTTGTTTTTGCTGCATCAGGGCTTGCTGTTACTGTCTCTGGCTTCGGAAGTGCCAGGCTTACTTGAGGTGCTGTTGCTACGAGCTAACCAGCTATCCTCGCCCGCGCAAAAGCGGGTCATAAGCGTTGTAAGGGCTGCCATGGACTTTGGCTTCTATTTACCAAGGTGTCGGGCGAGCCACTCGTCGCGGATGTTATGCTTAAAGGCCGCTAGGGCTTCGGCATCCGGACAGTCGACGATTTGGTTCGTTTTAGTTAAGAACTGAGTCCAGAATTTCCTAGCTGACTCTCCGGGTTGTTGGATTATATGACTTAAGTCATCGGCATCCGGAGGTCGGACATAGGTGCCTTGGAATTTGTCAAGGAATGCGTCTTCCAGGTTTTCCCAACTACCGGCAGAGTTTTCGGGCAGACTGTTCAACCAGTGCCGAGCTGGTCCCTTAAGTTTTAGCGGGAGGTACTTGATGGCATGGAGATCATCGCCGTGGGCCATATGTATATGGAGAAGGAAGTCCTCGATCCATACCGTGGGGTCTGTTGTTCCGTCATATGATTCGATGTTTACGGGTTTGAACCCTTCTAGGAATTCATGTTCCATTACTTCATCAGTGAAGCATAGGGGGTGTGCGGCACGTCTGTGTCATGCTACGTCGCGACGTAGCTCGAATGGAGCCGGTCTGTGCTACGTCTTGAGCTTGCGTTGGTTTTCCTTGAAGAGGAAAGGGTGATGCAACAATAGTAGTGTAAGTATTTCCCTCAGTTTTTGAGAACCAAGGTATCAATATAGTAGGAGGCTCCTCAAAAGTCCCGCGCACCTACACAAACAAACAAAGAACTCGCAACCAACTCAATAAAGGGGTTGTTAATCCCTTCACGACCACTTGCGAAAGTGAGATCTAATAGCGATAGTACGATAAGATAAATATATTTTTGGTATTTTATAATATAGATGCAAAAAGTAAAGATGCAAATAAAATTAAATTGGAAGCAAATATGATAAGAGAGAGACCCGGGGGCCATAGATTTCATAATGGCTTCTCTCAAGATAGCATAAGTATTACGATGGGTGAACAAATTACTGTCGAGCAATTGATAGAAAAGCGAATAATTATGAGATTATCTAGGCATGATCATGTATATAGGCATCACGTCCGCAACAAGTAGACCAACTCCTGCCTGCATCTACTAATATTACTCCACACATCGACCGACTCCTGCCTGCATCTAGAGTATTAAGTTCATAAGAATAGAGTAATGCCTTAAGCATGATGACATGATGTAGAGGGATAAACTCAAGCAATATGATATAAACCCCATCTTTTTATCCTCGATGGCAACAATACAATACGTGCCTTGCTGCCCCGCCACATCCTTTGGGAAAGGACACCGCAAGATTGAACTCAAAGCTAAGCACTTCTCCCATGGCAAGAAAGATCAATCTAGTAGGCCAAACCAAACTGATAATTCGAAGAGACTTGCAAAGATAACTCAATCATACATAAAAGTATTCAGAGAAGATTCACATATTATTCATAGATAAACTTGATCATAGACCAACAAATTCATCGGATCTCGACAAACACACCGCAAAAAGAGTTTACATCGAATAGATCTCCACAAGAGAGGGGGAGAACATTCTATTGAGATCCAAAAAGAGAGAAGAAGCCATCTAGCTAATAACTATGGACCCATAGGTCTGTGGTAAACTACTCACAACTCATCGGAGGGGCTATGGTGTTGATGTAGGAGCCCTCCATGGTCGATTTCCCCTCCGGTGGAGTGCGGGCAAAGGCTCCAAGATGGGATCTCGCGGATACAGAAGGTTACGACAGTTGAAACTGTGTTTCGTTGGCTCCCTGGACGTTTTCGGGGTACGTAGGCTTATATAAGAGGAAGAAGTACGTCGGTTGTCGCCCGAGGGGCCCACGAGACAGGGGGCGTGCCCTATAGGAGGGGGCGCGCCCTCCTATCTTGTGGAGGCCTCGGCTGCTTCTTGACTTGCACTCCAAGTCCTCTGGATCACGTTCGTTCCAAAAATCACGCTCCCGAAGGTTTCATTCCGTTTGGACTCCGTTTGATATTCCTTTTCTTCGAAATACTGAAATAGGCAAAAAGAAACAACAATACGGGCTGGGCCTCTGGTTAGTAGGTTAGTCCTAAAAATGATATAAATGTGTAAAATAAAGCCCATAAACATCCAAAAGGGGTAATATAATAGCATGGAACAATAAAAAATTATAGATACGTTGGAGACATATCAAGCATCCCCAAGCTTAATTCCTACTCGTCCTCGAGTAGGTAAATGATAAAAAAGAAATTTTTGAGGTGGAATGCTACCTAGCATAATTCTCAATGTAATTTTCTTTATTGTGGCATGAATGTTCAGATCCAAATGATTCAAAATAAAAGTTCATATTGATAAAAGAAATAGTAACACTTCAAGCATACTAATCAAAGTAATCATGTCTTCTCAAAATAACATGGCAAAAGGAAGTTCATCCCTACAAAATCATATAGTTAGGCTATGCTTCATTTTCGTCACACAAAGATGTTCCCAACTTCTATACCCCCGATGACAAGCCAAGCAATTGTTTTATACTTAAATAATCTCAAACTTTTTCAACCTTCACGCAATACATGAGCGTGAGCCATGGATATAGCACTATGGGTGGAATAGAATATGATGATGGGGATTGTGTGGAGAAGACAAAAAAGGAGAAAGTCTCACATTGACGAGGATAATCAACGGGCTATGGAGATGCCCATCAATTGATGTCAACATGAGGAGTACGGATTGCCATGCAACGGATGCACTAGAGCTATGAATGCTCAACAAAAGAAAACTAGTGGGTGTGCATCCAACTTGCTTGCTCACGAAGACCTAGGGCATTTGAGGAAGCCCATTGTAGGAATATACAAGCCAAGTTCTATAATGAAAAATTCCCACTAGTATGAAAAAGGCAACTTATGAGAGTCACTATATGAAAAACATGGTGCTACTTTGACGCACAATATATGAGACTCACTACATGAAGAAAAAGGTGCTACTTTGAAGCACAAGTGTGGAAAAAGAGATAGTAACATTGCCCTTTTTATGTATTTATTTTTTATTTTTTTATTTTTTTTCTTTTGGGCCTTTTTTTGGACTTTTTTTCCTTTTTGGGAAATGCTCTAATAATGATGATCATCACACTTTCATTGATTACAACATATGAATTACAACTCGAAACTAGAACAAGATATGACTCTATATGAATGCCTCCGGCGGTGTACCGGGATGGTGCAATGAATCAAGGGTGAAATCTATTAAAAATAATGCATGGTGGCTTTGCCACAAATACGATGTCAACTACATGATCATGCAATGGCAATATGACAAAAGTAAAGTATGTCATGATGATGATAAACGGAACGGTGGAAAGTTGCATGGCAATATATCTCGGAATGGCTATGGAAATGCCATAATAGGTAGGTATGGTGGCTGTTTTGAGGAAGATATAAGGAGGTTTGTGTGTGATAGAGCGTATCATATCACGGGGTTTGGATGCACCGGCGAAGTTTGCACCAACTCTCAAGGTGAGAAAGGGCAATGCACGGTACCGAAGAGGCTAGCAATGGCGGAAAGATAAAAGTGCGTATAATCCATGGACTCAACATTAGTCAAAAGAACTCATATACTTATTGCAAATATTTAGAAGTCATCAAAAATCAAGCACTACGCGCATGCTCCTAGGGGGATAGATTGGTAGGAAAAGACAATCGCTCGTCCCTGACCGCCACTCATAAGGATGCACAAGCCAGCTACACTTCATGTTTCAAATTTGTTACACAACTTTAACCATACGTGCATTCTACGGGACTTGCTAACTTCAACACAAGCATTCTTTAAATTCATAATCACCCAACTAGCATGACTTTAATATCACTACCTCCATATCTCAAAACAATTATCAAGTATCAAATTGATCATAGCATCCAATTCACTTCCTATGATAGTTTTTATTATACCCAACTTGGAAGCATGCCATTCTAGGACCAACTTTATAACCATAGCAAATACCATGCTGTTCTAAAAGACTCTCAAAATAATATAAGTGAAGCGTGAGAGACTAGCAATTTCTACAAAAATAAGTCACCGCCGTGCTCTAAAAGATATAAGTGAAGCACTAGAGCAAAAACTATCAAGCTCAAAAGATATAAGTGAAGCACATAGAGTATTCTAGAAAATTCTAATCAAATAGGCTTCTCCCAAAAGGTGTGTACAGCAAGGATGATTGTGGTAAACTAAAAAGCAAAGACTAATATAATACATGACGCTCCAAGCAAAACACATATCATGTGGCGAATAAAAATATAGCTCCAAGTAAAGTTACCAATGAACGAAGACGAAAGAGGGGATGCTTTCCCGGGCATCCCCAAGCTTAGGCTTTTGGCTATCCTTGAATATCTTGGGGTGCCATAGGCATCCCCAAGCTTAGGCTCTTTCCACTCCTTATTCCAAAGTCCATAAAAGCTTTACCCAAAACATGAAAACTTCACAACACAAAACTCAACAGGAAATCTTATAAGCTCCGTTAGTGAAAGAAAACAAAACCACCACATAAGGTACTTTAATGAACTCATTATTTATTTATTTTGGTGTTAAACCTACTGCAATCCAACTTTTCTATGGTTTATATACTAATTTACTAGCCATAGATGCATCAAAATATGCAAACAACACACGAAAAACAGAATCTGTCAAAAACAGAACAGTCTTTAGCAATATATAACTAACGCAAACTTCTGGAACTCTAAAAATCCTACCAAAATAGGAAGTCCTGGAAAATTTGCCGATTGATCAGCAGCAAAAAGGATCAACGCAAAAGCCCGTTTTTGTTATTTAACAAAACTAAATTCGTGCGCGCAAAGTTTCTGTTTTTCAGCAGAATCAAATCAACTATCATCATAGGTTATCCTATAGGTTCTACTTGGCAAAAACACTAATTAAAAGATAAAAACGCATATAAACAGAAGGTAGATGCAAGATTTATTACTAAACAGGAACAAAAACAAAAAACACAAAGAAAATTGGGTTGCCTCCCAACTAGCGCTATCGTTTAACGCCCCTAGCTAGGCATAAAAGCGAAGATAGATCTAAGGAGTGCCATTCTTAATTTTCAGTTTTTTAGCGGATTCATGCTCGGATCTGGGAGGTTCTTTACATTTCCCTTCATACTCGGAAAGTTTTAGATCTAAAGAATCCAACGGCTTATTGCAAAGAGTAATCTACATATTCATGCGGTGAAGATTTCCGCTAACACTTTTAAGAGGCTCAAAAGACTTTTATAAAATTTTTGTTAATTCACAAATCTTTCCAAATACTTGTGTTTCTTCTTGGGTAGGATGTGATCCTCCCTTTTGAGGTAGTATTCCCACTATTCCCTCTATAATTTAATGAGCAATACTAGGATCAATTTCGATAAAACTTCCCTTGGCAATGCAATCCAAGAGTTGTCTATGCGTCATATTTAACCCAACATAAAAATTGCGAAGAAGAATTCTAAAGTTCACCTCTAGGGTGCACTTGCGATAAGATTCCATCATCCTATGCAAAGCATCTTTTAAGTTTTCTCCTTGCCTTTGCTTGAAGTGAAGAACTTCAAACTCGGGAGACATAGAAGCAGACAACGAACTAGACATAACGACGAGCAAGCAACGGGCAAGCGAAAGAGAGGAGGAGATTGGAAAAGAGAGGGCGAATAAAACGGCAAGGGAGAAGTGGGGGAGAGGAAAACGAGAGGCAAATAATGTAAGTGTGAGGGAGATGAGTTTGTGATGGGTACTTGGTATGTCTTGACTTGAGAGAAGACCTCCCCGGCAATGGTGCCAGAAATCCTTCTTGCTACTTCTTGAGCTTGCGTTGGTTTTCCTTGAAGAGGAAAGGGTGATGCAACAATAGTAGTGTAAGTATTTCCCTCAGTTTTTGAGAACCAAGGTATCAATCCAGTAGGAGGCTCCTCAAAAGTCCCATGCACCTACACAAAAAAACAAATAACTCGCAACCAACGCAATGAAGGGGTTGTCAATCCCTTCACGGCCACTTGCGAAAGTGAGATCTAATAGAGATAGTATGATAAGATAAATATATTTTTGGTAATTTATAATATAGATGCAAAAAGTAATGATGCAAATAAACGTAAATTGGAAGCAAATATGATAAGAGATAGACCCGGGGGCCATAGGTTTCACTAGTGGCTTCTCTCAAGATAGCATAAGTATTACGATGGGTGAACAAATTACTGTCGAGCAATTGATAGAAAAGCGGATAATTATGAGATTATCTAGGCATGATCATGTATATAGGCATCACGTGCGCAACAAGTAGACCGACTCCTGCTTGCATCTACTACTATTACTCCACACATCGACCGACTCCTGCCTGCATCTAGAGTATTAAGTTCATAAGAACAGAGTAACACCTTAAGCAAGATGACATGATGTAGAGGGATAAATTCAAGCAATATGATATAAACCCCATCTTTTTATCCTCGATGGCAACAATACAATACGTGCCTTGCTGCCCCTACTGTCACTGGGAAAGGACACCGCAAGATTGAACCCAAAGGTAAGCACTTCTCCCATGGCAAGAAAGATCAATCTAGTAGGCCAAACCAAACTGATAATTCGAAGAGACTTGCAAAGATAACTCAATCATACATAAAAGAATTCAGAGAAGATTTAAATATTATTTATAGATAAACTTGATCATAAACCCACAATTCATCGGATCTCGACAAACACACCGCAAAAAGTAAACATCGAATAGATCTCCACAAGAGAGGGGGAGAACATTGTATTGAGATCCAAAAAGAGAGAAGAAGCCATCTAGCGAATAACTATGGACCCGTAGGTCTGTGGTAAACTACTCACAACTCATCGGCGGGGCTATGGTGTTGATGTAGAAGCCCTCCATGGTCGATTCCCCCTCCGGCAGAGTGCCGGGGAAGGCTCCAAGATGGGATCTCGCGGATACAGAAGGTTACGGCGGTGGAAATTGTGTTTCGTTGGCTCCCTGGATGTTTCCGGGGTACATAGGCTTATATAGGAGGAACAAGTACGTCGGTTGTCGTCCGAGGGGCCCACGAGACAGGGGGCGCGCCCTCCTATCTCGTGGAGGCCTCGGCTGCTTCTTGACTTGCACTCCAAGTCCTCTGGATCACGTTTATTCCAAAAATCACGCTCCTAAAGGTTTCATTCTGTTTGGACTCCATTTGATATTCCTTTTCTTCGAAATACTGAAATAGGCAAAAAAAAAACAACAATACGGGCTGGGCCTCCGGTTAGTAGGTTAGTCCCAAAAATGATATAAATGTGTAAAATAAAGCCCATAAACATCCAAAAGGGGTAATATAATAGCATGGAACAATCGAAAATTATAGATACGTTGGAGACGTATCAGTCTGCGGTATTCGGCTCGGACAGGTGTGTACTTGTTGTATCCGGCGTGGTGGCCATCGTTGCGCGTTGGGGTGCACTCCCGTGATCCGTAGATCGATCTGGTCTGGCCTTCTTTATACTCCAAGTCGTACCACAGGTAATGTGTGTATCCCCGAGTTGGTGTGTTTCTATTTGTTCGGTGACGTGATGCCGGCTTGTGTTCGGGCTGAATTGCCGCTTTGTCTCGGCCACGTGGTGGTCTGTCAGCCGCATCATACGCTGTTAGTGTTGGCTCCAATGCCTCATCATCGAATAGCAATTTGCTCTTCGGGTAACTTTTGGTTGGGCGCTCGAGTCCATATTCCTCGGCTGCCAGGACCTCAGTCCATCTATCAGTGAGCAGATCTTGATCTGCTTGAAGTTGTTGTTGCTTTTTCTTCAGGCTCCTTTCCATGGCTATAAGGCGGCGCTTGAAGCACTCCTGCTCAACGGGATCCTCTGGCACGATAAATTCTTCGTCGCCGAGGCTTACCTTGTCTTCTGAGAGAGGCATGTAGTTGCTGTCCTCCTAGTCGTCATGCACGGCCTATTCATCGAGGCTGGCTCGCCCATCTTCCCGTTCGGCCTGTTCAAAACTTTTCTTGGCGGGGTCTTCGTTGTCTTCGGCATCGTCCGGAGTGCTATTCTCTCTTGTGTCGGCATCGCTATTTTTACCATGGCGTGATTTAGAGCAGCGCCGCTGACGTCGGTGCTTAGACTGCTTCTCAGGAAGTTTGTCATCAACTGCATCTTTTATGTCATCGCCATTGTCTTCTTTGGCTGTATCCGCTATGTATATATCGTATGAGGAGGTGGCTGTCCACCGCCCAGTGGGCGGTTGTTCCTGTTCTTCTCCGGCATCGTCGTCCATACCGTCAATGTCTTCAGAGTCGAAATCAAGCATGTCGGTTAAATCGTCGACAGTGGCTATCAGTGGGTGGTGGGTGTGCAACGAAGCTCTTTGTCGTCCGTTTCCCATTCAAGCTGGACATAGTTCGACCAGGAATCTCCTGATAAGGAGAGATACTTTAATGATTTTAACACGTCCCCTAGGGGCAAGTGTTGGAAGAAGTCCGCGGAGCTGAACTCTAAGATCAGCGCCCAGTCAGACTCGATGGGTGCGGATTCACGCAGTTCGGAGCCTATAACCGAAGAGCGAGTCCAAGGTTCCGATGACACAGGCCTCGTTGGAGGTCAAATCTGTGTTCGGCTCTAGCGCCGTCGAGTCCGCGGCTTCCGTGGTGGGGTTGAGCCTCCCGTCCTCGGATGGCGCGCTCCGCTCTGGATCTAGGGCTAGTGCGGTTACATGTGCAATCTCCCGCATACCATCTGATGACAGATTTAGGTTGTGTTCATCGTGGCGGCAGGGTGCGGCTATCGTAGGCTCGCATCCGTCGAAGATCAAGTCTCCGCGGATGTCGGTGGTGTAGTTCAAGCTTCCAAACCTGACCTGATGGCCTGGGGGGTAGCCGTCGATCTGCTCCAGATGGCCAAGCGAGTTGGCCCGCAGTGTGAAGCTGCCGAATACGAAGATCTGTCCGGGGAGAAAAACTTCACCCTGAGCCATCAAACCTTATGATGACGACACAGTGGAACTCTCAATGAAAGCAACAATGTCGGTGTCAAAACCGGCGGATCTCGGGTAGGGGGGTCCCGAACTGTGCGTCTAAGGCTAATGGTAACAGGAGGCGGGGAACACAATGTTTACCCAGGTTCGGGCCCTCTCGAAAGAGGTAATACCCTACTTCCTGCTTGATTGATCTTGATGATATGAGTTTTACAAGAGTTGATCTACCATGAGATCGTAGAGGCTAAACCCTAGAAGCTAGCCTATGGTTGTGATTGTTGTTGTCCTACGGACTAAACCCTCCGATTTATATAGATTCCGGAGGGGGCTAGGGTTACACAGAGTCGGTTACAGAGAATGGAATCTTCACATCTGAATCGCCAAGCTTGCCTTCCACGCAAAGGAGAGTCCCATCCGGACACGGGACGAAGTCTTCTATCTTGTATCTTCATAGCCCAATAGTTCGGCGTACGCATATAGTCCGGCTGTCCGAGGACCCCCTAATCCAGGACTCCCTCAAGAGGTGCGCCTGCGAGGCGGGCTGGAGCTACGCTACTGTTCGGCCTACTGTTGCGCTGTCTCGCGCGCGTGAGCGACGGAGAGGGACTGGGCCGGAGTGATTGTGGCCTGCTAGCGATGCTGAGCCAGCTGCGCTGCGCTTGCTATGTGCTCGCACGCGTGATGTTTAGGTTTTAGTTTCTCTTTTTTTACATAAATGATTTTTGCTCCAAAAAAAGATCCAACCAATAATTTTATAAAAATACAAGAACATCTACAAAAATTAATATAACAACATATAACATAGTGAACATTTTTCCAGTCCAAAATACTTAAAAAAATTTTTTAATATTTTCAAAAACTTTAATTTGACACTTACAAAATTTTCCAAATAATAATTTTCATCTCAAGAGAAAAAAAATGAAAATAACATTTAAAGAATTTCCAACTCTTTTTAACACTGAAGGAGTCATATTCCCTTCTCTTATAAGATTTAATTTTGAGTTAGAATTATTTTAAATGCTCAAAAGCCAAATGAGAAAATATTCAATTCTTCAACAATATTATTTTTGGAGGAAGTCATGTGATCCTCTCTCATATTTGAATTGGAAATATTATGAATATTCTCAAACCCAGAATAAGAACCAAATAAATAATTGGGAAAGTCCTTTTATTCCCTCCAATTTAATATTCATATAAAATCCAAAAGTTTCAAATACTAGTCAAATTCAACTAACAACAAGCAACAAAAGCAAGTTTTTGATAAATCCTATTTAAATAATTAACATTCAAAAATTTAGAATTTTGGGATGTTAACTGGAAACTTGATACAAGTGTGGATACATAGACAAAACACCGTGTCCCTAGTATGCCTCTACTTGACTAGCTCATTAATCTAGGATGGTTAAGTTTCCCAGCCATAGACATGTGTTGTCATTTGATGAACGGGATCACATCATCAGGAGAATGATGTGATGGGCAAGACCCATTCGTCGGCTTAGCAATATGATTGGTTAGTTTTATTCCTATTGCTTTCTTCATGTCAAATAAATATTCCTCCGACTATGAGATTATGCAACTCCCGGATACCGGAGGAATGCCTTATCTGCTATCAAACGTCACAACGTAATTGAGTGATTATAAAGATGCTCTACAGGTATCTCTGAATGTGTTTGTTGGGTTGGCATAGATCGAGATTAGGATTTATCACTCCGAGTATCGGAGAGGTATCTTTGGGCCCTCTCAATAATGCACATCATAAGAAGCCTTGCAAGCAATGTGACTGATGAGTTAGTTACAGGATGATGCATTACAGAACGAGTAAAGAGACTTTCCGGTAACGAGATTGAACTAAGTATGAAGATACCGGCGATCGAATCTCAGGCAAGTAACATATCGATGACAAAGGGAATAACGTATGTTGTCATAATGGTTCGACCGATAAAATCTTCGTAGAATATGTGGGAGCCAATATGAGCATCTAGGTTATTTACCGGAGAGGTGTCTCGGTCGGTTTGGATGATATTTGCCATGTAATCTAAGATTGATGTTGCTATGACTTTTCCATGCTTAATGCTTGTCACTAGGGCCCGAGTGCAATGATTTCAGATCTGAACCTATTATGTTTTCTTGAATATATGTGAGTTCTTGATTCTATCTTGCAAGTCAATAGTCACCTACTATGTGTTTTGATCCGGCAACCCCGAAGTGACAATAATCAGGACCACTCCCGGTGATGACCGTAGTTTGAGGAGTTCATGCATTCACTAAGTGCTAATGCTTTGGTCTGGTACTATATTAAAAGGAGGCCTTAATATCCCTTAGTTTCCAATAGGACCCCGCTGCCACGGGAGGGTAGGACAAAAGATATCATGCAAGTTCTTTTCCATAAGCACGTATGACTATATTCGGAATACATGCCTACATTACATTGATGAAGTGGAGCTAGTTCTGTGTCACCCTATGTGATGTAGGGTAGAACCCTAGGAGGGACCTTTTCACACTTGGAGGGGGAATAAGGAGAGAAACAACAAGAACAACAAGAACACAAAGAGGCAATCACTCCAACAATTCCCGATTACACATCCACTAGGGTAACAACACAAGATCCACAAGTCACAAACACAATCAAAGGAAAGATACAATGGCAAAGTTCATCCCAAATCCAAAGGAAGTGGGGTCTTGAAGGTAGTCTTCTCCCTATGGAGGTCTTGAAATCCTCAAGGATTCTTCCGTAGGGGGTCATGATCCTCCAAGAGGGAAGGTAAGGAGCAAAGCTCACAAAGATCTCATCTACAACTTTGCTAACCCTAAACATGGTCCTAGGTACGGAATATATAGCCTTGGGGTTGAAGGAGAAGAAGAGGAGCCAAAGATGCAATCTCAGCCGGCCATCCTGGGAGGCCCGTGCGCACGGGGTAAGCTGGGACCGTGCGCACGGGAGTCCTGTGGGCAGGGTACAGGCCCGTGCGCACAGGGTGCTCCAGCGTCAGTGTCCTATGTAGTCCGTGGGCACGGGGTCTCGGGGGCCCGTGCGCACGGGGTCGCCTGGAGCCTCCTGTGCTGCTGCTGTTGCCCTTCTTGGGTCGCACGGCCTTGGGGTGGTCGTCCTTCTCCTTGGTGATGCTCCTGAGCTTCTTGGTGATGTTCCTCTTCATACCTAAGGAGGCATAGCATATTTTTGTGAGGTTTGTTCCGTTCGTGTCCATATGCAAGTCTAGTAGGAAGGAATTCACCTCGGTTTCCAAAGCACGTGCTCTAGCTCTTGTCATGGGTCCTCGTGGGGTTGGATGTGTCGGTGTAGAGGCCATGGGGATGATGGAAGGATGCTCCGCATCATCTCCCCTCCCTTGTGAAAGATCCAACCTTGGATCAAAATCTTCATTACCATGGAAAGGCGAGAGGTCTTTGACGTTGAAGATGTCACTCACGTTCTACTTGTCTCGTGGGAGTTCAATCTTGTAGGCGTTGTTGTTGTAGCGTGCTAGCACCTTGAAGGGCCCATCAGCTCGAGGGAGAAGTTTGGACTTGCGTTCGTTTGGGAAGCGGTCCTTGCGAAGGTGTAGCCACACGAGATCGCCTATGTTGAAGTTCATGGGGTGCTTGTTGACGTTGAGCTTGGTTGCTAGTCGGTGTACTTGGCGCTCGATGATGTTTCTTGTATCTTCATGCATCCTCTTGATGTAGCTTGCTCGTGCACTCGCATCAATGTTGGTGCGCTCTTGTAGAGGAAGAGGTAGAATGTCCAAAGGGGATAACGGGTTGAAGCCGTAGATGACCTCGAACGGGGACTTGCCGGTAGTCGAATGTCTTGCACGGTTGTAGGCGTACTCGGCGATGGGTAGAGACGCCTCCCACTCCTTGATGTTCTTCTTGATCAACACACGAAGTAGAGTGGATAGTGTCCGGTTCGTCACCTCCGTTTGGCCGTCTGTTTGAGGATGGTATGCGGATGGGAATAAGAGCTTGATTCCGAGCTTGGCGCATAGTGTCTTCCAAAAGTAACTCAAGAATATGACATCGCGGTCGGAGACGATTGTCTTTGGTACTCCATGGAGGCGCAATATTTTCCTACAAAAGAGATTTGCAATGTGTGAAGCATCGTCTATCTTGTTGCAAGGAATGAAGTTTGCCATCTTAGAAAATCGGTCCACAACAAAAAATACGGAATCCTTTCTGTCGGTGTCAAAACCGGCGGATCTTGGGTAGGGGGTCCCGAACTGTGCATCTAGGCAGATGGTAACAGGAGACAAGGGACACGATGTTTTACCCAGGTTCGGGCCCTCTTGATGGAGGTAAAACCCTACGTCCTCCTTGATTAATATTGATGATATGGGTAGTACAAGAGTGGATCTACCACGAGATCAAGGAGGCTAAACCCTAAAGCTAGCATAAGGTATGATTGTTGTAATGTATGTTGTGTCCTACGGACTAAAGCCCTCCAGTTTATATAGACACCGGAGGAGGCTAGGGTTACATAGAGTCGGTTACAATGGTAGGAGATCTACATATCCGTATTGCCAAGCTTGCCTTCCACGCCAAGGAAAGTCCCATCCGGACACGGGACGGAGTCTTCAATCTTGTATCTTCGTAGTCTTGGAGTCCGGCGGACGATGATAGTCCGCTGTCTGGACACCCCTAGTCCAGACTCCTCAAGAGTCCCTAAACCAGGCTTCAATGACGATAAGTCCGCACGCATAATGTTCGGCATTGCAAGGCGGGTTCCTCCTTGAATAATCCAGAGAAGATCATGAACACCGGGATAGTGTCCAGCTCTGCAAAATAAATTCCACATTCCACCGTAGAGAGAATAAAATGTACACAAGTCCAATCTGCTGACGTATTATACGGCATGACATCACACCGCTACCAGGCTTTTACTTGAATCGTTTTTTATTATACCACCTCAGCACGTTTAGCGAAGCGGTTTCCTTGGCACGTCTTGTCGAAGCAGAGATCGTGTTCCCCTTATTCCAGGATTCTCATCAATACGGACGTCGGTAACCCAACCGCGCCATTGATGGTGGCGCTTGGGAGATAAGCGAGTTTTACCAGGCTGGTGGGGGGCGCATAGTCTTCACCCGCCTATATATAAGGGATAAGGATTCACCTTCTCACCCACGCCTTCTTCCTCCTTTGCTTATCCACCTCCGCGCACTCAAGCTCCAACGCCCAAGCTCGCGCATCTCGTCTTAACCTTCCCCGACCATGTCCGGAGGGGGAGGCAAATGGTTGGCTTCCACCGTCAAGGAGGAACACATCACCAAGCTGCGCAACGCCGGATACCTTTTCGGCGATATCGCGCACCGACTACCCGATGAGGGGCAGCTCATCCCTACCCCTGGGCCCCATGAGAGGGTCGTTTTCCTTCCCCACTTCCTCCGCGGACTGGGCTTTCCACTGCACCCTTTTGTCCGGGGGCTCATGTTCTACTACGGCCTGGATTTCCACGATCTGGCGCCAAACTTCATCCTCAACATCTCGGCGTTCATCGTCGTGTGTGAAACCCTCCTCTGCATCCGCCCCACTTGACTTAGGCTCAAGACCTTCAACGTCAAGCGAAGGTAGTGAAGGGCACGCAGCGGTAGTCTTGAGGCGCCATGTTGGGCAAGATGCCCAACGTCCTCTGGTTCGAAGGGCCTTTGTGGACTCCGTCAAGGGGTGGCAATCGGGGTGGTTCTATATCACCGAGCAGCGACCCTACGCGGGCGGGCCCCGAGTTTAGATCTGGTATCCTCACGCAGCTCACCTCCCGGAAAGAGAAGGGCTTGCTGTGGGGTAATCCGGGAGCCGACGGACTCGAGCACAGTATCCGAAGCTGGTGAACAAGAAGCTCAGGCTCGTTGGCGTGGTCCAAGTCATGCTCGTCCGCGGATCCTCCCATGCCAAGAACGGGCATTTAATCTGTGGAGTTCGATCCGGAACAGCACCAGCGCTAAGCGGGCTCTTGACCTGACGTCGAAGGTGCACGGAGGGTGCTGTTTAAGGGCGCCGAAGCCCCCGCATCCGCGACGGAAGATCGCGGATTTCACTCGCAGCATCCGGCTGACGAGGTAAGTGATTCTACCCCTTTATGGGACACTTGTTGTAAATAGATTGGTTCTAAGAGGGTTTCAATCTCCCTTTTCTTTTGACAGGAATGGGTGGAGAAGGCCGAGCAGCTCATCTGCCCAGCTCCTATGCCAGAAGACCCAATGGATGCCCGTCTAGCGGGGCTGCTGGTTCCGGCACCGCACGTGGTGCCGGAGAAGAAGGCCAAGAAGGTGGCCACGGGGACTCGAAAGAGTTCCGAATCAAAGCGTCCGACGACGAGGCAGACTCCTCCCGAAGATGAGGAGGAGGAAGAAGACCCTCTCCGGAGGAGGAGAGAGGAAGAGGAAGGCTTCCCAACGGGGGAGGCCGAAGGGTCAAGAGGGGAGAACTATTCCCGGACAGCTCCGCCAACACCTCGTTGGCGGCGAGGAGTGGCCTTCAAGGGCCAGCCTCCGCGAGATCGTAAGTATTCGGATCCCTGATATGCAATTTCTTTCATGCCACATAGTGTCCTACTAATGCCGTATACTGCCTGCAACCCGGCCGATAATGATCTCCCCGCTTCATCGAGCGGGTCATTGGCCCCGTCGGATGTGGATTCACTTCCGACTGCCTCTACCCCCAGCGCCGACGAGGACGCCGAGGTGGGATCCCAGAAAGGGACCCATCAGGAGGAGGCTCCGGAGGCGCCGCAAGGCAGCCTCCCGGACTTTGCACCGGACTCTATGTCGGAACCTGCAGTGGTTCCAAAGTCCAGCAGGCGGCCCCTTCGAAAGAAGGGCAAGACCGTGACACCGGCGGCCTCTGTCCAACCGAAGGCGCCGGACAACTTGCTGGAGGCGCTCAAAGGCGCTTCCATAGAGGAAGAACACCGCACTGTTATGAGTGCGGTGATTCAGAAGGTCCAACCAAGAGCGGGCTGACCGAAGCCTGTAGCAGCCTTTTAACAGGCTTTGAGGTAAGAAGTTAAAATTGTGTAATGTAATACCGCATAGACAGTAGCCCCTGATGCTCCGTTCGGTGTTCGGAAAGAAAAGCCGGACTGAGGATCTAAAAAGATATTCATGAGTTGGTAATAAATTATGTCAATATGGGTTTGCAGGTGTCTTCTTGACCTCTGCCCAGACCGATCTGCGGAGGTTGGTACATTAAAGCAGGATCTCGAGCAGTCCGAGCAAGAGCTCGGCCATGCCAAGAGGCAGCTCGAGGACAAAGAAGGTGAGTAGCACCACTTTGAATTGTTACCTTACAGAAAAGGATTTTGGTCGCAAATTAACAAGGATAATATGGGTATTGCAGGGGCCACAAACAAGGTGGTAGCCCTGAAGGAGGCTGTGTCTGCGGCCGAACGCAGTGCGGCCGCAAAACGGGCGGAGCGAGAGAAGAAGGAGGCACAGGTGGTGGAAGTGCGGCAAGAGCTCCAGGCTCTCATGGAGAAGCATGAGAGCTTGGAGCGCGACTCCAAGACTTGAGAGTCCGAGCTTGCCTCGGCTCTCGAAAGTGCCAAGTCCGCCAAGGCCGAGGCCCGTAAGGCCCTTCAGGAGGTTGAAGATGTAAATAAGATAGCGGCGGGTAAGGCATTTTTCATGCAAAGCAAGCATGTTAATGTAAACTACGACACTTACCGCATTCGAAGCTCTCGAGGCGTTTGCAGATCTGCGCGTAGTGTGTCCGATGCGCCGCATTCTACCGTGGCGAGGAGGGAGCTCAACGGAGAAGGTCTTACGGTCTCGATCTGACGAGGCGGCCGTCCAGTGCCCCAAGCGACCAGTGAAGCAGCTGGTCGAACTCCACAAGGTAGCCGAGGAGGCCATGAAGGGCCTTATAGTCCGGTTGTGGCTGGACAGGCCATGCCTGGGAGCTACTTCGCCTCGTCGGCGGTGGTGGATGGGTGCCCCTGGGTGGAGGTCATCAAGCGCTCCGCCTGTATTGAAGGTGCTCGTCGGGCCCTTGCCCGCACAAAGGTGCACTGGGGCAGGCTGGATGCGGAGAAGCTTCTTACTGACCCGCCGCCGCTGGGCAAGGAGTATCGTACGCCTGAAATGTATTATAAAACTATCTTGAAGGGAGCCCGCGATATTGCGGACGAATGCCCTAAAGATGTAATTTTTGAGTAAACTCGCTATGTATTATCCTGTGCGCTGAAAACTTTGTTCGTGTGCGCTTTAAGCAACTCTTTTTTAATTTAAAATATTACCTTCTGTGCAGCCGTTTATAAATCTGAGAGATGGCAAGTCGTTGGCTTCAGCCCCCAAGCCGCAAGTGCTGGGGTGTTCGGGATAACTTGAGCACTCTTGTTCCCATTTTTGGGTCCATCTAGGGAGGCGCTCAACACAATGAACCAGGCAACCGGACTTATAATGCTTGAACACTCTCACTTAGCCATAGAATTCTATAATTTTAAATTTCGGCGAAGCTCCTAGTATTCGGAAGACCGAATTCGGGGCGCTATCCATGCCTTCGTCGGACATTATCCGGAACTTTGCTCGAAGCGGCGTGAGTCTTTAAGGACCCGAAAAAACCTCTCGAACAGCGACCAGTCTCTCGCCTTATCATGCCGGTCAGTTTTAGCTTTCTCCACTGAGGCACTCGCCCGGCTCAACCGGGGCGCAATCACAGTGGTTCTCCCAGTGCCACCTTAGCCGACGGAACGGAACATAAGGCACCAAAACGTGGGAGCCGGGCAAACCCAACTATTGACCCAAGACATGATTCGGAGCCGATTCATATAATGCTATAAGTTTGGGGTGCCGCACTTGTGAAAGTGTTTGGACTTATCACACCATAATGTGGGGAACATGAGCCCCAGGTGTATTAGGACGTATCAAAATATACGGGTGCAAGATGTCATGTAATGAACATATATATGTAATAACAGGCAAAAAGGTGCTGCATCATTTATTAAAGGAAGTCTGCTATGAGTGCGGACTGATACAGATAGTGCGGTAAGCAAGGGTTTTAGACTAGTTAAACATGTCCCCCTCCAGGGATGGGCTGCGGACTTGCTATTTATAATCAAATTTAATGCTCGTAATTGAGACCACCTGAGTGTTCGTCGCTGCATTCTTTACTCCCTTGCTGTTGCATCATGAGTTCGGCAGGTTCACCGCCGGACAGGGCCTCTGGCTAACGAAGTCCTATGTACATAAAGAAGGAAAATAATAATAAGAAAGAGTGGCACACTTGCGAGCCCCTGGTGTGGTCGAGCCGCATTCTGGGTCCATTGTGGTCGTGCCCTTCCCCACGCCCATGGTATCTCCAAAGCGTAATGATGTACGCGAGGGTTGTTCTTGCAATCATGCGAGGGCGGGGTTAGGGCCGCATTGCTCTGGCTGCTGCTCGAGCATGCCGGTGGTCTTGGTTGGTGTTGCTTGGTGCGTTTGGCTGTATCCGCCGCTTAACGGCGAGACTCAAAATTGCCTTAAAAGGCTGCTCAGACTTCGCGCGAGAACATTGTATGTTCCTCCGTTTGGAGGAGCGTTCCGTATTTCCATTGACCGTGATGACTCCACGAGGGCCTGGCATCTTGAGCTTGAGGTATGCATAATGCAGCACCGCGTTGAACTTTGCAAACACGGTTCATCCGAGCAGAGCGTGATAGCCGCTGCGGAATGGGACTATGTCGAAGATTAATTCCTCGCTCCGGAAATTATCTGGGGATCCGAAGACCACTTCGGTGTGGTGAGCTCGCATAATTGGCCTCCACACCTGGTATGACGCCTTTAAAGGTTGTCTTTGTAGGTTTAATCCTTGAGGGGTCTATGCCCATCTTGCGCACTGTATCCTGATAAAGCAGGTTCAGGCTACTGCCACCGTCCATCAGGACCCTCGTGAGGTGAAATCCATCGATGATTGGGTCTGAAACCAATGCGGCAAATCCGCCATGGCGGATGCTGGTCGGATGGTCTCTTCGATCGAAAGTGATCGGACAAGAGGACCATGGATTGAACTTCGGGGCGACTGGCTCCATCGCGTATACGTCCTGTAGTGCACGCTTCCGCTCCCTCCTAGGTATATGGGTTGCGTAGATCATGTTCACTGTCTGCACTTGTGGGGGGAAACCCTTCTGTCCTCTATTGTTTGGTGGTCGGGTCTCTTCCTCGTCATCGCTGTTTAGCCCCTTGTCGTTGTTTTCGGCAATTAACTTGCCTGCCTGCTTGAACACCCAGCAATCTATGTTGGTGTGATTAGCTGGGTTTTCAGGGGTGCCATGTATCTGGCATAAGCGGTCGAGTATTCGGTCCAAATTGGACGGACCCGGAGTGGTTCTTTTGAATGGCTTCTTCCGCTGACCGGGTTTAGAGCCTCGGAATCCGGCGTTGACTGTCGTATCCTCTTTGTCGTCGCCGTTAATGCGGCATTTATTTTTACTTCGACGCGACCTGCCGTTGTGGTCCTTAGTATCCGTGACCGCCGAAATTTTATGAGGTTGTTGCTGCGAGCTAGCCAGCTATCCTCTCCGCGCAAAAGTGGGTCATTAATGATGTGAGGGCTGCCATGGATTTCGCTTTTCTGTCCCAGTGCGGGCTAGCCACTCGTCGCGGATGTTATGTTTGAAGGCTGCGAGGCCTCTGCATCCGGACGGTCGGCGATTTGGTTTTCTTTGTCAAGAACCGTGTCGTAATTGTCCGCCGATTCGTCGGGCTGCTGAATTATGTGGCTTAGGTCATCGGCGTCTGGTGGCACATACGTTCCTCGAAGTTGTCGAGGAATGCGGCTTCGTGTCTTCCCAACACCAGTTGACTCTGCGGGCAAGCTATTAAGCCAATGCCAAGCTGATCCTTTAAGCTTGAGTGGGAGATACTTGATGGCATGGAGATGCCGCCGGGCCATATGGATGTGAAGGAGATAATCTTGATCCGGACCGCGGGGTCTGTTGTTCCATCGAGGATTCGATGTTTACGGGTTTAAACCCTTGAGGATTTGATGATCCATTACTTCGTCGATGAAGCATAAGCGGGTGTGCGGCGCCTCTATATTGAGCAATATCACGGCGTAGCTCGAGAGCGTTATCTGCTGTGTTCGCCCGGACGGGGTTATTGTATCCGCGCGGTATTATTTGTCGGGTCGGGCGCCCACGTGATCCGTAGATGGATCTGGATTGCCTTGCTTTGTCCTCAATACATCTCGCAAATCCGCGCGTTCCCTCTTGGCCGTACTTTTGGAGCGATGCGGGTGCGGTCTTGGTTGAGGGCCTGGATGCCTTCTGTCGCGACCACGGGTGGTCGGTCGGCCGATCGCGGCGCTGGTGATGAAGGTATGTATGCTTCTTCCTCTAATCGGGGAGCAACTTGCGTCTTGGGTAGCTTTTGGAGGCGTTCGAGTTTATACTCTTGACGCGAGGACCTCGGTCCATCGATCGGCCAGCAGGTCTGATCAGCTTGAAGCTGCTGCTGCTTTTCTTTAGGCTATTTGCCGTGGCGATAAGCCAGCGTTTAAAACGCTCTTGTTCGACGGATCCTCGAGCACGCATTTAATTAAATCGTTGTTGAGGCTTGCCTCATCTTCGGAGGAGGTGTATAGTTATATTCCTCGACCTCTTCGTCCGCGCCCTCTCGTGGGGGCTTGCTTCGCATGCTCTGCGCTGAGTCTTCTTGGAGGGATTGTCTTCGCACTCTCGGGCGATTATTATCTCCTGTGCGGAATCTCCATTCTTCTTTGTGGCGGGATTTAGAGCGGCGCCACGACGCCGGCGCTGGGCTATTTCTTTAAGGAATCTGCCTCCGCTGCTTCTTCGACGTCCCCGTCTTTTGGGGTGTCCACCATGTATATGTCGTATGACGAGGTGGTCTTCCAGTGCCCTGTAGGTCCCGGTTCCTGTTCGTCTCCGGCATCGTCGTCCATAGCGTCGATGTCTTCGGAGTCGTAGTCTAGCATGTCGGTTAGATCGTCGACAGTTGCTACAAAGTGGGTCGTGGGTGGGCTCTGAATTTCTTCGTCGTCCGTATCCCAACCATCCTGGCCATAATCCGGCCAGGACTCTCCGGATAGCGAGAGATGCTTTAGCGAATTTAGGATGTCGCCAAAGGGCGAGTGTTGGAAGATGTCCGCGGTGGTGAATTCCATAACCGGCGCCCAATCAGATTTGATTGGCGGGGGCGTGGGAGGTCCGGAGTCCGACAAGGAGTCCGGCACCTCGGAATCATGAGCTTTGGGAGGGACAAGGTTAGTGTTCGGCTCTATCACCGTAGAAGTTGCAGCCCCCGAGGCGGTGTCCAACCACCGGTCCTTGATCTGGGCGATCGGCTCCGGACTAAGGGCCGGAGCGGATTCTTGTGCGGCCACCAAGGCACTGTTCGGCGGCAGAGCTAGATCATGCCCATCGTAACAGTGCGGCACGCTTGGCTGTGGCTCGAGCCCGTCGAAGATCAAGTCCCCGCGGACGTTGGCCGTGAAGTTTTGGCTTCCGAATCTGACCTGATGGCCAGGGGCGTAGCTTTCGGTCTACTCCAGATGGCCAAGTGAATTAGCCCGCAGTGCGAAGCCGCCGAATATGAAGATCTGTCCGGGGAGAAAAGTCTCATCCTGGACAGTGTCGTTGATTGAAGATGCCATCGAGCCTATCGGTGACGACACAGAGAACTCTCAATGAAAGCACCAATGTCGGTGTCAAAACCAGCGGATCTCGGGTAGGGGGTCCCGAACTGTGCGTCTAGGCGGATGGTAACAGGAGACAAGGGACACGATGGTTTACCCAGGTTCGGGCCCTCTTGATGGAGGTAAAACCCTATGTCCTGCTTGATTAATATTGATGATATGGGTAGTACAAGAGTGGATCTACTACGAGATCAAGGAGGCTAAACCCTAAAGCTAGCCTAAGGTATGATTGTTGTAATGTATGTTGTGTCCTACGGACTAAAGCCCTCCGGTTTATATAGACACCGGAGGAGGCTAGGGTTACACAGAGTCGGTTACAATGGTAGGAGATCTACATATCCGTATTGCCAAGCTTGCCTTCCACGCCAAGGAAAGTCCCATCCGGACACGGGACGGAGTCTTCAATCTTGTATCTTCGTAGTCTTGGAGTCCGGCGGACGATGATAGTCCGGCTGTCCGGACACCCCCTAGTCCAGGACTCCCTCACTTTCCATTTTGAGTTCTAGGCAAACCAGGTACAAAATCCATGCTAATGTCTTCCCAAGGTTGATAGGGAATAGGAAGAGGCATGTAAAGACCATGGGATTGAGCTTTAGACTTAGCTTTGCGACATGTAGAGCATCGGGTGGTGAAGCGTGAGACGTCACAGAACATCTTGGTCCAAAAGTAGTTCTTGGAGAGCGCGGCGAAAGTCTTGTCGCGTCCAAAGTGTCCCATGAGTCCGCCTCCATGAGTCTCTTGCAAAAGGAGCAAACAAAGAGAAGACTCGGGAATGCATAGTTTGTTAGCTCTCATAAGATAACCATCCTTGATGTAATATTGTTCCCAAGATGTATGCGTCAAACATTTAGCATAATGAGTTGCAAAAGATGGATCATTAGCATACAAGTCTTTTATGTGCTCAAAGCCAATAACATTCAACTCAAGTTTAGTGACAAGCGTGCATATACGTGAAAGTGCATCGGCAACTACATTTTCCTTACCCTTAATGTACTTGATCACATAGGGGAAAGATTCAATAAATTCACTCCATTTGGCATGACGCTTGTTCAACTTAGTTTGACCTTTTAAGTACTTAAGCGTTTCATGATCGGTATGGATGACAAACTCATGAGGTCTAAGATAATGTTCCCAAATATGTAGCACACACACTAAAGCATACAATTCTTTGTCATAGACGGGATAGTTAAGTTGAGCATCGGAGAGTTTTTCACTAAAATATGCAATTGCTCGTTTTTCTTGCATCAAAACTCCGCCAATTCCGGTACCACTTGCATCGCAATGAACCTCAAAAGTTTTGTCAAAATTGGGCAAAGCAAGAATCGGAGCATGAGTAAGCAAAGACTTGAGCTCATCAAAAGCGGTGGATTGCAAAGATCCCCAAACAAAAGGAGCATTCTTCTTACTCAAAGCATGCAAAGGAGTGGAAATAGTGCTAAAGTCTTTCACAAAGCGACGATAAAAACCTGCAAGATCAAGAAAACTACGCACTTGTTGCAAAGTGGTGGGTTGGGGCCAAGTTTTAATTTCTTCAATTTTAGTTTCATCAACATGGACGCCCTTGGAAGAGACAAGAAAACCCAAGAAAACCACTTTGTCAACACCAAATGTGCACTTTTTCATGTTGGCATAAAGACTTTCCTTGCGAAGTGTTTGCAAAACAGCCCTAACATGATCAAGATGCTCTTTCATGGTTTTGCTAAACACAAGAATATCATCGAAGTAAACCACAACAAATACTCCAATGTAAGGGCGAAGTACATGATGCATGAGACGCACGAAAGTACCGGGAGCCTCCGATAAACCCATAGGCATAACTAACCACTCATATAAGCCAAATTTTGTTTTGAAAGCAGTTTTCCATTCATCACCCTTTTGTATGCGGATTTGATAATAGCCACTTTTAAGATCAATTTTTGAGAAAAAGTTGGCTCCACTAAGTTCATCAAGCATATCATCTAAGCGAGGAATGGGATGCCTATAGCGAACGGTAATAGCATTTATTGGTCTACAATTGGAACACAAGCGATAGCTACCGTCTTGCTTGGGCACAAGTATAACGGGAACGACACAAGGGCTTAAGCTTTCACGTACATGACCATTGTCGATTAGTTGTTGTACTTGCCGTTGAATCTCCTTTGTCTCGTCGGGGTTGACACGGTAGGGAGCCTTGTTTGGAAGAGGAGCGCCGGGGATGAGGTCGATTCGATGCTCAATGTCTCGAAGAGGAGGTAGACCCGGAGGTAGCTCATTGGGGGAAAACATCTTGAAATTCCTGGAAAAGAGATTGAACACCAAAGGTAGCTCGTGAGCGGTGTTAGTTTTTGGTTCTCCATCCTTGCACACAAGGACAAAGTGCATCACACTCGATGGGTTCTCACACACTTCTCTCATCTCACTTTTTGTGGCAAATAGTATGAGGTTTTTCTCTCTAGGCGGAGAGGCGCTCAAGTTTGGCTTGTGGCTCTCACTCACGTTTGGGTGGCTCACTTTCTCACTCTTCTCGCTATGGTGGGTGGCTTGCTTGTCGGCTATCACTTGACTAGGAGACTTAGGTCGTAGTACATATTCCTTCCCTTTCATCTTGATGCTATAGTGATTGGTACGCCTATTGTGGATGACACCACGGTCGAATTGCCATGGTCGACAAAGAAGGAGGTGTCCAACGGTCATTGGGACCACATCACACTCCACAGTGTCCTCATATGCACCAATTTTGAAGGAGACTTGGACCATATGCTCAACTCGTATAGTGCCGGAGTCACTTAGCCATTGAACCTTGTAGGGGTGCGGGTGCTTCCTATTGACTAATTGAAGCTTGGAGCATAGTTCTTCACTTGCCAAGTTGTGGCAACTACCTCCATCAATGATGTCCTTGAGGGACCTTCCATTGATGCCGGCCTTGGTGTGGAAGATATGGCATCGTTGGTCTTCTTCTTGTTGATGTTGAAGAGTTAAGACGTTGGAGACAATGAGAGCGGGGCTCGAATCCTCATCACAAAAGACTCTATCATCTTCATCCTCGTTCACACACCGGTGCATGGCCACTTGCTCAAGAGCTTCCATTTCATCTTCACTCATTGAGTCGTAGGTGCCATCGTCGTTGAGGATCATGGTGCGCTTGTTTGTGCATTCATAGGACTTGTGGCCTCGGTCGCCGCAAGTGAAACACTTGAAGGAGCTTGTCTTGACGGTCTCATCGATCGGAGTAAATGAAGAAGCACGCGGCTTAAAGTTGCTTGTAGTAGGAGGAAGACAACTTGAACTTGACGAATGTTTCTTGTAGCTTGGCTTGTCGTCGTTGCTTGGAGAAGACTTGGTTGATGTAGATGTTGGAAGAGTTGTTGAAGCTTGATTGTTGGATTGCATACTTGAAGTCATCTTGCACTTGACGTTCCGCCTTGGTCGCTTGATGGATGAGCTCGATGAGGTTGGAGTAGGGTTGGAAGTCGTCGATCTTCTTGATTGGATGATTGAGTCCATTCAAGAATCGTGCCATTGTTTGCTCATCATCTTCCTTGACATTGGCTCGAATCATGGCTATGTCCATCTCCTTGTAGTATTCTTCGACACTCTTTGTACCTTGCTAGAGGAGTTGTAGCTTCTTGAAGAGATCGCGGTTGTAGTAGGTGGGCACAAATCATGCTCGCATGACACCCTTCATTTGGGCCCAAGTGGTGATTGGAGGGTCACCTCTTGCTTCGCGGCACTCAAGGACTTGTTCCCACCATATGAGCACATAGTCTTGGAACTCAAGTGATGCCATTGCGATCTTATTCTCTTCCTCATAGTTGTGCAAACGAAAGATTTTGTCGACCTTCAATGCCCATGAGAGGTATTCTTCCGGATCATTGCTTCCATTGAACTTGGGCATTGTGAATTTGAGATTTCCATAGCGTTGCTCTTCATTGTGTTGTTGGCGATGGTGATGATGACGCCCTTGATGTGGAGGGTAATCATCCTCATATTGCTCTTGGCATGGAGGAAATCCATGATCAACTTGCTCTTGTTGAACTTCAGGTTGAGGTGGAGCTTGACGAGCTTGTGGAGGAGCTTGACGTTGCACTCACGGTTGGTAGTTCCTCTCTTGGATTTCTTCTCGAAGGGCTTCCTCTTGATTGCGCCGTTCGCGATTGCGGTTAGCGATGGCTCGACTTGATTCTTGAAGGGCACGTTGCGCCTCAAGAGCTTGCGCTTCACGTAGTTGTTGTTGAAGACGTTGAGCCTCGGCGTCTTGTTGCTCTTGGTGTAGACGCGCTCGTTCTTCTTCTTCTTGACGACAAAGACGTTGTCTTTCTTGAGCTTGAGCAAAAGCGAATTGGTTTGATTGAGGACGAGGAACTTGCTCATCGACTTGCTCTTGTGAATGCTTGACGTGTAGCGGGTTGCGAGATGCATGACGGTCTTGACGCGCGGCTCGTCGAAGTGTGTTCGATGACGGTGTACTTGAGCCGGAGAAGGTGTCATCGGAGTGTTGACTTGAGTGGTTCCGTCTTGAGTAGGAAGAAGTTGAAGGAGGCCGGTTGACCAACAAAGCTTGGATCTCGTCCATTCTTGCATCGTTCTCTTGCTTGTGCGCGTCGAGCTTGTTGTCGAAGTAGTCTCGTGTACGTTGCTCGAAGAGTCGCAAGTCGGTGGCGAGGTTGTCGATGCGGTCGTTCATTGCTTGTTGCTCTTGATGTAGCGCTCGTTGTGCACCAAAGAGGTGGCTCTTGGTGACGAATGATGACATGTCACCGTCTTGCTCGATGAAGAGTGGGTTGGTAGAGGAACTTGTCCTATCCATCATAAGAAAGTGGTGGTGAGTAGGAAAATGAGAGAACAAAACCAAAGTTACCTTTTCCGAAGATTGTGGATGTAACAAGTACGATCCCACGTGATGTTACAATAGGGGAATTGGTACCGGGAATTGTTCCTCACACCTACAAGTAAACAGTCTATGGAGGAGCTTGGTTAGGAAAGGCACAAATAATTCAAGCAAATGTTAGTCAAGATGTTGATAAAGTTGAGAAGATTCACAAATGGCAAGTAAGACAAATAGATCAACCTCCAAAGATAACACGAGGAACACACACATGGAAGATAAATGGGATTCGCACAACCAAGGGGTGAGCTCAAAGACGTCGAACCACGGGAAAAGCTCTTGTCGTACGGATACTAGAGAGACACTAGCTTGATTGCACTAATGGGCTAGATACGCTAGTGCACCAACCTAATAGAGAAATCACTCGTCTCACTATCCCAAGTATGCTTATGTATGTGATGACCAAGATGATGCACGTATGCTGAGAGGCTCGATGATATTGCTTATAAGCTCTTTGCTTGTCTTCTCTTTTTCTTAAAAGCTTTTTCTCTTTTTTTCTCTTTTTTTTCACTTATGCCACGATGCTTGATATACGAGCCACACAACGAGGTAACAAGTAGTAAATGCATGGGAGGGACGGAACACTAAATGGTGCACTAAGGCGTGGCCCGGCAATACTCAACAAGCTAGTCTTGATGGGTAAGCTACGCAAAAGGGTTCGAAGCTATCAAGTTAATGGCAAGGGAGTACAAGGCGTCGTCGAGGTTACCTTCCTTGCTTACAGTAGTGATGAAGATGATCTTGTCGAAGCCGATGTGTTGTCCGCGTCGATGATTGGTGGCGATGATGATGATACCAACTCGCGCCTAAGTAGCCGAAACACCTTAGGACACGAGAGAAGCCGCGACCCAACACTCAAAGAAACACGTGGAATGGTGCGGAGGAACACGAGAGGTGGTGGGGAAACGAAATGAGAAAACAGAAAAATGGCCGAAACTCCCTGGATAGTCCGTGCGCACGGGGTAAGTGAGGCCCGTGTGCACGGGGTCCCGTGTACACGGGGTCCTGATGGCCCGTGTGCACGGGGTCCTCTGTGAGCAGACGAACTGATCTGATTTCGTGGTAATTTCCAAGTTTTTGGCCAAATTCGAACGGTGGAAGGGTGGGGATGAAGGTGGAGGGACAGATCCACGTGCCAAACACCAAATTCGTGGATCAAAACAACCAAATCTCACAAGATCAACAAATTGCAAGAAATTTTTTTGGGGCTATTTTTGGTGGGGATTTTCGGATTAGGACAAGAAACAACAAAATCAAGCTAGAAAGTGGAAGGTAGGGACTCCAAGATGTGAATATACGTGGCTCATGATACCAAGATGATGTAGGGTAGAACCCTAGGAGGGACCTTTTCATACTTGGAGGGGGAATAAGGAGAGAAACAACAAGAACAACAAGAACACAAAGAGGCAATCACTCCAACAATTCCCGATTACACATCCACTAGGGTAACAACACAAGATCCACAAGTCACAAACACAATCAAAGGAAAGATACAATGGCAAAGTTCATCCCAAATCCAAAGGAAGTTGGGTCTTGAATGTAGTCTTCTTCCTATGGAGGTCTTGAAATCCTCAAGGATTCTTCCCTAGGGGGTCTTGATCCTCCAAGAGGGAAGGTAAAGGTGCAAAGCTCACAAAGATCTCATCTACAACTTTGCTAACCCTAAACATGGTCCTAGGTACGGAATATATAGCCTTGGGGTCGAATGAGATGAAGAGGAGCCGAAGATGCAATCTCAGCCGGCCATCCTGGGAGGCCCGTGCGCACGGGGTAAGTTGGGCCCGTCTTGCAGGGGTCCGTGGGCACGATCTGAGCTCATGCGCACGGGTGCTCAGCGTCGATTTCTGTGTAGTCCGTTGGCACAGGGTCTCGGGGGCATGTGCGCACGGGGTCGCCTGGAGCCTCCTGTGTTATTGTTGTTGCCCTTCTTCTTGGTCGCACGGCCTTGGGGTGGTCCTCCTTCTCCTTGGTGATGCTCCTGAGCTTCTTGGTGATGTTCCTCTTCATACCTAAGGAGGCATAGTATATTTTGGTGAGGTAGCAAACATGTTCCGTTCGTGTCCATATGCAAGTCTAGTAGGAAGGAATTCACCTCGGTTTCCAAAGCACGTGCTCTAGCTCTTGTCATGGGTCTTCGTGGGGTTGGATGTGTCGGTGTAGAGTCCATGGGGGTGATGGAAGGATGCTCCGCATCACTATGTTATAACTGTTGCATGATGAATTGCATCCGACATAATTATCCATCATTGATCCATTGCCTATGAGCTTTTCACGTGTTGATCTTTGCTTAGTTACTTCTCCATTGCCACCGTTATGATTACTACAAAACCGCTACTATTACTTTTGGCATCATTACTGTTACCTCCATACTATGCTACTAAATACTTTGCTGCGGATATTACGTCTTTCAGGTGTGGTTGAATTGACAACTCAGCTGCTAATAGTGGGAATATTCTTTGGCTCCCCTTGTGTCGAATCAATAAATTTGGACTGAATACTCTAACCTCGAAAACTATTGCGATCCCCTATACTTGTGGGTTATCAAGACTCTTTTCTCACACCGTTGCTGGGGAGCATGCATAGTTCTATTCTTTGAGTCACTTGGGATTTATATCTGTTGATTACTATGAGGAACTTGAAAGATGAAAGAACCAGGATTGTTCCCTCAACTACGAGGGAAGATAAGGAACTGCCATCTAGCTCTACACTTGATTCGCCTCCTGTTATGAGTAAATTTGCGACACCTACACCTGCACCTACTATTGATTCCGATATGTCGCATGCTATTGATGATGCCACTTCTACTATTCATGATGCTTATGATGGTACTACTTCTCTGCTAGATAAAATGTGCCATTAGGTGAATTTCTTGATGAACAACTTGCTAGGGTTAGATTGAATGAAATTATTGAAACTGATAATATTGATGAAAGTGATGATGATGATTCTCCCCCTAGATATGAATTGCCTGTTGTACCTGAGGGTTATGTCATGGATGAAGAAACTGCTAGAGACCTTTTTGCTTGTAAAGATAGATATGATCTTAAGAAACTGTTAGCTAACCTGAAAGAAAAGTCTTTGAATGCTAGAATGAAATATGACCCTCCTTTTGCTACTTCACCTATCTATGTTACTGATAAGGATTATGATTTCTTTGTCGATCCTGAGTTAATTATTTTGGTTGAATCTGATCCTTTTTATGGCTATGAACCTCAAACTGTTGTGGCACATCTTACTAAATTGAATGATATAGCCACCCTATTTACCCATGAGGAAAAAATTCGCTATTATTATATCCTTAAATTGTTTCCTTTCTCATTAAAGGGTGATTCTAAGATATGGTTTAACTCTCTTGCTCCTGGTTGTGTGCGTAGTCCCCAGGATATGATTTATTACTTCTCTGCAAAATATTTCCCCACTCATAAGAAACAAGATGCCCTATGGGAAATATTTAATTTTGGGCAAATTGAAGAAGAGACTCTCCCACAAGCTTGGGGAGGCTTCTCCGATTACTTAATGCTTTGCCTGATCACCCTCTCAAGAAAAATGAAATACTTTATATCTTTTATAATGGACTAACCGATGCTTCTAGAGACCACCTAGATAGTTGTGCTGGTTGTGTTTTCAGGAAAAGAACTGTTGAGCAAGCTGAATTGCTATTGAATAATATATTGAGTAATGACAATGATTGGACACTTCCTTAACCAACTCCTAAGCCAACTCCGAAGAAAAGGGGTATTCTATTTCTCAGTCCTGAAGATATGCAAGAGGCAAAGAAATCTATGAAAGAAAAAGGTATTAAAGCTGAAGACGTTAAGAATTTACCATCTATTGAAGAAATACATTGTCTTGATAACCCGACGCAGGTAGTAAAGGTAAATTGTCTCTAGAGATTTGATGAAGGTGATATTCCTCGTAATAAGTCTGCTAGCCAATGCTTGGATGGGTTTGATAATTTTATTGGTAAACAAGAAAACTTCAATGGTTATGTTGGTAGACAATTGAAACGTAACACCTATATGGTTGAACACTTGAGTGATTATGTCTAGAGTTAAATGTGATCTTAAGCTTATTAGTAAACATGCTTCTATGGTTACCACTCAAGTAGAACAAGTACATAAGGCACAAGAGGAATTGCTCCATGAGGTAAATAATAAGAATAATGATAACGCTGTTAGGGTTATGACTGGAGGTGGTAGAATGACTCAGGAACCTTTGTACCCTGAGGACCTGATGACCGACAAGTGTAGGGGATCTATCGTAGTCCTTTCGATAAGTAAGAGTGTCGAACCCAACAAGGAGCAGAAGGAAATGACAAGCGGTTTTCAGTAAGGTATTCTCTGCAAGCACTGAAATTATCGGTAACAGATAGTTTTATGATAAGGTAATTTGTAACAGGTAACAAGTTATGAAATTAAATAAGGTGCAGCAAGATGGCCCAATCCTTTTTGTAGCAAAGGACAAGCCTGGACAAAGTCTTATATAGAGAAAAGCACTCCCGAGGACACATGGGAATTATCGTCAAGCTAGTTTTCATCACGCTCATATGATTCGCGTTCGGTACTTTGATAATTTGATATGTGGGTGGACTGGTGCTTGGGTACTGCCCGTTATTGGACAAGCATCCCACTTATGATTAACCCCTATTGCAAGCATCCACAACTACAAATGAAGTATTAAGGTAAACCTAACCATAGCATGAAACATATGGATCCAAATCAGCCCCTTACGAAGCAACACATAAACTAGGGTTTAAGCTTCTATCACTCAAGCAACCCATCATCTACTTTCCCAATGCCTTCCTCTAGGCCCAAACAATGGTGAAGTGTCATGTAGTCGACGTTCACATAATACCACTAGAGGAGAGACAACATACATCTTATCAAAATAACGAATACCAAATTCACATGACTACTTATAGCAAGACTTCTCCCATATCCTCAGGAACAAACGTAACTACTCACAAATCATATTCATGTTCATAATCAAAGGGGTATTAATATGCATAAAGGATCTGAACATATGATCTTCCACCAAATAAACCAAATAGCATCAACTACAAGGAGTAATCAACACTACTAGCAACCCACATGTACGAATCTGAGGTTTTGGGACAAAGATTGGATACAAGAGATGAACTAGGGTTTTAGAGGAGATGGTGCTGGTGAAGATGTTGATGGAGATTGACCCCCTCCCGATGAGAGGATCGATGGTGATGACGATGATGATGATTTCCCCCTCCTGGATGGATGTTTCCCCAGCAGAACAGCTCCGCTGGAGCCCTTGATTGGTTCCGCCTCGTGGCGGCGGTGTCTCGTCCCAAAAGCTTACTTATGATTTTTTTCCAGGGTAAAAGACTTCATATAGCAGAAGATGGGCACCGGAGGCCTGCCGGGGGCCCACGAGGAAGGGGGCGTGCCCAGGGGGTAGGGCGTGCCCCCCACCCTCGTGGCCAAGGTGTGGGCCCCCTCTTGTACTTTCTTCACTCAGTATTTTTATTAATTCCAAAAATAACTTCCGTGGAGTATCAGGACTTTTGGAGTTGTGCAGAATAGGTCTCTAATATTTGCTCCTTTTACAACCCATAATTCCAGTTGTCGGCATTCTCCCTCTTCATGTAGACCTTGTAAAATAAGATAGAATAGGCATAAGTATTGTGACAAGACGTGTAATAACCACCCATAATGCAATAAATATCGATATAAAAGCATGATGCAAAATGGATGTATCAGGGCCAACCTAAGAGTGTTTGATGAGGACATCAATACCATTGTTACACCCACAGCCCCTACTACTACATATACTGGACCAATTACTAGAGCTCGCGCACGCCAATTAAATTATCAGGTACTTTCGTTTCTTGGTAATGATTCTGATGTTCATGAGAATATGATGCTGCCTAAATTGGATACATTTGTTTTGCTTACAAATGAAGGGCCTAGCTTGGAGAAGGATGAACATTGGAGCAAGAACAAGCATGGAGATGATGGCATGCGCAAGGGGAACAAGAACGGAGTTACAAGTGATGATTTCACGACTTTGAAGCCACCATAATGGGTGCATGAAGCCTTGGACGATATATACAAGATGCCACTTCATAAATTTCATCCTGAGGCTATTCTAGGTGCTGTGTCACCTTATTATTGGGCCAGGCCCATGTAATTTCGAAATACATAAGTATAGGCTATTTTTAGAGTCCGTATGTGTGGGGAAACAAGAGATAGGGCTGATTTCGGACCCCTCCACCAAGGGCCACGAAATTCCCCCCTCTTCCTCCATATATACAACCCTTAGGGCACCGTTTAGACTTTGGGTTTTGTTTAGATTAAAGTTCGCCATAGCTGCAACTTCACATACTTCGTTTGTGTTCAACGACCAGACAAAGGCGTCACAGAACCCCACCTTGATCAATAAAGCTTTCCTCTTATATTCGCAATATCCAGATTGCAATCTTAGTTTCTTGCTTGTTCTTTGTTTTCCTGCAGGAAACAGACCTTCGTGGTCAGGTTGATCGTGCTCCGGTGTGGTCAATAACCTCTCGGAGTTGGTTTAGCGATTGCTAAGGCGCGACGTCCTCGCACGTTCGTAGTCGGATCGTCAAAGTCGACTTCCTCCAAAACGATAGCGACCATCTCATCGAAAGACGGGACACCTTTGCCTCTATCAAGTGGTATCAGATTTCCAGGTTGCTCGGTGATATTTTACAGTTTTTCATAGTTTAGATCGAGTCTGTTCTTCATACCTACAGTCCACGAAAAAGCCAAAAAAAAAATTAGGGTTAGGTCATCATATCCGAACCAGTCTGAGCCTTTGCATAGTCTTTTCAGTATTTTGCTTTGTTGAATTTGCGGTTGCATCGTCGTGTCAAGTTGCTGGTCTTAGCGTCTAGTCTTTTAGAGTTTTGAGTTCTGGTCATAAGTGGTCACGGCGCCGCACTATCATCATCGCCCCTGCCATCTACCACCATCGCATATCCGCCACCGATCCATATCCATATATTCGCCACCAGTCCGTGCTTCACCGCCCATCATATACCATTATCACCAGTCCGAGTTCCACCAGATTCATCTCCGCCACCAGTCCGAGTCCAGTATTTGTTCCATTATTTCCGAGTTCCAGATCACGCGATACTACGAGACGTGACCAAGTCGGACTCCCCAACTTTTGTGCTACCTGCAGTAGAAAAATTGTTCCAGTTTAAAAAAAAACTAAGTCTAGAAAATTCTGGCTAGGCAGTTTCTAGACCATTTCTAGACTTATTCGAAAAAAAATTGTTGCGGAGCAAAAAAAAAGTGCAAAAAAAGTGCAAAAAAAAAGTGAAAAAAAGAGAAAAAAAATTTAGAGTGTGCTCCTCCCTTGTTTACGTGCAGCGTCGTGATTTTTTTAGTGTTCTAGGCTCGCGTCTCTAGCACGGTCTAGCCTAGGACCAGCACAGTACCATCGTTAAGCATTTATTAACTTTGCATCTCTGAATTGATTATTGCTGACCTTTTTTGCTACCATATTATAAGCCTTCCCAGATCCACATACATCTACGTCGTGTGTTTGACTCTCCCTGGTAATCGCTCTATCCAAGCTTTGAGTGTTTTGACTACAATGGTTGCCGATCACCACCTGCTGCTGGGTAAGAACTGGTAAGAATTTGAGATTCGCTTGACAGATTTGTGACACCCCACCACCACCATATTCCGATGAGTCTGAGGATCATATTCTTGTCTGTTTTTATTGCTGCTAACTATGGCGGGAACACAAGCCATTTAGATTATTTGGGAGAACATGACGAACAAGGAGCTTCATGATAAGTTTCATCAAATGTTGGGTCAACAGGTGGAAGACGTGATGGCCAGCTTTGGAAAGGCAATGGAGAAGATGGATGACATTGAGAAGTCAAATGACACCAAGTTGGACGCCAAGTTTGATGCAAACATCTCCCACAACCAGCTCTACGCCGCGATACAGTAGGGCCAGCACAGCGTGTTCCTATTGAGCCAGGACAAAATTCTGGTGCCGCTGCTACTGCTGTTGGTGCTTCTGTAGCTCCCGCTATTACTGCAGAGGTGGAGGACTATTATGAGGATGAGGTTGATCAAAATCGGAACTACGTGCAGCCACCAGCACCACCACCAGCAGGTCGACCAAAGGTATATATTCGCAATGGTAGGCCTGCACCACCACCTCAGGTACGAGATAATGACCATATTCCAAAACTAAAATTGAATATTCCACCATCTGAAGGTAGATATGTTCCTGATATATATCTTACTTGGGAGTTAGAAACTGAACAATGTTTTACATGTTTACAATATCCCGAGGAGAGACGGGTTGCTGCTGCTGTTTGTGCTTTCACTAGTTTTGCATGTGTATGGTGGTCTGAACATTGTAGATTACTAGTACAAATGCCCGTGCGTTGCAACGGGCGATAAAGTTAATAGAACCTGCTCCGTGTGTCATTTCACAACATTTCTTATATCCAACTTTGACAAATGTCAGAAATAATGTAAATCCGATTATCGCTTTTCAGTCCATGAAGTGTGAATGTGAAGAAGCCTCCTTAGCATTCTTCGTCACAATATGTTTCAGCTCCGCATATTCGTCTGATGATGAAGTAGTGACATAAGGAATAGTCTTTCAATCATTTTTGTTTGTTTACAATAACTTGAATTTTTTTAGATTTTTTTGTCATTTTTTATAACATTACTTGAAAATTGTAAATAATGTTAAAAGTAATTCTTTTTTATGACTAACATGTTTTATTTTTCATAATTATATTTCATTTTTAAGTACTCCCTAATTGTTTCTGCATCTATTTTTCCCTTGTCAATAACGGTGTTTAAATATGATTCGATGTGTCATATAAAATATCTTGTAAATTTCTTGCTCAAAGTAAACTTTGGCATATTACTTGTTTGGATAATCCAAATCGTTGATGATAAATTTATTTTTTTACATTATAGGTACCAGTGTTCATAGACATGTTGAAGATGTCGTATATGGAAACAGATAAAAAAATTATGATCTAAATTTGACTTGTCAAACAACTTAATTGAACCGAAGATGACGACGTGTGAACCAAATCGTTGATGATAATTTTTTTTACATTACAGGTACCAATGTTCATAGACATGTTGAAGGATGTCGTATATGGAAACAGATAACAAAAATACATGATCTAAAGAATTGAACCGAAGGTGACGACGTGTGAAACCGGCAGGTTAATTGAACCAAAGACCTGGGATTGTGTAAGATAAGAATCATTGGAGATAGAATGTATTTGTAGCATAAAAGGTGCCTGCCTCTAAGTAGGTTTCGGACGCCTGTAAGAATCTAAATAGGATTTGGACTCCTGTAGGAAGCCAGTGAGCGGCGCCTCCTTACGCTCTGCGTCCTTTCCTTCATCGATATGGGCCAGCAGGTTCGTTTCTTCAGGCAACTAAGAAATAGAGATATGGGCCGGCCGACCGGCTGGGCTTAGTTTTAAGTGTACGTCCCGATTTCTCTACGTCGTGTTACTCCATGATTTGTACGTTCGATTTTTGATTTTCCTGAAACGGAAAAAAGCCTCATAACGGGACGAAATAAAGTGAAATCAAACCAAGAATATCTATTCCCTTTAATAGTAGGTATAGATATCCTATTCCAACTACTTGGGCTGCTTTGAAAACTGTTGTGCGTACTCGTTGGGTTCCAGCATATTATCAAAGTGAATTGCTTCAAAAATTGCAGCGTTTAAGACAAGGAAAAAATTCTGTAGAAGAATATTATTAGGAATTACAAACTGGCATGATTAGATGTGGTATTGTTGAGGAGAATGAAGCTATGCTTGCACGTTTTATGGGTGGATTAAATAGAGAGATTCAGACCATTCTAGAGTATAAGGAGTATACTAATATCACTCGTTTATTCCATCTTGCTTGTAAAGCTGAATGTGAAGTGCAGGATCCACAAGCATTGGCGCGAACTAACTTTTCTGCAGGTCGACCTTCATCATGGACACCATGTGCATCCTCTACTTCCACTGCACCAGCACCTCCATCAGCTGCTACATCCAGCCGTGATACAAGGAAGCAGGCGCAACCACCACTATCTGCTAAGAGCGCACCCGTCGGTCCTGCACAGAGCTCTTCTTCTTCCATGGCATCAACAGGGCACACAAGTGATATTATTTGTCGTCGTTTTAAGGGAAGAGTACATTATGCGCGAGAATGCAAATCTCAATGTGTGATGATTGCTACTGAGGATGGTGGGTATGATTCTGCAAGTGACTATGATGAGAAGACTTTGGCCCTTATTACAAGTGAAGAACACGGTGCATATGATTCTGATCGTGAGACGCAATACATGGCTCCTGAAGATGCTGACAGGTATGAATGTTTAGTTGCTCAACGTGTTTTGAGTGTGCAGGTTACACAAGCTGAGCAAAATCAGAGGCATAATTTGTTCCATACAAAGGGAGTCGTGAAGGAACGTTCTGTGCGTGTCATCATAGATGGAGGGAGCTGCAACAACTTGGCTAGCATGGAGATAGTGGAGAAGCTATCTCTCACCACAAGACCACATCCACATCCTTACTACATCCAATGGTTCAACAACAGCGGCAAGGTTAAGGTAACTCGTACTATTCATGTGCATTTTAGTATCTCTACATATGCTGATTATGTTGATTGTGATGTGGTACCTTTGCAAGCATGTTCCTTATTACTTGGTCGACCATGGCAAATTGATAAAAATTTTGTACACCATGGAAGAAACAATTAGTATACTCTTGTTCACAAGGATAAAAATATTACTTTGCTTCCTATGACTCCTGAGTCCATTTTGAAAGATGATATTAATAGAGCTAATAAAGCAAAACAGGAGAAAAATAAGACTGAAAATCAGATTGTGGCAAAAGAATTTGAGCAACAAATGAAGCCTAATAGTAAACCATCTAGTGTTGCTTCTAAAATTAAATTGAAAAATGCACGTTTACTTTCCACTAAATCTAATATTGATGAGCTAGATTTTAGCAAATTTGTTTGCTATGCTTTTGTGTGCAAAGAGGCATTATTTTCATTCGAGGACGTGTCGTCTTCTTTGCCTCCTGCTGTCACTAGCATTTTGCAGGAGTTCGCTGACGTCTTTCCCCAAGACGTGCCACCGGGATTACCTCCCATTCGAGGGATTGAGCATAAGATTGACTTAATTCCCGGTGCATCATTACCCAACCGTGCACCATACCGTACCAATCCAGAGGAGACGAAGGAGATTATGCGTCAAGTACAGGAGCTGCTGGACAAAGGTTATATACGCAAATCCCTTAGTCCTTGTGTTGTTCCTATTATTCTAGTTCCCAAAAAGGATGGTACATTACGTATGTGTGTTGATTGTAGAGGCATTAATAATATTACTATTTGTTATCGTCATCCTATTCCAAGGCTAGATGATATGCTTGATGAATTGAGTGGCTCTACAATATTCTCCAAAGTTGATTTGCATAGTGGATACCATCAAATTCATATGAAATTGGGAGATGAATGGAAAACAACATTTAAAACTAAGTTTGGATTATATGAGTGGTTAGTCATGCCTTTTGGGTTAACTAATGCACCTAGTACTTTCATGAGATTAATGAACGAAGTTTTACGTGCTTTCATTGGACGATTTGTGGTAGTTTACTTTGATGACATATTGATTTATAGCAGATCTTTGGAGGAACATTTGGAACATTTACGTGCTGTTTTTATTGCTCTACGTGATGCACGTTTTTTTGGTAACCTTGGGAAGTGCACCTTTTGCACCGACCGAGTGTCTTTTCTTGGCTATGTTGTTACTCCACAGGGAATTGAAGTTGATAAAGCCAAGATTGAAGCTATTGAGAGTTGGCTGCAGCCCAAAACGGTCACACAAGTGAGGAGTTTTCTTGGCCTCGCTGGATTCTATAGGCGTTTTGTGAGAGATTTCAGCACCATTGCTGCACCTCTCAATGAGCTTACAAAGAAAGATGTGCCTTTTGTTTGTGGTACCGCACAGGAAGAAGCCTTCACGGTATTGAAACATAAGTTGACACATGCTCCTTTACTCCAACTTCCTGATTTTAATAAGACTTTTGAACTTGAATGTGATGCTAGTGGAATTGGATTAGGAGGTGTGTTATTACAAGATGGCAAACATGTTGCATACTTTTCTGAATAATTGAGTGGGCCTAGTATGACTTATTCTACTTATGATAAAGAATTGTATGCTCTTGTTTGGACTTTAGAAACATGGCAACATTATTTATGGCCCAAAGAATTTGTTATACACTCTGATCATGAATCTTTGAAACATATTAAAAGTCAAGCTAAACTAAATCGTAGACATGCTAAATGGGTTGAATTCATTGAGACTTTCCCTTATGTCATTAAACACAAGAAGGGAAAAGAAAATGTTATTGCCGATGCATTGTCTTATCGCTATACTATGCTTTCACAACTTGACTTCAAAATATTTGGTTTGGAGACCATCAAAGATCAATATGTGCATGATGCTGATTTTAAAGATGTAATGGAGAATTGTAAAGAAGGAAGAATGTGGAACAAGTTCATTGTTAATGATGGATTTGTGTTCCGTGCTAACAAGCTATGCATTCCAGCTAGCTCCGTTCATCTTTTGTTGTTGCAGGAGGCGCATGGAGGAGGATTAATGGGACACTTTGGCATGAAGAAGACAGAGGACGTCCTTGCTACAGCTTTCTTTTGGCCAAAGATGAGACGGGATGTTGAGCGTTTTATTGCTCGCTGCACTACATGTCAAAAAGCTAAGTCACAACTCAATCCTCATGGTTTATATATGCCTTTGTCTGTACCTAGTGCTCCTTGGGAGGATATATCTATGGACTTTGTTTTAGGTTTACCTCGAACAAAGAAGGGGAGGGATAGCATATTTGTTGTCGTGGATACATTCTCGAAATTGGCACACTTTATACCATGTCATAAAAGCGATGATGCTATTAATGTTGCTGATTTGTTCTTTCATGAAATTATTCGCTTGCATGGTGTGCCAAATACTATTGTTTCAGATCGTGATACAAAATTTCTTAGCCACTTTTGGAGATGTTTATGGGCTAAGTTGGGGACTAAACTGCTTTTTAGTACTACTTGTCACCCCCAAACTGATGGACAAACTGAAGTAGTCAATAGAACATTGTCTACTATGCTTAGGGCTGTTTTGAAGAATAATAAGAAAATGTGGGAGGAATGCTTGCCTCATATTGAATTTGCTTATAATCGTTCATTGCATTCTACTACTAAGATGTGCCCTTTTGAAGTTGTGTATGGTTTCCTACCTCGTGCACCTATTGATTTGTTGCCTCTTCCATCTTCGGAGAAGGTTAATTTTGATGCTAAACAATGTGCTGAATTGATTTTAAAAATGCATGAGTTAACTAAGGAAAACATTGAGCGTATGAATGCTAAATATAAACTTGCCGGTGATAAGGGTAGAAAACATGTAGTGTTTGCACCTGGAGATCTTGTTAGGTTACATTTGTGTAAGGATAGATTTCTTGATTTGCGCAAATCAAAGCTACTGCCTCATGTTGATGGTCCTTCTAAAGGGTTGGAAAAAATAAAAGATAGTGCATATAAACTTGAGCTGCCTGTAGATTTTGTGGTTAGTCCCACTTTTAACATTGCAGATTTGAAGCCTTATTTGGGTGAGGAAGATGAGCTTCCGTCGAGGACGACTTCATTTCAAGAAGGGGAGGATGATGAGGACATGAATACCATTGTTACACCTACAGCCCCTAGTGCTACATATACTGGACCAATTACTAGAGCTCGCGCACGCCAATTAAATTATCAGGTACTTTCATTTCTTGGTAATGATTCTAATGTTCATGAGAATATGATGCTGCCTAAATTGGATACATTTGTTTTGCTTACAAATGAAGGGCCTAACTTGGAGAAGGATGAACATTGGAGCAAGAACAAGCATGGAGATGATGGCATGCGCAAGGGGAACAAGGACGGAATTACAAGTGATGATTTCAGCACTTTGAAGCCACCATAATGGGTGCATGAAGCCTTGGACGAAATATACAAGATGCCACTTCATAAATTTCGTCCCGAGGCTATTCTAGGTGCCGCGTCACCTTATTATTGGGCCAGGCCCATGTAATTTGGAAATACATAAGTATAGGCTATTTTTAGAGTCTGTATGTGTGGGGAAACAAGAGATAGGGCTGATTTCGGACCCCTCCACCAAGGGCCACGAAATTCCCCCCTCTTCCTCCATATATACCACCCTTAGATTTTGGGTTTTGTTTAGAATAAAGTTCGCCATAGCTGCAACTTCGCGTACTTCGTTTGTGTTCAATGATCAGACAAAGGCGTCACAGAACCCCACCTTGATCGATAAAGCTTTCCTCTTATATTCACAATATCCAGATTGCAATCTTAGTTTCTTGCTTGTTCTTCGTTTGCCTGCAGGAAACAGACCTTCGTGGTCAAGTTGATCGTGCTCCGGTGTGGTCAATAACCTCTCAGAGTTGGTTTAGCGATTGCTAAGGCGTGACCTCCTCGCACGTTCGTAGTCGGATCGTCAAAGTCGACTTCCTCCAAAACGATAGCCACCATCTCATCGAAAGACGGGACACCTTTGCCTCTATCAGTGTTGAGCAATATTCTTAGAGAACTAATGTTGATGCACCTAGTCCTTCTAAGAAAAAGAAAAAGAAAAATGATAGGGCTTTGCATGCTTTGAGTGAACATGTTGCTGATACACCTGAGAATCCCAATGATATTTCTATTTCTGATGATGAAACACAATCTGGTAATGAACATGAACCTAGTGATAATGTTAATGATGATGTTCATGTTGATGCTCAACCAAGTAATAACAATGAGGTAGAGATTGAACCTGTTGTTGATCTTGATAACTTAAAGAATCAACGTTATGATAAGAGAGACTTCGTTGCTAGGAAGCACGGTAAAGAAAGAGAACCATGGGTTCAGAAACCCATGCCTTTTCCTCCTAAGCCATCTAAGAAAAAGGATGATGAGGATTTTGAGCGCTTTGCTAAAATGATTAGACCTATCTTTTTGCGTATGCGTTTGACTGGTATGCTTAAAATGAATCCTTGTGCCAAGTACATGAAAGATACTGTTACAAATAAAAGAAAGATACTGGAAGCTGAAATTTCCACCATTCTTGCTAATTATACCTTCAAGGGTGGAATACCGAAGAAACTACGAGATCCAGGAGTACCAACTATGCCATGCTTCATTAAAAGAAACTATGTTAAAACTGCTTTATGTGATCTTGGAGCCGGTGTTTGTGTTATGCCTGTCTCCTTATATCGTAGACTTGATTTGAATAAGTTGACACCTAATGAAATCTCTTTGCAAATGGCCGATAAATCAACTGCTATACATGTTGGTATTTGGGAGGATGTGCCTGTTGTGGTTGCAAACATTACTATTCTAACAGACTTTGTTATTCTTGATATTCCTGAGGACGACAGTATGTCGATCATCCTTGATAGACCCTTTTTGAATACTGCAGGGGCTGTTACTGACTGCAACAAAGGCAATGTCACTTTTCATGTTAATGGTAATGAGCATACGGTACACTTTTCGAGGAAATAACCTCAAGTTCATAGTATAAATTCTATTGGAAAAATTTCAACGCTTATTATTGGAGGTTTTGAATTTCCTCTTCCTACTATCAAAACGAGATATGATATTTTTATTGTTGGGGACATACATATCCCCATTGAGGTAACCTAGTGTTATTCAATAATCCTCCGGTTTCGTGTTATTCGGAAGAAGTTTGTTAACAAGACTTCATCAACCTTGTTAGTGGATTCCTTTTGATGAGCATGAGATGGATGAAGTTAGAAAGCACAACTCTCTGTACCCTCCTTTTACTTTCTGTTATTTAGATTTAAATAAAGCAAAATTAGTATTTTCTGTCTATTTTCTGAATTATCCAGCAATAAAAATTACCCCAAAAATAAAAGTTCTCCAAATGTCCTGAAAATGAATTATGATTTTTTGTAGAATATTTAAGAATTTCTGGCACTGAGAACACACCAGGGGGACCCACCATTTGGCCACGAGGGCACAAGGCGCGGCCACCCCCAGGGCTCCCCCCTGCCTCGTGGGCCCAATGTGCCCGCTGCACTTATTCCAGCACCCACTCACTTCGTCTTCCTCCAGAAAAAATCATCCCAACTCAAACCCGTGTTCGAGCTCGTTTTGCTGCCATTTTCGATCTCCTTGCTCAAAGCTCCATTCACAAAACTGCTTTGGGGGATTGTTCTTCGGTATGTGACTCCTCCAATGGTCCAATTAGTTTTTGTTCTAGTGCTTTATTTATTGCAAATTTTTGCTGCTAAGGTGACCCTGTTCTTGAGCTTGCATGTCAAATTTATATGGTCCAAAGTAGTTCTAATGCATGATATAGCCTCTAGGGAGTAGTTGCTATCAATCTTGTTGAGTTTGGTTCACTTTTATTTTGAGTCACTAAAAATTTTAGAAAATTTTCAGAGGAAGAAAAATGTTTAGGAAAATGTACCAAGGTGGTTCCTCAAGGAAGCAAGAACAAAGACTCACGATACATGAGCCAGATGATGAACCACCAAGGGAAGCTCAAGTGCGGCCTTGTGAATGGTCGTAGAAAGAGTTCATAGTCCACGCAGGTTTCAAGGATGAATTTGACGCGTACGTACATAATGCTGAGCTTGAGGACTTCATGTCAGATAAGTGCCGACAGTACTACTACCTCACTGATTCCTTTGTGAGGAGGTTTAAATTTTCACCCACGCGCAACTCTCACACTGTTTTATTTGATCTTTATGATAAATCATATACCATGGACCTAGAAGATTTTAATACTGCTTGTAAAATCCCGCAGTGGGGCAATGTTAGTGAACCTCGCAAATCTGAGTATAAAGACTTTCTTGCTAGTATCACTATAGGAGAAACTAGAGAAATCGCACAAGTTACCATAGGGAGCATCCATTTCCCTTCCATACATTATTTTGCTCTCTTTATAGGTAGATGCATTAATGGAAAATATGAGGTTTGTCACATGTGCATTCTAGATCTTAGTGTCCTCAGGAGTACGGTATTAGGTGATAAACAATATAACTTGGGGGCCATTGTTGCACGGAGGTTGCATCTTAATGGTACAAATGGAGATTTGTTTGGTGGAATTTATGCAACTCGTGTAGCTAATTATCCTTGTGTACCCATAAATGGAAATGATATTGAGTTGCCACCTGCTTATTTAGATTATAGTGCTATTGGTGCGGAACCTTGGCGGAACCAATCTAGGGCTCCGGCGGAGCTGTTCTACGAGGGAAACGTCCCTCCGGGAGGGGGAAATCATCATCATCATCATCACATCGATCCTCTCATCGGGAGGGGGTCAATCTCCATCAACATCTTCACCAGCACCATCTCCTCTAAAACCCTAGTTCATCTCTTGTATCCAATCTTTGTCCCAAAACCTCAGATTGGTACCTGTGGGTTGCTAGTAGTGTTGATTACTCCTTGTAGTTGATGTTAGTTGGTTTATTCGGTGGATGATCATATGTTCAGATCCTTTATGCATATTAATACCCCTCTGATTATGAACATGAATATGATTTGTGAGTAGTTACGTTTGTTCCTGAGGACATGTGAGAAGTCTTGCTATAAGTAGTCATGTGAATTTGGTATTCGTTTGATATTTTGATAAGATGTATGTTGTCTCTCCTCTAGTGGTATTATGTGAATGTCGACTACATGACACTTCACCATTGTTTGGGCCTAGAGGAAGGCATTGGGAAGTAATAAGTAGATGATGGGTTGCTAGAGTGACAGAAGCTTAAACCCTAGTTTATGCGTTGCTTTGTAAGGGGCTAATTTGGATCCATATGTTTCATGCTATGGTTAGGTTTACCTTAATACTTCATTTGTAGTTGTGAATGCTTGCAATAGGGGTTAATCATAAGCGGGATGCTTGTCCAAGAAAGGGCAGTACCTAAGCACCGGTCCACCCACATATCAAATTATCAAAGTACCGAACGCGGATCATATGAGCGTGATGAAAACTAGCTTGACGATAATTCCCATGTGTCCTCGGGAGCGCTTTTCTCTATATAAGAATTTGTCCAGGCTTGTCCTTTACTACAAAAAGGATTGGGACATCTTGCTGCACCTTATTTACTTTCATTACTTGTTACCCGTTACAAATTACCTTATCATAAAACTATCTGTTACCGATAATTTCAGTGCTTGCAGAGAATACCTTACTAAAAACCGCTTGTCATTTCCTTCTACTCCTTGTTGGGTTCGACACTCTTACTTATCGAAAGAACTACGATAGATCCCTTACGATAAATGGGGTCGTGCAACCAAGGGATGAACACAAAATGTGGAATCCACGGAAAACGCTGTGTTGTGCAACTCAAGAGAGACGCTAGCACGATTGCTCAATAGGCGGATACGACACTTGTGCACAACCTATAAGATGCAAAATGGATAAACTTCTATCCCAAGTATGCTATGTATGTATGGCTCCCGGTTTTTCTCACACGATGATCCAAGATGATCAAGTATGATACCATACGATGTATTGTGATGCTATGGCTATTGCTTACAAGCTCTTTGTTCACTCTTTTTCTCTGCTTAAAAGCTTATTCTCTTTTTTTCGTATGGCCACTTTGCACAAACCAAGATAGCAATTGTATATTTGCGGGAACAAACTTGTGACACAAGATATGATATGATGATACCAAATGATATGGTATGTATGCAATGGAAGGTGTAGATCACTAATGTGCACAAGTAACATTGCCGGCAATACTCAAATGGCTAGTCTCGATAGGCAAGTGACGCAAAATGGGGGTTAACAATGCAAATGCAAGTGGAATATACAATGGTGTCGTCGAGGTTACCGTCCTTGGCGGTGATGAGTGGCGGTGTTCTTAATGTCGAGCCGTTCCTAGTTAGCCGAAATACCCTAGGAAACGGAAAAACCGCGAACTCAAAATCTCCAAAGGCAAATGTCAAATGGTGGTAGCGGAAAGCGGTGGTAGTGTGCACTTGGCAATGTGGAAGTGGAATGATGGGCTATACACGTGTCGGAGTTGAATTTGCCGTCCCTAAGTAGCCGAAACACCTTAGGATACACAATCCACAACTCAAACAAGCTCAAACAAAATTGGGTTAACTTGGGGTGGTGGAAGTGTATGGTGGGCAAGGTTATGCGGAAATTATGGAGGTGGTTGATGAATAAGAAACCGTCCCTAAGTAGCCGAAACACCTTAGGAGACTCGAGTCACAACTCAAACAACCTCAAATGCTGTAAGGATCAAAATGGGTTTGGTTGCGGAAGTCGGTGGTGGCAATGCTGATGATATGGTGGAATGCCTAGTCAAAGATGCCAAAGTTCCAAAAATTTGATGGAATCAAAAGGTGTTAAAACCAATGTGAGGACCTCGGGCACGTTGATAGCTTAGCCAAAGAACACTCAAATCGGAGTTCGGAGTGAAAAGTTATGATGAAAAAGGTGAAAGAGGCTGGTGCTGAAATTTCGGGGAAAGTTTCTGGTTAGGCCAGAAGTTCCGGGGTGGCCGGAAGTTCCGTGCTTCGGAAGTTCCGGGCGGGCCGGAAGTTCCAGAGGTCACGGAAAAAAGTGCGGGGGGGTCAGGGGGATTTTTGGGGTAAACTTTCTGTTTAGCCCGAAAGTTTCGGGTTAGGACGGAAGTTCCGGGTGAGTCCGGAAATTCTGGGGGTCATGGAATTTCTTCCGGGACGAACCCTAAATTCCAGATCTGAGAACGGGGGCGGAAAAATTTCCGGGGGCAAAATTGAGATGATTTCGTGGATGGAAATGGGGGAAAAGAAGGGGAATGCTAGATCCACTCGTAACACAGCGAATCCATGGATCAAAATCAACAAACATCATCAAAACCAACAAATCACAAAAAAATTGGGGGCTATTTTTGGTGGGGATTTTTGGATTTAGGACGAAATCAATAAAATCAAGCTAGAAAACAAAGGGTAGGGGCTCCAAAAACGTGATCAACGTGGCTCATGATACCATATGATACAGGGCTAACCTGGTGTAGGCCGATCTTCCACATTTGGAGCGGGATCCCTCGAAGAACACGAAGAACACGGGGAAGAATGGGGAGAAATCACAAGGGGAAACACTCAAGAACAAGTCCAATCACACATCTACTAGACAATCAAACACACAAGATCCACAAGGGTACATGAACAACAAAAGGACAGATACAAGGTAGAGTTCATCTCCAAGAGGAAGTCTTGATGATATCCCGCAGGATCTTCTCACATGGAGGTCTTGAACTCCATGGGAGTGGTAGTCTATCTCTCTCAAGAGTAGAGGCAGGAGGCCGGAGGTTCCGGGCTCTCCAGAAGCTTGTCCATGCTTCTTCTTCCTTCTCTTCCACGCTTCCCTCACGGATGGTGTAGGTGATCCTTGTCGCTTGCACTCCTCCTCGTCGTCCGTGAAGCTCCGGCAATACCTATGCATGCACATGAGTGGAGGGTCAAGTAGTATACCATCCTCGAAGGGGTCAAGTGAGCACGTGTAAAGGAGAAGATTCACCTTTATGTATGAGAAGTAGAGGTCGCATGTGTCACTTGCCAAACGGACTCTTGACATGGTGATGACCTTAGGATGCTCCGCATCACAATTTCATGATGCTCACTGCCGTGCGTGAGTAATCCCATCGTAGGCTTGCTGGACGGTGATGGGTTGGATGAGATTTACCATGTAATCGAGTTAGTTTTGTTAGGGTTTGATCCCTAGTATCCATTATGTTCTAAGATTGATGTTGCTATGACTTTGCCATGCTTAATCCTTGTCACTAGGGCCCGAGTGCCATGATTTCAGATCTGAACCTATTATGTTTTCATGAATATATGTGAGTTCTTGATCCTATCTTGCAAGTCAATAGTCACCTACTATGTGTTATGATCCGGCAACCACGAAGTGATAATAATCGGGACCACTCCCGGTGATGACCGTAGTTTGAGGAGTTCATGTATTCACTAAGTGCTAATGCTTTGGTCTGGTACTCTATTAAAAGGAGGCCTTAATATCCCTTAGTTTACAATAGGACCCCGCTGCCACGGGAGGGTAGGACAAAAGATGTCATGCAAGTTTTTTTCCATAAGCACGTATGACTATATTCGGAATACATGCCTATATTACATTGATGAACTGGAGCTAGTTCTGTGTCACCCTATGTTATAACTGTTGCATGATGAATTGCATCCGACATAATTATCCATCATTGATCCATTGCCTACGAGCTTTTCACATATTGATCTTTGCTTAGTTACTTCTCCGTTGCCACTGTTACGATAACTACAAAACCGCTACTATTACTTTTGCCACCGTTACCGTTACCTCCATACTACTTTGCTACTAAATAGTTTGCTCCAGATAATAAGTCTTTCAGGTGCGGTTGAATTGACAACTTAGCTGCTAATACTTGGGAATATTCTTTAGCTCCCCTTGCGTCGAATCAATAAATTTGGGTTGAATACTCTACCCACGAAAACTGTTGCGATCCCCTATACTTGTGGGTTATCAGTTCTCCATTCATCTAATGAGCTAATATCAAATAACCTCTTTTCACTGACAAGTTTGACATCATAATTGAGTTCTTTAATTGCCCAAAATGCTTTATGTTCTAACTCAAGAGGAAAATGACATGGTTTTCCATAAACCATTTTATATGGAGACATACCCATAGGATTTTTATATGTTGTTCTATAAGCCCAAAGTGCATCATCTAATTTCTTAGACCAATTCTTTCGGGACCTACTGACAGTCTTTTGTAAGATTAGTTTTATTTCTCTATTGCTAAGTTCAACTTGAACGCTAGACTGAGGATGATAAGGTGATGCAATTCTATGGTTAACATCATATTTAGCAAGCATTTTACGGAAAGCACCATGAATAAAGTGTGAACCACCTCAGTCATTAAATATCTAGGGACTCCAAACCTTGGGAAAATAACTTCCTTAAGCATTTTAATAGAGGTGTTGTGATCAGCACTACTGATAGAGGTGGGGTGTCCCGAACTTTCGATGAGATGATAACTATCGATTTGGTGGAGTCGACTTTGACGATCCGACTACAAACGTGCACGACGTTGCGCCTTAGCAATCGCTAAACCAACTCTCAGAGGTTATTGACCATGCCGGAGCACGATCAACCTGACCACGAAGGTCTATTCCTGCAAGCAATCAAAGAACAAGCAAGAATACGATAAGGCAATATGAATATTGCGAATATGGATGAAGTATTGATAATCTTGGGGATCTGAAAGCGGTCTTGGTCTGGTCGTTGGACACAAACGAAGTACATGAAGTTGCGTTGGCTAACTTTTAACTAAATAAATTCCAAGGAAAAAGCTACTAAATGGATCTACTTATATAGGAGCAAGGGGTGCCGGACAAGGAGGTGGGAGGATGTCCCAAGGCAGCCTAGAACTAACCCTAGGTCGTACAAGGCCATTTGGCCCAAGTGGAGGTGACGTAACACCTTTGGACTTGTAGTTTGACTCGGATTCTGCTACAGCATCAGATTGTTTCATCCATAACTCAACGCTCCAGACGAATTTGAAGGTGAATCCAATTGGGTTGGAAAGTGCACGAAATCTATTTTCCAAGAAAAGAAGAATCACCCAATTCAGAGTCCGGATGAAAAAGTTATTGACGTTTTGAGTCAGGTATGTCTGTGCAGTCCGAATCTGAGTCCAGAACGTGAGAGACTTGGACTCTATCTTCTCTTGGGCCAAAAGTGACGTGAGAGAACTTTTTAAACAGCAAGTAAACATCTCTTTCTCCCTTATCTTCATATGTGGATTGTACAAATGTCCCATACACCTGCAATTAGACATGGCACAAAAGTGTGTGAAGTATTTTTGTCCTGGATGACATAAATAAATTATTGCATAGTTTGCATTAGAAATCACCTCACAAATATACATGTATGCAATATGTTTGGTAATATCCAAGGTAGTCATGTCCTCATCATCCTCCTCTTCTTGAAAACATAGCCGTCCTCGGCGTTGCTTAATCTGAAATGTGGCTAACAATAGAGGCAAGGTGTACATGTTGTATATGTATATGTCATCCCTTTTTTACTTCCCTTAATTTTTGCACATATGACACATGTATACATGAGTAACTTTCATAGTTCATAAAATGTAAAGCCAAAATATTATCGCAAGTATTAGAAGGAATGAAAATATTGCAACTCAATTTGCACAGATAAGTGAAGCTCTTATTCATATCAAAGGATTGACAATGTTCTTCATTAAACCATCCCAACATTGGTGAATAAACCTTACTTGAATAAAATTTACATGCTACAACATGATTAAACAAGCAAACTTTAAATAAGTCATTCAACACAGAATCATCACCAAGACTAGAGGTCATATCAAAATGATTAAACATTAGTTCTTTTGCATCAACAATTAATTTAATGGGTGCACTCAAAATTGTTGGTATTTCAGTTGTTTATGTATTCATGACAGTAAAATGATTATTTAAAATAGGTGGCGTGCTCAAATCAACAGGTAACTCTACACATGATGTATTTAAGTTAATTAGGCATGCATCATTCTCATGTAAAGTTATATCATCAATACATTTACTGTTACCTTGTCGCAAAGACGTAGCTGATGTAGGTATGTTCAATGACAATGTACCATACACTTGAGATGATGTCGCACTCATAATCTGAGGTGTGGCTGCTCTAGTAGGTGCAACGGTGGAGGAATCAGCCGATGGTAGTGAGCATGAATTGGAATAGTAGTTGTTGTAGTCACCCAATGCATCCTCCTGTAACTGTCTCTCAAAGGTACAAGCACGAACATACATACCAGTAATGCAATGAGGAATATACTGAAATCTTGCCTGAATATCATGGTTCAAACCACCAAAAATCTATTCATTGTATCATCCTCAGATTCTTCTTGTCAGAATGATGCATATAAGATTTGAACTCTTGGTAGTAAGCATAAACAGTGTGGTTGCCTTGTTTAAAATTTTCAAATTTGCGAAGCAATTCACGATGATAGCAAGGAGGGAAAAATTGTTGTCTCATTACATCTTTCAAATCTTTCCAAGTTGTGGGTTGGTTATCAATGTTTTTTTTACAATGCACACTCCACCAAACAGAAGCAAAACCTGTAAATGCTCTAGTGGCAGCTCGTACTCGCTCCAGTTCAGAAAAGTCATGGTGGGTAAAAACATGTTTGACTTCAAGCTCCCAAGCTAGATAAATAGCAGGGTTAAATCTACCCTCAAATGACGGTAAAGAGATAACCTGACCATGTGCTTGTGTGTGTTGTCCCAACTCTCGTGATGGTGAAGATGTGTCTGTCGTCCAAGAACTTCTATCTCCGGAACCTGTCATGATTAGTAGAGACAAGAAACAAAATTCGAGAATAATGTTCCTATGAACTACTAAGATGTGGTTGTAATGTGCTCACAGTAAAGCAAATATCAATATCTTACAAGTTCTTACCATGCGGCAGGTGGAAACAAGCAACCAACAGTGTAGAATAACTCCAAAGATTGTGTAAAGCGATTGCTAGGGGAACATACATATACACGATGTATAAATATGTGGAGCTTGTTTGGCTATATATGGCAGCAAAAGATTAGCAATAATCAATTCAAAGATGCAATGTTGAATAAACGCTCAACGACGGTACTGTGCTGGTCCTAGGCTAGACCGGACTAGAGACGCAAGCCTAAAACACTCATGAGGTCACGACGTAGCATAGCTAGCATCAACAAAGGATACTAAGTAGCTCTGGACAGCAAGATATAAGTGAAGATCACAAGGGCAGTAAAGATAATGATGAAAAACAACTGCCAAGCAGGATATAAAACAACTCTCTCTCTAACTTTCCTCTTAAAAAGTTTGAGCCAATTTTCTGATAACTTTTTTCAAATAATTCTACTAACTCAAGCTTTCCAATGCAAAAAGAATCAATCAATTCCGAATTGATAAGAGGAGTCAAAGAATTCTAAAACTGGCCTAAAAACTGGAATAAGCTGTTTCACGAACTTCAGAGGGCAAAAAGACCTAGTTAGAAGCTGATTTTGAGGTGCCAAATATTGAACTAGCTTATGCAACTATTTAGATGTGGCTCGTCGCTAGCTTTAATTTGAGTACTCACAGAGAAAAAACGGGCTTCGTATGAGGAAGTTAGGCATGATTTACTGAACAGTGCACAAAACAGATTCGAATCCGAATTCAACTACGAGATTGAGTCTAGATAGATCCGAATTTTGTTGTTTTCTTCTCTCTTATTTTTCCTCACACTTTCTTTCTAAATGACGAAGCAACCGCAAATTCAACAACGCAAATACAGAAAGGATTATGCAATGGCTCAGATTGGTTTGGATATGATGAACTAACCCTAATTTTTTTTGGCTTTTTCGTGGACTGTAGGTATGAAGAACAGACTCGATCTAAACTATGATACCACTTCGTATTTTAGATCTAAACTTCTAATTTGGAGGTGAATCCAATTGTGTTGGAAAGTGCATGAAATCTATTTTCCTACAAAAGAAGAATCACCCAATTCGGAGGCCGGATGAAAAAGTTATTAACGTTTTGAGTCAGCTGTGCAGTCCAACTCTGAGTCCAGAACGTGAGAGGCTTGGACTCTATCTTCTCTTGGGCCAAAAGTGATGTGAGAGAACTTTTTGAACAGCAAGTAAACATCTCTTTCTCCCTTATCTTCATATGTGGATTGTACAAATGTCCCATACACCTGCAATTAGACATGGCACAAAAGTTTGTGAAGTATTTTTGTCTTGGATGACATAAATAAATTATTGCATAGTTTGCATTAGAAATCACCTCACAAATATACATGTATGCAATATGTTTGGTCATATCCAAGGTAGTCATGTCCTCATCAACTCCTGCTTGGAATAGCTTCTACCCATTTAGTAACATAATCAACAGCAACCAAAATATGTGTATACCCATTAGAGGAAGGAAAAGGTCCCATGAAATCAAATCCCCAAACATCAAATGGTTCAACAGCAAGTGAATAATTCATAGGAATTTCTTGACGCTTACCGATATTACCTATTCTTTGGCATTCATCACAAGATGAGACAAACTTACGGGCATCTTTGAAGAGAGTAGGCCTATACAAACTAGATTGCAATACCTTTTGAGCGGTTCTGTCTCCGGCGTGATGTCCTCCATAAGCTTCAGAGTGACATTTCTGTATGATTTGTTCCTTTTCATGCTCAGGTACACAACATCTAATAATACCATCTACTCCTTCTTTATAAAGATGTGGGTTATCCCAAAAGTAATGCCTTAAATCATGGAAGAGTTTTTTTTCTTTTGTTGGTATGTGAAGCTAGGTGGTATGTATTTAGCAACAATATAATTAGCATAGTTAGCATACCCAGGTGCACCATTAGAATCATTTATTGCATCTAGTTGTTCAACAGGAAAGCTATCATTAATAGGTTGTGGGTCATCAAGAATATTTTCAATCCTAGTCAAGTTAAGCAAATCAAATTCTTGTAGCAGAAGAACCCACCTAATGAGTCTAGGTTTAGCATCTTTCTTTTCCATAAGATATTTAATAGCAGCATGATCGGTGTGAACAATTACCTTAGAATCAACAATGTAAGATCCGAATTTATCACAAGCAAACACCATTGCTAAGATTTCTTTTTCAGTAGTAGCATAATTTCGTTGAGCACTGTCTAGAGTTTTACTAGCATAATGAATAACATTCAGTTTCTTATCAACTCTTTGTCCTAGAACAGCTCCAATAGCATGATCACTAGCATCACACATAATCTCAAAAGGCAAGTTCCAATGAGGTGGTTGAACAACAGGTGCAGTAATTAAGGATTTTTAGTGTTTCAAAGGCTTCTAAACAATCATCGTCAAACACAAAGGGGATATCCTTTTGCAAAAGATTTGTATGAGGCCTAGAAATTTTAGAAAAGTATTTGATAACCTCCTATAGAAACCAGCATGACCAAGGAAACTACGAATACCTTTGATATCTTTAGGACATGGCATTTTCTTAATTGCATCAACCTTGGCTTTGTCCACCTCAATGCCTCTCTCAGAAATTTTATGGCCCAAGACAATACCTTCGTTAACAATGAAGTGGCACTTCTCCCAATTCAAGACAATATTTGTTTGTTCACATCTCTACAAAACTCGATCAAGATTGCTTAAATAATCATCAAAAGACTTCCCATAAACGGAAAAGTCATCCATGAAAACCTCAACAATCTTTTAACAAAAATCAGAGAATATAGCAGTCATACATCCTTGAAAGGTAGCAGGTGCATTACATAAACCAAAAGGCATACATCTATAAGCAAAGGTTCCAAAAGGACAAGTAAAAGTGGTCTTTTCTTGATCAAGTTGTAAAGTAGGTATTTGTGAAAAAACAGAATATCCATCAGGGAAGCAAAAATGTGTGTGCTTAGATAATCTTTCTAACATTTGATCAATGAAAGGCAGAAGGTAATGATCTTTTCTAGTTGCTTTGTTTAATTTTCTATAATCAATTACCATTCTATAGCCTGTGACAATTCTTTGTGGAATGAGCTCATTCTTATCATTAGGAACAATAGTAATACCTCCCTTCTTATGGACACAATGAACATGACTTTCCCATCTACTATCAGCTGTAGGATAGATTATACCTGCTTCCAGAAGTTTCAGTATTTCCATTCTTACCACTTCTTTCATCTTTGGATTTAACCGACGTTGGTGATCAACAACGGGTTTAGCATGAGGTTCCATATTAATCTTGTGCTAACATAGAGTGGGACTAATGCCCTTAAGATCATCAAGAGTATATCTAATAACAGCCTTGTGCTTCCTTAGAACTTTCAGTAATCTTTCTTCTTCATGTTCTGAAAGGTTGGCACTAATATTAACAGGATATATCTTTTTCTCATCAAAGATAAGCATATTTCAAAGTGTCTGGCAATTGTTTTAATTCAAACATAGGATCACCTTTAGGTGGAGGAGGACCTCCTAGAGTTTCAATAGGCAAATTGTGTTTAAGTAGAGGTTGTTGTTCACAAAAGATTTTATCTATTTCATTCCTTTCACGCATATGCAAATCATTTTCATGGTCTAGCAAGTATTGTTCCAAAGGATCAGTAGGAGGCACAACAATAGAAGGAAGACCAATAATTTCATCCTTACTAGGTAAATCTTTCTTATGAGGTTGTCTACTAAACTTGGAAAAATTAAATTCATGAGATTCATCACCGAAACTAACACTGATAGTTTGTTTTTCACAATGTATTTTGGCATTGACGGTGTTCAAGAAAGGTCTATCAAAAATAAAGGGACAAAAGTCATCTTGTGGGGAGCTAAGAACAAGAAAATTAGTAAGCTATTTTAATTTCCCATACAAGACTTCAACATCTCTAAGAATCCCAATTGGTGATATAGTATCTCTATTAGCAAGTTTAATAGTGACATATATGCCTTCTATTTCAGCAGGTGCTATTTCATCCTTAATTTCTTGATATAAGAAAAAAGGAATAGCACTCACACTAGCACCTAGGTCACATAACCCATGGTAATAGTGATCTCCTGTCTTAACTGAGACAATAGGCATGCCAACAACTGGTCTGTGTTTATCTTTTCCTTCAGGTTTAGCAATTCTAGAAGCTTCATCACAGAAGTAAATAACATGCCCATCAATATTATTTACTAAGAGATCTTTAACAATAGCAACACTAGGTTCAACACTGATTTGTTCAAGTGGTTTGGGTGTTCTAACATAACTTTTGTTAACCACAGTTGAAGCTTTAGCATGTTCCTTCATCCTAACAAGAAAAGGTAGTTTTTCAATATAAGCAGTGGGAACAACTAGATCAACATTATAAATGATAGTTTCTTCTTTAGCTTTTACCGGTTCTTTAACTTCTTCTTTAATAGGTGGATGATATTTAAACCGCTTCTCCTTAGGGAGATAAACATGAGTAGCAAAAGATTCACAAAAGGAAGCTACTACACTACTGCAGGATGCTGCTAACGCGACACTACGATCAGAGACCCTTCGAGAAACTGTGTGCGATGCAATAATCGCAAACGATGGTGTCAGAGAACCGTCTAAAATGCCCAAAATGTTTGCGATGACGGATGCATCAAACACGGTTCAGATTTTAGTTGCGTGTGCGATGCATGGCATACGGTTCACTTCAATGAACTATTTGTGATGAGGATGAACAAAAGAAATGGGCAGCCAGATGAAGGTGTGTGCGATACACAACATACAGTTCACTCTGATTAACTGTTTGTGATGAGGCGGAATAACAGAAACGGACAGCTAGATAAAGGTGTGTGCGATTGAGGGCATACACTTTAGAAGGATTAACTGTTTGTGATTAGGAAACAGAATAGAAACGGTCAGCCGGATCAAAGGTGTGTGCGATTGATGGTATACACTTCACACGGATGAACTGTTTGCGATTAGCCACAACAAACAGAAACAGTTAGACAGATCAATGTGTGTGTGCTAAACGGACACACATCTATTTAAAAGAAGCATGTGTGATGGTAATAACGAGCGTGCACGGTTCTTGGAACAAGACGTATGCTGACATTGCCTATTGAAGTGCACCAAATGCCACGTACGCGGCCGAGAAAGCGTGCCCACGTTACGACGTCCGGGAATAGTGTCACACTTAGAAATTATAGAACCGTCAATAAATTTTGAGCTTGCGTCCCTTCACCTTCCAAATTGCAAACGTGTTCACACCGATCAAAACCTAAACGGTTTCCCACTTAGGAGCGTATTAGTACTCGGTTATAAATATTGTACTATGCCAAGATGACTGCACATTCCTTCCTCACCTCCTCATCCACAAAAGCAAACAAGTCATTCAGCATCGCACTCTTGCGTCTGCCATGGCCAGATTGAGTTCTCGGTTGAGAGATTACCACCACAGAGAGGCGAGCATGGAAGCAGAAGCACGAGAGATGTCCCGCTTAGCCACGAAAGCAGCCGACATGTCCCACCGCACCGCCGAAGCAGCACGGAGGTCTCACCGTGCTGCCGAACTAGCACGGAGGTCCTGTCGCACCGTCAATGCAGCAGACTGGTCCGGTCGCGCCGCCGAAGTAGTAGAGATGTCCTGCCGCGCCGTGAATGCAGCAGAGATGTCCTCTCGCGCCTCGACAGCCTTGGAAAATCTCTCGCGGGCAGGCAAGGACTCTTACAGGCGCATGCATGTGATCTTCCATAGCCAGATGGATCAGATCTCCGGCTGGATGAAGCTGCAGGACGAGTTGAATGCCTCGTTTGAACAACTCCGGGCCGACCGCGACCTGCTGAGGGAGAAGATCGCCGGAAGGGCGGAGCAGGCGGAGGAAACCGCTGCCTTGTTGAAGTGGACGGGCGTCATCGTCAAGAAACTTATGGACGAGAATGCCATGCTGCGCGTCGAGCGTGAAAGGCTGGTGGAGGAATCCACGGTTGCTTCCGAGCAGCATATTAAGGACATGAAACTGATGAAAGAGATCATCACCGCTCGCGGCGAGAACTAGTCTCCACGACCTGCAGCACATCAAGAAAGTAGAGATCAGCAAGTCAGATCGTTGTATGCGTCTTCCTTCATCTTTTGCCCTTGTATATTTCGGGTGTAGCCGCATGTGGCTTTTTTAGTTATCTTTCTAGATATGTAAGACAATTATTATCCATTGTGATAGAGGCGGGGTGTCCCGATCTTTCGATGAGTTAATAACTATCGATTTGGTGGATTCGACTTTGACGATCCGACTACAAACATGCACGACGTTGCACCTTAGCAATCACTAAACCAACTCCGAGAGGTTATTGACCACGCCGGAGCACGATCAAACTGACCACGAAGGTCTATTCCTGCAAGCAATCGAAGAACAAGCAAGAATATGATAAAGCAATCTGAATATTGCGAATATATATGAAGTACTGATAAAGGTGGGGATCCGTAAGCGGTCTTGGTCTCGTCGTTGCACACAAACGAAGTACACGAAGTTGCAATGGCTAACTTTTAACTAAACAAATCCCAAGGAAAAAGCTACTAAATGGATCTACTTATATAGGAGCAAGGGGTGGCAGCCAAGGAGGTGGGAGGACGTCCCAAGGCAGCCTAAAACTAACCCTAAGTCGTACAAGGCTCATGGGCCCAATTGGAGGTGATGCAACACCTTTGGACTTGTTGTTTGACTCGGATTCTGCTGCAGTATCAGATTATTTCGTCGATATCTTAATGCTCCGGACGAATTTGAAGGTGAATCCAATTGGGTTGGAAAGAGCACGAAATCTATTTTCCAACAAAAAAAGAATCACCCAATTTAGAGTCCGTATGAAAAAGTTGTTGGCATTTTGAGTCAGGTATGTCTGTGTAGTCTGAATCTGAATCCAGAACGTGAGAGAGTTGAACTCTATCTTCTCTTGGCCCAAAAGTGACGTGAGAGGACTTTTTGAACAGAACCTAAACTTCTCCTTTTCCATTATCTTCATATGTGGATTGTAAGAATGTCCCATACACCTACAATTAGGCAAAACACAAAAGTGTGTGAAGTATTTTTGTTCTGGATAACATAAATAGATTATTGAATAGTTTGCACTAGAAACCACCTGACAAATATGAGTGTATGCAATATTTTTGGTGTTATCCAAGGTAGTAATGTCCTCATCGTCCTCCCCTTCTTGAAAACAAAGCCGTCCTCGGTGTTGCTTAATCTGAAATGTGGCTAACAAAATAGATAAGGTGTACATGTTGTATATGTATATGTCATCCATTTTTACTTCCCTTGATTTTTGCGCATATGACACATGTATATATGAGGAACCTTCATAGACTATAAAATATAAAGCCAAAATATTATCATAAGTAAAAGGCATGAAAATATTGCAACTCAGTTTGCACATATAAGTGAAGCTCTTATTCATATCAAAAGATTGACAATATTCATCATTAAACCATCCCAACATTGGTGAATAAACCTTACGTGCATCAGATTTACATGCTACAACATGCTTAAATAAGAAAACATGTAATAAGTCATTTGACATAGAATGATCACCAAGATTAGAGGTCATATCAAAATGATTAAACATTGGCACAATTATTTTAAAATGTATTTGATCCAAATCTGATTTATTTCCTGATTCACATGGTTCTTTGACATCAACAGTTAATTCAATGGGCGCACTCAAAATTGTTGGTATTTCAGTTGTTTGATCACATGATGCGTTCATGATAATAACATGATTCTCTAAAATAGGTGGCGTGCTCAAATCAACAGGTAACTCAACACATGATGTATTTAAGTTAATTAAGCATGCATCATCCTCATGTGAAGTTATATCATCAATACCTTTACTGTTACCTTGTCGCAAAGACGTAGCTGATGTAGGTATGAACAATGACAATGTAGCACACACTTGAGATGATGTCGCACTCAAAATCTGAGGTGTGGCTGCTCTAGTAGGTACAATGGTGGAGGAATCAACCGATGGTAGTGAGCATGAATTGGAATAGTAGTTGTTGTAGTCACCCAATGCATCCTCCTGTAACAGTCTCTCAAAGGTACAAGCACGAACATACATATCAGTAATGCAACGATGAATATATTGAAATCTTGCTTGAATATCATGGTTCAAACCACCAAAAAATCTATTCATTGTATCATCCTCAGATTCTTCTATGTCACAATGATGCATATAAGATTTGAACTCTTGGTAGTAAGCATGAACAGTGTTACTGCCTTGTTTTAATGGGCCAATTCCATTTTCCCCCTAACTTTGGCCCGACCTCATCTTTACCCCTAAAAATAACAGTGCTCAACTATACCCCTCTTCCATTAGGTGGCGTTATGAAAATACCCCTCCGCTCCGTTTCCGTCTGGTCAAGGGGGTTTGACCGTCATCGAGCCGTCCCATGGACATTTTTACCCCTGTGTGCAAGGCGGCCACTGCAGGCGCCTCATTGTCGGGTAGCCCTATCTGCACGCGGCGCTCTTCGGCGAGCCACCAGGACCTCCTCGGCCTCGTCCGCCACCAACCGGCATCCGGCCTAGCTGCGCGCTTTCTGCCAGCAGTCGCGCGACCACACCAGATCCAGTGCGGGCCAGCACCACCGTCTTGGCCCGGAGCGAGGAAGTAGGCACGCCGGCGGCAGAGTTGGTCTCCCGACGAGCAGCGGTGCTCATGGCTCTGGCCTCCGGGCATTGGCGGATGGTTGCGCGAGCATGACAGGAGCAGGGGTGAAGGAGAAGGAAGAAAGGAGGGGATCGGTGGGGGCTCACCGCTGCCGAAGCTCGCCGGTCGGAGGTAGATCTGGGGCAGGCGAGCTCTGGTGGAGGCCCACGGCGGCGGCGCTGGACGCTCCAAGGGTCAGCCATGGTGCGGTGGTGGAAGCATGGCTGGTGGCGGGGGCGGCGGTAGGCGCGGAGCTCTAGTGGCACACCGGCCAAATGGCTCCGGTGGGAGTGGCCGAGCACGGCGCTTCGCCGGCGTGAGGAGGTGGCTGGATGTGGAGGTTGGGGATGGAGATTCGAGGGAGTAGGCGGCGACTGACTGCTTTTCTTTTTCGTTAAGAGAGACAGGGGAAAGTGAGAGAGATTTTTTTCTTGACCCCACATGAAAGTGACATATGAACACAGGGCAAAATTGTCTAGAAAACGTCCCTAACATGGTCAAACCGCTTTGACCGGACGAAAACGGCACGGAAGGGTATTCCCGTGATGGCACCTAACGAAAGAGGGGTATAGTTGAGCACTGTTTTTATTTAGGGGTAAAGATGAGGTCGGGCCAAAGTTAGGGGGGAAAATGTAAATGTCCCTGTTTTAATTGTTCCAATTTGCGAAGCAATTCACGACGATAGTAAGGAGGAAAAAAATGTTGTCTCATTACAGCTTTCAAAACTTTCCAAGTTGTGGGTTGGTTATCAATCTTTTTCTTACAATGTACACTCCACCAAACAGAAGCAAAACCAGTAATTGCTCTAGTGGTAGCTCGTGCTCTCTCTAGTTTAGAAAAATTATGGTGACTAAAAACTTTTTCTAATTCAAGCTCCCAAGCTAGATAAATAGCAGGATTAAATCTACCCTCAAATGATCGTAAAGAGATAACCTGACCATATGTTTGTGTGTGTTGTCCCAACTCTCGTGATGGTGAAGATGTGTCTGTCGTCCAAGAACTTCTATCTCGGGAACCTGTCATGATTAGTAGAAACAAGAAACAAAATTCGAGAATAATGTTCCTATGAACTACTAGGATGTGGTTGTAAACTCCTCACAATAAAGCAAATATCAATTTCTTACAAGTTCTTACCATGTGACAGGTGGTGACAAGCAACCAGCAGTGTCAAGTAACTCTGAAGATTGTGTAAAGTGATTGCCAGGGGAACATACGTATACACAGTGTAGAAATATGTGGAGCTGGGTTGGCTATATATGGTAGCAAAAAATTAGCAATAATCAATTCAAAGATGCAATGTTGAATAAACGCTCAACGATTTGATCTGCGGCTGGTCTGGGCTAGACCAGACTAGAGACGCGAGCTTAGAACACTAATGAGGTCACGGCATAGCACAACTAGCATCAATGAATGATACAAAGTAGCTCTCGACAGCAAGATATAAGTGAAGATCACAATGGCAGTAAAGATAATGATGAAATACAACTGCCAAGCAGGATATACAACAACTCTCTCTCCAACTTTCCTCTTGAAAAGTTTGAGCCAATTTTTTGATAATTTTTTTCAAATATTGCTACTAACTCAAGCTTTCCTATGCAAAAAGAATCACTCAATTCCGTGTTGATATGAGGAGTCAACAAATTCTAAAACTGGCTTGAAAACTGGAATAATCTGTGTTCACGAACTTCGGAGGGCAAAAAGACCTATTTAGAAGCCTATTTTGAGGTGCCAAAAATGGAACTAGTTTCTGCAACTATTTAGATGCAGCTGGTCACTAGCTTTCATTTGAGTACTCGCGGAGCCAAAACGGACTTCGTATGGGAAAGTTATGCCTATTTTACTGAACAGTGCACAAAACAGATTCCAATCCGAATTCAACTACGAGATTTAGTCTGGATAGATCTGAATTTTGGTTTTTTTTTCTTCTCTCTTTTTTTTTCCTCACACTTTTTTTCTTTTCTTTCTCTTTTCTTTCTCTGGCTTTTTTTACGTTTTTTTCTCTCTCTCTTTTTCTTCGTCTTTTTTTCTCTCTCTCTCTTTCCAAAACAAACTAGATAAGATGCAGATTGGATCAAGCGAAGATGTGAACGATCAATTATGATTATAACAATGAACGGTGGGTAGCACGTGGTGGAAATTGATGGATGGATGGTGGACAGCAGAAGGGATAACGATGCAGCGGCGGCGTGACTACTGTGAACAGAACTCGAAACTCTAAACGAACTAGACACTAAGACCAGCAACTCGACACGACGATGCAACCGATAATTCAATAATGCAAACAATGAAAAGAAATTGCGAAGGCTCATACTGGTTTGGACAAAGGATGAATAGATCTAACTTTTTTTGTGGCTTTTTCTTGGACAGTCGGTAATAAAATAAATCTAATCTAGGGGAAGCTGGAAATTCTCACCGAGCAACCTGAAAGCTGATACCACTTGATAGAGGTGGGGTGTCCCGATCTTTCGATGAGTTAATAACTATCGATTTGGTGGAGTCGACTTTGACGATCCGACTACAAACATGCACGACGTTGCACCTTAGCAATCGCTAAACCAACTCTGAGAGGTTATTGACCACACCGAAGCACGATCAACCTAACCACGAAGGTCTATTCCTGCAAGAAATCGAAGAACATGCAAGAATATGATAAAGCAATCTGAATATTGCGAATATATATGAAGTACTGATAAAGGTGGGGATCCGTAAGCGGTCTTGGTCTGGTCGTTGGACACAAACGAAGTACACGAAGTTGCAATGGTTAACTTTTAACTAAACAAATCTCAAGGAAAAAGCTACTAAATGGATCTACTTATATACGAGCAAGGGGTGGCGGCCAAGGAGGTGGGAGGACGTCCCAAGGCAGCCTAAAACTAATCCTAGGTCGTACAAGGCTCATGGGCCCAATTGGAGGTGATGCAACACCTTTGGACTTGTTGTTTGACTCGGATTCTGCTGCAACATCAGATTGTTTCTTCGATATATCAATGCTCCGGACGAATTTGAAGGTGAGTCCAATTTGGTTGGAAAGAGCACAAAATCTACTTTCCAACAAAAAAATCACCCAATTCGGAGTCCGTATGTAAAATTTGTTGGCGTTTTGAATCAGGTATGTCTGTGCAGTCCGAATCTGAATCCATAACGTGAGAGAGTTGGACTCTATCTTCTCTTGGCCCAAAAGTGACGTGAGAGGACTTTTTGAACAGGACCTAAACTTCTCCTTTTCATTATCTTCATATGTGGATTGCACGAATGTGCCATACACCTGCAATTAGACAAAATACAAAAGTGGGTGAAGTATTTTTGTTCTGGATAACATAAATAGATTATTGAATAGTTTGCACTAGAAATCACCTGACAAATATGAGCGTATGCAATATTTTTGGTCTTATCCAAGGTAGTCATGTCCTCATCACATTTTCATCATCCTTATATTCATCACGCTTGCCATAAGTCGCAGTCGATGCTATATAGGTCCGTCGGATCGTACATCAAGATCCGTGCAAATCTATCTTTTCAGATTATCCCTTTTCTCTCTTAAATCTTAGTCCAGTGAGATATAGCCACGCTGTGAAACAGGGGACCGGACGCCATTAATGGAGACGTTGGGAGGGAGGTGTGTGGCGGATAGAGGTCAAAGGGATCTCCTCCCGATCAGCACGCGCAGGGGTCTGATCGCACGCCTCCCGTACTCAAATAGCTACCCCTCACGGCACCTCCTAGCCAATAAAAAAAGGGACGCATGGCGGCACGTAATTGGTAAGTAGAACGCCCACAGTGTCAATAATAGTTGTGTTTTCGATTTGTAACGTGACAACACTTGTTCCAAAATGACTTTGTTGATTTCTAATGTGTGCGCCTTCATAAATCGAATAGAAAAATTACCACAGCATGTTGGTGCCAATGTCATGACACCATGCCAAGTTTCATGATTTTCAGGCATATTTTGGATTAACAAGAATTAAAAAAAAAAGAAGTTTCTCAATCTTTTCGGCCGAGCGTCGACACCCAGATGTTTGAATTTCATTCTCATTTCTTGCATGGGACGTAGAAATTCACCCAAGGACACACATGTGACTTTTCAACCAACTTTGGTGCACTAGAGCATGTGCTTGTAGTTCAAATTTGAATGATGCACATTAAATGCCCAGAAATTCAAGTAATGTACAAAAATGGCCAAAAGAACCCGGAATAATTCCAAAATTTAGCACGATACTTCTATTTGGTCTAGTCTGCCTGTGTAAACAAATTTAGGCGGGAGAAGGCAGTGTACGTATGTCGTTTCGCTCATGGAGGTGACACATTCCCTCTGGGAACCACGAGCCTTCTTGAGAGAAGCTCTGATTTGCAAGCAGCTTATACCAAAGCTTGTCCCAATTCGGCCAAAAAAATTACCGCGGCATGTTGGTGCCATGTCATGAAACCATACCAAGTTTCATGATTTTCAGGCGTATATTGGATTTACATGAATTAAAAAACCAAGTTTCTCAATCTTTTCGGCCGAGCCACGATGTCCAGATGTTTGAATTTCATTCCTATTTCTTGCACGGGACCTAGAAATTCACCCAAGGACACACATGTGATTTTTCAACCAACTTTGGTGCACTGGAGCATGTGCTTGTAGTTCAAATTTGAATTATGCACATAAAATGCCCAAAAATTGAAATAATGTATAAAAAAGGCCGAACAAACCCGAAATTAATGTATGCAAAAATGAAATACATGCTTGGAAAACATGACGCCTGGCGTGGTGCCATGGTTTGGCCTCACCTTGCCCTGGTAAAAATTTGAGAATGTTTTCCTTATGTCGTCATGCACGCCTTTCATAAATCGAACCATCACCGAGGAAGTTCCATGGCTTCGAGGGGGAAATCAACAAGATTGAAGGGGGGTCGAAATTTCCTTTGTCCTTTGACAATGAGTTTTTTTCTACGATGAACATACACCCTCAAATCACCATGTTCAAATTGACACTTTTCCGTGTTCATTTACCATATTTAAGGGATTATATGCATTATCTAGGCATTAATGCACATAATTCAAATTTGAACAATCGGTGCATGAAAAGGTGCACAAGAACAGTTTGGAAAACCATCCTTGTTCCATTTAGTAAATTCTCATGCCTTTTACAAGGAATGGACAGATATTTCGAGGAAATGTGTGGCAATAGTCAACCATAAACGTGATGAGTACATCAATACCATTGTTACACCCACAACCCCTACTGTTACATATACTGGACCAATTACTAGATCTCGCGCACGCCAATTAAATTATCAGGTACTTTCGTTTCTTGGTAATGATTCTAATGTTCATGAGAATATGATGCTGCCTAAATTGGATACATTTGTTTTGCTTACAAATGAAGGGGCTAGCTTGGAGAAGGATGAACATTGGAGCAAGAACAAGCATGGAGATGATGGCATGCGCAAGGGGAACAAGAACGGAGTTACAAGTGATGATTTCAGGACTTTGAAGCCACCATAATGAGTGCATGAAGCTTTGGACGAAATATACAAGATTTCACTTCATAAATTTCGTCCAAAGGCTATTCTAGGTGTTGCGTCACCTTATTATTGGGCCAGGCCCATGTAATTTCGAAATACATAAGTATAGGCTATTTTTAGAGTCCGTATGTGTGGGGAAACAAGAGATAGGGTTAATTTCGGACCCCTCCACCAAGGGCCACGAAATCCACCCCCTCTTCCTCCATATATACAGCCCTTAGGGCACCGTTTAGATTTTGGGTTTTGTTTAGATTAAAGTTCGCCATAGCTGCAACTTCGCGTACTTCGTTTGTGTTCAACAACCAGACAAAGATGTCTCAGAACCCCACCTTGATCAATAAAGCTTTCATCTTATATTCGCAATATCCAGATTGCAATCTCAGTTTCTTGCTTGTTCTTCGTTTGCTCGCAGGAAATAGACCCTCGTGGTCATGTTGATCGTGCTCCGGCGTGGTCAATAACCTCTCGGAGTTGGTTTAGCGATTGCTAAGGCGCGACGTCCTCGCACGTTCGTAGTCGGATCGTCAATGTCGATTTCCACCAAAGCGATATCGATCATCTCATCGAAAGACAGGACGCCTTTGCCTTTATCAAGTGGCATGCAAATAATGGCAATGTTAGGGCTCCCCCTCAGGTACGAGGTCATGACCATCTCCCTAAACTGAAATTGAATATTCCACCATTTGAGGGTAGATATGTTCCTGATATATATCTTACTTGGGAGTTAGAAACTGAATAACGATTTACATGTTTACAATATCCTAAGGAGAGACATGTTCCTTCTGCTGTTTGTGCTTTCACTAGCTTTGCATATGTTTGGTGGTCTGAAAACTGCTACTTGGGCTGCTTTGAAAACTGCTATGCGTACTCGTTGGGTTCCACCATATTATCAAAGTGAATTGCTTCAAAAATTGCAGTGCTTAAGACAAGGGAAAAATTCTGTAGAAGAATATTATCAGGAATTACAAACTGGCATGATTAGATGTGGTATTGTTGAGGAGAATGAAGCTATGCTTGCACGTTTTATGGGTGGATTAAATAGAGAGATTCAGACCATTCTAGAGTATAAGGAGTATACTAATATTACTCGCGTACTTTGTTTGTGTTCAACTTCGCGTACTTCGTTTGTGTTCAACGACCAGACAAAGACGTCTCACAACCCCACCTTGATCAATAAAGCTTTCATCTTATATTCGCAATATCCAGATTGCAATCTCAGTTTCTTGTTCTTCGTTTGCTCGCAGGAAACAGACCCTCGTGGTCAGGTTGATCGTGCTCCGGCATGGTGAATAACCTCTCGGAGTTGGTTTAGCGATTTCTAAGGCGCGACATCCTCGCACGTTCGTAGTCGGATCGTCAAAGTCGATTTCCACCAAAGCGATATCCATCATCTCATCGAAAGACGGGACACCTTTGCCTCTATCAAAACGCGTTGTTTACTGGGTAACAACTATACAAAATATGAAATAAATGCTTGAAAAACATGACGCCTGGCGTGGTGCCATGGTATGGCCTCAACATGCCCTGGTAAAAACATGAGAATGCTATCCTTATGTCGTCATGGACGCCTTTCATAAATCGAATCATCACCGAGGAAGTTCCAAGGTTTCGAGGGGGCAATCACCAAGATTGAAGGGGGATCCAAATTTCCTTTGTCCTTTTGTCCATGAGTTTTTTTCTACGATGAACATACACCCTGCAAATCACCATGTTCAAATTTGACACTTTTCCGTGTTAATTTACCATATTTAGGGGATTATTTGCATTGTCTAGGCATTAATGCACATAATTCAACTTCGAACAATCGGTGCATGAAAAGGTGCACAAGAATGATTTGGAAAACCATCCTCGTGCCATTTAGTAAATTCTCGTGCCTTTTACAAGGAATGGACAGATATTTCAAGGAAATGTGTGGTAATAGTCAACCATAAACCCGTCGTTTACTAGGTAACAACTATACAAAAATGAAATAAATGCTTGAAAAACTTGACGCCTAGCGGGGTGCCATGGTGTGGCCTCACCATGCCCTGGTAAAAATTTGAGAATGTTATCTTTATGTCATCATGCACGCCTTTCATAAACTGAACCATCGCCGAGGAAGTTTCATTGTTTCGAGAGGGAAATCACCAAGATTGAAGGGGGATCCAAATTTCCTTTGTCCTTTGTCCATGAGTTTTTTTCTAAGATGTACATACACCCTACAAATCACCTCGTTCAAATTTGTCACTTTTCCGGGTTCATTTACCATATTTAGGGGATTATGTGCATTTTCTAAGCATTAATGCACATAATTCAAGTTCAAACAATCGGTGCATGAAAGGGTGCACAAGAACGGTTCGGAAAACGATGCTCGTGCCATTTAGTAAATTCTCATGCCTTTTACAAGGAATGAACAGATATTTCGATGAAATGTGTGGCAATAGTCAACCACAAACGTTTGTTTATTGGGTTTTCCACTATAGAAAAAATGAAATAAATGATTGAAAAACATGACGCCTGCCATGGTGCCATGGTAGGCCCTCAGCATGTCCTGGTGAAAATTTGAGAAGGTTTGGCTTATGTCGTCATGCACGCCCTTCATGAATCAAACCATCGCCGGGGAAATTCCATGCTTTCGAGAGGGAAATCACCAAGATTGAAGAGGAATCCAAATCTTCTTTGTTTTTTGCCCTAGAGTTTTTTTCTATGAAGAACATACACGCTACAAATCACCGTGTTCAAATTTGGCATTTTTCCGGGCTCATTTACCATATTTAAGGGATTATGTGCGTTTTCTAGGCATTTGGCGCATATAAATCCAATCCAGCTACAGCTGCACAGATGTGATGTGAGGGACGTTGATTGCCCTCCGATCGCGGCGCATCCTACGGTGCACACGCGCGATCCGCATGGCTGGGGTTCCGGCCAATCATAACGCAACACACAATAGCCTCAGGGCACACTATTTCTGGAAGCGACTGAGATGAAGCGTGTGTGATAATGAACGGCAAAATTGTAAGGGAAGCGAAATTTCCTTTGTCTTTTGTCATTGAGCTCTTAAAAACCACCGCACTGTACGGCTGCCCAGCCCATCCGTCCCAGAGCTCTCTCCAAGCGTCGTTCATGGCACCGCGGTGCACAGTAACTAGTAAGGAAGCGATGGCATCCCGCGGTGCCGCGTTCCTCGCCACCTGCGACCGCACACATGGTAAGGAAGTGATAGAGGCGAGGGTGTCCAGATCTTTCGATGAGATGATAACTATCGATTTGGTGGAGTCGACTTTGACGATCCGACTACAAACATGCACGACGTTGCGCCTTAGCAATTGCTAAACCAACTCCGAGAGGTTATTGACCATGCCGGAGCACAATCAACCTGACCACGAAGGTCTATTCCTGCAAGCAATCGAAGAACAAGCAAGAATATGATAAAAGCAATCTGAATATTGCAAGTATATATGAAGCATAGATAAAGGTGGGGATCCGTAAGCAGCCTTGGTCTGGTCGTTGGACACAAACGAAGTACACGAAGTTGCAATGGCTAACTTTTAACTAAACAAATCCCCAGGAAAAAGCTACTAGATGGATCTACTTATATAGGAGCCAGGGATGGAGGCCAAGGAGGTGGGAGTACATCCCAAGGCAGCCTAAAACTAACCCTAGGTCGTACAAGGCTCATGGGCCCAAGTGGAGGTGATGCAACACCTTTGGACTTGTTGTTTGACTCGGATTTTGTTGCAGTGTCTGATTCTTTCGTTGACATCTCATTGCTCCGGAAGAATTTGAAGGTGAATCCAATTGGGCTGGAAAGAGCAGGAAATATACTTCAAACAAATAAAGAATCACCCAATTCGGAGTCCGTATGAGAAAGTTGTTGGTGTTTTGAGTCAGGTATGTCTGTGCAGTCCGAATCTGAATTCAGAACGTGAGAGACTTGGACTCTATCTTCTCTTGGCCAAAAAGTGACGTGAGACGACTTTTTGAATAGAATATAAACTTCTCCTTTTCCATTATCTTCATATGTGGATTGTACAAATGTCCCATACACCTGCAATTAGACAAAACACAAAAGTGTGTGAAGTATTTTTGTTCTGGATAACATAAATAGATTAATTAATAGTTTGCACTAGAAATTACCTGGCCAATATGCATGTATGCAATATTTTTGGTCGTATCCAAGGTAGTCATGTCCTCATCATCCTCCCCTTCTTGAAAACAAAGCCATCCTCGGCGTTGCCTAATCTAAAATGTGGCTAACAAAAGAGACAATGTGCACTTGTTGTATATGAATATGTCATCCATTTTTACTTCCCTTTGTTTTTGCACATATGACATGTGTGTGCATGAGTAACTTTCATAGTTCATAAAATATAAAGCCAAAATATTAACATAAGAAGAAAAAGGCATGAAAATATTGCAACTTAGTTTGCACATATAAGTGAAGCTCTTATTCATTTCAAAAGATTGACAATATTCATCATTAAACCATCCCAACATTGGTGAATAAACCTTACGTGTATCAAATTTACATGCTACAACATGCTTAAATAAGAAAACATGCAATAAGTTATTTGACACAGAATGATCACCAAGATTAGAGGTCATATCAAAATGATTAAACATTGACACAATTATTTTAAAATGTATTTGATCCAAATCTGATTTATTTCCTGATTCACATGGTTCTTTGACATCAACAGTTAATTCAATGGGCGCACTCAAAATTGTTGGTATTTCAATTGTTTGATCACATGATGCATTCATGACAGTAACATGATTCTCTAAAATAGGTGGCGTGCTCAAATCAACAGGTAACTCAACACATGATGTATTTAAATTAATTAGGAATGCATCATTCTCATGTGAACTTATATCATCAATACCTTTATTGTTACCTTGTTTCAAAGACATAGCTGATGTAGGAATGGACAATGACAATGTATCATACACTAGAGATGATGTCGCACTCACGATCTGAGGTGTGACTGCTCTAGTAGGCGCAACGGTGGAGGAATCAACCAATGGTAGTGAGCACGAATTGGAATAATAGTTGTTGTAGTCACCCAATGCATTGTCCTGCAACTGTCTCTCAAAGGTACAAGCATGAACATACATACCAGTAATGCAACGAGGAATATACTGAAATGTTGCCTGAATATCATGGTTCAAACCACCAAAAAATCTATTCATTGTATCATCCTCAGATTCTTCTATGTCACAATGATGCATATAAGATTTGAAATCTTGGTAGTAAGCATGAATAGTGTTGTTGCGTTGTTTAAATTGTTCAAATTTGTGAAGCAATTCATGACGATAGTAAGGAGGGAAAATTGTTGTCTCATTACATCTTTCAAATCTTTCCAAGTTGTGGGTTGGTTATCAATGTTTTTCTTAAAATGCACACTCCACCAAACAGAAGCAAAACCAGTAAATGCTCTAGTGGCAACTCATACTCTCTCAAGTTTAGAAAAGTCATGGTGACTAAAAACTTGTTCTACTTCAAGCTCCCAAGCTAGATAAATAGCATGATTAAATCTACCCTCAAATGACGGAAAAGAGATAACCTGGCCATGTGCTTGTGTGTGTTGTCCCAACTCTCGTGATGGTGAAGATGTGTCCATCGTCCAAGAACTTCTATCTCCGGAACCTGTCATGATTAGTAGAAACAAGAAACAAAATTTGTGAATAATGTTCCTATGAACTACTAGGATGTGGTTGTAAAGTGCTCACAGTAAAGCAAATATCAATATCTTACAAGTTCTTACCATGCGGCAGGTGGTGACAGGCAACCAGCGGTGTCAAATAACTCCAAAGATTATGTAAAGCGATTGCCAAGGGAATGTACGTATACGCGATGTAGAAATATGTGGAGCTGGGTTGGCTATATATGGTAGCAAAAGATTAGCAATAATCTATTCAAAGATGCAATGTTGAATAAACGCTCAATGACGGTACTGTGTTGGTCCTAGGCTAGACCGGACTAGAGACACAAGCCTAGAACACTAATGAGGTCACGGCGTCGCACAACTAGCATCAAGGAAGGATAATAAATAGCTTTGGACAGCAAGATATAAGTGAAGATCACAACGGCAGTAAAGATAATGATGAAAAACAACTGCCAAGCAGGATATACAACAACTTTCTCTCCAACTTTTCTCTTGAAAAGTTTGTGCCAATTTTCAAATATTTTTTCTCAAGAATGGCACTGACTCAAGCTTTCAAACACAAAAATTCACTCAATTCCTAGTTGATATGAGGAGTCAAAAAATTCTAAAACTGGAACATGCTGTGTTCGCGAACTTCGAAGGGCAAAAAGACCTATTTAGAAGCTGATTTTGAGGTGCCAAATATTAAATTAGCTTCTCGTCACTAGCTTTAATTTGAGTACTCGCGGAGCCAAAACGGATTTCGTATGAGGAAGTTATGCATGTTTTACTGAACAGTGCGGAAAACAGATTCCAATCCGAATTCAGGTACGAGATTGAGTCTAGATAGATCCGAATTTTGTTTTCTTTTTCTTTCTCTCCTTTTTTTCTCTAACTTTTTTAAACTTTTTTTCTCTCTTTTTTTCTCTCCCTCTTTTCAAGACAAACTAGATAAGATGCAGATTGGATCAAGCGAAGATGTGAACAACCTCAACTATGATTGTGACAATGAACTATGGGTAGCACGTGGTGGAAATTGATGGATGGTGTGGTGGACAGCAGATAATGATGCATGGGCGACGTGACTAATGTGAACAGAACTCGAAACTCTAAACGAACTAGACACTAAGACCGGCAACTCGACACGACGATGCAACCGATAATAATTCAATAATGCAAACAATGAAAAGAAAATTGCAAAGGCTAAGACTGTCTAGGACAAAGGATGAATAGATCTAACTTTTTTGTGGTTTTTTCATGGACAATAGGTAAGGAAATAAATCTAAACTAGGGATAACTGGAAATTCTCACCGAGCAACCTGAAAACTGATACCACTTGATAGAGGCTAGGGTGTCCCGATCTTTCGATGAGATGATAACTATCGATTTGGTGGAGTCAACTTTGATGATCCGACTACAAACGTGCATGACGTTGCGCCTTAGCAATCGCTAAACCAACTCCGAGAGGTTATTAACCACGCCAGAGCACAATTAACCTGACCACGAAGGTCTATTCCTGCAAGCAATCAAAGAACAAGCAAGAATATGATAAAAGCAATCTGAATATTGCGAGTATGTATAAAGTATTGATAATGGTGGGGATCCGTAAGCGGCCTTGGTCTGGTCGTTGGACACAAACAAAGTACACGAAGTTGCAATGGCTAACTTCTAACTAAACAAATCCCCAGGAAAAAGCTACTTGTAGGATCGTTGAAGGCAAGAGTGTCTAGAGGGGGGGTGATTAGACAACTCGACAAGATAAAAGTTTATGCCTTTTGATTAACATAAGTTCATAGCAAGTTCACAATGAAGGTCAAGTCAAGCATCATGCATACAAGTCGAGCAACATACTAAACATGCAATTCTAGAATATAGGGCAGCGGAAAGTAAATTGCATGAATAGTAAGGGAGAGATTGTGAAGAGCAAACGCAATTGGAGACACGGAGATTTTTCTCGTGGTTCCGATAGGTGGTGCTATCGTCAATCCACGTTGATGGAGACTTCAACCCACGGAGGGTAACGGCTGCTGAGTCCACGGAGGGCTCCACCCACGAAGGGTCCACGAAGAAGCAACCTTGTCTATGCCATCATGGCTTACGCCCACGGAGGACTAGCCTTACTCGGGTAGATCTTCATGAAGTAGGCGATCTCCTTGCCCTTACAAACTCCTTGGTTCAACTCCACATCATGACGGAGGCTCCCAAGTGACACCTAACCAATCTAGGAGGCACCACCCTCCAAAAGGTAATAGATGGGGTTGGTGATGATGAACTCCTTGCTCTTGTGCTTCAAATGATAATCTCCCCAACACTCAACTCTCCTCACTGATTTGGCTGTGGTGGAAGAAAGGATTGAGTGGAAAGCAACTTGGGAAGGCTAGAAATCAAGTTTCATATGGTGGGAGTGGAGCAACTTGATCTCAACACAAGGGTAGGTAGTTTTCTTCTCAGAAATGTAAGGTAGGAGTGGTAGTTCTTTCTGATGGCTCTCTCCACGAATGAAGAGGAGGTGGAGGGGTATTTATAGCCTCCACACAAAATCCAACCGTTACACACATTTGACCAATCTCGGTCAGACCGAAGTTGACAACTCGGTGAGACCGAAAGTTCAAATCTTGTGAACGTTGGGATTTTCGGTGGGACCGAAAATACAATCTCGGTTAGTCCGATTCTTCCAAAGTCTAGGGTTTGCCAATTTCGGTGGGACCGACTTTCTCATCTCGGTGACACCGATTTGAGTACAGAAGGTTACAGAAGCTTGGCAACACCAATTTCGGTATGACCGAGTTTGGAATCGGAAAATCCGAAATTCTTAGGGTTTGGCTATATGGCTGAGGTGGTTCATCTCGGTGTGACTGGGTTTGGAATCGGTGGGACCGAGATTACTTATGGGTTTATGTTGGAGTGAAAGATTGCTGATAGTTTGAGAGATAAATCACTAAGCACTTAGAGCAACCAGATCATCATCATAACCTCATCCCCTTTTAATAGTATTGGCTTTCCTATGGACTCAATGTGATCTTGGATCACTAAACCAAAATGGAGTCTTGAGCTTCTTGCCAATTCTTTCCTTAGCATTTTAGGGTTCACCTCTCTAGTCCTTTTGCCATGCCGAGTGATTGACTTTCCTGAGACATACTTGATAAAAGCATTAGTCCAACCACAAAGTATGTTGTCATTAATTACCAAAACCACCTAGGAGCAAATGTGCTTTCAATCTCCCCTTTTGGTAATTGATGGCAACACACGAAAAAAGATATCAAAGCTTCTTGAAAGAAAGACAGGTTAACATTAAAGCTTTGACAAACATGTAGTACACAAGCTCCCCTACAAGTGTGCAAGATTTTAGATTTTGGTTTTGGACTACCACAAGCACACATGAGAGAAAAGCAAGATGTGCTACATGCAGCTTGGCTATATGCATCGAAGCAGATGAGGGTAAATGAGAGATGATGCATATGTGCATGGTGATTTCTTGCAAACAAGTATTCACAAGCAAGTCACCATCATGCACATCCTGCAAGATGCATATACTTACCTTGAAGTTCCTTGGTGATGTACCTGAAGAAATAAACTTGGGAAAACACGGTTAGATAACACAAGAGTAGTTCTTCAACCAATAGCAAGAACATCAAGAGTACCAAGCCAGGGATGACATGTATAAAGAGTGTCTCATGTTGAGCACTAGCTTGAATCAGCCAACATATCTCCCAAGACTAAAAGATTTTCAATGAGCTCTGAGAGAATTTTGCTTTTCATAAGAAACCAATTGTATAGGATACCAATTGTATAAGATACCAATTGTACTTTTCAGAAGATACCAATGGTGAGAGCAAAAGAAGCAAAATCAAGAGAATAATGCCAAATGTATTATCACAGTGAAATATGGCAAAGCTTTGATGTGATCCTCTCCCCCTTAAGGTAAGGATGTTTTTCTTCCTTTAAAATATCTTTTCTCCCCTTGTCCTCCAATCTTCCCTTAAGCTCCCCAGCTCCCCCTAAATCTTCTCCCCCTTTGACATCAAGTGCCGAAAAGGGCAGTAAATCAGGAAGGGCAGGAAGGATGGAAGGAAAGAAGTGGGTTCATTAAGAATCACAACTGAGCAAATTAAGTATGCAGAAGAAATCATTTAGATGAGCTGTAGAAGGTGTTCTCCTGGTGAATGTAAATCGGTGACACCGAATTGATATGGATCGGTGAGTCCGAAAGTCAGAGACTTAGGGCAGATCCTTTTTCGGTCAGACCGAAATATTTAAATCGGTGACGCCGAGTTTAATTCCAAGGAAATACAGAAATAATTCAGCTCACTTTGCAAGGAAAGTTTCAAAAGATTTGCAATGAATTTGTAAATGATTTTCAGGGAATTTATCAGAGCTAAAGGATATACACAAGAACAGAAGAAACAGAAATGAAAAAGATTGCTAGATGAAGTTTGTTTTTTTTTTGTTTTTTTTTTAACAAGAGAATCAAAAGAGACAAAAGCAAAACTCCAAAACATATGTACTTCATCTAGACAAGGGTCGGTGACTAGGTCACCTATGTTTGAGTATATTGACTTAGGAGTCAAATGAGAACATTTGATCATAGGTCATACTCATCGTTTAAGCTCAAAATGGGGTTACCATTTTTCGATTAAGCTTTTGATGTGATCACATCTTTTGAAGCTGCTTGTACTCATGTCTTTGAGCAAAGCTTTTTCAAGATGTGAAAAACATACCTTGGGCTTGTTGTTGCTTGTTCTCATGTAGGTGAACTTGATGTACATGCTCATAGAATGTGAAGTTGGAGCACCAATTCCAATTGTATAGTTCATCTTCCTACATGGGTTAGGCAAGCAAGGAAATACTCAAGAATATCCAATATGACATGAGTGAAGTACCAGAAGTGTATGATGTCAAAAAGGATATGTGGAATTTTGTTCCTTGAACTCAACATCCCAAAGAGCTAGATACTTGGTCAATGACAAGATTACTCATGATTTGAGTGAGTGTGATAATCTTGTAGAATGTAGACCATCCAAGTACCTGCAAGGAGTTAGATGCAATACAAGGAGGCAAATGTGTCCAAGACATATGATAATCATCATAAGAGAAATATCAAGGATTAGTCAATTAGGCTCATGCCTTGCATGCATCAATGGAGTTTTCACTCCAAGTTTGAAGCATCAATGATGTTCAACTCACTCCTTAGCGACAAAACACTTTCTCATCAAGTGGTTTTGTGAAGATATCTGCAAGCTGTTTGTCGACGAACATGCTTAAGATCAATGTCACCCTTAGCAATGTGATCACGAATAAAATGATGACGAACTTCAATGTGTTTCGTGCGAGAGTGTTGCACGGGATTGTGTCCAATCTTAATCGCACTCTCATTGTCACAAATCAAAGGAACATGTCTCGCATGTATCCCATAGTCCTTAAGCATTTGTTTCATCCATAGCAACTGAGCACAACACGAACCAGCAGCAATATATTCTGCTTCGGCAGTAGATAATGATATCAAATTTTGTTTCTTGGATGACCAAGATACAAGGGATCGACCGAGAAATTGACATGTACCCGAAGTTGACTTTCTATCTATCTTATCTCCGGCATAGTCCGAGTCGGAATAGCCAACAAGATCGAAAGAGGCCCTCTTAGGATACCAAATGCCAAAGTTAGGTGTGTGTATCAAATATCTCACAATTCTTTTAACAGCTTTGAGATGACATTCTTTAGGAGCAGCTTGATATCGAGCACACATGCATACACTCAACATTATATCAGGACGAGAAGCACAGAGATATAATAGAGAGCCAATCATGGATCGATAAACCTTTTGATCAACAGGTTTTCCATCTTTAGTCAAGTCATTATGTCCATTAGTAGGCATGGGGGTTCTCATACCTTTGCTCTCTTGCATGTTGAACTTCTTGAAGAGATCCTTAGTGTACTTAGTTTGTGAGACAAAAGTACCCTCCTTAGATTGCTTGATTTGCAACCCAAGGAAGAACTTGAGTTCACTCATCATGGACATCTCATACTTCTCTGACATAAGCTTCCCAAACTTCTCACTAAAATCAGGGTTAGTTGATCCAAAGATAATATCATCGACATATATTTGGCACACAAATAGTTCACCGTCAACCCTTTTTGTAAATAGCGTTGAGTCAATTTTACCAATTTCAAATCCTTTTTCAAGAAGAAAGCTAGTCAAGCATTTGTACCAAGCTCTAGGGGCTTGTTTAAGACCATAAAGAGCTTTGTGCAATTTGTAAACATGATTGGGCTTTTTAGGATTCACAAATCCGGGAGGTTGTTTCACAAAAACTTCCTCCTCAATTTCACCATTTAGGAAAGCACTTTTAATGTCCATTTGATAGAGAGTAATGTTATGGTGGTTGGCATAAGCAAGAAGAATGCGTATGGACTCAAGTCTAGCAACGGGGGCATAGGTCTCACCATAGTCCATACCTTCGACTTGTGTGTAACCTTGTGCTACGAGACGAGCCTTGTTGCGGATGACTTGTCCATCTTCATCTTGCTTGTTCCGAAACACCCATTTGGTTCCAATGACGTTTTGGTCATCATTGGGCTTCTCTACCAAAGACCAAACGTTGTTCCTCTCGAAGTTGTGCAGCTCTTCATGCATAGCATTCACCCAATCCGGGTCTTCAAGCGCTTCTTCTACCTTCATAGGTTCAAGACTTGAAATAAATGAGTAATGCTCACAAAAGTTAGCTAAACGAGTTTTAGAGCGAGTGATTCTCCCGGAGTCGATGTCATTCATCATTTGTTCCACGGGATGGTCCTTCTTGACTCTTTCTCGAACTCGGGATAGCTTTTGTTGTGGTCGTGGCTGAGCTTCCTCATCATCCTCATCTTCTTCTTCATCTGTGATGTTGGTGTTGTCTTGAGGTGGTGGAGAAGGAGGTTGTGGTGGATCTTCTTGTCGCACTTCCTCATCTTGGTGAGTTCCACTTGTGGAGGCCTCCATGTTGCCTTGAGGTTCACCTTGCCGTGAGGTAGGGGCTCCACATATGTAGATGAGGTACTCTCCTTCACTTCCATGGGACGAATCTTTCCAATGGATAAATCTCGAATGGCTTCCGATGGGTCCTTGTCTCCTACATCAATAGGCATTTGCTCTACTTGCGAGCCATTAGATTCATCAAACTTCACATCTACCGTCTCTTCAACCTTTCGGGTGAAATTATTGTAGACACGGTAGGTGTGAGAGTTTGATCCATAACCGAGGAAAAAGCCTTCATGAGTTTTAGGAGCAAATTTAGACCGACGATGCTTATCAAGAATATAGCACTTTGAACCAAAAACACGAAAATATCCCACTTGGGGTTTGTTACCCGTAAGGAGCTCGTATGAAGTCTTGCCGAGAAGCTTGTGAAGATAAAGTCTGTTGATGGCATGACAAGCTGTCTCAACGGCTTCACCCCAGAAGTGTTTTGGTGTCTTGTATTCATCAAGCATTGTCCTCGCCATTTCAATGAGCGTTCGGTTCTTCCTCTCAACAACCCCGTTTTGTTGAGGTGTGTGCGTAGCTGAGAACTCATGTAGAATCCCTTCCTCATCGAGAAAAGAGTCCACATGGGCGTTCTTGAACTCCGTTCCGTTGTCACTTCGAACCTTCTTGATCTTCACTTCAAATTGATTCTGAGCCTTTCTAGCAAAGGTTTTGAAGATTTTCTGAACCTGCGATTTGTCATCTAGGAAAAATACCCACGTAAATCTGGAAAAGTCATCAACAATAACTAGACCAAAGGAGTTACCACCAAGACTTTTGTAAGCATTGGGACCGAAGAGATCCATATGAAGAAGCTCAAGCGGTCTCCTTGTGGTCATGATATTCTTCACGGGATGACTTCCTCCTACTTGTTTTCCTGCTTGACATGCACTGCAGAGTCTATCTTTGTCAAACAAAACATCTTTAACACCAAGAATGTGATCACCTTTGATTAGCTTATCTAAATTTCGCATACCAACATGTCCAAGCCTTCTATGCCAAAGCCAACCTTTAGCAGATTTAGCGATAAAGCAAGTTCTAGGTTGAGCTTTCTTAGTGAAATCGACAATGTATAGGTCACCTCTACGAATGCCAGTAAAGACCATGTTATGATTGTCACTACGAAAAACTTGGCAATCTACTTTGGTGAATAGCACGTTGAATCCAAAGTCAGCTAATCTAGACACGGAAAGTAAATTGTATCCAAGCGATTCAACAAGCATGACATTTTTAATGGAGCTATCATGAGATATGGCCACCTTACCAAGGCCAAGTACCTTACCCTTGGAGTTGTCTCCAAAAGTCACATACTTGCGTGGACCATCGTTCTTTGCAAGCTCTCGAAACATGTCTTCATCTCCGGTCATGTGATCGGTGCATCCACTATCAAGAATCCATTCTTTTCCACCGGATATGTAGTCTCTCATATTTGCCATAAGACTGAGACTCTTCATGATCTTGTCTAGCTCGGTGTCCGAATCGTCATCATGCTCATGCTCATCATCATATTGACCCATAGATAATTCATCATCAATACCTAGGTCAATTTGATAATGACTTGCATCAGTTTTATCAACGTGATAATAATCATCGGAATGCAATACAAGAGCATTTCTTATTCGAACATTGATAAAACCGGGATCACCCTTCTTTTTCATAAGATCACGAAGCTCAAAGAAGCATTTATCAAAGTTAGGATCTTTGGGGCGCAACATATCGAATTCAACAGTCTTGTATAGAATTTCATCAAGACCTCTCAAGGAGTAGTCCGGATAAAGTTCTTCCAAGAACTTCCACATAGCATGGGCGCACTCAAAGTTTGTGACAAGCTTAAGCAAGTTATCAGGCAAACCTCTAATGATAAGATTGACAGTTCTAATGTTACGAAGCAAATCAAGCTCTTCATCCATAGTGGGGTGCAAGGGGTCAAATGGTGGTACATATGGGGTTTCAACATATTTGCGCAAGTTGTACATCTTAAAGATAGCAAGCATTTCAATTCTCCACGAGTTATAAGACACTTCATCAAGAATAGGCACTCTATGACTAACACTCCCAAACGTAGACACGTCCATCTTCCTCCAATGGTGTGCAAACCAAAGCAATGGAGACCAATGCTCTGATACCAATTGTAGGATCGTTGAAGGCAAGAGTGTCTAGAGGGGGGGTGATTAGACAACTCGACAAGATAAAAGTTTATGCCTTTTGATTAACATAAGTTCATAGCAAGTTCACAATGAAGGTCAAGTCAAGCATCATGCATACAAGTCGAGCAACATACTAAACATGCAATTCTAGAATATAGGGCAGCGGAAAGTAAATTGCATGAATAGTAAGGGAGAGATTGTGAAGAGCAAACGCAATTGGAGACACGGAGATTTTTCTCGTGGTTCCGATAGGTGGTGCTATCATCAATCCACGTTGATGGAGACTTCAACCCACGGAGGGTAACGGCTGCCTTGAGTCCACGGAGGGCTCCACCCACGAAGGGTCCACGAAGAAGCAACCTTGTCTATGCCATCATGGCTTACGCCCACGGAGGACTAGCCTTACTCGGGGTAGATCTTCACGAAGTAGGCGATCTCCTTGCCCTTACAAACTCCTTGGTTCAACTCCACATCATGACGGAGGCTCCCAAGTGACACCTAACCAATCTAGGAGGCACCACCCTCCAAAAGGTAATAGATGGGGTTGGTGATGATGAACTCCTTGCTCTTGTGCTTCAAATGATAATCTCCCCAACACTCAACTCTCCTCACTGATTTGGCTGTGATGGAAGAAAGGATTGAGTGGAAAGCAACTTGGGAAGGCTAGAAATCAAGTTTCATATGGTGGGAGTGGAGCAACTTGATCTCAACACAAGGGTAGGTAGTTTTCTTCTCGAAATGTAAGGTAGGAGTGGTAGTTCTTTCTGATGGCTCTCTCCACGAATGAAGAGGAGGTGGAGGGGTATTTATAGCCTCCACACAAAATCCAACCGTTACACACATTTGACCAATCTCGGTCAGACCGAAGTTGACAACTCGGTGAGACCGAAAGTTCAAATCTTGTGAACGTTGGGATTTTCGGTGGGACCGAAAATACAATCTCGGTTAGTCCGATTCTTCCAAAGTCTAGGGTTTGCCAATTTGGTGGGACCGACTTTCTCATCTCGGTGACACCGATTTGAGTACAGAAGGTTACAGAAGCTTGGCAACACCAATTTCGGTATGACCGAGTTTGGAATCGGAAAATCCGAAATTCTTAGGGTTTGGCTATATGGCTGAGGTGGTTCATCTCGGTGTGACTGGGTTTGGAATCGGTGGGACCGAGATTACTTATGGGTTTATGTTGGAGTGAAACATTGCTGATAGTTTGAGAGATAAATCACTAAGCACTTAGAGCAACCAGATCATCATCATAACCTCATCCCCTTTTAATAGTATTGGCTTTCCTATGGACTCAATGTGATCTTGGATCACTAAACCAGAAATGGAGTCTTGAGCTTCTTGCCAATTCTTTCCTTAGCATTTTAGGGGTTCACCTCTCTAGTCCTTTTGCCATGCCAGAGTGATTGACTTTCCTGAGACATACTTGATAAAAGCATTAGTCCAACCACAAAGTATGTTGTCATTAATTACCAAAACCACCTAGGGAGCAAATGTGCTTTCACTACTATATGGATCTACTTATATAGGAGCAAGGGGTGGCCGCCAAGGAGGTGGGAGAACGTTCCAAGGCAGCCTAAAACCAACCATAGGTCGTACAAGGCTCATGGGCCCAAGTGGAGGTGATGCAACACCTTTGGACTTGTTGTTTGACTCGGATTCTGCTGCAACGTCTAATTGTTTCGTTGATATCTCATTGTTCCGGACAAATTTGAAGGTGAATCCAACTGGGCTGAAAAGAGCAGGAAATCTACTTTCCAACAAACAAAGAATCACCCAATTTGGAGTCCGTGTGAAAAAGTTGTTGGCATTTTGAGTCAGGTATGTCTGTGCTGTCCGAATCTGAATCCAGAACGTGAGAGACTTGGACTCTATCTTCTCTCGGCCCAAAAGTGACGTGAGAGGACTTTTTGAATAGAACCTAAACTTCTCTTTTTCCACATTCTTCATATGTGGATTGTACAAATGTCCCATACACCTGCAATTAGACAAAACACAAAAGTGTGTGAAGTGTTTTTGTTCTGGATGACATAAATAGATTATTGAATAGTTTGCACTAGAAATGACCTGATAAATATGCATGTATGAAATATTTTTGGTCGTATCCAAGGTAGTCATGTCCTCATCACGAAGCGATGGATCCTCGCCGCGCCGAGTTCATTGCCGCCGGCGGCCATACAGTTACGTGGGCGGACTTTGAGGCTGCCATGGCCGAATGGGTGGTGGATCTAGAGGTGGCCAAAGCCGCATAGGAGGATCATAAAAGGCAGAAAGCAGTCAAGAAAAGAGAGTCCCGCCTCCACAAGAAAGAAGAAGCCGCACGCCGTGATGAGGAGAGCTTGGCAGAGATCGAAGCACGGTTGGATGCCGCCTACAAGGCCGGGAAGGAGAACACCGGCACGTGTCCAGCATGCCCCGATGGCAGCATGTGAGAAGTAGTTTAAGTTTGTAGTATTAGAGCAAATTACAAGCAGTACTTTAAGTTTGTAGTATTAACGTACAATGAGCAACCTTTGAGGGCTTTGAGCGTTGATTAGCATGTGGGACCGTGTGCGCTTTTTTGCGGTAATCATTAGAAGATCACAAAACAGATGGTTTCTATGACGTACCCGTGTGCGTTTTTTGCGTTAATGACCCACAAGTTTGTTAGCTGTGCGATAGTTCCTAATAAACCAAGCGTACCATTGAGCGAAAAAAAAATTGACTACATGTGTACATTTTTTTTGGAGACGGGAACTGCCAATTTTCTCTTTTTTCGCACACGAGTATTTTACGCGCTTCGTCTGCGTTGTGTGTTTCACCCCCCAAGTTTCAAGTTTCGCAGCGAAATTTTCATTAGGCGCGCGATTTCAAAATTTATTCCTCCAACCACATCCCCACCCTTCAAATTTCCTCAGTATCTCCCCCCCCCACCTCCCCCTCCTTGCGCCCCCCACGTCTCCCCTACCGGCAGCTCAAACTGCCGCCGCTGCAACCAGAGCTTCAACCACATCTATGTTCTGCTCGGATCCAGTCAGGTAACCCACCGGCCCTAGCCTGGTTGCTTAAATGGCACCTGCGAAACATCCTCATGCCTCCAAATCCCCACCGTCCCTACCTCCAGAGCATCGCCGTGCAAGCCCAACCACATATCATGTGGAGGTCGAGGAGCTGATGGCAGTCCATGGCGTGATGGCCGCTGTGCGTGTTGACCCGGAGGAACACCTCGCCTCTGCCACCGCCGACATGGTGCAGGCTCTGGCCCAAAAGAAGTGCCCCGGCGACAACCCCCCAGGACTTAATAGGTATGACCTGACCAGCTAAATCTTACCAATACCACTTGCGATGGCTATGTTTTGTACGGTTGATGTATTAAGCATGTTCATGCCTTGTTTATTTCAGTACTGCACACTGTGTGATGTTCAAGTATTAAACGTTCAATTCAATTTCACCAATACCAGCAATAAAATTTGCTACCATGCTACTCTCTGCAATGAAGATATACTAGAGATGCTGTCCATTTGCTATTTTTGATGGATGCTAGCCCTGTTGTACTTAACATGCCTATCCATGTACTTACGAGGGGCCATAACGGGTGTTGACATGGATTTTGACCGAGATAAATAAATGTATAAACCACATAAAATATAGATTCAAAACAACAGAAATCCGTTTTATAATGAAAATGATTAATTAAAAAAATCCACAACTCAATCAACAAAGACATCGACGACTGGCAGCTCCAACTTTGTTAAATGTACATTGCAAGAGAAAGTTGCAAGCCTCGCACCGGCCTAGTCCATCGCAATCTGCGAAGAGCACCGTCCACTGAAACCGCCCTCATGGAGTCATCATTGTCGCGGGGGCCCTGCCGCGCGCAGCTCCGACTTCTCTGTCATAGCAAGAAACAAACATAAGCGCACTGGACCTGGGGTGCAGGAGGCCTACCCGCGACCAACTCTGCACGTCCACCCCAGGGAAAGCGCGAAGGGGAACTAGTCTTCGACGACCACAAGGGGAAAGCGACCAGGGAACGACGCCATCGCCCGGCCCTGCTGCAGTAGCTCAAAAGGGCTTTCACCTAAAGACGAACCTCGAAGATGGACAAGGCCGGAGAGTATCATGACGACCCGACAGGAAGGAAGAACAACGCCCACGGGCGTCGCGCCGTCGGTGTTGGCCATCAAAATATCACGGCATATTAACAAAATACATAGACAATATAATTGGTGATTAAGAAAATTTAGCATCAATTAAATCTTTAGCTGGTACGAGCATACATTATGTGCTAATGCATGCAGGCTTGGAAGCGTACATGCATGAACGTATGGGGTGTGGCCCTCACAGCCAATCATTATTTTCTTTGAGAAAATCAATACTGTCCCATGCATACGCAAAAGCTGCTCCGATTAAACAATTAGGTAAGAAGCCCATGCAAATGTTGTCTTACACAGAAGGGCCCATCTTTCGATAGAGCTTAATTAAGGAAACCCATTAAACTAATTGGGCCAGAGGGCCATGTGCGCTCCCGCCGAAGTCCCATCAATCAGCTGGAGACCAAGTATGCGCTGCATTTTCTACCCATGTTCTACCATCCAGCCACGCTCCCGCTCCCACGTCCTGACGATAGCGACGTGCAGGTTGAGTCCTTGGCGCGCGCGGTAGCTTCAAAGGCCACTGCTACACACCAGCCCCTATAAATACCCGGCAGGCAGACTGCCCTAGGGTCGGCCCTTAGATCGTTTTCTCCCACTGCTAGAATTACATACACACATACAACACATAAGAGCACAGAGAGAAAGAAGAGGCTGGCGTGGTGCTTGCAAAAGGTTGAAGGTGAGATTCATGGTTCTCCCCTAGCCCCTGATTTGGCGATTGTGGTACAGATCGGGGAGCTTTCTTCTTCCTCCTCTCCCAAAACTCTAACCCTTGGTTCGGCCATCGTGGTACAAATCAAGGGGCATGTTTTATCTTCCCAAAATTCTTTTTCTTGGTTTGGCCATCATGGTACAAATCAAGGAGCATGTTTCATCTCCCAAAAATTGTTGCCCTTAGTCTGGCCTTCGCGGTACAGACTAAGATGCATGGTTTAATTTATCTTAAAATTTTGTCTTCGGTTTGGCCATCATGGCAGCAATTAAGAAGCATGTTTCATCTCCCTGAAATTCTTGCCTTTGGTTTGACCATTGCGGTACAAACCAGAGTGCATGTTTAATCTACATAAAAAAATTCTCCTTAGTTCGGCCATTGCGGTACGAGCCAAGGAGCATGCATGTTTCTTCTGCATGTTGCATATGCTTCGTCCTAATGATTTCCTTCTAGGTTCGGTCCCCTTAGTGATACAAGCCAGGATGAGCGTCTCGCTCCCTGGTTTGGTCCCTATACGCGGATACAAATCAAGAGAGTATCATAGGTATGACAACATCATAAAAAAATTATCTTGGTTTGGTCATCATAAACGAAACTCATATGACTAAGTTAGAGCCATATCACAAAAATGTTAAACTAAATTCATAGTAAAATTCTTGTTCTGTTACGCTACAGACATTATGTGTCACGCTAGCTGTAATACGAACAAGAATATATGAAAACAAGCCTTCAATTGATTACGCTACACGAGGGCATTATCTTAATGCTACTCGGTGTTAGTAGTAATACAAGCAAGGCAAAACCTAATTAAAAATTGCGTTCATGCCACACACGCAAAGACCAATATCATGCAAGATGAATTATAAAACATGTTGCATCATAAAAAACAATCTTACCTGTTTACGCTACACGCGGGCATTACCTTAATGCTACACAGTGTTAGTAGTAATACAAGTGAGAGAAAATTAAACAAAATATCCAGGCCACATATATTGGCCAAAGTCAAATAAATATGTCATGAAATGCTCCAATGCTATAAGAGCCTAAAATATTAGCATCGTCATAAATGGATATCACAAACTCACTTTACTTGGGTTATGCTACACACTAGCGCCAATGAAATGACACTATGTGGAGTTAGTGCTAATACCATGTGAGGTACAAACATAAACAAAAATGATAGATGTCATATGACTCATGCAACACCATAATTGCTTCATAAACCTTTGCCTGGTTACGCTGCACGTGGGCATTATATTAGTGCTACGCGGTGTTAGTAGTAATACAGGTAAAACAGAACTTAATGAAAACAGGTTCACTCTGCATCCACATATGCATACAAAATTCATGCAAAATACATGATAAGGGATGTTCCATGTAGCCCACATAGGCTTTAAGCAAACAAAAATATCATAAGCAAACTCCAGTCAGGTCAGGCTCGATACTGGGCGAACTCAGAGTCAACAAATATGGCACATATGATATGCACCATAAAAAGCATCAATATTGTGTCAGAAAGCTTCAGTCCGTTACGCTACACACGGGCACCACATCAGTGTCGTGCGGTGATAGTAGTAATGTGATGATGCAAAACTTATTAAAATTGGCATGTCACATATATCCATGCCACCAAAACCAAAGATGTCATAAAAATTCCCAAAGAAAAATATATACATATCCTATATGCCAAAGTAGGATACAACTATGCCTAGCCAAAATCAACCTGCATTCCGCATATAAATGAGGTTGAACACACACAAATTGTTGCATGCCAGGAAAATATATTCCCAAACATCACACATGAAATCATAGAGGAGTAGTTGCATGGAACCAAACTACAAGATCACCAAGCAGGAGTTCGTCGTCGACCACGAAGAGGATTTCTCTTGTAGTATTGTAATAGGAATGTGATGCAATCCTATGTAATAGATTTTTTGGAATTCTTAATCAGGGGTTTTCTCTTCGGAGATGTAATTAACAGAATTTTTATGTAAATGTAAGAGTTCTGGAAATAATGTACCTGCAATGTTTGATTCTATTTTTATTTTACGCATTTAAATTTCACTCTATATCAATGACGTGGACGCGTGTCTCACGCCCGCCATTTTTCCGTCATCAGTTTTTCATTGTATATCACTAGTCTTGGTTGATTGAGTTGTTGATTTTTTTAATTAATCATTTTCATTATAAAACGAATTTTTTCTGTTTTGAATCTATATTTTATGTGGTTTATACATTTATTTATCTCGGTCAAAATCCATGTCAACAACAGTATTTTACATTATTTTTCCAATTGCAGTTTGGCTTCTAACATTTACTTGCTTCTTGTAGGTACACATGTCGGGGGCACTGATCCACGCTTCGACCCAGAGGAAGAGCTTTCCTCCGACGCCGCTGACTTTGGGCGGGCTCTGTCCAAGATGAAGTGCCCCAGCAACTACCTCTCAGGACTTACCAAGTATGAACTCACCAGTTCAATCTTACCAATACCAGTTGCAATTAATGGTTGTAAGGTCGATGTCTTAAGCATCTTGTAGTAAACATGCCTAACACGTTTTAGCTATTTCCCTACATTTTATAGACAACTGGGACATTATCTGCTCTAGCAGCACCTGGCTTGTGATGTTTAACTCTGCCAATTGCATTTTTATCAGTACCGGTTTCAATGCCCATTAAGCCTATTGCAATTAACAGTTGTATCTATTTTTAAACAATTGTATTTCAATGGCTACAAACTTACAAAACATGAATTAGGATGTTGTTAATCCTGTTGCAATTAACAGTTGTATCCATTTTTTAATCCGTCCCTTTGCTACCGTGCTACTCTTTCGCGATGAAGATATCACTAGATGCTGCCATTTTATTACCATTTTCTATTTTTGGTGGATGTTAACCCTGTTGTAGTTAAGAGGAAACTAAGAAAGATTGTTAGGCGAAAGAAACGTGTGATGGGAATTAAGCTCTTTATTTACACTTTGTCCAAGACATCAGTGAACTTTAGGATGGTAAGTAATTTGTTGCCTTTCCCCCTGCCCACAACAAGTTATTCTATTAGACCTCATGATCTGATATTTTTCTCTTTTCAGTGGTTTCCGAAGCTATTTACTGATGATTACCTTGCAAACTACATGACCGGAGTGGAGGCAACTAAGGTTAAAGTATATAATTCATGCTACCATGATAATGCTCTAGAAGTCTTCCTGAAGGTGGTCATTCCGCATCTTCAACAACATCGCGGTCAAAAAGATTTACACTTGTCTCTTCACCTTTACCGCCTGTAAATATTGTGGTTCATGATAGTTAATTGCTGTCTAATCCTGTAATTACTGAACATATTATACTAACAATTTTATTTATGGATTCGTTGTTAAACCAATGTGCTGAGAATTTGAATTGCACATTTCATATTTCAAAATTTCCAATTTGAGTAATAAATTACAGCCAAAAAAAGTGTACATGAGCGAATAAAATAATGTGCACATGGTTAGAAAGAAAACAACGTGTGCGACGAACAAAGAAAACAGACGGTTCTTTGACGTGAAACATTTGCGATGCCCTTCGGGCGCACACACGGTTTCGTCTCATATGCATGTGTGATTCATGGTAATATGGCAAACGTTTCAAACGGTGTGCGTGTGTGATATGAATACTAATCGCACACAGTTACGAAAAGGTATAGGTTGGCGTTAGTAGAGGCACCGCACACATTTTAAATTCTTGAACCGTGTGCGATAACATATGTACCACAAGCATATCGACAGATTAAATGTTGATGTTCACCTTTTTTACACGACTATACCGTGTGGGATGTACATACGAACGGAAACAATTGGGTTTCCATGCCTCGCCCGATCGCACATGAGCCAGCTTGTGTGCCAGGAGGGCCTATCCCCGACGATTTCTGGGTTGTGTGGGAAGGACCTCCCCCTATCGCCCACACTCACTTGGCGACGGTTCCAAATGTCGTCGCAGAAAGGGGTTTAAAACCGTTTGTATAGCACCGACGCGTACCAGTGCTATCTCAGAGTCAAGTCCATATTTAGTGCTAAACTTTTGAAAAGCATTGGTATTCATAAAAGATTTAACACAATCAAACTTAGGTTCAATACCTGACTCTTTACCTTCGTCGAGTTCCCAATCTTCAGAGTTGCGTTTAACTCTTTCTAAAAGATCCCACCCTAATTCAATAGTCTTCTTCATAAAAGAACCAGTACAAGAGGTATCAAGCATGGTTTGATCATTACGAGAAAGCCGAGCATAAAAATTCTGAATAATAATTTCTCTTGGGAGCTCATGATTGGGGCACGAATATAACATTGACTTAAGCCTCCCCCAAGCTAGAGCGATACTTTCTGCTTCACGAGGCCAAAAAATTTATATACAATTCCGATCATGATGAACTAGATGCATAGGATAATTTTTTTGATGAAATTCCAATTTCAACCGATTCTAGATCCAAGATCCTATATCATCGCATAGCCTATACCATGTCAATGCTTTTCTCTTCAAAGATAAAGGGAAAATCTTCTTAGCTTCATCTCCGAGCAAACTTGCAAGCTTAAACAATCCACAAATTTCATCCACATATATCAAGTGCATGTGAAGATGTTCGGTTCCATCTCCTGCATAAGGATTAGCTAGCAGTTGTTCTAACATACCCGAAGGAATTTCATATTCAATATTTTCAATAGGTGCAGCAAGTTGAGGGGCAACTAATTGTGGTTCCGGTTGAGGTGAAGATACCCCGAACAAACTCAAACGATTGTTTTCCATAGTAGAAAGTGACAATAAATTTCAGCATGTAGCAATAATGTTTCCTTACCAATTTCCACTTACCAAGAGCGCTTCACTCCCCGGCAACGGTGCCAGAAAATAGCCTTGATGACCCACAAGTATATGGGGTCAATTGTAGCCTTTTCAAGAAGTAAGAGTGTGAACCCAACGAGGAGCAGAAGGAAATGACAAGTGGTTTTTAGCAAGGTAATGTCTGCAAGTGCTAAAATTGTAAGTAGGGGAGTAGTTTGATAGAAAGATAATTTGTAATGAGCAAGTAACAATAGTGGTAACAAAAGTGCAGCATGGTAGCCCAATCCTTTTGAGGCAAAGTGATGCGGAGCATCCCACGATCATCCCCATGGACGCATCTACATCCCCTACAACACCACTTGGACCTATGACTCGAGCACGTGCAAGAGCTCTTGAAACCGAGGTGACATCACTCCTCTCACAACTCCCTTTCGACTCACATGAGACATGGTTACTACCTCAAACAGAAATGCTATGCATACTCAGGTACCAAGGAGTTAACCATGGAGAAGCTAAGAAGCTAGGAGGACCGGAAGCGAAAGACATGCGTGAAGATGGAGAGGAAAAACGCCAAGTCCCAGACTGGCCGGACGATCCGGACGGCGGCCCGGACGATCCGGAGAGAGCCCGGACGATTCGGACCCCGGTCCGGACGATCCGGCTAACGCGCCCCGAAGACACCCGAAGCTCCCACCGGAAGCCGGATCATCCGGACCCCGCCACGGATCATCCGGACCCTGCCCGAACATCCATACGCCTAGCCAGACATCCGGACCTGCACTGCCACCGCCTGCGTCACCAGCTCATCCGGGCCTCCACCCGGATCATCTGGACCAGCCCGGATCATCCGGCTCCACCACCGGATCGTCCGGCCAACGCCTGTGCGCGCGTGTTGGTCTGAGCCCATGTACCCCTTCGCCCCCTAGCCTATATATAGGACTCCTCCTCCTCACTTTGAGATTTAGCATTGGTTTAGCTCATAGTTTGTGTGAGAGCCTTGCTCATCCACTTGGTTACTTCTCCTCGGAGCTCACGACCTCTTCGGAGAAGATCCCCCAAGCGTATTCAAGACCCCTTCAAGGGAAGACCATCAAGACCTCCTCACGGAGAAGAATGGCTACCTTTGTATCTTTCCTTTGTTGATTTTGAATCTTGTGCTATCTTATGTGTTCGGTGATCTAGCCCTTGTGTGATCGATACTTGTCGGTTGAGTGATTCTCTCATTTCCCCGTGTTTCCCCTTGTGTTTTCCGCGCGTTCTTCGTGTTTCCCCGTAGGATCCACTCTAAACGTGAAAGATCGGCCCCTAGGGTTCCGCCCTACATCATGTTGGTATCATGATCCACGTTGATCATGTTTTTGGAGCCCCTACCCCGTGTTTTCTAGCTTGATTTTGTTGTTTTCGTCCTAAATCCGAAAATCCCCACCAAAAATAGCCCCCAATTTTTTTTGTGATTTGTTGGTTTGATGATGTTTTGTTGATTTTGATCCGTGGATTCGGTGTGTAACACGTGGATCTTGCTCTTCCCCACCTTCTTCCCCTCGAAATCCATCAAAATCCGCGGAATCATCAAAATTCTTGCCGTTTTCGAGTTCATCCCGAGCAGTTCCCGACCACGATTGACCTGCCCGAATCATCCGGACCCTGACCCGGATCATCTGGACGCGCCCGGATCATCCGGCTCCTGGCCCGGATCATCCGGCTTCCTCTGCCGAAACTGCATTTTTGCAGTTCTCCACCACCACCACCTACGCCTACGCACTCCCCCACTTCGATCACCACAACTTCCACCTGCCAAACCCCCACGACACAACCTCCGTACCAACATTCGACTTTGAGTTCGAGAATTTGAGTTGTGATCTCCCGTGTCCTATTGTGTTTCGGCTATTTAGGTACGGTGCGACATCAACATCACCAACGCTCATCTTTGTTGACTACTCATCTTCGCTACGGACGGTAAATTCGATGACATCTTTGTCATACCTTGCAATTGCATTGGTAACCATCATACCCCATCTTTTGCGTAGCTTACCCATCGAGACTAGCCATTGAGTATTGCCGGCAACGTGACTTGTGCACATTAGTGATCATACCATACCATATATACATTATCATCTCTTGTGTCACAAAGTTGTCATCGCATACACAATTGCTATCTTGGTTCGTGAAGTATTGCATAAGAAAAGAGCTCAAAAGTGAAAGAGCCAACCAATCTTTTAAGCAAAGAGGGAAAGATAAGCAAAGAGCTTATAAGCAAGAACCATTGCATCATACTACATTAAGATTGTCATACCCGGTCATCTTGGATCATAACACCGAAATACCAAACATATAGCATACTTGGGAAAGAGATCGTTGCATTTTTGCTTAGTAGGTTGTGCAGAAGCTCCGTATCCGCCTATTGTGCAATCGTGCTAGCGTCTCTCGAGTATTGTGCATCAAGAGCATTTTCGTGGATTCCACATTTTGGCTCATTTTTGGTTTGCACAATCCCATTCTTCTATTTGCGTGTGTGTTTCCGTGTTCAACTACTTGCTTGGTCTACTTGTTGCATTTGCGAATTTGTGAATCTTTCTCAACATCTTTGAGTCAAACTAACGATTGCAATCAATTTTGTGCCACCATCCTAACCAAGCTCCACCATAAGCTTTTACTTGTGTAGGTGTGAGAACCGACAAGGATTGGTACCAATAGTGCTATTTCAGTGTCTGCATTTTAGTGAACTTGATTCATCATCAACTTCGGTCAAAGGTACATTGGTATAAGTTCTTCTCCTTCTACCACTCACATTTTGCTTGGAATGATGGATAGGCCAAGTACTTCTACCAACCCACTCTTCATCGAGCAAGACGATGACATGTCATCATACATCACCAAGAGACACCTCTTTGGTGCACAACGAGCGTTACATCAAGAGCAACAAGCAATGAATGACCGCATCGACAACCTCGCCACCGACTTGCGACTCTCCGAGCAACGTACACGAGACTATTTTGACAACAAGCTCGACGCGCACAAGAAAGAGAACGATGGAAGAATGGACGAGATCCACACCTTGTTGGTGAACTGGCCTCCTTCTACATCATCATACTCAAGACGGAGCCACTCAAGTCGACACTCCGACGACTCCTTCTCCGGCTCAAGTACACCGTCATCAAACACTCTTCGACGAGCCGCGCATCAAGACCACCATGCATCTCGCAACCCGCTACACGTCAAGCATTCACAAGAGCAAGCCGATGAGTAAGTCCCTCGTCCTCAATCAAATCAAGTAACTTTTGCCCAAGCTCAAGAACGACAATGTCTTCGTCACCAAGAAGAAGAAGAACGAGCGCGTCTACACCAAGAGCAACAAGACGCCGAGGCTCAGTGTCTTCAACAACAACTACGTCAAGTGCAAGTTCTTGAGGCGCAACATGCCCTTCAAGAATCAAGTCGAGCTATCGCCAACCGCAATCGCGAACAGTGCAATCAAGAGGAAACCCTTCGAGAAGAAATCCAAGAGAGGAACTACCAACCGCGCGTGCAACGCCAAGCTCCACAAGCTCGTCAAGCTCCACCTCAACCTCAAGTTCAACAAGAGCAAGTTGATCATGGACTTCCTCCACGCCAAGAGAAACATGAGGATGATTACCCTCCACGTCAAGGGCATCATCATCACCATCGCCAACAACACAATGAAGAGCAACGCTATGGCAAGCTCAAATTCACAATGCCCAAGTTCAATGGAAGCAATGATCCCGAAGAATACCTCTCATGGGCATTGAAGGTCGACAAAATCTTTCGTTTGCACAACTATGAGGAAGAGAAGCAGATTGCTATGGCATCACTTGAGTTCCAATACTATGTGCTCATATGTTGGGAACTAGTCCTTGAGCGCCGACAAGCAAGAGGTGAACCTCCAATCACAACTTGGGCTCAAATGAAGGATGTCATGCGAGCATGTTTTGTACCAACCTACTACAACCGCGATCTCTTCAAGAAGCTACAACTCCTCAAGCAAGGAACAAAGAGTGTTGAAGAATACTACAAGGAATTGGAGATAGCCATGATTCGAGCCAATGTCATGGAAGATGATGAGCAAACAATGGCACGATTCTTGAATGGACTCAATCATCCCATCCAGAAGATCACCGACTTCCAACCCTACTCCAACCTCATTAAGCTCATGCATCAAGCTACAAAGGCAGACGTCAAGTGCAAGATGACCTCAAGTACGCCAAGTACTCATCCAAGACCTACGACTTCTCCAATAACCAAGCTTCAACAACTATTCCAACCTCGACATCAACTAAGCCTTCACCAAGCAACTACGAGAAGTCAAGTTACAAGAAAACTTCGGCAAGTTCAAGTCGTCTTCCTCCTACTACAAGCAACTTCAAGCCGCGTGCTTCTTCATCTACTCCGACCGATGAGACCATCAAGACAAGCTCCTTCAAGTGTTTCACTTGCGGCGGCCGAGGCCACAAGTCCTATGAATGCACAAACAAGCGCACCATGATCCTCAAAGATGATGGCACATATGACTCCATGAGTGATGAGGAGATGGAAGCTCTTGATCAAGTGGCCATGCACCGGCACGTGAACATGGACAAAGATGATCAAGTCTTTTGTGATGAAGATACGAGCCCCGCTCTCGTTGTCTCCAAGGTCTTGACTCTTCAACATCAACAAGAAGAAGACCAAAGATGCCACATCTTACACACTAAGGCCCGCATCAATGGACGATCCGTCAAGGTCATCATCGATGGAGGTAGTTCTCACAACTTGGCAAGTGAAGAACTATACTCCAAGCTTCAATTGGTCAAGAGGAAGCACCCGCACCCCTACAAGATTCAATGGTTAGGTGACTCCGACACTATCCGAGTTGAGCATACGGTCCAAGTCTCCTTCAAAAATGGTGCATATGAGGACACTTTGGAGTGTGATGTGGTCCCAATGACCGTTTGCCACCTCCTTCTTGGTCGACGATGGCAATTCGACCGTGGTGTCATCCACAATGGGCGTACCAATCACTATAGCTTCAAGATGAAAGGGAAGGAATATGTGCTACGACCTATGTCTCCTAGTCAAGTGATGGCCGACAAGCAAGCCACATATCATGGAGGGAAGAGTGCAAAAGTGACCAACCCAAAAGTGAGTGAGAGCCACAAGCCAAACTTGAGCGCCTCTTCGCCTAGAGAGAAAAACCTCATACTATTTGCCACAAAAAGTGAGATTAGAGAAGTGTGTGAGAACCCTTCGAGTGTGATGCACTTTGTCCTTGTGTGCAAGGATGGGGAACCAAAAGCTAACACCTCTCACGAACTACCTTTAGTGTTTCAATCTCTTTTGCAGGACTTTCAAGATGTTTTTCCCGATGAGCTACCTCCGGGTCTACCTCCTCTACGAGGCACTGAGCATCGAATCAACCTCATCCCCGAGCGCCACTTCCAAACAAAGCTCCATATCGTGTAAATCCCGAAGAAACCAAGGAGATTCGACGGCAAATACAACAACTCGTCGACAACGGTCATGTACGTGAAATCTTAAGCCCTTGTGTCGTCCCGGTTATACTTGTGCCTAGGCCTGATGGAAGTTTTCGCTTGTCTTCCGATCGTAGACCTATAAATGATATTACCGTTCGCTATAGGCATCCCATTCCTCGCTTAGATGATATGCTTGATGAACTTAGTGGAGCCAACTTTTTCTCAAAAATTGATCTTAAAAGTGGCTATTATCAAATCCGCATACAAGAGGGTGATGAATGGAAAACTGCTTTCAAAACCAAATTTGGCTTATACGAGTGGTTAGTCATGCCCATGGGTTTATCGGAAGCACCCGGTACTTTCGTGTGTCTTATGCATCATGTGCTTCGCCCTTATATTGGAGTCTTTGTTGTGGTTTACTTCGACGATATTCTTGTGTTTAGCAAAACCATGAAAGAGCATCTTAATCATGTTAGGGCTGTTTTGCAAACCCTTCACAAGGAACGTCTTTATGCCAAAATGAAAAAGTGCACATTTGGTGTTGAGAAAGTGGTTTTCTTGGGTTTTGTTGTATCTTCCAAGGGTGTCCATGTTGATGAATCTAAAATTGAAGCAATTAAAACTTTGCCCAGCCCACCAATTTGCAACAAGTGCGCAGTTTCCTGGGTCTAGCAGGTTTTTATCGTTGCTTTGTGAAAGATTTTAGCACTATTGTCGCTCCTTTGCATGCCTTGAGTAAGAAAAACACGCCTTTTGTTTGGGGATCTTTGCAATCCACCGCTTTTGATGAGCTCAAGTCTTTGCTTACTCATGTTCCGATTCTTGCTTTGCCTAATTTTGACAAAACTTTTGAGGTTCATTGTGATGCAAGTGGTTCCGGAATTGGCGGAGTTTTGATGCAAGAAAAACGAACCATAGCATATTTTAGTGAAAAACTCTCCGGTGCTCAACTTAACTATCCCATATATGACAAAGAATTGTATGCTTTAGTGCGTGTGCTACATGTTTGGGAACATTATCTTAGACCTCATGAGTTTGTCATGCATACCGATCATGAAACGCTAAAGTACTTAAAAGGTCAAACTAAGTTAAACAAGCGTCATGCCAAATGGAGTGAATTTATTGAATCTTTCCCCTATGTGATCAAGTACATTAAGGGTAAGGAAAATGTAGTTGCGGATGCACTTTCACGCATATGCACGCTTGTCACTAAACTTGAGTTGAATGTTATTGGCTTTGAGCACATAAAAGACTTGTATGCTAATGATCCATCTTTTGCTATTCCTTATGCTAAGTGTTTGACGCATACTTCTTGGGAACAATATTATATCAAGGATGCTTATCTTATGAAAGCTAACAAACTATGCATTCCCGAGTCTTCTCTTCGTTTGCTCCTTTTGCAAGAGGCTCATGGAGGCAGACTCATGGGACACTTTGGACGCGACAAGACATTCGCCACGCTCTCCAAGAACTACTTTTGGCCCAAGATGTCCCGCGACGTCTCACGCTTCACCAACCGATGCTCTACATGTCGCAAAGCTAAGTCTAAAGCTCAATCTCATGGTCTCTACATGCCTCTTCCTATTCCTTATCAACCTTGGGAAGACATTAGCATGGATTTTGTACTTGGTTTGCCTAGAACTCAAAATGGAAAGGATTCTGTGTTTGTTATTGTGGACCGATTTTCTAAGATGGCACATTTCATTCCTTGCAACAAGATAGACGATGCTTCACACATTGCAAATCTATTTTGTAGGGAAATCTTACGACTCCATGGAGTACCAAAGACAATCGTCTCCGATCATGACGTCAAGTTCTTGAGTTACTTTTGGAAGACCCTATGCGCCAAGCTCGGAATCAAGCTCTTGTTCTCATCCGCATACCGTCCTCAAACCGACGGCCAAACGGAGGTGACGAACTGGACACTATCCACTCTACTTCGTGTGTTGATCAAGAAGAACATCAAGGAGTGGGAAGCATGTATACCCATCGCCGAGTATGCCTACAACCGCGCAAGACATTTGACTACCGGCAAGTCCCCCTTCGAGGTCGTCTACGGCTTCAACCCTTGTCACCATTGGACCTTCTACCTCTTCCTCTACAAGAGCGCACCAACATGGATGCGAGTGCACGAGCAAGTTACATCAAGAAGATGCATGAGGATACAAGGAACACCATCGAGCACCAAGTACAACGACTAGCGACCAAGATGAACATCAACAAGCAACCCATGATCTTCAACATAGGCGATCTCGTATGGCTACACCTTCGCAAGGACCGCTTCCCCAACGAACGCAAGTCCAAACTTCTCCCTCGAGCCGATGGACCCTTCAAGGTGCTAGCACGCTACAACAACAACGCTTACAAGATCGACCTACCAAGCGACAAGTACAACGTGAGCGACATCTTCAACGTCAAAGACCTCTCGCCTTACCATGGTGATGAAGATTTCGATCCGAGGTCGGATCTTTACCAGAGGTGGGGAGATGATGCGGAGCATCTCAGGATCATCCCCATGGACGCATCTACATCCCCTACAACACCACTTGGACCTATGACTCGAGCACATGCAAGAGCTCTTGAAACCGAGGTGACATCACTCCTCTCACTACTCCCTTTCGATTCACATGAGACATGGTTACTACCTCAAACGGAAACGCAATGCATACTCAGGTACCAAGGAGTTAACCATGGAGAAGCTAAGAAGCTAGGAGGACCGGAAGCAGAAGACATGCGTGAAGACGGAGAGGAAAAACGCCAAGTCCGAGACTGACTGGACGATCCAGACGGCGGCCCAGACGATCCGGACAAAGCCCGGATGATCCGGACCCCGGTCCGGACGATCCGGCTAACGCGCCCCGAAGACACCCAAAGCTCCCACCTGAAGCCGGATCATCCGGACCCCGCCCCGGATCATCCGGACCCTGCCCGAACATCCGTACCCCCAGCCGGACATCCGGACCTGCACCACCACCGCCTACGTCACCAGCTCATCCGGGCCTCCACCCGGATCATCCGGCTCCACCCCCGGATCATCCGGCCAGCGCATGCACGCGCGTGTTGGGCTGAGCCCATGTACCCCTTCGCCCCCTAGCCTATATATAGGACTCCTCCTCCTCACTTTGAGACTTAGCATTGGTTTAGCTCATAGTTTGTGTGAGAGCCTTGCTCATCCACTTGGTTACTTCTCGTCGGAGCTCACGACCTCTTCGGAGAAGATCCCCCAAGCGGATTCAAGACCCCTTCAAGGGAAGACCATCAAGACCTCCTCATGGAGAAGAACGGTTGTATCTTTCCTTTGTTGATTTCGAATCTTGTGCTATATTATGTGTTCGGTGATCTAGCCCTTGTGTGATCGATACTTGTCGGTTGAGTGATTCTCTCATTTCCCCCGTGTTTCCCCTTGTGTTTTTCGTGTGTTCTTCGTGTTTCCCCATAGGATCCACTCCAAACATGAAAGATCAGCCCCTAGGGTTCCGCCCTACATCACAAAGGACAGGCCAAAATGGTTTCTTATGATAAGCAACGTGTTCTTGAGGGTACACAGGAATTTCTTCTAGTCACTTTCATCATGTTGGCTTAATTCGTGTTCGGTACTTTGATAATTTGATATGTGGGTGGACCGGTGCTTAGGTGTTGTTCTTGCTTGAACAAACCTACTACTTATGATTAACCCTCTTGCAAGCATCCGCAACTACGAGAAAAGTATTAAGAATAAATTCTAACCATAGCATTAAACTTTTGGATCCAATCAGTCCCTTATGGAATAGCGCATAAACTGGGGTTTAAGCTTCTGTCACTCTCGCAACCCACCATCTAATAACTACTCCACAATGCATTCCCTTAGGCCCAAATGTGGTGAAGTGTCATGTAGTCGACGTTCACATGACACCACTAAGAGAATGACAACATACATATCATCAAAATATCGAACACATATCAAGTTCACATGATTACTTGCAACATGATTTCTCCTGTGACCTCAAGAACGAAAGTAACTACTCACAAATGATAATCATGCTCAAGATCAGAGGGGCATTAAATAGCATAATGGATCTGAACATATAATCTTCCACCAAATAAACCATATAGTAATCAACTACAAGATGTAGTCAACACTACTAGTCACCCACAAGCACCAATCTATAGTTTTGATACAAAGATTGAACACAAGAGATGAACTAGGGTTTGAGAGGAGTTGGTGTTGTTGAAGATGTTGATGAAGATAGCCCTCCCCAAGATGGGAGAGTTGTTGGTGATGATGATGACGATGATTTCCCCCTCCGGGAGGGAAGTTCCCCTGGTGGAATCGCTCCGCTGGAGGGCGAAAGTGCTCCTGCCCAAGTTCCGCCTCGAGGCGGCGGCGCTTCGTCCCGAAAGTCCTCCCCTCATTTTTTCTAGGTCAAAATGACTTATATACCAGAAGATGGGCACCGGAGGTGGGTAGAGGATGGCAGCACCCACCAGGGCGCGCCTGGGCCTCCTGGCGCCCCCAGGTGGGTTGTGCCCACCTTGTGACCTCCCTCTGGTACTGATAGAGGCAAATGTGTCCCGTATTTCAATGAGATGATGGATATCGCTTTGGTGGAAGTCGACTTTGATGATCCGACTATGAACATGCAAGGACGTCGCGCCTTAGCAATCGCTAAACCAACTCCGAGAAGTTATTGACCACGCCGGAGCACGATCAACCTGACCACGAGGGTCTATTTCCTGCGAGCAAACGAAGAACAAGCAAGAAACTGATATTGCAATCTGGATATAAGATGAAAGCTTTATTGATCAAGGTGGGGTTCAGTGACGCCTTTATCTGGTCGTTGAACACAAACAAAGTACACGAAGTTGCAGCTATGGTGAACTTTAATCTAAACAAAACCCAAAGTCTAATGCCCTAAGGGCTATATATATGGAGGAAGAGGGGGGGAATTTCGTGGCACTTGGTGGAGCAGTCCGAAACCAACCCTATCTCTTGTTTCCGCACACATATAGACTCTAAAAATAGCTTATACTTATGTATTTCGAAATTACATGGGCCTGGCCCAATAAAAAGGTGACGCAGCACCTAAAATAGCCTCTAGACGAAATTTATGAAGTGGCATCTTGTATATTTCGTCCAAGGCTTCATGCACTCGTTAGTCTTCAAAGCCCTGAAATCATCACTTGTAACTCCGTTCTTGTTCCCCTTGCGCATGCCATCATCTCCATGCTTGTTCTTGCTCCAATGTTCATCCTTCTCCAAGCTAGGCCCGTCATTTGTAAGCAAAACAAATGTATCCAATTTAGGCAGCATCATATTCTCATGAACATTAGAATCATTACCAAGAAATGAAAGTACCTGGTAATTTAGTTGGCATGCGCGAGCTCTAGTAATTGGTCCAGTATGTATAGCAGCAGGGGCTGTGGGTGTAACAATGTTATTGATGTCCTGATCATCCTCCCCTTCTTGAAATGAAGTCGTCCTCGACGGGAGTTCATCTTCCACACCCAAATAAGGTTTCAAATCTGCAATGCTAAAAGTGGGACTAACCCCAAAATCTACAGGCAGCTCAAGTTTATATGCATTATCATTTATTTTCTCTAACACCTTAAAGGGACCATCAGCACGTGGCATTAGCTTTGATTTGCACAAATCAGGAAATCTAACCTTACGCAAATGTAACCAAACAAGATCTCCAGGTGCAAACACAACTTGTTTTCTACCATTATCTCCAGCAATTTATATTTAGCATTCATACGCTCAATGTTTTCCTTAGTTAACTCATGCATTTTTAAAATCAATTCAGGATGTTGTTTAGCATCAAAATTAACCTTCTCCGAAGATGGAAGAGGCAACAAATCAATAGGTGCACGAGGTAGGAAACCATACACAACTTCAAAAGGGCACATCTTAGTTGTAGAATGCAATGAACGATTATAAGCAAATTCAATACGAGGGAAGCATTCCTCCCACATTTTCTTATTATTCTTCAAAACAGCCCTAAGCATAGTAGACAATGTTCTATTGACTACTTCAGTTTGTCCATCAGTTTAGTCCCCAACTTAGCCCATAAACATCTCCAAAAGTGGCTATGAAATTTAGTATCACGATCTAAATAGTATTTGGCACACCATGCAAGCGAATAATTTCACGAAAGAACAAATCAGCAACATTAATAGCATCATCACTTTTATGAAATGGTATAAAGTGTGCCATTTTCGAGAATCTATCCACGACAACAAATATGCTATACCTCCCCTTCTTTGTTTGAGGTAAACCTAAAACAAAGTCCATAGATATATCCTCCCAAGGAACACTAGGTACAGGCAAAGGCATATATAAACCATGAGGACTGAGTCGTGACTTAGCTTTTTGACATGTAGTGCAGCGAGCAACAAAGCGCTCAACATCCCGTCTCATCTTTGGCCAAAAGAAATGTGTAGCAAGTACGTCCTCCGTCTTCTTCACGCCAAAGTGTCCCATTAATCCTCCTCCATGCGCCTCCAGCAGCAACAAAAGATGAACGGAGATAGCTGGAATGCATAGCTTGTTAGCACGGAACACAAAGCCATCATTAACGACGAACTTGTTCCATGTTCTACCTTCGCTACAATTCTGCAATACATGTTTAAAATCAGCATCATGCACATATTGATCTTTGATGGTCTCCAAACCAAATATTTTGAAGTCAAGTTGTGAAATCATAGTATAGCGACGAGACAATGCATCAGCAACAACATTTTCTTTACCCTTCTTGTGTTTAATGACATAAGGGAAAGTCTCAAAGAATTCAACCCATTTAGCATGTCTACGATTCAGTTTAGCTTTATTTTTAATATATTTCAAAGATTCATGATCAGAGTGTATAACAAATTCTTTGGGCCATAAATAATGTTGCCATGTTTCTAAAGTCCGAACAAGAGCATATAATTCTTTATCATAAGTAGAATAATTCAGACCAGGCCCACTCAATTTTTCAGAAAAGTACGCAACAGGTTTGCCATCTTGTAATAACACACCTCCTAATCCAATTCCACTAGCATCACATTCAAGCTCAAAAGTCTTATTAAAATCAGGAAGTTGGAGTAAAGGAGCATGTGTCAACTTATCTTTCAATACCGTGAAGGCTTCTTCCTGTGCGGTACCCCAAAGAAAAGGCACATCTTTCTTTGTAAGCTCATTGAGAGGTGCAGCAATGGTGCTGAAATCTCTCACAAAACGCCTATAAAATCCAGCGAGGCCAAGAAAACTCCTCATTTGTGTGACCGTTTTGGGCTGCAGCCAACTCTCAATAGCTTCAATCTTGGCTTTATCAACTTCAATTCCCTGTGGAGTAACAACATAGCCAAGAAAAGATACTCGGTCGGTGCAAAACGTGCACTTCCAAGGTTACCAAACAAACGTGCATCACGTAAAGCAATAAAAACAACACGTAAATGTTCCCAATGTTCCTCTAAAGATCTGTTGTAAATCAGTATATCATCAAAATAGACTACCACAAATCGTCCAATAAAAGCACGTAGAACTTCGTTCATTAATCTCATGAAAGTACTAGGTGCATTAGTTAACCCAAAAGGCATGACTAACCACTCATATAATCCAAACTTAGTTTTAAATGTTGTTTTCCATTCATCTACCAATTTCATACGAATTTGATGGTATCCACTACGCAAATCAACTTTGGAGAATATTGTAGAGCCACTCAATTCATCAAGCATATCATCTAGCCTAGGAATAGGATGATGATAACGAATAGTAATATTATTAATGCCTCTACAATCAACACACATACGTGATGTACCATCCTTTTTCGGCACTAGAATAATAGGAACAGCACAAGGACTAAGGGATTCGCGTATATAACCTTTGTCGAGCAGCTCCTGTAGTTGACGCATAATCTCCTTCGTCTCCTCTGGATTGGTATGGTATGGTGCACGGTTGGGTAATGATGCACCGGGAATTAAGTCAATCTGATGCTTAATCCCTCGAATGGGAGGTAATCCCGGTGGCACGTCTTGTGGAAAGACGTCAGCGAACTCCTGCAAAATGTTAGTGACAGCAAGAGGCAAAGAGGAAGGCACATCCTCAAATGAAAATAATGCCTCTTTGCACACAAAAGCATAGCAAACTGATTTGCTGAAATCTAGCTCATCAATATCAGATTTAGTGGCAATTAAACATACACTTTTCAATTTAATTGCAGAAGCAACACTAGATGGTTTACTATTAGGCTTCATTTGTTGCTCAAATTCTTTTGCCACAATCTGATTTTCACTCTTATTTTTCTCCTGTTTTGCTTTATTAGCTCTATTAATATCATCTTTCAAAATGGAATCAGGAGTCATAGGAAGCAAAATAATATTTTTATCCTTATGAACAAGAGTCTAATGATTGTTTCTACCATGGTGTACAAATTTTTTATCAAATTGCCATGGTCTACCAAGTAATAAGGAACATGCTTGCATAGGTACCACATCACAATCAACATAATCAACATATGTAGGGATACTAAAATGTACACGAACAGTACGTGTTACCTTAACCTTGCCGCTAAAGTTGAACCATTGGATGTAGTAAGGATGTGGATGTGGTCCTGTGGTGAGAGAAAGCTTCTCCACCATCTCCATGCTAGCCAAGTTGTTGCAGCTCCCTCCGTCTATGATGACGCACACAGAACGTTCCTTCACAACTCCCTTTGTATGGAACAAATTATGCCTCTGATTTTGCTCAGCTTGTGTGACCTGCACACTCAAAACACATTGAGCAACTAAACATTCATACCTGTCAGCATCGTCAGGAGCCATGTATTGCGTCTCATGATCAGAATCATCTCCACTGTGTTCTTCATGTGTAATAAGAGCCAAAGTCTCCTCATCATAGTCACTAGCAGACTCATACCCTCCATCCTCAGTAGCAATCATCACACGCTGAGATTTGCATTCTCGCGCATAATGACCTCTTCCCTTACAACAACGACAAATAATATCACTTGTGTGCCCTGTTGATGCCATCGAAGAAGAAGAGCTCTGTGTAGGCCCGGCAGGTGCGCTCTTGGCAGATAATGGTGGTTATGCCTGCTTTCTTGTATCATGGCTGGAGATGGCACCTGATAGAGGTGCTGGTGCAGTTGAAGTAGAAGATGCACGCGGTGTCCATGATGAAGGTCGACCTGCAGAATAGTTAGTTCGTGCCAATGCTTGTCGATCCTGCACTTCACGTTCAGCTTTACAAGCAAGATGAAATAAACGAGTAATATTAGTATACTCCTTATACTCTAGAATGGTCTGAATCTCTCTATTTAATCCACCCATAAAACGTGCAAGCATAGCTTCATTCTCCTCAACAATACCACATCTAATCATGCTAGTTTGTAGTTCCTGATAATATTCTTCTACAGAATTTTTTCCTTGTCTTAAACACTGTAATTTTTGAAGCAATTCACGTTGATAATATGGTGGAACCCAACGAGTACGCATAGCAGTTTTCAAAGCAGCCCAAGTAGCTGGAATAGGATATAATCTACAATGTTCAGACCACCATACACATGCAAAACTAGTGAAAGCACAAACAGCAGCAGCAACCCGTCTCTCTTCGGGATATTGCAAACATGTAAAACGTTGTTCAGTTTCTAACTCCCAAGTGAGATATATATATATCAGGAACATATCTACCCTCAAATGGTGGAACTTTCAATTTCAGTTTAGGAACATGGTCATGATCTCGTACCTGAGGTGGTGGTGCAGGCCTACCATTGCGAATAAATACCTGAGGTCGACCTACTGGTGGTGGTGTTGGTGGCTGCACGTAGTTCTGATTTTGATCAACCTCATCCTCATAATCACCCGCATACTCATCATCCTCCTGGGTACCAGCAGCAGCAGTAGCAGGAGCCAAAGAAGCATCAATAACAGGTACAACAGCACCAGAAGTTTGGCCATCCTCAAGAGGAACATGCTTCGCTCATCCATACTGATTTGGAAGAGGGCGTTGTTGTTGTTGTTGTTGTTGTTGTTGCAGAGGTGCGATAGGTGCAGCCGGCGGTCGTTGTGGAAAATGCGCGAGCAATTCATTAAACTTGCTATCAAGCTTTGTTTTGAACGTCTTCTCAATGCCATCTATCTTCTCAATGGCATCGTCTAATCTGTTTAGCACATCTTGCACCTGTCCACTCATCATTTGCTGAAATATATCATGTAGCTGTTTGTTCGTCAGGTTCTCCCAATCAGTCTCATCGGCTTGTGATCCTACCATGGTTAGCAGCAAATAGAAACACACAAGAATATGATCCTACAGACTACTAAGAAGTGGTGGTGGTGTATCACAAACCCGTCAAGCAAATCTCAAATTCTTACCAGTTCTTACCCAAAGCGGTGGTGATCGGCAACCGTTGTAGTCAAAACTCTCAAAACATGGATAGAGCGATTACTGGGAGAGTCAAGCACGACGCAGATGTATGTGGAGCTGGGAAGGCTTATAATATGGTAGCAAAAGGGTCAAGAAAAATCAATTCAGAGATGCAAAGTTGAATAAGCGCCAACGACAGCATCTTGTGCTGGTCCTAGGCTAGACTGTGCTAGAGACGCGAGCCTAGAACACTAACAAAATCACGACGCTGCACAGAAACAAGGGAGAAGCACACTCTGAATTTTTTTTCACTCTTTTTTTTGCGCTCTTTTTTTGCGCTTTTTTTGCTCCTTTTTTTCGAAAATCACTATAATGGCGAGTGTCTCAAAACTCTTCCCAAGTCAAGATAACAAGATAGGCACGAAGTTTTTTCGACCAATTTTTTTTTCGACTGCCCGGACCCAAAAACTGGAAACGGGTCAAAAAAAATTTCTATAACGGTGACTGTCTAAAAACGCTTCGAAACACCTAAAAATAGGATAGCCAGAATTTTTTTGTCAAGTGCGTATTTGGAAAATTTTGGGCCTAAACGGAGGGTGGTTTCCGGACTCTTTTTTTTTCCGAAACCTACTCAAGCAAGGAAACACGAATCAGAAATTAGATGGATCTCAAAAACAAACCTAATATGCAAGGAACTCGGATTGGTGGTGGATATATGGTGGTGGTATATGGCAGCAGTGGTGGTGGCGGTGGTAGTATATGGATATGGATCGGTGGTGGTATATGGATACGGATTGGTGGTGGGATATGGATACGGATTCGGAGCGTAGGTGGTAGGTGGCAGGGGTGATGCTGATGGTGCGGTGGCGGCCTGACAACTTATGACCAGAACTCGAAACTCTAAAAGACTAGACGCTAAGACCAGCAACTAGACACGACGATGCAACCGCAAATTCAACAAAGCAAAACCCTAAAAAGATTATGCAAAGGCTCAGATTGGTTCGGATATGATGAACTAACCCTAATTTTTTTTGTGGCTTTTTCGTGGACTATAGGTATGAAGAACAGACTCGATTTAACCTACGAAAAACTATAAAATCTCACCGAGCAACCTGGATATCTGATACCACTTGATAGGTGCAATGGTGTCCCGTCTTTCGATGAGATGGTGGCTATCATTTTGGAGGAAGTCGACTTTGACGATCCGACTACGAACGTACGAGGACGTCACGTCTTAGCAATCGCTAAACCAACTCCAAGAGGTTATTGACCACGCCGGAGCACGATCAACCTGACCACGAAGGTCTGTTTCCCGTGAGCAAACGAAGAACAAGCAAGAAACTAAGATTGCAATCTGGATATTGCGAATATAAGATGAAAGCTTTATTGATCAAGGTGGGGTTCTGTGACGCCTTTGTCTGGTCGTTGAACACAAACGAAGTACGCGAAGTTGCAGTTATGGCGAACTTTAATCTAATAAAAATTGAAAGTCTAAACGATGCCCTAAGGGCTGTATATATGGAGGAAGAGGGGGGAATTTCGTGGCCCTTGGGGAAGGGGTCCGAAACCAACACTATGTCTTGTTTCCCCACACATACGGACTCTAAAAACAGCCTATACTAAAGTATTTCGAAAATACATGGGCCTGGCCCAATAATAAGGTGACACAACACCTAGAATAGCCTCTGGACGAAAGTTATGAAGTGACATCTTGTATATTTCGTCCAAGGCTTCATGCACACATTATGGTGGCTTCAACGTCCTGAAATCATCACTTGTAACTTCGTTCTTGTTCCCCTTGCGCATGCCATCATCTCCATGGTTGTTCTTGCTCCAATGTTCATCCTTCTCCAAGCTAGGCCCTTCATTTGTAAGCAAAACAAATGTATCCAATTTAGGCAGCATCATATTCTCATGAACATTAGAATCATTACCAAGAAACGAAAGTACCTGGTAATTTGATTGGCGTGCGCGAGCTCTTGTAATAGGTCCAGTATGTATAGCAGCAGGGCCTGTGGGTGTAACAATGGTATTGATGTCCTCATCAATAAGTATGAAGAACAGACTCGATCTAAACTATGAAAAACTGTAAAATCTCACCGAGCAACCTGGAAATCTGATACCAGTTGATAGAGGCAAAGGTGTCTCGTCTTTCGATGAGATGATGGATATCGCTTTGGTGGAAGTCGACTTTGACGATCTGACTACGAACGTGCGAGGACGTCACGCCTTAGCAATCGCTAAACCAACTCCGAGAGGTTATTGACCACGCCGGAGCACGATCAACCTGAGCATGAGGGTCTATTTCCTGCGAGCAAACGAAGAACAAGCAAGAAACTGAGATTGCAATCTGGATATTGTGAATATAAGATGAAAGCTTTATTGATCAAGGTGGGGTTCTGTGACGCCTTTCTCTTGTCGTTGAACATAAACGAAGTACGCGAAGTTGCAGCTATGGAGAACTTTATTCTAAACAAAACCCAAAGTCTAAACGGTGCCCTACGGGCTGTATATATGGAGGAAAAGGGGGGAATTTCGTGGCCCTTGGTGAAGGGGTCCGAAACCAACACTATCTCTTGTTTCCCCACACATACAGACTCTAAAAATAGCCTATACTTATGTATTTCGAAATTACATGGGCCTGGCCCAATAAAAAGGTGACGCAGCACCTAGAATAGCCTCTGGACGGAATTTATGAAGTGGCATCTTGTATATTTTGTCCAAGGCTTCATGCACTCGTTATGGTGGCTTCAAAGCCCTGAAATCATCACTTATAACTTCGTTCTTGTTGCCCTTGCGCATGCCATCATCTCCATTCTTGTTCTTGCTCCAATGTTCATCCTTCTCCAAGCTAGGCCCTTCATTTGTAAGCAAAACAAATGTATCCAATTTAGGCAGCATCATAATCTCATGAACATTAGAATCGTTACCAAGAAACGGAAGTACCTGGCAATTTTTAGTTGGCGTGCGCGAGCTCTAGTAATTGGTCCAGTATGTATAGCAGCAGGGGCTGTGGGTGTAATAATGTTATTGATGTCCTCATCGGGTACTTATTCGCTCCAATAATTCTTAAATATTTCATAAAAATCCTCAAGAAGTTTCAGCTCATCTGGAGTTGTGCAGAATAGGTAGCTTGACGTAGCTTTTTCAGGTCCAGATTTCCAGCTGCCAGAATTCTCCTCCTTTGTCCATACCTTGCATATTATGAGAGAAAAGGCATTAGAATTACTCCAAAAAGCATTATTATACAATAAAACAACATAAATAACAGCAGGAAAACATGATGCAAAATGGACGTACCATTGGTCTAAGAAACTAGATGATGCACTTTGGGCTTATAGAACAACATATAAAAATCCTATGGGTATGTCTCCTTATAAAATGGTTTATGGAAAAGCTTGTCATTTGCCTCTTGAGTTAGATCATCAAGCATATTGGGCAATTAAGGAACTCAACTATGATTTCATACTTGCTGGTGAAAAGAGGTTTTTTGATATTAGCTCATTAGATGAATGGAGAACCCAAGCTTATGAAAATGCAAAGTTATTCAAAGAAAAAGTTAAAAGATGGCATGATAAAAGAATCCAAAAGCGTGAGTTCAAGGTTGGAGAATATGTTATTTTGTACAACTCTTGTTTCAGATTCTTTGCAGGAAAACTCCTGTCCAAATGGGAAGGACCCTATGTTATCGAGGAGGTTTATCGACCCGGAGCTATCAAAATATATAATGCCGAAGGAACTAACCTGAAGGTTGTTAATGGGCAGCGAATAAAACATTATGTCTCAGGTACGCTCATAAATGTTGAAAGCAATATTATCCAAATTATGACACCAATAGAACACATAAAAGAAACTTTCCGGAACACTCCAGAATTGTGAAAAAAGGAAGGTACGTGATACGGTAAGTAAACGGACTCCAAAAAATCCGCAAAAATATTTTTTGTTAGTTTTGGAATATTTGAAAAAATTGGAAAATAAGAAACTACGAGGAAGATGACCCTGGTGGGCACAAGACACCAGTGCGCGCCTGGCTTGCCAGGCGCGGCCAGGTGGGTTATGCCCACCTCGGGTACCTTCCGGACTCCGTTGTTCTTCCGTTTGCTTGTTTCCCAAGATAAAAAATCTTTATATACCCCCAAACCTGTTGACCTCCGTATCGCGAAGAAATCTCCTGTTTTCTTTGCTCGTTGTTTTCCCAACAGATCTGAAATTATGTCGTCCCAAGACTCGGAGGGTGAGAGCTACGTTGTAGACTATATCGCAAACCCCAAGGTCCATGTGGATGTGGAGCACTATAGCTGGACTTCGGAGGAAGAAGAAGACTATGATCCTAAGAGGAAGGAGGAGATGAGCTCAGACCAAGATGAAGTTCCATTGCCCCAACCTGGGGACATGCACGTTGAATTTAAGAAGTCAAGTCTCCCCAACAAATCAAAGAAGCCTAAGATCCAGTTTATCCACTTTCGTCTTTTGCAGGAAAACAAGCAAGATTTATGCAAAAAGGTATTGGAACTTGAGTGGGAGATCAGTGATTTGAAAGATGAGAATTTCATCCTAAAGCGTAAGCTAAGGAAGAAAGACAAACCCTCTACTTCATCACCACCACCACCTTCTTCTTCATCACCAAAAGAAAATTGAGTATCGGATATGGGCACTCCACTTGGCTTTCGCCAAGCTTGGGGGAGGTGCTCCAGTATCGTATCACCTCCATTATCTTTTGCCTTTACTCTTCTTAGTTCAATCCATAGTTATCTTTTGCTTTAGATGAATAAAAGTTTAGTTCGATCCTTTCTTCTCGAGAGTTTGTTTAGTGATCTATCTTTGTAATCGTGTGCGAGATATATAATAAAGTTTAGTTTGAGTTTTGTTTCTTTTACTTTCGTGTTTCAATAAAAATAAGGAAATAAATGAAAAATATCATATGATAATCTTATGGTAAGTGATAACATTACACAAGGAAACGTATGAGTAGAAAATGTTATTGTAGATTGACAAACATAACATTGGTCAATGATGCAACTCATGAAAGAATTGACAAGGGAAAAGAAGATTCACATGCAAATGCACTATCCTGAAAATCTTTTATGATTGTGAGCACCCATCAAAATATTATATGCCAAAATTATTGACCTTGGAAAAGGAAGACAATGTAATGATTTATGTTTGTTCATATTCACATAGAAGCTATATTGTCATAGATCCTTCAACATGTGGTGCTTGCTGATAACCCACAAGTATAGGGGATCAATTGTAGCCTCTTTCGATAAGTAAGAGTGTTGAACCGAATGAGGAGCTAAAGGTAGAACAAATATACCCTCAAGTTCTATCGACCACAGATACAACTCTACGCACGCTTAACGTTGGCTTCACCTAAAACAAGTATGAAACTAGAAGTACTTTGTAGGTGTTGTTGGATAGATTTGCAAGAATATAAAGAGCACGTAAATATAAACTAGGGGCTGTGATGTGGAGCATCCCTCAACCATCACCATGGACATCGCACCACCACCGCAAGCACGGAGAGAACCTATGACGAGAGCTCGTGCACGCGCCATCGAGAACAAGGTGAACTCTTTCCTCTTCGAGCTTCACTCAAATTCATTCGAGAGTTGGGTCCTACCTCAAACGGAAGTGTTATGCATGATTATGTATCAAGGTGTCGATCATGAAGAGGATACTGCGAAGACCCAAGCAGCCGAAAGAAGACGGAGGGAGAAGAGCGAGGGAAGCACGAAGCTATGAAGAAGAAGGGTGAAGAAGGAGAAGCCATGAGCACCCCGGGTGCCCGGCCGGGAAGGCCCCGGGTGCCCGGCCCATTGCTGGCGCTGGCAGTGGCGCCCGGGTACCCGGCCCTGCTGTTGGGAACAGCCCAGCCCGCCCGGGTGCCCGGCCCCAACCGGTGTGCCCCCCATCATCGCCCGCCTGGGCCTCTCCAGCCGGGTGCCCGACCCCTCCCGCGCCAGCCTCCAGCGCCACCCGGGTGCCCGGGCTTTGGACCCCCGGGTGCCCGACCCCTACAGCAACAAGGGCGCAGCCCCCCTGACCGGACCGTGTGCCCGGTCCCTCGCACCCCGGCTGCCCGGACCCATCTGAGTGTGTGCGTTTTGAGGGTCATTTTGGACCTTTGTATCCCCCTCCCCCTCTATTTCGTCCCCAGACTATAAGTACCTCCCACCTAGCTCATTTAGAGGATAGCTAAGAATAGACACAATCATAGAGCTTAGCTCATGTACCTCCCCTTGTGGGATTCCTCTTGAGAGAGAAGACTCCATTGGAGTACAAGACCTCCATTGGAGAAGATCCCTAGGGATTCAAGCCCCAGTTGAGGGAAGGATCTACCTAGATCATCAAGCCCTCATATCCTTCATAGGATTTGGGATGAACTCTACCATGTATCTTGTTTCCCTTTGATTGTTCATGTACCTTGTGGATCTTGTGTGTTTGTTGGTCTAGTGGGTGTGTGATTGGACTTGTTCTTGAGTGTTCCTCTTGTTTTCTCTCTTGTGTTCATCTTGTTCTTGGGGATTCCCCCTCCAATTCGTGAAAGATCTTCACCTAGGGTTCCACCCTACAACATCTTGCTATCATGAGCCATGTTTATCACGAAATTGGAGCCTCCCATCTTTGTTTTCTAGCCTAATTTTGTGTATTCTTCCCCAATTTCGAAAATTCCCCACCAAAAATAGCCCCAATTTTTTTTTGTGATTTGTTAGTTTGATGAGCTTTTGTTGGATTTGATCCATGGATTTGTTTGGTTTCAAGTGGATCTAGCATTCCCCCCTTCCATCTTCACCTTTCCCTCCATGAAATCCACCAATCTCTTCCATTTATACACGAATTTCCGCCCAAATCCATCACCCCCGGGCACCCGGACCTCAAACCCTGGGCACCCGGACCCCCCGCGCATCTCCGTTGACCACCCCGGGTGCCCGCACCCCGAACCCCCGGGCACCCACACCCCGGGCTGTTTGCCCCGGACCACCCTGGGTGCCCGCACCTCTTGCCCCCGGGCACCCGGACCCCCGGGCCTCTTCTTCAGCCCATCCTCGCTGACCACCCCGGGTGTCCGCACCCCCAAACCCTGGGCACCCGCACCTCCCAGAAACAGCCCACCAACAAAAACCGTTTCGGCCATAACTTTTGCTCCTGGAGTCCGTTTTTGACGTTCTTTAGCTCGTTGAGTAGCTATTGACATCCCCCGTCCATATAGATAGGTTTCAACACCATTTGACTCCATCAAAAAATTGGCATTTTGGCATCTTTGCCTAGGCCATCCACCATATCATCCGCAAAACCACCATAGCTTTCCGCAACCTAACCCATTTTTGATCCATATAGCATTTGTGGTTGCTTGAGTGGTGACTTGAGTCTCCTAAGGTGTTTCAGCTACTTAGGGATGGGTCTACATCATCTTTGTATCTACATCAAGAACACCACCACTCATCATCACCGCGAGGTCGTCATCAACGTCGACCACTTCACCATTTTGACAACCAAACCGTAAGCAAGAACGGTAACCTCTGTATCATCTTGGTATTGTGGTGTCCTATCATTGTACATTCTTGCCATTACATTGTTAACCCCTTAACCCATTTTGCGTCATTTGCCTATCGAGACTAGCCATTTGAGTATTGCTGGCAACGTTATTTGTGCACATTAGTGATCCATACCTTCCATTGCATACATACCATATCATACTGGTATGATCTTGGTATCATCATATCATCCCTTGTGTCACAAGATTGTTCCCGCATATACACAATTGCTATCTTGGTTTGTGCATTTCGCATAAGTGGCCATATCAAAAAAAGGAATAAGCTTTTAAGCAAAAGGAAAAGAGAGCAAAGAGCTTGTAAGCAATAGCCATAGCATCATACCACAGTGCACATAAGATTGTCATATCCGATCATCTTGGATCATCTTGAGAACACCGGGAACACCATACATACATAGCATACTTGGGATAGAAAGTTTATCCATTTTGCATCTTATAGGTTGTGCACAAGTGTCGTATCCGCCTATTGAGCAATCGTGCTAGCGTCTCTCTTGAGTTGTGCAACACGAGCGTTTTCCATGGATTCCACATTTTGTGCTCATTCCTATGTTGGACGACCCCATTTATCTATACGTGTGTGTGTTTCCGTGTGCCACATATTGCTATTGGTCTACTTGTTTCGCTTGTGAATTTGTGAGTCTCTTTCAAAATTATTGACTCTTGCTAACATGTTGCATCAAATTTTTGTGCCACTATCCTCACCGAGCTCTATCATAAGCTTTACTTGATAGGTGTGAGTGAACAAGTCTGGTACCAATTCCACTACTCTTTCATCTCACATTGAGTGAAACGGGATACATCCTCAACTTTGGGAAAAGGCAACTTTGTATTGTTTATGTCATTTCCTACTCACCTCTACTCGAGTCTTGTGATGGGTAGGCAAGGCATTTCATCTCCGGTCTTCCACGACAACGCCAACGCTGACAACTACATCACCAAAACGTCCATCTTCGAACTACAACGAGCAATGCAAGGCATTGAGCGACTCACCATCGACATTTGCCAAAACGAAGCAAGGATAAGGGACTACCTCGACACTAAGTTGGCCGAACAAAGGGATCAAGTACGAGACATGGTGGCCAACTACAAGTCTTCTTCCCCTTTGTCATCTTCAAGGCAGCGACGCTCAAGTGGCCAATCTTCGGAACGTCATCGAGCTCAAGCACGACAAAACCATCAAGATGAAGCTGCTCGCAATGCGTACACCTACAAGTCCCAAAAAGCTCTACATCAAGCTACGACCAGACATCATGAGCACAAGAGAAGACCACGAGACAAGCACCACCAAGACGGAGCTACGACTACTACGACCACTTCGGCATCTTCGCCAAGTGTCATCAAGGCATCTTCGCCTTTGGACGTATGGCATCTTCGCCTACCTCCGACGAGTACGCCTACATTGACCTTCCTCCACATCGACGGTGACGAGATGTTCGAGCATGGGATTTTCCCTTCGGTCATAGAGGTGTAACGCCCTCGATGCGGCTATATCTCCCACGTGTCGAAGCACGACTTAGAGGCATAACCGCATTGAAAGCAATGTCACAAGTGAGGTAATCTTCACACAACCCATGTAATACATAAGGGAAAGAGATACATAGTTGGCTTACAATCGCCACTTCACACAATTACATGAATAAAGCATTACATCATCCAGATACAATCAAGGTCCGACTACGGAACCAAAATAAAAGAAGAACCCCAAATGCGACAAAGGTCCCCGATCGACCCCAACTGGGCTCCACTACTGATCAACTAGAATGATACAACACAAAGGGCAAGATCTTCATCGAGCTCCTCCTTGAGCTTGGTTGCGTCACCTGCTCGGTAACTTAGGCACCTGCAAACTGGTTTTGGAAGTATCTGGTGAGCCACGAGGACTCATCAATCCCATTACCATGGGTATCAAGACTAGCAAAGCTTAATGGGAAAGGAAGGGGTAAAGTGGTGAGGTTGCAGCAGCGACTAAGCATGATATGGTGGCTAACATACGCAAATGAGAGCGAGAAGAGAAAAAGAGGAACGTTCGTGAACTAGTAGTGATCAAGAGGTGATCCTGAACTCCTACTTACGTCAATCATAACACAGAAAGCGTGTTCACTTCCCGGACTCCGCCGAGAAGAGACCATCACGGCTACACACGCGGTTGATGCGTTTTAATTCGGATCTGGTGTCAAGTTATCTACAACTGGACATTAACAAATTCCCATCTGCCACATAACCGCGGGCACGGCTCTCGAAAGTTTATACCCTGCAGGGTGTCCCAACTTAGCCCATGACAAGCTCTCGCGATCAACGAAGAATAGACCTTCTCCCGGAAGACCCGATCAGTCTCGGAATCCGGTTTACAAGACATTTCGACAATGGTAAAACAAGACCAGCAAAGCTGCCCGATGCGCCGACAATCCCGATAGGAGCTGCACATATCTCGTTCTCAGGGCAACACCGGATAAGCGAAGCGTATAGGTACCGATGAATCCAAGTTGCCAAGGAATGGTCCCGCACGGTGCTCTAGTTTGGACCAACGCTTAGACAAGCACTGGCCCGGGGGGGCTATAATAAATATGACCCTCGAGAGAGCGACTCCCAAGGGAAAAATAGGTGGTGGTGAGGCAAATGGTAAAAGTCAATGTTGGGCCTTACTGGACAAGTTTTATTCAAAGCGAACTGTCAGGGGGGTCCCATAAATCACCCGACCGCGCAAGGAACGCAAAATCCAGGAACATAACACCGGTATGACGGAAACTAGGGCGGCAAGAGTGGAACAAAACACCAGGCATAACGCCGAGCCTTCCACCCTTTACCAAATATATAGATGCATTAATAATATAAGAGATATTGTGATATCCCAACATAAATCCTGTCCACCATGGAGAATTCTTCAACTTCACCTGCAACTAGCAACGCTATAAGAGGGGCTGAGCAAAGCGGTAACATAGCCAAACAACGGTTTGCATAGGAAAGGTGTCAAAGGTTAGAGGTTCATGGCAATATGGGATGGCTTGATAAACAGGTAATAGGTAGCGCAGCATAGCGATAGAACGAAGCAACTAGCATAGCAATGATAGTAGTGAGATCCAGGGTAGCGGTCATCTTGCCTGAAATCCCGCAAGGAAGAAGAACGAGTCCATGAAGAAGACGAACGAACGTAGACGAACGCATCCTCACGATCGCAACGAAACGGGAACTATCGAGAAGAGGCACACAACATAGTAAACACACCACACATGAACAAGGCATGATGCACAACAAGCATGATGCATGACAATGCTACATGAAGCTACTCATGGCAAAAGATGATGCAAACAAGAACAACACATCAAGGCAAGTTTAAATGAGGCCGGAAACAACATATAACAATTCGGTAAGTCCTCATATGCAAATTTCGAAATTGGTCCAGAACTGAATAAACATTAAGTTGAAGTTGTTAAACAGCAAGTTAAGATGCACCAAGATGATCTACACAAAATTCTAGTCAAGTTACATATAAAGTTCATTAGATTCGGAGCTACGGCTTAGAAGATATGAGCAAAACAAGTTGAACATGGCATTGATGCAAAATGCACCCCAAACATCAAGCAAACACCTCAAAACAAGGATGCAACATGATAATATTAAGCTACATGCAAAATCAAGCAAGTTTCATATAGAGCACACTCAAAACGGAGCAACGGTTCAACACACACACAGTATACAAGTCATAGCAACAATCTGCCCATAACAGCAACTAGGCATATAGCAAGCATCAAAACAATAAGCTACAGCACCCCAACATAATAACAAAAGGCATGGGCATGAAGTACAGGTAAAGCATAACAAAACATGAACATTGAGCTATCTCCAGAAACAACTACAACATGCTCAAAAACACATGGAGATATTGCAAATAATAACAGTTTCAGACTTTAGCAGAAATAACATCAGGTTGCAATGTTTAGAGCTATCAAACAACATGTTACAGGAAGATCATGGCAAACAAAGGCATGGCATGAATCTACTAATTGCATAGATCAAAAGTCCCTTACTGACCATGAGCCAAAAAGGATCAGAAGATAAGATGGCACCCATGTAAACATGGTAAGTTATATTACAGATTCAAACATGGCAGAAACAACGATAAGTAGGCATGTTCGTGAGCTTGAATCACTCACCACAGAGAAATACATGGCATGGCAAGGAACCCAACAGTAAGAAGGCATGTTTATGAAGCTAAGCATGGCAAGAGCAAGTTCATAGGGTGCATGGATCACTAGGAAACAATCATGGAAACATTGAACTTCATGTTAACAGGTTGACAGCAACATTTTCAAGCAACTTTAGAGCAAGATAACAACATGTTCCAGCAGGCTATAATTGCAACCAAGGCATGAATGGATAGAGCATGACATGTAGATCAAAACATGTTTATAGAGCATCTCCAGATTATGCATAGAATGATTAGTAGAGGCATGTTAACATAGCAACAAAATATAACAGAATCTGTCAGGAAAACGGCAACAGCAACTACCCTACTTAACAAGCTTGATACACTCAGCACACGACTCACAAAAATACATGGTTGGCACCCCTGGAAAGATGGCATGGCATAGATCAACATTCATGTAGAGCTCAACCTCATAGGATGCACACATCAATCATGGCAAAAATGATAAAACATCAAGTTATAACAGTTTCAGCAGATTAACATCAACATGCACTCTTCCAACAGCATTTCGGGCATCAAGATGAGCTCAAATGAAAATGATGCAATGGAATGAAATGATCTACTCGTCGAGACGAATAATTTGACATATTATATGCACGCAACGGAGCTACGGATGCAGAGATGTGATGCGATGAATATGGCATGATTATTACACAGATTAGGGACTTAGGCATATTTTCAGCTCGCGGGATAAGTCAACGGGATGGAGCGGTTCCGGGACGGAGAGATCCGGGGCGCGGGCGACGTGTTTGGTTGGACGTGCTGGTGGATCTGATCCACCCCCAACTCCGGCGAGGTGGAGGCGGTTCCGGCGAGGAACTCCGGCGAGGCGGCACGGAAGCTCCGGCGAGAGGAGCGGGCGGCGGAGGCGCGCCGGGCGGCGGGCGAAGCTCGGGCGGAGGGCCTTGGCGGCCGGGCGGCGTCGGTCACGGCAGACGCGGCGACCCGTGACGAGGCGACGAGGAACTGGCGGCGGCGGCGGCGCAAGGCCAGTCGAGACGGCGGCGGGCGCGAAGGGCGGCGGGGCCTCGGAGGCGCTGGCGGAGGTGAGCTGGCGCGAGGCGGAGGGCGGCGGAGAGCGGCAGCGGTAACGCGGTGCGCATCGGCGAGGCGGCGGCGGCTGGTCGCCGGAGCAGGCGGCGGCGACGGGCGCCAGCGGCGGAGGCGGCGATCGCGGCGGGCGGGCGGAGCACTGCCGGGCGGCGCGCGGACGAGCCGCTGGGCTGAGGCGGCCCGAAGCGGGCTGGCGGCGGCGCTGGCGACGGGGCGCCACGTGGCGTCTCCTGATTGGCGCGGGGCGAGGGCGGATGTGTCCAGCTGCAGTCGGACGCGTCCGGTGGCGGTGCGAGGGCGATTTTTAGGGTTAGGGGGGAAAATGATCCGGAAATTTGGAGGGGGAGGGCATATTTATAGGTAGAGGGAGCTAGGAGAATCCAAATGAGGTGCGGTTTTCGGCCACGCGATCGTGATCGAACAAATGAGAGCATGGAGGGGAGTTTGGTGGGTTTTGGGCCACTTTGGAAGGGGTGTTGGGCTGCAGCTCAAAGAGGGCTTTTGCGGTTACCCGGTTAACCGTTGGAGTACCAAACGACCTCCAAATGGCACGAAACTTGACAGGCGGTCTACCGGTGCTATACCAAGGCCGCTTGGCAAACCTCGGGCGATTCCGAGAAAGTTTAATACCCGCACACGAAAAGAGGTAAAAGAGGGCGCCGGGGAACATAGGAGTGCCGGATTGCAAAACGGACAACGGGGAAAAGGCTCGGATGCATTAGACGAACACGTATGCAAAATGAAATGCACATGATGACATGATAAGAAATGCATATGATGACATGGCAAAGTGCAACACGCAAGCAAATGACATGGCAAGGATGGCGAATAACTGGCGGACACCTGGCGCATCGGATCCGGGGCATTACAACACTCCACCACTACGAGAGGATCTCGTCCCGAGATCTAGGATGGCACCGGAGGGAAAACGGAAGAGGAAGAGAAGAGGTAAAACTAAGTTGCTTCTTCGACAAAAGAGTGAAAACCATGAACCTTGAGAGGTTGAGCAAAACAAAAAAAAGAAAACCACGAAGATGAACAAAGTTGAAAACACTCCGTTAGAAAAGAGGGACAAGGGATACAACGAGAACCAAGAGGTATAGTGATAAGATAGATATTGAAACCACTCCGGTTAAAACTAGATAGAGAAGGAATAAGATTGATATGATTTGGGCAGCACTCCGACTGAAAGAAGAAGGAAAAACTTGATAAGATGAAAAGAACTTGAATGAGAACACAACACTCCGGTTAAATGGATAAGCACGAAAAGAACATGATCCTCACAATTCGAGATGATGAGTGAAAAGAGCAACATCACAATGCCTTCGAAAGAAAGAATCGTGACCGAAAACCGAGAGCATGGAGGGGAGTTTGGTGGGTTTTGGGCCACTTTGGAAGGGGTGTTGGGCTGCAACTCAAAGAGGGCTTTTGCGGTTACCCGGTTAACCGTTGGAGTACCAAACGACCTCCAAATGGCACGAAACTTGACAGGCGGTCTACCGGTGCTATACCAAGGCCGCTTGGCAAACCTCGGGCCATTCCGAGAAAGTTTAATACCCGCACATGAAAAGAGGTAAAAGAGGGCGCCGGGGAACATAGGAGTGCCGGATTGCAAAACGGACAACGGGGAAAAGGCTTGGATGCATGAGACGAACACGTATGCAAAATGAAATGCACATGATGACATGATAAGAAATGCATATGATGACATGGCAAAGTGCAACACGCAAGCAAATGACATGGCAAGGACGGCGAATAACTGGCGGACACCTGGCGCATCGGATCCGGGGCGTTACAAGAGGAGAGCGATGATGTGCCATCTTTGGCCTTCATCCACGGCGGCGACGACAAGATGGTTGAGTATGGGATTTTCCCTTTGACCACGGTGACGTATGATGACTAGAGTGACTTGTGCCACCATATTGAGAGTGAGAGTGACTTCACCACTAGCCCCATATATGATGAGTTGCCACAATTCACATGTGAGGAGAGCCACCACCACCATCACTTGAGTGATTTGAGTGACTCCACCATATGTGACATTGAGTGCACCTACCTTGAGGGAGTGAGTGGGCCACCACCACATAGAGAGAGTGAGGTAGTTGATACGGCATGTGAGCCCATTTTGATTTCTAACAACTTAACCTCTACCTCTATTGTGTCTTCTCATTTGGTGCTAGGTCCCATTTATGATGACACACCGATCCTCGACGACTTCGTCCTTCCTTTGGACAAGACGATGGCCATGGTGGAATATGATGCACCCCCCACATGGTTCCATCAAGATGAAAATGATGACCACCATTTGGTCTTTGCCACCTCACCTACACCACATGAGTGAAATGACATCGGTAACATAGGTGACGGTGATGCTCTTGTCCCACTAGTGGACATTCTAGACATTGATTGCTTGCATGATGTTGACCCACCTATTACCATGCTTCATGCTAGTATAATTTCCCCATGCGATGATTTACCCATTTATGATGAGTTTGACGATTGCCATGCCGAGTCTAGTAGTTGTGATGCCATGTTACATAGGGTTTCTTGTGATAATCCTATTGGTCACATCATGTTTGATAATCCACTTGACTTCTCATATGCTATGCATGAGATCAATCATATGTCTTATTTGCAATCGCATCATAGTGACTATGCATATGCCATTAAAATTAATGCAATTTGCACATATGGCATAGATGACAAGCCCATGGTCATTGTATTTTGTTTTCCATGCGATGATATTGCCATGCTTCCTTTACATGATTTGCGCAATTCATCTACTATACCATGACGTGACCACATAGAACCAAATATGCTTTGTTTTGGATGTTGTCAATATTCTCCATGTGTGTTTCCAATATTACTCATGAGGAGACCCCCATAGTTTCCTCATACATTTTAGGAGATTCTGATTCATCCTATCCATTGCATGATCCCAATACTTGTGTGCACAATATGCTTGATGAGGACATCAATACCATTCTTACACCCACAGCCCCTACTGCTACATATACTGGATCAATTACTAGAGCACGCGCCCGCCAATTAAATTATAAGGTACTTTTGTTTCTTGGTAATGATTCCAATGTTCATGAGAATATGATGCTGCCTAAATTGGATACATTTGTTTTGCTTACAAATGAAGGGCCTAGCTTGGAGAAGGATGGACATTGGAGCACGAACAAGCATGGAGATGATGGCATGCGCAAGGGGAACAAGAACGGAGTTACAAGTGATGATTTCAGGACTTTGAAGCCACCATAATGGGTGCATGAAGCCTTGGACGAAATATACAAGATGCCACTTCATAAATTTCGTCCCAAGGCTATTCTAGGTGCTGCGTCACCTGATTATTGGGCCAGGCCCATGTAATTTCAAAATACATAAGTATAGGCTATTTTTAGAGTCCGTATGTGTGGGGAAACAAGAGATAGGGTTGATTTCGGACCCCTCCACCAAGGGCCATGAAATTCCCCCCTCTTCCTCCGTATATACAGCCCTTAGGGCACCGCTTAGACTTTGGGTTTTGTTTAGATTAAAGTTCGCCATAGCTGCAACTTCGCGTACTCCGTTTGTGTTCAACAACAAGACAAAGACGTCTCAGAACCCCACCTTGATCAATAAAGCTTTCATCTTATATTCGCAATATCCAGATTGCAATCTCAGTTTCTTGCTTGTTCTTCGTTTGCTCACAGGAAACAGACCCTCGTGGTCAGGTTGATCGTGCTCCGGCGTGGTCAATAACCTCTCAGAGTTGGTTTAGTGTTTGCTAAGGTGCGACGTCCTCGCACGTTCGTAGTCGGATCATCAAAGTCAATTTCCACCTAAGCGATATCCATCATCTCATCGAAAGATGGGACACCTTTACCTCTATCAAGTGGTATCAGATTTCCAGGTTGCTCGGTGAGATTTTATAGTTTTTCATAGTTTAGCTTGAGTCTGTTCTTCATACCTACAGTCCACGAAAGAGCCAAAAAAAATATTAGGGTTAGTTCATCATATCCGAACCAGTCTGAGCCATTGCATAGTCTTTTCAGTATTTTGCTTTGTTGAATTTTCGGTTGCATCGTCGTGTCTAGTTGCTGGTCTTAGTGTCTAGTCTTTTAGAGTTTCGAGTTCTGTTCACGGGTCTTCACGCTGCCGCCGCACCATCATCATCCGCTGCCATATACCACCACCACACCAGATACATCGTTCCTGCCATCTACTATCCCACTTATCCGCCACCGCTCCGAGTCCATATACCAACACTGATCCAAGTCCATATACCACCATCGACCCACATCCATATACTACCACCACACTGAGTCCATCTCATATTAGGTTAACTTTCGAGATCCATCTATTTCAAGATTTGTGTTTTCCTTGTCTGAGTAGGTTTCGGATTCCAGCAATCTTTTGCCGTCCGTAGAAGAGGTTGGTTTCCAAAAAAAAAAATTCCAAAACCTACTGGACAAAAAAATTTCTGCCTATCCTGTTTTTAGGTGTTTCTAAGCGTATTGAGACAGTCGCCGTTATAGAAAGTTTTTTTTGACCCGTTTCCAGTTTTTGGGTCCGGGCAGTCGAAAAAAAATTTGTCGAAAAAAATTTGTGCCTATCCTGTTATCTTGACTTGGGAAGTGTTTTGAGAAACTCTCCATTATAGTGATTTTCGGCAAAAAAACAAAAAAAAAAGCGCAAAAAAAAGAGCGAAAATAAATTCCAGAGTGTGCTTTTCCCTTGTTTAAGTGCAGCGCCGTGATTTTGTTAGTGTTCTAGGCTCGCGTCTCTAGCACGGTCTAGCCTAGGACCAGCACAGTAACGTCGTTGAGCGTTTATTCAACTTTGCATCTCTGAATTGATTATTGATGACCTTTTTTTTGCTACCATATTATAAGCCTTCCCAGCTCCACATACATCTACGTCGTGCGTTTGACTCTCCCTGGTAATCGCTCTATCCAAGCTTTGAGAGTTTTGACTACAATGGTTGCCGATCACCACCTGCTGCTGGGTAAGAACTGGTAAGAATTTGAGATTTGCTTGACGGGTTTGTGATACACCACCACGACTTCTTAGTAGTCTGTAGGATCATATTCTTGTGTGTTTATATTTGCTGCTAACCATGGTAGGATCACAAGCCGATGAGACTGATTGGGAGAACCTGACGAACAAACAGCTACATGATAAATTTCAGCAAATGATGAGTGGACAGGTGCAAGATGTGCTAAACAGATTTGATGAGGCCATGGAGAAGATAGATGGCATTGAGAAGATGTTCGAAACAAAGCTTGATAGCAAATTTAATGAATTGCTCGCACGTTTTCCACAACCACCGCCAGCTGCACCTATCGCACCTCTCCAACAACAACAACAACAACAACAACAACAACGCCCCCTTCCGAATTAGTATGGACGAGCATAGCGTGTTCCTATTGAGCCAGGACAAAATTCTGGTGCCGCTGCTACTGCTGTTGGTGCTTCTGTAGCTCCTGCTGTTACTGCAGAGGTGGAGGACTATTATGAGGATGAGGTTGATCAAAATCAGAACTATGTGCAGCCGCCAGCACCACCACCAGCAGGTCGACCTCAAGTATATATTCACAACCGTAGGCCTGCACCACCACCTCAGCTACGAGATAATGACCATATTCCGAAACTGAAATTGAATATTCCACCATTTGAGGGTAGATATGTTCCTGATATATATCTTACTTGGGAGTTAGAAACTGAACAACGTTTTACATGTTTACAATATCCCGAAGAGAGACGGGTTGCTGTTGCTGTTTGTGCTTTCGCTAGTTTTGCATGTGTATGGTGGTCTGAACATTGTAGATTATATCCTATTCCAACTACCTGGGCTGCTTTGAAAACTGATATGCATACTCGTTGGGTTCCACCATATTATCAACGTGAATTGCTTCAAAAATTGCAGCGTTTAAGACAAGGAAAAAATTCTGTAGAAGTATATTATCATGAATTAAAAACTTGCATGATTAGATGTGGTATTGTTGAGGAGAATGAAGCTATGCTTGCACGTTTTATAGGTGCATTAAATAGAGAGATTCAGACCATTCTAGAGTATAAAGAGTATACTAATATCACTCGTTTATTCCATCTTGCTTGTAAAGCTGAATGTGAAGTGCAGGATCCACAAGCATTGGCGCGAACAAACTTTTCCGCAGGTCGACTTTCATCATGGGCACCGCGTGCATCCTCTACTTCCACTACACCAGCACCTCCATCAGCTGCTACCTCCAGCCGTGATACAAGAAAGCAAGCACAACCACCACTATCTGCCAAGAGCGCACCTGCCGGACCTACACAGAGCTCTTCTTCTTCCATGGCATCAACAGGGCACACAAGTGATATTATTTGTCGTCGTTGTAAGGGAAGAGGTCATTATGCGAGAGAATGCAAATCTCAGCGTGTGATGATTGCTACTGAGGATGGTGGGTATGAGTCCGCTAGTGACTACGATGAGGAGACTTTGGCTCTTATTACACATGAAGAACATGGTGGAGATGATTCTGATCATGACACGCAATACATGGCTCCTGAAGACGCTGACAGGTATGAATGTTTAGTTGGTCAACGTGTTTTGAGTGTGCAGGTCACACAAGCTGAGCAAAACCAGAGGCACAATTTGTTCCATACAAAGGGAGTTGTGAAGGAACGTTCTGTGCGCGTCATCATAGATGGAGGAAGCTGCAACAACTTGGCTAGCATGGAGATGGTGGAGAAGCTATCTCTCACCACAAGACCACATCCACATCCTTACTACATCCAATGGTTCAACAACAGTGGCAAGGTTAAGGTAAAACGTATTGTTCGTGTGCATTTTAGTATCTCTACATATGCTGATTATGTTGATTGTGATGTGGTACCTATGCAAGCATGTTCCTTATTACTTGGTAGACCATGGCAATTTGATAAAAATTCTGTACACCATGGTAGAAACAATTAGTATACTCTTGTTCATAAGGATAAAAATATTACTTTGCTTGCTATGACTCCTGAGTCCATTTTGAAAGATGATATTAATAGAGCTAATAAAGAAAAACGAGAGAAAAATAAGAGTGAAAATCAGATTGTGGCAAAAGAATTTGAGCAACAAATGAAGCCTAATAGTAAACCATCTAGTGTTGCTTCTGAAATTAAATTGAAAAGTGCATGTTTACTTGCCACTAAATCTGATATTGATGAGCTAGATTTTAGAAAATATGTTTGCTATGCTTTTGTGTGCAAAGAAGCATTATTTTCATTCGAGGACGTGCCTTCCTCTTTGCCTTCTGCTGTCACTAACATTTTGCAGGAGTTCGCTGACGTCTTTCCCAAGACGTGCCACCAGGATTACCGCCTATTCGAGGGATTGAGCATCAGATTGACTTAATTCCCGGTGCTTCACTGCCAAACCGTCCGCCATACTGTACCAATCCAGAGGAGACGAACGAGATTATGCGTCAAGTACAAGATCTTCTCGACAAAGGTTATATACGCGAATCCCTTAGTCCTTGTGTTGTTCCTATTATTCTAGTGCCGAAAAAGGATGGTACATCGCGTATGTGTGTTGATTGTAGAGGCATTAATAATATTACTATTTGTTATCGTCATCCTATTCCTAGGGTAGATGATATGCTTGATGAATTGAGTGGCTCTACAATATTCTCCAAACTTGATTTGCCTAGTGGATACCATCAAATTCGTATGAAATTGGGGGATGAATGGAAAACAGCATTTAAAACTAAGTTTGGATTATATGAGTGGTTAGTCATGCCTTTTGGGTTAATTAATGCACCTAGTACTTTCATGAGATTAATGAACGAAGTTTTACGTGCTTTCGTTGGACGATTTGTGGTAGTTTACTTTGATGACATATTGATTTATAGCAGATCTTTGGAGGAACATTTGGAACATTTACGTGTTGTTTTTATTGCTCTACGTGATGCACGTTTGTTTGGTAACCTTGGGAAGTGCACCTTTCACACCGACCGAGTGTATTTTCTTGGCTATGTTGTTACTCCACAGGGAATTGAAGTTGATAAAGCCAAGATTGAAGCTATTGAGAGTTGGCCGCAGCCCAAAACGTCACACAAGTGAGGAGTTTTCTTGGCCTCGCTGGATTCTATAGGCGTTTTGTGAGAGATTTCAGCACCATTGCTGCACCTCTCAATGAGCTTACAAAGAAGGATGTGCCTTTTGTTTGGGGTACCGCATAGGAAGAAGCCTTCACGGTGTTGAAAGATAAGTTGACACATGCTCCTTTACTCCAACATCCCGATTTTAATAAGACTTTTGAGCTTGAATGTGATGCTAGCAGAATTGGATTAGGAGGTGTGTTATTACAAGATGGCAAACCTCTTGCATACTTTTCTGAAAAATTGAGTGGGCCTAGTCTTAATTATTCTACTTATGATAAAGAATTATATGCTCTTGTTCGGTCTTTAGAAACATGGCAACATTATTTATGGCCCAAAGAATTTGTTATACATTCTGATCATGAATCTTTGAAACATATTAGAAGTCAAGCTAAACTGAATCGTAGACATGCTAGATGGGTTGAATTCATTGAGACTTTCCCATATGTCATTAAACACAAGAAGGGTAAAGAAAATGTTATTGCTGATGCATTGTCCCGTCGCTATACTATGCTTTCACAACTTGACTTCAAAATATTTGGTTTGGAGACCATCAAAGACCAATATGTGCATGATCCTGATTTGAAAGATGTATTGCAGAATTGTTAAGAAAGAAGAACATGGAACAAGTTCGTCGTTAATGATGGATTTGTATTCTGTGCTAACAAGCTATGCATTCCAGCTAGCTCCGTTCGTCTTTTGTTGTTGCAGGAGGCACATGGAGGAGGACTAATGGGACACTTTGGCGTGAAGAAGACGGAGTACGTACTTGCTACACATTTCTTTTGGCCAAATATGAGATGGGATGTTGAGCAATTTGTTGCTCGCTGCACTACATGTCAAAAAGCTAAGTCACGACTCAATCCTCATGGTTTATATATGCCTTTGCCTGTACCTAGTGTTCCTTGGGAGGATATATCTATGGACTTTGTTTTAGGTTTACCTCGAATAAAGAAGGGGAGGGATAGCATATTTGTTATCATGGATAGATTCTCGAAAATGGCACACTTTATACCATGTCATAACAGCGATGATGCTGTTAATGTTGCTGATTTGTTCTTTCGTGAAATTATTCGCTTGCATGGTGTGCCAAATACTATTGTTTCAGATCGTGATACTAAATTTCTTAGCCACTTTTGGAGATGTTTATGGGCTAAGTTGGGGACTAAACTGCTTTTTAGTACTACTTGTCACCCCCAAACTGATGGACAAACTGAAGTAGTCAATAGAACATTGTCTACTATGCTTAGGGCTGTTTTGAAGAATAATAAGAAAATGTGGGAAGAATGGTTGCCTCATATTGAATTTGCTTATAATCGTTCATTGCATTCTACTACTAAGATGTGCCCTTTTGAAATTGTGTATGGTTTCCTACCTAGTGCACCTATTGATTTGTTGCCTCTTCCATCTTCGGAGAAGGTTAATTTTGATGCTAAACAACGTGCCGAATTGATTTTAAAAATGCATGAGTTAACTAAGGAAAACATTGAGCGTATGAATGCTAAATATAAACTTGCTAGAGATAAGGGTAGAAAACATGTTGTGTTTGCACCTGGAGATCTTGTTTGGTTACATTTGCGTAAGGATAGATTTCCTGATTTGCGCAAATCAAAGCTAATGCCACGTGCTGACGGACCTTTTAAGGTGTTAGGGAAAATAAATGATAATGCATATAAACTTGAGTTGCCTGCAGATTTTGGGGTTGGTCCCACTTTTAACATTGCAGATTTGAAGCCTTATTTGGGTGAGGAAGATGAGCTTCCGTCGAGGACGACTTCATTTCAAGAAGGGGAGGATGCTGAGGACATCAATACCATTGTTACACCCACAGCCCCTAATGCTACATATACAGGACCAATTACTAGAGCACGCGCCCGCCAATTAAATTATCAGGTACTTTCATTTCTTGGTAATGATTCTAATGTTCATGAGAATATGATGCTGCCTAAATTGGATACATTTGTTTTGCTTACAAATGAAGGGCCTAGCTTGGAGAAGGATGGACATTGGAGCACGAACAAGCATGGAGATGATGGCATGCGTAAGGGGAACAAGAACGGAGTTACAAGTGATGATTTCAGGACTTTGAAGCCACCATAATGGGTGCATGAAGCCTTGGACGAAATATACAAGATGCCACTTCATAAATTTCGTCCCGAGGCTATTCTAGGTGCTGCGTCACCTTATTATTGGGCCAGGCCCATGTAATTTCGAAATACATAAGTATAGGCTATTTTTAGAGTCCGTATGTGTGGGGAAACAAGAGATAGGGTTGATTTCGGACCCCTCCACCAAGGGCCACGAAATTCCCCCCTCTTCCTCCATATATACAGCCTTTAGGGCACTGTTTAGACTTTGTTTTTTGTTTAGATTAAAGGTCGCCATAGCTGCAACTTCGCGTACTTCGTTTGTGTTCAACGACCAGACAATGACGTCTCAGAACCCCACCTTGATCAATAAAGCCTTCATCTTATATTCGCAATATCCAGATTGCAATCTCAGCTTCTTGCTTATTCTTCGTTTGCTCACAGGAAACAGACCCTCGTGGTCAGGTTGATCGTGCTCCGGCGAGGTCAATAACCTCTCGGAGTTGGTTTAGCGATTGCTAAGGCGCGACGTCCTCGCACGTTCGTAGTTGGATCGTCAAAGTCGATTTCCACCTAAGCGATATCCACCATCTCATCGAAAGACGGGACACCTTTGCCTCTATCAATGCTTCCCATGAATAAATATGCTATTGTCGTCCCATATACTTCTATGCTAAATTTGCATCCCCATCGTGTCATCCACAATAACTATTCTTTCATGATGGATGACATGTTCTTATACCATGCATCAAATTTCTTTGAGCGATGCTTATCTTGTGCTAACTCACATGTTCACATACACATCATGATGGATGATCTGTACATTTACCACGCGCATAATTTCTTTGGTTTGTGTTTCTTATGTGTAGGTACCCATGAATACTTGTCAACCTCACAATCCTATGACTTGATAAAACGAGCTCTAGAGAGCAACGATGACTTGGGATCACATGGATTGCCTTTCCCACCGCTCTCTTCGCACATTTCTTCTACATGGCTCTCACATGGTTATGGGTTAACGTCCATTACATCTTATATGCCCATCTTGCCATGTTCACTTTGCATGATATGCTCATTCCTATGCCTTTGCCATGCATTTGTGACCCATGCTTTGCATTACACATGATGATTTATTCTACTACTTGTATGTGTATTTGCAAGCTTGGTGGAGATATTGCTTGTTATTGCCATGTTTGCTATGTGCCCCATGCCTACAATGATACTATGATCTTGATTTGTGTTTGTGCTCGCGATATGTCATGTGCATTGCCTATATCTCTTATTTGTTCACATGACATGAATGCCATGATTTCCTCTAGTGTGTTGCATCTTCGCTCCACTAGTTTGCATGACTTGATTTCTATGCTTTCTCATGTTGCATCCAATTCTTGGATTACTCGCTCCTATCACATGTTAGGTTGCAACCATGTCATTCCTTCACATATGACATGTCCCATTGATTGCTACATGCTTGCCTTGATTGCCTCACACATGATGAACAATTGTTCTTTCCATTGTGTTGAGTGCCACATTATCTTCACCACACCATATACACATTATGCTTGGATTGTCTTGCACTTGCATGTGTTTAGACATATCATCTTCTTTGGTGTTGTGAATGATTCTTATGCTTAACATCGACCATTTGTTGAGTGCTTTATGCATGTTTACTATGATCTTGAGGTAGATGCTTATTCTCTTGACACACATATTTTCATCGCTACCTCCCATTTACATGCTTGTTTCCATGATGTCCTTGATTTTGCTCAATTTACGTACTTACATGCCATGCCACACTCCCTTGTCACACCATATGCTATGCTTGATGACAACACTTGTTGGGTGAATAACCTCTTGAATGCTTGGTTTTGTTTTAATGCCAACCACATTTGTTTTTCCAAGTGCTTCTTATCTTTGCTCCTTTTGAAGGAACTACAAGACGGTGTGACATTGGAGAGTGCCAATTTCGAGCTTGAAGATGATAAGTCCTTGGTGGTTGCCCACTTCTACACGGCGACGCCCACACTTTCCCATGGTGATGAAGATCATGATCCGTGGACGGATCTCTCCCAAGGGGGGGAGATGATGCGGAGCATCCCTCGACCATCACCATGGACGTCGCACCACCACCGCAAGCACGGAGAGAACCTATGATGAGAGCTCGTGCACGCGCCATCGAGAACAAGGTGAACTCTTTCCTCTTCGAGCTTCACTCAAATTCATTCGAGAGTTGGGTCCTACCTCAAACGGAAGTGTTATGCATGATTAGGTATCAAGGTGTTGATCATGAAGAGGATAGCGCGAAGACCCAAGCAGCCACAGAGAAGACAGAGGGAGAAGAGCGAGGGAAGCGCGAAGCTACGAAGAAGAAGGGTGAAGAAGGAGAAGCCCTGAGCACCCCGGGTGCCCGGCCAGGAAGGCCTCGGGTGCCCTGCCCCTTGCTGGCACTGGCAGTGGCCGCCCGGGTACCCGGCCCTGCTGCTGGGAATAGCCCAGCCCGCTCGGGTGCCCGGGCCACCAACCCCGAGTGCCTGCCCCCCCCCCCCTTCGCCGCCTGCCTGGGCCTCTCCAGCCGGCCCCGGGTGCCCGGCCCCTCCCGTGACAGCCTCCAGCGATACCTGGGTGCCCGGGCTTTGGACCCCCGGGTGCCCGGCCCCTACAGCAACAAGAGCGCAGCCCCCCTGACCGGACCGGGTGCCTGGTCCCTCGCACCCCGGGTGCCCGGACCCATCCGATTTTGTGCGTTTTGAGGGTCATTTTGGACCTTTGTATCCCCCTCTCCCTCTATTTCTCCCTAGACTATAAGTACCTCCCACCTAGCTCATTTAGAGGATAGCTAAGGATAGACACAGATCATAGAGCTTAGCTCATGTACCTCCCCTTGTGGGATTCCTCTTGAGAGAGAAGACTCCATTAGAGTACAAGACCTCCATTGGAGAAGATCCCTAGGGATTCAAGCCCCCCTTGAGGGAAGGATCTACCTAGATCATCAAGCCCTCATCTCCTTCATAGGATTTGGGATGAATCTACCATGTATCTTGTTTCCCTTTGATTGTTCATGTACCTTGTGGATCTTGTGTGTTTGTTGGTCTAGTGGATGTGTGATTGGACTTGTTCTTGAGTGTTCCTCTTGTTTTCTCTCTTGTGTTCATCTTGTTCTTGGGGATTCCCCCTCCAATTCGTGAAAGATCTTCACCTAGGGTTCCACCCACAATAGGCTATTTAGATAAAGAAGCATTAAAGTTAGTATAGCGAGTGTGGAAAAGTGGTGGTAGGAGTTGTGAAATTGTCCCTAAGCAATTGACTACTTTACTAGACCGATAAGAAGTTTTATGTGGGAGAGGCCACTGCTAGCATGTCATCATTGACTTGGAATTCTATGCACTTATGATTGGAACTATTAGCAAGCATCGGCAACTACTAACGTTCATCAAGGTAAAACCCAACCATAGCATTAAGATATATTGGTTCCCCTTCAATCCCGTATGCATCAATTTCTATTCTAGGTTGAAGCTTCTATCACTCTTGCCCTCCAATACATAGTCCTATCAACATACAACTAACCCTATGGTGTGATCCACGCGTGCGCTCATATGATGGGCACCAAAGGACAACAGCATAATCACAAGCAAATTAAACCAACCATAGCAATTCACCAATTACCGATAGGACAACAAAAATCTACTCAGACATCATAGGATGGCAACACATCATTGGATGATAATATGAAGCATAAGGCACCATGTTCAAGTAGAGGGTACAGCGGGTTGCGGGAGAGTGGACCACTGAATATAGATGGGGGAACATGATGATGATGTTAGGGAAGATGACGGAGGTGTTGTTGTAGATCGTTGTCGCGATGATGGCACCGGCGGCGTTCAAGCACCGCCGGGAGAGGGGGAGAGAGCCCCCCTTCTTCTTCTTCTTCCTTGATCTTCTCCCTAGATGGGAGAAGGGTTTCCCCTCTGGTCCTTGGCTTACATGGCATGGGAGGGGCAAGAGCCCCTCCGAGATTGGATCTGTCTCTCTGCCTCTCTCTGTTTCTGCATTCCAGATTCTGCCCTTTCACCGTTTCTTATATTCCCGGAGATCCGTAACTCCGATTGGATTAAAACTTTGAACACGACTTTTTCCGGATATTAGCTTTCTTGCAGCGAAAAAAGGGCAACAACGGCCTTACGGGGTGTCCACGAGGGTCAGGGGCGCGCCCCCTGCCTCGTGGGCCCCTCGAGCATCTTCTCGCGTTGATTCCACTTCTCAAAATTCAGATATATTCCAAAAAGATCCTCCTTCCGTTTTTATCCCGTTTGGACTCCGTTTGATATGGATTTTTTGCGAAACAAAAAACATGCAACAAACAAGCGGCTGCTTTGAGCCTTTGGATCAATATGTTAGTCCCAAAAATAGTATAAAAAGTTGTCAAAAGTATATGAAAGTTGTATAATATTGGCATGGAACAATTAAAAATTCTAGATACGATGGAGACGTATCAGCATCCCCAAGCTTAATTCCTGCTCGTCCTCGAGTAGGTAAATGAAAAAAGATAATTTTTGATGTGGAATGCTACCCAGCATAATCTTGATCATGTAATCTAATCATGACATGAATATTAAGACACGAGTGATTCAAAGCAATAGTCTATCATTTGACATTAAGACAATAATACTCCAAGCATACTAATAAAGCAATCATGTCTTTTCAAAATAACATGGCCAAAGAAAGTTATCCCTACAAAATCATATGGTCTGTCTATGCTCCATCTTCACCACACAAATTATTTAAATCATGCACAACCCCGGTTTTAGCCAAGCAATTGTTTCATACTCTAGTATTCTCAAACTTTTTCAACTTTCACGCAATACATGAGCGTGAGCCATGGTTATAGCACTATAGGTGGAATAGAATATGATGGTGGAGGTTGTGTGGAGAAGACAAAAAGGAGAAGATAGTCTCACATCAACTAGGAGTATCAATGGGCTATGGAGATGCCCATCAATAGATATCAATGTGAGTGAGTAGGGATTGCCATGCAATAGATGCAGCTCAAACTGAAAACTAAGTGGGTGTGCATCCAACTTGCTTGCTCATGAAGACCTCGGGCATTTGAGAAAGCCCATCATCGGAATATACAAGCCAAGTTCTATAATGAAAAAATCCCACTAGTATATGAAAGTGAAAGCATAGGAGACTCTCTCTATGAAGAACATGGTGCTACTTTGAAGCACAAGTGTGGTAAAAGGATAGTAGCATTGCCCATTCTCTCTTTTTCTCTCATTTTTTTCTCTTTTTTATTTTTTTGGTGGCCTTCTTTGGCCTTTTTTCTATTTGGGCTTCTTTGGCCTCTTTTATTTTCATAATACAATGCTCTAATAATGATGATCATCACACTTTTACTTACTTACAACTCAGTATTACAACTCAATACTAGAACAAAGATATGACTCTATATGAATGCCTTCGGCGGTGTACCGGGATGTGCAATGATCTAGCATAGCAAAGATATCAAAAAATGGACAAACTGATAGAGGCAAAGGTGTCCCATCTTTCGATGAGATGATGGATATCGCTTTGGTGGAAATCGACTTTGACGATCCGACTACGAACGTGCGAGGACGTCGCGCCTTAGAAATCGCTAAACCAACTCCGAGAGGTTATTGACCACGCCGGAGCACGATCAACCTGACCACAAGGGTCTGTTTCCTGCGAGCAAACGAAGAACAAGCAAGAAACTGAGATTGCCATCTAGAAATTGCAAATATAAGATGAAAGCTTTATTGATCAAAGTGGAGTTCTGAGACATCTTTGTCTGTTCGTAGAACACAAACAAAGTACGCGAAGTTGCAGCTATGGCGAACTTTAATCTAAACAAAACCCAAAGTCTAAACGGTTCCCTAAGGGCTGTATATATGGAGGAAGAGGGGGTGAATTTCGTGGCCCTTGGTGGAGGGGTCGGAAACTAACCCTATCTCTTGTTTCCCCACACACACGGACTCTAAAAATAGCCTATACTTATGTATTTCAAAATTACATGGGCCTGGCCCAATAATAAGGTGACGCAGCACCTAGAATAGCCTCTGGACGAAATTTATGAAGTGGCATCTTGTATATTTCGTCCAAGGCTTCATGCACTCAATATGGTGGCTTCAAAGTCCTGAAATCATCACTTGTAACTCTGTTCTTGTTCCCCTTGCGCATTCCATCATCTCCATGCTTGTTCTTGCTCCAATGTTCATCCTTCTCCAAGCTAGCCCCTTCATTTGTAAGCAAAACAAATGTATCCAATTTAGGCAGCATCATATTCTCATGAACATTAAAATCATTACCAAGAAACGAAAGTACCTGATAATTTAATTGGCGTGCGCAAGCTCTAGTAATTGGTCCAGTATATGTAACAGTAGGGGCTGTGGGTGTAACAATGGTATTGATGTCCTCATCATCCTCCCCATCTTGAAATGAAGTCGTCCTCGACGGAAGCTCATCTTCCTCACCCAAATAAGGCTTCAAATCTACAATGTTAAAAGTGGGACTAACCCGAAAATCTGCAGGTAGCTCAAGTTTATATGCATCATCATTTATTTTCTCCAACACCTTAAAAGGACCATCAGCACGTGGCATTAACTTTGATTTGCGCAAATCAGGAAATCTATCCTTACGCAAATGTAGCCAAACCAGATCTCCAGGTGCAAACAAAAGATGTTTTCTACCCTTATCTCCACCAAGTTTATATTTAGCATTCATACGCTCAATGTTTTCCGTAGTTAACTCATGCATTTTTAAAATCAATTTAGCACGTTGTTTAGCATCAAAATTAACCTTCTCCGAAGATGGAAGAGCCAACAAATCAATAGGTGCACGAGGTAGGAAACCATACACAATTTCAAAAGGGCACATCTTAGTTGTAGAATGCAATGAACGATTATAAGCAAATTCAATATGAGGCAAGCATTCTTCCCACATTTTCTTATTATTCTTCAGAACAGCCCTAAGCATAGTAGACAATGTTCTATTGACTACTTCAGTTTGTCCATCAGTTTGGGGGTGACAGGTAGTACTAAAAAGTAGTTTAGTCCCCAATTTTAGCCCATAAACATCTCCAAAAGTGTCTAAGAAATTTAGTATCATGATCTGAAACAATAGTATTGGGCACACCATACAAGCGAATAATTTCACGAAAGAACAAGTCAGCCACATTAACAACATCATCGCTTTTATGACATGGTATAAAGTGTGCCATTTTCGAGAATCTATCCACGACAACAAATATGTTATCCCTCCCCTTCTTTGTTTGAGGTAAACCTAAAACAAAGTCCATAGATATATCCTCCCAAGGAACACTAGGTACAGGCAAAGGCATATATAAACCATGAGGATTGAGTTGTAACTTAGCTTTTTGACATGTAGTGTAGCGAGCAATAAAACGCTCAACATCCCGTCTCATCTTTGGCCAAAAGAAATGTGTAGCAAGTACATCCTCCGTCTTCTTCACGCCAAAGTGTCCCATTAATCCTCCTCCATGCGCCTCCTGCAACAACAAAAGACGAACGGAGCTAGCTGGAATGCATAGCTTGTTAGCACGGAATACAAATCCATCATTAACGACAAACTTGTTCCATGTTCTCCCTTCTTTACAATTCTGCAATACATCTTTAAAATCAGCATCATGCACATATTGATCTTTGATGGTCTCTAAACCAAATATTTTGAAGTCAAGTTGTGAAAGCATAGTATAGCGACGAGACAATGCATCAGCAATAACACTTTCTTTACCCTTCTTGTGTTTAATTACATAAGGGAAAGTCTCAATGAATTCAACCCATTTAGCATGTCTATGATTCAGTTTAGCTTGACTTTTAATATGTTTCAAAGATTCATGATCAGAATGTATAACAAAATCTTTGGCCATAAATAATGTTGCCATGTTTCTAAAGTCCGAACAAGAGCATATAATTCTTTATCATAAGTAGAATAACTCAGTCTAGGCCCACTCAATTTTTCAGAAAAATATGCAACAGGTTTGCCATCTCGTAATAACACACCTCTTAATCCAATTCCACTAGCATCACATTCAAGCTCAAATGTCTTATTAAAATTAGGAAGTTGGAGTAAAGGAGCATGTGTCAACTTATCTTCCAACCCGTGAAGGCTTCTTCCTGTGCGTTACCCCATACGAAAGGCACATCCTTCTTTGTAAGCTCATTAAGAGGTGCAGCAATGGTGCTGAAATCTCTCATAAAACGCCTATAGAATCCGGCAAGGCCAAGAAAACTCCTCACTTGTGTGACCATTTTGGGCTGCGGCCAACTCTCAACAGCTTCAATCTTGGCTTTATCAACTTCAATTCCCTGTGGAGTAACAACGTAGCCAAGAAAAGACACTTGGTCGGTGCAAAAGGTGAACTTCCCAAGGTTACCAAACAAACGTGCATCACGTATAGCAATAAAAACAGCACGTAAATGTTCCAAATGTTCCTCCAAAGTTCTGCTATAAATCAATATGTCATCAAAGTAAACTACAACAAATCGTCCAATGAAAGCATGTAAGACTTCGTTCATTAATCTCATGAAAGTACTAGGTGCATTAGTTAACCCAAAAGGCATGACTAACCACTCATATAATCGAAACTTAGTTTTAAATGCTGTTTTCCATTCATCCCCCAATTTCATACGAATTTGATGGTATCCACTCATAAATCAACTTTGGAGAATATTGTAGAGCCACTCAATTCATCAAGCATATCATCTAGCCTAGGAATAGGATGACGATAACGAATAGTAATATTATTAATGCCTCTACAATCAACACACATACGTGATGTACCATCCTTTTTCGGCACTAGAATAATAGGAACAACACAAGGACTAAGGGATTCGCGTAAATAACCTTTGTTGAGAAGCTCTTGTACTTGACGCATAATCTCCTTCGTCTCCTCTGGATTGGTACGATATGGCGCACGGTTTGACAGTGAAGCACCGGGAATTAAGTCAATCTTATGCTCAATCCCTCGAATAGGTGGTAATCCCGATGGCACGTCTTGTGGAAAGACGTCAGCGAACTCCTGCAAAATGTTAGTGATAGCATGAGGGAAATAGGAAGGCATGTCCTCGAATGAAAATAATGCCTCTTTGCACACAAAAGCATAGCAAACAGATTTGCTGAAATCTAGCTCATCAATATCAGATTTGGTGGCAAATAAACATGCACTTTTCAATTTAATTTCAGAAGCAACACTAGATGGTTTATTATTAGGCTTCATTTGTTGCTCAAATTCTTTTGCCAGAATCTGATTTTTCATTCTATTCTTCTCATGTTTTGCTTTATTAGCTCTATTAATATCATATTTCAAAATGGAATCAGGATTCATAGGAAGCAAAGTAATATTTTTATCCTTATGAACAAGAGTATACTGATTGTATCTACCATGGTGGACAGAATTTTTATCAAATTACCATGGTCGGCCAAGTAATAAGGAACATGCTTGCATAGGTACCACATCACAATAAACATAATCAGCATATGTAGAGATACTAAAATGCACACGAACAGTATGTGTTACCTTAACCTTGCCGCTGTTGTTGAACCATTGGATGTACTAAAGATGTGGATGTGGTCTTGTGGTGAGAGAGAGCTTCTCCACCATCTCCATGCTAGACAAGTTGTTGCAGCTCCCTCCATCTATGATGACGCGCACAGAACGTTCCTTCACAACTCCCTTTGTATGGAACAAATTATGCCTCTGATTTTGCTCAGCTTGTGCGACTTGCAGACTCAAAACACGTTGAGCAACGAAACATTCATACCTGTCAGCGTCTTCAGGAGCCATGTATTGCGTCTCATGATCAGAATCATCTCCATCGTATTCTTCACGTGTAATGAGAGCCAATGTCTCCTCATCATAGTCACTAGCGGACTCATACCCACCATCCACAGTTGCAATCATCACACGCTGAGATTTGCATTCTCTCGCATAATGACCTCTTCCCTTACAACGACGACAAATAATATCACTTGTGTACCCAGTTGATGCCATGGAAGAAGAAGAGCTCTGTGTAGGACCAGAAGGTGCGCTCTTGGCAGATAGTGGTGGTTGTGCCTGCTTTCTTGTATCACGGCTGGAGGTGGCACCTAATGGAGGTGCTGGTGTAGTGGAAGTAGAAGATGCATGCGGTGTCCATGATGAAGGTCGACCTGCAGAAAAGTTAGTTCGCGCCAATGCTTGTCGACCCTGCACTTCACGTTCAGCTTTACAAGCAAGATGGAATAAACGAGTGATATTAGTATGCTCCTTATACTCTAGAATGGTCCGAATCTCTCTATTTAATCCACCCATAAAACACGCAAGCATAGGTTCATTCTCCTCAACAATACCAAATCTAATCATGCCAGTTTGTAATTCCTGATAATATTCTTCTACAGAATTTTTTCCTTGTCTCAAACGCTGCAATTTTTGAAGCAATTCACGTTGATAATATGGTGGAACCCAACGAGTACGCATAGCGGTTTTCAAAGCAGCCCAAGTAGCTGGAACAGGATATAATCTACAATGTTCAGACCACTAAACACATGCAAAGCTAGTGGAAGCACAAACAGCAGCAGGAACACGTCTCTCCTCGGGATATTGTAAGCATGTAAATCGTTGTTCAGTTTCTAACTCCCAAGTAAGATATATATCAGGAACATATCTACCCTCAAATGGTGGAATATTCAATTTTAGTTTAGGGAGATGGTCATGATCGCGTACCTGAGGGGGAGCCCTAACATTGCCATTATTTGCATGTGGACGACCTAGTGGTTGTGGTGCTGGTTGTTGCACGTAGTTCTGATTTTGATCAACCTCATCCTTGTAATATCCCGCATAATCATCCTCCTCCCCATCAGCAGCAGGAGCCACAGAATTATCAACAGTAGCACCAACAGTTTGACCAGGCTGAAGAGGAACACGGCTCGCTCGGCGGAGGGCTGTTTCACGATGTGGAGGTAGTAGTAGTAGTAGTTGTTGTTGCAGAGGTGCGGCAGATGCAGCCGGTGGTGGAAGACGCGCAAGCAGTTCATTAAATCTGTTATCGAGCTTTGTTTCGAACGTCTTCTCAAGGCCAGTGATCTTCTCCATGGCCTATTCAAAATTGTTCAGCACATCTTGCACCTATTCAGTCATCATTTGCTGATACTTATCATGAAGCTCCTTGTTCGTTAAGTTCTCCCAGTCAATCTCGTCGGCTTGTGATCCTGGCATGGCTAGCAGCAATAGAAACACACAAGAATATGATCCTACAGACCACTAACAAGTGGTGGTGGTGGGTGTCACCAATCCGTCAAGCAAAACTCAAATTCTTACCAGTTCTTACCCAGCAGCAGGCGGTGATCGGCAACCGTTGTAGTCAAAACTCTCAAAGCTTGCATAGAGCGATTACCATGGAGAGTCAAACACACGACGTAGATGTATGTGGAGCTGGGAAGGCTTATAATATGGTAGCAAAAAGAATCAACAATAATCAATTCAGAGATCAAAAGTTGAATAAACGCTCAACGATGGTACTGTGCTGGTCCTAGGCTAGACCGTGCTAGAGACGCGAGCCTAGAACACTAACAAAATCACGGCGCTGCACTTAAACAAGGGAAAAGCACACTCTGGAAAAAAAAACGCTCTTCTTTTTTTTGCGCTCTTTTTTTTGCGCTCCTCTTTTTTTTGCCGAAAATCACTATAATGGCGAGTGTCTCAAAACTCTTCCCAAGTCAAGATAACCGGATAGGCACGAAATTTTTTCGACCATTTTTTTCGACTGCCCAGACCCAAAAACTGGAAACGGGTCAAAAAAACATTCTATAACGGAGACTGTCTCAATACGCTGAGAAACACCTAAAAATAGGATAGCCAGAATTTTTTTTGTCCAATGCGTTTTTGGAAAATTTTGGGCCTAAACGGAGGGTGGTTTCCGGACTTTTTTTTTTGAAAACCAACCTCTTCTATGGACGGCAAAAGATTACTGGAATCCGAAACCTACTCAGACAAGGAAAACACAAATCTGGAAATAGATGGATCTCGAAAGTTAACCTAATATGAGATGGACTCGGAGTGGTGGTAGTATATGGATGTGGGTCGATGGTGGTATATGGACTCGGATCGGTGTTGGTATATCGACTCGGAGCGGTGGCGAATAAGTGGGATGGTAGATGGCAGGAATGACGTATCTGGTGTGGTGGTGGTATATGGCAGCGGATGATGATGGTGCGGCGGCGGCGTGAAGACCCGTGAACAAAACTCGAAACTCTAAAAGACTAGACACTAAGACCAGCAACTAGACACGACGATGCAACCGAAAATTCAACAAAAGCAAAATATTAAAAAGACTATGCAATGGCTCAGACTGGTTTGGATATGATGAACTAACCCTAATTTTTTTTGGCTTTTTCATGGACTGTAGGTATGAAGAACAGACTCGATCTAAACTATGAAAAACTGTAAAATCTCACCGAGCAACCTGGAAATCTGATACCACTTGATAGACGCAAAGGTGTCCCGTCTTTCGATGAGATGATGGATATCGCTTTGGTGGAAATCGACTTTGACGATCCGACTATGAATGTGCGAGGACGTCGCGCCTTAGCAATCGCTAAACCAACTCCGAGAGGTTATTGACCACGCTGGAGCACGATCAACCTGACCACGAGGGTCTGTTTCCTGCGAGCAAACGAAGAACAAGCAAGAAACTGAGATTTCAATCTGGATATTGCAAATATAAGATGAAAGCTTTATTAATCAAGGTGGGGTTTTGAGACGTCTTTGTCTGGTCGTTGAACACAAATGAAGTACGCGAAGTTGCAGCTATGGCGAACATTAATCTAAACAAAACTCAAAGTCTAAATGGTGCCCTAAGGGCTATATATATGGAGGAAATGGGGGTGAATTTCGTGGCCCTTGGTGGAGGGGTCCGAAACTAACCCAATCTCTTGTTTCCCCACACATACGGACTCTAAAAATAGCCTATACTTATGTATTTTGAAATTACATGGGCCTGGCCCAATAATAAGGTGATGCAGTACCTAGAATAGCCTCTGGACGAAATTTATGAAGTGGCGTCTTGTATATTTTGTCCAAGGCTTCATGCACTCATTGTGGTGGCTCCAAAGTCCTGAAATCATCACTTGTAACTCCGTTCTTGTTCCCCTTGCGCATGCCCTCATCTCCATGCTTGTTCTTTCTCCAATGTTCATCCTTCTCCAAGCTAGCCCCTTCATTTGTAAGCAAAACAAATGTATCCAATTTAGGCAACATCATATTCTCATGAACATTAGAATCATTACCAAGAAACGAAAGTACCTGATAATTTAATTGGCATGCGCGAGCTCTAGTAATTGGTCCATTATATGTAACAGTAGGGGCTGTGGGTGTAACAATGGTATTGATGTCCTCATCAGCTCAAGCTCAAGAATGACAACATCTTTGTCGTCAAGAAGAAGAGGAACGAGCGCGTCTACGCCAAGAGGAACAAGACGCCGAGGCCCAACGTCTTCAACAACAACAACGTGAAGCACAAGCTCGTGAGGCGGAACGTGCCCTTCAAGAATCAAGTCGAGCCATCGCCAACCGCAATCGCGAACGGCGCAATCAAGAGGAAGCCCTTCGAGAAGAAATACAAGAGAGGAACTATCAACCATGTGTGCACCGTCAAGCTCCTCAAGCTCCTCCACAAGCTTGTCAAGCTCCACCTCAACCTCAAGTTCAACAGGTGCGACACCAAGTGGAACAAGTGCTTCAAGACCCTCCTCCACGCCAAGACGACATCATGAGGAATGAGCATTTGAGGACTTTCCAAGGCAAGAGCGATATCACAACCGCTATCAAGATGAAGAGCAACGCTATGGAAAGCTCAAATTCACAATGCCCAAGTTCAATGGAAGCAATGATCCAGATGAATACCTCTCATGGGCATTAAAGGTCAACAAAATCTTTCGTTTGCACAACTATGAGGAAGAGAAGAAGATCGCAATGGCATCACTTCAGTTCCAAGACTATGTGCTCATATGGTGGGAACAAGTCCTTGAGCGCCGAGAAGCAAGAGGTGACCCTCAATCACCACTTGGGCTCAAATGAAGGATGTCATGCGAGCACGATTTGTGCCCACCTACTACAACCGTGATCTCTTCAAGAAGCTACAACTCCTCAAGCAAGGAACAAGAGTGTTGAAGAATACTACAAGAAATGGAGATTGCCATGATTGAGGCAATGTCAAGGAGGATGTGAGCAAACAATGCCACGATTCTTGAATGGACTCAATCATCCCATCAAGAAGATCACCGACTTCAACCCTACTCCAACCTCATTGAGCTCGTGCATCAAGCTACAAAGGCGGGCGTCAAGTGCAAGATGACTTCAAATCGCCAAGTACTCATCCAAGACCTCTGACTACTCCAATAGCCAAGCTTGGAGTAGTTGTAGGTCTTGATGAATTTGAGTCTTGCTAGTGTTGCATGACTTGCATTGTTGTGTTGTTGGCGATGGTGATGATGATGCCCTTGACATGGAGATTAATCATCCTCATGTTGCTCTTGGCATGGAGGAAGTCCATGATCAACTTGCTCTTGTTGAACTTGAGGTTGAGGTGGGGCTTGACGAGCTTGTGGAGGAGCTTGTGGAGCTTGACGTTGCACTCGCGGTTGGTAGTTCCTATCTTGGATTTCTTCTCGAAGGGCTTCCTCTTGATTGTGCCATCCGCGATTGCGGTTGGTGATAGCTCGACTTGATTCTTGAAGGGCACGTTGCGCCTCAAGAGTTTGCGCTTCTCGTAGTTGTTGTTGAAGACGTTGAGCCTCGGCGTCTTGTTGCTCTTGGTGTAGACGCGCTCGCTCTTCTTCTTCTTGGCGACGAAGACGTTGTAGTTCTTGAGCTTGAGCAAAAGCGACTTGGTTTGATTGAGGATGAGGGACTTGCTCATCGTCTTGTTCTTGTGTATGTTTGACATGTAGGGGGTTGCGAGATGCATGACTTTCTTGACACGCGGCTCGTCGAAGAGTGTTTGATGACGGTGTACTTGAGCCAGAGAAGGAATCATCGGAGTGTCGACTTGAGTGGCTCCGTCTTGAGTATGACGATGTTGAAGGAGGCCGGTTCACCAACAAGGCGCAGATCTCGTCCATTCTTGCATCCTTCTCTTGTTTGTGCGCGTCGATCTTGTTGTCGAAGTAGTCTCTTGTACGTTGCTCGGAGAGTCGCAAGTCGGTGGCGAGGTTGTCGATGCGGTTGTTCATTGTTTGTTGCTCTTGATGCAACGCTCGTTGTGCACCGAAGAGGTGGCTCTTGGTGACGTATGATGACATGTCGTCGTCTTGCTCAATGAAGAGTGGGTTTGTAGAAGTACTCGGCCTATCCATCATTCCAAGCAAAATGTGAGTGGTAGAAGGAGAAGAACTTATACCAATGTACCTTGACCGATGTTGATGATGAATCAAATTCACTCAAATGCGGACAATGAAATAGCACTATTGGTACCAGTTCTTGTCGGTTCTCACAGGCACAAAATTTGATGCAATTGAAAGTGAGATTCAATAATGTTGGAAAAGATTCACAAGTTTGCAAGTGCAACAAGTATACCAAGAAAGTAGGGGTACACGAAAACACACACGCAAATAGATAAATGGGATTGTGCAAACCAAAAGTGAGCCAAAATGTGGAATCCACGAAAATGCTCTTGTTGCACAATACTAGAGAGATGCTAGCACGATTGCACAATAGGCGGATACGGAGCTTGTGCACAACCTACTAGGCAAAAATGCAACGATATCTATCCCAAGTATGTTATATGTATGGTATTTCGGTGCTATGATCCAAGATGACCTTATATGACAATCTTAATGTAGTATGATGCTATGGTTCTTGCTTATAAGCTATTTGCTTATCTTTCCTCTTTGCTTAAAAGCTTTGGTGGCTCTTTCACTTTTGAGCTCTTTTCTCATGCGAAACTTCACGAACCAAAATAGCAATTGTGTATGCTATGACAACTTTGTGACACACAAGTTGATGCCAAGATATGCACCACGATGGTATGGTATGTATGCTATGGAGTATGATCACTAATGTGCACAAGTCATGTTGCCGGCAATACTCAATGGCTAGTCTCGAAGGGTAAGCTACGCAAAAGTAAGGCCATGTGGGGTATCAATGCAATTGCAAGGTATGACAAAGATGTCATCGAAGTTACCGTCCTTGGCGATGTTGAGTAGTCGATGGAGATGAGCGGTGGTGAAGGTGACGTCGAACCGTACCTATATAGCCGAAACACAATAGGACACGAGAACGACAACTCAAAATCTCAAAGACCAAAACATGTCAAAATCGACATAGGAGGTAGCGGTGAGCGGTGGTGGTGTTTGTGGAAAGCGTTGGGGGTATGCGGAAGTAAGCGTGGGCACCCGGGCAAAATTGGGCGAAAGTATGCGGAAAGTGGTGCGGGGAATGGAGTTGCTGCTCCCAGGGGCCGGATGTCCGGGCCAGCGGCCGGATGTCCGGGACACCGGATGTCCGGTAGACACGAGCAGATGTCCGGGCTCTGGATCAGAGACGAACACGATGAACTCCACGGGAAAAAATTGCAACTCCGGGGCAAAATTTGGACGAATTGGTGGATGGAAATCGTGGGAGAGATGGGGAAAAGCTAGATCAACTCGATGCAAAGCAGATCCATGGATCAAATCCAACAAAACTTCATCACACTAACAAATCACAAAAAAAAATTGGGGCAATTTTTGGTGGGGAATTTTCGGATTTAGGACGAAAACAACAAAATCAAGATAGAAAACACTGGGTAGGGGCTACAAAAACGTGATCAACGTGGCTCATGATACCAAGATGATGTAGGGCGGAACCCTATGGGGCCGATCTTTCACGTCTGGAGTGGATCCTTGATGAGGACATCAATACCGTTGTTACACCCACAGCCCCTGCTGCTATACATACTGGACCAATTACTAGAGCTCGCGCACGCCAATTAAATTACCAGGTACTTTCTTTTCTTGGTAATGATTCTAGTGTTCATGAGAATATGATGCTACCTAAATTGGATACATTTGTTTTGCTTACAAATGAAGGGCCTAGCTTGGAGAAGGATGAACATTGGAGCAAGAACAAGCATGGAGATGATGGCATGTGCAAGGGGAACAAGAACGGAGTTACAAGTAATGATTTCAGGACGTTGAAGCCACCATAATGAGTCCGTGAAGCCTTAGACGAAATATACAAGATGTACTTCATAATTTTCGTCCAGAGGCGATTCTAGGTGCTGCGCCACCTTATTATTGGGCCAGGCTCATGTAATTTCAAAATACATAAGTATAGGCTATTTTTAGAGTCCATATGTGTGGGGAAACAAGAGATAGGGTTGATTTCGGACCCCTCCACCATGGGCCACGAAATTCCCCCCTCTTCCTCCATATATACAGCCCTTAGGGCACCGTTTAGACTTTGGGTTTTGTTTAGATTAAAAGTTCGCCATAGCTGCAACTTCGCGTACTTCGTTTGTGTTCAACGATCAGACAAAGGCGTCACAGAACCCCACTTTCATTAATAAAGCTTTCCTCTGTTATTCGGAATATCCAGATTGCAATCTTAGTTTCTTGCTTGTTCTTCGTTTGCTTGCAGGAAATAGACCTTCGTGGTCAGGTTGATCGTGCTCCAGCATGGTCAATAACCTCTCGGAGTTGGTTTAGCGATTTCTAAGGTGCGACGTCCTCGCACGTTCGTAGTCAGGTCGTCAAAGTCGACTTCCACCAAAACGATAGCTACCATCTCATCGAAAGACGGGACACCTTTGCATCTATCAAGTGGTATCAAATTTGCAGGTTGCTCGGTGAAACTTACAGTTTTTCGTAGTTTAGGTCGAGTCTGTTCTTCATACCTATAGTCCACGAAAAAGCCAAAAAAAATTAGGGTTAGTTCATCCTATCCGAACCATTCTGAGCCTTTGCATAGTCTTTTCAGTATTTTGCTTTGTTGAATTTGCGGTTGCATCGTCGCGTCAAGTTGCTGTTCTTAGCGTCTAGTCTTTCAGAGTTTCAAGTTCTGGTCATAAGTTGTCACGCCGCCGCCGCACCATCATCATCGCCCCTGCCACCTACCACCACCGCTCCGAGTCCGTATCCATATACCACCACCAATCCGTATCCATATACCACCACCGATCCATATCCATATACTACCACCGTTGCCATATACCACCACCGCTGCCATATACCACCACCATATATCCACCACCAATCCGAGTTCCTTGCATATTAGGTTTGTTTTCGAGATCCATCTAATTTCCGATTCGTGTTTCCTTGCCTGAGTATGTTTTAAAAAAAAAGAGTCTGGAGACCCCCGGGCAGTTTTTAGGCCAAAATTTCGGCGATCGAAAATATTTTTTCCCTATCCTATTTTTAGGTCCCAGGGAGTGTTTTGAGACACTCGCCATCATAGTGATTTTTTGTCGCACTTTTTCGTCGTCGCTGCCTTGATTTCCGAAAAAAATGTCAAAAAAAATTCTGTGCCCATCCTGTCAGTTTGACCTGGGAAGAGTTTTGAGACACTCACCATTATAGTGATTTTTCGCAAAAAAAAAAGAGGAGCGCATAAAAAAAGCAGAGCGCAAAAAAAAGAGCGAAAGAAAAATTCCAGAGTGTGCTTCTCCCTTGTTTACGTGCAGTGCCGTGATTTTTTTAGTGTTCTAGGCTCGCATCTCTAGCACGGTCTAGCCTAGGACCAGCACAGTACCGTCGTTGAGCGTTTATTCAACTCTGCATCTCTGACTTGATTATTGCTGATCCTTTTTGCTACCATATATTAAGCCTTCCCAGCTCCACATACATCTACGTCGTGTGTTTGACTCTCCCTGGTAATCGCTCTATCCAAGCTTTGAGAGTTTTGACTAGAACGGTTGCCGATCACCTATCTTCTTTGGGTAAGAACTGGTAAGAATTTGAGTTACGCTTGGCGGTTGTGACACCCACCACCACCACTTGTTAGTGGTGCAGCAGGATCATATTCTTGTGTGTTTCTATTCTGCTAACCATGCCGGGATCACAAGCCGGCGAGATTGGTGGGAGAACTTAACGAACAAGGAGCTTCATGATAAGTTTTAGCAAATGATGACTGAACAAGTGCAAGATGTGCTGAACAATTTTGAAGAGGCCATGGAGAAGATCACTGGCCTTGAGAACACGTTCGAAACAAAGCTCAATAACAGATTTAATGAACTACTTGCGCGTCTTCCACAGGCTGCACCTGCCGCACCTCTGCAACAACAACAACAACTAGCTCCACGTCGTGAAACAGCCCTCCGCCGAGCGAGCCATGTCCTTCTTCAGCCTGGCCAAACTATTGGTGCTGCTGTTGATACTTCTGTGGCTCCTGCTGCTGATGCGGAGGATGATTATGCGGGAGATTATGAGGATGAGGTTGATCAAAATCAGAACTACTTGCAACCCCAAGCACCACAACAACCAGGTCGTCCACATGCAAATAATCACAATGGTAGGGCTCTCCTTCAGGTACGAGATCATGACCATCTTCCTAAACTGAAACTGAATATTCCACCATCTGAGGGTAGATATGTTCCTGATATACATCTTACTTGGGAGTTAGAAACTGAAGAACGATTTACATGTTTACAATATCCTGAGGAGAGACGTGTTCCTGCTGCTGTTTGTGCTTTCACTAGCTTTGCATGTGTTTGGTGGTCTAAACATTGTAAATTATATCATATTCCAGCTACTTGGGCCGCTTTGAAAACTGCTATGCTTACTCGTTGGGTTCCACCATATTATCAACGTGAATTGCTTCAAAAATTGCAGCGTTTGAGACAAGGAAAAAATTTTGTAGAAGAATATTATCAGGAATTACAAACTGGCATGATTAGATGTGGTATTGTTGTGGAGAATGAACCTATGCTTGCACGTTTTATGGGTGGATTAAATAGAGAGATTCAGACCATTCTAGAGTATAAGGAGTATACTAATATCACTCGTTTATTCCATCTTGCTTGTAAAGTTGAACATGAAGTGCAGGATCGACAAGCATTGGCGCGAACTAACTTTTTTGCAGGTCGACCTTTATCATGGACACCGCGTGCATCTTCTACTTCAACTGTAACAGCACCTCCATTAGGTGCCACCTCCAGCCGTGATACAAGAAAGCATGCACAACCACCACTACCTGCCAAGAGCGCACCTGCCGGGCCTACACAGAGCTCTTCTTCTTCCAAGGCATCAACTGGGCACACACGTGATATTATTTGTTGTCGTTGTAAGGGAAGAGGTCATTATGCGAGAGAATGCAAATCTCAGCGTGTGATGATTGCTACTGAGGATGGTGGGTATGAGTCCGCTAGTGACTATGATGAGGAGATGTTGGCTATTATTACGTGAAGAACACGGTGGAGATGATTACGATCATGAGGCGCAATACATGGCTCTGAAGGCGGCGCGGTATGAATGTTTAGTTGCTCAGCGTGTTTTGAGTGTGCAGGTCACACAAGCTGAGCAAAATCGAGGCATAATTTGTTCCATACAAAGGGAGTTGTGAAGGAGCGTTACATGCGCGTCATCATAGGCGGAGGGAGCTGCAACAACTTGGCTAGCATGGAGATGGTGGAGAAGCTCTCTCTCACCACAAGACCACACCCACATCCTTACTACATCCAATGGTGCAACAACAGCGGCAAGGTTAAGGTAACACACACTGTTCGTGTGCATTTTAGTATCTCTACATATGCTGATTATGTTGATTGTAATGTGGTACCTATGCAAGCATGTTCCTTATTACTTGGTAGGCCATGGCAATTTGATAAAAATTATGTACACCATGGTAGAAACAATCAGTATACTCTTGTTCATAAGGATAAAAATATTACTTTGCTTCCTATGACTCCTGAGTCCATTTTTAAAGATGATATTAATAGAGCTAATAAAGCAAAACAGGAGAAGAATAAGAGTGAAAATAAGATTGTGGCAAAAGAATTTGAGCAACAAATGAAGCCTAATAATAAACCATCTAGTGTTGCTTCTGAAATTAAATTGAAAAGTGCATGTTTATTTGCCACCAAATCTGATATTGATGAGCTAGATTTCAGCAAATCTGTTTGCTATGCTTTTGTGTGCAAAGAGGCATTATTTTCATTCGAGGACATGCCTTCCTCTTTCCCTCATGCTATCACTAACATTTTATAGGAGTTCACTGACGTCTTTCCACAAGACGTGCCATCGGGATTACCGCCTATTCGAGGGATTGAGCATCAGATTGACTTAATTCCCGGTGCTTCACTGCCAAACCGTGCGCCATATCGTACCAATCCGGAGGAGGCGAAGGAGATTATCGTCAAGTACAAGAGCTTCTCAACAAAGGTTATTCTGCGAATCCCTTAGTCCTTGTGTTGTTCCTATTATTCTAGTGCGAAAAAGGATGGTACATCACGTATGTGTGTTGATTGTAGAGGCATTAATAATATTACTATTCGTTATCGTCATCCTATTCCTAGGCTAGATGATATGCTTGATGAATTGAGTGGCTCTACAATATTCTCCAAAGTTGATTTGCGTAGTGGATACCATCAAATTCGTATGAAATTGGGGGATGAATGGAAAACAGCATTTAAAACTAAGTTTCGATTATATGAGTGGTTAGTCATGCCTTTTGGGTTAACTAATGCACCTAGTACTTTCATGAGATTAATGAACGAAGTCTTACATGCTTTCATTGGACGATTTGTGGTACTTTACTTTGATGACATATTGATTTATAGCAGATCTTTGGAGGAACATTTGGAACATTTATGTGCTGTTTTTGTTGCTCTACGTGATGCACGTTTGTTTGATAACCTTGGGAAATGCACCTTTTTGCACCAACCGAGTGTCTTTTCTTGGCTATGTTGTTACTCCACAGGGAATTGAAGTTGAGAAAGCCAAGATTGAAGCTATTGAGAGTTGGCCGCAGCCCAAAATGGTCACACAAGTGAGGAGTTTTCTTGGCCTCGCTGGATTCTATAGGCGTTTTGTGAGAGATTTCAGCACCATTGCTGCACCTCTCAATGAGCTTAAAAAGAAGGATGTGCCTTTTGTTTGGGGTAACGCACAGGAAGAAGCCTTCACGGTGTTGAAAGATAAGTTGACACATGCTCCTTTACTCCAACTTCCTGATTTTAATAAGACATTTGAGCTTGAATGTGATGCTAGTGGAATTGGATTAGGAGGTGTGTTATTACGAGATGGCAAACCTGTTGCATACTTTTCTGAAAAATTGAGTGGGCTTAGACTGAATTATTCTACTTATGATAAAGAAATATATTCTCTTGTTCGGACTTTAGAAACATGGCAACATTATTTATGGCCCAAAGAATTTGTTATACATTCTGATCATGAATCTTTGAAACATATTAAAAGTCAAGCTAAACTGAATCGTAGACATGCTAAATGGGTTGAATTCATTGAGACTTTCCCTTATGTAATTAAACACAAGAAGGGTAAAGAAAGTGTTATTCTTGATGCATTGTCTAAATCGCTATACTATGCTTTCACAACTTGACTTCAAAGTATTTGGTTTGGAGACCATCAAAGATCAATATGTGCATGATGCTGATTTTAAAGATGTATTGCAGAATTGTAAAGAAGGAAGAACATGGAAAAAGTTAAATGCGTTAATGATGGATTTGTATTCCGTGCTAACAAGCTATGCATTCCAGCTAGCTCCGTTCGTCTTTTGTTGTTGCAGGAGGCACATGGAGGAGGACTAATGGGACACTTTGGCGTGAAGAAGGCGGAGGGCGTACTTGCTACACATTTCTTTTGGCCAAAGATGAGGCGGGATGTTGGCGCTTTGTTGCTCATTGCACTACATGTCAAAAAGCTAAGTCACGACTCAATCCTCATGGTTTATATATGCCTTTGCCTGTACCTAGTGTTCCTTGGGAGGATATATCTATGGACTTTGTTTTAGGTTTACCTCAAATAAAGAAGGGGAGGGATAGCATATTTGTTGTCGTGGATAGATTCTCGAAAATGGCACACTTTATACCATGTCATAAAAGCGATGATGTTGTTAATGTGGCTGATTTTTTCTTCCGTGAAATTATTCGCTTGCATGGTGTGCCAAATACTATTGTTTTAGATCGTGATACTAAATTTCTTAGTCACTTTTGGAGATGTTTATGGGCTAAGTTGGGGACTAAACTGCTTTTTAGTACTACTTGTCACCCCCAAACTGATTGACAAACTGAAGTAGTCAATAGAACATTGTCTACTATGCTTAGGGTTGTTTTGAAGAAATATAAGAAAATGTGGGAAGAATGCTTGCCTCATATTGAATTTGCTTATAATCATTCAATGCATTCTACTACTAAGATGTGCCCTTTTGAAATTGTGTATGGTTTCCTACCTCGTGCACCTATTAATTTGTTGCCTCTTCCATCTTCGGAGAAGGTTATTTTTGATGCTAAACAATGTGCTGAATGGATTTTAAAAATGCATGAGTTAACTATGGAAAACATTGAGCGTATGAATGCTAAATATAAACTCGCTGGAGATAAATGTAGAAAACATGTTGTGTTTGCACCTGGAGATCTTGTTTGGTTACATGTGCGTAAGGATAGATTTCTTGATTTGCGCAAATCAAAGCAAATGCCACGTGCTGATGGTCCTTTTAAGGTGTTAGAGAAAATAAATGATAATGCATATAAACTTGAGCTGCCTGCAGATTTTGGGTTAGTCCCACTTTTAACATTGCATATTTGAAGCCTTATTTGGGTGAGGAAGATGAGCTTCCGTCGAGGACGACTTCATTTCAAGAAGGGGAGGATGATGAGACATCAATACCATTGTTACACTCACAGCCCCTGCTGTTATACATACTGGACCAATTACTAGAGCTCGCGCACGCCAATTAAATTACCAGGTACTTTCATTTCTTGGTAATGATTTAGTGTTCATGAGAATATGGTGTTGCCTAAATTGGATACATTTGTTTTGCTTACAAATGAAGGGCCTAGATTGGAGAAGGGTGAACATTGCAGCAAGAACAAGCATGGAGATGATGGCATGCACAAGGGGAACAAGAACGGAGTTACAAGTGATGAATTCAGGACATTGAAGCCACCATAATGAGTGCATGAAGCCTTGGACGAAATATCCAAGATGTCACTTCATAAATTTCGTCTAGAGGCTATTCTAGGTGTTGTGTCACCTTATTATTGGGCCAGGCCCATTTAATTTCGAAATACATAAGTATAGGCTATTTTTAGAGTCCGTATGTGTGGGGAAACAAGAGATAGGGTTGATTTCGGACCCCTCCACCAAGGGCCAGGAAATTCCCCCCTCTTCCTCCATATATACAGCCCTTAGGGCACCGTTTAGACTTTGGGTTTTGCTTAGATTAAAAGTTCGCCATAGCTGCAACTTCGCGTACTTCGTTTGTGTTCAACGACCAGACAAAGGCGTCACAGAACCCCAGCTTGATCAATAAAGCTTTCATCTTATATTCGCAGTATCTAGATTGCAATCTCGGTTTCTAGCTTGTTCTTCATTTGCTCGCAGGAAACAGACCCTCGTGGTCAGATTGATCGTGCTCCGGCGTGGTCAATAACCTCTCGGATTTGGTTTAGCGATTGCTAAGGCACGACGTCCTCGCACGTTCGTAGTTGGATCGTCAAAGTAGACTTCCACCAATGCGAAATCCATCATCTCATCTAAGGACGGGACACCTTTGCCTCTATCAATCCTACGGGGGAACACGAGGAACGCGCAGAAAACACAAGGGAAAACACAGGGGAAACGAGAGGGAATCACTCAACCGACAAGTAATCGATCACACAAGGGCTAGATCACCGAAAGCATAAGGTAACACATGATCCAAAATCAACAAAGGAAGAATACAAAGGGAACCGTTCTTCTCTGTGAAGAGGTCTTGATTGTCTTCTCCGGATGGAGGCCTTGAATCCAAATGGATCTTCTCCGAGGAGGCACGATCCCTCATACGGAGTAAATCCGGTACGGATGAGCAGAGCTCTATCTCTAAATGAGCTATCACAATGCTAACCCTAAAACGTACTGGATGAGGGAGTATAAATAGTCAAAGGGCGCAGGGGTACATGGGTCACGGCCCAAAGGAGCTGCGCGCAGGCAGAGGGCGCCGGATGTCCGGGCGGCGGGCCAGATGTCCGGGCGCTCACGAGGTGCCGGATGTCCGGGCTGGAGGGGCCGGATGTCTGGGCCAGTGGAGTTGACCCTTCTGTTCACTGGATGGGCGACGCAGGATGTCCACTCGGAGGGGCCGGATGTTCGCGGCTTTGGGAGGCGCCGGATGTCCGGGGCGATCGCCGGATGTCCGGGCTGACGGGGCAAGCTTCTGTGCTCCCTGGATGCCGGTGCCGGATGTCCGGGATTTAGGCCGGATTTCTGGTGGGGGCCGGATGTCCGGGCTGTAGCTTCTTTTGCAGATGCCTGGCCTTGTGGATCTCCAGGGGCCGGATGTCCGGTGCCTGCAGGCTGTTCTTGCCTTCTTCCATTGGTTCTCTTCTTTCATGGACTTGGGGTCTTGACCATCTTCATGTGCATCCTCGGGAGGGTCCTCTTGGTACCTAATCATGAACAACATTTCGGATTGAGGTAGTAGCCATGTCTAAGGAGGATCACATAAGATATCATGATGTAGGGCGGAACCCTAGGGACCGATCTTTCAGGTTTAGAGTGGATCCTACAGGGAAACACGAAGGACGCGCGGAAAACACAAAGGGGAAAACACGGGGAGAAACGAGAGGATCACTAAACCGACAAGTAATCGATCACACAAGGGCTAGATCACCGAACACATAAGGTAGCACAAGATTCAAAATCAACAAAGGTAAGGATACAAAGGAACCGTTCTTCTCCGTGAGGAGGTCTTGATGGTCTTCCCTAGAAAGGGGTCTTGAATCCGCTTGGGGGATCTTCTCCGAAGAGGTCATGAACTCCGAGGAGAAGTATCCAAGTGGATGAGCAAGGCTCTCACACAAATATGAGCTAAACCAATGCTAACCCTAGAACGTACGGGATGAGGGAGTATATATAGTCAAAGGCGAAGGGTACGGGTCACGGCCCAAAGGAGCTTGTGAGCAAAGGCGCCGGATGTGCAGGCAGCGGGCTGGATGTCCGGGCGCTCACGAGGTGCCAGATGTCCGGGCTGGAGGGGCCAGATGTCCAGGCCAAAGGAGTTGACTCTTCTGTGCACTTGAGGGGCAACGCCGGATGTTCGCCCGGAGGGGCCGGATGTCCGCGGCTTCGGGAGGCGCCGGATGTCCGGGGCGAACACCGGATGTCCGGGCTATCGGGGCAAGCTTCTGTGCTCCCTGGACACGGGTGCCGGATGTCCAGGATTTTGGCCGGATTTCCGATGGGGGCCGGATGTCCGGTCCCTATAGCTTCTTCTGCAGATGCCTTGCCTTGTGGATCTCCAGGGGCCGGATGTCCGGGGTCCTGGCCGGATGTCCGGTGCCTGGAGGCTGTCCTTGCCTTCTTCCATGGGTTCTCTTCTACCACGGACTTGGGGTCTTGACCATCTTCACGTGCATCCTCGGGAGGGTCCTCTTGGTACCTAATCATGCACTACATTCCGGATTGAGGTAGTACCATGTCTCGAGAGGATCATATGAGATAAAATTAAGGGGAGAAGTCACCTCGGTCTCGAGAGCTCTAGCACGTGCTCTAGTCATGGGCCCTCTTGAGGCTTGGTGAGGCGATGGAAGGTCCATGGGGATGACCGAAGGATGCTCCGCATCATCTCCCCCCCCCCCTGGGAAAGATCCAACCTCGGATCGAAATCCTCATCACCATGGTACGGGGAGAGATCAGAGACGGTGAAGATGTCGCTCACGTTGTACTTGTCGCGTGGGAGATCGATCTTGTAAGCGTTGTTGTTATTGTAGCGTGCTAGTACCTTGTAGGGTCCGTCGGCTCGAGGGAGAAGCTTGGAGTTGCGTTCGTTGGGGAAGCGGTCCTTGCGAAGGTGTAGCCACACGAGGTCTCCAATGTTGAATATCATGGGATGCTTGTTGACGTTGAGCTTGGTCGCGAGTCATTGTACTTGGCGCTCGATGGTGTGTCTTGTATCTTCACGCATCTTCTTGATGTAGCTTGCACGGGCAATTTCCTCGAGGTTGGTGCGCTCTTGTAGAGGAAGAGGTAGAATGTCCAATGGCGACAACGGGTTGAAGCCGTAGACGACCTCGAAGGGGGACTTTCCGGTCGTCGAATGTCTTGCACAGTTGTAGGCATACTCGGCGATGGGTAGACACTCCTCCCACTCCTTGATGTTCTTCTTGATCAGCACGTGAAGTAGAGTGGAGAGTGTACGGTTCGTCACCTCCGTTTGGCCGTCGGTTTGAGGTGGTATCACGGATGAGAACAGGAGCTTGATTCGAGCTTGGCGCATAGGGTCTTCAAAAGTAACTCAAGAACTTGGCGTCATGGTCGGAGGCGATTGTCTTTGGTACTCCATGGAGACGCAAGATTTCCCTACGAAAGAGATTTGCAACATGTGAAGCATCGTCTATCTTGTTGCAAGCGATGAAATGTGCCATCTTAGAAAATCGGTCCACAACAATAAACACGGAATCCTTGCCATTTTGAGTTCTAGGCAAACCAAGTACAAAATCCATGCTAATGTCTTCCCAAGGTTGATAAGGAATAGGAAGAGGCATGTAAAGACCATGGGATTGAGCTTTAGACTTAGCTTTGCGACATGTAGAGCATTGGGTGGTGAAGCGTGAGACGTCACGGAACATCTTGGGCCAAAAGTAGTTCTTGGAGAGCGTGGTGAAAGTCTTGTCGCGTCCAAAGTGTCCCATGAGTCCGCCTCCATGAGCCTCTTGCAAAAGGAGCAAACGAAGAGAAGACTCGGGGATGCATAGTTTGTTAGCTCTCATAAGATAACCATCCTTGATGTAATATTGTTCCCAAGAAGTATGCGTCAAACACTTAGCATAAGGAATAGCAAAAGATGGATCATTAGCATACAAGTCTTTTATGTGCTCAAAGCCAATAACATTCAACTCAAGTTTAGTGACAAGCGTGCATATGCGTGAAAGTGCATCGGCAACTACGTTTTCCTTACCCTTAATGACCTTAATCACATAGGGAAAAGATTCAATAAATTCACTCCATTTGGCATGACGCTTGTTCAACTTAGTTTGACCTTTTAAGTACTTAAGCGTTTCATGATCGGTATGGATGACAAACTCATGAGGTATAAGATAATGTTCCCAAACATGTAGCACACACACTAAGGCATACAATTCTTTGTCATAGACGGGATACTGAAGTTGAGCACCGGAGAGTTTTTCACTAAAATATGCAATGGCTCGTTTTTCTTGCATCAAAACTCCGCCAATTCCGGTACCACTTGCATCACAATGAACCTCAAAAGTTTTGCCAAAATTGGGCAAAGCAAGAATCAGAGCATGAGTAAGCCAAGACTTGAGCTCATCGAAAGCGGTGGATTGCAAAGATCCCCAAACAAAAGGAGTATTCTTCTTACTCAAAGCATGCAAAGGAGCGGCTATAGTGCTAAAGTCTTTCACAAAGCGATGATAAAAACCCGCAAGACCAAGAAAACTACGCACATGTTGCAAATTGGTGGGTTGGGGCCAAGTTTTAATTGCTTCAATTTTAGTTTCATCAACATGGACACCCTTGGAGGATACAACGAAACCCAAGAAAACCACTTTGTTAACACCAAATCTGCACTTTTTCATGTTTGCGTAAAGACTTTCCTTGCGAAGGGTTTGCAAAACAGCCCAAACATGATTAAGATGCTCTTTCATTGTTTTGCTAAAGACAAGAATATCATCGAAGTAAACCACAACAAAGACTCCAATATAAGGGCGAAGAACATAATGCATGAGACGCACGAAAATACCGGGAGCCTCCGATAAACCCATAGGCATCACTAACCACTCATATAAGCCAAATTTGGTTTTGAAAGCAGTTTTCCATTCATCACCCTCTTGTATGCGTATTTGATAATAGCCACTTTTAAGATCAAACTTTGAGAAAAGTTGGCTCCACTAAGTTCATCAAGCATATCATCTAAGCAAGGAATGGGATGCCAATAGCGAACGGTAATAGCATTTATAGGTCTACAATCGGAACACAAGCGGAAACTTCCATCGGGCTTAGGCACAAGTATAACCGGAACGGCACAAGGGCTTAAGCTTTCACGTACATGACCGTTGTTGATTAGTTGTTGTACTTGCCATTGAATCTCCTTGGTTTCTTCGGGATTGACACGGTATGGAGCTTTGTTTGGAAGTGGCGCTCCGGTGATGAGGTCGATTCGATGCTCAATGCCTCATAGTGGAGGCAGACCCGGAGGTAGCTTATCGGGGAAAACATCTTGAAATTCCTGCAAAAGAGATTGAAACACCAAAGGTAGCTCGTGAATGGTGTTAGTTTTTGGTTCCCCATCCTTGCACACAAGGACGAAGTGCATCACACTCGATGGGTTCTCACACGCTTCCCTCATCTCATTTTTTGTGGCAAATAGTATGAGGTTTTTCTCTCCAGGCGAAGAGGCGCTCATGTTTGCCTTGTGGCGCTCACTCACTTTTTGGTGGATCTCTTTTTCACTCTTCTCTCTATGGTGGGTGGCTTGCTTGTCGGCTATCCTCGTTCACGCGCCGGTGCATGGACACTTGCTCAAGAGCTTCCATTTCATCTTCACTCATTGAGTCATAGGTGCCATCGTCGTTGAGGATCATGGTGCGCTTGTTTGTGCATTCATAGGACTTGTGGCCTTGGCCGCCGCATGTGAAACACTTGAAGGAGCTCGTCTTGACGGTCTCAACGGTCGGAGTAGATGAGGAAGCACGCGGCTGGTAGTTGCTAGTAGTAGGAGGAAGACGACTTGAACTTGACGAAGGTTTCTTGTAACTTGACTTGTCGTCGTGGCTTGGGGAAGGCTTGGTTGATGTCGAAGTTGGAGTAGTTGCTGAAGCTTGGTTATTGGAGAAGCCGTAGGTCTTGGATGAGTACTTGGTGTACTTGAAGTCATCTTGCAGTTGACATTCCGCCTTTGTAGCTTGATGCACGAGCTCAATGAGGTTGGAGTAGGATTGGAAGTCTCCATTCAAGAATCATGCCATTGTTTGCTCATCATCCTCCTTGACATTGGCTCGAATCATGGCAATCTCCATTTCCTTGTAGTATTCTTCAACACTCTTTGTTCCTTTCTTGAGGAGTTGTAGCTTCTTGAAGAGATCGCGGTTGTAGTAGGTTGGCACAAAACGTGCTCGCATGACATCCTTCACGATTGCGGTTGGCGATGGCTCGACTTGATTCTTGAAGGGTGCGTTCCGCCTCAAGAGCTTGTGCTTCTCGTTGTTGTTGAAGACGTTGAGCCTCGGCGTCTTGTTGCTCTTGGTGTAGACGCGCTCGTTCTTCCTCTTGGCGCCATAGTTGTTGTCGTTCTTGAGCTTGAGCAAAAGCGACTTGGTTTGATTGAGGACAAGGGACTTGCTCATCGGCTTGCTCTTGTGAATTCTTGACGTGTAGCAGGTTGCGAGATGCATGACGGTCTTGACGTTCGGATCGTCGAAGAGTGTTCGAAGACGGTGTACTTGAGTCGGGGAAGGAGTCGTCGGAGTGTCGACTTGAGTGGCTCCGTCTTGAGTATGACGATGTAGAAGGAGGCCGGTTCACCAACAAGGCGCGGATCTCGTCCATTCTTGCATCGTTCTCTTGCTTGTGCGCGTCGAGCTTGTTGTCGAGGTAGTCTCTTGTACGTTGCTCGGAGGGTCGCAAGTTGATGGCGAGGTTGTCGATGCGGTCGTTCATTGCTTGTTGCTCTTGATGCAACGCTCGTTGTGCACCAAAGAGGTGGCTCTTGGTGATGTATGATGACATGTCGTCGTCTTGCTCGATGAAGAGTGGGTTGGTAGAAGTACTTGGCCTATCCATCATTTCAAGCAAAATGTGAGTGGTAGAAGGAGAAGAACTTATACCAATGTACCTTTGACCGATGTTGATAATGAATCAAGTTCACTCAAATGCGGACAATGAAATAGCACTATTGGTACCAATTCTTGTCGGTTCTCACACCTACACAAGTAAAAGCTTATGGTGGAGCTTGGTTAGGATGGTGGCACAAAATTTGATGCAATTGAAAGCGAGATTCAATAATGTTGGAAAAGATTCACAAATTTGCAAATGCAACAAGTAGACCAAGCAAGTAGGGGTACACGGAAACACACAGGCAAATAGATAAATGGGATTGTGCAAACCAAAAGTGAGCCAAAATGTGGAATCCACGAAAATGCTCTTGTTGCACAATACTTGAGAGATGCTAGCACGATTGCACAATAGGCGGATATGGAGCTTGTGCACAACCTACTAGGCAAAAATGCAACGATCTCTATCCCAAGTATGCCATGTGTATGGTATTTTGGTGCTATGATCCAAGATGATCTTATATGACAATCTTAATGTAGTATGATGCTATGGTTCTTGCTTATAAGCTCTTTGCTTATCTTTCCTATTTGCTTAAAAGCTTGGGTGGCTCTTTCACTTTTGAGCTCTTTTCTCATGCAAAACTTCACGAACCAAGATAGCAATTGCGTATGCTATGACAACTTTGTGACACACAAGTTGATTCCAAGATATGCACCACGGTGTTATGGTATGTATGCTATGGAGTATGATCACTAATGTGCACAAGTCACGTTGCAGGCAATACTCAATGGCTAGTTTCGATGGGTAAGCTACGCAAAAGTAAGGCCATGTGGGGTATTAATGCAATTGCAAGTTATGAAAAAGATGTCGTCGAAGTTACCGTCCTTGGCGATGTTGAATAGTCGATGGAGGTGAGAGGTGGTGATGGCAACGTCGAACCATACCTATATAGCCGAAACACAATAGGACACGGGAACCACAACTCAAAATCTCAAAGACCAAAACGTGTCAAAATCGACATAGGAGGTAGCGGTGAGCGGTGGTGGTGTTTGTGGAAATGTTGGGAGTTTTGCGGAAGTAAGCGTGGGCACCGGGGCAAAATTGGGGGAAAGTATGCGGAAACGTGCGTGGGGGATGGAGTTGCTGCTTCCAGGGGCCGGATGTCCGGGCCAGCTGCCGGATGTCCGGGGGACACGGGGCGGATGTCCGGGCTCTGGATCGGGGACGAACACGAAGAACTCCACGGGAGGAATTGCAACTCCGGGGTAAAATTCGGACAAATTTGTGGATGGAAATCGCGGGAGAGATGGGGAAAAGCTAGATCAACCTCATGCAAAGTAGATCCGTGGATCAAACCCAGCAAAACTTCACCACACCAACAAATCACAAAAAAAAATTGGGGCTATTTTTGGTGGGGATTTTCGGATTTAGGACGAAAACAACAAAATCAAGCTAGAAAACACGGTGCAGGGGCTCCAAAAACGTGATCAACGTGGCTCATGATACCAAGATGATGTAGGGAGGAACACTAGGAGCCGATCTTTCACGTTTGGTGTGGATCCTACGGGGAAACACGAAAAACGCGCGGAAAACACAAAGGGGAAAACACGGGGAGAAACGAGAGGATCACTAAACCGACAAGTAATCGATCACACAAGGGCTAGATCACCGAACACATAAGGTAGCACAAGATTCAAAATCAACAAAGGTAAGGATACAAAGGAACCGTTCTTCTCCGTGAGGAGGTCTTGATGGTCTTCCCTAGAAAGGGGTCTTGAATCCGCTTGAGGGATCTTCTCCGTAGAGGTCGTGAACTCCGAGGAGAAGTATCCAAGTGGATGAGCAAGGCTCTCACACAAATATGAGCTAAACCAATGCTAACCCTAGAACGTACGGGATGAGGGAGTATATATAGTCAAAGGGCGAAGGGGTACATGGGTCACGGCCCAAAGAAGTTCTTGTGACGAGAGGGCCCGGATGTCAGGCGGCGGGCGAATGTCCGGCGCTCACGAGGTGCGGATGTCAGGCTGGAGGGCGGATGTCGGGCGATGGAGTTGACTCTTCATGCACTTGAGGGCGGCGCGGATGTCCGCCAGAGGGCGGATGTCGCGGCCGGAGGCGCCGGATGTCCGGCTGTCGGGCAAGCCATGCTCCACGGACACAGTGCGGATGTCCGGATTTAGGCTGGATTTTCGGTGGGGGCCGGATGTCCGGGCTGGACGTCGGATGTCCAGTCCCTGTAGCTTCTTCTGCAGATGCCTGGCCTTGTGGATCTCCAGGGGCCGGATGTCCGGGGTCCTGGCCGGATGTCCGGTGCTTGGAGGCTGTCCTTGCCTTCTTCCATGAGTTCTCTTCTTCCACGGACTTGGGGTCTTGACCATCTTCACGTGCATCCTCGGGAGGGTCCTCTTGGTACCTAATCATGCACAACATTCCGAATTGAGGTAGTAGCCATGTCTCGAGAGGATCATATGAGATATCATTAAGGAGAGAAGTCACCTCGGTCTCGAGAGCTCTAGCACGTGCTCTAGTCATGGGTCGTGTTGAGGCTTGGTGAGGCGATGGAAGGTCCATGGGGATGACCAAAGGATGCTCCGCATCATATCATTAAGGAGAGAAGTCACCTCGGTCTCGAGAGCTCTAGCTCGTGCTCTAGTTATGGGTCCTCTTGGGCCTTGGTGAGGCGATGGAAGGTCCATGGGGATGACCGAAGGATGCTCCTCATCAGGAGGGGCGAGAGCCCCTCCGAGATTGGGTCTGTCTCTCTGTCTCTCTCTGTTTCTACATTCTAGATTCTGCCCTTTCACCGTTTCTTATATTACCGGAGATCCGTAACTCCGATTGGATTGAAACTTTGAACAATTTTTTTTCACATATTAGCTTTCTGTGGCAAAAGAAGGGCAACAACCGCCTTACGGGGTGTCCACGAGGGTCAGGTGTGACGCCCCTGATTCAATCGTACACTAATCATACACGCTAACGTGTACGATCAAGATCAGGGACTCACGGGAAGATATCACAACACAACTCTACAAATAAAATAAGTCGTACAAGCATCATATTACAAGCCAGGGGCCTCGAGGGCTCGAATACAAGTGCTCGATCATAGGCGAAGTCGCGGAAGCAACAATATCTGAGTCTGAGACATAAGTTAAACAAGTTTGCCTTAAGAAGGCTAGCACAAACTAGGATCAGATCAAAGAGGCGCAGGCCTCTGCTGGATCCTCCTAAACTCTGGTGGTCGTAAATCGAAGAAGCTGCACGTAGTAGTAGGCACCTCCGATGTAGTAGTAAATAAATCGACGGTGGCATCGGCTCTGAGGCTCCGACATCTGGTTGCGACAACAAGGTAGAAAGGAAAGGGGGAAAAGGAGGTGAAAGCAACCGTGAGTACTCATCCAAAGTACTCGCAAGCAAGGAGCTACACTACATATGCATGGGTATATGTGTCAAGGGCCATATTAGTGGACTGAATTACAGAATGCCAGAATAAGAAGGGGATAACTAATCCTGTCGAAGACTACGCTTCTGGCAGCCTCCGTCTTGCAGCATGTAGAGGAGAGTAGACTGAAATCCTCCAAGTAGCATCGTATAGCAATAATCCTACCCGGCAATCCTCTCCTCGTCGCCCTATTAAAGAGCGATCACCGGGTTGTATCTGGCACTTGGAAGGGTGTGTTTTATTAAGTATCCGGTTCTAGTTGTCATAAGTTCAAGGTACAACTCCAAGTCGTCCTGTTACCGAAGATCACGGCTATTCGAATAGATTAACTTCCCTGCAGGGGTGCACCACATAACCCAACACGCTCGATCCCATTTGGCGGACACACTTTCTGGGTCATGCCCGCCTCGGAAGATCAACACGTCGCAGCCCACCTAGGCACAATAGAGAGGTCAAGACGCCGGTCTAAACCTAAGCGCACGCAGTGCAGGCCCATCGCCCATAGCACACACCAAGACGCGTTGCGTATCTTGGCGGAAGCGAACTAGCCCCTTAATACAAGAGCAGGCTTACGTTCCAATCCGCACGCGCCGCTTCGATCGTTGACGTCACAAAGGCTTGGTGATACCACGACGTCGAGTGCCCATAACTGCTCCGCGTAGTTGGTTAGTGCGTATAGGCCAAGAGGACTCGGATCAAATACCAAGATCTCGTTAAGCGTGTTAAGTATCATGAACGCCCGAATAGGGCCAGCCCACCTCTCTCCTAGGTGGTCTCAACCTGCCGTGTCGCTCCGCCACAAAGTAACGATCGGGGCCGTCCAGAACCTGGCCCACCTCTACCGGGATGGAGCCACCTGTCCTTTCAACCCCCTCATCAGAGTCACTTGCAGGTACTCAACGAGCTGACCCGACTTTAGTCTCCACATGTGTCATGTATAAAGTATATAGTATATACCCGTGATCATCTCCCTAGTGATCACGGCCCGATAGTATAGCATGGCAGACGGACAAGAATGTAGGGCCACTGATGGAACACTAGCATCCTGTACTAAGCATGTAGGATTGCAGGTAAAGGTAATAACAGTAGTAGCAAGGACAGGCTATGCATCAGGATAGGATTAACGAAAAGCAGTAACATGCTACACTACTCTAATGCAAGCAGTATAGAGAAGAATAGGCGATATCTGGTGATCAAGGGGGCTTGCCTGGTTGCTCGAGACAAGGAGGGTCGTCGGTGGCGAGTCGACCACAGGGCATCAAGACCGCCACGGGTCTCTTGGAGAGAAGAGGGGAGAGAAACAGTAAATACATAGCAAGCAAGTGCATAACAGACAACAAGCGAGCTAGGCGTGTTCTAACGAGGTATGAGGTGATCGGTGGTGGGGAAACATCCGGGAAAGTATCCCCGGTGTTTCGTGTTTTCGGGCAGAGGAGCCGGAGGGGTAAAGTTGCGAGTTTGATAGGTTAGGGATGTGTGACGGACGAACAGGGTGCGTTTCCGGGTTCGTCTCGTCGTTCTGAGCAACTTTCATGTTGAAAATAATTTAATCCGAGTTACGGATTAAAAGTTATGATTTTCTAAAGATTTTATTAATTTTTAGAATTTAATTAATTATTTAAATTAATTCGAAAAATGAATTATTGTCATCAGCATGAGGTCATGCTGACATCAACAGTCAACAGAGTTGACTGATCAACCTAACCAGTGGGTCCCACTGGTCAGTGACACATTTTAATTAGGCATTTTAATTAACCTAATCAGGATTAATTAAGGGGTGGGCCCCGCTGTCATTGGCTGATTAATTAATTTATTATTATTGTTATTGTTGTTGTTTTTTTATTGCTTCCTTTTTTTTAACGTCCTGTGGGGCTGGTGGGCCCCGTTTGGAAGTGACCGAGAGGCCAATCGGGCAAACGGGCAGGCGTCTTGGGCGTCTTGGGCGCAGGGTATTGGCGTAAGTGAGCACCCACCGTAAAGGCGGGGCGAGGCAATGGGCAGACGGTCACCGAGGGGCGCCGGTGGGAGAGCAGCAGGCGGCGCGGAGTGGGGCCGTGGGCCCGAGGGGAGTGGCTTGCCGAGCCAGCGGCAGACGAGGCACGGCGCAGCCAGAGGCGGGTAGGGCGCCGGGCGTGGCAGGCGATGGTGGGCGAGGCGGAGCACGAACCTCGCCACGCCGGGCGCGGCGAAACAGCGCCGACAGAGAAGGGAAGGAAGGGACCAGGCGCGGTAAGCGATGTGGCGCGACTGTGGGCGAGCTGTGGCGGCCGTCGGCGTGGTGGAGGGGGGACGGGCTTGGTGAGGATCGCATGAGTGAGCTCCGGCCATGGCGGCCGGGCGCGGGAACGGCCTCAACGGCGACAGAGCGAAGCGGGGGGAGAGGAGAGGGGCGATGCTCACGGTGGCCGTAGGGATTTTGGGCAGCGGGCTCGACGGAGTTCGGGGAGGTCCGTTGTGGAGGAGGGCAGGGGACAGCGTCGGCGTTGGAGGAAGCGAGCCAGCGATGGGCGCTCCGCCGCCCGGCGTCGGGGTTGAGGGCGAGGATCGGGTTCTCCTCGATCCAGATCCAATCGAGGGGAGTGGGGGGGAGCGAGTGGGAGTGGTGGGGATGAGGTAGGTTAGGGTTTCGGTGGATAAAGGGGAGGGGTAGCCGGTTGGGCCTGTGCCGAATGGGCCGGCCAGTTGGGTCGGCTGGCCCGGGGGGTCTTTCTCTCCTTTCCTGTTTTGTTTGTTTTCTGTTTTTGCTGTTTCTTTTCCTTTTATTTATTTTCTTTTCTGTTTTAAACCATTTTAAATCATTTAGGCATTTTATAAAAATGTGTTTGTTGCACCATAATTACCCTTGTAATATTCGGCAACCACCGAACATTTTTGTTTAAATTTTTGAAAGTTTTTGCTATTTTACCATTTTTTTGAATTGATTTTTGAATCAGTTTCGACGCGAGATTCGCGACAGTAATGGAGGTGACGTGGCGTTATTAGCAGAGGTTACTATAGCTTGATTATTCGGGCGTCACAATTCTCCTCCACTACAAGAAATCTCGTCCCGAGATTTAAGAGATAAAGAAGGGGGGAGGTCTAGTTACGAAATTCTAACAGATCTTCTCGGTGTTGGTTGCTCTTCTCGAAGAGATCGATCCATTGTATTGATGTCTTCAATCCACTGCTTCAGGTCATCATTATGAAGTCGTCTTCCTTTCTTCGGGGGTTCCATTGTACTTACGAATAGGTAACGGGGCAGATCGGCAATGAAAGAATGCTATATGGGTAGTAATCTGGGATTAACCCAAGAATGAGCATCTGAGTACCTCTCGAGTCGAATAATTAAAACACATCGAGAGAAGAGTTCGAAGGTCCAATAAGAAGTTTCAAGCAGCCAAGCAATCGTTCAATGCCTAGTCAGAAGGTGAAAGGGTTTCAGGGCAACGTGAATAAGTATTGCATTTGTTACCAGAATAGATCACTAGGAATGTGGCTCGTGAATTGCAAACGAAGCCAAGCTCAAGGAATATCTTTCGCAATAGGTTCTATAGGAGAGTCAGGTTTCGATCCTGTGGAACTGTGGGTTATGGACCCACCATGTGGTTAAAGTAGGAAGGGCATTGACATCTTGCACGTTCATGATCGCAAGGCATGTCAGTGAATAACCGGTCAGTTATGTTGGTAGCATCATTGGTACCAAGGGCGAGGGACAAAGAGAACCATTTTCCTGCTCGTTGAACGAGGCGGCCCATTAGGCAAAGTTCTCGTCCATCGGTGGATGCCAGAATGTCATCAACAATAGTAACAGGGTCTTACTGACAGAGTTATACATCGAGGTGTTTACATAAGCAAGAGAATATTACTTCTTAGATCATATAGATCACAATAAACGTTAAACCAACCAATGGAAGGGAAAATACGATTATCAAATTAAACAGAACAATGGAAAGGAAATTGTGTTTAAACACATATTTCAGGGGTATATCCTTCCCAAGGACAATAGGAGCATGATATCCATGACAGGATATTATGTAGAAAATCCTCTAGGTGAGGGGAGAGAAATTTCATGACGTTACCCATACAACGGTGTTTGGATAATAGAGCAGGAAACATTTAGCATTGGGCTTCAAATGTTCTTGTTGAAAATCGGAGTACCATAGACATGCTTCGAGATAGCATTGACATGGTCTTCATGTAAAGATCATACTTCGGATACACAAAGGACCCATCAGAAACAACTTATAGAATAAGTTTTACAATTTCCTCATGGGAGAATGGCTAACCTTGCTGAAATGGAACTATAACAATAGGTTCTTCGGCCAGGCGTGCCAGGCATGACATCACCTTACCAGGTCGTATAAAGGCAAATGTTATAACTCTTGGAATATGTTCCAACCATCATATCTGACTGAGATGCAGATCTGATTATGTCAGGATAACACAGACTCAGGATGCCTAAGAGGAAAGGTGCAACACAAATTGACGAGATAACATTGTAAAATTCTCGGGCAATAAACTATGGAAGCAAGTTCTGAATCATGAGTTCATCATTAAACCAAGGAGAGGATGAGGAGGTGGTTGATGAACTCAGCGACAATTCATTGGGATTTCCAAAAGATGGATTTCCACAATTATGTGAACAATGAGATAACATTTTTCAGATCAAATGATATAATGAGGTATGCTCGAGGAAAACATACACAATTAAACATTGGTTGAAAGGTGCGCCCGAAATATGGGTTGGGTTGCACGATCAATGTTTAGACTGGTGATTCAATAACCGATAGGCTAAGAATGAACTATCGATCATTAATTTCAAAGAAATAGGGTTGTTAGAAGAGCATAATCCAAACAACACCGTTCACTTGTTGGTACCCCGGTTAGAACCAACACGGGGACCAAGAAAGAATGATGATGGGGAGAAGCATCACTATACCAAGAATCCTTAAGAGGTGGAGCAATCTCAAGACATTCCTGTCATAAAAGATGGTAATACTCCAAGGTAAAGAAGAACTCGGGCTAGATAGCAAGGAACTCAAGGAATAATACAGAACACAAACAAGTTTGTGTTGGAGGGAAGGCAATAAAGTGGTCGATAACAACAAAAATCATCGAGGCAAGGATGGTATTTCTCATCATGAATTCAATTGATATCTTGGAAAAGCTCGGAATACTGATGATGATCACGACACATTTGTCGAGAGATTTCATGAAGATGTAATCGATCGACGATGACATCAAGTCAAACGAATGATGAAGCGAAAGGTTATTGGAACCACGAGTAGGACACAAACTCGAGATCAAGTTTGTTGTTCAAGATGGAACAATAAGACAAGGAAATCGACGTAAGCTTAGCTCAATCATCGAAAGTTGTGCTCCTGGGATAAGGACCAGGTAGCACAGTTAAAATCAACACGACAAGGATATAGCCAAGCAGGCTAGGAATGACGTGATTGAGTTCAAACTCGTAAGTAATGAAGGTTACCAAGAGTTGCTTAATCGCGATGCGGACTCGAGTCAGTTATCGGAGTCTTTGAGTGTTTAATAACTCAGAGCCCATGAAAAATTGGAATCAATAAGAATGTAGCACTTGATGAATAACTCATAAGAAGCTATGCAGTTCTGTGATAATCTTGTGATAACAGGGTGTAATACTCGACGAAAGATCAAAGTAAAGGTTGGACAGGTGTATTGATCCACAGAATACAAGTGCTTAAACTTGCCCGAGAAATGTGATCAAAGAAGAACAATCATGGTCGGAACCACGATTGCAAACGATCATTTCACGGATACCAGATGGTATTTATCAAGGAAATAGTTATTATCACCAGAAGCTTCCATGATAGGATCTACATCGTGTCCATGGGCATGAACACAAAGTTCAAGGTCGACTCCCACTTCTCCAATGCATAACTTTTCATTTACTTCTCGCGTTCGATGAAGTTGTAGTGTTGAAATTTTATCTGGTAAAATACCAGAAGAGTATGTCTCGTGAAAACTTTCGAGTTCACACATAGTAGGGACAGCATAGGTTCAACCCATCAGGGTATCGCAGAAATATATACCACAAGCTTCAATAGTAAATACCACCAGCTCGAAAGCTGAGCATGGTTGAGAAAGCAGAGGATACATTTTACCAAAGGCATTATGTATCTAAGGGAAGGCTCACAAGGTTATTGAATATGAAGGACGCTCTTGGATAAAATCCAACAAAGGATCGGTCGGTCCATAATGGAGCTGATGTGAGTATCGACACACGATCAGAGGACAAAACAAAGCATGGGCTTGGATTATAGAAACAACTGACTAATTAAAAGCTCAAAGCCAAGGAATTAAGATTTCCAAATCAAAGGATCAGAAGCAAACGCTCTGATTAAGGATGGATAAGTTGTGTAAGCTTAGGGGTAAAATCGACAAAAATTTGATTGGTCGAGATGCAGCTCATGTTTAAGACAATGTCTGAGCCGAAAGGATGAACTCTAGGATCTGATTGAGGATTGCGAGCATTCGCAACATATTGAATCAATGTACTCAAAATGATAGTGACAAAGGTTGCCAATAAGATTACTATACTTATGGGATTAACCATAATGCAAGCAAGCAAGAATTTCAAGAGCAATAAGCTACTTAGGATTTTCGGAAGGTTGAATGGCACTTCGAAAACTTTTGTGAAACAACTGAACAACTGGGGATGGGCGGATACACGATAAGTGTGAGGAATTATCCGTAGGGGGTATTCATGTGGCAAAGATCTGCAATGCAATGGCTCAAGAGATTCTTAAAAGTCGAAGAACAATTCGATGCATCTTGTAATAACAAGAGCAGCTAGGGATGAATGTAAGAATGGCAAGGGTAAGAAGTTATCCATAAGGATTTATCGGTGGTAGGGAATTGCAAAAGAAGTGGCCACAAAGCCTCGAGAGAACTTCAGAGAATATCTTCGGAATCTTCTGGTGCAGCAAGCAATCATCGGGAGTGAGGGGCTCTCCAGGAGAAAAAGTATTTTCAAGAACCTAAAGTTAGTTTTGTTTTTAGCAAAATCATTTAACCCAAATAGAAGAGAGATCAGAGTCCCAGAGTATAGGCCTAGGAATAAAAGATCCTACTACCACCCAATGGCGATGTGTGCCGGTAAGACACACAACCATGTTAGTAAAAGTTTTTGCAACGTCTAGACTCGACTTCGGCCAAGGAGTTGGAAAGGGGATTCCTACAGGCAGTCGGCTCTGATACCAACTTGTGACGCCCCCGATTCAATCGTACACTAGTCATACACGCAAACGTGTATGATCAAGATCAGGGACTCACGGGAAGATATCACAACACAACTCTACAAATAAAATAAGTCATACAAGCATCATATTACAAGCCAGGGGCCTCGAGGGCTCAAATACAAGTGCTCGATCATAGACGAGTCAGCGGAAGCAACAATATCTGAGTACAGACATAAGTTAAACAAGTTTGCCTTAAGAAGGCTAGCACAAACTGGGATACAGATCAAAAGAGGCGCAGGCCTCCTGCCTAGGATCCTCCTAAACTACTCCTGGTCGTCGTCAGCAAGCTGCACGTAGTAGTAGGCACCTCCAGTGTAGTAGTCGTCGTCGACGGTGGCATCTGGCTCCTGGGCTCCGACATCTGGTTGCGACAACCAGGTAGAAAGGAAAGGGGGAAAAGGGGGAGAAAGCAACCGTGAGTACTCATCCAAAGTACTCGCAAGCAAGGAGCTACACTACATATGCATGGGTATATGTGTAAAGGGCCATATTAGTGGGTGAGCTGAGAATGCGAGAATAAGAGGGGATAACTAATCATGTCGAAGACTACGCTTCTGGCAGCCTCCGTCTTGCAGCATGTAGAAGAGAGTAGACTGAAATCCTCCAAGTAGCATCGTATAGCAATAATCCTACCCGGCAATCCTCTCCTCGTCGCATTGTTAGAGAGCGATCACCGGGTTGTATCTGGCACTTGGAAGGGTGTGTTTTATTAAGTATCCGGTTCTAGTTGTCATAAGGTCAAGGTACAACTCCAAGTCGTCATTATCAAGATCACGACTATTCAATAGATTAACTTCCCGTAGGGTGCACCACATAACCCAACACGCCGATCCCATTTGGCGGACACACTTTCTGGGTCATGCCCGGCCTCGGAAGATCAACATGTCGCAGGCCCACCTAGGCACAACAGAGAGGTCAGCACGCCGGTCTAAACCTAAGCGCACAGGGGTCTAGGCCCATCGCCCATAGCACACCACACGTTGCATCTGTACGGCCGAAGCGTAACTAGCCCCTTAATACAAGAGCAGCTTACGTTTCAATCCGTAGCAGCGCTTCGATCGTGATGTCACGAAGGCTTCGGCTGATACCACGACGTCGAGTGCCCATAAATGTTCCCGCGTAGTTGGTTAGTGCGTATAGGCCAATAGCCAGACTTAGATCAAATACCAAGATCTCATTAAGCGTGTTAAGTATCCGCGAACGCCGAACAGGACCAGGCCCACCTCTCTCCTAGGTGGTCTCAACCTCCCTTGTCGCTCCGCCACAAAGTAACAGTCGGGGGTTGTCAGGAACCCAGGCCCACCTCTACCGGGATGGAGCCACCCGTCCTTTCAGCCCCCTCATCAGAATCACTTGCGGGTACTCAACGAGCTGACCTGACTTTAGTCTCCACATGTGGCATGTATAAAGTATATAGTATATACCCGTGATCACCTCCCTAGTGATGACGGCGCGATAGTATAGCATGGCAGACGGACAAGAATGTAGGGCCACAGATGGAACACTAGCATCCTATACTAAGCATGTAGGATTGCAGGTAAAGGTAACAACAGTAGTAGCAAGGACAGGCTATGCATCAGGATAGGATTAACGAAAAGCAGTAACATGCTACACTACTCTAATGCAGGCAATATAGAGAAGAATAGGCGATATCTGGTGATCAAGGGGGGGGGCTTGCCTGGTTGCTCAGACAAGAAGGAGGGGTCGTCGGTGACGTAGTGGACCACAGGGGCATCAGCATCGTCACGGGGTCTACCGGAGAGAAGAGGGGGGAGAGAAACAGTAAATACATAGCAAGCAAGTGCATAACCGGACAACAAGCAGAGCTAGACGTGTTCTAACGAGGTATGAGGTGATACTGGTGAAGGGGGAAACATCAGGGAAAGTATCCCCGATGCTTCGTGTTTTCGGGCAGAGGAGCCGGAGGGGTAAAGTTGCGAGTTTGATAGGTTAGGGATGTGTGGCGGACAAACAGGGTGCGTTTCCGTGTTTGTCTCGTCGTTCTGAGCAACTTTCATGTTGAAAATAATTTAATCCGAGTTACGGATTAAAAGTTATGATTTTCTAAAGATTTTATTAATTTCTAGAATTTAATTAATTATTTAAATTAATTCGAAAAATGAATTATTGAAATCAGCATGAGTTCATGCTGACGTCAGCAGTCAACAGAGTTGACTGGTCAACCTGACCAGTTGGTCCCACTGGTCAGTGACACATTTTAATTAACCTAATCAGGATTAATTAAGGGGTGGGCCCCGCTATCATTGGCTGATTAATTAATTTATTATTATTGTTATTATTGTTGTTTTTTTATTCCTTCCTTTTTTTTAACGTCCTGTGGGGCTGGTGGGCCCCGTTTGGAAGTGACCGAGAGGCCAATCGGGCAAACGGGCGCAAGGCGCAGGGCGCCCAAGTGAGCACCCGCCCGTAGGGCGGGACGAGGCCAGCGGGGACGGACGATCACCGGAGGGGGACGCCGGCAGGAGAGCAGCAGGGCGGCGCCGGAGTGGGGCCGCGGGCCAGAGGGGGAGTGGCTTGCCGAGCCAGACGGCCAGGACGAGGCACGGGCGCAGCCAGGAGGCAGGGTAGGGCACCGGGCATGGCCAGGCAGTGGTGGATGAGGGCGCGCGGGAGCGCGGCCACGCACGCGCTGGGCACGGCGAGGGAACGGCGCCGGCGACATAGAAGGGAAGAGAGGGACCGGGGCGCGGTGCGCTGGTGATGTGGCGCAGGCAGGAGCAGGCGCGCCGTCGACATGGTTAGCGCGGGGACGGGGCTTCGGGTGAGGACTGCGCGGAGTGAGCTCCGGCCATGGCGGCCGGGCGCGGGAACAGCCTCAACGGCGACAGAGCGAAGTAGGGGGAGAGGAGAGGGGCGATGCTCACGGTGGCCGTAGGGATTTCGGGCAGCGGGCTCGACGGAGATCGGGGAGGTCCGTTGTGGAGGAGGACGGGGACAACATCGACGTTGGAGGAGGCAGGCCGGCGATGGAGCTCTCCGGCCGCCGGTGTCGGGGGTTGAGGGGCGAGGGGATCGGGTTCTCCTCCCGATCCAGATACAATCGAGGGGAGTGGGGGGGAAGCGAGTGGGAGTGGTGGGGGTGAGGTAGGTTAGGGTTTCGGTGGATAAAGGGGAGGGGGTAGCCGGTTGGGCCTGTGCCGATTGGGCCGGCCAGTTGGGTCGGCTGGCCCGGGGGGTCTTTCTCTCCTTTCCTTTTTTGTTTATTTTCTGTTTTTGCCATTTCTTTTCCTTTTATCTATTTTCTTTTCTGTTTTAAACCGTTTTAAATCATTTAGGCATTTTATAAAAATGTGTTTGTTGCACCATAATTACCCTTGTAATATTCAGCAACCACCGAACATTTTTGTTTAAATTTTTGAAACTTTTTGCTATTTTACCAAAAATTTTGAATTGATTTTCGAATCGGTTTCGACGCGAGATTCGCGACAGTAACGGAGGTGACGTGGCGTTATTAGCAGAGGTTACTGTAGCTTGATTATCCGGGCGTCACAATTCTCCTCCACTACAAGAAATCTCGTCCCGAGATTTAAGAGATAAAGAAGGGGGGAGGTCTAGTTACGAAATTCTAACAGATCTTCTCGGTGTTGGTTGCTCTTCTCGAAGAGATCGATCCATTATATTGATGTCTTCAATCCACTGCTTCAGGTCATCATTATGAAGTCGTCTTCCTTTCTTCAGGGGTTCCATTGTACTTACGAATAGGTAACGGGGCAGATCGGCAACGAAAGAATGCTATATGGGTAGTAATCTGGGATTAACCCATGAATGAGCATATGAGTACCTCTCGAGTCGAATAATTAAAACACATCGAGAGAAGAGTTCGAAGGTCCAATAAGAAGTTTCAAGCAGCCAGGCAATCGTTCAATGCCTAGTCAGAAGGTGAAAGGGTTTCAGGGCAACGTGAATAAGTATTGCGTTTGTTACCAGAATAGATCACTAGGAATGTGGCTCGTGAATTGCAAACGAAGCCAAGCTCAAGGAATATCTTTGGCAATTGGTTCTATAGGAGAGTCAGGTTATGGGCCCACCACGTGGTTAAAGTAGGAAGGGCATTGACATCTTGCACGGTCATGATCGCAAGGCATGTCAGTGAATAACCGGTCAGTTATGTTGGTAGCATCATTGGTACCAAGGGCGAGGGACAAAGAGAACCATTTTCCTGCTCGTTGAACGAGGCGGACCATTAGGCAAAGTTCTCGTCCATCGGTGGATACCAGAATGTCATCAACAATAGTAACAGGGTCTTACTGACAGAGTTATACACCGAGGTGTTTACATAAGCAGGAGAATATTACTGCTTAGATCATATAGATCACAATGAACGTTAAACCAACCAATGGAAGGGAAAATACGATTATCAGATTAAACAGAACAATGGAAAGGAAATTGTGTTTAAACACATATTTCAAGGGTATATCCTTCCCATGGACAATCGGAGCATGATATCCATGACAGGATATTATGTAGAAAATCCTCTAGGTGAGGGGAGAGAAATTTCATGACGTTACCCATACAACGGTGTTTGGATAATAGAGCAGGAAACATTTAGCATTGGGCTTCAAATGTTCTTGTTGAAAATCGGAGTACCATAGACATGCTTCGAGATAGCATTGACATGGTCTTCATGTAAAGATCATACTTCGGATACACAAAGGACCCATCAGAAACAACTTATAGAATAAGTTTTACAATTTCCTCATGGGAGAATGGCTAACCTTGCTGAAATGGAACTATAACAATAGGTTCTTCGGCTAGGCATGCCAGGGATGACAACACCTTACCGGGTCGTATAAAGGAAAATGTTATAACTCTTGGAATATGTTCCAACCATCATATCTGACTGAGATTCAGATCTGATTATGTCAGGATAACACAGACTCGGGATGCCTAAGAGGAAAGGTGCAACACAAATTGACGAGATAACATTGTAAAATTCTTGGGGAATAAACTATGGAAGCAAGTTCTGAATCATGAGTTCATCATTAAACCAAGGAGAGGATGAGGAGGTGGTTGATGAACTCAGCGACAATTCATTGGGATTTCCAAAAGATGGATTTCCACAATTATGTGAACAAGGAGATAACATTTTTCAGATCAAATGATATAATGAGGTATGCTCGAGGAAAACATGAACAATTAAACATTGGTTGAAAGGTGCGCCCGAAATATGGGTTGGGTTGCACGATCAATGTTTAGACTGGTGATTCAATAACCGATAGGCTAAGAATGAACTATCGATCATTAATTTCAAAGCAATAGGGTTGTTAGAAGAGCATAATCCAAACAACACCGTTCACTTGTTGGTACCCCGGTTAGAACCAACACGGGGAGCAAGAAAGAATGATGATGGGGAGAAGCATCACTATACCAAGAATCCTTAAGAGGTGGAGCAATCTCAAGACATTCCTGTCATAAAAGATGGTAATACTCCAAGGTAAAGAAGAACTCGGGCTAGATAGCAAGGAACTCAAGGAATAACACAGAACACAAACAAGTTTGTGTTGGAGGGAAGGCAATAAAGTGGTCGATGACAACAAAAATCATCGAGGCAAGGATGGTATTTCTCATCATGAATTCAACTGATTTCTTGGAAAAGCTCGGAATACTGATGATGATCACGACACATTTGTCGAGAGATTTCATGAAGATGTAATCGATCGACGATGACATCAAGTCAAACGAATGATGAAGCGAAAGGTTATTGGAACCACAAGTAGGACACAAACTCGAGATCAAGTTTGTTGTTCAAGATGGAACAATAAGACAAGGAAATCGACGTAAGCTTAGCTCAATCATCGAAAGTTGTGCTCCTGGGATAAGGACCAGGTAGCACAGTTAAAATCGGCACGACAAGGATATAGCCAAGCAGGCTAGGAATGACGTGATTGAGTTCAAACTCGTAAGTAATGAAGGTTACCAAGAGTTGCTTAATCGCGATGCGGACTCGAGTCAGTTATCGGAGTCTTTGAGTGTTTAATAACTCAGAGCCCATGAAAAATTGGAATCAATAAGAATGTAGCACTTGATGAATAACTCATAAGAAGCTATGCAGTTCCGTGATAATCTTGAGATACCAGGGTGTAATACTCGACGAAAGATCAAAGTAAAGGTTGGACAGGTGTATTGATCCACAGAAGACAAGTGCTTAAACTTGCCCGAGAAATGTGATCAAAGAAGAATAATCATGGTCGGAACCACGATTGCAAACGATCATTTCACGGATACCAGATGATATTTATCAAGGAAATAGTTATTATCACCAGAAGCTTCCATGATAGGATCTACATCGTGTCCATGGGCATGAACACAAAGTTCAAGGTCGACTCCCACTTCTCCAATCCATAACCTTTCATTTACTTCTCGCGTTCGACGAAGTTGTAGTGTTGAAATTTTATCTGGTAAAATACCAGAAGAGTATGACTCGTGAAAACTTTTGAGTTCACACATAGTAGGGACGGCATAGGTTCAACCCATCAGGGTATCGCGGAAATATATACCACAAGCTTCAATAGTAAATACCACCAGCTCGAAAGCTGAGCATGGTTGAGAAAGCAAAGGATACAATTTACCAAAGGCATTATGTATCTGAGGGAAGGCTCACAAGGTTATTGAATATGAAGGACGTTGTTGGATAAAATCCAACAAAGGATCTGTTTTTCCATAATGGAGCTGATGTGAGTATCAACACACGATCAGAGGACAAAACAAAGCATGGGCTTGGATTATAGAAACAACTGACTAATTAAAAGCTCAAAGCAAAGGAATTAAGATTTCCAAATCAAAGGATCAGAAGCAAACGCTCTGATTAAGGATGGATAAGTTGTGTAAGCTTAGGGGTAAAATCGACAAAAATTTGATTGGTCGAGATCCAGCTCATGTTTAAGACAATGTTTGAGCCGAAAGGATGAACTCTAGGATCTGATTGAGGATTGCGAGCATTCGCAACATATTGAAACAATGTACTCAAAATGATAGTGACAAAGGTTGCCAATAAGATTACTATACTTATGGGATTAACCATAATGCAAGCAAGCAAGAATTTCAAGAGCAATAAGCTGCTAAGGATTTTCGGAAGGTCGAATGGCACTTCGAAGACTTTTGTGAAACAACTGAACAACTGGGGATGAGCGGATACATGATAAGTGCGAGGAATTATCCGTAGGGGGTATTCATGTGGCAAAGATCTGCAATGCAATGGCTCAAGAGATTCTTAAAAGTCGAAGAACAATTCGATGCATCTTGTAATAACAAGAGCAGCTGGGATGAATGTAAGAATGGCAAGGGTAAGAAGTTATCCATAAGGATTTATCGGTATTAGGGAATTGCAAAAGAAGTGGCCACATAGTCTCGAGAGAACTTCAGAGAATATCTTCAGAATCTTCTGGTGCAGCAAGCGATCATCGGGAGTGAGGGGCTCTCCAGGAGAAAGTATTTTTGAGAACCTAAAGTTAGTTTTGTTTTTAGCAAAATCATTTAACCCGAATAGAAGAGAGATCAGAGTCCCAGAGTATAGGCCGAGGAATAAAAGATCCTACTACCACCCAATGGCGACGTGTGCCGGTAAGACACACAGCCATGTTAGTAAAAGTTTTTGCAACGTCTAGACTCGACTTCGGCCAAGGAGTTGGAAAGGGATTCCACAGCGATCACTCGATACCAACTTGTGACGCCCCCGATTCAATCGTACACTAATCATACACGCAAACGTGTACGATCAAGATCAGGGACTCATGGGAAGATATCACAACACAACTCTACAAATAAAATAAGTCATACAAGCATCATATTACAAGCCAGGGGCCTCGAGGGCTCGAATACAAGTGCTCGATCATATCGAAGTCGTGGAAGCAACAATATCTGAGTACTGAGACATAACTTAAACAAGTTTGCCTTAAGAAGGCTAGCACAAACTGGGATCAGATCAAAGAGGCGCGAGCCTCCGCTCGGGTGTAACGCCCGGATTCGATCGCGCCAGTGTCCATGATTATTCGTCGTCGTTGCCATGTCATTTGCTTGCGTCTTTCATTTTATCATGTCATCATCTGCATTTCATATCATGTCATCATGTGCATCGCATTTGCATACGTGTTCGTCTCATGCATCCGAGCATTTTCCTCGTTGTCCATTTTGCAATCCGGCACTCCTATGTCATCCGGCGTCCCCTTCTTCTCTCCTTTTGTGAGCGGGTGTTAAACTTTCTCGGAATGGGCCGAGTCTTGCCAAGCGGCCTTGGTTTAGCACCGGTAGACCGCCTGTCAAGTTTCGTGCCATTTGGAGGTCGTTTGATACTCCAACGGTTAACCGGGTAACCGCAAAGGCCTCTTTTGTGTGCAGCCCAACACCCCTTCCAAAGTGGCCCAAAACCCACCAAACTCCCCTCCATGCTCTCGGTCGTTCGATCACGATCGCGTGGCCGAAAACCGCTCCCCATTTGGACTCTCCTAGCTCCCTCTAGCTATAAATATGCCCTCCCCGTCCAAATCCGCGGATGTTTTTCCCCCGAAAGCCTAAATCTTCCCTCCGCGCCACCGGACATGTCCACCGTCGGCCGGACACATCCAGCCTCCACCTCACCCCGGCGAATCGGGCGTCGCCACGTCACCCCGCCGCCGCCCGCAGCCAACCTGCGCCTGCCACGTGGCCTCCGGCCACCGTCTTGCGCCTTGAGCCGCCGAGCCCGTCCCGGCCCCCGCGGCCGCGTCCGCCTCCTCCCCGCGCCCAGGCCGTCGAACCTGCCTCCGGCCTCCGCCGTCGCCTCCGCCGCCGGGTGCGGACCACCCGGCAACGCCGCCGCGCCTCGTCGCCCGGTGGAACAGCGCCGCCGCCTCGCGCCGATCCCGGCCAGTGTCGCCCGTCGCCCGCCGACCCTGCCGCCTCCGCGCCCGTGCCGAGCAGCCGCGGCGCCCGTCTCCGCCGCCTCCGCTGGCCGGCATCGCGCCGCCCCTCGCCTCCCACAGGCCCTCCTCGCCAGATCCGGCGGCCCCAAGGCCGGATCCGGCTCCACCACGCTCCGGTGAGCCCTCCCTCGACTCCGGCGGCCTTCCCTCGCGAGCTCCAGCGAGCTCTCTGGGCATCATCGAAATCCGTGCAAAACGAGGTTGACCCCGAAATATCCCAAGTCCCTGAGATTTTGCATAAACATGCCATGTTCGTTGCACCGTATCTCTGCATCCGTAGCTCCGTTTTGCGCGTGTAATAAGTCAAATTGTTCGTCTCAACGAGCACTTCATTTCATCCATTGCATCGTTTTCATTTTAGCTCATCTTGATGCCCGAAATGCTGTTGGAAGAGTGCATGTTGATGTTAATCTGCTGAAACTGTTATAACTTGCTCATTTGTCATTTTTGCCATGATTGATGTGTGCATCCTATGAGGTTGATGTCTTCATGTGTTTTGATCTATGCCATACCATCTTTCCAGGGGTGTATGCCATGTATTTTTGTGATCAATGTGGTGACTAGCACAAGCATGCAAACTAGGCTTCGTGATATTGCTGATTTTAGTCCCTGCTCTTTGTTATTTTGATGCCATGTAAACTTGATGCTACAGAGAGATCCATGCATATTTAGAGATACTTCAGTAAGGGTGTTTTGAACATATGGTTATTGTCTATCCATTCATGCCCTTGTTTGCAATTATGGAGAAGTCTAGCATGTCATTTTTATGATCGACTTTTGCTTCAAAATGTTTCCTGGCAGATTGTTTACATGTTATTCAATATGGCCAAGCTTGCTATAGTTGAACCGTGCATGCTATGGACTTGTTCTTGACTTGGTTTGTTTCACAAACATGTCTTCTTGATGATGCTATGCTTATCTTGTCATGCAATGACTTGTGATGAGTGAATCGAGCTTGTTAAGTAGGGTAGTTGCTGTTGCTGTTTTCCTGACAGATTCTGTTATATTTTGTTGCTATATAAACATGCTTCTAGTAATCATTCTATGCATAATCTGGAGATGTTCTATAAACATGTTTTGATCTACATGTCTTGTTCTATCCATTCATGCCACTGGTTGTAATTATAGCCTGCTGGACCATGTTGTTATCTTGCTCTAAAGTTGCTTGATAATGTTGCTATCAGCCTGTTAACATTATGTTCCATGTTTCCATGACTGTTTGCTAGTGATCCATGCACCCTATGACCTTGATCTTGCCATGTATAGCTTCACAAACATGTATTATTACTGTTGGTTGCCTTGCTATTCCATGTATTGCTCTGTGGTGAGTGGTTCAAGCTCACCAACATGCCTACTTATTGTTGTTTCTGCCATGTTTAAATCTGTAATATAACTTGCCATGTTTACATGGGTGCCATCATATTTTCTGATCCTTTTTGGCTCATGGCCAGTAAGGGACTGTTGTTCTATGCATTTAGTAGTATCATGCAATGCCTTTGTTTGCCATGATATCTTCCTTTAACATGTTGTTTGATAGCTCTAAACATTGCAACCTGATGTTATTTCCTGATAAGTCTGAAACTGTTATTATTTGCAATCTTACCATGTCCTTTTGAGCATGTTCTAGTTGTTCTGGAGATAGCTCAGTGTTCATGTTTTGTTATGCTTTACCTGTACTTCATGCCCATGCCTTTTGTTATTATGTTGGGGTGTTGTAGCATGTTGTTTTGATTCTTGCAATATGCCTAGTTGCGGTTTTGGTCAGATTGTTGCTATGACTTGTATAGTGTGCATGTGTTGAACCGTTGCTCCGTTTTGAGTGTGCTCTATATGAAACTTGCTTGATTTTTGCATGTAGTGCCATATTATCATGTTGCATCCTTGTTTTGAGGTGTTTGCTTGATGTTTGGGTGCATTTTGCATCAATGCCATGTTTAACTTGTTTTACTCATATCTTCTAGGCCGTAGCTCCGAATCTAATGAACTTTATATGTAACTTGACTAGAATCTCGCGTAGATCATCTTGGTGCTTCTTAACTTGCTGTTTAACAACTTGAACATAAGGTTTATTCAGTTCTGGACCAATTTCGAAATTTGCATATGAGGACTTACCGGAATTGTTATATGTTGTTTCCGGCCTCATTTAAACTTGCCTTGATGTGTTGTTCTTGTTTGCATCATCTCTTGCCATGAGTAGCCTCATCTAGTATTGTCATGCATCATGCTTGTTTCTGCATCATGCCTTGTTCATGTGTGATGTGTTCACTATGTTGTGTGTTTCTTCTCGATAGTCCCCGTTTCGTTGCGATCGTGAGGGTTCGTTCGTCTACGTGTGGTTCGTCTTCGTGGCTTCATCTTCTTCATGGACTCGTTCTTCTTCCTTGCGGGATTTCAAGCAAGATGACCGCTACCCTGGATCTCACTACTATCATTGCTATGCTAGTTGCTTCTTTCTATCGCTATGCTGCGTTACCTATCATTTGCTCTTCAAGCCTCCCATATTGCCATGAACCCCTAACCTTTGACAGCTTTCCTATGCAAACCGTTGTTTGGCTATGTTACCGCTTTTGCTCAGCCCCTCTTATAGCGTTGCTAGTTGCAGGTGAAGTTGAAGATTGCTCCATGGTGGACAAGGTTTATGTTGGGATATCACAATATCTCTTATATTATTAATGCATCTATATATTTGGTAAAGGGTGGAAGGCTCGGCCTTATGCCTGGTGTTTTGTTCCACTCTTGCCACCCTAGTTTCCGTCATACCGGTGTTATGTTCCCGGATTTTGCGTTCCTTACGCGGTCGGGTGATTTATGGGACCCCCCTGACAGTTCGCTTTGAATAAAACTTGTCCAGCAAGGCCCAATCTTGGTTTTACCATTTGCCTCACCACCACCTATTTTTCCCTTGGGAGTCGCTCTCTCGAGGGTCATCTTTATTTTAGCCCCCCCGAGCCAATGCTTGTCTAAGTGTTGGTCCAAACCGAGCGATGTCCGGCGCCCCCTGGGCAACCAGGGTCTATGCCAACCCGACGTCTGGCTCATTCGGTGTGCCCTGAGAACGAGATATGTGCAGCTCCTATCGGGATTTGTCGGCACAGCGAGAGGTCTTGCTGGTCTTGTTTTACCATTGTCGAAATGTCTTGTAAACCGGGATTCCGAGACTGATCGGGTCTTCCTGGGAGAAGGTCTATTCCTTCGTTGATCGCGAGAGCTTGTCATGGGCTAAGTTGGGACACCCCTGCAGGGTATAAACTTTCGAGAGCCGTGCCCGCGGTTATGTGGCAGATAGGAATTTGTTAATGTCCGGTTGTAGATAACTTGACACCAGATCCGAAATAAAACGCATCAACCGTGTGTGTAGCCGTGATGGTCTCTTCTCGGCAGAGTCCGGGAAGTGAACACGGTTTTTGTGTTATGTTTGACGTAAGTAGGTGTTCAGGATCACCTCTTGATCATTGCTAGCTTCACGACCGTTCCGCTTGGTTCTCTTCTCGCTCTCATTTGCGTATGTTAGCCACCATATCATGCTTAGTCGCTGTTGCAACCTCACCACTTTACCCTTTCCTTTCCCATTAAGCTTTGCTAGTCTTGATACCCATGGTAATGGGATTGCTGAGTCCTCGTGGCTCACGGATTACTACAACAACGATTTTGCAGTACAGGTTATGCGATGATCATGACGCCGAGAGCGATGTTTGCTTGCTTGAGTTCATCTTCCGCTTCTTCTTCGATCGGGGATAGGTTCGTGTCGGCAGCCTGGGCTAGCGTGGTGGATGTCGTTTGAGTTTGTTTGTGTTTCATCCGTAGTCGGATGGTGCTCTGATGTATTGTGATGTTGTATTCATGTGGCTTGTATGCCTTATGTATGTATCCCCATCTATTTACGTAATGTTGATGTAATGAGATCCACCTTGCAAAAGCGTTCCAATATGCGGGTCTATCCTTGGTGGGACCTTGAGTTCCTTTTGGATAGGGTCGCATATTGGGCGTGTTCAAGTTGGTATCACAGCCTCGACCGACCCTAGGAGCCCCTTGATTGATCGTGTAGTTTGGCATTTGTTGAGTCTAGAAGAAAACTGTTTTTCGAGTCTAGTTATATCGGAGAGTAGGAATTCTTTTTACTCCTCTGCCCCTTCGTCGCTCTGGTAAGGAATCTTGACGTAGGTGTTTTGAATTACTCCTCTTCCCATTCAAATTTTTCTTTAGGATCACGTGGTTAGTTTCGTGAGTTGTCCATCCTCTTTCATCCGGTGCATTTCTCGTCAAGTTGACTCGAGCCTCTTCATCTTTGAGTTCAATCCTCAGTTGTGTTCTTTTCCCACCCGCCCACCCTTCTTCCTCTCGGAACCGGAGTCCGTAATTGAGTATCCATCCTACTCGTGCGAAGTCTTTGCTTTCTTTCCTCAATGATTTTAACCGGTGTTCTTCTCTTCAAGATATTCCTCGTTTTCCCCTTCCAAGTTGCCTTTGTTTTTCCCGCCCTCCCACCCTTTCTTCTTCTCGGAGTCTGAGTCTCTTTCGACCATCTATTACATTCGTGTGGAGCCTCTTCAATCTTGTGTCAATCATTTCAACCGGTGAATTCTCGTCTCGGTGGACATTCTTCATCTCTTTTTCTTTTCCGGTGGATTCGATTCAAGTTTTCTAGGTGATCACATTCTTTTCCTTGGATCGAGTGTTCTCCTTGCTCGATTGCCTCTCGCCATTCAATCATTCCGGAGTTCGGAAGACATCTCAGGAGATTATGTTTGCATTCAATTAATTCGAGGTGGTCACCTCATTCGAATATCTCAATTGTTCCGGTGCATCATCTATCTGTTCAACAATCCTTTCCAACGGTGTTTTCTTTTAGTGGGCCCTAACCCACAGGTCTTTTCCCAGGATCTTACCTGACTCTTCTAATTTCCTCGGAGTTATTCTAAATTCTTTTCAAGTGTGACGTAAGAATGGATTCCATCAGTCACATGCCTTCTTCAAGATTGTTTTCAAATTATTTTCATTGTTGGCTCAACCTCTTTGTTTTTTTCTCTTTCTCCCGGAGTATCTCAACAATTCATGGTGGTGTTTCTCGTCGTCATTATCGGGTTTTGAAGACCGAAGAAGAGGTTCTCTTAAATCTTGTCCGTTCTCTTGAAGATTCATGGGTCTAGCTTCATGCCATTCTCATAATTGTTTTCGATTGTGAGAATTCTTTTCACCCATTCGGAGCATTTCATGAGTTGTTTCCATTACTTTCCTCCGAAGGCCATCATGTCATAATTCTTCATTCTCAGCGTGTAGCTATCGCTCTCCAAATCTTATCGGTGAATCGTTCAAATATCCTCTAATTAGTTCATGATATCTTCATTCTCATGTATCTAAATCCCTTCAAGTATCTTCATTCATTTTAAAATTCTTTCCGGTGAATTGTGCCTTTGCTACTTTCATTTTGAATTCTTACGGAGGTTCGTTCAAGATTCTTTTTCTTTGATGATCATATTAATCCATTCGTTCTTTCAATCCTACCGGTGGTTCATGAAGACTTTCTCAAGTTTTGCGCCATACCCCCTATCAATCCTTTTTTTAAGAGGAATAAGTTGCATGCCAAATCCTCTCGTCACCCATTAAATTCTTTGAGGATAAGCATACAATAAATCTTATTCTTATTTCATCCAAGTGAGTAATCTTTCCTTCGGAGTTTGTTCTTAATGAATAAATTCTAGTTCCAAGTGTTTTCATCTTTTCTTTTCCGGAGTTCAAATTTTCCTCGGTCATGTCGCCGGAACCTCCATCTAAATCACTGCAAGTCTCATCTTATTCTTTCATCCTTCATTCTATCTCATCATCCTTTATTTTACCGGAGTACTTTATGGCGATTCTTCATGATTTAATTCATTCTTTAAGAGTTCATCAGGTATCATTCCATCCTCTCTAGTTCGTGTTCTATTCTTCCATGTTTCGGCCGGAGTGCTGCCTAAATCCTTTTCAGTCTTATTCGTTTCTTTTCTCATTCCAACCACTCCGGTTAGAACGAGTAGTTTCATAGTCTATCTGTTTCTGTGAGCCTTCAATTCTCGTCATTCTCGCGTTCCTCTCTTCTTCTCAAGTGCTATCGATTCTTTGCTTCTTCTCTTGAGTTCCTGTTTCACCTCATCCCTTTTTTTTCCTTCCATCTCGGTCCTAAGATCTCGGAACGAGATCTCTTGTTAGTGGAGGAGTGTTGTAACGCCCCGGATTCGATGCGCCAGGTGTCCGCCAGTTATTCGTCATCGTTGCCATGTCATTTGCTTGCGTCTTGCATTTTATCATGCCATCATCTGCATTTCATATCATGTCATCATGTGCATCGCATTTGCATACGTGTTCGTCTCATGCATCCGAGCATTTTCCCCGTTGTCCGTTTTGCAATCCGGCACTCCTATGTCATCGGCGTCCCCTTCTTCTCTCCTTTTGTGAGTGGGTGTTAAACTTTCTTGGAATGGACCGAGTCTTGCCAAGTGGCCTTGGTTTAGCACCGGTAGACCGCCTGTCAAGTTTCGTGCCATTTGGAGGTCGTTTGATACTCCAATGGTTAACCGGGTAACCGCAAAGGCCTCTTTTGTGTGCAGCCCAAAACCCCTTCCAAAGTGGCCCAAAACCCACCAAACTCCCCTCCATGCTCTCGGTCGTTCGATCACGATCGCGTGGCCGAAAACCGCTCCCCATTTGGACTCTCCTAGCTCCCTCTAGCTATAAATATGCCCTCCCCGTCCAAATCCGCGGATGTTTTTCCCCCGAAACCCTAAATCTTCCCTCCGCGCCGCCGGACATGTCCACCGACGGCCGGACACGTCCAGCCTCCACCTCACCCCGGTGAATCGGGCATCGCCACGTCACCCCGCCGCCGCCCGCAGCCAACCTGCGCCTGCCACGTGGCCTCCCGGCCACCACGCAGCGTCGTCGGGCCGCCGAGCCCGTCCCGGCCCCGCGGCCTGCGTCCGCCTCCTCCGCCGCGCCCAGCGCCGTTGTTGCCTGCCTCCCGGCCGCCGTCATCGCCTCCGCCGCCGGCGCTGGACCCTACCGACGCGCCGCCGCGGCTCGTCGCCCGGCTGGAACAGCGCCGCCGCCTCGCGCCGATCCCAGCCGGTGTCGCCCGTCGCCGGCCGGCCTCGCCACCTCCGCGCCCGTGCCCCGAGCCAGCGGAGCCCGTCTCCGCCGCCTCCTCCAGCCGGCATCGCGCCGCCCCCGGCCGAGCTCCGCCGCCCCTCGCCTCCCACCGGCCCTCCTCGCCAGATCCGGCGGCCCCAAGGCAGGATCCGGCTCCACCACGCTCCGGTGAGCCCTCCCTCGACTCCGGAGGCCTTCCCTCTCGAGCTCCGGCGAGCTCTCCGGGTATCATCGAAATCTGTGCAAAACGAGGTTGACCCCGAAATATCCTAAGTCCCTGAGATTTTGCATAAACATGCCATGTTCGTTGCATCGTATATCCTTAGCTCCGTTTTGCGCGTGTAATATGTCAAATTGTTCGCCCAACGAGTACTTCATTTCATTCCATTGCATCATTTTCATTTGAGCTCATCTTGATGCCCGAAATGCTGTTGGATAGTGCATGTTGATGTTAATCTGCTGAAAGTGTTATAACTTGCTCATTTGTCATTTTTGCCATGATTGATGTGTGCTTCCTATGAGGTTGATGTCTTCATGTGTTTTGATCTATGCCATGCCATCTTTCCAGGGGTGTATGCCATGTATTTTTGTGATCAATGTGGTGACTAGCACAAGCATGCAAACTAGGCTTCATGATATTGCTGATTTTAGTCCCTGCTCATTGTTATTTTGATGCCATGTAAACTTGATGCTCTGAGAGATCCATGCATATTTAGAGATACTTCAGTAAGGGTGTTTTGAACATATGGTTATTGTCTATCCATTCATGCCCTTGTTTGCAATTATGGAGAAGTCTAGCATGTCATTTTCGTGCTTTACTTTTGCTTTAAAATATTTCCTGGCAGATTGTTTACATGTTATTCAATATGGCCAAGCTTGTTATAGTTGAACCGTGCATGCTATGGACTTGTTCTTGACTTGGTTTGTTTCACAAACATGTCTTATTGATGATTCTATGCTTATCTTGTCATGCAATGACTTGTGATGAGTGAATCGAGCTTGTTAAGTAGGGTAGTTGTTGTTGCTGTTTTCCTGACAGATTCTGTTATATTTTGTTGCTATATAAACATGCTTCTAGTAATCATTCTATGCATAATCTGGAGATGTTCTATAAACATGTTTTGATCTACATGTCTTTCTCTATCCATTCATGCCACTGGTTGCAATTATAGCATGCAGGAACATGTTGTTATCTTGCTCTAAAGTTGCCTGATAATGTTGCTATCAGCCTGTTAACATTAAGTTCCATGTTTCCATGATTGTTTGCTAGTGATCCATGCACCCTATGACCTTGCTCTTGCCATGTATAGCTTCACAAACATGTATTATTACTGTTGGTTGCCTTGCCATGCCATGTATTGCTCTGTGGTGAGTGGTTCAAGCTCACCAACATGCCTACTTATTGTTGTTCCTGCCATGTTTAAATCTGTAATATAACTTGCCATGTTTACGTGGGTGCCATCATATTTTTCTGATCCTTTTTGGCTCATGGTCAGTAAGGAACTGTTGTTCTATGCATTTAGTAGTATCATGCAATGTCTTTGTTTGCCATGATATGTTCCTTTAACATGTTGTTTGATAGCTCTAAACATTGCAACCTGATGTTATTTCCTGATAAGTCTGAAACTGTTATTATTTGCAATCTTACCATGTCCGTTTGAGCATGTTCTATTTGTTTCTGGAGATAGCTCAGTGTTCATGTTTTGTTATGCTTTACCTGTACTTCATGCCCATGCCTTTTGTTATTATGTTGGGGTGCTGTAGCATGTTGTTTTGATGCTTGCAATATGCCTAGTTGTTGTTTTGGTCAGATTGTTGCTATGACTTGTATAGTGTGCATGTGTTGAACCGTTGCTCCGTTTTGAGTGTGCTCTATATGAAACTTGCTTGATTTTGCATGTAGTGCCATATTATCATGTTGCATCCTTGTTTTGAGGTGTTTGCTTGATGTTTGGGTGCATTTTGCATCAATGCCATGTTTAACTTGTTTTGCTCATATCTTCTAGGCTGTAGCTCCGAATCTAATGAACTTCATATGTAACTTGACTAGAATCTCGTGTAGATCATCTTGGTCCTTCTTAACTTGCTGTTTAACAACTTGAACATAAGGTTTATTCAGTTCTGGACCAATTTCGAAATTTGCATATGAGGACTTACCGGAATTGTTATATGTTGTTTCCGGCCTCATTTAAACTTGCCTTGATGTGTTGTTTTTGTTTGCATCATCTCTTGCCATGAGTAGCCTCATCTAGAATTGTCATGCATCATGCTTGTTTGTGCATCATGCCTTGTTCATGTGTGATGTGTTCACTATGTTGTGTGTTTCTTCTCGATAGTTCTCGTTTCGTTGCGATCGTGAGGGTTCGTTAGTCTACGTGTGGTTCGTCTTCGTGGCTTCATCTTCTTCATGGACTCGTTCTTATTCCTTACGGGATTTCAGGCAAGATGACCGCTACCCTGGATCTCACTACTATCATTGCTATGCTAGTTGCTTCGTTCTATCGCTATGCTGCGTTACCTATCATTTGCTCTTCAAGCCTCCCATATTGCCATGAACCCCTAACCTTTGACACCTTTCCTATGCAAACCGTTGTTTGGCTATGTTACCGCTTTTGCTCAGCCCCTCTTATAGCGTTGCTAGTTGCAGGTGAAGTTGAAGATTGCTCCATGGTGGACAGGGTTTATGTTGGGATATCACAATATCTCTTATATTATTAATGCATCTATATATTTGGTAAAGGGTGGAAGGCTCGGCCTTATGCCTGGTGTTTTGTTCCACTCTTGCCGCCCTAGTTTCTGTCATACCGGTGTTATGTTCCCGGATTTTGCGTTCCTTACGCGGTCGGGTGATTTATGGGACCCCCCTGATAGTTCGCTTTGAATAAAACTTGTCCAGCAAGGCCCAACCTTGGTTTTACCATTTGCCTCACCAGCACCTATTTTTCCCTTGGGAGTCGCTCTCTCGAGGGTCATCTTTATTTTAGCCCCCCCGGGCCAATGCTTGTCTAAGTGTTGGTCCAAACCGAGCGATGTCCGGCGCCCCCTGGGCAACCAGGGTCTATGCCAACCCGACGTCTGTCTCATCCGGTGTGCCCTGAGAACGAGATATGTGCAGCTCCTATCGGGATTTGTCGGCACAGCGGGAGGTCTTGCTGGTCTTGTTTTACTATTGTCGAAATGTCTTGTAAACCGGATTCGAGACCGATCGGGTCTTCCCGGGAGAAGGTCTATTCCTTCGTTGATCGCGAGAGCTTGTCATGGGCTAAGTTGGGACACCCCTGCAGGGTATAAACTTTCGAGAGCCGTGCCACGGTTATGTGGCAGATGGGAATTTGTAAATGTCCGGTTGTAGATAACTTGACACCAGATCCGAAATAAAACGTATCAACCGTGTGTGTAGTCGTGATGGTCTCTTCTCGGCAGAGTCTAGGAAGTGAACACGGTTTCTTTGTTATGTTTGACATAAGTAGGTGTTCAGTATCACCTCTTGATCATTGCAAGCTTCACGACCGTTCCGCTTGTTTCTCTTCTCGCTCTCATTTGCGTATGTTAGCCACCATATCATGCTTAGTCGCTGCTGCAACCTCACCACTTTACGCTTTCCTTTCCCATTAAGCTTTGCTAGTCTTGATACCCATGGTAATGAGATTGCTGAGTCCTCGTGGCTCGCAGATTACTACAACAACAGTTGCAGGTACAGGTTATGCGATGATCATGACGCGAGAGCAATGTTTGCTTGCTTGAGTTCGTCTTACGCTTCTTCTTTGATCGGGGATAGGTTCGGTCGGCGCTTTGGGCTAAGGTGGTGGATGTCGTTTGAGTTTCTATTTGTGTTTCATCCGTAGTCGGATGGTGCTCTGACGTATTGTGATGTTGTATTCATGTGGCTTGTATGCCTTATGTATGTATCCCCATCTATTTATGTAATGTTGATGTAATGAGATGCACCTTGCAAAAGCGTTCCAATATGCGGGTCTATCCTTGGTGGGACCTTTGAGTTCCTTTTGGATAGGGTCGCATATTGGGTGTGACACTGGGATCCTCCTAAACTACTCCTGGTCGTCGTCAGCAAGCTGCACGTAGTAGTAGGCACCTCCAGTGTAGTAGTCGTCGTCGACGGTGGCATCTGGCTCCTGGGCTCCGACATCTGGTTGCGACAACCAGGTAGAAAGGAAAGGGGGGAAATGGAGGAGAAAGCAATCGTAAGTACTCATCCAAAGTACTCGCAAGCAAGGAGCTACACTACATATGCATGGGTATATGTGTCAAGGGCCATATTAGTGGACTGAACTGCAGAATGCCAGAATAAGAGGGGGATAACTAATCCTGTCGAAGACTACGCTTCTGGCAGCCTCCGTCTTGCAGCATGTAGAAGAGAGTAGACTGAAATCCTCCAAGTAGCATCGTATAGCAATAATCCTACCCGGCAATCCTCTCCTCGTCGCCCTGTTAGAGAGCGATCACCGGGTTGTATCTGGCACTTGGAAGGGTGTGCTTTATTAAGTATTCGGTTCTAGTTGTCATAAGGTCAAGGTACAAGTCCAACTCGTCCTGTTACCGAAGATCACGGCTATTCGAATAGATTAACTTCCCTGCAGGGGTGCACCACATAACCCAACACGCTCGATCCCATTTGGCGGACACACTTTCTGGGTCATGCCGGCCTCGGAAGATCAACACGACGCAGCCCCACCTAGGCACAACAGAGAGGTCAAGACGCCGGTCTAAACCTAAGCATTGTGGGTGCGGGCCCATCGCCCATAGCACACACACGCTTCGTCTGTGGCCGGAAGCGTAACTAGCCCCTTAATACAAGAGCAAAGCTTACGTTCCAATCCGGTCGTCTTTGCTTTCGATCCGACGTCCACGAAGGCTTCGGCTGATACCACGACGTCGAGTGCCCATAACTGTTCCCGCGTAGTTGGTTAGTGCGTATAGGCCAGTAGCCAGACTCAGATCAAATACTAAGATCTCGTTAAGCGTGTTAAGTATCCGCGAACGCCGAACAGGGCCAGGCCCACCTCTCTCCTAGGTGGTCTCAACCTCCCCTGTCGCTCTGCCACAAAGTAACAGTCGGGGGCCATCAGGAACCCAGGCCCACCTCTACCGGGATGGAGCCACCTGTCCTTTCAGCCCCCTCATCAGAATCACTTGCGGGTACTCAACGAGCTGACCCGACTTTAGTCTCCAAATGTGTCATGTATAAAGTATATAGTATATACCCGTGATCACTTCCCTAGTGATCACGGCCCGATAGTATAGCATGGCAGACGGACAAGAATGTAGGGCCACTGATGGAACACTAGCATCCTATACTAAGCATGTAGGATTGCAGGTAAAGGTAACAACAGTAGTAGCAAGGACAGGCTATGCATCAGGATAGGATTAACGAAAAGTAGTAACATGCTACACTACTCTAATGCAAGCAGTATAGAGAAGAATAGGCGATATCTGGTGATCAAGGGGGGGGCTTGCCTGGTTGCTCAGACAAGAAGGAGGGGTCATCGGTGACGTAGTCGACCATAGGGGCATCAGCATCGTCATGGGGTCTACCGGAGAGAAGAGGGGGGAGAGAAACAGTAAATACATAGCAAGCAAGTGCATAACAGGACAACAAGCAGAGCTAGACGTGTTCTAACGAGGTATGAGGTGATCTGGGTGAAGGAAACATCCGGAAAGTATCCCGGTGTTTCGTGTTTTGAAAGAGGAGGCGGAGGGTAAAGTTGCGAGTTTGATAGGTTAGGGATGCGTGGCGGACGAACAGGGTGCGTTTCCGGATTCGTCTCGTCGTTCTGAGCAACTTTCATGTTGAAAATAATTTAATCCGAGTTACGGATTAAAAGTTATGATTTTCTAAAGATTTTATTAATTTCTAGAATTTAATTAATTATTTAAATTAATTCGAAAAATGAATTATTGACATCAGCATGAGGTCATGCTGACGTCAGCAGTCAACAGAGTTGACTGGTCAACATAACCAGTGGGTCCCACTGGTCAGTGACACATTTTAATTAGGCATTTTAATTAACCTAATCAGGATTAATTAAGGGGTGGGCCCTGCTATCATTGGTTGATTAATTAATTAATTATTATTGCTATTATTGTTGTTTTTTTATTCCTTCCTTTTTTTAACGTCCTGTGGGGCTGGTGGGCCCCGTTTGGAAGTGATCGAGAGGCCAATCGGCAAACAGGCGTCTTGAGCGTCGGGGCAGGGCGCTGGCGCCAGTGAGCACACACCGTAAGGGCGGACGAGGCAGGCGGGCTGGACAGTCACCGAGGGGACGTCGGCGGGAGAGCAGCAGGGCGGCGCCGGAGTGGGGCCGCGGGCCAAAGGGGGAGTGGCTTGCCGAGCCAGACGGCCAGGACAAGGCACGGGCGCAGCCAGGAGGCGGGGTAGGGCGCCGGGCGTGGCAGCGATGGTGGATGAGGGCGCTGCTGAGCGCGCCACGCACGCGCCGGGCATGGCGGGGAAACAGCGCCGCGACAGAGAAGGAAGGGAGGGACCGGGCGCGTGAGCCTTGATCGCGGGCGCGATCAGGGCGAGCCAGCGCGCTGGCCGTCGGCGTGGTGGCGGGGCGGGTCTTGGTGAGGATCTGACGGAGTGAGCTCCGGCCATGGCGGCCGGGCGCGGGAACGGCCTCAACGGCGACAGAGCGAAGTAGGGGGAGAGGAGAGGGGCGATGCTCACGGTGGCCGTAGGGATTTCGGGCAGCGGGCTCGACGGAGTTCGGGGAGGTCTGTTGTGGAGGAGGACGGGGACGATGTCGACGTTGGAGGAGGCAGGCCGGCGATGGAGCGCTCCGGCCGCCGGCGTCGGGGGTTGAGGGGCGAGGGGATCGGGTTCTCCTCCCGATCCAGATCCAATCGAGGGGAGTGGGGGGAAGCGAGTGGGAGTGGTGGGGATGAGGTAGGTTAGGGTTTTGGTGGATAAAGGGGAGGGGTAGCCGGTTGGGCCTGTGCCGAATGGGCCGGCCAGTTGGGTCGGCTGGCCCGGGGGGTCTTTCTCTCCTTTCCTTTTTGTTTGTTTTCTGTTTTTGCCGTTTCTTTTCCTTTTATTTATTTTCTTTTCTGTTTTAAACCATTTTAAATCATTTAGGCATTTTATAAAAATGTGTTTGTTGCACCATAATTACCCTTGTAATATTCGGCAACCATCGAACATTTTTGTTTAAATTTTTGAAAACTTTTGCTATTTTACCAATTTTTTTGAATTGATTTTTGAATCGGTTTCGACGCGAGATTGGCGACAGTAACGGAGGTGAAGTGGCGTTATTAGCAGAGGTTACTGTAGCTTGATTATCCGGGCGTCACATCAGGGGCTCACCCCAGCCTCGTGGGCCCCTCGAGCATCGTCTCACGTTGATTCCACTTCTCAAAATTTAGATATATTCCAAAAAAAATCTCCATCCGTTTTTATCCCGTTTGGACTCCGTTTGATATGGATTTTCTGTGAAATGAAAAACATGCAACAAACAGGAACTGGCACTGGGCACTGGATCAATATGTTAGTCCCAAAAATAGTATACAAAGTTGCCAAAAGTATATGAAAGTTTTATAATACTGGCATGGAACAATCAAAAATTATAGATACGACAGAGACGTATCACTTGCCCCTATCTTTGCTAGCAAAAAATTCCGCACTAAGTAGAGATACTACTTTTGCATCCAAAACCCTTGAACCCAAATATTGTTCTGAGAGTCCACCATGCCTACCTATGGATTGAGTAAGATCCTTCAAGTAAGTTGTTGATGAGGACATCAATACCATTGTTACACCCACAGCCCCTGCTGCTATACATACTGGACCAATTACTAAAGCTCGCGCACGCCAACTAAATTACCAGGTACTTTCGTTTCTTGGTAATGATTCTAATGTTCATGAGAATATGATGCTTCCTAAATTGGATACATTTGTTTTGGTTACAAATGAAGGGCCTAGCTTGGAGAAGGATGAACATTGGAGCAAGAACAAGCATGGAGATGATGGCATGCGCAAGGGGAACAAGAACGGAGTTACAAGTGATGATTTCAGGACTTTGAAGCCACCATAATGGGTACGTCAAGCCTTGGACGAAATATACAAGATGCCACTTCATAAATTTCGTCTCGAGGCTATTCTAGGTGTTGCATCACCTTATTATTGGACCAGGCCCATGTAATTTCGAAATACATAAGTATAGGCTATTTTTAGAGTCCGTATGTGTGGGAAACAAGTGATAGAGTTGATTTCGGACCCCTCCACCAAGGGCCACGAAATTCCCCCCTCCCTCTTCCTCCATATATACAGCCCATAGGGCATCGTTTAGACTTTGGGTTTTGTTTAGATTAAAGTTCGCCATAGCTGCAACTTCGCGTACTTCGTTTGTGTTCAACGACCAAACAAAGGCTTCACAGAACCCCACCTTGATCAATAAAGCTTTCCTGTTATATTTGCAATATCCAGATTGCCATCCTAGTTTCTTGCTTGTTCTTCGTTTGCCTGCAGGAAACAGACCTTTGTGGTCAGGTTGATAGTGCTCCGGCGTGGTCAATAACTTCTCGGAGTTGGTTTAGCGATTGCTAAGGCGCGACGTCCTCGCACGTTCGTTGTCGGATCGTCAAAGTCGACTTCCTCCAAAACGATAGCCACCATCTCATCGAATGACGGGACACCTTTGCCTCTATCAAGTGGTATCAGATTTCCAGGTTGCTCGGTGAGATTTTACAGTTTTTCATAGTTTAGATCGAGTCTGTTCTTCATCCTATAGTCCATGAAAAAGCCAAAAAAATTTAGGGTTAGTTCATCCCATCCGAACCAATCTTAGCCTTTGCATAATCTTTTCTGTATTTGCTTTGTTGAATTTGCGGTTGCATCGTCGTGTCAAGTTGATGGTCTTAGCGTCTAGTCCTTTAGAGTTTCGAGTTCTGTTCACAGGTTGTCACGTCGCCGCTGCCATATATCACCACCGCATCATCATAAATCGCTGCTGCCATATACCACCACCACATATTCACCGCCAATCTGAGTCCATATACGCCACCACATATCCGCCGCCATCACGCCAATCCGAGTCCACCTACAACATATATCAGCCACCAGTCCGAGTTCCACCAGATTCATCTCCACCACCAGTCCGAGTTCCACTAGTATCATCTCTGCCACCAGTCCTATTCCGAGTCCAGTATTTTGTTACTCTGTTTTGGATTTCCAGATCACGCCATACTCCGAGTCGTGACAGAGAAGGACTCCCCAACTTCCGTGCTACCCGCAGTAGAGAAATAGATCCAAACTCAAAAAAAAACTAAGTCTGGAAAATTCTGGCTAGGCAGTTTTTAGGCCATTTGTAGACTTTTTCAAAAAAAATTGTTGCGGAGCAAAAAAAGAGGAAAAAAGTGCAAAAAAGAGGAAAAAGGAGAAAACAATTGAGTGTGCTCCTCCCTTGTTTACGTGCCGCCGTGATTTTGTTGGTGTTCTAGGCTCGCGTCTCTAGCATGATCTAGCCTAGGACCAGACCTGCATACCGTCGTTGAGCATTTATTCAACTTTGCATCTCTCGAATTGATTATTCTGACTCTTTTTGCTACCATATTATAAGCCTTCCCAGCTCCACATACATCTACGTCGTGCATTTGACTCTCCCAGTAATCGCTCTATCCAAGCTTTGAGAGTTTTGACTACAACGGTTCTTGATCACCGCTTTCTTTGTTGGGTAAGAAATGGTAAGAATTTGAGATTTGCTTGACGGATTTGTGACACCCACCACCACCTCTTGTTAGTAGTCTGTAGGATCATATTCTTGTGTGTTTCTATTACTGCTAACCATGCCAGGATCACAAGCCGACGAGACTAACTGGAAGAACATGACGAATAAGGAGTTGCATGATAAATTTCAGCAAATGATGAGTGGACAAGTGCAAGATGTGCTAAACAGATTTGAAGAGGCCATGGAGAAGATAGATGGCATGGAGAAGACGTTCGAAACAAAGCTCGATAACAAGTTTAATGAATTGCTCGCGCGTCTTCCACCACCACCACCCGCTGCATGTAACGCACCTCTACAACAAACAACAACAACAATGACTACCTCCACGTCGCGAAACAGCCCTCCGCCGAGCGAGCCGTGTCCCTCTTGCGTTTGGCTAAACTGTTGGTGCTGCTGTTGATACTTCTGTGGCTCCTGCTGCTGATGCGGAGGAGGATGATTACGTGGGAGATTACAAGGATGAGGTTGATCAAAATCAGAACTACGTGCAACCACCTGCACCACAACCACTAGGTCGTCCACATGCAAATAATCACAATGGTAGAGCTCTCCCTCAGGTACGAGATCATGACCATCTTTCTAAACTGAAATAGAATATTCCACCATTTGAGGGTAGATATGTTCCTGATATATATCTTAATTGGGAGTTAGAAACTGAACAACAATTTACATGTTTACAATATCCTGAGGAGAGACGGGTTGCCGCTGATGTTTGTGCTTTCACTAGTTTTGCATGTGTATGGTGGTCTGAACATTGTAGATTATATCCTATTCCAACTACTTGGGCTGCTTTGAAAACTGCTATGCGTACTCATTGGGTTCCACCATATTATCAACGTGAATTGCTTCAAAAATTGCAGCGCTTAAGACAAGGGAAAAATTATGTGGAAGAATATTATCAGGAATTACAAACTAGCATGATTAGATGTGGTATTGTTGAGGAGAATGAAGCTATGATTGCACGTTTTATGGGTGGATTAAATAGAGAGATTCAGACCATTCTAGAGTATAAGGAGTATACTAATATCACTCGTTTATTCCATCTTGCTTCTAAAGCTGAACGTGAAGTGCAGGATCGACAAGCATTGACGCGAACTAACTTTTCTTCAGGCCGACCTTCATCATGGACACCACGTGCATCATCTACTTCAACTGCACCAGCACCTCCATCCGGTGCCACCTCGAGCCGTGATACAAGAAAGCAGGCACAACCACCATTATCGCCAAGAGCGCTTCGGGCCTCCACAGAGTTCTTCTTCTTCCATGGCATCAACAGGGCACACAAGTGATATTATTTGTCGTCGTTGTAAGGGAAGAGGTCATTATCGAGAGAATGCAAATCTCAGCATGTGATGATTGCACGAGGATGGTGGGTATGAGTGCGCTTAGTGACTATGATGAGGAGACTTTGGCTCTTATTACACGTGAAGAACATGGTGGAGATGATTCTGATCATGAGACGCAATACATGGCTCCTGAAGACGCTGACGGGTATGAATGTTTAGTTGCTCAACGTGTTTTAAGTGTGCAGGTCACACAAGATGAGCAAAATCAGAGGCACAATTTGTTCCATACAAAGGGAGTTGTGAAGGAATGTTCTGTGCGCGTCATCATAGACGGGGGGAGCTGCGACTACTTGGCTAGCATGGAGATGGTGGAGAAGCTATCGCTCACCACAAGACCACATCCACATCCTTACTACATCCAATGTTTCAACAACAGCGGCAAGGTTAAGGTAACATGTACTGTTCGTGTGCATTTTAGTATCTCTACATATGCTTATTATGTTGATTGTGATGTGGTACCTATGCAAGCATGTTCCTTATTACTTGGTCGACCATGGCAATTTGATAAAAATTCTGTACACCATGGTAGAAACAATCAGTATACTCTTGTTCATAAGGATAAAAATATTACTTTGCTTCCTATGACTCCTGATTCCATTTTCAAAGATGATATTAATAGAGCTAATAAAGCAAAACAGGAGAAAAATAAGAGTGAAAATCAGAATGTGGCAAAAGAATTTGAGCAACAAATGAAGCCTAATAGTGAACCATCTAGTGTTGCTTCTGAAATTAAATTGAAAAGTGCATGTTTACTTGCCACTAAATCTGATATTGATGAGCTAGATTTTTGCAAATCTGTTTGCTATGCTTTTGTGTGCAAAGAGGCATTATTTTCATTCGAGGACGTGCCTTCCTCTTTGCCTCATGCTATCACTAACATTTTGCAGGAGTTCGCTGACGTCTTTCCACAAGATGTGCCACCGGGATTACCTCCCATTCGAGGGTTGAGCATCAGAATGACTTAATTCCCGGTGCATCATTACCCAACCGTGCACCATACCGTACCAATCCAGAGGAGACGAAGGAGATTACGCGTCAAGTACAGGAGCTGCTCGACAAAGGTTATATACGCGAATCCCTTAGTCCTTGTGTTGTTCCTATTATTCTAGTGCCGAAAAAGGATGGTACATCACGTATGTGTGTTGATTGTAGAGGCATTAATAATATTACTATTCGTTATCATCATCCTATTCCTAGGCTAGATGACATGCTTGATGAATTGAGTGGCTCTACAATATTCTCCAAAGTTGATTTGCGTAGTGGATACCATCAAATTCGTATGAAATTGGGAGATGAATGGAAAACAGCATTTAAAACTACGTTTGGATTATATGAGTGGTTAGTCATGCCTTTTGGGTTAACTAATGCACCTAGTACTTTCATGAGATTAATGAACGAAGTTTTACGTGCTTTCATTGGACGATTTGTGGTAGTTTACTTTGATGACATATTGATTTATAGCAGATCTTTGGAAGAACATTTGGAACATTTACGTGCTATTTTTATTGCTTTACGTGATGCACGTTTGTTTGGTAACCTTGGGAAGTGCACCTTTTGCACCGACCGAGTATCTTATCTTGGCTATGTTGTTACTCCACAGGGAATTGAAGTTGACAAAGCCAAGATTGAAGCTATTGAGAGTTGGCCGCAACCCAAAACGGTCACATAAGTGAGGAGTTTTCTTGGCCTCCCTGGATTCTATAGGCGTTTTGTGAGAGATTTCAGCACCATTGCTGCACCTCTCAACGAGCTTACAAAGAAGGATGTGCCTTTTGTTTGGGGTACCGCACAGGAAGAAGCCTTCACGATATTGAAAGATAAGTTGACACATGCTCCTTTACTCCAACTTCCTGATTTTAGTAAGACTTTGAGCTTGAATGTGATGCTAGTGGAATTGGATTAGGAGGTGTGTTATTACAAGATGGCAAACCTGTTGCATACTTTTCTGAAAAATTGAGTGGGCCTAGTCTGTATTATTCTACTTATGATAAAGAATTATATGCTCTTGTTCGGACTTTAGAAACACGGCAACATTATTTATGGCCCAAAGAATTTGTTATACATTCTGATCATGAATCTTTGAAACATATTAAAAGTCAAGCTAAACTGAATCGTAGACATGCTAAATGGGTTGAATTCATTGAGACTTTCTCTTATGTCATTAAACACAAGAAGGGTAAAGAAAATGTTATTGCTGATGCATTGTCCCGTCGCTATACTATGCTTTCACAACTTGACTTCAAAATATTTGGTTTGGAGACCATTAAAAATCAATATGTGCATGATGCTGATTTTAAAGATGTATTACAGAATTGTAAAGAAGGAAGAACATGGAACAAGTTCGTCGTTAATGATGGATTTGTGTTCCATGCTAACAATTTATGCATTCCTGCTAGCTCCGTTCGTTTTTTGTTGTTGCAGGAGCGCATGGAGGAGGACTAATGGGATACTTTGGCGTGAAGAAGACGGAGGACGTACTTGCTACACATTTCTTTTGGCCAAAGATGAGATGGGATGCTGAGCGTTTTATTGCTCGCTGCACTACATGTCAAAAAGCTAAGTCACAACTCAATCCTCATGGTTTATATATGCCTTTGCCTGTACCTAGTGTTCCTTGGGAGGATATATCTATGGACTTTGTTTTTGGTTTACCTAGAACAAAGAAGGGGAGGGATAGCATATTTGTTGTCATGGATAGATTCTCAAAAATGGCACACTTTATACCATGTCATAAAAGCGATGATGCTGTTAATGTTGCTGATTTGTTCTTTCATGAAATTATTCGCTTGCATGGTATGCCAAATACTATTGTTTCAGATCGTGATAGTAAATTTCTTAGCCACTTTTGGAGATGTTTATGGGCTAAGTTGGGGACTAAACTGCTTTTTAGTACTACTTGTCACCCCCAAACTGATGGACAAACTGAAGTAGTCAATAGAACATTGTCTACTATGCTTAGGGTTGTTTTGAAGAATAATAAGAAAATGTGGGAGGAATGCTTGCCTCATATTGAATTTGCTTATAATCGCTCATTGCATTCTACTACTAAGATGTGCCCTTTTGAAGTTGTGTATGGTTTCCTACCTCGTGCACCTATTGATTTGTTGCCTCCTCCATCTTCGGAGAAGGTTAATTTTGTTGCTAAACAACGTGCCGAATTGATTTTAAAAATGCATGAGTTAACTAAGGAAAACATTGAGCGTATGAATGCTAAATATAAACTTGCTGGAGATAAGGGTAGAAAACATGTTGTGTTTGCACCTGGAGATCTTATTTGGTTACATTTGCGTAAGGATAGATTCTTGATTTGTGCAAATCAAAGCTAATGCCATGTGCTTGATGGTCCCTTTAAGGTGTTGGAGAAAATAAATGATAATGCATATAAACTTGAGCTGCTCGCAGATTTTGGGGTTAGTCCCACTTTTAACATTCTTGGATCTGAAGCCTTATTTGGGTGAGGAAGATGAACTTACGTCGAGGACGACTTCATTTCAAGAAGGGAGGATGATGAGGACAGCAATACCATTGTTACACCCATAGCCCTGTTGCTATACATCTTGGACCAATTACTAGAGCTCACAAGACGCCAACTAAATTACCGTGTACTTTCGTTTCTTGGTAATGATTCTAATGTTCATGAGAATATGATGCTGCCTAAATTGGATACATTTGTTTTGGTTACAAATGAAGGGCCTAGCTTGGAGAAGGATGAACATTGGAGCAAGAACAAGCATGGAGATGATGGCATGCGCAAGGGGAACAAGAACGGAGTTACAAGTGATGATTTCAGGACTTTGAAGCCACCATAATGGGTGCATGAAGCCTTGGACGAAATATACAAGATGCCACTTCATAAATTTCGTCCCAAGGCTATTCTAGGTGTTGCGTCACCTTATTATTGGGCTAGGCCCATGTAATTTCAAAATACATAAGTATAGGCTATTTTTAGAGTCCATATGTGTGGGGAAACAAGAGATAGGGTTGATTTCGGACCCCTCCGCCAAGGACCACGAAATCCCCCCCCCCTCTTCCTCCATATATACAGCCCTTAGGGCATCATTTAGACTTTGGGTTTTGTTTAGATTAAAGTTCGCCATAGCTGCAACCCGCGTGCATTTCGCTTGTGTTCAACGACCGGACAAAGGCGCCACGTAACCCCACCTTGATCAATAAAGCTTTCCTCTTATATTCGCAATATCCAGATTGCAATCTTAGTTTCTTGCTTGTTCTTCGTTTGCCTGCAGGAGATAGACCTTCGTGGTCAGGTTGATCGTGCTCCGCGCGTGGTCAATAACCTCTCGGAGTTGGTTTAGCGATTGCTAAGGCGCGACATCCTCGCACGTTCGTAGTCGGATCGTCAAAGTCGACTTCCTCCAAAATGATAGCCACCATCTCATCGAAAGACGGGACACCTTTGCCTCTATCAGTTGTCATCAGTGCAATAAGGCAATAAAATTGCTTCTAAAAGTGTTAGATCATTTAGTGTAAGAGAAAATTGAGTGTTGTACGAACTTGTAATGGCAAAGAATAAAAGCGACAGACTGCATAATAAATGTTGCCATCATAAGGGGCAATATAACGTGACGTTCTCTTGCACTAAGGGGTTGATCATACAAACAAAAAGCGCATGGCAACCTCTGCTTCCCTCTGCGTCTTTTACTTTTATGTATTTACTTTCATGCAAGAGTAGAGTCAAAGTTTTTCTCTCTATTCCTTTTTATTTTCTCCTTTGGCAAGCATCATGTGGTGAGGAAAGATCTAGGCACATATATCCAGTTGAATATGGGTAGCATGAGTTATTATTGTTGACATCACCCTTGAGTTGATTACGTTGGGAGGCGAAACTATAAGCCCCATCTTTCTATGTGTCCGGTTGAAACATTTTGCTCTTGTGTACGCGGTGAGTGTTAGCAATCATAGAAGACTAAATGATGGTTGAGTATGTGAACTTGCCAAAAGGCTCTGATACGTGACCCTTCCTGAAAGATGATGAATTGAAGTTGCAAAGTTGACTGAGAACATAGTTTGTTGGTTTCCAATAGAGTTTATACTTTACACTTTGATGTTGTGATGAATTGTTACTTATTCATGAGAAGTCTATGGTAAAAGTTTTATGTTAAAGTTTGTTGCTATTATAATAAGTTACAAGATGCTGCTATGTCCGTATTTTTGTTTTTATCAACACCTCTCTCTCTCCCTCTAAGCATGTGGACATGTTTTTCGATTTTGGTTTTCGCTTGAGGACAAGCAAGGTCTAAGCTTTGGGGAGTTAATACGTCCATTTTGCATCATGTTTATCTACTGTTATATATGTTCTTTTATTGCATAATAATGCTTTTTAGAGTAATTCTAATGCCTTTTCTCTCATAATACGCAAGGTACACACAAAGGGGGAGAATTCCGGCAGCTGGAAATCTGGACCTGAAAAAGCTACATTAGGCTACCTATTCTGCACAACTCCAAATGAGCTGAAACTTCACGAGGATTTTTTATGGAATAAATAAGAAATACTGAAGCAAATAAGTACCAGAGGGGCCACCCTGGTTAGCATAACACACCAGGGTTGTGATCATCCAGGCCCACCTCCGGTGCCCCTCTTCTGGTACATAAGTCATTTTGACCTAGAAAAAATAAGGAGAGAAATTTCGGGACGAGGCGCCACCATCTCGAGGCCGAACCTGGGCAGGAGCACTTTGCCCTCTAGCGGAGCGATTCTGTTGGGGAACTTCCCTCCCAGAGGGGGAAATCATCGTCATCATCATCACCAACAACTCTCCCAACTTGGGGAGGGCTATCTTCATCAACATCTTCAACAACACCAACTCCTCTAAAACCCTAGTTCATCTCTTGTGTTCAATCTTTGTACCGGAACTATAGATTGGTGCTTGTGGGTGACTAGTAGTGTTGATTACATCTTGTAGTTGATTACTATATGGTTTATTTGGTGGAAGATTATATTTGCAGATCCATTATGTTATTTAATACCCCTCTGATCTTGAGCATGTTTATCATTTGTGAGTAGTTACTTTTGTTCTTGAGGTCACGATAGAAATCATGTTGCAAGTAATCATGTGAACTTGATATGTGTTTGATATTTTAATGATATGTATGTTGTGATTTCCTTAGTGGTGTCATGTGAACGTCGACTACATGACACTTCACCATATTTGGGCCCAAGGGAATGCATTGTGGAGTAGTTATTAGATGATGGGTTGCGAGAGTGACAGAAGCTTAAACCCTAGTTTATGCGCTATTCCGTAAGGGGTCTATTGGATCCAAAAGTTTAATGCTATGGTTAGAATTTATTCTTAATACTTTTCTCATAGTTGTGGATGCTTACGAGGGGGTTAATCATAAGTTGGAGGTTTGTTCAAGTAAGAACAAGACCTAAGCACCGGTCCACCCACATACCAAATTATCAAAGTAGCGAACACGAATTAAGCCAACATCATGAAAGTGACTAGATGAAATTCCCGTGTACCCTCAAGAACACTTTGCTTATAAGAGACCTTTTTGGCCCGTCCTTTGCTCAAAAGGATTGAGCTACCTTGCTGCACTTTTGTTACTACTACCATTACTTGCTCGTTACAAATTATCTTGCTATCAAACTACTCTGTTACTTACAATTTCAGCACTTGCAGACATTACCTTCCTGAAAACCAATTGTCATTTCCTTCTGCTCCTCGTTGGGTTTGACACTCTTACTTATCGAAAAGGCTACAATTGACCCCATATACTTGTGGGTCATCACGCGCACCTATCAAAAGATGAAGATGAGAATACACACAAGGAATTTAGATAGGTTTGGGCCCTCTACTTTTTCTAATACCCTAGTCATGTGTGTGTGGTGTTCTTACTCTTGTATGCAAAGTATAAAAGGATGTTCAACCCTCCCCCTCCCGGCTTATATAGAGTGCGCCATGAGGGGTGTCATAATGGACTGATATTATATTAGTAGTAACGACCATGCACGATGGGTTGTTTCATAGCCATGACTCAGTAGTAATGGTCGCAGTTAACTAGATATACTAACGTTGGGTAACGACCACACTTAATGCATATGAAGACTGTGGCAAAAGCCTCTAGGAGCCGACTGATTGTTGGGCTGCCATAAACCATCTGGAGATCTTTGCCTGGTTAGAGGAAAAGATGCCTGACTAGAGGGCTGGCACTGATTGTAAGATGACCACTTATTAGGCCACCTCATGGATAGTGGCATTCTTTGGCCCGGGCCTTTACTTGGGCCTTATGTCATTGTGGGCCTCCCTGGTGGGCGTTCCCTCGTCCCAAGTATTTTGTGGTTTGTTTGGAATCCCTTTCCCTTATGGAATACCACTCTGTTGTGAAACCAATGTATATAGCTAGTAGCTTTTATTTCTTGCTCGATAAACCTTTAATAAGTCGCTAGGTGGATTAAGTGTCGAGAGTGGATATTTTGGAGCTCGAGTGCACTGGAGGACCTTTTTTTTAAATCACATTTAGACTTTCAAAAAAATCCAAAAAGATTTTTTTCTAGATTTTTTGAAACTTTAAAAATATCATTTTGGCACTATTCAAAATATAGGGCTCATTGGAGCTCGTCCTCCAAAGTGACTTTTTGATTAAGAGTCACACAAGCTAGAAAAGGATTCTCGTCTTCATCTGCTAGATAGAAAGACAACAAAGAAGAAATAGATGAAGCAACCTTGGAAGGTTTATATAGCTTTAGTGCTAGGTTTGTTGTTGGTTGTTCGGAGGATAAAATAGGTTCCCGTTACTCAAACATTTTGTGGGTTGCATGCCTACTAGACCAGTGAGTTATTACGCTCTTTTTCAAAGGATAGTTGTTTCCAAGCCCACCTCCATGGCTTCATCGGGTAGTTATGATGGTTTTGAGGAGACCCGCTCAAGGTCACTAGGAAGGTGGATCAATGGAAGGTTGCCTTGGTTGCTTCCCATGTTCAAGCTATCTACATGACTATATCTTTTTCTATAAAGGGCGCTTTTATTAACACAAAATATAGCATCAAAGTGGATACAAAGCATGATGAGTAACAACTGACCTCTGCATAACTAAGATGCACACAACCAAACACCAAATGTCTGACAAAAAATGGAAATAAACAAGAAACTGACATATCGGCAACAGTAGTCACATAGGACTGACGCTATGCCTATGTGAAGAAGGTTGTGGATCGATCCAGAGATTATGCTGCCACCCATGTTGGGTAAAAACCTCCTTGGCCACCCACTCCAACCACATACACATCACCTTGAACAACGGTTGGTACTCCGTTCGTTGTAGCGTACACCACATACAAAGTGAGTGCGTACATCAAAAAATAACATGCAAAAAGAGAAGAGTTTATGTTATTGAAAACCAAATTATTTCTACATAACCAAAGCGACCATAATAAGGCATATGTTCCCACCATTAATAACGTTTTGAACCTATTTGAAATACCGTCCAACCAATGACCAAAAATATTGGCAACACTTGTGGGGGCAGATATAAATTGGACTCTATTTGGATGATTGGCCATGTAGAATGCACAAGGCTGCACTGGAAAAAGAGGTAAAGCTACACTTCTTACTTCCTTGTCAATTGCGACGGGCGAGGTTGACTTTGTTTAGCACAACTCCTGTCCAAAGATACCACATGAAAATTTTAACTTTTAGTAGAATCTTTGACTTCCAAATTTTCTTGTTATTATCAGCTGGGACCTTTGAATGCCTGAGTGCATGGTACATAAAGTCGACTATGAAGGAAACATATGTAGTGAGGTTCCAACGGAACACACCTCATCCTTGTGTTAGGTTAATTGAACCCAATCTAGACAAAAGATTTTGCCATGACATAAGATGGGGGCCGATCAAATCCCGCATGAAAGAAATATCTGACAGGGATGAACTAAGGACCTGCGCAAAAGTATCATTCTTACTATGAGCAATGGGGTACAAAGCTGGATATTATTCTCGCAGGCTGGCATTGTGATGTAGGGTAGAACCCTAGAGGCCGATCTTTCACATTTGGAGTGGATCCCTACGAGGAACACGAAGAACATGAGGAGGGGAACGAGAGAAAAACACGAGAGAACACTCAAACAACAACAACAAAGTCACACATGTGCTAGATCCAAGAAACACAAAGGGATACACGGTCCAAATCCAACAAAGGACGATACAATAGCTCATCTCCGACAGGAGGTCTTGAATCCACGAGGGATCTTCCCGTAAAGGGGTCTTGAATCCAGGTGGATCTTCTCCGAAGAGGTCGTGGTCTCTCACGAGGAGGAGATCTGTATGGATGAGCGAGGCTCTATCTCACAAATGAGCTAAATCAACGCTAACCATAACTAGGATGAGGTGGGGGAGTATATATAGTCTAAGGGACGAAGAGGTACATGGGCCTTGGCCCAGATGCGCTGCACACAGGCACGGGGGGCATATGTCTGGGCATCAGGCTGGATGTCTGGGCCTTCCCGAGATGCCGGATGTCCGGGCGTTGGGGCCGGATGTCCGGGCTGGCGAGATCCAGCTTCTAGACGTTTTGTGATGGGGCGCCGGATGTCCGAGCTGTGGCCCGATGTCCGGGCTTGAGGGAGGGGCCGGATGTCCGGGGCCTGGCCGGATGTCCGGGCCCTGTAGCACTTCGGTTGCTGGGCTGCTACTGTTGTTGACATCTTCAGGGGCCGGATGTCTGGGCCAGGGCCGGATGTCCGGCTCCTGTAGGCTTTCTCCGGTAACTCTCGTCGTGCTCCTTCATCCTTGTACTTGGGGACTTGTCCATCATTCCAAGCATCTCTGAGAGGGTCTCCTTGGTACCTAGGCATGTGTAGTGTCCTTGCACTAGGTAGCAACCATGTCTCGCATGAATGGAAAGGAGAAGAATTTAGGAGCGGGTTCACCTTGTGTCCAATGGCGTATGTTTGAGGTCTCGTCGTATGTCCACTTGGGGCTTGGGGAGTAGTCATAGTGTACATGGGGATGAAGGTGGATGCTCGCATCATCTCCCCCGCCCCTTGAGAAAGATCCGACCTCGGATCATGATCCTCATCACCATGGAAACGGTTGTCATGGACGGACTTGTAGTTGGACGGAGTTGAAGGCATGACGCACTCCAAGTACTCCAAGGTGTCTCCGGTATGTGGTACATGCAAAATGAGCAAATACAAGCGACACTCGGAAATACAATGGTTAGCGCACTCAAAATGTCCATCAATTAAGCGTGAGTCCGTGCGAAGGGATAGTGTGTGACAACGCGCATGAAGCTTATCAAGATGATATAGAATGATATGCAAAGCATTCATGGGATAATTAGCATGGTGCACAAAGCGACAAATTCTACCATTGTGCAAAATGATGTCATGGAGGGACGGTTCATCAATAGCATGAATATGGCAATGGATGCTCAATATGTGTAAGCTATCATGCAATTGATGGTGGACAATATGATCATGATGTATGAATATGCCATCAAGAAAGATCAGAACAAATTTGCTAAGGAAGTGCACAAGCTCATATATCATGGATGTCATGGAAATAGATGCAACAAGGCAAGCATAATGTGAGTCAATCCATGCATAGGGTGCAAACTTGCGGTGAGTATGATATGTCCATAGAGCATGACATGTATGAGCACAATCAACAAATATGGAGGTGTTGGTGTACCAATGCTCGATGTCGTGGCAAGAGTGGAGTTTCGAAGGTGCATCCAATAAGTGCGAGCGCTCCTCAGTGTGAAGGTCCATAGAGCCAATCTCCAATGTCGCTCCTCCGTTCGCGAGATGTATCGTGTAGGCAACAAGAAGGAAACAACAATGAAAGAACGACCCATCCAATATGCATGTGTGAGGGTGGCTCAAAGGGAAGGAGTTCACGTCTATGAGGATGGTGAAAATGTTGGTGTCACGCATCGTGTATGCCTTCGCATGACCAAGTTGTCGCATGATGGTACCGCCTTGTGGATCCTTCAAAACGAAAGAACATGACAAACACTCGGAAAAATAAATGAGGTTAGCGAAAGTGCAAAACCGATCATTCGTGTGGTAAGATACCAAACAAGTGTATGCATCATGCTCATCATAAGAAAGGACAAGGGAGTATTGCATAGTATGGGGACATGTGATGCGAGAACAACCAAATACAATAGGCTCAAGTAAACAAGCATGCATCACAAGTAAGTTGTCAAAGTCTCCACGATCAATAAGCATAGCAAGTTGGCAATCAATACAAGGTGATATGAGAGATGCAACTAATGGAGACAAGAGACAATGATCATGACAAATCAAGTGAGAGGCATGAACATATATGTCATCAACCCAAGAAAGTGAGTAAGAGTGGAACATGCGTGATGCGACAAAGCAAGCAATCATAGTGATCAAGTCAAGCAAGCTAGTAGTGCGAAGATGCAACATACTAGAGGAAATCATGGCAAGCATGTCATGTTTGCAAATAGTGGGCATGACTAATGCACATGTCATAGCACAAGCATGAAAGCAAGACATGAGTACAATAGCATGAATGTATTGGTGAGAAGCCATGTGTAAATAGCAATGGGACATCATAACTCTCCCAACACAACAATCATCAATAGCATGGGGCACAAAGAAATCATGGCAATAGCTACAAGTATCTCCACCAAGCATGCAAATACACAGAGAAGTAGCATAATGGTGAATCATGGATAGATGCAAACAAGGGTCACAATTGCATGGAAAAGGCATAGAAGCAAGGATAACATGCAAAGTGAACACGGGAAAATGAGCATAAGGTGACAAGTGGTAAATAGCCCATAGCCGTGTGAGAGACAAGTAAAAGAGATGTGTGTAGTCGTTGCGCGAAGAGAACGGTGGTAAGGACAATTCACGTGATCCCAAAGCATCGTTGCTCTCAAGAGCTCGTTTCGTCAACACTTGGGATTGGGAGGTTGATGAGTATACATGAGTACCTACAAAAAACAAAGACAAAGGGAAAATTGTGTGTGCGTGGTATATGTACACATCATCCATCATGATGCGCACGTGCTTGTGTCGGTTAGCACTAAATAGCCAATGCTCAAATAAATGAGATGCGTGATATAGAAACATGTCGTCCATCATGAGAGGATTGTTATTATGCATGTCATAATGGAGACTCAAGGGATGTAATGCATCATGAGATATATGTAGAGCATTGTTATTCGTGGAATGCATATGGTGCAAGAAATTATGGGAAACATGCAAAGTATGGAATGCATCAAAATCTCCTAATATGTATGAGGAAACTATGGGGGTCTCCTCATGAGCATTAATGGAAACATCACATGGAAAATATTGACAACATCCAAAACAATGGAACAATTTGATCATGGCATGGCATAGTAGATGAATTGCGCAAATCATGTAAAGGAAGCATGGCAATATCATCACATGAAAAACAAAAGCCAATGACCATCATCTCGTCATCTATGCCATAAGTGCAAATGGGATTTATTTTAATGGGGCATGCATAGTTACTATGTTGAGATTGTAATGATACAATATGGGAGATCTTACTCATAGCATATGACAAGTTCAATGGGTTGTCAAACATGATGTGACCAAAAGAATTTTCACATGATATCCTATGGAGCATAGCATCACAACTAGGCAACTCAACATGCTCATCATCATATTCATCATAAATAGGTAAGCCAAGGCATGAAGAAGTCGCACTAGCATGAAGCATGGGAATAGGTGGATCAACATCATGCAATCAATCAATGTCAAGAGAGTCCACTAGTGGGACAAGAGAAGCACCATCACATGTGTTACCTTTGGAGCGTCGCTCATGTGTTGTAGGTGAGGTGTTGAAGATCCACTCGTTGTCATCTTCATCCTGATGGAACCATGTGGGGGTGCATCATCGTCCACCATGGCCATCGGTTTTCCCATTGGAGGGATGGACTCGTCAAGGGTAGGCATGTTGTCATGTAGGAGACCTAGCACCAAAGAAAACACACTCGGAGTAGAGGTTAAGTTGTGAGAAATCATAGTGGCCTCAGGTGCCCTCTCAACTACCTCACTCTCTAAGTGTTGTGGCTCACTCACTCCCTCAAAGATGCTCTCACTCATATGGTTGGTGGAGTCACTCAAATGGCGCTCAACCTCAAAGAGGATGTGTGGCATGCTCTCATATGTGGGGCTAGTGGTGGTCACACTCATCCTCTCATAGGAAATGCTCTCAAGGTCATATATGGTGGAGTCACACATCTCACTCATGGGGTGGTGGCTCTTCTCACATGACAAATGGGGCATCTCGACATATGTGGGTGTCGGAGAGATGTAGGTGCAAATGTCTCCATGTGCGGTCGCGTAGCTTGACTCGGAGTATGAGTCCAATGTGGGCGCCGTCTTCATGTTGTTGAAGAGGTTCGCGCTTGACGCCGTAGTCGAAGGGGATGGACCTTACTCGACCGTCTTGTCACCGTCTTGGTGTGGGAGGCCCATATGATGTGGCACCTCGTAGCTCGTGATGTGGAGCATCCCTCGCTCATCCCCATGCACGTACCTACATCTCCCTCAACACCACTTGGACCCATGACAAGAGCTAGAGCAAAGGCTATCGAAGATAAGGTGAACTCGCTCCTCTCCGAACTTCCTCTCTCTACTCACGAGACTTGGCTACTACCTCATATGGACACTCTGTGTGTGATCAGGTACTTGGAGGAGAGCCACGGGACAGCTTCACCCAATGGCCAAGGTGGCAAGGACTCCAAGCATGGACATCAAGAAGAAGAGCCATTTGTGAAGCTACAGGCACCGGACGACCGGCCGGTCCGGGACGTCCGAGCCCTGGGAGATCTTACGGTGAGGGAAGGAAGGCAGGACAGAGCTATAGGCCACGGATGACCGGCCAGGCCCGGACGTCCGACGACTCCCAGGGCCACGGACGACCGACACCCTCCGGACGTCCGGCAGCTCGGCACCCGAGAGGAAATTAGCAGAAGACCGAAGCCACCGGATGACCGGGCGACCGGCACCCGAGCCGAAGTCCGACATCTACGGACGTCCAGACCATCCCGAAGCTCCGGACGTCCGACGTCTTCCGGACGTCGACACCTGAGTGACCGCCGCCACGGGCTGAAGCCCTTGTACCCCTTCACTTTGACCCCATTTGCACTACAACTATATATAGGTCTCGCCCACCTCCGAGCTAGGGTAGCATTGTGATAGCTCATCTTGAGATAGAGCATAGCTCATCCGTACCGGATCTACTCCACGTGAGGGACCATGCCTCCTCGGAGAAGATCCATTCGGATTCAAGGCCTCCATCTGGAGAAGACAATCAAGGCCTCCTCACAGAAGAACGGTTACTCTTGTATCTTCCCTTTGTTGATTTTGAATCTTGTGCTACCCTATGCTTTCGGTGATTTAGCCCTTGTGTGATCTATTACTTTTCGGTTGAGTGATTCTCTCGTTTCTCCCCGTGTTTTCCATTGTGTTCTTCCGCGCGTTCTTCGTGTCTCTCCGTAGGATCCACTCCAAACGTGAAAGATCGGACCCATAGGGTTCCGCCCTACATCATGTTGGTATCATGAGCCATGTTGATCACGTTTTTGGAGCCCCTACCCCGTGTTTTCTAGCTTGATTTTGTTGTTTTCGTCCTATATCCGAAAATATCCCACCAAAAATAGCCCCAATTTTTTTTTGTGATTTGTTGGTGAGTTGAGATTTTGTTGGATTTGGTCCATGGATTTGAGTTGCTACGTGTGGATCTAGCTTTCCCCACCCTTTTCCATCCACAAATCCGCTCGATTTCGACATCACCATCTTCCTCCACCCCGAAATCGCGCAGTTCGTCCCGTGCCCGATTTTTGCCCAGGCGCCGGACGACCGGACCCTGCCGGACGTCCGACGACCGGACGACCGTGACACCCGGACGTCCGCGAAACTCTGACAAAACTGAATATTTTCAGTTCGACCACCACCACATCCCCACCTTCCACCACCTCTTCCAAACACACATACACCACCATCCTCCCCAATACCTCCTATGACGATTTTGACACGTTTTGGTCTTTGAGATTTTGAGTGTGGCTCCCGTGTCATATTGTGTTTCGGCTATATAGGTATGGTTCGACATCATCATCACCGCGCTCATCTTTGCAAGGGTCTCATCATCGCCAAGGACGGTAACTTCGACGACATCTTTGTCGTACCTTGCAATTGCATTGATACCCACATGCCCTTACTTTTGCATAGCTTACCCATCGAGACTAGCCATTGAGTATTGTCGGCAATGTGACTTGTGCACATTAGTGGTCATACACCATAGAATACATACCATACAATAGTGGTGCATATCTTGGCATCAACTTGTGTGTCACAAAGTTGTCATCGCATACACAATTGCTATCTCGGTTCATGATGTTTTGCATAAGAAAAGAGCTCAAAAGCGAAAGAGTCACCCAAGCTTTTAAGCAAAGAGGAAAGATAAGCAAATAGCTTATGAGCAAGAACCATAGCATCATATTACATTAAGATTGTCATATCGGATCATCTTGGATCATAGCACCGAAATACCATACATATAGCATACTAGGGATCGAGATCGTTGCATTTTTGCCTAGTAGGTTGTGCACAAGTTCCGTATCTGCCTATTGTGCAATCGTGCTAGCGTGTCTCGTGTATTGTGCAACAAGAGCATTTTCGTGGATTCCACATTTTGGCTCAATTTTGGTTTGCACAATCCCACTTATCTATTTGCGTGTGTGTTTCCGTGTACCATTATTTGCTTGGTCTACTTGTTGCATTTGAAAAATTTTGAATCATTTCCAACATTATTGAAGCTCACTTACTATTGCATCAAATTTTGTGCCACCATCCTAACCAAGCTCCACCATAGCTTTTACTTGTGTAGGTGTGAGAACCGACAAGAATTGGTACCAATAGTGCTATTTCATTGTCCGCATTTGAGTGAACTTGATTCATCATCAACATCGGTCAAGGTACATTGGTATAAGTTCTTCTCCTTCTACCACTCACATTTTTGCTTGGAATGATGGATAGGCCGAGTACTTCTACCAACCCACTCTTCATCGAGCAAGACGATGGCATGTCATCATACGTCACCAAGAGCCACCTCTTTCGTGCACAATGAGCATCAAGAGCAACAAGCAATGAACGACCGCATCGACAACCTCGCCACCGAGTTGCGACTCTCCGAGTAACGTACACGAGACTACTTCGACAACAAGCTCGACGCGCACAAGCAAGAGAATGATGCAAGAATGGACGAGATCTGAGCTTTGTTGGTGAAAAATCCTCCTTCAACTTCTTCATACTCAAGACGGAGCCATTCAAGTCGACACTCCGACAACTCCTTCTCCGGCTCAAGTACACCATCATCGAACACTCTTCGACGAGCCGCGCGTCAAGACCGTCATGCATCTCGCAATCCGCTACGCGTCAAGCATTCACAAGAGCAAGTCGATGAGCAAGTCCCTCGTCCCCACTCAAACCAAGACGCTTTTGCTCAAGCTCAAGAACGACAACGACTACGGCGCCAAGAGGAAGAACGAGCGCGTCTACACCAAGAGCAACAAGACGCCGAGGCTCAACGTCTTCAACAACAACAACGAGAAGCGCAAGCTCTTGAGGCGCAACGTGCCCTTCAAGAATCAAGTCGAGCCATCGCCAACCGCAATCGCGAACGGCGCAATCAAGAGGAAGCCCTTCGAGAAGAAATCCAAGAGAGGAACTACCAACCGTGCGTGCATGAAAGTGCGTTATATCGACTAGAGGGGGGTGAATAGGCGATTTTTATGAATTCTTCACTGAGGAATTTGCTGGTGAGGAAATTCCTTAGCGAAGAACTACTTGCAGCGGAATATGTACTCAGGAGTAAACATAACATGATACACACATAGTCAGCATGATGAAATGAAGACTAAACAGAGTACGGAAAGCGTAAACACAGGATAGCAAGATGAAGACAAACAGATCAAGAAATTGAACTGAGGAATTTGTGAAAGTCTTCACCAAAGTCTTCAAGCACGATATGAACAACATTCAACACAAGAATGAGGAAATGAAAGATTGAGGAAATAGAACGGTCGGTTGGTGAAGACAATGATTTGGTAAACCAGCCCAATCTGCTGTCTCGGTTATACGTCTGGTTGGAGCGGCCGAGTATTTAAACTCGAGGACACACGATCCGGACACCCGATCTCGAGCCGCAACTCAGACACCCGATCCTCACCGTATTCTCCTTGAACTAAGACCACGCAGCCTCGCCCAATCACTCGTGGTAAGTCTTCAGTGACTTCCAAACCTTCACAGACTTGGTCACTCGGCGATCCACAATTCCTCTTGGATGCTCTAGACCTTGACGCCTAACCGTCTGGAAGAAGCACAATCTTCAAAGGTAACAAGCGTCGGATCCACGCAGGATCAATTTCTTCAATGATGCTCAATCACTTTGGGTTTGTGGGGGTTTGGTTTTGGGATTTTCCTCACTTGATGATTTTCGCTCAAAGTCCTCGGAGGATGGGTTGCTCTCAAATGACAAGTGTCAAGTTCTCTTGGAGCAGCCAACCAGCTAGTGGTTGTAGGGGGCGGATATTTATAGCCTAGGGAGCAGCCCGACATGATAAGACATAAATGCCCTTCAATGATATGACCGTTAGGTGGATAAGATATTTTGGGACAGCCGACGCGCAAGAAGACAAAGAACGGTCGGAAATTTGACTCTCAAATTCCTCGGGGCTATCATGTTCCTCTCATGTGTAGGCAATTCAGACCTGGCGAATTCCTAACTCCTCGATCGAGCAAAGTCCTCGGTGAATGTAAGAACTGCATCTCTCCATCGATGAATATGACTGAATCAGTATGAGATTTTCAATGGCTTCACTCGAAGGGATTGGTAGGTGTAGGATTTTGAGTTGAGCATCACATGGAAATTTTTCCTTAGTATTTCCTCGACCCCTTTAACGAAGACGGTGTTTCCTATGACTCAAGAAAGAGAAAATGAAACTACGAAAACAAAAGTCTTCACGCTTCATATTCCTCGAATGAATATCAAGTCTTCAAGGTCACACCAATTGCTTCACTTTCAAAGTCTTCGTAAAGTCTTCGAATATCAAAGTCTTCAGTTGAAGAACTTCATTTTTAGGGTCGACTTTTCTCGCAAATATCAAACTCCTCATAGACTTATAGACTGTGTACACTCACAAGCGCATCAGTTACTTAACCTATAAGTCTTCAATACACCAAAATCACTAAGGGCACTAGATGCACTTACAATCTCCCCTTTTGGTGATTGATGACAACATAGGTTAAGTTTTCAACGGGGATAAACATATGAAGTGTAAATACTGATATTGAGGAATTTGATTGCAAGATATAGAAGAACTCCCCCTGAATATGTGCATAGTGAGGAAATTGCTTTTGAGGCAATGCACATTTGAAAAAATTGAATCATGGAGATCTCCCCCTATATCTTGTAATTCATACACGCATTTGATATATAATATGAAGAATTTGAAATGCATGATGAAATATGGTGCCTGATGAGATTCAGCATGCGTGCAATGATATTGACAAGGAATAAGCATGCGGAATAGCACATCAAAATTTTCAGAGCTCAGTGCATCAAAAGCATCAGAGCACGACCAAAAGTATCAAGGCACCATCGGATTTAAGATTACAACTCGATCCAATAAAATTTTCGGAAGAACGAGAGTTGTAACTTAATAAAAACACCCATAATATAAACCCGCTTGAAGACTAACTCAGATTTCTCCCCCTTTGTCATCAAATGACCAAAAGGATCGAAACTGAGGACTAATGCCCCTGAAGATTTTCAAGAGCGTCAGTGTTGTCGGGGTTGGTTGTTGATGTAGGGCCTGCCGCAGTGTCGTCCAAATCTTCATGTTCATCAGTTTCACGCGATGAAGAATAAGAACTGGCCACTAGATCAGGAACTTTGACTCTCTTGAATTTCTTCGGAGGTGGTGCAGACAAGTCAAATGCTTCCTAGAGACCCATAGTCTTCAATTCTTCCGCGGAATATACATGATTGAGAACAGCCCAGGTGCGGTTGAGGGTTTCATGAAGGTAGTACTGATTTTTCTTCACTGCATTATGTGTTGAGGTCATGTTGTGAAGAATTGCAGCAAATTGACGCTTCACCCATTTCTGATTGCGTTCAACCTTCTGATGAAGACTGAGGAGTAACTCACGGTCAGTCATCACCCTGGGTGCTGTTGCTTGAGGCTTTTGCTTGGCTGAGGTATTTGCGGCAGTGTCATGTGTTGCGGAATCGTCATTGGTGGAGTAAGATGTAGCTAGTCGGAATTGACCATCCAATGAACGAGTGTCTTCATCAATCACAGCAGCTAGCGGCTGGAATTTCTTCATGAACAAACGATGTGGGATGAGTTTCTTCAGAGCCCAATTGAACAGTTGTAGCCGGGGACTGAGGAATTTGTTGAATCGGAGTGAAGAGAGGAGTATTGGGATGCTGACTTTCCCAAAAGTCATCGTTCATCACTGGTGTAGTGCATCCAATATCCACGTCTTCATCCTCTTTTTCAATTTCCTCAACACCAGCCTCTTCAGCTATGAACTGAGGCATGGGTGAGGAAACAACTGGTGAAAAGAATGTTTCCACTTCAATTTCTTCATCAAACTGTTCTGAGGTAGCAACAGATTGATTATCTTCATCAGATCTGCTTGGGATCTTGTAGTCTTCTCCATAAGGAACAATTTCCATAGACGACATGGAGGAAATGGGAACGGCATCAATGGGATTTTCAAGAGAGCTGGTCATTGGCTTCATTTTCTTCGCAGCCGAAGAATTTGACGCGGCAGATGCCTTCCTCTTCTTCACTGCAGCTCGCTCTGCAGCCTTTGTCTTCTTCACTTCATAGGCAGAAGGAAGAATTGGAGTTGGTGTTGGCGCAGGAGGAGCCGAGGACGTGGTTCGTTTCTTTTAGGCGAATGGTGAGTGATTGATTGCCTCGATCTCTTGATTTCTTCAGCGCACCACTAGTGGATGCCCAGGAATTTCTTCTCATGGTGGAATGGAGTCATCAGCCCGGAACTTGTGTTCTCATCGCCAGGCTGAAAGTCATCAGCGATCTTGGCATGTTCTTCAAGCGAGTGAGTAGAGTCTTCACTGAGGATTTTCTTGTTGCGATGGGGCTGCAGCAGTTGTCATTTTCTTCGTCAAATTGACGAATATCACCTTGGCTCCTTGCCAATCAGCATTGTAAGCATCGAAATCCTTGCTGGGGGCTTGGATTTCGGATTGAGCTTTGAGAAGTTCTTCAGGAGTTAGGTTGACGATGTTCTTCCTCAGAAGCTTCTCCTTTCTGGCTTGTGCTCTCTTTATTTCACGAGCCTTTTCAAATTTCCATTTCTCTTCAGTGATGAAATGGTTCAAGATATGACTTTGACCAGAGTCGAGGCAGATCCGTATGGGAGTGTTTGGATCGATGCCATAGGTCGATGAAGTCAAGGATCTTCTTGGATCCAAAAGCAGAGGCACGCTTATTCCTTTGGCTCTAGCGGCCTTAGTCAGTCTGTCTCTGATGATTTCCGCAAGTTCTTCATCAGAAGCTTCGTCATCAGAGGGCACGTTGAAGGCAACCTGTTTCTTTCTAGGACTTGGCCGAGGACCACGTCCAGCAGTTGCTTTTGTCTTCAGCAGAGTGGGGCTGATGAGGACATTGGTGCGGTGAGGAACTTGCCGAGACACCGAAGCAATCGAGAAACCCCGAGTTCTTTGACATGTAGCCGATGCACAGGAGTTGAGGACTTGGAGGAGCTACCGAGGATTTTGAGGAGCAAGCAGTAGATCGAGGAATTTGCCGTGAGGGCGCTGGCCGAGGAACTGGGCCGTGAGGGCGCTGATGGTGAAGCACTTGGCTTATGAAGAGCTTCTTGGCATTGATTTCCTCGGCTTGACCGAGGTCTCGGCGGCAGCAGCAGCAGCAGAATCCTCATTGAATTTCCTCACCGCCTCCTTGGCCTGTCTTGCCATTTGGCTTGGCGCTGGACCGTTCTTCAGAAAGTCTTCACCACGCTTGATTTGGTGGGATCACGACTTGGCAAAGCAAAAAGCTCTTGGGCATGGAGGGTTTAAGGCGAATTTCTTCATGTACTTGGGAGTAACATAGCGATATTCCCTCCATTCTCGTGCCCATCTTCGTTCTATCCTCTGAATGCGCACTTTGCGCTGATTTTTGGTCTCCTTGCCAAATTTGGCTTCATCAGGTGTGCAGTAATCTTTGTAAATTTCATCAGGGATCTCAAAGGCAGTCATGACCTCCGGTTTCTTTCCTCCCTTCTGCGGTATCTTGCCTTCTGCCAATTTCTTCAGATGAGGAATTTGAACTATAGAGCACTCTGAAGAAGTATGCAGTTTTTCTTCGAGGAACGCAAATGAGTTAAGTTGATGAGAACCTAGTGATTTCAGCGGACATGAGTACTGTGAGCAGAGTGTAGGTGCGAGGAATTTGGAGAGGTCATATCGTTCTCGTAAGATTTTTCGAAAAAGACAAGTTTTGAGGAGGTTGACCAGTTGAGCCTTGAGGAATTTCACTAAGCGTTTCGTCTTAGGTTCGAGTTGTCTGATTGAAAATCCGCACAATTGAGGAATCTTGAAGAAATGAATGCTTAGAGAGATAAATCAAGAGCATATAGTGTGTGAGGTGTTCATATGTGAAGATTTGAATAACAAAACACCTTTGAAGATTTTCAGAAAGATTTGAGAATCAAAGTGAGTAATAAAAATGACTTTTAATTACCCGAACTGAAGAACACGACGAACAGAGATGAACCGTGGTGAAGTTCGTCACGTTAGATCTCCCACGCCCTAACTTGGCAGAGGGAGACAGCTACGGCGGCGGCGGAGTGAAGATTTCCGCGGCCGGCACGAGTACGACGACGACGAGGTCGAGGCAGTGAAGCTCTTCCTCACCGACGGCGATGGAGTAGCGGCGGTGCTAGGGTTTGAGGAGAGCTCGAGCGAGAGACAGCGACCGAGCGGAGTAAATGAAGTAAGGAAGGGAGAGGGGTATTTATAGCCACGGTAAAAACTGTTCGCCCGAAGATTTTGGGACGAACATGCCCCTACCTTTCTCCTTCACGCGACATGTGTCACCCACGCACTGTGCAGATGAGATCGTGTAAGATCGTGGGTGAATAAACTAATGTTGTGTGGGAAGCGGAACGGTTTGAGCGGTAAAACCGAAAATCTGGATAAGATTTGCTTAAAAATTTCATTCGCAATTTCTTCAGCTGTCAAGGACACAGTGAAGACTTTGAACGAGTTTCAATCAGAACGCACATGAAGAATTTGTGAATAGATTGGGTTGAGTATAGCATAGAGGGGGAAGGGTCCGATCACATTCACTTAGTAGAAATCGCAGCTTGAAGAAATAGCAATAAGTGAATGCTGTAGAGGACATAAACTCACATATATATATATATAGCCAGTGAGGAAAAATGACGGAAACATTGAAGATTTTGCAAAGTTGAAGAATTTGAAAAACTGAGGAATTTCAAAAATGAGGAAAAACTCAAATTGAAGATTTTCAACTTTTGTGGTGGCGTAGCCCACCATATAAGAATGATGATTTCAGACACAGCATCGCTGCACAATTGTCGAGGGTTACGAGAATCAAATTCTTCATTAATTTCTTCACACTTAGAGTGTTATTCTTCATTGATTGAAGAAAACGTTTCTTCATGTGTTGCACATCTAAGTCATCAATTTTGCATAAGGGTTAGGATGTGTGTCCTTTTCAAAGAACATTCAAGATTCTAAGATATTTAGCTCACACCGCAACTTGCTAAATCTCTTCTCATCCAAGGGCTTAGTGAAGATATCAGCTAGCTGTTCTTGATCTTCACATGCTCGATGGAGATGTCGCCTTCAACACATGATCACGAAGAAAATGATGACGAATCTGGATGTGCTTAGTCTTCGAGTGCTGAATCGGGTTGTGAGCAATCTTGATGGCACTCTCATTGTCGCAGAGGAGAGGCACATTCTTCACGTTGACGCCATAGTCCTTGAGGGTTTGCTTCATCCAAAGCGATTGAGCACAGATGAGCCAGCAGCAATGTATTCAGCTTCAGAAGATGAAGCGGTGATACGCATTGCTTTCTTCGAGGACCAACGGACCAAAGATCGTCGAGGAAATGACAAGTGCCGATGTTGACTTGCGGTCCACATGATCACCAAAGATAGTCGAGTCGTAATATCCAATGAGATCAAAAGCAGAGCCCTTGGGGTACCATAATCCTAGTGTTGGTGTGTGAGCTAGATATCGAAGAATATGCTTCTGCCTTATGGTGTGATTCCTTGGTGCAGCTTGAAATCGGGCACACATGCAAACACTAAGCATTATATCCGCCTAGATGCACATAATTACAATAAAGAACAAATCATGGAGCGGTATACCTTGTGATCAAGTCAATACCATTTTCATCGATTGCATAGATGGCCATTTGTGGGCATAGGAATTTTGACGCCTTTGCAATCTTGCATGCCAAATTTCCTCAAGACATCTTTGAGGTATTTCTCCTGAGATATGAATATGCCATTGTCTGTCCGATTTAATTTGAAGACCTAAAAGAATTTCAATTCTCCCATCATAGACATTTGATATTCTTCACTCATCATATAGGCAAATTCATCACTATATCGTTGGTTAGTACAGCCAAAGATAATATCATCAACATATATTTGGCACACAAACAGTTCACCATCATATGATTTAGTAAAAAGAGTAGGGTCAAGTGAACGGTGTGAAGCCATTCTTCACGAAGAATTCCTTCAATGTGTCATACCACGCCGAGGGGCTTGCTTGAGGCCATAGAGGGCCTTATTGAGTCTCAAGACTTTGTCGATTCTTGGGATCTTCAAAACACAGGGGTTGAGCAACATATACTTCTTCCTCAAGCTTACCATTGAGGAATGCACTTTTCACATCCATTTGATATAAGATAATATCATGATGGTTAGCATAGGCAAGTAAAATGCGAATAGCCTCAAGTCTAGCAACAGGTGCAAAAGTTTCATCGAAATCAATTCCTTCAACCTGTGTGTAGCCTTGAGCTACTAGTCATGCCTTATTCCTCACCACAAGGCCATTTTCATCTTGCTTGTTGCGGTAGATCCACTTTGTGCCAATGATATTATGCTTGTGAGGATGCAGGCGATTGACCAATTCCGGACATTGTTCAGCTCGAATCGATGTAATTCTTCTTGCATAGCCTGAATCCACTCCGGCTCGAAATGCTTCATCTACCTTAGTGGGCTCGAGATAGAGACAAAAGCATAGTGCCCACAAAAGTTAGATAAGTGTGAGGCTTTTGAGCATGTGAGAGGACTGGTGCGCTAATGTCATCGATGATCTTCTCCACTTGTACTTCTTTTGCAACGCGTGGATGAGTTGGTTGTCGCCGAGGATTTTGATCAGCATTTTCTTGAGACCATTTTCCTCATCATGTTCTTGGTACATCACTCGACGTTCTTCATGAACAGGAATGAATTCTTCACAAATTCTTCAAGAGGAATGACATCCTCGGTTGCCTTGAACTTGATAGCATCCTCGGTGCTGGTTCATCTATACTGAAGGTAGGTGCTCTCTTTGCGAGCCATTAGTTTCATCGAACCGCACATCTACAAAGGTCAACAATCTTGTGAAGAACAATGTTGAAGACTCAGTAGGTGTCGTAGTCCTTTCCGTAATAAAACCTTCATGTGCTTTGGTGCAAATTTAGAGTTGTGGTGAGGATCTCTAATCCAACATTTAGCATCGAAGACTTTGAAATAACTCACATTGGGTTTCTTGTCGGTGAGGAGTTCATAGGCGTCTTCTTGAAGAATTTGTGAAGATATACTCTGTTGATGATGTGGCGAGCAAGATCAATTGCATCAATCCAAAAATCTTTGAGGCGTTTTGTATTCATCAAGCATAGTGCGAGCCATCTCAACAAGAGTTCTGTTCTTGCGCTCCACGATGCCATTCTACCGAGGAGTATAAGGAGCGATAACTCATGAGTAATACCAAGTTCATCAAGATAGGCATCAAGACCAGAATTCTTGAACTCGGCCCATTGTCACTTCGATATGCTTGATCTTCACACCAAAGTTGGTTGAAGCCCTCGAGGAAAATCGTTTGAAGACTTCCGCACTTCATGTTTGTAAGTAACAATGTGTACCCATGTGTATCGAGAATAATCATCAACAATGACAAAACCATATAAAGATGCATCATTAGTGACTGCTGAATAATGATTAGGTCCGAAGAGGTCCATGTGAAGCAATTCAATGGACGGGTAGTGGTCATGATAGTCTTATTTGGATGCTTGGCCTTGGTCATTTTTCCGCTTCACATGCTCCGCATAAGTGATCCTTGAGGAATTTGACATTCCCAATGCCAATGGCATGCTTCTTCTTCGCATAGCGTGTTCAAATTCCTCATGCCCGCATGACCAAGTCGTCGATGCCATAGCCAGCCTTCGAAGCTTTTGCAAGTAGACACACGGCTGGTTGTGGTCCCTGAGAGAAATCAACAATATACAGATCTCCTCTCCTAAAGCCTTCAAGACTTTGGAATTGTCACTTCCATAATCACAACACAGCGATATTTGTCAAGACAACAACCATATCAAGATCACAAAGCATTGAGATCGACATGAGATTGTATCCTAAGGAATCAACAAGCATGACTTTGTCCATGTGCTTATCCTTAGAGATAGCAACCTTACCAAGACCCAATACCTGACTTTTGCCTTTGTCAGCAAAGATGATATGCTTCAGAGGTGACGGTGATAAGGGAGCATCCATCAATAGATTCTTGTCACCAATCATGTGATTTGTACATCCACTATCGAGGACCCATTCAGTGGTTTTGGGTTGATCATCCTGCAGATGAATTAGTGTAGCTTACAATCTCATATGCTTCATCAGTGAAGAATATGATATCAAGTTCATCAGATGAATTTCATCAAGCAGTAAATAGATATAGCAGTATGAGGACGTGTGAAATGAGAGTTCATTTCATCATGATTCGCCTGCGTCCTTTCAGGCATTTTTGTCAGGTCCCCAGCAAATTCTTCAGACGTTAGAGCACGTCTGGAGACCTGACCCTACAGAAGAGATTAGTTCTTTTTCTTCACCACCCACATCTGGAGGGGTGGCAAAGAGTTCATCATCCTGCGAGCACCATGTGAGAAAGGTGGCAAAGATGCCAAACCATTTCGCTTAGCATAGGAGGGGTTAGGATATGCATATGAATAGGCAGAGTAATTCTTCGAGGACTTATGAACATAATGATTTGAAGAATAATGCACATATTCATAGCCCTTAGCTCTACCCTGCGAGACAGAGTTGTTAGCTCGATGATAATCATATGAGGACTTTGATCCAGTTGAGGAATTTGATCCTCGTGAAGAATTTGGTCCATATGAAGAATTTGATCTGGGGTTCCTGTTCTTCACAAGTGGTGTCGTGAGGACATTCACCTGAAGACTTTCAACACAGCTTTTGGGAACCCAGATTTTCATCATAGGGGAACCGTTCCTGCAGTTAGTGCCAACATATCTAGCAAATACTTCACCATTCTGATTTTTGAACAGTTTATAGTTGGAGTCAAATGACTCATCAGAGGAATGAGAAGATTCACACGTAAAGCCAGATAAGTTAGATGGATCAATGGAGGTCCCTTTGCAGAACCCATGAGGTTTTGGGATCGCCAGCATCCAATATGTTCCATCGGCATTGAGTTTCCTCTCAAAGGCAATACCCTCTTTCCTAGGGTTTCGCTGAGGATCTGCTTTTGAGCACATCACAAAGTGTCTCGATGCCCTTTGAGGCTTTTGTACATGCTGTCATGTACAATTCCTTCAACCCTGCATTGTCGGTGATACTAGCAATGTCCTCGGATGAGGAATTAGTGATAGCAGAGGCAGATGAAGAATTTGTAACATTTGAAGCATTTGAACATTGGTGAAGAATTAGCGATTCACGCTCAATTCACTTTAAGCATGGAGGAACAAATTCTTCCGAGAAGCGCTGATTTGTTGAGCTAGTAATGAATCGCGCTCCTTCTTCAAGATCTTCATAACACACTCTTAGCTTTTCAAGATCTTCCTTTCTTTGAATAGCTTCAAGAAAACTTCTCATGATCTTGCTTTTCTTGAAGAAATTCATAAGAAAGTTTCTCATGATCGAGAAGAGAGAGTTATGATGACCTTGAAGGTTATCATACTTAGACTCAAGTCTCAAGATTTTCGATCAGGGCTTTAGTGCGATCCATTTCTTCACCCAACATATCATCACTTTTATCTAGCATGTTTTGAACCTTTTCAAGAGCCCGTTGTTGTTTCACAGCAATTTTAGCAAGTTTAGAGTAGCTGGGCTTGAGATCCTCATCAGATTCATTTTCACTAGAGTCAGAGGAGTTGTATTTGAGTACCTTAGCTCCTTTTGCCATGAAGCAATAGGTGGGAGCGTAGCCATCATTATCTTCATTAGGCTTGTCGGTGGAGTCAGTTTCTTCGGTGTTGAAGATGGACTTGCTGACGAAAGCAAGAGTAACGGCCGACTCGCCACACGGACTCAGATTCTTGGACTCCTCCTCTTCATCATTTTCCTCAGATTCAGCTTCAGAGTCCATTTCCTTGCCAATGAATGCCCGAGCTTTCTTGGAGCTGCCCTTCTTGTGAGATGAAGACTTTGAGGGTTTTGATGACGAAGATTTTGACGATTTCTTCTTCTTCTTCATATCATCAGAACTGTAATCCTTGTATTTCTTCTTCTTCATTTCCTTTTCCCACTGAGGACAATCTTGAATATAGTGACCAGGCTACTTGCATTTGTGGCAAAGTCTTCTCTTGTAGTCACTGGATGAGGAATCATTTCCTCTTGAGGGTTTTCCAAAGCGACCACGTCTTGTGATCTTCTGGAATTTCTTCACAAGCGAGCTAGATCTGGCTCGATTCTTCAGATCACCAAGGCTACTACCGTAATCCTCACGCTCGAGTCGACACAACCTTAGCCTTTAGGGCACGTGGTTTGCCATAGTTTGAGCCATAGAGATCTCTCTTTCAGAAGTCGAACTCGTGAGTGTTTAGCCTTCGAGGATATCAGCAGGATCAAGCGACTTGTAGTCAAGACGTTCTTGTATCATCGGTCCCAGAGTATCAAATGAGGAATCAAGCGATCTCAGCAGGTTTCTTCACAACTTCATGATCGGTGATGTCGGTGGCACCGAGGGCTTGAAGCTCATTTGAGATGTCGATGAGGCGATCAAAGGTTTGTTGGACATTCTCATTGTCGAGTCTTTTGAAGCGGTTGAAGAGATTCGAAGAACATCGACTCGAGAGTCACGCTGAGTTGAAACTCCTTCATTTACTTTGGACAACCTATCCCGGATAAGCTTAGCGGCTTCCAAAGCACTCACTCTTCCATACCGTCCTTTGCTCGATGGCCACAGATGATATTCTTCGCTTGAAAATCGAGTTGTTTGAATCTCTTCACATCGGTAGCGGTCGGTGTTTCAAAGGATGAGGGGACACCATTTTCCACAACATACCGTAGATCATTGTCAATTGCCTCAAGATGCATTCGCATCTTGTTCTTCTAGAGGGTAGTCCGTTCCATCAAAGGTAGGACACCCAGCCGAGACCTTGATCATACCTGCGGTCGACATAACTAAAACTCCAGGCGGTAAAACCAAAATCACACAAAACAAGGGAGTACCTCGCTCTGATACCAATTGAAAGTGCGTTATATCGACTAGAGGGGGGTGAATAGGCGATTTTTTTTAATTCTTCACTGAGGAATTTGCTGGTGAGGAAATTCCTTAGCGAAGAACTACTTGCAGCGGAATATGTACTCAGGAGTAAACATAACATGATACACACATAGTCAGCATGATGAAATGAAGACTAAACAGAGTACGGAAAGCGTAAACACAGGATAGCAAGATGAAGACAAACAGACTGAAGAAATTGAACTGAGGAATTTGTGGAAGTCTTCAGTCAAAGTCTTCAAGCACAGATATGAACAACATTCAACACAGTAATGAGGAAATGAAAGAGTTGAGGAAATAGAACCGGTCGGTTGGTGAAGACAATGATTTGGTAAACCAGCCCAAGCGATGTCTCGGTTTGTACGTCAGTTGGAGCGGTGAGTATTTAAACTCGAGGACACACAGTCCGGACACCCGATCTCGAGCCACAACTCAGACACCCAGTCCTCACCGTATTCTCCTTGAACTAAGACCACGCAGCCTCGCCCAATCACTCGTGGTAAGTCTTGGTGACTTCCAAACCTTCACAGACTTGGTCACTCGGCGATCCACAATTCCTCTTGGATGCTCTAGACCTTGACGCCTAACCGTCTGGAAGAAACACAGTCTTCAAAGGTAACAAGCGTCGGATCACACGAGATCAATTTCTTGATGATGCTCAATCACTTTGGGTTTGTGGGGTTTGGTTTTGGGATTTTCCTCACTTGATGATTTTCACCAAAGTCCTCGGAGGATGGGTTGCTCTCAAATGACAAGTGTCAAGTTCTCTTGGAGCAGCCAACCAGCTAGTGGTTGTAGGGGCGGCTATTTATAGCCTAGGGAGCAGCCCGACATGATAAGACATAAATGCCCTTCAATGATATGACCGTTAGGTGGATAAGATATTTTGGGACAGCCGCACGCAAAGACAAAGAACGGTCGGAAATTTGACTCTCAAATTCCTCGGGGCTATCATGTTCCTCTTTGTGTAGGCAATTTGCCTTTGGCGAATTCCTAACTCCTCGATCGAGCAAATTCTCGGTGAATGTAAGAACTGTCTCTGCCATCGATGAATTTGATCGAATCAGTATGAGATTTCCAATTGCTTCACTCAAGGGATTGGTAGGTGTAGGATTTTGAGTTGAGCATCACATGGAAATTTTTCCTTAGTATTTCCTCGACCCCCTTTAACGAAGACGGTGTTTCCTATGACTCAAGAAAGAGAAAATGAAACTACGAAAACAAAAGTCTTCACGCTTCATATTCCTCGAATGAATATCAAGTCTTCAAGGTCACACCAATTTCTTCACTTTCAAAGTCTTCAGAAAGTCTTCAGAATATCAAAGTCTTCGGTTGAAGAACTTCATTTTTAGGGGTCGACTTTCTCTGCAAATATCAAACTCCTCATAGACTTATAGACCTGTGTACACTCACAAACGCATTAGTTACTTAACCTATAAGTCTTCAATACACCAAAATCACTAAGGGGCACTAGATGCACTTACAGTGCAACGTCAAGTTCTTCAAGCTCCTTCACAAGCTCGTCAAGCTCCACCTCAACCTCAAGTTCAACAAGAGCAAGTTGATCATGGACTTTGTCCATGCCAAGAGCAACATGAGGATGATTACCCTCCATGTCAAGGGCGTCATCATCACCATCCCCAACAACACAATGAAGAGCAACGCTATGGCAAGCTCAAATTCACAATGCCCAAGTTCAATGGAAGCAATGAACCTGAAGAATACCTCTCATGGGCATTGAAGGTTGGCAAAATCTTCCGTTTGCACAACTATAAGGAAGAGAAGAAGATCGCTATGGCATCACTTGAGTTCCAAGACTATGTGCTCATATGGTGGGAACAAGTCCTTGAGCGCCGACAAGCAAGAGGTGAACCTCCATTCACCACTTGGGCTCAAATGAAGGAAGTCATGCGAGCACGTTTTGTGCCAACCTACTACAACCGCGATCTCTTCAAGAAGCTACAACTCCTCAAGCAAGGAACAAAGAGTGTTGAAGAATACTACAAGGAAATGGAGATAGCCATGATTCAAGCCAATGTCACGGAAGATGATGAGCAAACAATGGCACGATTCTTGAATGGACTCAATCATCCCATCAAGAAGATTGCCAACTTCCAACCCTACTCCAACCTCATTGAGCTCGTACATCAAGCGACCAAGGCAGAACGTCAAGTGCAAGATGACTTCAAGTACGCCAAGTACTCATCCAAGACCTACGGCTTCTCCAACAACCAAGCTTCAACAACTCCTCCAACATCTACATCAACCAAACCTTCTCCAAGCAACGACGACAAGCCGAGTTACAAGAAAACTTCGTCAAGTTCAAGTCGTCTTCCTCCTACTACAAGCAACTTCAAGCCACGTGCTTCATCATCTACTCCGACCGATGAGACCATCAAGACAAGCTCCTTCAAGTGTTTCACTTGCGGCGGCCGAGGCCACAAGTCCTATGAATGCACAAACAAGCGCACCATGATCCTCAACAACGATGGCACCTACGCCTCCATGAGTGATGAGGAGATGGAAGCTCTTGAGCAAGTGGCCATGCACCGACGCGTGAACGAGGATGAAGATGATCAAGTCTTTTGTGATGAAGATACGAGCCCCGCTCTTGTTGTCTCCAAGGTCTGGACTCTTCAACATCAACAAGAAGAAGACCAATGATGCCATATCGTCCACACCAAGGCCGGCATCAATGGAAGGTCCGTCAAGGTCATCATCGATGGAGGTAGTTGTCACAACTTGGCAAGTGAAGAACTATGCTCCAAGCTTCAATTGGTCAAGAGGAAGCACCCGCACCCCTACAAGGTTCAATGGCTAAGTGACTCCTGAAGGAAATATGCCCTAGAGGCAATAATAAAGTTATTATTTATTTCCTCATATCATGATAAATGTTTATTATTCATGCTAGAATTGTATTAACCGGAAACATGATACATGAGTGAATACATAGACAATCATAACGTCACTAGTATGCCTCTACTTGACTAGCTCATTAATCAAAGATGGTTATATTTCCTGACCATAGGCATATGTTGTCATTTGATTAATGAGATCAAATCATTAGGAGAATGATGTGATTGACATGACCCATTCCGTTAGCCTAGCACTTGATCGTTTAGTATATTGCTATTGCTTTCTTCATGACTTATACATGTTCCTAAAACTAAGAGATTATGCAACTCCTATTTACCAGAGGAACACTTTGGCTGCTACCAAACGTCACAACGTAACTGGGTGATTATAAAGGAGTACTATAGGTGTCTCCAAAGGTAGATGTTGGGTTGGCGTATTTCGATATTAGGTTTTGTCACTCCGATTGTCGGAGAGGTATCTCTGGGCCCTCTCGGTAATGCACATCACTATAAGCCTTGCAAGCAATGTGACCAATGAGTTAGTTACGGGATGATGCATTACGTAACGAGTAAAGAGACTTGCCGGTAACGAGATTGAACTAGGTATTGGATACCGACGATCGAATCTCGGGCAAGTAACATACCGATGACAAAGGGAACAACGTAAGTTGTTATGCGGTTTGACCGATAAAGATCTTCAGAGAATATGTAGGAACCAATATGGGCATCCGAGGTTCCGCTATTGGTTATTGACCGAGAATAGTTCTAGGTCATGTCTCAGATAGTTCTCGAACCCGTAGGGTCCGCACGCTTAATGTTATGATGACGGTTTTATTATGAGTTTATAAGTTTTGATGTACGAAGTTTGTTGAGTCCGGATGTGATCACGGACATGACGAGGAGTCTCAAATGGTCGAGACATAAAGATCGATATATTGGACGACTATATTCAGACACCGGAAGTGTTCGGACGCCAGAGAAAACCGGAGTGCCGGAGGGTTACCGGAACCCCCCCGGGAGAGTTAATGGGCCACATGGGCCTTAGTGGGAAGAGAGAGGGGCGGCCAGGGTGGGCCGCGCGCCCCCTCTCCCTCTGGTCCGACTTGGACTAGGAGGCGGCGCCCCTCTTTCCTTCCCTCTCCCCTTCCTTCCCCCTCCTAGTAGGAGTAGGAAAGGGGGAGTCCTACTCCTACTAGGAGGAGGACTCCTCCTCCTGGCGCGCCCCTTGGGCCGGCCGGCCTCCCCCCTTGCTCCTTTATATACGGGGGGGGGCACCCCATAGACACACAAGTTGATCTACGGATCGTTCCTTAGCCGTGTGCGGTGCCCCCTCCACCATATTCCACCTCGGTCATATCGTCATGAGTTTAGGCGAAGCCTCGCGCCGTAGAGCATCATCATCGCCACCACGCCCGTCGTCCGATGGAACTCATCCCCAAGCTTTGCTGGATCGGAGCCCGGGATCGCCATCGAGCTGAACGTGTCTGAACTCAAGGTGCCGTGACGCTCGGTGCTTGGATCGGTCGGATCGTGAAGACGATGACTACATCAACCGCGTTGTGTTAACGCTTCCGCTTACGGTCTATGAGGGTACGTGGACAACACTCTCCCCTCTCATTGCTATGTCATCACCATGATCTTGCGTGTGCATAGGAAATTTTTTGAAATTACTACGTTCCCCAACAGTGGCATCCGAGCCTAGGTTTTATGCGTTGATGTTATATGCACGAGTAGAACACAAGTGAGTTGTGGACGATACAAGTCATACCGCTTACCAAAGATGTCATACTTTGGTTCGGGCGGTATTGTGAGATGAAGCAGCCGGACCGACATTACGCGTACGCTTACGCGAGACTGGTTTCACCGTTACGAGCACTCGTGATTAAAGGTGACTGGCGGGTGTCTGTCTCTCTCACTTTAGCTGAATCGAGTGTGGCTACGCCCGGTCCTTGCGAAGGTTAAAACTGCACTAACTTGACAAACTATCATTGTGGTTTTGATGCCTAGGTAAGAACGGTTCTTGCTAAGCCTGTAGCAGCCACGTAAAACTTGCAACAACAAAGTAGAGGACGTCTAACTTGTTTTTGCAGGGCATGTTGTGATGTGATATGGTCAAGACGTGATGCTATATTTTATTGTATGAGATGATCATGTTTTGTAACCGATGTTATCGGCAACTGGCAGGAGCCATATGGTTGTCGCTTTATTGTATGAAATGCAAATGCCCTGTAATTGCTTTACTTTATCACTAAGCGGTAGCGATAGTTGTAGAACCAATAGATGACGTAACGACAACAATGCTTCGATGGAGATCAAGGTGTCGCGCCGGTGACGATGGTGATCACGATGGTGCTTCGAAGATGGAGATCACAAGCACAAGATGATGATGGCCATATCATATCACTTATATTGATTGCATGTGATGTTTATCCTTTATGCATCTTATCTTGCTTTGATTGACTGTAGCATTTTAAAATGATCTCTCACTAAAATTATCAAGAAGTGTTCTCCCTGAGTATGCACCGTTGCCAAAGTTCGTCGTGCCCAGACACCATGTGATGACCGGGTGTGATAAGCTCTACGTCCATCTACAATGGGTGCAAGCCAGTTTTGCACACGCAGAATACTCAGGTTAAACTTGACGAGCCAAGCATATGCAGATATGGCCTTGGAACACGGAGACCGAAAGGTCGAGCGTGAATCATATAGTAGATATGATCAACATAATGATGTTCACCATTGAAAACTACTCCATCTCACGTGATGATCGGTTATCGTTTAGTTGATTTGGATCACGTGATCACTTAGATGACTAGAGAGATGTCTGTCTAAGTGGGAGTTCTTAAGTAATATGATTAATTGAACTTAAATTTATCATGAACTTAGTACCGATAGTATTTTGCTTGTCTATGTTTGTTGTAGATAGATGGCTCGTCTTTGTTGTTCCGTTGAATTTTAATGCGTTCCTTGAGAAAGCAAAGTTGAAAGATGATGGTAGCAATTACATGGACTGGGTCCGTAACTTGAGGATTATCCTCATTCTGCATGAGAAGAATTACGTCCCGAAGCACCGCTGGGTGCGAACCGCCGCTTGATGCAACCGACGACGTTAAGAATGTCCGCGAGCAAAGCGATGACTACTCGATAGTTCAATGTGCCATGCTTTATGGCTTAGAACCCGGTCTTCAACGACGTTTTGAACGTCATGGAGCATATGAGATGTTCGAAGTTGAAGTTAATATTTCAAGCAAATGCCCGGATTGAGAGATATGAAGTCTCCAATAAGTTCTCTACTGCAAGATGGAGGAGAATAGTTCTGTCGGTGAGCATATACTCAAAATGTCCGGGTATAATAATCACTTGATTCAACTGGGAGTTAATCTTCCGGATGATAGCGTCATTGATGAATTCTCCAATCACTACCACCAAGCTACAAGAGCTTCGTGATGAACTATAATATGCAAGGGATGAACAAGACAATTTCGAGCTCTTCGCAATGCTAAAAGCTGCGGAGGTAGAAATCAAGAAGGAGCATCAAGTGTTGATGGTCAACAAGACCACTAATTTCAAGAAAAGGGCAAAGGAAAGAAGAAGGGAACTTCAAGAAGAACGGCAAGCAAGTTGCTGCTCAAGAGAAGAAACCCAAGTCTGGACCTAAGCACGAAACTAAGTGCTTTTCGCAAGCGATCGACTTTGGAAGCGGAACTGCCCCAAGTATTTGGCGGATAAGAAGGATGGCAAGGTGAACAAAGGTATATGTGATATACATGTTATTGATGTGTACCTTACTAGAGCTCGTAGTAGCACTGGGTATTTGATACTAGTTACATTGCTAATATTTGCAACTCGAAACAGGGACTACGGAATAAGAGAGCACTGGCGAAGGACGAGGTGACGATGCGCGTAGGAAACGGTTCCAAAGTCGATGTGATCGCGGTCGGCACGCTGCCTCTACATCTACCTTCGAGATTAATTTTAGACCTGAATAATTGTTATTTGGTGCCAACATTGAGCATGAACATTATATCTGGATCTTGTTTGATGCGAGACGGTTATTCATTTAAATCAGAGAATAATGGTTGTTCTATTTATATGAGTAATATCTTTTATGGTCATGCACCCTTGAAGAGTGGTCTATTTTTATTGAATCTCGAAAGTAGTGATACACATATTCATAGTGTCGAAGCCAAAAGATGCAGAGTTGATAATGAGAGTGCAACTTATTTGTGGCACTGCCGTTTATGTCATATCGGTGTAAAGAGCATGAAGAAACTCCATACTGATGGACTTTTGGAATCACTTGATTATGAATCACTTGGTACTTGCGAACTGTGCCTCATGGGCAAGATGACTAAAACACCGTTCTCCGGTACTATGGAGAGAGCAACAGATTTGTTGGAAATCATACATACAGATGTATGTGGTCCGATGAATGTTGAAGCTCGTGGCGGATATCGTTATTTTCTCACCTTCACAGATGATTTGAGCAGATATGGGTATATCTACTTAATGAAACACAAGTCTGAAACATTTGAAAAGTTCAAAGAATTTCAGAGTGAAGTGGAAAATAATCGTAACAAGAAAATAAAGTTTCTACGATTTGATCGTGGAGGAGAATATTTGAGTTACGAGTTTGGTTTACATTTGAAACAATACGGAATAGTTTCGCAACTCACGCCACCTGGAACACCACAAAGAAATGGTGTGTCCGAATGTCATAATCGTACTTTACTAGATATGGTGCGATATATGATGTCTCTTACCGATTTACCGCTATCGTTCTGGGGTTATGCTTTAGAGACGGCCGCATTCACGTTAAATAGGGCACCATCAAAATCCGTTGAGACGACGCCTTATGAACTGTGGTTTGGCAAGAAACCAAAGTTGTCGTTTCTTAAAGTTTGGGGTTGCGATGCTTATGTGAAGAAACTTCAACCAGATAAGCTCGAACCTAAATCGGAGAAATGTGTCTTCATAGGATACCCAAAAGAGACTATTGGGTACACCTTCTATCAAAGATCTGAAGGCAAAACATTCGTTGCTAAGAATGGATCCTTTCTAGAGAAGGAGTTTCTCTCGAAAGAAGTGAGTGGGAGGAAAGTGGAACTTGATAAGGTAACTGTACCTGCTCCCTTATTGGAAAGTAGTTCATCACAGAAATCAGTTCCTGTGACACCTACACCAATTAGTGAAGAAGCTAATGATATTGATCATGAAACTTCAGATCAAGTTTCTACTGAACCTTGTAGGTCTACCAGAATAAGATCCGCACCAGAGTGGTACGGTAATCCTATTCTGGAAGTCATGTTACTTGACCATGATGAACCTACGAACTATGAGGAAGCGATGATGATCCCAGATTCCACAAAATGGCTAGAGGCCATGAAATCTGAGATGGGATCCATGTATGAGAACAAAGTATGGACTTTGGTTGACTTGCCCGATGATCGGCAAGCCATTGAGAATAAATGGATCTTTAAGAAGAAGACTGACGCTGATGGGTGATGTAACTGTCTATAAAGCTCGACTTGTTGCGAAAGGTTTTCGACAAGTTCAAGGGGTTGACTACGATGAGACTTTCTCACCCATAGCGATGCTTAAGTCTGTCCGAATCATGTTAGCTATTGCTGAATTTCATGATTATGAAATCTGGCAAATGGATGTCAAAACTGCATTCTTGAATGGATTTCTGGAAGAAGAGTTGTATATGATGCAGCCAGAAGGTTTTGTTGATCCAAAAGGTGCTAACAAAGTGTGCAAGCTCCAGCGATCCATTTATGGACTGGTGCAAGCATCTCGGAGTTGGAATAAACGCTTTGATAGTGTGATCAAGGCATATGGTTTTATCTGAGACTTTTGGAGAAGCTTTGATTTACAAGAAAGCGAGTGGGAGCTCAGTAGCATTTCGATATTATATGTAGATGACATATTATTAATTGGAAATGATATAGAATTTCTGGATAGCATAAAGGGATACTTGAATAAAAGTTTTTCAATGAAAGACCTCGGTGAAGCTGCTTACATATTGGGCATCAAGATTTATAGAGATAGATCAAGACGCTTAATAGGACTTTCACAAAGCACATACCTTGATAAAATTTGAAAAAGTTCAAAATGGATCAGGCAAAGAAAGGGTTCTTGCCCGTGCTTCAAGGTGTGAAGTTGAGTCAAACTCAATGCCCGACCACAGCAGTAGATAGAGAGAAATGAAAGATGTTCCCTATGCTTCAGCCATAGGCTCTATCATGTATGCAATGTTGTGTACCAGACCTGACGTATGCTTAGCAATAAGCTTGGCAGGAAGGTGCCAAAGTAATCCAGGAGTGGATCACTGGACAACGGTCAAGAACATCCTGAAATACCTGAAAAGGACTAAGGATATGTTTCTCGTATATGGAGGTGACAAAGATCTAGTCGTAAATGGTTACGTCGATGCAAGCTTTGACACTGATCCGGACGATTCTAAATCGCAAACCGGATACGTGTTTTTATTAAACGGTGGAGCTGTAAGTTGGTGCAGTTCTAAACAAAGCATCGTGGCGGGATCTACATGCGAAGCGGAGTACATAGCTGCTTCGGAAGCAGCAAATGAAGGAGTCTGGATGAAGGAGTTCATTTCCGATCTAGGTGGCATACCTAGTGCATCGGGACCAATAAAGATCTTCTGTGACAATACTGTTGCAATTGCCTTGGGAAAGGAATCCAGATTTCACAAGAGAACCAAGCACATCAAGAGACGCTTCAATTCCATTCGGTACCAAGTCCAAGTGGGAGACATAGAGATTTGCAAGATACATACGGATCTGAATGTTGCAGATCCATTGACTAAGCCTCTCTCACGAGCAAAACATGATCAGCACTAAGACTCCATGGGTGTTAGAATCATTACTATGTAATCTAGATTATTGACTCTAGTGCAAGTGGGAGACTGAAGGAAATATGCCCTAGAGGCAATAATAAAGTTATTATTTATTTCCTCATATCATGATAAATGTTTATTATTCATGCTAGAATTGTATTAACCGGAAACATGATACATGTGTGTGAATACATAGACAAACATAACGTCACTAGTATGCCTCTACTTGACTAGCGATTAATCAGAGATGGTTATGTTTCCTAACCATAGGCATGTGTTGTCATTTGATTAATGAGATCCCATCATTAGGAGAATGATGTGATTGACATGACCCATTCCGTTAGCCTAGCATTTGATCGTTTAGTATATTGCTATTGCTTTCTTCATGACTTATACATGTTCTTGAAACTAAGAGATTATGCAACTCCCGTTTACCGGAGGAACACTTTGGGTGCTACCAAACGTCACAACGTAACTGGGTGATTATAAAGGAGTACTACAGGTGTCTCCAAAGGTAGATGTTGGGTTGGCGTATTTTGAGATTAGGTTTTGTCACTCCGATTGTCGGAGAGGTATCTCTGGGCCCTCTCGGTAATGCACATCACTATAAGCCTTGCAAGCAATGTGACCAATGAGTTAGTTACGGGATCATGCATTACGTAACGAGTAAAGAGACTTGCCGGTAACGAGATTGAACTAGGTATTGGATACAGACGATCGAATCTCGGGCAAGTAACATACCGATGACAAAGGGAACAACGTATGTTGTTATGCGGTTTGACCGATAAAGATCTTCGTAGAATATGTAGGAACCAATATGGGCATCTAGGTTCCGCTATTGGTTATTGACCGAGAATAGTTCTAGGTCATGTCTACACAGTTCTCGAACCCGTAGAGTCCGCACGCTTAACGCTATGATGACAGTTTTATTATGAGTTTATATGTTTTGATGTACCGAAGTTTGTTCGGAGTCCCGGATGTGATGACGGACATGACGAGGAGTCTCGAAATGCTCGAGACATAAAGATTGATATATTGGACGACTATATTCAGACACCGGAAGTGTTCCTGACGTTTTCGGGGAAAACCGGAGTGCCAGAGGGTTACCGGAACCCCCCCCCCCCCGGGAGAGTTAATGGGCCACATGGGCCTTAGTGGGAAGAGAGAGGGGCGGCCAGGGTGGGCCGTGCGCCCCCTCTCCCTCTGGTCCAAATTAGACTAGGAGGGGGGCGGCTCCCCCCTTCTTTCATTCCCCTCTCCCTCTTCCTTCCCCCTCTTAGTAGGAGTAGGAAAGGGGGAGTCCTACTCCTACTAGGAGGAGGACTCCTCCTAGCGCGCCCCCCTTGGGCCGGCCGGCCTCCCCCCTTGCTCCTTTATATACGAGGGCGGGGGGGCACCCCATAGACACACAAGTTGATCTACGGATCGTTCCTTAGCCGTGTGCGGTGCCCCCCTCCACCATATTCCACCTCGGTCATATTGTCGCGGAGTTTAGGCGAAGCCCTGCGCCGGTAGAGCATCATCATCGTCACCACGCCGTCGTGCTGACGGAACTCATCCCCGAAGCTTTGCTAGATCGAAGCCCGGGGATCGTCATCGAGCTGAACGTGTGCTGAACTCGGAGGTGCCGTACGTTCGGTGCTTAGATCGGTCGGATCGTGAAGACGTACGACTACATCAACCGTGTTGTGCTAACGCTTCCGCTTACGGTCTACGAGGGTACGTGGACAACACTCTCCCCTCTCGTTGCTATGTCATCACCATGATCTTGCGTGTGCGTAGGAATTTTTTTGAAAGTACTACGTTCCCCAAAAACTCCGGCACTATACGAGTTGAGCATATGGTCCAAGTCTCCTTCAAATTTGGTGCATATGAGGACACTTTGGAGTGTGATGTGGTTCCAATGACCGTTTGCCACCTCCTTCTTGGTCGACCATGGCAATTCGACCGTGGTGTCATCCACAATGGGCGCACCAATCATTATAGCTTCAAGATGAAAGGGAAGGAATAGGTGCTACGACCTATGTCTCCTAGTCAAGTGATAGCCGACAAGCAAGCCACCCATCATGGAGAGAAGAGTGAGAAAGTGATCCACCAAAAAGTGAGTGAGAGCCACAAGCCAAACTTGAGCGCCTCTTCGCCTAGAGAGAAAACCCTCATACTATTTGCCACAAAAAGTGAGATGAGAGAAGTGTGTGAGAACCCATAGAGTGTGATGCACATTGTCCTTGTGTGCAAGGATGGGGAACAAAAAACTAACACCTCTCACGAGCTACCTTTAGTGTTTCAATCTCTTTTGCAAGAACTCCAAGATGTTTTCCCCGATGAGCTACCTCCGGGTCTACCTCCTCTACGAGGCATTGAGCATCGAATCGACCTCATCCCCAGAGCGCCTCCCCAAACAAAGCTCCATACCGTGTCAACCCCTAAGAAACAAAGGAGATCCAACGGCAAGTACAACAACTCATCGACAATGGTCATGTACGTGAAAGCCTAAGCCCTTGTGCCATTCCTATTATACTTGTGCCTATGCCAGATGGAAGTTTCCGCTTGTGTTTCGATTGTAGACCTATCAATGATATTACCGTTCGCTATAGGCATCCCATTCCTCGCTTAGATGATATGCTTGATGAACTTAGCAGAGCCAACTTTTTCTCAAAAGTTGATCTTAAAAGTGGCTATTATCAAATCCGCATACAAGAGGGTGATGAATGGAAAACTGCTTTCAAAACCAAATTTGGCTTATACGAGTGGTTAGTTATGCCTATGGGTTTATCGGAGGCTCCCGGTACTTTCATGCGTCTTATGCATTATGTGCTTCGCCCTTATATTGGAGTCTTTGTTGTGGTTTACTTCGATGATATTCTTGTGTTTAGCAAAACCATGAAAGAGCATCTTAATCATGTTAGGCTGTTTTGCAAACCCTTCGCAAGGAACGTCTTTATGCCAACATGAAGTGTTGAAAAGTGGTTTTCTTAGGTTTTGTTGTATCATCCAAGGGTGTCCATGTTGATGAATCTAAAATTGAAGCAATTAAAACTTGGCCCCAACCCACCAATTTGCAACAAGTGCGTAGTTTTCTTGGTCTTGCGGGTTTTTATCGTCGCTTTGTGAAAGATTTTAGCACTATTGCCGCTCCTTTGCATGCCTTGAGTAAGAAGAATGCTCCTTTTGTTTGGGGATCTTTGCAATCCACCGCTTTTGATGAGCTCAAGTCTTTGCTTACTCATGCTCCGATTCTTGCTTTGTCCAATTTTGACAAAACTTTTGAGGTTCATTGTGATGCAAGTGGTACCGGAATTGGCGGAGTTTTGATGCAAGAAAAATGAGCCATTGATTTTAGTGAAAAACTCTCCGGTGCTCAACTTAACTATCCCATATATGACAAAGAATTTTATGCTTTAGTGCATGTGCTACATGTTTTGGAACATTACCTTAGACCTCATGAGTTTGTCATACATACCGATCCTGAAATGATTAAGTACTTAAAAGGTCAAACTAAGTTGAACAAGCGTCATGCCAAATGGAGTGAATTTATTGAATCTTTCCCCTATGTGATCAAGTACATTAAGGGTAAGTAAAATGTAGTTGCGGATGCACTCTCACGCATATGCACGCTTGTCACTAAACTTGAGTTGAATGTTATTGGTTTTGAGCACATCAAAGACTTGTATGCTAATGATCCATCTTTTGCTATTCCTTATGCTAAGTGTTTGACGCATACTTCTTGGGAACAATATTATATCAAGGATGCTTATCTTATGAAAGCTAACAAACTATGCCTTCCCGAGTCTTCTCTTCGTTTGCTACTTTTGCAAGAGGCTCATGGAGGCGGACTCATGGGACATTTTGGATGAGATAAGACATTCGCCACGCTCTCCAAGAACTACTTTTGGCCGAAGATGTTTTGAGACGTCTCACGCTTCACCACCCGATGCTCTACATGTCGCAATGCTAAGTCTAAAGCTTAATCTCATGGTATTTACATGCCTCTTCCTATTCCTTATCAACCTTGGGAAGACATTAGCATGGATTTTGTACTTGGTTTGCCTAGAACTCAAAATGGAAAGGATCCCGTGTTTGTTGTTGTGGACCGATTTTCTAAGATGGCACATTTCATTCCTTGCAACAAGATAGACGATGCTTCACACATTGCAAATCTATTTTGTAGGGAAATCTTGTGACTCCATGGAGTACCAAAGACAATCGTATCCGATCGTGACATCAAGTTCTTGAGTTACTTTTGGAAGACCCTGTGCACCAAGCTCGGAATCAAGCTCTTGTTCTCATCCGCATACCATCCTCAAACCGACGGCCAAATGGAGGTGACGAACCAGACACTGTCCACTCTACTTCGCGTGTTGATCAAGAAGAACATCAATGAGTGGGAAGCATGTCTACCCATCGCCGAATACGCTTACAACTGTGCAAGACATTCGACTACTGGCAAGACCCCCTTCGAGGTCATCTACGGCTTCAACCCGTTGCCACCATTGGACATTCTACCTCTTCCTCTACAAGAGCGCACCAACATGGATGTGAGTGCATGAGCAAGCTACATCAACAAGATGCATGAGGATACAAGGCACACCATCGAGCGCCAAGTACAACGACTAGCGACCAAGCTCAACGTCAACAAGCAACCCATAATCTTCAACATTGGCGACCTCGTGTGGCTACACCTTCGCAAGGACCGCTTCCCCAACGAACGCAAGTCCAAACTTCTCCCTCGAGCCAATGGACCCTTCAAGGTGCTAGCACGCTACAACGACAACGCCTACAAGAAAGACCTACCACGAGGCAAGTACAATGTGAGCGACATCTTCAACATCAAGGACCTCGCGCCATACCATGGAGATGAAGCTTTTGATCCAAGGTCGGATCTTTCCCAAGTGGGGGGGGAGATTGATGAAGGGTGGAACCCTATAGCGTCGATCTTTCACGTTTGGAGTGGATCCTACGGGGAATCACGAAGAACACGCGGAAGCACAAAGGGAAAACACGGGGGAAACGAGAGAGAATCACACAACCAACAAGGAATCGATCACACAAGCGCTAGATCATCACACACATAAGGTAGCACATGGTTCAAGATCAACAAAGGTAAGGATACAAAGGAACCGTTCTTCTCCAAAAGGAGGCCTTGATGTTCTTCCCTAAAGAGGGGTCTTGAATCCGCTTGGGGGATCTTCTCCGAAGAGGTCGTGATATCCGAGGAGAAGTATCCAAGTGGATGAGCAAAGGCTCTCACACAAATATGAGCTAATCCAATGCTAAGTCTCAAAGTGAGGAGATGGGGTCCTATAAATAGATTTGGGGGCGAAGGGGTACATGGGCTCAGCCCAACACGCGCACACAGGCGCTGGCCGGATGATCCGGACGAGGGTCCGGATGATCCGGGCTGGTCCGGATGGTCCGGGTGGAGGCCCGGATGAGATGGAGGCCCGGCTGGTGGCGGCAAAGAGCCGGATGTCCGGCTGGTGGTCCGGATGTCCGCGCAGGGTCCGGATGATCCGGCTTCAGGCTTGAGCTTCGGGAGTCTTCGGATGAATTAGCCGGATCGTCCGGGCCGGGGTCCGGATCGTCCGGGCTCTGTCCGGATCGTCCGGGTCGCCGTCCGGATCGTCCGGGCATCCTGGTCCTTGGTGATTTTTCCTCTCCGTCTTCATGCATGCCTTCCGCTTCCGGTTCTCCTTGCTTCCTAGCTTCTTCATGGTTGACTCCTTGGTACCTGAGTATGCATAGCGTTTCCGTTTGAGGTAGTAACCATGTCTCATGTGAATCGAAAGGGAATTGTGAGAGGAGTGATGTCACCTCGGTTTCAAGGGCTCTTGCACGTGCTCGAGTCATAGGCCCTTGTGGGGTTGGATGTGTTGATGTAGAGTCCATGGGGATGATGGAAGGATGCTCCGCATCATATCCCCTCCCTTCGAAAGGATCCGACCTCGGATCAAGATCTTCATCACCATGGAAAGGCGAGAGGTCTTTGACGTTGAAGGTGTCGCTCATGTTGTACTTGTCGCTTGGTAGGTTGAGCTTGTAAGCGTTGTTGTTGTAGCGTGCTAACACCTTGAAGGGTCCATCGGCTCGAGGTAGAAGTTTGGACTTGCGTTCGTTGGGGAAGCGTTCCTTTCGAAGGTGTAGCCACACCAGATCGCCTATGTTGAAGATCATGGGTTGCTTGTTGATGTTGAGCTTGGTCGCTAGTCGTTGTACTTGGCGCTCGATGGTGTGTCTTGTATCTTCATGCATCTTCTTGATGTAGCTTGCACGGGCACTTGCGTCGAGGTGGGTGCGCTCTTGTAGAGGAAGAGGTAGAATGTCCAATGGGGACAATGGGTTGAAGCCGTAGACGACCTCGAAGGGGGACTTGCCGGTAGTTGAATGTCTTGCACGGTTGTAGGCGTACTCGGCGATGGGTAGACATGCTTCCCACTCCTTGATGTTCTTCTTGATCAACACGCGAAGTAGAGTGGAGAGAGTCCGGTTCGTCACCTCCGTTTGGCCGTCGGTTTGAGGATGGTATGCGGATGAGAACAAGAGCTTGATTCCGAGCTTGGCGCAAAGAGTCTTCCAAAAGTAACTCAATAACTTGACGTCGCGGTCGGAGACGATTGTCTTTGGTACTCCATGGAGGCGCAAGATTTCCCTACAAAAGAGATTTGCAATATGTGAAGCATCGTCTACCTAGTTGCAAGGAATGAAATGTGCCATCTTAGAAAATCGATCCACAACAACAAACACGGAATCCTTTCCATTTTGAGTTCTAGGTAAACCAAGTACAAAATCCGTGCTAATGTCTTCCCAAGGTTGATATGGAATAGGAAGAGGCATGTAAAGACCATGAGATTGAGCTTTTGACTTAGCTTTGCGGCATGTAGAGCATCGGGTGGTGAAGCGTGAGACATCTCGAAACATCTTGGGCCAAAAGTAGTTCTTGGAGAGCATGGCGAAGGTCTTGTCGCGTCCAAAATGTCCCATGAGTCCGCCTCCATGAGCCTCTTGCAAAAGGAGCAAACGAAGAGAAGACTCGGGAATGCATAGTTTGTTAGCTCTCATAAGATAACTATCCTTGAGGTAATATTGTTCCCAAGATGTGTGCGTCAAACATTTAGTATAATGAGGTGCAAAAGATGGATCACTATCATACAAATCTTTTATGTGCTCAAAGCCAATAACATTCAACTCAAGTTGGGTGACAAGCGTGCATATGCGTGAAAGTGCATCGGCAACTACATTTTCCTTACCCTTAATGTACTTGATCACATATGGGAAAGATTCAATAAATTCACTCCATTTGGCATGATGCTTGTTCAATTTAGTTTGACCTTTCAAGTACTTAAGCGTTTCATGATCGGTATGGATGACAAACTCATGAGGTCTAAGATAATGTTCCCAAACATGTAGTACACGCACTAAAGCATACAATTCCTTATCATATACGGGATAGTTAAGTTGAGCACCAGAGAGTTTTTCACTAAAATAAGCAATGGCTCATTTTTCTTGCATCAAAACTCCGCCAATTCCGGTACCACTTGCATCACAATGAACCTCAAAAGTTTTGTCAAAATTGGGCAAAGCAAGAATCGGAGCATGAGTAAGCAAATACTTGAGCTCATCAAAAGTGTTGGATTGCAAAGATCCCCAAACAAAAGGAGTATTCTTCTTACTCAAAGCATGCAAAGGAGCTGCAATAGTGCTAAAGTTTTTCACAAAGCGACGATAAAAACCTGCAAGACCAAGGAAACTTCGCACTTGTTGCAAATTGGTGGGTTGGGGCCAAGTTTTAATTGCTTTAATTTTAGTTTCATCAACATGGACACCCTTGGAAGAGACAACGAAACCCAAGAAAACCACTTTGTCAACGCCAAAAGTGCATTTTTTCAAGTTGGCATAAAGACTTTCCTTTCGAAGTGTTTACAAAACAAGCTTAACATGATCAAGATTCTCTTTCATGGTTTTGCTAAACACAAGAATATCATCGAAGTAAACCACAACAAAGATTCCAATATAAGGTCTAAGCACATGATGCATAAGACGCACGAAAGTACCGGGAGCTTCCAATAAACCCATAGGCATGACTAACCACTCATATAAGCCAAATTTGGTTTTGAAAGCAGTTTTCCATTCATCACCCTCATGAATGCGGATTTGATAATAGCCACTTTTAAGATCAATTTTTGAGAAAAAGTTGGCTCCACTAAGTTCATCAAGCATATCATCTAAGCGAGGAATGGGATGCCTATAGCGCATGGTGATAGCATTTATAGGTCTACAATCGGAACACAAGCGGAAACTTCCATCGGGCTTAGGCACAAGTATAACGGGAATGGCAAGGGCTTAAGCTTTCACGTACATGACCGTTGTCGATTAATTGTTGTACTTGCCGTTGAATCTCCTTGGTTTCTTCGGGATTGACACGGTATGGAGCTTTGTTTGGAAGTGGCGCTCCGGGGATGAGGTCGATTCGATGCTCAATGCCTCGAAGAGGAGGTAGACCCGGAGGTAGCTCATCGAAGAAAACATCTTGAAATTCCTGCAAAAGAGATTGAAACACCAAAGGTAACTCGTGAATGGTGTTAGTTTTTGTTTCTCCATCCTTGCACACAAGGACAAAGTGCATCACACTCGATGGGTTCTCACACACTTCTCTCATCTCACTTTTGGTGGCAAATAGTATGAGGTTTTTCTCTCTAGGCGAAGAGGCGCTCAAGTTTGGCTTGTGGCTCTCACTCACTTTTTGGTGGCTCACTTTCTCACTCTTCTCTCTTTGGTTGGTGGCTTGTTTGTCGGCTATCACTTGACTAGGACACATGGGTCGTAGGACATATTCTTTTCCTTTCATCTTGAAGCTATAGTGGTTTGTACGCCCATTGTGGAAGACACCACGGTCGAATTGCCATGGTCGACCAAGGAGGAGGTGGCAAACGGTCATTGGGACCACATCACACTCCAAAGTGTCCTCATATGCACCAATTTTGAAGGATACTTGGGCCGTATGCTCAACTCGTATAGTGCCGGAGTCACTTAGCCATTGAACCTTGTAGGGGTGCGGGTGCTTCTTCTTGACCAATTGGAGCTTGGAGCATAGTTCTTCGCTTGCCAAGTACTGGCAACTACTTCCATCAATGATGACCTTGACGGATCGTCCATTGATGCCGGCCTTTCTGTGGAAGATGTGGCATCGTTGGTCTTCTTCTTGTTGATGTTGAAGTGTCAAGACCTTGGAGACAACGAGAGCGGGACGCGTATCTTCATCACAAAAGACTTGATCATCTTCATCCTCGTTGACGGGCCGGTGCATGGCCACTTGCTCAATAGCTTCCATTTCATCTTCACTCATTGAGTCGTAGGTGCCATCGTCGTTGAGTATCATGGTGCGCCTGTTGGTGCATTCATAGGACTTGTGGCCTCGGCAGCCGCAAGTGAAACACTTGAAGGAGCTTGTCTTGACGGTCTCATCGGTTGGAGTAGATGATGAAGCACGCGGCTTGAGGTTGCTTGTAGTAGGAGGAGGACGACTTGAACTTGTAGAAGTTTTCTTGTAACTTGACTTGTAGTCGTTGCTTGGAGAAGGCTTGGTTGATGTCGAGATTGGAGTAGTTGTTGAAGCTTGGTTGTTGGAGAAGCCGTATGTCTTGGAGGAGTACTTGGCGTACTTGAAGTCATCTTGCACTTGTCGTTCCGCCTTTGTAGCTTGATGCACGAGCTCAATGAGGTTGGAGTAGGGTTGGAAGTCGGCGATCTTCTTGATGGGATGGTTGAGTCCATTCAAGAATCGTGCCATTGTTTGCTCATCATCCTCCGTGACATTGGCTCGAATCATGGCAATCTCCATTTCCTTGTAGTATTCTTCAACACTCTTTGTTCCTTGCTTGAGAAGTTGTAGCTTCTTGAAGAGATCACGGTTGTAGTAGGAGGGCACAAATCGTGCTCGTATGACATCCTTCATTTGAGCCCAAGTGGTGATTGGAGGTTCACCTCTTGCTTCTCGGCGCTCAAGGACTTGTTCCCATCATATGAGAACATAGTCTTGGAACTCAAGTGATGCCATAGCGATCTTCTTCTCTTCCTCATAGTTGTGCAAACGAAAGATTTTGTCGACCTTCAATGCCCATGAGAGGTACTCTTCGGGATCATTGCTTCCATTGAACTTGGGCATTGTGAATTTGAGCTTGCCATAGCGTTGCTCTTCATTGTGTTGTGGGCGATGGTGATGATGACGCCCTTGACGTGGAGGGTAATCATCCTCATGTTGCTCTTGGCGTGGAGGAAGTCCATTATCAACTTGCTCTTGTTGACCTTGAGGTTGGGGAGGAGCTTGACGTGCTTGTAAGGGAGCTTGTGTAGCTTGGCGTTGGGCACGCGGATGGTAGTTCCTCTCTTGGATTTCTTCTCGAAGGGCTTCCTCTTGATTGCGCCTTTCGCGATTGCGGTTGGCGATAGCTCGACTTGATGCTTGAAGGGCACGTTCCGCCTCAAGAGCTTGTGCTTCTCGTTGTTGTTGTTGTTGAAGACGTTGAGCCTCGGTGTCTTGTTGTTGTTGGTGTAGACGCGCTCGTTCTTGTTCTTCTTGGCGACGAAGACGTTGTCATTCTTGAGCTTGAGCAAATGCTACTTGGTTTGATTGAGGACGAGGAACTTGTTCATCGACTTGCTCTTGTGAATGCTTGTCGTGTAGCGGGTTGTGAGATGCTTGACGATCTTGACGCGCGGCTCGTCGAAGAGTGTTCGATGACGGTGTACTTGTGCCGGAGAAGGAGTCGTCGGAGTGGCGACTTGAGTGGCTCTGTCTTGAGTATGAGGATGTAGAAGGAGGCCGGTTCACCAACAAAGTGCGGATCTCGTCCATTCTTGCATCGTTCTCTTGCTTGTGCGCGTCGAGCTTGTTGTCGAAGTAGTCTCTTGTATGTTGCTCGGAGAGTCGCAAGTCGGTGGCGAGGTTGTCGATGCGGTCGTTCATTGTTTGTTGCTCTTGATGTAGAGCTCATTGTGCGCCAAAGAGGTGGCTCTTGGTGGCGTATGATGACATGTCGTCGTCTTGCTCGATGAAGAGTGGGTTTGTAGAAGAACTTGGCCTATCCATCATTTCAGGCAAATTGTGAGTGGTAGAAGGAGAAGAACTAATACCAATGTACCTTTGACCGAAGTTGAAGATGAATCAAGTTCACTCAAATGTGGACAATGAAATAGCACTATTGATACCAATCCTTGTCGATTCTCACACCTACACAAGTAAAAGCTTTTGGTGGAGCTTGGTTAGGATGGTGGCACAAAATTGATTGCAATCGTTAGCTTGACTCAAAAATGTTGAAGAAGATTCGCAAATTCGCAAATGCAACAAGTAGACCAAGCAAGTAGTGGTACACGGAAACACACACGCAAATAGATAAATGGGATTGTGCAAACCAAAAGTGAGCCAAAATGTGGAATCCACGAAAATGCTCTTGCTGCACAATACTAGAGAGACGCTAGCACGATTGCACAATAGGCGGATACGGAGCTTGTGCACAACCTACTAGGCAAAAATGCGACGATCTCTATCCCAAGTATGCTATATGTATGGTATTTCGGTGCTATGATCCAAGATGATCTTATATGACAATCTTAATGTAGTATGATGCTATGGTTCTTGCTTATAAGCTCTTTGCTTATCTTTCCTCTTTGCTTAAAAGCTTGAGTGGCGCTTTCTCTTTTGAGCTCTTTTCTTATGCGAACTTCACGAACCAAGGTAGCAATTGTGTATGCGATGACAACTTTGTGACACAAAAGTTGATTCCGAGATATGCACCACGATGGTATGTATGATATGGAGTATGCTTACTAATGTGCACAAGTCACGTTGCCGGCAATACTCAATGGCTAGTCTCGATGGGTAAGCAATGCAAAAGATGGTCTATGATGGTTATCAATGCAATTGCAAGGTATGACAAAGATGTCATCGAAGTTACCGTCCGTAGCGAAGATGAGTAGTCGACGAAAATGAGCGTTTGTTGTTGATGTCTCACCGCACCTAAATAGCCAAAACACAATAGGACACGGAAATCTCAACTCAAATTCGCAAACCCAAAGTCGAATGGTAGTACGGAGGTGTCGTGGGGTTTTGGCAAGTGGAAGTGGTGGTGGTTGGAGTGGGGAGGTATGTAGGTGTTGGTGGTGGTGGTGGTGGAGGAGGACTGCAAAACTGCAGTTTCGGCAGAGGAAGTCGGATGATCTGGGCCAGGAGCCGGATGATTCGGGCACGTCCGGATGATCCGGGTCAGGGTCCGGATGATACGGGCAGGTCAATCTCGATCGGGAACTGCTCGGGAAGAACACGAAAACGGCGAGAAATTCGACAATTTCGCGGATTTTGGATGGAATTCGAGGGGGAGAAGGTGGGGAAAAGCAAGATCCACGAGTTACACACCGAATCCACGGATCAAAATCAACAAAACATCATCAAAACCAACAAATCACAAAAAAATTTGGGGGTTATTTTTGGTGGGGATTTTCGGATTTAGGACGAAAACAACAAAATCAAGCTAGAAAACACGGGGTAGGGGCTCCAAAAACGTGATCAACGTGGCTCATGATACCATATGATGCAGGGTGGAACCCTATAGCGTCGATCTTTCACGTTTGGAGTGGATCCTACGGGGAATCACGAAGAACACGCGGAAGCACAAAGGGAAAACACGGGGGAAACGAGAGAGAATCACTCAACCAACAAGGAATCGATCACACAAGCGCTAGATCATCACACACATAAGGTAGCACATGGTTCAAGATCAACAAAGGTAAGGATACAAAGGAACTGTTCTTCTCCAAAAGGAGGCCTTGATGTTCTTCCCTAAAGAGGGGTCTTGAATCCGCTTGGGGGATCTTCTCCGAAGAGGTCGTGATCTCCGAGGAGAAGTATCCAAGTGGATGAGCAAAGGCTCTCACACAAATATGAGCTAATCCAATGCTAAGTCTCAAAGTGAGGAGATGGGGTCCTATAAATAGACTTGGGGGCGAAGGGGTACATGGGCTCAGCCCAACACGCGCACACAGGCGCTGGCCGGATGATCCGGACGAGGGTCCGGATGATTCGGGCTGGTCCGGATGGTCCGGGTGGAGGCCCGGATGAGATGGAGGCCCGGCTGGTGGCGGCGAAGAGCCGGATGTCCGGCTGGTGGTCCGGATGTCCGGGCAGGGTCCGGATGATCCGGGACTGGGTCCGGATGATCTGGCTTCAGGCTTGAGCTTCGGGAGTCTTCGGATGAATTAGCCGGATCGTCCGGGCCGGGGTCCGGATCATCCGGGCTCTGTCCGGATCGTCCGGGTCGCCGTCCGGATCGTCCGGCCAACCTGGTCCTTGGTGATTTTTCCTCTCCGTCTTCATGCATGCCTTCCGCTTCCGGTTCTCCTTGCTTCCTAGCTTCTTCATGGTTGACTCCTTGGTACCTGAGTATGCATAGCGTTTCCGTTTGAGGTAGTAACCATGTCTCATGTGAATCGAAAGGGAATTGTGAGAGGAGTGATGTCACCTCGGTTTCAAGAGCTCTTGCACGTGCTCGAGTCATAGGCCCTTGTGGGGTTGGATGTGTTGATGTAGAGTCCATGGGGATGATGGAAGGATGCTCCGCATCAGAGATGCTGCGGAGCATCCCTCGCTTATCCCCATGGACGTACCTACATCTCCCTCAACACCACTTGGACCCATGACAAGAGCTAGAGCAAAGACTATCGAAGTTAAGGTGAACTCGCTCCTCTCCGAACTTCCTCTCTCTACTCACGAGACTTGGCTACTACCTCATATGGACACTCTGTGGGTGATCAGGTACTTGGAGGAGAGCCACGGGACAGCTACACACAATGGCCAAGGTGGCAAGGACTCCAAGCATGGACATCAAGAAGAAGAGACATTTGTGAAGCTATAGGCACCGGACGACCAGCCGGTCCCGGACGTCCGAGCCCTAGGAGATCTTACAGTGAGGGAAGGAAGGCAGGACAGAGCTACAGGCCACAGACGACCGGCCCGGCCCGGACGTCCGACGACTCCCAGGGCCACGGACGACCGACGCCCTCTGGACGTCCGGTAGCTGGGCACCCGAGAGGAAATTAGCGGAAGACCGAAGCCACCGGACGACCGGGCGACTGGCACCCGAGCCGAAATTACGGAAGTCTGACATCTACGGACGTCCGGACCGTCCCGAAGCTCCGAACGTCCGATGTCTTCCGGACGTCCGACACCTGAGTGACCGCTGCCACGGGCTGAAGCCCTTGTACCCCTTCACTTTGATCCCATTTGCACTACAACTATATATAGGTCTCGCCCACCTCCGAGCTAGGGTAGCGTTGTGATAGCTCATCTTGAGATAGAGCATAGCTCATCCGTACCGGATCTACTCCACGTGAGGGACCATGCCTCCTCGGAGAAGATCCATTCAGATTCAAGGCCTCCATCCTGAGAAGACAATCAAGGCCTCCTCACGGAGGAGAACGGTTACTCTTGTATCTTCCCTTTGTTGATTTTGAATCTTATGCTACCCTATGCTTTCGGTGATCTAGCCCTTGTGTGATCGATTACTTGTCGGTTGAGTGATTCTCTCGTTTCTCCCCGTGTTTTCCATTGTGTTCTTCCGCGCGTTCTTCGTGTCTCTCCGTAGGATCCACTCCAAACGTGAAAGATCGGCCCCATAGGGTTCCACCCTACATCAGCTCGTCTCCATGATCGAAGGGAATTTCCCATGCTCGGCCATCTTCCTTGAGGGGCTTCCGAAGATGGAAGTGTCACCCTCGCTGGTAGGTGGTCGCCTTGGACTTGATGAAGTCGTTGTAGGCGTACTCGTGGGAAGTAGGCGAAGATGCCGTACGTCCAAAGGAGAAGATGCCTTGATAGCACTTGGCGAAGATGCCGAAGTGGTGGTGGTAGCCATAGCTCTGTCTTGGTGGTGCTCGTCTCGCTGTCTTTTCTTTTGCTCATGAAGCTTGGACTTGGCATGAAGTAGGGCTTGTTGGGACTTGTGCATTTGTGCTTGTGGAGCATCTTCATGATGATGATGTCGTTGTCGTGCATGAGCTCGTAGGCGTTCGTTGTCGCCATGCACATGATGCTTGGAAGTGACTTGCCCTTCATGACGATGTTGATCACGAACGTGATGGTGGTCGCCATGGAGATGTGGACGTGGACGAATTGCGCTTGCATCATTTTCGCGCTCCGAAGACTTGTGGCTTGAACGTCGCTGCCTTGAAGACGACGAAGGGGAAGAAGACTTGATCAAGGCCCGAATCTCCTCCATCCTTGCATCTTGCTCCTCTTTTTGTGCGGCAAGCTTCTTGTCGATGTAGTCCCTTTTCCTTGCTTCGGAGTGAATGTCGATGTAGATGTCCTCGATGCGCTCCCGCAATCTTGATTGTGCGCCTTGCATTTGTCGTTGTAGATCGAAGATGGATGCTTTGGTGATGTAGTTGTTCACGCCGTCGTGGTTGTCGAAGACCATAGATGAAATGCCTTGCCCATCACAAGACTCGAGCAAGTATGAGTGGGAGAAAGAGAAGAACTAGACCAAATGTACCTTGACCGATGTTGAAGATGGATCAATGATCACTCAAATGTGTAACAAGGAAATAACACAATTGATACCAATTCTTGTCTGTTCTCACACCTACACAAGTAAGGCTTATGGTGGAGCTCGGTGAGGATAGTGGCACATAAATATTTGATGCAAAATGTTAGCAAGAGTCAATAATGTTGAAAAAGATTTACAAATTTGCAAGTGAAACAAGTAGACCAATAGTAATGAAAGGCACACGGAAACGCACACACGAATAGATAAATGGGGTCGTGCAACCTAGGAATGAGCACAAAATGTGGAATCCACGGAAAATGCTCGTGTTGCACAACTCAAGAGAGACGCTAGCACGATTGCTCAATAGGCGGATACGACACTTGTGCACAACCTATAAGATGCAAAATGGATAAACTTTCTAGCTATCCCAAGTATGCTATGTATGTATGGTTCCCGGTGTTTCTGTCAAGATGATCCAAGATGATCGGATATGACAATCTTATGTGCAATTTGGTATGATGCTATGGCACTTGCTTACAAGCTCTTTGCTCTTTCTCTTCTGCTTAAAAGCTTTATTTGGCTCTTTCACTTTTGACCTCTTTTCTCATGCAAAACTTCACGAACCAAGATAGCAATTGTGTATGCGAGACAACTTTGTGACACAAAAGATGATACCAAGATATGCACCACTATGATATGGTATGTATGCTATGGGAAGTATAGATCAGTAATGTGCACAAGTAACGTTGCCGGCAATACTCAAATGGCTAGTCTCGATAGGAAAGTAACACAAAATGGGCTAGGGGTTAACAATGCAATGGCAAGGGGAATATACAATGGAGGGATATCACGATACCAAGATGATATGGAGGTTACTGTCCGTGGCGATGATGAGTGGTGATGTTCTTGATTTAGAAACCAAGATGATGGAGACTCGTCCCTAAGTAGCCGAAACACCTTAGGAAACGGAAAAACCGCGAACTCAAAATCTCAAACGTAAAATGTCAAAATGGTGGTAGCGGAAAGCGGTGGTGGTTTGCACTTGGCAATACGGAAGTGAAATGATGGGTATACACGTGTCGGAGTTGAAGTTGCCGCCCCTAATTAGCCGAAACACCTACAAGCCACAACTCAAACAAGCTCAAACAAAATTGGGTTAAGTTGGGGGTGCCGGAAGTGTGTTGTGGGCAAGGTTATGCGGAAATGGTGGTGGTGGTTGATGAATAAGCAACCGTCCCTCAGTAGCCGAAACACCTTAGGAGACTCGAATCACTACTCAAGCAACCACTAATGCTATATGGATCACAATGGGTTAGGTTGCGGAAGTCGGTGGTGGCTATGCGGATGATGTGGTGGAAACCCTAGGCAAAGATGCCAAAGTTACAAAATTTTGATGGAGTCAAATGGTGTTGTATCCTATCTAGATGGATGGGGAGTGTCAATAGCTACTCAACGAGCTAAAGAACGTGAAAATCAGACTCCGGATGTGAAAGTTATGGGCAAAACAGTGAAACGGGAAAAGCTGAAATGCCAGGGGCCGGACATCCGGGGCTCGGGCCGGATTTCTGGGGCCTGAAGTCCAGAACCTTGCGCGGAAATGCGCTCCAGGAGCTGGATGTCCGGGCTAATGGCCGGATGTCCGGGGTGGCCGGATGTCCGGGGGTCGGGCCGGATGTCCGGGCTCCAAATCCGAGGATGAACTCGAGGAACTCGATTTTGGGGCAAAAATTGATGATTTCGGGGGCAAAATTTGATGGATTTCGTGGATGGAAGGTGGGGAAACTTGGGGAGATGCTAGATCTACTCAAAACCAAGCAAATCCATGGATCAAAATAAACAAAACATCATCAAACCAACAAATCACAAAAAAATTGGGGCTATTTTTGGTGGGGATTTTTGAATTTAGGCAAGAACACACAAGATTAGGCTAGAAAAACGAGGGGTAGGGGCTCCAAATTCATGATCAACCTTGCTCTGATCCAAGATGATGTAGGGTAGAACCCTAGAGGCTAATCTTTCACGTTTGGAGCGGATCCCTACGAGGAACACGAAGAACACGAGGAGGGGAACGAGAGAAAAACACGAGAGAACACTCAACCAACAAGAACAAAGTCACACATGTGTTAGATCCAAGAAACACAAAGGGATACACGGTCCAAATCCAACAAAGGACGATACAAGTGGCGGTAGCTCATCTCCGAGATGAGGTCTTGAATCCACGAGGGATCTTCCCGTAAAGGGGTCTTGAATCCAGGTGGATCTTCTCCAAAGAGGCCGCGGTCTCTCACGAGGAGGAGATCCGTATGGATGAGCGAGGCTCTATCTCACAAATGAGCTAAATCAACGCTAACCCTAACTAGGATGAGGTGGGGGAGTATATATAGTCTAAGGGACGAAAAGGTACACGGGCCTCGGCCCAGATGCGCTGCACGCAGGCAGGGGTCGGATGTTCGGGCCTTCCCGAGACGCCGGATGTCCGGGTGTTGGGGCCGGATGTCCGGGCTGGCGAGATCCAGCTTCTGGACGTTCTGTGACGGGGCGCCGGATGTTCGGGCTGTGGCCGGATGTCCGGGCTTGCGGGGGGCCGGATGTCCTGGCCCTGTAGCACTTCGGTTGCTGGGCTGCTGTTGTTGTTGACATCTTCAGGGGCCCGATGTCCGGGTCCTGTAGCCTTTCTCCGGTTCCTCTCGTCGTGCTCCTTCATCCTTGTACTTGGGGACTTGTCCATCATTTCGAGCATCTCCGAGAGGGTCTCCTTGGTACCTAGGCATGTGTAGTGTCCTTGCATCAGGTAGCAACCATGTCTCGCATGAACGGAAAGGAGAAGCATTTAGGAGCGGGTTCACCTTGTGTCCAATAGCGTATGTTTGGGGTCTCGTCGTATGTCCACTTGGGGCTTGGGGATTAGTCATAGTGTACATGGGGATGAACGTGGGATGCTCCGCATCACATTGCCTAGCCAGTTTTCTTCCCAGAAATGAATTTCCGACCCACCATTCGCAAAGGATCCAAAACAGAAAATATGCTTCTTTACCGCCATTAGACCAGCCCAAAAGTGTGAGTCAACAGGTTTCCAATAGGCCTGAGTGATCTTTTGTGGAGCATGTCAGGAATAATGGTTGAGCTAGACGAGAGAAAACACCTAAATCATTTTTATATGAATGATTAGATGCTTACGTGTAGTTGCTATGAAATGCAACATATATGTTGCAAACCCACTTTTTTTTACCGATCTCAAGTTGAAGAATCAACCTCTTTTGTAGGGTTTTCACTCGTGTGGATTCGTTCACTTTCCTTTCAGCAGTTTTATTATGGGGAGTATGGTAGCGACTAAAACTAAGGCTAGTTATAGTGGGGAGTACCTTAGACTAGCGTCATGCATATGACCCTAGTCTATGTTACTACTACCTTTGTATGAATTTATTGGTCCTCTTTGTATTTCGTGCCCAATTTTGACCATAGATTTGACTAACAAAATATAAGTTCCATGTCACAAAACTTATATTGTTGGATTCATATTCAAAAATGGTTTTCAATGATACTACGTTTGTCGTATGTAACTTATTTGTTGGTAGTTAAATCAAAGGTCAAAGTTTGACCAAATACAAGGGGACTAATAAAGCCGGACGGAGGTAGTACCTTCATAGTGAAAAGTATCATAAATGGTTGTATTTATTAGCTTGCAGATTAAATTTTGTTGGAAAGAGCTATGCGATGGCAACATAATATGTTATGTTGGTCAAAATAAGAATACCATAGGTAATATAATGCATGCCAACAAGACATTTTTACAGATGTGGCACACAATTAGACAAGGAATGAGATGATTGAGTATCATGCTATGATACAATATCATATTAAATGATATAATAGTATGTGTCATGCATAGTAATAAATGGGATAACTATGATACCAACCTATGATACTATGCACTGTGGAGGTAGTCTTATATTCATGATACTAGACCTAATTTATAGAAGGGTTGATAGTCCTAAGAAAGGTGAGAATTGGGGAGGGTAATTTGGAAGAATAAAAATAATCTTATTCATGTGTTCAAGCTTACAGAAGAGTAGATTGTCATTCTCTAGTACTAGAGTTTTCAGTCTCAAATGTTCGCAAGTTTTTCAATCATCCAATCCACAACAAATCGAATGAACCGCTCCAGATTTCTTTTGATGAACATCCTTGTTCCTCCGAGCCTTTAGAGATGCTTAGTAGACTATCTCACTATGGCATTCTTGGGTTTTAGTGCATTCACTTTGTTCTTTTTTTCCTTTTAAATTAACATTCACTCAATTCTCTATGAACTCATACCTTGTACTCTCGTTCTTTGGTTTTAGCTAGTCATAACTGTATCCATAATTTTTTTCCTCATTTAGCACTATATCATGTCATCAATATGCCTAGTTGACATTGCATGATATGCATTTTATTCCTATGTTACTCATGTCATGGCTAGCCTAAGGAATCTTCTCTACTACTTAAAAAGAACGTAAGGTTTCTATTTCACCTTTCTTCCCACCATCCCTTCGTCCAACCTTCCATGTATATGATAATCAATCACCTTTTGAACCAATTGCACTTTAAATTACTTAAATTTCTAATATAAATATAAGGTAATTCACGGTCAGAATTTGATGAACATTTATTTACACAATCGCATCATTATTGACAGATAAATCATAAGCTAATGTACTAGAATATGTATATCTCGTTGCAATGCACGCGCATTGTTTTAGTCGACAAAAACATAACTAATATCTAAAAACACATATAATAATAACCAATCAAAAAACATCAATAAAATCGTCCATCCACTACCTCCATCCTTCTTTGGCTCTTCGGGCACCTCAAGAGAGGGCAGCACCAAGTCGCCTCTATCTCCCCCTCATCCAAAGCTCCGACCTTCCGCTCCCCCTTCTCCTCCTCCGCCTTCCCAATTCCCCAATTCGGAGCGCCCGAGGAATTCGGCGTCGATCCGACGCGACCGAATTCGTCCCGATTCAGCTGCTGCTCTTGGTTCGTCCGTCCTGCGGGCCGGCCTCTTTGTCTGTCTCAACTCGATCCACGCCGTTGCGGCACGCTTCCTCCCTGCGGGGTTTGGCCTGCACTGATCTGGCCTGGAAATACTCCTACTCTAGTTTCGCGGATTTTTGTGTTCGGTCCCATTTCTCGGTTTTCCCAGTGGTTCGTGCTGATCTCTGTCTCTGTGTACTATCTTCTCCTGGCCCGATTGTTGATGGGATTTGGCTTCTCACGAGTCGGCCAGGGAGAATACCCTGCTTGGCGAAGCTTCTGCTGAATTTCCTAACCACTTCCACGTTTTACTTGGGTCTAAGAAAGCTCCAGTTTTCTCCAACCAATCGCTCTGATCTCTTGTCTAGATCTAATTTTTCTTTTTGGGTTTCGTGTCTAAGGTCTTCACCCAATAGGTCAGAAATTATCAACCATTTCCCGTTTCTCTGCTGAATTTTCTCTTCATTTATTGCTCTTTCTACCCTCGGTTCTTCCTGATCTGATTGTTCAAGCTCGGGGCTTGTCTCAGTTTGCTTGATTTGTTTATCCGTGTGGAATCAAATGGCGCAGGAGAGCTGTGATCTCAACAAGGACGAGGCCGAGATCCTGAAGCCATCCTCCTCCACACCTTCGCCTCCTTCCCCAACCGCACCACCACCACCAACCGCTCAAATACCAGAACCGCAACCTCCACAGTCGCCACCACAACCACCGGCAGCTCAATTCTTGTCCAGGCCCTGTGAAGTTGTTCACATAGAGACTTCCAAAAAGAGGAAACATGCTGATGCGGTGTCAATGGCCATGGCGGCTGCGCCATTGTCGCCTGTGCTGTTTGTTAACCGTTGCAACGTGTGCCGCAAGAGAGTTGGTTTGACCGGGTTTCGTTGCCGGTGCGAGAAGCTCTTTTGTCCGCGCCACCGGCATTCAGAAAGCCACGACTGCTCATTTGATTATAAAACTGCGGGCCGGGAGGAGATTGCCCGGGCAAATCCTCTGATCAGGGCTGCCAAGATCATTAGGATATGAGGTATAATGTTTGGCTTGTTCAATCATCTTACATCTGGTCTGTAAATGCATATCATTTTATTCTTGTTTTCATGTTCATTTTTGTAAGACTTCTCTTGTGGAATACTCCTTAGTTATATATAAGATGTAAATCGCCATACTGAAATATGCATAAAGTCATGGTCTGATATCCCAGGCTCTGCTACTAATTGCATTCTACTAGCTCTGTATTAAAATATAAGACGTTCTTGAGGTTCAAATTGAATTGCAAAAACGTCTTATATTTTGGTACGGAGGGAGTAGATAGTAATATGGGCTGAAATATTAATGTGTCTTGTTTGCATGATGATGCAAATGCTTCTTTTCTCTCAACAACAATCAGTTGCTTAGCATTTATCATGAAATAATTTTTTCTCTGGGTTGCAGAAGTCTTGTAAGTTCCAGGTTGATGCTTTGCTCATGATAACAGTTGAGCTATGAGCTGTTATGTCACTTGGCTTAGCTGTAGATTTTCAATGATTTCCTTATTGGTATCTTTTTTCTACGGAATATTCTGCTAGCTGGCCATATGGCTGTATATTTCAATTTAAACACTGAAGCTTTTCGCTCTTTGCCTCGATTTGCACACTTGTGCATCAGATTTGCCTGAGCTTAACTACCTATCTTTTTCCTAGATATTTTGTTGATCTCAACAAAGAGAAACTTAATATGAAAAAACACCTTGTACTTTACTGTCTGGTGCTCTGTTAGTCAGTTATCTACTTCCTTACAGCCTTGCTAGTTCAATAATGTCATGTGCTGGTCATATTTCCCCGAGAAGAGTCAATTTTGAGATACTATATAGAATGCTTAATTCATTGACCTTAATTTTCTTGCAACTGTGTAGGTTCATCTAAGAACTATATGAAAGACTAAATCTTGGAGATGCTGCAAGTGTATCATGCTGTCATTCCAAGGATAATCCGAAAGCATGACCACTGCCAATTTGTGAAGACATTCCCCAAACAACTAAGCTCTTAGTAGCATAAAAGCTTACATTGAGCAAGGGTTGGTTGTCGTGGGAGAATGCTTCACTCCTGTTCTTCGTCTGGCTATGGTTCACTCTATAGCATCTGAAGCTACCATGAACACAGATGATAGAACCTATAATGTCCTCTATTGGATCCAAACATTTGTTATATTGTAATCTTTCTTTACTATTGTCCAAATTCTACTTAATGCAATTCTGTGTTACGGAAAGCTCGTGTGATGTTTAGTGTGTCAGGTCGATACTGAAGCTACTCAGTTCTCATACGATCTGTTGTAACATTTCTTGTAGCAAATAATTTTTTCTCAAGCAAAAGATCTTCCTCATCTCATTAATTAAGTAAAATATAACTTTCTACTCCCTCCTTTTCCGTTGATTGTCAATTTAACTAATGCAATACAAGTTATATATATGAATATATCACAAAATTATATCATTACAAACTTCAAACGGCATATTTTCAAATCATTAAATATTTTTTAATCTAATAGTTAAATATTTTTGGCTTACAACTCATGTTGTGTTGGTCAAATTGAAAACCTAGGGATATGCATCTGAAAAAGGAATCTAGTTCATCTTAGAAAAAAAAAACTCCACAAATTTGTTTGTTACACCACCTCTCGTCGACACCATGTTGATGTTGAGTGTTCCTTCCCTTGCCAGTATTTCCCTGCCTATATCCAACTCAAGGCTGACTCAAGAGTGACCAAGTATCATTGCCCGACCTTGGTGTGGTTTTCTCGTTCGTGCTGGTGGTTAGGGTTCGCAACCTGGAACTTGTTATGAGATAGGGTTATGGCGTCCTGGAGGCAAATGATGAAAGGGCTTGGGCTTGAAGAGGAGGATCCTAACAATGTGATCTTTCAACAGGAAACAAATGTGCCAACAGAGGCCATCCTCTGGATGTCGATTGCTTGTGTTGACTTGTTCTGAGCTAGGATTATGGCGGAGGCGTCCCCAAGTTATGTGAAAGCAGATGAGCTAGAGTCGAAGTCAATGATGAAAGAGCTTGGGCTTGAAGATGCGGATCTTGACGATGTGGTCGTTCAACATGATACAAATGTGCCAATGAAGGCAATCCTCTGGATGTCGATTGCTCGTGTTAACACCGACTGTGAATAGAACAAGTTCTGGATCTAATTCTATAAAAATAGGTGATCTGCTTCGCATCCTGCCTAGGAGGCAAAGATCAGATCGTTGGATGAAAATCTATACAGTATGCAATTTTCTTGCCTTGCTGATTGGGAAAAGGCCATGAAAGATGGACCTTGGACCTATAGGGTATTTTTTGCTGTCCTTGCTCCATATGATGGCTTTACTAAACCATCTTTAATCAAGCTGCACAACTTTGGCATCTGGATGCAAATTCGTGATCTCTCGGATGGTTATGCATGTATGGTGAAATCCTTGTCCAGGAGAGTTCTGTGAGTTCATAAGTACCGAGAAAGCTTCATATGACTTCCTCGGGAATTTTTTGAAGCCATTGAAGAACACTACTAGGGAAAAGCCTAGCAATAGCACTGGTCGAAGGGCTATCGATGCGCTGAGGACCCGCCATCGATCTGGCTTCTGACTAACTTTTAGCGAGAAGCGTTTTTGGCCCGCCATCGCTATATATGGGTAGTAGTAGCGGGCTTCACTGCAACGCGCTACTGCTAATAGCTGTAGCGCTTTACTTTAGGCAGCGCTACTGCTAAGTGCACGCTGCTGCTAACTTCATACCCCTCGCTACTGCTATTTTTATTAGTTTCTGGAAAAAAATCCTGCATATTTCTTTTGTATTTGTATAGGTTTTATACAAAAATCTCTAGCATATAATACACATACAAATGTAATCATAGCATACACATACAAATTGTCTCATCAAATCATGTCATCACCATAATCATCATCCAACACAAAGTGGTCTCTCGTCATCATCTCGAAATAGCGATACAAGTCTCGAATACTTGCAACTACGTCGTCATCCATTTAAACAGTGATATAGACGAGAAGAGCTATCACTATGAGTGAGAGTGGAACTATGCAGTAAGGCGGCGGTTATGATTCCTCTCTTGCGCAAGCGTGAACCTCAAGTAACTAGCTTCTGCCTCTTGTCTGCTTTTGAACCCTTTATGGTTGGCGCCTGAGAACCGCTCCACTTGCGCCTGACACTCGGGCCACTCGTCGTACACTCCTGGAACTATCCATATGTACACGACACATCACTGCTTCTTCGCCATCAAGGATCTAGGTACCTGTTAGAGATGCATCTTACATCAAGAGAATGTACAATCATATGCAATAAAATATACTTGAGAAACACAGAAGAAAGGGTTAGCAAATAGATGCAACATATAGTAAACATAAATAATCAACACGGTTTCATCGTACACAAACTAATTAAGTAGAGGTACGCAGGTCATCATACCCAAACTAAAAAAGTAGCGTTATGGAAGTTCAGCAGGGACCGTGGACATCACAAAGTTTCATCGCTACAAAAAGAATACAAGTTCAACCGACACATATCATCATCATCGCATTGTAAATCACTAGAAGTTCCATCCATCCATATCATCGAGGATGCACCCTAGCTTCTTGAACGACGTGAGGTTCCAACGTTGCATGCGTATGCGAGTTCGGACACTAGCTCATGATATATGGCCGTCGTGGAACATCCCCTTCTCTTTGACGACTTCTTTCATGATGATCGTCGCAATGTCCCTCTGGATGCGAAATAAGTCATCTCTAAGTATATAATCCGCTTCTCCTTGAGATTCTACCCACTTGCGGATATGATCATCGCTTCTGGTTGTCATGCGAAGCTTTTGGCGATCCCTTCTGAACTCCATCATGAGATGTAGTAGGTAGAATCCATCGTTCCTGCTTGGTTTTGGGACATGGATGCAGCAGAAATTAGTTTTATGAGAGAAACCCGTCTTGCAGTTCCTTTGTTTCCTGATCTGCAGGTGGCCACCCCTCAAGCTGAAGCCTTGGAGAGCATCATCTAGAATACTCATTACATGGGTGTAGTCCTTCTTGTAGTTTTTGGTAGGGTCGAAATACACGGTGTGGGAGACTCGCGGGTAAAGAACGATAAGGACGGTGCGCCCATTGCTGCAGGGAAAAAACACCTCAAATTATTCTCCATGTGAGCGAGAAGGAATGATTGAAATGTACGAAAGGGTTGTTCGACACTGACTTACATTGGATGATAAGGCAGGAGGACAATTTCCTGGTCCTTATTCTATATCATGAAGTTTTCGAGGTACTCCCTAGCAGTTTTACGCTCAAAGTCGCTGAGACTCAAGAAGGACTCATGCATGTAGTATGGATCCGCTACACAGATTTGCGAGAATTGTTCTCTCTTCATGACGGAGCTCATATGTAGCGCAAAAAGGCGGACAATTGTAAAATCGAGCCCCCTTGTCAGAAACATCTTGAAGATATGCTCAAACCGCAGGAAGAACACCTCCGCGGGCTGTGTGTCGATGTAGCACTTCCCCTCAGGCACACGAGCCGCGTATGTCGGATATCCAGGATCCTTCGAGGCTAGTAGGCTTATCTCAGTCGACAACATATGGTCGTGTAGTCTCCTGAGATCCCCTGATATGGCCTCCAGCGGTAGCATCTGCTTGCCTGTGACATGGAACATGGCCGCACCTTTGATGGGTACACCCTCTTCAAAATCCGCCGTCTGGCTGCTATGTACTCTGGCTTGTTTGTAGGCAGCAGAGCCTTTCTTCGGCGGTTTGTTCCTCTCCTTTTTCTTGGGCTGACCTTCCAAACCCTTCGTTAACCCCTGCCCCAGTGTTGTCAGGCTAAGAACTGTACGACCCTCGGCTAGTTGAGCCTGCATTGAGGCGGCATCTTCAGGCGTGTCCTGTGAGGATTGCATGAAGAGAGATTTCTTGCAATCAACCCTACTGACGTCCCTGCCCAGGCACATCATCCATCTCCTCAGCAGCATGCTGATAGCCTGAGTCGTCATATGACTGACTCATTGATGTCTACTACGCAACCTTCTTCTTGTAGACGTTGTTGGGCCTCCAAGTGCAGAAGTTTGTAGGACAGTAGCAAACTTCCCTCAAGTGGATGACCTAAGGTTTATCAATCCGTTGGAGGCGTAGGATGAAGATGGTCTGATGTGGAGCATCCCTTGACCATCCCCATGGATGTCACACCGCCACCGCAAGCATGGAGAGGACCTACGACGAGAGCTCACGCACGCGACGTCGGAACCGAGGTGAACTCTTTCCTCTTTGAGTTTCATTCAGATTCACACGAGAGTCGGGTTCTACCTCAAATGGATACATTGTGCATTCTTAGGTACCAAGGACATGATCGTGAAGAAGCTAGGAGGGAGCCACAAGCAACCGAGAAGGAGAAGGAAGGAGAGCGGCCAAAGCGCGAAGACACGGAGGCGCTAGACCCCCCGGGTGGCCGGACCTACATGCCCCGGGTGCCCGGGCCTTTATCCGCTGCTTGGGTGGCGCCCCTAAGCGCCCCAGGTGCCCGGCCCTCGCTGGGAGCTGCCTCCGCCACCCCGGGTGCCCAGGCCGCCAACCCTCTGGTGCCCGACCCCTCCTCCAGCTGCCCCCCTGCCTGGCCCGGGTGCCGGCCTCATGGCCTCGGGTGATCGGCCTGCCACCTGGTCCGGCCCAGCTCGCCCCAGGTGCCCGGGCTCTCACCCCCGGGTGCCCGGCCTACTCCCTCCAGCCGCCTGGAGCCACCCCGGGTGCCCGAGCATGGAGCCCCCGGGTGCCCGGTCCACCTGCTGCCTCGGCCACTGACCGGTCCGGGTGCCCGGCCCCCTTTGTCCTGGGTGCCCGGACTCCTTCTAGAGTGTGTGCGTTTTCAGGATCATTTTGGACCTTTGTGTCCCCCTCTCCCTTTATTTCGTCCCTAGACTATAAGTACCTCCCACCTAGCTAATTTAGAGGATAGAAAAGTATTGGATAGACAAAGAGAGAGCTTTTCTCATCTTCCTCCTTTTGGAGATCTAGACCTCCTCTTGGAGATCAAGGCCTCCTCTTGGAGAAGCTCCTCTTGGAGATCAAGCCCTCCTCTTGGAGAAGATCCCTAGGGATTCAAGCCCTCATCTCCTTCATAGGATTTGGGATGAACTCTACCATGTATCTTGTTTCTCTTTGATTGTTCATGTACCTTGTGGATGTTGTGTGTTTGTTGGTCTAGTGGATGTGTGATTGGACTTGTTCTTGAGTGTTCCTCTTGTTTTCTCTCTTGTGTTCATCTTGTTCTTGGGGATTCCCCCTCCAATTCGTGAAAGATCTTCACTTAGGGTTCCACCCTAAAACATCTTGATATCATGAGCCATGGTTTCTCACGAAATTGGAGCCCGCCATCTTGTTTTCTAGCCTAATTTTGTTGTGTTCCTCCCCAAATTCGAAAATTCCCCACCAAAAATAGCCCCAATTTTTTTTTGTGATTTGTTGGTTTGATGTGATTTTGTTGGATTTGATCCATGGATTTGCTTGGTTTCAAGTGGATCTAACTTTCCCCCCATCCATCTCCACCTTTCTCTCCATGAAATCCACGAATTTCTTTCATTTCTCCACGAATTTCCGCCCAAATCCGTCACCCCCGGGCACCCGGACCTCAAACCCCGGGCACCCGAAGCCCCCCGCCCACCCCCGCTGACCACCCTGGGTGCCCGCACCCCAAACCCCGGGCACCCGCACCCCCGGGCTGTTTGCCTCGGACCACCCCGGGTGCCCGCACCTTCCACCCCCGGGCACCCGCACCCCCCAAAATCAGCCGCATGCACTTTACGTTTTCCCTCATAACTTTCACTCCCGAACTCCGACTTGGGTGTTCTTTGGCTTGTTGAAAAGCTAGCGACGTGCCCGAGCTGCTCATCTTGGTTTTACCACCATTTGACTCCATAAAAAATTTGGCATTTTGGCATCTTTGCCTCGGCCATCCACCATATCACCCGCAAAACCACCATAACTTTCCGCAACCTAACCCATTTTTGCTCCATATAGCATTTGTGGTTGCTTGAGTGGTGACTTGAGTCTCCTAAGGTGTTTCGGCTACTTAGGGATGGTTGCTTCATCATCAACCACCACTACCACTTCCGCATTGCTAACTCTGGAACCACCAACGCATTCCGCTACCACCATTTGACATTTTCCTTGAGATTTTAGTTCGCGGTTTTTTACCGTTTCCTAAGGTGTTTCGGCTACTTAGGGACGGGTCTACATCATCTTGGTATCTACATCAAGAACACCACCACTCATCATCGCCACGAGGTCGTCATCGACATCGACCACTTCACCATTTTGACAACCTAACCGTAAGCAAGAACGGTAACCTCTGTATCACCTTGGTATCATGGTATCCCTTCATTGTACATTCTTGCCATTACATTGTTAACCCTTTAGCCCATTTTGCGTCACTTGCCTATTGAGACTAGCCATTGAGTATTGCTGGCAATGTTACTTGTGCACATTAGTGATCCATACCTTCCATTGCGTACATACCATATCATATTGGTATCATCTTGGTATCATCATATCATCCCTTGTGTCACAAGATTGTTCCCGCATATACATAATTGCTATCTTAGTTTGTGCATTTTGCATAAGTGGCCATACAAAAAAAGAATAAGCTTTTAAGCAAAAAGAGAGCAAAGAGCTTGTGAGCAAGAGCCATAGCATCATACCACATTGCACATAAGATTGTCATATTCGATCATCGTGGATCACCTTGAGAAGAACATCGGGAACATCATACACATAGAATACTTGGGATCGAAAGCTCATACATTTTGCATCTTATAGTTTGTGCACAAGTGTCGTATCCGCCTTTTGAGCAATCGTGCTAGCGTCTCTCTTGAGTTGTGCAACACGAGCGTTTTTCATGGTTTCCACATTTTGTGCTCAGTCCTTGGTTGCATGACCCCATTTATCTATCCGTGTGTGTGTTTCCGTGTGCCACCCATTGCTGTTGGTCTACTTGTTTCACTTGCGAATTTGTGAATCTTTTCCAACATTATTGACTCTTGCTAACATTTTGCATCAAACTTTTGTGCCACTATCCTCACCGAGCTCCACTATAAGATTTACTTGATAGGTGTGAGTGAACAAGTCCGGTACCAATTCCACTATTCTTTCATCTCACATTGAGTGAAACGGGATACATCCTCAACTTTGGGAAAAGGTAACTTGGTATTGTTTATCTCATTTCCTACTCACCTCTACTCGAGTCTTGTGATGGATAGGCAAGGCATTTCATCTCCGGTCTTCCACGACAACGACAACGACAACGCGAACACCTACATCTCCAAACGTCCATCTTCGGACTACAACGAGCAATGCAAGGCATTGAGCGACTCGCCATCGATATTCGCCAAAATGAAGCAAGGATAAGGGACTACCTCGACACCAAGTTAGCCAAACAAAGGGATCAAGTATGAGACATGGTGGCCAATTGCAAGTCTTCTTCCCCTTCGTCATCTTCAAGGCGGAGACGCTCAAGTGGCCAATCTTTGGAACATCATCAAGCTCAAGCACGACAACACCATCAAGATGAAGCTGCTCACGATGCGTACACCTACAAGTCCCAACAAGCTCTACATCAAGCTACGGCCAGACATCACCACCAAGACGGAGCTACGACTACTACGACCACTTCAGCATCTTCGCCAAGCACTACTAGGGAAAAGGCTAGCAGCAGCGCGGGTTTTAGATGTATCGATGGCTGGCACAGCGCTACTAATAAGGCGCATACTAGCATAGCGATGGCGCATGCTCACCAGCCTCTTGCTACACAAGTGTAGCAACAGCGTGGTTAGAGGAAGCTCGCTCGCTAGTAGCCCTAGCGGCGCTTTGGCTGGACGCGCTACTACTATTGAGTTGTTGCTAACTTTTCTACACTCGCCATCGCTAATTTAAGTAGTTTTTTGGCATATTTGTTTTGTATTTGAACAGGCTTTGTAGAAGAATCTTTAGCACATAGAAATGTCATCATGATACACATACAAATGCCTGCGAGACCACAAATATAATCATAGCATGTACATACAAATAGTCTCATCATAATCATCATCCAACACAAAGTGATATCTTGTCATCATCTCGAAAATAGCGATACATGCAAGTCTCGAATACTTGCAACTACAACAACGTCATCCATCTAAACAAAGGTATACGCAAGAAGTGCTATCACTATGAGTGAGAGCGGAACTATCTGATACATGAGGTGGCGATTCTGAGTCCTCTCTCGCTAGCGTGAACCTCAAGTAACTAGCTTCTCCTTCTTATGCGCTTTTGAAGTTTTATGGCTGGCGCCCGTGAACCCATTCACTTGCGCCGACACTCATGCCACTCGTTGTACACCCCGGAACCTTCCTTTGTACACGACATAGCATTTCCATCTCGCCATCAAGAAACTAGGTACTGTTAGAGATGCATGTTCATGAAGAGGATGTACAATCATATATATATGCAACAAAATATACTAGAGCAACACCAAAAAGAAAGGGTTAGCAACTAGATGCAACATATACAAGATGCAAATTAATTAACTAGAGGTACGCAGGTCATCGTAACGCAAACTAACAAAGTAGCGTTACGCAAGTTCGGCAGGGACCGTGGACATCACAAAGTTTCATCGCTACAAAAAGTATACAAGTTCAACCGACACATATCATCATCATCGGCATCATAAATCACTAGAAGTTCCATCCTTCCATATCATCAAGGACGAACCCTAGCTTCTTGAACGGCGTGAGGTCTAAACATTGCATGCCTATGCGAGTTCGGACGTCAGCTCGCGATATAGGGCCGTGGTGGAACATCCCCTTCTCATCGACGACTTCTTTCATGATGATCGTCGCAATGTCGCTTTGGATGCGAAAGAAGTCATCTCTAAGTTTATAATTCGCTTCTCCATGAGATTCTAGCCACTTGTGGATATGATCATCATTTCTGCTGTTAATCTGAAGCTTTGGTGATCCGTGTTGAACTGAATCATGAGATGGACGATGTAGAATCCATCCTTCTTGTTTGATTTTGGGACATGGATGCAGGAGAAGTTCGTTTTATCTGTGAAACCCATCTTCTTGTTCCTTTGTTTCTTGATCTGCGTGGCCACCTCTAAAGCTGAAGCCTTGGAGACCATCATCTAGAATATTCATTATGTGGGTGTAGTCCTTTTCTTGTAGTCTCTGGAAGGGTCAAAATACGGCGTGGGAGACTTGCGGGTAAAGAACGATAAGGACGGCGCCCGTTGCTGTTGAGGAAAAGACACCTCAAATTATTCCCCATATGATAGAGAAGGAATGATTGAAATGTACGAAAGGGTTGTGCAGGAACTGACTTACTTTGGATGATAAGGCACGAGGACAATTTCCGGTCCTTATTACGTACCATGAAGTTTTGGAGGTACTCCCTAGCAGTTTCACGCTCAAAGTCGCCGAGACTCAAGAAAGACTCGTGCATGTAGTACGGATCCGCCACACAGATTTGCGAGACTTCTTCACTCTTCATGACGGAGCTCATATGTAGCGCAAAAAGGCGGACGATAGTAAAATCAAGCCACCTTGTTAGAAACATCTCAAAGATATGGTCAAACCACAGGAAGAACACCTCCGCGGGCCGTGTGTCGACGTAGCACTTCCCCTTAGGCACACGAGCCGCGCATGTCGGATATCCTGGATCGTTTGAGGCTAGTAGGCTTTTCTCAGTCGACAGCACATGGTCGTGCAGTCTCCTGAGATCCCCTGATAGTGCCTCCAGCGGTTTCGGCGGTAGCATCGGCTCGCCCGTGAGATGGAACATGACCGCACCTTTCACGGGTACACGCTCTTGAGAATGCATCGTCTGCTGCTGCTGTGCTCTCGCTTGTTTGGAGGCGATTACCTTCCCGATCTCTTCCTCTCCTTTTTCTTGGGCACACCTTCCGGACCCTTCCTTAACCCCTGCCCAGTGTTCCTGGCTAAATCTTGACGACCCTCGCGCCCGGCTAGTTGAGCACTGTTGAGGCGGCATCTTGAGCGTGTCCTGTGAGGATTTCATGAATAGAGACTTTTTGCAATCCATGGTACGACCCTGCTCGGGCATATCATCCATATCCTCATTAGCAAGCTGATAGCCCGATTCGTCATATGGTTGACTCATCATATCTATGTCACAGTCATACGCGTTTGTATTGAGGTAATCCATAGGGTCGACCTCCGTCTCATCATCCATTCTCTGTTCTATAGGAGAAATTACATCAGCCAGTACTATTGCACCCCCTTCATCATGTCGTCCGCCGCTCTCACCCGGCACTACAGGAGCTGGTAATTGCATAGGCGGGGTGGTGGTCTCCGCACATGCTTGTTGATGTGTGGTAGTTATTGGTGTGCTCTCGGCCGGCTCCAGACGAATAAGATTCTTCGGCCATAGCAGCACCCAACCCTTGCAGCTTCCAATCCACGGCGGGGTCTCGTCGTCCGCTCCCACATCTTTGTCTTGGAGGAGGCAAATCCTCGTGCCCGATTTCACACTGGTCAAGCTAACCTGAAGTTCCAGCGAGATCGGCTGGTTGTGGAGCGTCGTTGAGAGGGTCCATTATCATCCCCTTTCCCACGTCCACCTTGGGCCTTTGATCAAGTAGAGTATGGTGCACGGGTTTCTTTTCGCTTTGCAAACACATATGTGCGTGGCGTAAAACAACCGAAAGGCAACAAAAATGGAATATTATCTATATATATATGTTGGTGCGACATGTAACTACCGTGATGGCGTCGAGCTCAGCCAAAGACGAAGGCCCACCTAGCGCGCCTGAGACTGAGGACGGGCTGCTATGAGCGGGAGCGGCTGCGAGAGGAGGCCCGGTTTCTTGAGCAAGTGATGGTGCGATGGTGTTGTTGTTCATGGAGTTGCTTCGCATTTAAACGGGCATCGGAAATCATGTACCGTCTTGTGCGGATTTTCCTCCGCCCGATTGATGATAGCTGGAACCAAGTTAGTAGCAAAATCATTTCGCGGCGATTACAACTGCATTGATTTTCTTGTAGCAACTCATATTTGTCCTCGGCTGCTTTTTAGCGTCCTCGGCTGCTTTTTCTCGACCGCAAGCTTCACCTTTGCGTCGATGTCCGCTGACTAAACTTCTTTTTCGCTTCTTGGCCTCCGGGCCGTCGTTGTAAACACCTTCCACGTGGCACCGTCTCGGCGCCGTGCACACGACCATATTGCGGCCGCTAGTCAAAGGAGTCCCTTAAGTTCGTTCAAGGCCGGTTGAGAGGGTGTCCCACTTGGGCCTGCAAGCGGTGTTGCTTCTCCGAAGAGTCAATCAAGCGGGTCACCTCGAGTTGCAACCATCATACAATGGAGTGTTCGAGTCTACCACCGGTTGCTCCAGCTTAGCCTCCTCTCTAGAAGCAGCTCTCTCGATTACCGTCTCCTTGCGAAGCAATGCTTGAACATGAGGGTCCCGCACAATTGAACTCAGTACAGACGAACTCTGCTGCGTGGAGTCCATGTCGTTCTCTCCGCCGCCATGTCCGGCCCCTTCTCCTCCGCCATGTCCGGCCTCTTCTCCGCCGCCATGTACGACCTCTTCCCCGCCGCCATTATCGATCATCTCTTCGTCTTGCCCCGTGTCATCATTGCCTGCCCTGTCGGCATCCTCAACATCGTCATCCTCATCTTCAATTATCCACCGAGTATAGCCATCCATGAAGCCAGTCATGAGCAGGTGCGCTTCGACACGACCATCGTCATGGGGGTCGAGCCAAACTATTCCTTTGCATTTTCGACACGGACATAAAACCTCTGTCCGGTTATTTTCTTTCATGTTCTGCACCGCCGATCGCAACCACCTGTCCACCATCGTTCCACCGACCATCGTCAACTCGCACGGTAATAATAAACAAATTGATTATAAAAATGCATGCATGCATCAAAGTCATAAAAATTTGGCATGACCTTCCCTAAAAATAGGACATATATGGATCTAGAGTTTGCCTGAATTAGCCAAAGCGGAAATAAATCGACATTTCGCAAAACATAGGCAACTCAAAAGCACAATTTGGCGGCGTCAACTCATGCCACACACACAATTTCCACAAACACACACACACATAAACATATTTCCATTTTGCAAAAGCATGAAATTTTCATCACCTCTATCTCGATCGAGATCGAGCACACGGTGGAGATGATGTTGTAGGGAGATCAAAAGTGCACAGAGCTCTTCTTTACAAAGATAGATCTAGTTAGGGGGCAAATAGGTTACTTAACTAAATCCTACATCTACCTAGCTACCTAATTTGGGAGGAGATAACTTCAACTAGTGGAGGGGGAAGGAAAAAGAGAAAGGAGATGCATTAATGGAGGTGGTGTAGTTATGTAGGAGTAATGAAGAGAGAGAAAGGTGGATAGAAGAGAGAGAGTAATGGGGGAGAAGTATTGAGGAAGAAGAAGAGTGAGAGTGGCAGCATGTGGTGGAGGTAGGGGGAAGGGAAGAGAGGAGGGGAGGGGAGGTAGGGGAAGGAAAAGAGAGGAGGGAGAGGGAGGGACGGGTGGGGAAAGGTGTTGGGTTGGTGCGGGTTAGCGAGTAGCGGGATCTAAAGCAGCGCTGCTGCTAAGGAATTAGCAGCAGCAGCGCTTTGGGGTCTGGCGCCTCGCTAAGCGGGACAAAAAGTGTGGCAATTTGAAATTTAGCAGCAGCAATCTCGGAAAAGCGCTACTACTACATATTTAGCGATGGCAGCGGTTCGCTGACAGCCGCCATCTGCTACTTAGAGTTAGGTGAACACCGCCGGTCGATATTTGTAGCAGCGCATTTTAAGCCGACCGCGCTACTGCTAAATCCTTAGCAGCAGCGAGTTTACAGAACACGCGCTACTACTAGTTAGCAGCAGTGCTCATTTTTGAGCCGCGCTGCTGCTAAGATTCTGTGTATAGGCTTTTCCCTAGTAGTGAAGTGTCATCAAGGCATCTTCGCCTTTGGACGTATGGCATCTTCGCCTACCTCCGACGAGTACGCCTACATCGGCCTTCCTCCACGGCGACGGCGACGAGATGGTTGAGCATGGGATTTTCCCTTCAACCACAACGATGTATGATGACTTGAGTGACTTCTGCCACCATAGGGAGAGTGAGAGTGACTTCACCACTAGCCCCATATATGATGAGTTTCTACAATTCCTGATGAGGACATCAATACCATTGTTACACCCACAACCCCTGCTGCTATACATACTAGACCAATTACTAGAGCTCGCAAACACCAATTAAATTACTAGGTACTTTCGTTTCTTGGTAATGAATCTAATGTTCATGAGAATATGATGCTGCCCAAATTGGGTACATTTGTTTTGCTTACAAATGAAGGGCCTAGCTTGGAGAAGGATGAACATTGGAGCAAGAAAAAGCATGGAGATGATGGCATGCGCAAGGGGAACAAGAACGGAGTTACAAGTGATGATTTCAGGACGTTGAAGCCACCATAATGAGTGCATGAAGCCTTGGACGAAATATACAAGATGCTACTTCATAACTTTTGTCCAGAGGCTATTCTAGGTGCTGCGTCACCTCATTATTGGGCCAAGCCCATGTATTTTCGAAACACTTGAGTATAGGATGTTTTTAGAGTCCGTGTGTGTGGGGAAATAAGAGATAGGGTTGGTTTCGGACCCCTTCCCCAAGGGCCACGAAATTCCCCCCTCTTCCTCCATATATATAGCCCTTAGGGCGTTGTTTAGACTTTGAGTTTTGTTTAGATTAAATTTCGCCATAGCTGTAACTTCGCGTACTTCGTTTGTGTTCAACGACCAGACCAAGACGTCACAGAACCCCATCTTGATCAATAAAGCTTTCATCTTATATTCGCAATATCCAGATTGCAATCTCAGTTTCTTGCTTGTTCTTCGTTTGCTCCCAGGAAATAGACCCTCGTGTTCAGGCTGATCGTGCTCCGGCATGGTCAATAACCCCTCGAAAGTTGGTTTAGCGATTGCTAAGGCGCGACGTCACGCACGTTCGTAGTCGGATCGTCAAGGTCGACTCCCACAGAAAACGATAGCCACCATCTCATCGAAAGACGGGACACCTTTGCCTCTATCAAGGGGTATCAGATTTCCAGGTTGCTCGGTGAGATTTCACAATTTTTCGTAGTTTAGATCGAGTCTATTCTTCATACCTATAGTCCACGAAAAAGCCAACAAAAAAAATTAGGGTTAGTTCATCCTATCCAACCAGTCTGAGCCTTTGCATAGTCTTTTCAGTATTTTGCTTTGTTGAATTTGCGGTTGCATCGTCGCGTAAAGTTGCTGGTCTTAATGTCTAGTCTGTTAGAGTTTCGAGTTCTGGTCATAAGTTGTCACGCCGCCACCGCACCATCATCATCACCCCTGCCACCTACCACCACCGCTCCAAATCTGTATCCATATACCACCACCAATCCGTATCCATATAGCACCACCGATCCATATCCATATACTACCACCGCTACCACCACCGCTGTCATATACCACCACCGCTGCCATATACCACCACCATATATCCACCACCAATCCGAGTTCCTTGCATATTAGGTTTGTTTTCGAGATCCGTCTAATTTCCGATTCGTGTTTCCTTGCTTGAGTAGGTTTCGAAAAAAAACAAATTCGGCGACCGAAAATATTTTTCCCTATCCTATTTTTAGGTCCCAGGGAGTGTTTTGAGACACTCGCCATCATAGTGATTTTTTGTCGCACTTTTTCGTCGTCGCTGCCCTGATTTCCGAAAAAAAATTGTCAAAAAAATTTCATGCCCATCCTGTCAGTTTAACGTGGGAAGAGTTTTGAGACACTCGCCATTCTAGTGATTTTTCGCAAAAAAAAAGAGCGCAAAAAAAAACCAAAGGCAGAGCGCAAAAAAAACCCAAAGGTAGAGCGAATTTTTTTTCCAGAGTGTGCTTCTCCCTTGTTTACGTGCAGCGCCGTGATTTTGTTAGTGTTCTAGGCTCGCGTCTCTAGCACGGTCTAGCCTAGGACCAGCATAGTACCGTCGTTGAGCGTTTATTCAACTTTGCATCTCTAAATTAATTATCATTGATCCTTTTTGCTACCATATTATAAGCCTTCCCAGCTCCACATACATCTACGTCGTGTGTTTGACTCTCCCTGGTAATCGCTCTATCCAAGCTTTGAGATTTTTGACTACAACGGTTGCCAATCACCGCCTGCTGCTGGGTAAGAAATGGTAAGAATTTGAGTTTTGCTTGACGGATTTGTGACACCCACCACCACCATTTGTTAGTAGTCTGTAGGATCATATTCTTGTGTGTTTCAATTGCTGCTAACCATGCCAGGATCACAAGCCGACGAGATTTACTGGGAGAACTTAACGAACAAGGAGCTTCATGATAAGTTTCAGCAAATGATGACTGGACAGGTGCAAGATGTGCTGAACAATTTTGAAGAGGCCATGGAGAAGATCACTGGCCTTGAGAAGACATTCGAAACAAAGCTTGATAACAGATTTCATGAACTGCTTGCGCGTCTTCCACCGGCTGCACCTGTCGCACCTCTGCAACAACAACAACAGCTACCTCCACGTTGCGAAACAGCCCTCCACCGAGCGAGCCGTGTCCTTCTTCAGCCTAGCCAAACTATTGGTGCTGCTATTGATACTTCTGTGGCTCCTGCTGCTGATGCAGAGGATGATTATGCGAGAGATTACGAGGATGAGGTTGATCAAAATCAGAACTATGTGCAACCACCAGCACCACAACCACTAGGTCGTCGACATGCAAATAATCACAATGGTAGGGCTCTCCCTCAGGTACGAGATCATGACCATCTTCCTAAACTGAAACTGAATATTCCACCATTTGAGGGTAGATATGTTCCTGATATATATCTTACTTGGGAGTTAGAAACTGAACAACGATTTACATGTTTACAATATCCTGAGGAGAGACGTGTTCCTGCTGCTGTTTGTGCTTTCACTAGCTTTGCATGTGTTTGGTGGTTTGAACATTGTAGATTATATCCTATTCTAGCTACTTGGGCTGCTTTGAAAACTGCTATTCCAGCCGTGATACAACAAAGCAGGCACAACCACCACTATCTGCCAAGAGCGCACCTGCCGGGCCTACACAGAGCTCTTCTTCTTCCATGGCATCAAGTGGGCACACAAGTGATATTATTTGTCGTCGTTGTAAGGGAAGAGGTCATTATGCGAGAAAATGCAAATCTCAGCATGTGATGATTGCTACTGAGGATGGTGGGTATGAGTCCGCTAGTGACTATGATGAGGAGACGTTGGCTCTTATTACACGTGAAGAACATGGTGGAGATGATTACGATCATGAGGCGCAATACATGGCTCTCAAGACGCCGACGGTATGAATGTTTAGTTGCTCAACGTGTTTTGAGTGTGCAGGTCACACAAGCTGAGCAAAATCAGAGGCATAATTTGTTCCATACAAAGGGAGTTGTGAAGGAGCGTTATGTACAGCGTCATCATAGGCGGAGGAGCTGCAACAACTTGGCTAGCATGGAGATGGTGGAGAAGCTCTCTCTCACCACAAGACCACATCCACATCCTTACTACATCCAATGGTTCAACAACAACGGCAAGGTTAGGGTAACACGTACTGTTCGTGTGCATTTTAGTATCTCTACATATGCTGATTATGTTGATTGTGATGTGGTACCTATGCAAGCATGTTCCTTATTACTTGGTAGACCATGGCAATTTGATAAAAATTCTATACACCATGGTAGAAATAATCAGTGTACTCTTGTTCATAAGGATAAAAATATTACATTGCTTCCTATGACTCCTGATTCCATTTTGAAAGATGATATTAATAGAGCTAATAAAGCAAAACAGGAGCAGAATAAGGGTGAAAATCAGATTGTGGCAAAAGAATTTGAGCAACAAATGAAGCCTAATAATAAACCATCCAGTGTTGCTTCTGAAATTAAATTGAAAAGTGCATGTTTATTTGACACCAAATCTGATATTGATGAGCTTGATTTCAGCAAATCTGTTTGCTATGCTTTTGTGTGCAAAGAGGCATTATTTTCTTTCGAGGACATGCCTTCCTCTTTGCCTCCTGCTGTCACTAACATTTTGCAGGAGTTCGCTGATGTCTTTCCACAAGACGTGCCATCGGGATTACCGCCTATTCGAGGGATTGAGCATCAGATTTACTTAATTCCCGGTGCTTCTTCGCCAAGCGCAGGCGCCATACCGTACCAATCCGGAGGAGCGAAGGAGATTAGGCGTCAAGTACAAGAGCTTCTCGACAAAGGTTATATACGCGAATCCCTTAGTCCTTGTGTTGTTCCTATTATTCTAGTGCCGACAAAGGATGGTACATCGCGTATATGTGTTGATTGTAGAGGCATTAATAATATTACTATTCGTTATCGTCATCCTATTCCTAGGCTAGATGATATGCTTGATGAATTGAGTGGCTCTACAATATTCTCCAAAGTTGATTTACGTAGTGGATACCATCAAATTCGTATGAAATTGGGGGATGAATGGAAAACAACATTTAAGACTAAGTTTGGATTATATGAGTGGTTAGTCCTGCCTTTTGGGTTAACTAATACACCTAGTACTTTCATGAGATTAATGAACGAAGTTTTACGTGCTTTCATTGGACGATTTGTGGTAGTTTACTTTGATGACATATTGATTTATAGCACATCTTTGGAGGAACATTTGGAACATTTACGTGCTGTTTTTATTGCTCTACGTGATGCACGTTTGTTTGATAACCTTGGGAAGTGCACCTTTTGCACCAACTGAGTTTCTTTTCTTGGCTATGTTGTTACTCCACAGGGAATTGAAGTTGAAAAAGCCAAGATTGAAGCTATTGAGAGTTGTCCGCAGCCCAAAGCGGTCACATAAGTGAGGAGTTTTCTTGGCCTCGCTGGATTCTATAGGCGTTTTGTAAGAGATTTCAGCACCATTGCTGCACCTCTCATTGAGCTTACAAAGAAGGATGTGCCTTTTGTTTGGGTTACCGCATAGGAAGAAGCCTTCACGGTGTTGAAAGATAAGTTGACACATGCTCCGTTACTCCAACTTCCTGATTTTAATAAGACATTTGAGCTTGAATGTGATGCTAGTGGAATTGGATTAGGAGTTGTGTTATTACAAGATGGCAAACCTCTTGCCTACTTTTCTGAAAAATTGAGTGGGCCTAGTCTGAATTATTCTACTTATGATAAAGAATTATATGCTCTTGTTCGGACTTTAGAAACATGGAAACATTATGATAGAGGCGGAGGTGTCCCGATCTTTCGATGAGGTGATAACTATTGGTTTGGTGAAGATGACTTTGACGATCCGACTACAAACGTGTACGACGTTGCGCCTTAGCAATCGCTAAACCAACTCCGAGAGGTTATTGACCACGCCGGAGCACAATCAACCTGACCACGAAGGTCTATTCCTGCAAGCAATCGAAGAACAAGCAAGAATGATAAAAGCAATCTGAATATTACGAGTATATATGAAGTATTGATAAAGGCGGGGATCCGTAAGCGGTCTTGGTCTGGTCGTTGGACACAAACGAAGTACACGAAGTTGCAATGGCTAGCTTTTAACTAAACAAATCCCAAGGAAAAAGCTACTAGATGGATCTACTTATATAGGAGCAAGGGGTGGCGGCCAAGGAGGTGGGAGAACGTCCCAAGGCAGCCTAAAACCAACCCTAGGTCGTACAAGGCTCATGGGCCCAAGTGGAGGTGACGTAACACCTTTGGACTTGTAGTTTGACTCGGATTCTGCTGCAGCGTCAGATTGTTTCATCCATAACTCAACGCTCCGGACGGATTTTAAGGTGATTCCCATTGGGTTGGAAAGAGCATTAAATCTACTTTCCAACAAAAAAATAATCACCCAATTCGGAGTCCGGATGAAAGAGTTCTTGGCATTTTGAATCAGGTGTGTCTGTGCAGTCCGAATCTGAGTCCAGAACGTGAGAGACTTGGACTCTATCTTCTCTTGAGCCAAAAGTGACGTGAGAGAACTTTTTGAACAGCAAGTAAACATCTCTTTCTCCCTTATCTTCATATGTGTATTTTACAAATGTCCCATACACCTGCAATTAGACATGGCACAAAAGTTTGTGAAGTATTTTTGTCCTGGATGACATAAATAAATTATTGCATAGTTTGCATTAGAAATCACCTCACAAATATACATGTATGCAATATATTTGGTCATATCCAAGGTAGTCATGTCCTCATCATCCTCCCCTTCTTGAAAACAAATCCGTCCTCGGCGTTGCTTAATCTGAAATGTGGCTAACAAAAGAGACAAGGTGTACATGTTGTATATGTATATGTCATCCATTTTTACTTCCCTTGATTTTTGCACATATGACACATGTATACATGAGTAACTTTCATAGATCATAAAATATAAATCCAAAATATTATCATAAGTATAAGGCATGAAAATATTGCAACTCAGTTTGCACATATAAGTGAAGCTCTTATTCATATCAAAAGATTGACAATAATCATCATTAAAACATCCCAACATTGGTGAATAAACCTTACTTGCATCTAATTTACATGCTACAACATGCTTAAATAAGAAAATATGCAATAAGTCATTCAACACAGAATCATCACCAAGATTAGAGGTCATATCAAAATGATTAAACATTGATTCTTTTGCATCAACAGTTAATTCAATGGGTGCACTCAAAATTGTTGGTATTTCAGTTGTTTGATCACATGACGCATTCATGACAGTATCAAGATTCTCTAAAATAGGTGTTGTGCTCAAATCACCAGGTAACTTAACACATGATGCATTCAAGTTAACTAGGGATGCATCATTCTCATGTGAAGTTATATCATCAATACCTTTACTGTTACCTTGTCGCAAAGACATAGCTGATGTAGGTACAGACATAGACAATGCACCATACTCTTGAGATGATGTCGCGCTCACAATCCGACGTGGGGCTGCTCTAGTAGGTGCAACGGTGGAGGAACCAACCGACGGTGGTGAGCATGAACTGGAATAGTAGTTGTTGTAGTCACCCAATGCATCCTCCTCAGAATCGTCTCTCAAAGGTACAAGCACGAACATACATACCAAGAATGCAACGAGGAATATCTGAAATCTTGCACGAATATCATGGTTCAAACCACCAAAAATCTATTCATTGTATCATCCTCAGATTCTTCTATGTCACAATGATGCATATAAGATTTGAAATCTTGGTAGTAAGCATGCACAGTGTTGTTGCCTTGTTTAAATTGTTCAAATTTGCGAAGCAATTCACGAAGATAGTAAGGAGGGAAAAATTGTTGTCTCATTACATCTTTTAAATGTTTCCAAGTTGTGGGTTGGTTATCAATGTTTTTCTTACAATGCACACTCCACCAAACAGAAGCAAAACCAGTAAATGCTCTAGTGGCAGCTCGTACTCTCTCAAGTTCAGAAAAGTCATGGTGATGAGAAACTTGTTCTACTTCAAGCTCCCAAGCTAGATAAATAGCAGGATTAAATCTACCCTCAAATGACGGTAAAGAGATAACCTGACAATGTGCTTGTGTGTGTTGTCCCAACTCTCGTGATTGTGAAAATGTGTCTGTTGTCCAAGAACTTCTATCTCCAGAACCTGTCATGATTAGTAGAAACAAGAAACAAAATTCGAGAATAATGTTCCTATGCACTACTAGGATGTGGTTGTAGAGTGCTCACAGTAAAGCAAATATCAATATCTTACAAGTTCTTACCATGCGGTAGGTGGTGACAGGCAACCAGCGGTGTCAAGTAACTCTGAAGATTGTGTAAAGCGATTGCCGAGGAACGACGATATACGGTGTAGAAATATGTGGAGCTGGGTTGGCTATATATGGTAGCAAAGATTAGCAATAATCAATTCAAAGATGCAATGTTGAATAAACGCTCAACGACGGTACTGTGCTGGTCCTAAGCTAGACCAGACTAGAGACGCGAGCCTAGAACACTAATGAGGTCACGGCGTAGCACAACTAGCATCAATGAAGGATACTAAGTAGCTCTGGTCAACAAGATATAAGTGAAGATCACAACAGCAGTAAAGATAATGATGAAAAACAACTGCCAAGCAGGATATACAACAACTCTTTCTCCAACTTTCCTCTTGAAAAGTTTGAGCCAATTTTCTGATAACTTTTTTTCAAAGAATGCTACTAACTCAAGCTTTCAAATGCAAAAAGAATCACTCAATTCCGAATTGGTATGAGGAGTCAAAGAATTCAAAAACTGGCCTGAAAAACTGGAACAAACTGTATGCGCGAACTTCGGAGGGAAAAAAGTCCTATTTAGAAGCTGATTTTGAGGTGCCAAATATTGAACTTGCTTCTGCAACTATTTAAATGCGGCTCGTCGCTAGCTTTCATTTGAGTACTCGCGGAGCCAAAACGGACTTCGTATGAGAAAGTTATGCCTGTTTTACTGTAAGGTGCACAAAACAGATTTCAATCCGAATTCAGGTACGGGATTGATTCTAGATAGATCTGAATTTTTCTCTTCTCTCTTTTTTCTCACACTTTTTTTTCTTTTTCTTCTCTCTTTTTCTTTTTCTTTTTTTCCTTTTTTTTCTCTATCTTTTTTTCTCCCTCTTTCCAAGACATACTAGATAAGATGCAGATTGGATCAGGCCAAGATGTGAATGACCTCAACTATGATTATGATAATGAACAGTGCGTAGCACGTGGTGGAAATTGATGGATGGGATGGTGGACAGCGGAAGAGATAATGATGCAGCGGCGGCGTGACTAATGTGAACAGAACTCAAAACTCTAAAGGAACTAGACACTAAGACCAGCAAGTCGACTCGACGATGCAACCGATAATTCAATGATGCAAACAATGAAAAGAAAATTGCAAAGGCTTGGACTGGCTAGGACAAAGGATGAATAGATCTAACTTTTTTTGTGGCTTTTTCTAGGACAATAGGTAAGAAAATAAATTGAATCTAGGGATAACTGGAAAATCTGACCGAGCAACTTGAAAACTGATACCACTTGATAGAGGCGGAGGTGTCCCGATCTTTTGATGACATGATAAGTATCGATTTGGTGAAGATGACTTTGACGATCTGACTACAAACGTGCACGACGTTGCGCCTTAGCAATCGCTAAACCAACTCCGAGAGGTTATTGACCACGCCAGAGCACAATCAACCTGACCACAAAGGTCTATTCCTGCAAGCAATCAAAGAACAACAAGAATATGATAAAAGCAATCTAAATATTGCGAGTATATATGAAGTATTGATAAAGGCGGGGATCCGTAAGCGGTCTTGGTCTGGTCGTTGGACACAAAGGAAGTACACGAAGTTGCAATGGCTAGCTTTTAACTAAACAAATCCCAAGGAAAAAGCTACTAGATGGATCTACTTATATAGGAGCAAGGGGTGGCGGCCAAGGAGGTGGGAGAACGTCCCAAGGCAGCCTAAAACCAACCCTAGGTCGTACAAGGCTCATGGGCCCAAGTGGAGGTGACGTAACACCTTTGGACTTGTAGTTTGACTCGGATTCTGCTGCAGTGTCAGATTGTCGTCCATAACTCAACGCTCCTGATGGATTGTAAGGTGATTCCCATTGGGTTGGAAAGAGCATGAAATCTACTTTCCAACAAAAAAAGAATCACCCAATTTGGAGTCTGGATGAAAGAGTTCTTGGTGTTTTGAATCAGGTGTGTCTGTGCAGTCCGAATCTGAGTCCACAACGTGAGAGACTTGGACTCTATCTTCTCTTGAGCCAAAAGTGACGTGAGAGAACTTTTTGAACAGCAAGTAAACATCTCTTTCTCCCTTATCTTCATATGTGTATTGTACAAATGTCCCATACACCTGCAATTAGACATGGCACAAAAGTTTGTGAAGTATTTTTATCCTCGATGACATAAATAAATTATTGCATAGTTTGCATTAGAAATCACCTCACAAATATACATTTATGCAATATATTCGGTCATATCCAAGGTAGTCATGTCCTCATCACATTATTTACGGCCCAAAGAATTTGTTATACATTCTGACCATGAATCTTTGAAACATATTAAAAGTCAAGCTAAACTGAATCGTAGACATGCTAAATGGGTTGAATTCATTGAGACTTTCCCTTATGTCATTAAACACAAGAAGGGTAAAGAAAATGTTATTGCTGATGCATTGTCTCATCGCTATACTATGCTTTCACAACTTCACTTCAAAATATTTGGTTTGGAGACCATCAAAGATCAATATGTGCATGATGCTGATTTTAAAGATGTATTGCAGAATTGTAAAGAAGGAAGAACATGGAACAAGTTCGTCGTTAATGATGGATTTGTGTTCGGTGCTAACAAGCTATGCATTCCAGCTAGCTCCGTCCGTCTTTTGTTGTTGCAGGAGGCGCATGGAGGAGGATTAATGGGACACTTTGGCATGAAGAAGACGGAGGACGTACTTGCTACACATTTCTTTTGGCCAAAGATGAGACGGGATGTTGAGCGCTTTGTTGCTCGCTGCACTACATGTCAAAAAGCTAAGTCAGGACTCAATCCTCATGGTTTATATATGCCTTTGCCTGTACCTAGTGTTCCCTGGGAGGATATGTCTATCGACGTTGTATTAGGTTTACCTCGAACAAAGAAGGGGAGGGATAGCATATTTGTTGTCGTGGATAGATTCTCGAAAATGGTACACTTTATACCATGTCATAAAAGCGATGATGCTGTTAATGTTGCTGATTTATTCTTTCGTGAAATTATTCGCTTGCATGGTGTGCCAAATACTATTGTTTCAGATCATGATACTAAATTTCTTAGCCACTTTTGGAGATGTTTATGGGCTAAGTTGGGGACTAAACTGCTTTTTAGTACTACTTGTCACCCCCAAACTCATGGACAAACTGAAGTAGTCAATAGAACATTGTCTACTATGCTTAGGGCTGTTTTGAAGAATAATAGGAAAATGTGGGACGAATGCTTGCCTCATACTGAATTTGCTTATAATCGTTCATTGCATTCTACTACTAAGATGTGCCCTTTTGAAATTGTGTATGGTTTCCTAACTCGTGCACCTATTGATTTGTTGCCTCTTCCATCTTCGGAGAAGGTTAATTTTGATGCTAGACAACATGCTGAATTGATTTTAAAAATGCATGAGTTAACTAAGGAAAATTTGAGCATATGAATGCTAAATATAAACTTGCTGGAGATAAAGGTAGAAAACATGTTGTGTTCGCACCTGGAGATCTTGTTTGGTTACATTTGCGTAAGGATAGATTTCCTGATTTGCGCAAATCAAAGCTAATGCCACGTGCTGATGGTCCTTTTAAGGTGTTAGAGAAAATAAATGATAATGCATATAAACTTGAGCTGCCTGTAGATTTTGGGGTTAGTCCCACTTTTAACATTGCAGATTTGAAGCCTTATTTGGATGAGGAAGATGAGCTTCCGTCGAGGACGACTTCATTTCAAGAAGGGTGGATGATGAGGACATCAATACCATTGTTACACCCATAGCCCCTGCTGCTATGCATACTGGACCAATTACTAGAGCTCGCGCATGGTAATTAAATTACCAGGTACTTTCGTTTCTTGGTAATGATTCTAATGTTCATGAGAATTTGATGCTACCTAAATTGGATACATTTGTTTTGCAAATGAAGGGCCTAGCTTGGAGAAGGATGAACATTGGAGCAACAACAAGCATGGAGATGATGGCATGCGCAAGGGGAACAAGAACAGAGTTACAAGTGATGATTTCAGGACGTTGAAGCCACCATAATGAGTGCATGAAGCCTTGGACGAAATATACAAGATGCTACTTCATTACTTTCGTCCAGAGGCTATTCTAGGTGCTGCGTCACCTCATTATTGGGCCAGGCCCATGTATTTTCGAAATACTTGAGTATAGGCTGTTTTTAGAGTCCGTATGTGTGGGGAAACAAGAGATAGTGTTGGTTTCGAACCCCTTCCCCAAGGGCCACGAAATTCCCCCCTCTTCCTCCATATATACAGCCCTTAGGGCGTCGTTTAGACTTTGGGTTTTGTTTAGATTAAAGTTCGCCATAGCTGCAACTTCGCGTACTTTGGTTGTGTTCAGTGACCAAACCAAGACGTCACAGAACCCCATCTTGATCAATAAAGCTTTCATCTTATATTCGCAATATCCAGATTGTAATCTCAGTTTCTTGCTTGTTCTTCGTTTGCTCGCAGGAAACAGACCCTCGTGGTCAGGTTGATCGTGCTCCGGCGTGGTCAATAACCCCTCGGAAGTTGGTTTAGCAATTGCTAAGGCGCGACATCACGCACGTTCGTAGTCAGATCGTCAAGGTCGACTCCCACAGAAAACGATAGCCACCATCTCATCGAAAGACAGGACACCTTTGCCTCTGTCAATTCCCATGTGAGGAGAGCCACAACTCCCACCACTTGAGTGATTTGAGTGACTCCACCATATGTGACATTGGGTGCACCTACCTTGAGGGAGTGAGTGAGCCACCACCACATAGAGAGAGTGAGGTCATTTTGATTTCTAACAACTTAACCTCTACCTCTATTGTGTCTTCTCATTTGGTGCTAGGTCCCATATATGATGATGCGCCGGTCCTCGACGACTTCGTCCTTCCTTTGGACAAGACGATGGCCATGGTGGAATATGATGCACCCCCACATGGTTCCATCAAGATGAAGATGATGACCACCATTTGGTCTTTGCCACCTCACCTACACCACATGAGTGGAATGACATCGGTAACATAGGTGACGGTGATGCTCTTGTCCCACTAGTGGACATTCTAGACATTGATTGCTTGCATGATGTTGACCCACCTATTACCATGCTCCATGCTAGTATGATTTCCCCATGTGATGATTTACCCATTTATGATGAGTTTGATGATTGCCATGCGGAGTCTAGTAGTTGTGATGCCATGTTACATAGGATTTCTTGTGATAATTCTCTTGGTCGCATCATGTTTGATAATCCGCTTGACCTGTCATATGCTATGCATGGGATCAATCATATGTATTATTTGTAATCTCATCATAGTGACTATGCATATGCCACTAAAATTAATCCAATTTGCACATATGGCATAGATGACAAGCCCATGATCATTGGCTTTTGTTTTTCATGCGATGATATTGCCATGCTTCCTTTACATGATTTGCGCAATTCATCTACTATACCATGCCATGAACACATAGAACCAAATATGCTTTGTTTTGGATGTTGTCAATATTCTCCATGTGATGTTTCCAATATTGCTCATGAGGAGACCCCCATAGTTTCCTCATACATTTTAGGAGATTTTGATTCATCCTATCCATTGCATGATCCCAATACTTGTGTGCACAATATGCTTCCCATGAATAAACATGCTATTGATGTGCCATATACTTCTATGCTAAATTTGCACCCCCATCGTGTCATACACAATAACTACTCTTTAATGATGGATGACATGTTCTTATACCATGCATCAAATTTCTTTGAGCGATGCTTATCTTGTGCTAACTCACATGTGCACATACACATCATGATGGATGATGTGTACATTTACCACGAACACAATTTCTTTGGTTTGTGTCTCTTTTGTGTAGGTACCCATGAATACTTGTCAACCTCGCAATCCCATGAGTTGACAAAACAAGCTCTCGAGAGCAACGATGACATGGGATCACATGGATTGCCTTTCCCACCGATCTCTTTGAGCAACGACTTCACGCATTTCATCTACATGGCTCTCACATGGTTATGGGTTATCGTCCATTACATCTTATATGCCATCTTGCCATGTTCACTTTGCATGATATGCTCATTCCCATGCCTTTGCCATGCATTTGTGACCTATGCTTTGCATTACACAAGATGATTGATGGAGTACGTGCATGTGTATTTGCAAGCTTGGTGGAGATATTGCTTGTTATTGCCATGTTGACTATGTGCTCCATTCCTATGATGATATCTTGCTTTGCAATCATGCTTGTGATATGCCATGTGCATTGCCTATGCCTACTCTTTGCTCAAATGACATGATTGCCATGATTTCTTCTAGTGTGTTGCATCTTCGCTCCACTAGTTTGCATGACTTGATTTCTATGCTTTCTCATGTTGCATCCACTTTTTGGATTACTTGCTCCTATCACATGTTTGGTTGCAACAATGTCATTCCTTCACACATGCCCTGTCCCATGGATTGCTACATGCTTGCCTTGATTGCCTCACACATGATGAACAATTGCTCTTTCTATTGTGTTGAGTGCCACTCGCTTTTCACTACACCCTATGCACATTATGCCTGGATTGTCTTGCACTTCACTACAAAAAAAATACACTTCCGTGATGATACGTGTTTGTCACAGTAGGTCGCGTTTTTTGTCATGCATGTACATCCATGACGATTTTATGACAGAATCAAGATAGTCATACTGTCTTTGTCGTAGAAGTGTTCCATGACATTACCAAAATTATCATCACGAAGTGTCCACTTCCATGACGATAAATCACGCGTCACGAAGTGCTTTTCGTCAAAGGTGACCGACACGTGGCATCCACCGTAATGTAAACCTTTGTTAAGCTATCGGGTCGGGTTTTGGATCCGATAACCTGTTAACAGCCCCGACCAATGGGAAATTTCCATGTGTAAAATTCTTATTGGCTGGAAGAAACACGTGTCAGCTCGTCAGTGGGTCCGATAGGCGCCTATGATATGTCGACACGTGCCACGGCCCACCACTGGCCCATTTAGCTTACAAAGTCGGCCCGTTTGACTTGGTCAAAAGTTAACGGGCTGGCCCATGAAAAGCCTGTTAACGGTCTCTTAGCAAATAGCCCATTTTACGGCCCGTTAACTCACGGCTCGTTAGGCCCTAAAGGAAATCGGCCCAACAACGTCATGTGGGCCGTCGAATATAACACTAGCCCTTTTCACTTTTGGCCCATGTATGGACCACGACGTCTTTCGGCCCATATGAGGCCTTCATATCTTTCGGCCCATTACAGGCCCACAGTGACTCTAGCCCATAATGAACAGTAATTTTCTTTGTACCCGTTAACGGCCCGTGATTTACATGGGCCGTTTCCAGCTCGTGTTAGCTTTCGGCCTATTGACGGCCCATACGTTCTTGGGTTCCTTTTTGGCCCTTGATTACTTCCCGCTCGTTACTGGCCTGTTCCCCTAATGGGCCAAATTTGTCCCATGGCAAGAGTCGACACGTTACTAGCATGTTCCCCTAATGGGCCAAATTTGGCCGATGGCAAGAGTCGGCCCGTTACTGGCCTGTTACCCTAATGGGCCAAATTCAGCCCATGGCAAGAGTCAGCCCGTTTCTGGCCTGTTAACCCATTGCGCCTTTTCCAGCCCGTCCTGTATTCTGGACCATTAACGACCCGTTATGCCTGTGACTGAATTAAGCCTTTGCAGTCCTACGGCATGTTAACGGCCCGTTACCATGCTGGGCCGATACCAATTACGCCCGATTACGGCCCATGTAGACCCATTTATCCGATGGCCCGAGGCCCACCGATTACAGGCCCATTTATTGACTGCCCGAGGCCCATCGATTACAGTCCCATTTATCGACGGCCCGTAGGAGACCCATGGATCCTACGACCCGTATATGGCCCATGGTAGTTGCGGCCACTAGCAAACCGGGGAAAAAGAAGACTAGGAAATAAATAAGGCCGAAACTAACGCTAGGTGTTGGGGAACGTAGTAATTTCAAAAATTTCCTACGCACACGCAAGATCATGGGGATAGCATAGCAACGAGAGGGGAGAGTGTTCGTCCACGTACCCTCGTAGACCGTTAGCGGAAGCGTTAGCACAACGCGGTTGATGTAGTCGTACGTCTTCACGATCCGACCGATCCAAGCACCGAACGTACGGAGCCTCCGAGTTCAGCACACGTTCAGCTCGATGACGATCTCCAGCCTCCGATCCAGCCAAGCTCCGGAGATGAGTTCCATCAGCATGACGGCGTGGTGATGATGATGATGTTCTACCGGCGCAGGGCTTCGCCTAAACTCCGCGACGATATGACCGAGGTGGAATATAGTGGAAGGGGGCACCGCACACGGCTAAGGAACGATCCGTAGATCAACTTGTGTGTCTATGGGGTGCACCCCGCCCCCGTATATAAAGGAGCCAGGGGGGAGGAGGCGGCCGGCCTAGAGGGCGCGCCAAGGGGGGAGTCCTACTCCCACCGGGAGTAGGACCCCCCTTTTCCAAGTAGGAGTAGGAGAAGGGGGGAAAGAGGAGGAAGAGGGGAAGGAAAGGGGGGGGGGCGCCGCCCCCCTTCCCTTGTCCTATTCAGACTAGGAGGGGGAGGGGCGCGCGGCCCCCTCCTGGCTCCTTCCCTCTTCTCCCTCTTGGCCCATGTAGGCCCATTAACCCACCGGGGGGTTCTGGTAACCTCCCGGTACTCTGGTAAAATGCCGATTTCACTCGGAACCATTCCTATGTCCAAATATAGGCTTCCAATATATCAATCTTTATGTCTCGACCATTCCGAGACTCCTCGTCATGTCCGTGATCACATCCGGGACTCCGAACAAACTTCGGTACATCAAAACTTATAAACTCATAATGAAACTGTCATTTAAACGTTAAGCGTGCGGACCCTACGGGTTCGAGAACTATGTAGACATGACCTAGAACCATTCTCGGTCAATAACCAATAGCGGGACCTGGATGCCCATATTGGTTCCTACATATTCTACGAAGATCTTTATCGGTCAAACCGCATAACAACATACTTTGTTCCCATTGTCATCGGTATGTTACTTGCCCGAGATTTGATCGTCGGTATCCAATACCTAGTTCAATCTTGTTACCGGCAAGTCTCTTTACTCGTTCCGTAATACATCATCTCACAACTAACTCATTAGTTACATGCTTGCAAGGCTTAGGTGATGAGTATTACCGAGAGGGCCCAGAGATACCTCTCCGACAATCGGAGTGACAAAACCTAATCTCGAATTATGCCAACCCAACATGTACCTTCGGAAACACCTGTAGAGCACCTTTATAATCACCTAGTTACGTTGTGACGTTTGGTAGCACACAAAGTGTTATTCCGGTATACGGGAGTTGCACAATCTCATAGTTGCAGGAACTTTGTATAAGTCATGAAGAAAGCAATAGCAGTATACTAAACGATCAAGTGCTAGGCTAATGGAATGGGTCATGTCAATCACATCATTCTCCTAATGATGTGATCCCACTAATCAAATGACAACACATGTCTATGGTTAGGAAACATAACCATCTTTGATTAATGAGCTAGTCAAGTAGAGGCATACTAGTGACTATAGTTTTGTCTATGTATTCACACATGTATCATCTTTCCGGTTAATACAATTCTAGCATGAATAATAAACATTTATCATGATATGAGGAAATAAATAATATCTTTATTATTGCCTCTAGGGCATATTTCCTTCAGTCTCCCACTTGCACTAGAGTCAATAATCTAGATTACATAGTAATGATTCTAACACCCATGGAGTCTTGGTGCTGATCATGTTTTGCTCGTGAGAGAGGCTTAGTCAATGGGTCTGCAACATTCAGATCCGTATGTATCTTGCAAATCTCTATGTCTCCCACTTGGACTTGGTCCCGAAGGGAATTGAAGCGTCTCTTGATGTGCTTGGTCCTCTTGTGAAATCTGGATTCCTTTGCCAAGGCAATTGAACCAGTATTGTCACAGAAGATCTTCATTGGTCCCGATGCACTAGGTATGACACCTAGATCGGAAATGAACTCCTTCATCCAGACTCCTTCATTTGCTGCTTTAGAAGCAGCTATGTACTCCGCTTCACATGTAGATCCCGCCATGACGCTTTATTTAGAACTGCACCAACTTACAGCTCCACCATTTAATAAAAACACATATCCGGTTTGCGATTTAGAATCGTCCGGATCAGTGTCAAAGCTTGCATCGACGTAACCATTTACGACTAGCTCTTTGTCACCTCCATATCGAGAAACATATCCTTAGTCCTTTTCGTATTTCAGATGTTCTTGACCGCTGTCGATGATCCACTCTGGATTACTTTGGTACCTTCCTGCCAAGCTTATCGCTAAGCATACGTCAGTCCGGTACACAACATTGCATATATGATAGAGCCTATGGCTGAAGCATAGGAATATTTTTCATTTCTCTCTATCTTCTGCCGTGGTTGGGCATTGAGTTTGACTCAACTTCACACCTTGTAGCACGTGCAAGAATCCTTTCTTTGCTCGATCCATTTTGAACTTTTTCAAAATTTTGTCAAGGTATGTGCTTTGTGAAAGTCCTATTAAGCGCCTTGATCTATCTCTATAGATCTTGATGCTAATATGTAAGCAGCTTCACCGAGGTCTTTCATTGAAAAACTTTTATTCAAGTATCCCTTTATGCTATCCAGAAATTCTATATCATTTCCAATTAATAATATGTCATCTACATATAAAACTAGAAATGCTACTGAGCTCCCACTCACTTTCTTGTAAATACAAAGCTTCTCCAAAAGTCTCAGATAAAACCATATGCTTTGATCACACTATCAAAGCGTTTATTCCAACTCCGAGATGCTTGCACCAGTCCATAAATGGAACGCTGGAGCTTGCATACTTTGTTAGCACCTTTTGGATCAACAAAACCTTCTGGCTGCATCATATACAACTCTTCTTCTAGAAATCCATTCAAGAATGCAGTCTTGACATCCATTTGCCAAATTTCATAATCATGAAATGCAGCAATAGCTAACATGATTCGGACAGACTTAAGCATCACTACGGGTGAGAAAGTCTCATCGTAGTCAACCCCTTGAACTTGTCGAAAACCTTTCGCAACAAGTCGAGCTTTATAGACGATTACATTACCATCGCGTCAGTCTTCTTCTTAAAGATCCATTTATTCTCAATGGCTTGCCGATCATCGGGCAAGTCAACCAAAGTCCATACTTTGTTTTCATACATGGATCCCATCTCGATTTCATGGCCTCTAGCCATTTTTCGAATCTGGGCTCATCATCGCTTCCTCATAGTTCGTAGGTTCATCATGGTCAAGTAACATGACTTCCGAATAGGATTACCGTACCACTCAGTGCGGATCTCACTCTGGTAGACCTAGGAGGTTCAGCAGAAACTTGATCCAAGTTTCATGATCAATATCATTAGCTTCCTCACTAATTGGTGTAGTCGTCACAGGAACCGGTTCTTGTGATGAACTACTTTCAATAAGGGAGTAGATACAGTTATCTCATCAAGTTCTACTTTCCTCCCACTCACTTCTTTCGAAAGAAACTCCTTCTCTAGAAAGGATCCATTCTTAGCAACGAATGTCTTGCCTTCGGATCTGTGATAGAAGGTGTATCCAACAGTCTCTTTTGGATATCCTATGAAGACACATTTCTCCGATTTGGGTTCGAGCTTGTCTAGTTGAAGTTTCTTCACATAAGCATCGCAGCCCCAAACTTTAAGAAACGACAACTTTGGTTTCTTGCCAAACCACAGTTCATAAGGCGTCGTCTCAACGGATTTTGATGGTGCCCTATTTAACGTGAATGCGGCCGTCTCTAAAGCATAACCCGAGAACGATAGCGGTAAATCGGTAAGAGACATCATATATCGCACCATATCTAGTAAAGTACGATTATGACATTCGGACACACCATTTCTTTGTGGTGTTCCAGGTGGCGTGAGTTGCGAAACTATTCCGCATTGTTTCAAATGTAAACCAAACTCGTAACTCAAATATTCTCCTCCACGATCAAATCGTAGAAACTTTATTTTCTTGTTACGATTATTTTCCACTTCACTCTGAAATTCTTTGAACTTTTCAAATGTTTCAGACTTGTGTTTCATTAAGTAGATATACCCATATCTGCTCAAATCATCTGTGAAGGTGAGAAAATAACGATATCCGCCACGAGCTTCAACATTCATCGGACCACATACATCTGTATGTATGATTTCCAACAAATCTGTTGCTCTCTCCATAGTACCGGAGAACGGTGTTTTAGTCATGTTGCCCATGAGGCACGGTTCGCAAGTACCAAGTGATTCATAATCAAGTGATTCCGTAAGTCCATCAAGATAGAGTTTCTTCATGCGTTTTACACCGATATGACCTAAACGGCAAGTGCCACAAATAAGTTGCACTATCATTATCAACTCTGCATCTTTTGGCTTCAACATTATGAATATGTGTATCACTACTATCGAGATTCAATAAAATAGACCACTCTTCAAAGGTGCATGACCATAAAAGATATTACTCATATAAATAGAACAACCATTATTCTCTCGATTTAAATGAATAACCGTCTCGCATTAAACAAGATCCAGATATAATGTTCATGCTCAACGCGGCACCAAATAACAATTATTCAGGTCTAAAACTAATCCCGAAGGTAGATGTAGAGGTAGCGTGCCAACCGCGATCACATCGACTTTGGAACCGTTCCCACGCGCATCGTCACCTCGTCCTTGGCGCTGCTCGCTTATTCAGTAGTCCCCTGCTTTGAGTTGCAAATATTAGCAATGTAACAAGTATCAAATACCCAGGTGCTACTACGAGCTCTAGTTAGGTACACATCAATAACATGTATATCACATATACCTTTGTTCACTTTGCCATCCTTCTTATCCGCCAAATACTTGGGGCAGTTCCGCTTCAAAGGACCGATCGCTTGCAGTAGAAGCACTCGATTTCAGGCTTAGGTCCAGACTTGGGTTTCTTCTCTTGAGCAGCAACTTGCTTGCCGTTCTTTTTTAAGTTCCCCTTCTTCCCTTTGCCTTTTTTCTTGAAACTAGTGGTCTTGTTGACCATCAACACTTGATGCTCCTTCTTGATTTCTACCTCCGCGGCTTTTAGCATTGCGAAGAGCTCGGGAATAGTCTTGTTCATCCCTTGCATATTATAGTTCATCACAAAGCCCTTGTAGCTTGGTGGCAGTGATTGGAGAATTCTGTCAATGACACTATCATTAGGAAGATTAACTCCCAGTTGAATCAAGTGATTATTATACCCGCACATTTCGAGTATGTGTTCACCGATGTAACTATTCTCCTCCATCTTGCAGCTATAGAACTTATTGGAGACTTCATATCTCTCAATCCGGGCATTTGCTTGAAATATTAGCTTCAACTCTTGGAACATCTCATATGCTCCATGACGCTCAAAACGTCATTGAAGACCCGGTTCTAAGCCGTAAAGCATGGCACATCGAACTATGGAGTAGTCATCGCTTTGCTCGCCAGACGTTCTTAACGCCGTCGGGCCATCAAGAAACTGGCACCCAGCGGTGCTTCCAGGCGTAACTTTTCTGTGCAGCAATGAGGATAATCCGCAAGTTACGGACCCAGCCCATGTAATTGCTACCATCATCTTTCAACTTTGCTTTCTCAAGGAACGCATTAAAATTCAACGGAACAACAGCACGAGCCATCTATCTACAAACAAACATAGACAAGCAAAATACTATCAGGTACTAAGTTCATGATAATTTTAAGTTCAATTAATCATATTACTTAAGAACTCCCACTTAGATAGACATCTCTCTAGTCATCTAAGTGATCACGTGATCCAAATCAACTAAACCATAACCGATCATCATGTGAGATGGAGTAGTTTTCAATGGTGAACATCATTATGTTGATCATATCTACTATATGATTCACGCTCGACCTTTCGGTCTCCGTGTTCCGAGGCCATATCTCGCATATGCTAGGCTCGTCAAGTTTAACTGAGTATTCTGCGTGTGCAAAACTGGCTTGCACCTGTTGTAGATGGACGAGAGCTTATCACACCCGATCATCACGTGGTGTCTCGGCACGATTTAACTTTGGCAACGGTGCATACTGTGGAGAACACTTCTTGATAATTTTAGTGAGAGATCATCTTAAAATGCTACCGTCAATCAAAGCAAGATAAGATGCATAAAGGATAAACATCACATGCAATCAATATAAGTGATATGATATGGCCATCATCATCTTGTGCTTGTGATCTCCATCTCCGGCACCGTCGTGATCACCATCGTCACCGGCGCGACACCTTGATCTCCATCGTAGCATCGTTGTCGTTACGCCATCTATTGCTTCTACGACTATCGCTACCGCTTAGTGATAAAGTAAAGCAATTACAGGGCGTTTGCATTTCATAAAATAAAGCGACAACCATATGGCTCCTGCCAGTTGCCGATAACTTCGGTTACAAAACATGATCATCTTATACAATAAAATATAGCATCACGTCTTGACCATATCACATCACAACATGCCCTGCAAAAACAAGTTAGCCGTCCTTTACTTTGTTGTTGCAAATTTTACGTGGCTGCTACAGGCTTAGCAAGAACCGATCTTACCTACGCATCCAAAATCACAATGATAGTTCGTCAAGTTGGTGCTGTTTTAACCTTCGCAAGGACCAGGCGTAGCCACACTCGATTCAGCTAAAGTGAGAGAGACAGACACCCACCAGCCACCTTTAAGCACGAAAGTGCTCGTGAACGGTGAAACCAGTCTCGCGTAAGCGTCACGCGTAATGTCGGTCCGGCCGCTTCATCTCACAATACCGCTGAACCAAAGTATGACATCTTTGGTAAGCAAGATGACTTGTATCGCCCACAACTCACTTGTGTTCTACTCGTGCATATAACATCAACGATAAAACCTAGGCTCGGATGCCATTGTTGGGGAACGAGTAATTTCAAAAATTCCTACGCACACGCAAGATCATGGTGATGGCATAGCAACGAGGGGAGAGTGTTCGCCCACGCACCCTCGAGACCGTTAAGCGAAGCGTTAGCACAACGCTGTTGATGTAGTCGACGCCTTCACGATCCGACCGATCCAAGCACCGAACGCACGGAGCCTCCGAGTTCAGCACACGCTCAGCTCGATGACGATCTCCGCCTCCGATCCAGCCGAGCTCCGGAGATGAGTTCCACAAGACGACGGCATGGTGACGATGATGATGTTCTACCGGCGCAGGGCTTCGCCTAAACTCCGCGACGATATGACCGAGGTGGAATATGGTGGAAGAGGGCACCGCACACGGCTAAGGAACGACCCGTAGATCAACTTGTGTGTCTATGGGGTGCACCCCGCCCCCGTATATAAAGGAGCCAGGGGGGAGGATGCGGCTGGCCTAGAGGGCGCGCCAAGGGGGAGTCCCTTGAGTAGGACTCCCTTTCCAAGTAGGAGTAGGAGAAGGGGGAAAGAGGAGGAAGAGGGAAGGAAAGGGGGGGCGCGCGCCTTCCCTTGTCCTATTCGGACTAGGAGAGGGAGGCGCCCCTCCCGGCTCCTTCCTCTTCTCCTCTTGGCCCATGTAGGCCCATTAACCCCGGGGTTCCAGAACCTCCGGTACTCTAAGAAATGCCGATTTCACCGGAACCATTTCGATGTCCAAATATAGGCTTCCAATATATCAATCTTTATGTCTCGACCATTCCGAGACTCCTCGTCATGTCCGTGATCACATCCGGACTCGAACAAACTTCAAGACATCAAAACTTATAAACTCATAATAAAACTATCATCGAAACGTTAAGCGCATGGACCTTACGGGTTTGAGAACTATGTAGACATGACCTAGAACCATTCTCAGTCAATAACCAATAGCGGGACCTGGATGCCCATATTGGTTCCTACATATTCTACGAAGATCTTTATCGGTCAAACCGCATAACAACATACTTTGTTCCCTTTGTCATCGGTATGTTACTTGCTCGAGATTTGATCGTCGCTATCCAATACCTAGTTCAATCTCGTTACCGGCAAGTCTCTTTACTCGTTCCGTAATACATCATCTCACAACTAACTCATTAGTTACATGCTTGCAAGGCTTAGGTGATGAGTATTACCGAGAGGGCCCAGAGATACCTCTCCGACAATCGGAGTGACAAAACCTAATCTCAAATTATGCCAACCCAACATGTACCTTCGGAAACACCTGTAGAGCACCTTTATAATCACCCAGTTATGTTGTGACATTTGGTAGCACACAAAGTGTTCTTCTGGTATACGGGAGTTGCACAATCTCATAGTTGCAGGAACTTTGTATAAGTCATGAAGAAAGCAATAGCAGTATACTAAACGATCAAGTGCTAGGCTAATGGAATGGGTCATGTCAATCACATCATTCTCCTAATGATGTGATCCCACTAATAAAATGACAACACATGTCTATGGTTAGGAAACATAACCATCTTTGATTAATGAGCTAGTCAAGTAGAGGCATACTAGTGACTATAGTTTTGTCTATGTATTCACACATGTATCATGTTTCTGGTTAATACAATTCTAGCATGAATAATAAACATTTATCATGATATGAGGAAATAAATAATAACTTTATTATTGCCTCTAGGGCATATTTCCTTCACTAGGCTATTAAGGCGATTGCACAGATTACATCCACTCGGCATCAAAGATCGCCACTAGTGCAAATATAGGGAACACCCTACACTATACAAAAATGGCTTGCTGTTTTCTTCAGCCGGTGGCTGCACGTTAAGAATAAATTTTGTATCGCACCAAACCAAACTACAACTATATAACAAAAGGATGGTTGGCATGAAACTTAATAGTCTAGCAGATAAATGCACCACCAGAAGTTCAGAAGCTCAGTTCATTTGACCTGACTGTTACGTTTTCATGCTGTATTGTTCGATGGAGCACCATAACCCTCACCTTCATTTCCCCTAGGCTCCTGAACAACATAGCAAATGTCTTATAGTCTGGTTTCAAAACCATGCATATCTTGACTACATTGAGCAATGTTTCTCCTTGTTTCACAAAGGGCCTCTGTTAGGGAATGGACTTGTGTCTGGAGCGCAGATACAACATTGCTTTGAGCTTGCATATCTTGATCATGAGGCAGTTTGGACGATATTGCCTTAACAACCAACCCAGTATTACGTAGGAACGTGCTTTTGGCACTGTTAGTGGACAGGTACTGACCCACTGCAGCAAGAGCTAACATTGCAGTTATAGTTGCCTCGCCACCTTCAGAAGGTGGCTGTTCCACCATTTTTTCCATATCTCGCTGAAAAGTTGAGGTTTTACATTAGTAGTACTAGAACAGAAGATATTAAGCAGGCAACAAAACCAAACAAAATAGCTGTGGTCTATATACAGAACTTTTTGTGGTGAACCCATGTAAAATATTAGTTGTATTTTATTGCAAAGTACATAATAAAACCAGGTTCCAAACATATGACCATGTACCATCGCTAATGTATTGTCTATTTCTTCACATTGTATTGAGGGCTAAGGATAAAGAGACGAAGTTTATAATACGGTAAGAATAGTATGACATCATTCATATCACAAAACAACTGAGAACAGACAAACAGGCAATTGTAACGTTGTGTGGGCAAGTCCAGCACGGAACTAGATTATGGGTCAAGATCAAAGGAACATCACTCCTCTCTTTTAAACCTTGTAAGGTGCAATGATACGCTAAGACAATTGTGTATAAAATTGAAAAGAGTAATAGACATTGGCTGCAAACCATGCAGTTCAAGGCACAAGTCAGAGTAAGTAGTAGTTAAAATGCATGAGGATTAAGGACTTACAACAGCGGTTTTGACTGGTGTAGTCATGCCCTTCTTCTTGCTGGTGTGATAGTCCTTGAAGATTTCCACAGCATTTGGTTCAGGTACTTTTTGGTCCTTGTGGGATTTCCTCTGCATTTCGAACAAGTCAATATAGATCTGATAATATGGTACAGTGAAAAGAGTGTAACAGCAAGCTAATTACAAGAGCCTCGCTGAGGGAGTCCTGGACTAGGGGGTGTCCGGACAGCCGGACTATCATCGTCCGCCGGACTCCAAGACTACGAAGATACAAGATTGAAGACTCCGTCCCGTGTCCGGATGGGACTTTCCTTGGCGTGGAAGGCAAGCTTGGCAATACGGATATGTAGATCTCCTACCATTGTAACCAACTCTGTGTAACCCTAGCCCTCTCCGGTGTCTATATAACCCGGAGGGCTTTAGTCCGTAAGGGACAACATACATTACAACAATCATACCATAGGCTAGCTTCTAGGGTTTAGCCTCCTTGATCTCGTGGTAGATCCACTCTTGTACTACCCATATCATCAATATTAATCAAGCAGGACATAGGGTTTTACCTCCATCAAGAGGGCCTGAACACAGGTAAAACATCGTGTCCTCGCCTCCTGTTACCATCCGCCTAGACGCACGGTCCGGGACCCCTACCGAGATCCGCCGGTTTTGACACCGACATTGGTGCTTTCATTGAGAGTTCCTTCGTGTTGCCACCGATAGGTCTGATGGCATCTTCAACCAACAACGCTGTCCGTGGTGAGATTTTTCTCCCCGCAGATCTTCAGATTCGGCGGCCGCGATCGCGGGCTAATTCACTTGGCCATCCGAGCAGATCCAAAGCTACGCCCGCCTTCGTGTCGATTCGAAGTTTAAACTTCACGGCCGATGTCCGCGGAGACTTGATCTTCGACGGACTCGAGCCACGCCAAGCGCCGCCAGACCGCGGACGACGGGCATGATCTAGCTCGCCACGAGCAAAGGCCTTGGTGGCCGCACATAGATCCGCTTCACCATTAGTCGGAGCCGATCGCCCGGATCGAGGGTCGGTGGATAGACGCCACTACAGGGGCTTCAACGCCCACGGCGATGGAGCGAACACTAATCTGTCCCTCGCGAACTCGTGATTCCGAGGCGCGGACTCCTTGCGGACTCCAACCTCCCGCGCCTACCAATCGATTCGGATTGGGCGCGGTTATGGAATTCACCGCCATGACATCTTCCAACACTCGCCTTTGGCGACATCCTAAATTTGCTAAAGCATCTCTTGTTATCAGAGAGTCTGGCGGACTATGGCGGGACGGTTGGGGTACTGGACGACGAAGAAATTCAGAGCCCACCCACCACCCACTTTGTAGCCACCGCCGATTTATCTAACCGACATGTTAGACTATGACTCAAGACATCGACGGAATAGACGATTTCTGGGAGACGAACAAGAAGCGAGCCTATAAGGCACGGGAGGACCACCTCGTCACATGACATATACATGGTGGATACCCCAAAGGAGAGCGATAACGAGGATCAACGGGCCGCGGCAGAAGATAACCCCGCCAATAAACAACCAAAACGGCGGCACAGACGCCGCCCTAAGTCTCGCCTCGACGACAACAACGCTCCAAAGGAGCCTGTAATACAGCAGGGCTCACAAATGGACGATGAACATGCAGATAAGCAACCGTCCGAACATGACGAGTCAGATAATCAGTCCAGGCCCGGCGAAAACGACAGTCCGGACGATCTCATGTCGGACACACCACCGGAGAGCAAGAACCGGAAAAGACTCACAAGACTGCAAGAAGCTCAAGAAGGAGAAGCGGAGGCTCAAAACAGCGGAAGACACACTCAGAATGAGATGGAGCAAAGTGCTCAAAACCGCAGTTAAATACGGGAATGGCCACCAATCAAAGAGCTACCCGAGGCGCAAGCTGCTACCAGAATTCGACGAGGAGGCCATAGAGCCTCCACCGTCAAAAAATAAAGAGGCCGCCTGGTTGGATAGACGGCCAGATGATAGGCCAAATTCTGAAAGCTGCTCCACACATAAACCAGCTAATGAACCTGGAAAGACACATGGCCCAGCCAGGTCCATCTACGGGCCAAAGAAGAGGGCCCCAGGAAGCAAGGCAACACGTCAAGTGTCCGAAGATAGTGGCACACCCAAATACCGGGGCGCCACACACCCACTATGTTTCACCAATGAGGTGCTGGACCATGAATTCCCAGCAGGATTTAAACCCATAAACATAGAGGCTTACGATGGAACAATGCACTCGAGTCGGATAGAAGATTACATACTACATATACACATGGCCAGAGGAGATGATCTCCATGCCATAAAATACCTACCCCTCAAGCTCAAAGGGCCAGCCCGTCATTGGCTTAAAAGCCTCCCAGAAAATACTGTGGGAAGTTGGGAAGAGCTCGAGGAAGCGTTTAGAGCAAATTTTCAAGGGACTTATGTCCGCCCTCCGGACGCAGATGATCTAAGTCATATAACTCAACAGCCCAAGAGTCACGAAAATTCAGGAACAGGTTTCTACCAAAAGAACCAAATAGTCGACTGTCCGGACGCCGAAGCCTTAGCAGCTTTTAAGCACAATGTCCGAGACGAATGGCTTGCCAGGCACCTCGGTCAAGAGAAACCGAGGACGATGTCCGCACTTACAAGCCTCATGACCCACTTCTGTGCGGGAGAGGACAGCTGGCTAGCAAGATGCAGCACCAGCGACCCAAGTACATCCGAGATAAGGGATGGAAATGGAAAATCACGGCGCAGAAAAGAACAGCGCCGGAATAAAGAGAATAGCCCAAAGAGCACGACAGTCAACGCCGGATTCAAACGCTCACGGCCAAACAACAAAACAACGCCTCTTCAGGATGATGGCGATGAGCTGTCCAACTTAAACAAGATTTTGGGTCGGATATGTCAAATCCACAGCACCCCCGGAAGGCCTGCAAACCACACCCATCGGGATTGTTGGGTTTTTAAACAGTGCGGCCGACTAAACGCCGAACACAAGGGGCTTGACGCGTCAAGCGAAGACGATAAACCCCACCAGCAGAGCACCGGAAAACAAAAGACTTTCCCACAAGAGGTCAAAGCAGTAAACTCACTTCATGTGATAATACGAAAAAATAGTGCGGCACTTTCTAAAAAGAGCTTCGCGTGGTCCAACCCAGCAGACCATAGAGATTGGATATCAAAACCAATCACTTTCGACCACCTGGACTATTCCAGAAGCGTTCGAAACGCGGGACGGACTCCCTTGATATTGAATCCCATAATAGACGGACTACAATTTACTAACGTCCTAATGGACGGAGGCAGCGACTTAAACCTGTTGTATTCAAACACAATCCGTAAGATGGGGATAGACCCTACCAAAATTCGACACAGCCGCACTTCCTTCAAAGGAGTGACGCCAGGCCCTTACGCCAAGTGCACAGGCTCCATATTACTAGAAGTCGTGTTCGGATCACCGAACAATTTTCGACGCGAAAAATTAATTTTTCACATCGTCCCATTTAAAAGTGGATATCAAGCACTCTTGGGACGAAAGGCTTTTGTCCGCTTCAATGCCATACCGCATTACGCGTCTCTTACATTCAAGATGCCCAGTCTGCGGGGCGTCATTTCAGCGCGAGGGTCACTAAAAGACCCCGGACTCGGATAGACGAATCCGGCTTCAGCAGGCTAGGGGGCTCCCTAGCCGCATACCTCTTCATAGGGGGCTGCGCGCACAAACAACCGCGGGTTCATACAAACCCCGCTTTACTTATTCATATTTCTTCTTTTACACATATTTTTCGCACGAATTGTTTTCAAACTAAGCGTTCCTCTCTTTTTTCAGATGAACAACGTGCGTACCCGTCCAGGATAACGGCGCAACGGAGACACAGCGCAGAGCGCAGAGGGACCCGCTAGAGGATTCTTTTCAGATTAAGACCCTGCGTAAACTTTTTTACTGTCTCTTGTTGTTATTCTCCCTTGGTTTCTTCCTATAGCCAAAGCGGAGCCTGACGTTTTGGCATCGGCCGCGTCAGAAGACCACGCCCATACCTGGACACTAGGGGCTTAGGGCATTGTTCTGCCCATTATTATAAAGACCGAACACCTTAGGGAGTGTTCGGCGTCTCGAGTTAGGCATTATATGCATCAGATCCGAATCATGTCTTTGGTCAAATGTTGGGTTTGCCCGGCTCCGTGTTTTGCTGCCTTACGCTCAGATCATCGCTAACGCGCACCGGGGAACTATCGCGACAGTGCCCCGGCCGCCGGGCGAGCACCTCAAGAGAGAAAGCCGAAACTGATCATCATGATACAGCGAGAGACTGGTCAACCACTCGATCGACTACCGGAATGTTTAGAATTCCCCGCTTTGACGAAGGACCGTTTCCCGGTCAGGCACACACGCGCCCCGAATTTGGAGAAGTGCGGTGCCACCAGGGGCTATATCGTAGCCCCACCCTCGAACTCCACTGGCTAAGTGAAAGTGATAAAGCATTATAGTCCGGATTGCCTCGTTCGCTACGCTACCACCTCCTTAAACAGGACCGAGACGTCGGATTAAGTGTGAAAACGCGCTATTTTTGCGAACACCCCCGCACCTTGTGCGTGGGGGCTGAAGCCGAAGACTGCAATCTTTCAAGTTATACAAATGTATACGTAAACGGCCGCACAGGAGAAGTTTTACTACTTGGGACGCACAAGTATAAAAAGCAGTTATAGCATAATCATTGTTTTACAAGCTAAAATGTTCATTTGAACGTGATATTTTTCGAGCACTGCGACTCTATTACACGAGCGCCATGCATAACTTCCCCGAAATAGTGCTCGGCGGGGAGCCGACTTTCATCCGAACCCTGGGCGGCAACAGCGGTGGCATCCATTTCCGGACAATGCGCCTTCACACGGGCAAGAGCCATCCGCGTGCCCTCGATGCAGGCCGACCGCTTCATCTCCTTTATATGCGGCACCGCTCCAAGGAATTGCTGCAGTAAGCCGAAGTAGCTCGTCGCCTTGGGCCTCTCTGGCCAGACATGGGCCATGATGTCAGTCATGAAAAGTCCGGACAATCTATTTAGCTCGGCCCATTCGGCCAACCGGTCTGTCAATGAAAGTGAGCGATCCGGACTATGGAATTGAGACCAATATAGCTCTTCCGTCTGGTGATCCTTCTGGCGCCGGAAGTGCTCAACGGCATTAGCCGCACTTGCAGCTAAGTCCATATACGGATCCTCCGGACTCCACAGCCGCTCAAATTGAGCATACTTTTGGTCCATAAACCGGCGACGCAGCAGAAAAGGCTTGCCAGCCACGATATCTCCGGCCTGGCGCAGTTCCTCCTTCATAGCCCGCATTGCAGAGCGGGCATCCTTGGCTTCGGCGGTGGCCTTCTTCAGGTCTTCCCGCTCCGATAAGCGCTCCTTTTCAAGAGCCTCATTGCGGTCGGCAGCATCTTTTACTTTCATGGCCAATTCGGCCACCTCTGCCCTGCTTAGGCAGTGCGCAGCCCTTTCGGCTTTCAACTCCTCGGCCGCCCTCGAGGCAGCCGCGTCACTCCTTCGGGCTTGCTCCTTAGCTCGAGCAAGTTCGGCCCGAAGGCTCTCCACAGCAGCAGCACCGTCTGTACAACAGCATATAATTTATCAGAGGAGGGCTTCGACCCCCTTAATAAAGCGACTGCGGAGAACTCATTTACCTTGCGACTCGTCAAGTCGCCGGTTGACAAGTGCGATATCCGCATCTGCCACGTCAAGTTGCCGATTTAACTCGGCAAACCCACTAGTCTGGCTAGAACTCGGACTATCCGCCACCTGCATAGGAATGGCGGAATTCATTACTTTCGATTTCGATCCTCGGCATGCTGTCGTTTTCGACAACCTACCGAATCTCAGGGGCTACTATCTATACAGGGCGCATTTTCATGTGCAAGACTGTTAATAGACAATGAGATGCGTCATTCTCGCGTACCTCAAACCCCGCCAGCAAACTCATAGCGGCATTGCGCAATCCGCTTTCGGCGGACGAAATCCTTCCAATCACCATACGCATCAACGCACGGTGATCTTCTGAGATGGACGTTCATTGCTTGTTGCTCTTGATGCAACGCTCGTTGTGCACCAAAGAGGTGGCTCTTGGTGACGTATGATGACATGTCATCGTCTTGCTCTATGAAGAGTGGGTTGGTAGAAGTACTTGGCCTATCCATCATTTCAAGCAAAATGTGAGTGGTAGAAGGAGAAGAACTTATACCAATGTACCTTTGACCGATGTTGATGATGAATCAAGTTCACTCAAATGCGGACAATGAAATAGCACTATTGGTACCAATTCTTGTCGGTTCTCACACCTACACAAGTAAAAGCTTATGGTGGAGCTTGGTTAGGATGGTGGCACAAAATTGATTGCAATTGTTAGTTTGAATCAAAGATGTTGAAAAAGATTTGCAAATTCGCAAATGCAAGAAGTAGATCAAGCAAGTAGTGGTACACGGAAACACACACGCAAATAGATAAGTGGGATTGTGCAAATCAAAAGTGAGCCAAAATGTGGAGTCCACGAAAATGCTCTTGTTGCACAATACTAGAGAGATGCTAGCACGATTGCACAATAGGCGGATACAGAGCTTGTGCACATCCTACTAGGCAAAAATGCAACGATCTCTATCCCAAGTATGCTATATGTATGGTATTTCGGTGCTACGATCCAAGATGATCTTATATGACAATCTTTATGTAGTATGATGCTATGGTTCTTGCTTATAAGCTCTTTGCTTATCTTTCTCTTTTTGCTTAAAAGCTTGGGTGGCTCTTTCAGTTTTGAGCTCTTTTCTTATGCAAACTTCACGAACGAAGATAGCAATTGCGTATGCGATGACAACTTTGTGACACACAAGTTTATGCCAAAATATGCACCACTTTGGTATGGTATGTATGCTATGGAGTATGATCACTAGTGTGCACAAGTCATGTTGCCGGCAATACTCAATGGCTAGTCTCGATGGGTAAGCAACGCAAAAGATGGGCTATGATGGTTATCAATGCAATTGTGAGATATGCCAAAGATGTCGTCGAGGTTACCGTCCTTGGCGATGATGAGTCCTTGGCGAAGATGGGCGGTGGTGATGTTGACGTTGAACCGTACCTATATAGCCGAAACACAATAGGACACGGGAACCACAAGTCAAATTCTCAAAGACCAAACACAACTATGGTGGTAGCGGAAAGCGGCGATGGTATAGCGGATGATGTCATGAAAGACCGAGGAAAATATGCCAATGTTTGGAAAATTACATGGTGTATAATGATGTTGTAGCCTATCTAGGTGGATGGGGGATGTCAATAGCTTCTCAACGAGCTAAAGAACGCGAAAATCGGACTCCGGATGTGGAAGTTATGTTCAAAATGGTGAAACTCTGAATGCTGAAACTGGCATGGGCGGTAGTACCGCTCGGATGGGCGGTAGTACCGCTCATGGTACTCAGCGGTGGTACCGCTTGGATGGGCGGTTGTACCGCTCGGGTCGGGATTCGTCACAGATCGAATCGGGGCGCGATTTTGGGGAGGAAATGGATGATTTCGGGGGCAAAATTGGATGGATTTCGTGGATGGAGAGAGGGGAAACTTGGGGGAATGCTAAATCCACTTGAAACCAAGCAAATCCTCGGATCAAAATCAAAAAAATATCATCAAACCAACAAATCACAAAAAAATTTGGGGCTATTTTTGGTGGGGATTTTCGGATTTAGGACGAAAACAACAAAATCAAGCTAGAAAACACGGGGTAGGGGATCCAAAAACGTGATCAACGTGGCTCATGATACCAAGATGACGTAGGGCAGAACCCTAGGGGCCGATCTTTCACGTTTTGAGTGGATCCTACGGGGAATCACGAAGAACACGCGGAAGCACAAAGGGGAAACATGGGGAAAACGAGAGAGAGAATCACTAAACCAACAAGGAATCAATCACACAAGTGCTAGATCACCGAACACAAAGAGTAACTCATGATTCACAATCAACAAAGGTAAGGATACAAAGGAACCATTCTTCTCCGTGAGGAGGTCTTGATGGTCTTCCCTAGAAGGGGTCTTGAATCCGCTTGGGGGATCTTCTCCGAAGAGGTCGTGAGCTCCGAGGAGAAGTAACCAAGTGGATGAGCAAGGCTCTCACACAAATATGAGCTAAACCAATGCTAACCCTAATAAGAAGCTAGGAGACGAGTATATATAGTGCTAAGCCACGAAGGGGTAAGTGGGAGAGGATACATGGGGTGAAAACCCCTTGCACTGCGCGCAGGCAGGCCGGTAGTACCGGTCATGGTGCCGGTAGTTCCGCTGAGAGCTCATGCGGGGCGGTAGTTCCGGACGAGGAAGGCGGTACTACCGCTGGGAGGTCAGGCGCTGGCTTCTGTAGATGGACGTCGAAGGGGCCAACGGTTGTACCGGTTGTCGAGGCGGTTGTTCCGGTCTTTGGGCAGAAACCGGTAAAACCGGTGCAGCATCGGCCTTGCTCCGCTCGATCACAGAAGGTGGGCCGGTTGTTGGGTGGTAGCTGGCCGGTTGTTCCACCCGGGAGGTGGTTGGGCGGTTGTTCTGGTCCTTCTGGGCTGGGCAGATCGTCTACATGCTCTTGATGTTTGTCTTGCGTCGTAACTTCTCCTTGGTTACTTTCTTGGTACCTAAGCACACAAAGCATCTCTGTTTGAGGTAGTAGCCATATCTCAAGTGGGTCAAAGGGAAGTTCAACAAGGAGAGAGTTAACCTTGGATTGAATAGCACGTGCTCGAGCTCTCGTCATGGGTCCTCTTGGAGCTTAAGTAGCCGAAGTAGTATCCATGGGGATGACCGTAGGATGCTCCACATCACTACATATGCTGATTATGTTGATTGTGATGTGGTACCTATGCAAGCATGTTCCTTATTACTTGGTCGACCATGGCAATTTGATAAAAATTCCGTACACCATGGTAGAAACAATCAGTATACTCTTGTTTATAAGGATAAAAATATTACTTTGCTTCCTATGACTCCTGAGTCCATTTTGAAAGATGATATTAATAGAGCTAATAAAGCAAAACAGGAGAAAAATAAGAGTGAAAATCAGATTGTGGCAAAAGAATTTGAGCAACAAATGAAGCCTAATAGTAAACCATCTAGTGTTGCTTCTGAAATTTAATTGAAAAGTGCATGTTTACTTGCCACTAAATCTGATATTGATGAGCTAGATATTAGCAAATCTGTTTGCTATGCTTTTGTGTGGAAAGAGGCATTATTTTCATTCGAGGACGTGCCTTCCTCTTTGCCTCCTGCTATCACTAACATTTTGCAGGAGTTCGCTGACGTCTTTCCACAAGACGTGCCACCTGGATTACAACCTATTCGAGGGATTGAGCATCAGATTGACTTAATTCCCGGTGCTTCACTGCCAAACCGTGCGCCATACCGTACCAATCCAGAGGAGACGAAGGAGATTATGCGTCAAGTACAAGAGCTTCTCGACAAAGGTTATATACGCGAATCCCTTAGTCCTTGTGCTGTTCCTATTATTCTAGTGCCGAAAAAGGATAGTACATCGCGTATGTGTGATGATTGTAGAGGCATTAATAATATTACTATTCGTTATCGTCATTCTATTCCTAGGCTAGATGATATGCTTGATGAATTGAGTGGCTCTACAATATTCTCCAAAGTTGATTTGCGTAGTGGATACCATCAAATTCGTATGAAATTGGGGGATGAATGGAAAACAACATTTAAAACTAAGTTTGGATTATATGAGTGGTTAGTCATGCCTTTTGGGTTAACTGATGCACCTAGTACTTTCATGAGATTAATGAACGAAGTTTTACATGCTTTCATTGGACGATTTGTGGTAGTTTACTTTGATGACATATTGATTTATAGCAGATCTTTGGAGGAATATTTGGAACATTTACGTGCTGTTTTTATTGCTCTACGTGATGCACGTTTGTTTGGTAACCTTGGGAAGTGCACCTTTTGCACCGACCGAGTGTCTTTTCTTGGCTATGTTGTTTCTCCACAGGGAATTGAAGTTGATAAAGCCAAGATTGAAGCTATTGAGAGTTGGCCGCAGCCCAAAACGGTCACACAAGTGAGGAGTTTTCTTGGCCTTGCTGGAATCTATAGGCGTTTTGTGAGAGATTTCAGCACCATTGCTGCACCTCTCAATGAGCTTACAAAGAAGGATGTGCGTTTTGTTTGGGGTACCGCACAGGAAGAACCCTTCATGGTGTTGAAAGATAAGTTGACACATGCTCCTTTACTCCCACTTCCTGATTTTAATAAGACTTTTGAGCTTGAATGTGATGCTAGCGGAATTGGATTAGGAGGTGTGTTATTACAAGATGGCAAACCTGTTGCATACTTTTCTGAAAAATTGAGTGGGCCTAGTCTGAATTATTCTACTTATGATAAAGAATTATATGCTCTTGTTCGGACTTTAGAAACATGGCAACATTATTTATGGCCCAAAGAATTTGTTATACATTCTGATCATGAATCTTTGAAACATATTAAAAGTCAAGGTAAACTGAATCGTAGACATGCTAAATGGGTTGAATTCATTGAGACTTTCCCTTATATCATTAAACACAAGAAGTGTAAAGAAAATGTTATTGCTGATGCATTGTCTCGTCGCTATACTATGCTTTCACAACTTGACTTCAAAATATTTGGTTTGGAGACCATCAAAGAACAATATGTGCATGATGCTGATTTTAAAGATGTATTGTAGAATTGTAAAGAAGGAACAACTTGGAACAAGTTCGTCGTTAATGATAGATTTGTGTTCCGTGCTAACAAGCTATGCATTCCAGCTAGCTCCGTTCGTCTTTTGTTGTTGCAGGTGGCGCATGGAGGAGGACTAATGGGAAACTTTGGCGTGAAAAAGACGGAGGATGTACTTGCTACACATTTCTTTTGGCCAAAGATGAGACGGGATGTTGAGCGCTTTATTGCTCGCTGCACTACATGTCAAAAAGCGAAGTCACGACCCAATCCTCATGGTTTATATATGCCTTTGCCTGTACCTAGTGTTCCTTGGGAGGATATATCTATGGATTTTGTTTTAGGTTTACCTCGAACAAAGAAGGGGAGTGTCGGTGTCAAAACCGACGGATCTCGGGTAGGGGGTCCCGAACTGTGCGTCTAGGCAGATGGTAACAGGAGACGAGGGACAAAATGTTTTTACCCAGGTTCGGGCCCTCTCGATGGAGGTAAAACCCTACGTCCTGCTTGGTTAATATTGATGATATGGGTAGTACAAGAGTAGATCTACCACGAGATCAAGGAGGCTAAACCCTAGAAGCTAGCCTATGGTATGATTGTTGAGATGTAATGTTCGTCCTACGGACTAAGGCCCTCCGGTTTATATAGACACCGGAGAGGCTAGGGTTACACAGAGTCGGTTACAATGGTATGAGATCTACATATCCGTATTGCCAAGCTTGCCTTCCACGCCAAGGAAAATACCTTCCGGACACGAGCCGGAGTCTTCAATCTTCTATCTTCGTAATATGGGAGTCTGGCGGATATTGATAGTCCGGCCATCCGGACACCCCCTAGTCCAGGACTCCCTCAATAGCCCCTGAGCCGGTCTTCAATGACGATAAGTCCAGCGTGCATAATGTTCGGCATTGCAAGGCGGGTTCCTCCCTTGAATAATCCGGAGAAGATAATGAACACCAGGATAGTGTCTGACTCTGCAAAGTAAATTCCACATTCCAACATAGAGAGAATAAAACATATACACTAATTCAATCTGCTGACGTATTATGCGGCGCGTCATCACACCGCTACCAAGCCCTTGTTTGAATTGTTTTTACTTATTCCACCTCAAGCATGTTTAGCGGCGGTTTTCTTGGCACGCCTTGTCGAGCAGAGATCGTGTCCCTTTATTCGGGATCCTCATCAATACGCGTGGGTAACCCAACCGCTCCGCCGCCATGCCTCCTCCATCGAAGGGGAATCCTAAACGGTCACGGAGACGGCCCTTGGTATTTCTTCCCTTTATAAGAGGACCAAGGCCTGTCCTTGTCTTTCAACCTCAGATCGAATCTTTCCTCCGCTCCCGCCCAACACCTAGAGCTTCAGATTCGAGCGCGGATCCTAAACAATGTCCGCCCGACCTCCGGGGCGGTGGAGGAGGACATATTGAAGTTATGGAGGCCAAGTACCGCCCACGGTTTCAAGACAGTTGCCTGCCTGGGGCAGGCCGTGCAGCCCCGAGCCCGGCGAACGCGCTGCTTTTGCATCTCACCTCCGTCGGGTTTAGGCTTCCCGACGGATCCCTTCGTGAGAGGGCTCCTTTTCTACTATGGGCTGGACTTCCACGATTTGGCTCCGAGTCCATCCTCCATATCTCCGCATTCATTATTGTCTCGAAGCCTTCCTCCGTCATCCCCACTTTGGCCTGTGGCTGAAAACATTCAAGGTGGAGCCAAGATGATCGGGGCGCTAAGCGGAGAGCGGCGGGCGACCATAAGCAAGAAGGTCGATGCCCTGTGGCTCAAGGTTCCTTCCAAGAGGAACTGGGATTATGGCAGCAGGAGTGGTTTTACATCATCGCTCCAAGGGGACAAGCAAAGCCGCCGCCTCCTTCCGCCGGGACCTCCACGCCAACTAATGTCGTGGTTCAACCAAGGGCTCAATTGGGGCCGCCCAAGGATGTGCCCGCACTGCAGGGCCAGATTCGAGACCTCCAAACAAGGGAGATCGACCTGGTCAAGGTAATACAGTCATGCTAATCGTGCACCTCCTACCTCGCAAACGCCGCCCTCTCCATCTATGGGAGTTCAATTCGAGGACCTCGATTCTCCAAAGATTTTATGGGTGCGACACCCACGGAGATGTACAAGTTGTTCTTGGACCGCGGTGGCGTGTCCGGATTCGCCGAGGACGCAAGCCTAAGCCGCGATCTCCTGATACTCGTGTAAATAGCTCAGAGTCTGACATTCTATTTGTATGCCTTTCAAAAGTTCGCCTTCCGACCCTTTGTTCTTTACAGAATGGGTGGCGCGATCAAGGCTGATAAGGTGTCCGCCCCCTCCCAAAGACCGTGACCGAGCCCGTGCTGGTTAGAATGTTGGAGGTTGCGCCCAGAGAGGGGGCGACGGGGAGATAAAGGAGCTAATACTTCGCCCAAAGGCATCAAGAGGAGGGAACCAAGGATCCCTCCCTTGAGGGAGAAGAGGACCGCCCCAAGATCCGGAGGTCAAAGCCCCTAAGCGTGGGAAGAAATCTCACTGGTCCGGCGTCCGGAGAGAATCCGGACGCGCAATCATCGCCGAAGGACCAGCCCTCCAACGAGCCGTGAGTATGAAAGTTATGCTTCTGTAGGTAATCGAAATATTTATATCGCAGTTCGGATCTGCAGCCGTCTCAGATGAGTTCATCCTCGGGGGACCTTCTTCCGGAGATGATGGAGAGCGATACGCCTCCGTCTGCAGCGCCGCCAGATGAGGTAGGCGAGCCTGAAGTGTCGTCACGGAGGGCGTCCCCGAGTCCGGAGGGGCCAGAGAGTTCGGCACCCACCAGAATCCGGCCGGGAGAACTGAAGAGTTTGCTTGAGAGGGCGTCCATTTCAGAAGATCACCGCGCATTAATGCGTATGGTGGTCGGAAGGATTTCGTCCGCTAAAAGCGGATTGCGTAATGCCGCCATGAGCTTGCTGGCGGGATTTGAGGTATGCGAAAATGATGCACCCCTTTGTCTTCTAACAGTTTTGCATATAAAAAATGCGCCCTGTATAGATAGTAGCCCCTGAGACTCGGTAGGTTGTCGAAGACGACAACGTGCCGAGGATCGAAAATCTCAACATCTCAGGTAATGAATACCGCCGTTCTGATACAGGTGGCGGATAGTCCGGGGGCCAGCCGGACTAATGAGTTTGCCGAATTGAGTCGACAACTTGACGTGGCAGATGCTGACATCGCACTTGTCAATCAGCGACTTGACGAGTCGCAAGGTAAATACATTCTCCGCAGCCGCTTTATTGAGTGGGTCAAAGCCCGCCTCTGATAAGTTATATGCTGTTTATACAGATAGTGCTGCTGCTGTGGAGAGCCTTGGGGCCGAACTTGCTCGAGCTAAAGAGCAAGCTCGAAGGAGTGACGCGGCCGCCGTGAGGGCGGCCAAAGAGTTGAAGGCCGCAAAGGCTGCGCACTGCCTAAGCAGGGCGGAGGTGGCCGGATTGGCCAAGAAGTTAAAGGATGCTACCGACCGCAGTGAGGCTCTTGAAAAGGAGAGCCTATCGGAGCGGGAAGACCTGAAGAAGGCCACCGCCGAAGCCAAGGATGCCCGCTCTGCAATGCGGGCTATGTAGGAGGAGCTGCGCCAAGCCGGAGAAATCGTGGCTGGCAAGCCTTTTCTTATGCGTCGCCGGTTTATGGATGCCAAGTATGCTCAATTTGAGCGGCTATGGAGTTCAGAGGATCCGTATATGGACCTGGCTGCGAGTGCGGCTGATGCCATTAAACACTTCCGGAGCTAGGGGAATCACGGGACGGAAGAGTTATATTGGTCTCAATTCCACAGTCCGGATCGCCCTCTTCCGCTGACGGACAGGTTGGCCGAATGGGCCGAAGTAAATAGACTGTCCGGATGGCTATGATCGACATCGTGGCCTATGTCCGCGAGAGAGGTCCAAGGCGACGAGCTACTTCGCCCATCGCAGCAATTCCTTGGGCGGTGCCGCACATCAAGGAGATGAAACGGTCGGCTGCATCGAGGGCGCGGATGGCTCGCCCGTGAACGCC